>CM077671.1:388413418-389663418 GCA_039707655.1 Elymus sibiricus
AACTCAAGACTTTTTCTGCATTCAATATGCACCATTCAAAGCCACATCATCACTTTTCAACCATTTTCTGACTTCATTTGCTAGTTTTCATGCATTTCATGATTTGTTTTGAGCTAAAATGACCCTGAATTGAAAAGCACTGCAAATGAATTCTGAAATGGTTGAAAGTTGGCATGGTATCGTAATTTCAGCCACATAGCATGTGCTAAAAAGTTGAGTGGGTTACCGAAAAAACTGGACGCACTTCGTGTACAAACTGGACAATGTCTTTCGAAGTATCAGGGTTTCGGACGAAAACTCGTCTATTACAAAGGGATTTTAATTTTTTGAACATATTTTAACTCAAGACTTTTTCTGCATTCAATATGCACCATTCAAAGCCACATCATCACTTGTCAACCATTTTCTGACTTCATTTGCTAGTTTTCATGCATTTCATGATTTATTTTGAGCTAAAATGACCCTGAATTGAAAAGCACTGCAAATGAACTCTGAAATGGTTCAAAGTTGGCATGGTATCGTAATTTCAACCACATAGCATGTGCTAAAAAGTTGAGAGGGTTACCGGAAAAACTGGATGCACTTCGCGTACAAACTGGACAATCTCTTTCGAAGTATCAGGGTTTCGGACGAAAACACGTCTATTACAAAGGGATTTCAATTTTTTGAACATTTTTTAACTCAAGACTTTTTCTGCACTCAATATGCACCATTCAAAGCCACATCATCACTTTTCAACCATTTTCTGACTTCATTTGATAGTTTTCATGCATTTCATGATTTATTTTGAGCTAAAATGACCCTGAATTGAAAAGCACTGCAAATGAACTCTGAAATGGTTGAAAGTTGGCATGGTATCGTAATTTCAACCACATAGCATGTGCTAAAAAGTTGAGAGGGTTACCGGAAAAACTGGATGCATTTCGTGTACAAACTGGACAATGTCTTTCGAAGTATCAGGGTTTCGGACGAAAACACGTCTATTACAAAGGGATTTCAATTTTTTGAACATATTTTAACTCAAGACTTTTTCTGCACTCAATATGCACCATTCAAAGCCACATCATCACTTTTCAACCATTTTCTGACTTCATTTGCTAGTTTTCATGCATTTCATGATTTATTTTGAGCTAAAATAACCCTGAATTGAAAAGCACTGCAAATGAACTCTGAAATGGTTGAAAGTTGGCATGGAATCGTAATTTCAACCACATAGCATGTGCTAAAAAGTTGAGAGGGTTACCGGAAAAACTGGATGCACTTCGTGTACAAACTGGACAATCTCTTTCGAAGTATCAGGGTTTCGGACGAAAACACGTCTATTACAAAGGGATTTCAATTTTTTGAACATATTTTAACTCAAGACTTTTTCTGCATTCAATATGCACCATTCAAAGCCACATCATCACTTTTCAACCATTTTCTGACTTCATTTGCTAGTTTTCATGCATTTCATGATTTGTTTTGAGCTAAAATGACCCTGAATTGAAAAGCACTGCAAATGAACCCTGAAATGGTTGAAAGTTGGCATGGTATCGTAATTTCAGCCACATAGCATGTGCTAAAAAGTTGAGAGGGTTACCGGAAAAACTGGATGCACTTCGTGTACAAACTGGACAATGTCTTTCGAAGTATCAGGGTTTCGGACGAAAACACGTCTATTACAAAGGGATTTCAATTTTTTGAACATATTTTAACTCACGACTTTTTCTGCATTCAATATGCACCATTCAAAGCCACATCATCACTTTTCAACCATTTTCTGACTTCATTTGATAGTTTTCTTGCATTTCATGATTTATTTTGAGCTAAAATGACCCTGAATTGAAAAGCACTGCAAATGAACTCTGAAATGGTTCAAAGTTGGCATGGTATCGTAATTTCAACCACATAGCATGTGCTAAAAAGTTGAGAGGGTTACCGGAAAAACTGGATGCATTTCGTGTACAAACTGGACAATCTCTTTCGAAGTATCAAGGTTTCGGACGAAAACACGTCTATTACAAAGGGATTTCAATTTTTTGAACATATTTTAACTCAAGACTTTTTCTGCACTCAATATGCACCATTCAAAGCCACATCATCACTTTTCAACCATTTTCTGACTTCATTTGCTAGTTTTCATGCATTTCATGATTTATTTTGAGCTAAAATAACCCTGAATTGAAAAGCACTGCAAATGAACTCTGAAATGGTTGAAAGTTGGCATGGAATCGTAATTTCAACCACATAGCATGTGCTAAAAAGTTGAGAGGGTTACCGGAAAAACTGGATGCACTTCGTGTACAAACTGGACAATGTCTTTCGAAGTATCAGGGTTTCGGACGAAAACACGTCTATTACAAAGGGATTTCTATTTTTTGAACATATTTTAACTCAAGACTTTTTCTGCATTCAATATGCACCATTCAAAGCCACATCATCACTTTTCAACCATTTTCTGACTTCATTTGCTAGTTTTCATGCATTTCATGATTTGTTTTGAGCTAAAATGACCCTGAATTGAAAAGCACTGCAAATGAATTCTGAAATGGTTGAAAGTTGGCATGGTATCGTAATTTCAGCCACATAGCATGTGCTAAAAAGTTGAGTGGGTTACCGAAAAAACTGGACGCACTTCGTGTACAAACTGGACAATGTCTTTCGAAGTATCAGGGTTTCGGACGAAAACTCGTCTATTACAAAGGGATTTTAATTTTTTGAACATATTTTAACTCAAGACTTTTTCTGCATTCAATATGCACCATTCAAAGCCACATCATCACTTGTCAACCATTTTCTGACTTCATTTGCTAGTTTTCATGCATTTCATGATTTATTTTGAGCTAAAATGACCCTGAATTGAAAAGCACTGCAAATGAACTCTGAAATGGTTCAAAGTTGGCATGGTATCGTAATTTCAACCACATAGCATGTGCTAAAAAGTTGAGAGGGTTACCGGAAAAACTGGATGCACTTCGCGTACAAACTGGACAATCTCTTTCGAAGTATCAGGGTTTCGGACGAAAACACGTCTATTACAAAGGGATTTCAATTTTTTGAACATTTTTTAACTCAAGACTTTTTCTGCACTCAATATGCACCATTCAAAGCCACATCATCACTTTTCAACCATTTTCTGACTTCATTTGATAGTTTTCATGCATTTCATGATTTATTTTGAGCTAAAATGACCCTGAATTGAAAAGCACTGCAAATGAACTCTGAAATGGTTGAAAGTTGGCATGGTATCGTAATTTCAACCACATAGCATGTGCTAAAAAGTTGAGAGGGTTACCGGAAAAACTGGATGCATTTCGTGTACAAACTGGACAATGTCTTTCGAAGTATCAGGGTTTCGGACGAAAACACGTCTATTACAAAGGGATTTCAATTTTTTGAACATATTTTAACTCAAGACTTTTTCTGCACTCAATATGCACCATTCAAAGCCACATCATCACTTTTCAACCATTTTCTGACTTCATTTGCTAGTTTTCATGCATTTCATGATTTATTTTGAGCTAAAATAACCCTGAATTGAAAAGCACTGCAAATGAACTCTGAAATGGTTGAAAGTTGGCATGGAATCGTAATTTCAACCACATAGCATGTGCTAAAAAGTTGAGAGGGTTACCGGAAAAACTGGATGCACTTCGTGTACAAACTGGACAATCTCTTTCGAAGTATCAGGGTTTCGGACGAAAACACGTCTATTACAAAGGGATTTCAATTTTTTGAACATATTTTAACTCAAGACTTTTTCTGCATTCAATATGCACCATTCAAAGCCACATCATCACTTTTCAACCATTTTCTGACTTCATTTGCTAGTTTTCATGCATTTCATGATTTGTTTTGAGCTAAAATGACCCTGAATTGAAAAGCACTGCAAATGAACCCTGAAATGGTTGAAAGTTGGCATGGTATCGTAATTTCAGCCACATAGCATGTGCTAAAAAGTTGAGAGGGTTACCGGAAAAACTGGATGCACTTCGTGTACAAACTGGACAATGTCTTTCGAAGTATCAGGGTTTCGGACGAAAACACGTCTATTACAAAGGGATTTCAATTTTTTGAACATATTTTAACTCACGACTTTTTCTGCATTCAATATGCACCATTCAAAGCCACATCATCACTTTTCAACCATTTTCTGACTTCATTTGATAGTTTTCTTGCATTTCATGATTTATTTTGAGCTAAAATGACCCTGAATTGAAAAGCACTGCAAATGAACTCTGAAATGGTTCAAAGTTGGCATGGTATCGTAATTTCAACCACATAGCATGTGCTAAAAAGTTGAGAGGGTTACCGGAAAAACTGGATGCATTTCGTGTACAAACTGGACAATCTCTTTCGAAGTATCAAGGTTTCGGACGAAAACACGTCTATTACAAAGGGATTTCAATTTTTTGAACATATTTTAACTCAAGACTTTTTCTGCACTCAATATGCACCATTCAAAGCCACATCATCACTTTTCAACCATTTTCTGACTTCATTTGCTAGTTTTCATGCATTTCATGATTTATTTTGAGCTAAAATAACCCTGAATTGAAAAGCACTGCGAATGAACTCTGAAATGGTTGAAAGTTGGCATGGAATCGTAATTTCAACCACATAGCATGTGCTAAAAAGTTGAGAGGGTTACCGGAAAAACTGGATGCACTTCGTGTACAAACTGGACAATGTCTTTCGAAGTATCAGGGTTTCGGACGAAAACACGTCTATTACAAAGGGATTTCTATTTTTTGAACATATTTTAACTCAAGACTTTTTCTGCATTCAATATGCACCATTCAAAGCCACATCATCACTTTTCAACCATTTTCTGACTTCATTTGCTAGTTTTCATGCATTTCATGATTTGTTTTGAGCTAAAATGACCCTGAATTGAAAAGCACTGCAAATGAATTCTGAAATGGTTGAAAGTTGGCATGGTATCGTAATTTCAGCCACATAGCATGTGCTAAAAAGTTGAGTGGGTTACCGAAAAAACTGGACGCACTTCGTGTACAAACTGGACAATGTCTTTCGAAGTATCAGGGTTTCGGACGAAAACTCGTCTATTACAAAGGGATTTTAATTTTTTGAACATATTTTAACTCAAGACTTTTTCTGCATTCAATATGCACCATTCAAAGCCACATCATCACTTGTCAACCATTTTCTGACTTCATTTGCTAGTTTTCATGCATTTCATGATTTATTTTGAGCTAAAATGACCCTGAATTGAAAAGCACTGCAAATGAACTCTGAAATGGTTCAAAGTTGGCATGGTATCGTAATTTCAACCACATAGCATGTGCTAAAAAGTTGAGAGGGTTACCGGAAAAACTGGATGCACTTCGCGTACAAACTGGACAATCTCTTTCGAAGTATCAGGGTTTCGGACGAAAACACGTCTATTACAAAGGGATTTCAATTTTTTGAACATTTTTTAACTCAAGACTTTTTCTGCACTCAATATGCACCATTCAAAGCCACATCATCACTTTTCAACCATTTTCTGACTTCATTTGATAGTTTTCATGCATTTCATGATTTATTTTGAGCTAAAATGACCCTGAATTGAAAAGCACTGCAAATGAACTCTGAAATGGTTGAAAGTTGGCATGGTATCGTAATTTCAACCACATAGCATGTGCTAAAAAGTTGAGAGGGTTACCGGAAAAACTGGATGCATTTCGTGTACAAACTGGACAATGTCTTTCGAAGTATCAGGGTTTCGGACGAAAACACGTCTATTACAAAGGGATTTCAATTTTTTGAACATATTTTAACTCAAGACTTTTTCTGCACTCAATATGCACCATTCAAAGCCACATCATCACTTTTCAACCATTTTCTGACTTCATTTGCTAGTTTTCATGCATTTCATGATTTATTTTGAGCTAAAATAACCCTGAATTGAAAAGCACTGCAAATGAACTCTGAAATGGTTGAAAGTTGGCATGGAATCGTAATTTCAACCACATAGCATGTGCTAAAAAGTTGAGAGGGTTACCGGAAAAACTGGATGCACTTCGTGTACAAACTGGACAATCTCTTTCGAAGTATCAGGGTTTCGGACGAAAACACGTCTATTACAAAGGGATTTCAATTTTTTGAACATATTTTAACTCAAGACTTTTTCTGCATTCAATATGCACCATTCAAAGCCACATCATCACTTTTCAACCATTTTCTGACTTCATTTGCTAGTTTTCATGCATTTCATGATTTGTTTTGAGCTAAAATGACCCTGAATTGAAAAGCACTGCAAATGAACCCTGAAATGGTTGAAAGTTGGCATGGTATCGTAATTTCAGCCACATAGCATGTGCTAAAAAGTTGAGAGGGTTACCGGAAAAACTGGATGCACTTCGTGTACAAACTGGACAATGTCTTTCGAAGTATCAGGGTTTCGGACGAAAACACGTCTATTACAAAGGGATTTCAATTTTTTGAACATATTTTAACTCACGACTTTTTCTGCATTCAATATGCACCATTCAAAGCCACATCATCACTTTTCAACCATTTTCTGACTTCATTTGATAGTTTTCTTGCATTTCATGATTTATTTTGAGCTAAAATGACCCTGAATTGAAAAGCACTGCAAATGAACTCTGAAATGGTTCAAAGTTGGCATGGTATCGTAATTTCAACCACATAGCATGTGCTAAAAAGTTGAGAGGGTTACCGGAAAAACTGGATGCATTTCGTGTACAAACTGGACAATCTCTTTCGAAGTATCAAGGTTTCGGACGAAAACACGTCTATTACAAAGGGATTTCAATTTTTTGAACATATTTTAACTCAAGACTTTTTCTGCACTCAATATGCACCATTCAAAGCCACATCATCACTTTTCAACCATTTTCTGACTTCATTTGCTAGTTTTCATGCATTTCATGATTTATTTTGAGCTAAAATAACCCTGAATTGAAAAGCACTGCAAATGAACTCTGAAATGGTTGAAAGTTGGCATGGAATCGTAATTTCAACCACATAGCATGTGCTAAAAAGTTGAGAGGGTTACCGGAAAAACTGGATGCACTTCGTGTACAAACTGGACAATCTCTTTCGAAGTATCAGGGTTTCGGACGAAAACACGTCTATTACAAAGGGATTTCAATTTTTTGAACATATTTTAACTCAAGACTTTTTCTGCATTCAATATGCACCATTCAAAGCCACATCATCACTTTTCAACCATTTTCTGACTTCATTTGCTAGTTTTCATGCATTTCATGATTTGTTTTGAGCTAAAATGACCCTGAATTGAAAAGCACTGCAAATGAACTCTGAAATGGTTGAAAGTTGGCATGGTATCGTAATTTCAGCCACATAGCATGTGCTAAAAAGTTGAGAGGGTTACCGGAAAAACTGGATGCACTTCGTGTACAAACTGGACAATGTCTTTCGAAGTATCAGGGTTTCGGACGAAAACACGTCTATTACAAAGGGATTTCAATTTTTTGAACATATTTTAACTCAGGACTTTTTCTGCATTCAATATGCACCATTCAAAGCCACATCATCACTTTTCAACCATTTTCTGACTTCATTTGATAGTTTTCTTGCATTTCATGATTTATTTTGAGCTAAAATGACCCTGAATTGAAAAGCACTGCAAATGAACTCTGAAATGGTTCAAAGTTGGCATGGTATCGTAATTTCAACCACATAGCATGTGCCAAAAAGTTGAGAGGGTTACCGGAAAAACTGGATGCATTTCGTGTACAAACTGGACAATCTCTTTCGAAGTATCAAGGTTTCGGACGAAAACACGTCTATTACAAAGGGATTTCAATTTTTTGAACATATTTTAACTCAAGACTTTTTCTGCACTCAATATGCACCATTCAAAGCCACATCATCACTTTTCAACCATTTTCTGACTTCATTTGCTAGTTTTCATGCATTTCATGATTTATTTTGAGCTAAAATAACCCTGAATTGAAAAGCACTGCAAATGAACTCTGAAATGGTTGAAAGTTGGCATGGTATCGTAATTTCAGCCACATAGCATGTGCTAAAAAGTTGAGAGGGTTACCGGAAAAACTGGATGCACTTCGTGTACAAACTGGACAATGTCTTTCGAAGTATCAGGGTTTCGGACGAAAACACGTCTATTACAAAGGGATTTCAATTTTTTGAACATATTTTAACTCAGGACTTTTTCTGCATTCAATATGCACCATTCAAAGCCACATCATCACTTTTCAACCATTTTCTGACTTCATTTGATAGTTTTCTTGCATTTCATGATTTATTTTGAGCTAAAATGACCCTGAATTGAAAAGCACTGCAAATGAACTCTGAAATGGTTCAAAGTTGGCATGGTATCGTAATTTCAACCACATAGCATGTGCCAAAAAGTTGAGAGGGTTACCGGAAAAACTGGATGCATTTCGTGTACAAACTGGACAATCTCTTTCGAAGTATCAAGGTTTCGGACGAAAACACGTCTATTACAAAGGGATTTCAATTTTTTGAACATATTTTAACTCAAGACTTTTTCTGCACTCAATATGCACCATTCAAAGCCACATCATCACTTTTCAACCATTTTCTGACTTCATTTGCTAGTTTTCATGCATTTCATGATTTATTTTGAGCTAAAATAACCCTGAATTGAAAAGCACTGCAAATGAACTCTGAAATGGTTGAAAGTTGGCATGGAATCGTAATTTCAACCACATAGCATGTGCTAAAAAGTTGAGAGGGTTACCGGAAAAACTGGATGCACTTCGTGTACAAACTGGACAATCTCTTTCGAAGTATCAGGGTTTCGGACGAAAACACGTCTATTACAAAGGGATTTCAATTTTTTGAACATATTTTAACTCAAGACTTTTTCTGCACTCAATATGCACCATTCAAAGCCACATCATCACTTGTCAACCATTTTCTGACTTCATTTGCTAGTTTTCTTGCATTTCATGATTTATTTTGAGCTAAAATGACCCTGAATTGAAAAGCACTGCAAATGAACTCTGAAATGGTTGAAAGTTCGCATGGTATCGTAATTTCACCCACATAGCATGTGCTAAAAAGTTGAGAGGGTTACCGGAAAAACTGGACGCACTTCGTGTACAAACTGGACAATGTCTTTCGAAGTATCAGGGTTTCGGACGAAAACACGTCTATTACAAAGGGATTTCAATTTTTTGAACATATTTTAACTCAAGACTTTTTCTGCATTCAATATGCACCATTCAAGGCCACATCATCACTTGTCAACCATTTTCTGACTTCATTTGCTAGTTTTCATGCATTTCATGATTTATTTTGAGCTAAAATGACCCTGAATTGAAAAGCACTGCAAATGAACTCTGAAATGGTTCAAAGTTGGCATGGTATCGTAATTTCAACCACATAGCATGTGCTAAAAAGTTGAGAGGGTTACCGGAAAAACTGGATGCACTTCGTGTACAAACTGGACAACACTACTACAAAACTGGCTATAGCCAATATCCATATTAGTGGCGCACCATGGTGGTGGTGCGCCACTGCTATATAGCAATGGCGCACCAGAAACAGGTGCGCCATTGTTATTTTTTTAGTAGTGGCACACCACCTGAGCAGTGCGCCATTGCTATTTTTTTTGCCCACCCCCCCACCCCACCAGACATAGCAATGGCGCACCACACCTAGGTGCGCCATTACTATGCACCTTAGTAATGGCGCACCTTGGTGTGGTGCGCCATTGCTATGTCTGGTGGGGGGGGGTGTGTCTGTGTGTGTGAGACATAGTAATGGCGCACCCTCTCTGGTGCGCCATTGCTAGGGTTAGCAATGGCGCACCAGGGAGGGTGCGCCATTACTATGTCTCACACACACAGACACACACCCCACCACACACACAGACACCCCCCCCCCCCCCCCCGTGGATCGCCTTTTCAGTTTAAAAAAAAATAAAAGAAAATGATAAATGATTCAAAAAAATAGATGCCGATGTGTTATGTGTTCTAGTTGTTACGAAAATTAACAAAGATGAATTTTGAATTTTTTTGCAAAAAAAAAACCGCCGTGTTTCGGTAAAATGGCCGTAACTTTTGCATACGACCTCCGATGAAAAAGATTTTTATATGAAAAAGATACTACTCGAAAATTTACATCCGAATTTGACGGGCTATGCCCGTTATCGATTTTTTAGAATCCTCAAAAACCTAACAGAAAATAAGTTACAGCCATTTTAAGATCTGCAGGCAAAAAAATAAAAAAATTAAAAAATAGTAATGGCGCACCAATGCATAGTGCGCCACTGCTAACTTTCCCGCCTTCCAAATTCAAAAAAATTAAAAAATAGTAATGGCGCACCATGGGGTGGTGCGCCATTGCTATGGTACATAGTAATGGCGCACCTCACCTAGGTGCGCCATTACTATGTACCATAGCAATGGCGCACCACCCCATGGTGCGCCATTACTATGTCACAGCCCCACCACGTGCGCACCCACCCACCCCTCTCCTTCCTCTCTCCTTATCCCCATCCCCCTCCCTCCTCCTCCCTTCTCCTTCCCCGTCTCCCTTCCCCTTCTTCCTCCCTTCCCCTTCATTCTTCTCCTCCTCTCCTCCACTCCATCTCCTCCTCTCCTCCACTCCATCTCCTCCTCTCCTCCACTCCAACTACTCCAACTCCTCCTCTCCGGCGACCTCCTCCTCCTCAAGGTGCTCCTCCTCCGGTGACATCCTCCTCACGGCCGGTGCTCCTCCTCCGGCGACCTCCTCCTCCCTCCTCTCCTCCTCACGGTGCTCCTCCTCCTCCCTCCTCTTCTCCTCACGGTGCTCCTTCCTCTCCTGCTCACGGTCCTCCTCCTCCTCTCCGGCGACCTCCTCCTCCTCCTTCTCCGGAGACCTCCTCCTCCTCTCCGGCGACCTCTCTCCTCCCTCCTCCTCTACTTCCGGCCACATGTGGAGCCAAAAATTTGAAAAAAATTTAACCAAAAAAAACGAGGCAAAAAATTTTAACCAGGTCGAGAACGAAATTTGAAAAAAATTTAACCAAAAAAAACGAGCCAAAAAAATGAGCCAGATCCAAATTCAAAATTCAAAAATAGCAATGGCGCACGGTGGGGGTTAGACGGTGCGCCACTACTATTTTCCCGCCTTCAAAATTCAAAAAAAAATCAAAACAAAAAATAAAAAAAAAATTACCAGTGGCGCACCTGTAGCAATAGTAATGGCGCACCAGAGGTGCGCCACTGTTACCTGCAATACTAATGGCGCACCAGAGGTGCGCCATTAGTATTTCTTATTAGTGGCGTGGTAATAGTGGCGCACCATAGGTGCGCCATTAATACCCAAAAGTGGTGCGCCACTAATGTGCTTTTTTCTAGTAGTGCAATGTCTTTCGAAGTATCAGGGTTTCGGACGAAAACACGTCTATTACAAAGGGATTTCAATTTTTTGAACATATTTTAACTCAGGACTTTTTCTGCATTCAATATGCACCATTCAAAGCCACATCATCACTTTTCAACCATTTTCTGACTTCATTTGATAGTTTTCATGCATTTCATGATTTGTTTTGAGCTAAAATGACCCTGAATTGAAAAGCACTGCAAATGAACTCTGAAATGGTTGAAAGTTGGCATGGTATCGTAATTTCACCCACATAGCATGTGCTAAAAAGTTGAGAGGGTTACCGGAAAAACTGGATGCACTTCGTGTACAAACTGGACAATGTCTTTCGAAGTATCAGGGTTTCGGACGAAAACACGTCTATTACAAAGGGATTTCAATTTTTTGAACATATTTTAACTCAAGACTTTTTCTGCATTCAATATGCACCATTCAAAGCCACATCATCACTTTTCAACCATTTTCTGACTTCATTTGATAGTTTTCATGCATTTCATGATTTGTTTTGAGCTAAAATGACCCTGAATTGAAAAGCACTGCAAATGAACTCTGAAATGGTTGAAAGTTGGCATGGTATCGTAATTTCACCCACATAGCATGTGCTAAAAATTTGAGAGGGTTACCGGAAAAACTGGATGCACTTCGTGTACAAACTGGACAATGTCTTTCGAAGTATCAGGGTTTCGGACGAAAACACGTCTATTACAAAGGGATTTCAATTTTTTGAACATATTTTGACTCAAGACTTTTTCTGCATTCAATATGCACCATTCAAAGCCACATCATCACTTTTCAACCATTTTCTGACTTCATTTGATAGTTTTCATGCATTTCATGATTTATTTTGAGCTAAAATAACCCTGAATTGAAAAGCACTGCAAATGAACTCTGAAATGGTTGAAAGTTGACATGGTATCGTAATTTCACCCACATAGCATGTGCCAAAAAGTTGAGAGGGTTACCGGAAAAACTGGATGCACTTCGTGTATAAACTGGACAATGTATTTCGAAGTATCAGGGTTTCGGACGAAAACACGTCTATTACAAAGGGATTTCAATTTTTTGAACATATTTTAACTCAAGACTTTTTCTGCATTCAATATGCACCATTCAAAGCCACATCATCACTTTTCAACCATTTTCTGACTTCATTTGCTAGTTTTCATGCATTTCATGATTTGTTTTGAGCTAAAATGACCCTGAATTGAAAAGCACTGCAAATGAACTCTGAAATGGTTGAAAGTTGGCATGGTATCGTAATTTCACCCACATAGCATGTGCTAAAAAGTTGAGAGGGTTACCGGAAAAACTGGATGCACTTCGTGTACAAACTGGACAATGTCTTTCGAAGTATCAGGGTTTCGGACGAAAACACGTCTATTACAAAGGGATTTCAATTTTTTGAACATATTTTAACTCAGGACTTTTTCTGCATTCAATATGCACCATTCAAAGCCACATCATCACTTTTCAACCATTTTCTGACTTCATTTGATAGTTTTCTTGCATTTCATGATTTATTTTGAGCTAAAATAACCCTGAATTGAAAAGCACTGCAAATGAACTCTGAAATGGTTGAAAGTTTACATGGTATCGTAATTTCACCCACATAGCATGTGCCAAAAAGTTGAGAGGGTTACCGGAAAAACTGGACGCACTTCGTGTACAAACTGGACAATGTCTTTCGAAGTATCAGGGTTTCGGACGAAAACACGTCTATTACAAAGGGATTTCTATTTTTTGAACATATTTTAACTCAAGACTTTTTCTGCATTCAATATGCACCATTCAAGGCCACATCATCACTTTTCAACCATTTTCTGACTTCATTTGATAGTTTTCATGCATTTCATGATTTATTTTGAGCTAAAATGACCCTGAATTGAAAAGCACTGCAAATGAACTCTGAAATGGTTCAAAGTTGACATGGTATCGTAATTTCACCCACATAGCATGTGCTCAAAAGTTGAGAGGGTTACCGGAAAAACTGGACGCACTTCGTGTACAAACTGGACAATGTATTTCGAAGTATCAGGGTTTCGGACGAAAACACGTCTATTACAAAGGGATTTCTATTTTTTGAACATATTTTAACTCAAGACTTTTTCTGCATTCAATATGCACCATTCAAAGCCACATCATCACTTTTCAACCATTTTCTGACTTCATTTGCTAGTTTTTATGCATTTCATGATTTATTTTGAGCTAAAATGACCCTGAATTGAAAAGCACTGCAAATGAACTCTGAAATGGTTGAAAGTTGACATGGTATCGTAATTTCACCCACATAGCATGTGCTAAAAAGTAGAGAGGGTTACCGGAAAAACTGGACACACTTCGTGTACAAACTGGACAATGTATTTCGAAGTATCAGGGTTTCGGACGAAAACACGTCTATTACAAAGGGATTTCTATTTTTTGAACATATTTTAACTCAAGACTTTTTCTGCATTCAATATGCACCATTCAAAGCCACATCATCACTTTTCAACCATTTTCTGACTTTATTTGCTAGTTTTCATGCATTTCATGATTTATTTTGAGCTAAAATGACCCTGAATTGAAAAGCACTGCAAATGAACTCTGAAATGGTTGAAAGTTGGCATGGTATCGTAATTTCACCCACATAGCATGTGCTAAAAAGTTGAGAGGGTTACCGGAAAAACTGGATGCACTTCGTGTACAAACTGGACAATCTCTTTCGAAGTATCAAGGTTTCGGACGAAAACACGTCTATTACAAAGGGATTTCAATTTTTTGAACATATTTTAACTCAAGACTTTTTCTGCATTCAATATGCACCTTTCAAAGCCACATCATCACTTGTCAACCATTTTCTGACTTCATTTGCTAGTTTTCATGCATTTCATGATTTATTTTGAGCTAAAATGACCCTGAATTGAAAAGCACTGCAAATGAACTCTGAAATGGTTGAAAGTTGGCATGGTATCGTAATTTCAACCACATAGCATGTGCTAAAAAGTTGAGAGGGTTACCGGAAAAACTGGATGCACTTCGTGTACAAACTGGACAATGTCTTTCGAAGTATCAGGGTTTCGGACGAAAACACGTCTATTACAAAGGGATTTCAATTTTTTGAACATATTTTAACTCAGGACTTTTTCTGCATTCAATATGCACCATTCAAAGCCACATCATCACTTTTCAACCATTTTCTGACTTCATTTGATAGTTTTCATGCATTTCATGATTTGTTTTGAGCTAAAATAACCCTGAATTGAAAAGCACTGCAAATGAACTCTGAAATGGTTGAAAGTTGGCATGGTATCGTAATTTCACCCACATAGCATGTGCTAAAAAGTTGAGAGGGTTACCGGAAAAACTGGATGCACTTCGTGTACAAACTGGACAATGTCTTTCGAAGTATCAGGGTTTCGGACGAAAACACGTCTATTACAAAGGGATTTCAATTTTTTGAACATATTTTAACTCAAGACTTTTTCTGCATTCAATATGCACCATTCAAAGCCACATCATCACTTTTCAACCATTTTCTGACTTCATTTGATAGTTTTCATGCATTTCATGATTTGTTTTGAGCTAAAATGACCCTGAATTGAAAAGCACTGCAAATGAACTCTGAAATGGTTGAAAGTTGGCATGGTATCGTAATTTCACCCACATAGCATGTGCTAAAAATTTGAGAGGGTTACCGGAAAAACTGGATGCACTTCGTGTACAAACTGGACAATGTCTTTCGAAGTATCAGGGTTTCGGACGAAAACACGTCTATTACAAAGGGATTTCAATTTTTTGAACATATTTTGACTCAAGACTTTTTCTGCATTCAATATGCACCATTCAAAGCCACATCATCACTTTTCAACCATTTTCTGACTTCATTTGATAGTTTTCATGCATTTCATGATTTATTTTGAGCTAAAATAACCCTGAATTGAAAAGCACTGCAAATGAACTCTGAAATGGTTGAAAGTTGACATGGTATCGTAATTTCACCCACATAGCATGTGCCAAAAAGTTGAGAGGGTTACCGGAAAAACTGGATGCACTTCGTGTATAAACTGGACAATGTATTTCGAAGTATCAGGGTTTCGGACGAAAACACGTCTATTACAAAGGGATTTCAATTTTTTGAACATATTTTAACTCAAGACTTTTTCTGCATTCAATATGCACCATTCAAAGCCACATCATCACTTTTCAACCATTTTCTGACTTCATTTGCTAGTTTTCATGCATTTCATGATTTGTTTTGAGCTAAAATGACCCTGAATTGAAAAGCACTGCAAATGAACTCTGAAATGGTTGAAAGTTGGCATGGTATCGTAATTTCACCCACATAGCATGTGCTAAAAAGTTGAGAGGGTTACCGGAAAAACTGGATGCACTTCGTGTACAAACTGGACAATGTCTTTCGAAGTATCAGGGTTTCGGACGAAAACACGTCTATTACAAAGGGATTTCAATTTTTTGAACATATTTTAACTCAGGACTTTTTCTGCATTCAATATGCACCATTCAAAGCCACATCATCACTTTTCAACCATTTTCTGACTTCATTTGATAGTTTTCTTGCATTTCATGATTTATTTTGAGCTAAAATAACCCTGAATTGAAAAGCACTGCAAATGAACTCTGAAATGGTTGAAAGTTTACATGGTATCGTAATTTCACCCACATAGCATGTGCCAAAAAGTTGAGAGGGTTACCGGAAAAACTGGACGCACTTCGTGTACAAACTGGACAATGTCTTTCGAAGTATCAGGGTTTCGGACGAAAACACGTCTATTACAAAGGGATTTCTATTTTTTGAACATATTTTAACTCAAGACTTTTTCTGCATTCAATATGCACCATTCAAGGCCACATCATCACTTTTCAACCATTTTCTGACTTCATTTGATAGTTTTCATGCATTTCATGATTTATTTTGAGCTAAAATGACCCTGAATTGAAAAGCACTGCAAATGAACTCTGAAATGGTTCAAAGTTGACATGGTATCGTAATTTCACCCACATAGCATGTGCTCAAAAGTTGAGAGGGTTACCGGAAAAACTGGACGCACTTCGTGTACAAACTGGACAATGTATTTCGAAGTATCAGGGTTTCGGACGAAAACACGTCTATTACAAAGGGATTTCTATTTTTTGAACATATTTTAACTCAAGACTTTTTCTGCATTCAATATGCACCATTCAAAGACACATCATCACTTTTCAACCATTTTCTGACTTCATTTGCTAGTTTTTATGCATTTCATGATTTATTTTGAGCTAAAATGACCCTGAATTGAAAAGCACTGCAAATGAACTCTGAAATGGTTGAAAGTTGACATGGTATCGTAATTTCACCCACATAGCATGTGCTAAAAAGTAGAGAGGGTTACCGGAAAAACTGGACACACTTCGTGTACAAACTGGACAATGTATTTCGAAGTATCAGGGTTTCGGACGAAAACACGTCTATTACAAAGGGATTTCTATTTTTTGAACATATTTTAACTCAAGACTTTTTCTGCATTCAATATGCACCATTCAAAGCCACATCATCACTTTTCAACCATTTTCTGACTTTATTTGCTAGTTTTCATGCATTTCATGATTTATTTTGAGCTAAAATGACCCTGAATTGAAAAGCACTGCAAATGAACTCTGAAATGGTTGAAAGTTGGCATGGTATCGTAATTTCACCCACATAGCATGTGCTAAAAAGTTGAGAGGGTTACCGGAAAAACTGGATGCACTTCGTGTACAAACTGGACAATCTCTTTCGAAGTATCAAGGTTTCGGACGAAAACACGTCTATTACAAAGGGATTTCAATTTTTTGAACATATTTTAACTCAAGACTTTTTCTGCATTCAATATGCACCTTTCAAAGCCACATCATCACTTGTCAACCATTTTCTGACTTCATTTGCTAGTTTTCATGCATTTCATGATTTATTTTGAGCTAAAATGACCCTGAATTGAAAAGCACTGCAAATGAACTCTGAAATGGTTGAAAGTTGGCATGGTATCGTAATTTCAACCACATAGCATGTGCTAAAAAGTTGAGAGGGTTACCGGAAAAACTGGATGCACTTCGTGTACAAACTGGACAATGTCTTTCGAAGTATCAGGGTTTCGGACGAAAACACGTCTATTACAAAGGGATTTCAATTTTTTGAACATATTTTAACTCAGGACTTTTTCTGCATTCAATATGCACCATTCAAAGCCACATCATCACTTTTCAACCATTTTCTGACTTCATTTGATAGTTTTCATGCATTTCATGATTTGTTTTGAGCTAAAATAACCCTGAATTGAAAAGCACTGCAAATGAACTCTGAAATGGTTGAAAGTTGGCATGGTATCGTAATTTCACCCACATAGCATGTGCTAAAAAGTTGAGAGGGTTACCGGAAAAACTGGATGCACTTCGTGTACAAACTGGACAATGTCTTTCGAAGTATCAGGGTTTCGGACGAAAACACGTCTATTACAAAGGGATTTCAATTTTTTGAACATATTTTAACTCAAGACTTTTTCTGCACTCAATATGCACCATTCAAAGCCACATCATCACTTTTCAACCATTTTCTGACTTCATTTGCTAGTTTTCATGCATTTCATGAATTATTTTGAGCTAAAATAACCCTGAATTGAAAAGCACTGCAAATGAACTCTGAAATGGTTGAAAGTTGGCATGGAATCGTAATTTCAACCACATAGCATGTGCCAAAAAGTTGAGAGGGTTACCGGAAAAACTGGACGCACTTCGTGTACAAACTGGACAATGTCTTTCGAAGTATCAGGGTTTCGGACGAAAACACGTCTATTACAAAGGGATTTCTATTTTTTGAACATATTTTAACTCAAGACTTTTTCTGCATTCAATATGCACCATTCAAGGCCACATCATCACTTTTCAACCATTTTCTGACTTCATTTGATAGTTTTCATGCATTTCATGATTTATTTTGAGCTAAAATGACCCTGAATTGAAAAGCACTGCAAATGAACTCTGAAATGGTTCAAAGTTGACATGGTATCGTAATTTCACCCACATAGCATGTGCTCAAAAGTTGAGAGGGTTACCGGAAAAACTGGACGCACTTCGTGTACAAACTGGACAATGTATTTCGAAGTATCAGGGTTTCGGACGAAAACACGTCTATTACAAAGGGATTTCTATTTTTTGAACATATTTTAACTCAAGACTTTTTCTGCATTCAATATGCACCATTCAAAGCCACATCATCACTTTTCAACCATTTTCTGACTTCATTTGCTAGTTTTTATGCATTTCATGATTTATTTTGAGCTAAAATGACCCTGAATTGAAAAGCACTGCAAATGAACTCTGAAATGGTTGAAAGTTGACATGGTATCGTAATTTCACCCACATAGCATGTGCTAAAAAGTAGAGAGGGTTACCGGAAAAACTGGATGCACTTCGTGTACAAACTGGACAATGTCTTTCGAAGTATCAGGGTTTCGGACGAAAACACGTCTATTACAAAGGGATTTCTATTTTTTGAACATATTTTAACTCAAGACTTTTTCTGCATTCAATATGCACCATTCAAAGCCACATCATCACTTTTCAACCATTTTCTGACTTTATTTGCTAGTTTTCATGCATTTCATGATTTATTTTGAGCTAAAATGACCCTGAATTGAAAAGCACTGCAAATGAACTCTGAAATGGTTGAAAGTTGGCATGGTATCGTAATTTCACCCACATAGCATGTGCTAAAAAGTTGAGAGGGTTACCGGAAAAACTGGATGCACTTCGTGTACAAACTGGACAATCTCTTTCGAAGTATCAAGGTTTCGGACGAAAACACGTCTATTACAAAGGGATTTCTATTTTTTGAACATATTTTAACTCAAGACTTTTTCTGCATTCAATATGCACCATTCAAGGCCACATCATCACTTTTCAACCATTTTCTGACTTCATTTGATAGTTTTCATGCATTTCATGATTTATTTTGAGCTAAAATGACCCTGAATTGAAAAGCACTGCAAATGAACTCTGAAATGGTTCAAAGTTGACATGGTATCGTAATTTCACCCACATAGCATGTGCTCAAAAGTTGAGAGGGTTACCGGAAAAACTGGACGCACTTCGTGTACAAACTGGACAATGTATTTCGAAGTATCAGGGTTTCGGACGAAAACACGTCTATTACAAAGGGATTTCTATTTTTTGAACATATTTTAACTCATGACTTTTTCTGCATTCAATATGCACCATTCAAAGCCACATCATCACTTTTCAACCATTTTCTGACTTCATTTGATAGTTTTCATGCATTTCATGATTTGTTTTGAGCTAAAATGACCCTGAATTGAAAAGCACTGCAAATGAATTCTGAAATGGTTGAAAGTTGGCATGGTATCGTAATCTCAGCCACATAGCATGTGCTAAAAAGTTGAGAGGGTTACCGGAAAAACTGGATGCACTTCGTGTACAAACTGGACAATGTCTTTCGAAGTATCAGGGTTTCGGACGAAAACACGTCTATTACAAAGGGATTTCAATTTTTTGAACATATTTTAACTCAGGACTTTTTCTGCATTCAATATGCACCATTCAAAGCCACATCATCACTTTTCAACCATTTTCTGACTTCATTTGATAGTTTTCATGCATTTCATGATTTGTTTTGAGCTAAAATAACCCTGAATTGAAAAGCACTGCAAATGAACTCTGAAATGGTTGAAAGTTGGCATGGTATCGTAATTTCACCCACATAGCATGTGCTAAAAAGTTGAGAGGGTTACCGGAAAAACTGGATGCACTTCGTGTACAAACTGGACAATGTCTTTCGAAGTATCAGGGTTTCGGACGAAAACACGTCTATTACAAAGGGATTTCAATTTTTTGAACATATTTTAACTCAAGACTTTTTCTGCACTCAATATGCACCATTCAAAGCCACATCATCACTTTTCAACCATTTTCTGACTTCATTTGCTAGTTTTCATGCATTTCATGAATTATTTTGAGCTAAAATAACCCTGAATTGAAAAGCACTGCAAATGAACTCTGAAATGGTTGAAAGTTGGCATGGAATCGTAATTTCAACCACATAGCATGTGCCAAAAAGTTGAGAGGGTTACCGGAAAAACTGGACGCACTTCGTGTACAAACTGGACAATGTCTTTCGAAGTATCAGGGTTTCGGACGAAAACACGTCTATTACAAAGGGATTTCTATTTTTTGAACATATTTTAACTCAAGACTTTTTCTGCATTCAATATGCACCATTCAAGGCCACATCATCACTTTTCAACCATTTTCTGACTTCATTTGATAGTTTTCATGCATTTCATGATTTATTTTGAGCTAAAATGACCCTGAATTGAAAAGCACTGCAAATGAACTCTGAAATGGTTCAAAGTTGACATGGTATCGTAATTTCACCCACATAGCATGTGCTCAAAAGTTGAGAGGGTTACCGGAAAAACTGGACGCACTTCGTGTACAAACTGGACAATGTATTTCGAAGTATCAGGGTTTCGGACGAAAACACGTCTATTACAAAGGGATTTCTATTTTTTGAACATATTTTAACTCAAGACTTTTTCTGCATTCAATATGCACCATTCAAAGCCACATCATCACTTTTCAACCATTTTCTGACTTTATTTGCTAGTTTTCATGCATTTCATGATTTATTTTGAGCTAAAATGACCCTGAATTGAAAAGCACTGCAAATGAACTCTGAAATGGTTGAAAGTTGGCATGGTATCGTAATTTCACCCACATAGCATGTGCTAAAAAGTTGAGAGGGTTACCGGAAAAACTGGATGCACTTCGTGTACAAACTGGACAATGTATTTCGAAGTATCAGGGTTTCGGACGAAAACACGTCTATTACAAAGGGATTTCAATTTTTTGAACATATTTTAACTCAAGACTTTTTCTGCATTCAATATGCACCTTTCAAAGCCACATCATCACTTGTCAACCATTTTCTGACTTCATTTGCTAGTTTTCATGCATTTCATGATTTATTTTGAGCTAAAATGACCCTGAATTGAAAAGCACTGCAAATGAACTCTGAAATGGTTGAAAGTTGGCATGGTATCGTAATTTCAACCACATAGCATGTGCTAAAAAGTTGAGAGGGTTACCGGAAAAACTGGATGCACTTCGTGTACAAACTGGACAATGTCTTTCGAAGTATCAGGGTTTCGGACGAAAACACGTCTATTACAAAGGGATTTCAATTTTTTGAACATATTTTAACTCAAGACTTTTTCTGCACTCAATATGCACCATTCAAAGCCACATCATCACTTTTCAACCATTTTCTGACTTCATTTGCTAGTTTTCATGCATTTCATGAATTATTTTGAGCTAAAATAACCCTGAATTGAAAAGCACTGCAAATGAACTCTGAAATGGTTGAAAGTTGGCATGGAATCGTAATTTCAACCACATAGCATGTGCCAAAAAGTTGAGAGGGTTACCGGAAAAACTGGACGCACTTCGTGTACAAACTGGACAATGTCTTTCGAAGTATCAGGGTTTCGGACGAAAACACGTCTATTACAAAGGGATTTCAATTTTTTGAACATATTTTAACTCAAGACTTTTTCTGCACTCAATATGCACCATTCAAAGCCACATCATCACTTTTCAACCATTTTCTGACTTCATTTGCTAGTTTTCATGCATTTCATGAATTATTTTGAGCTAAAATAACCCTGAATTGAAAAGCACTGCAAATGAACTCTGAAATGGTTGAAAGTTGGCATGGAATCGTAATTTCAACCACATAGCATGTGCCAAAAAGTTGAGAGGGTTACCGGAAAAACTGGACGCACTTCGTGTACAAACTGGACAATGTCTTTCGAAGTATCAGGGTTTCGGACGAAAACACGTCTATTACAAAGGGATTTCTATTTTTTGAACATATTTTAACTCAAGACTTTTTCTGCATTCAATATGCACCATTCAAGGCCACATCATCACTTTTCAACCATTTTCTGACTTCATTTGATAGTTTTCATGCATTTCATGATTTATTTTGAGCTAAAATGACCCTGAATTGAAAAGCACTGCAAATGAACTCTGAAATGGTTGAAAGTTGACATGGTATCGTAATTTCACCCACATAGCATGTGCTCAAAAGTTGAGAGGGTTACCGGAAAAACTGGACGCACTTCGTGTACAAACTGGACAATGTATTTCGAAGTATCAGGGTTTCGGACGAAAACACGTCTATTACAAAGGGATTTCTATTTTTTGAACATATTTTAACTCAAGACTTTTTCTGCATTCAATATGCACCATTCAAAGCCACATCATCACTTTTCAACCATTTTCTGACTTTATTTGCTAGTTTTCATGCATTTCATGATTTATTTTGAGCTAAAATGACCCTGAATTGAAAAGCACTGCAAATGAACTCTGAAATGGTTGAAAGTTGGCATGGTATCGTAATTTCACCCACATAGCATGTGCTAAAAAGTTGAGAGGGTTACCGGAAAAACTGGATGCACTTCGTGTACAAACTGGACAATCTCTTTCGAAGTATCAAGGTTTCGGACGAAAACACGTCTATTACAAAGGGATTTCAATTTTTTGAACATATTTTAACTCAAGACTTTTTCTGCATTCAATATGCACCATTCAAGGCCACATCATCACTTTTCAACCATTTTCTGACTTCATTTGATAGTTTTCATGCATTTCATGATTTATTTTGAGCTAAAATGACCCTGAATTGAAAAGCACTGCAAATGAACTCTGAAATGGTTGAAAGTTGACATGGTATCGTAATTTCACCCACATAGCATGTGCTCAAAAGTTGAGAGGGTTACCGGAAAAACTGGACGCACTTCGTGTACAAACTGGACAATGTATTTCGAAGTATCAGGGTTTCGGACGAAAACACGTCTATTACAAAGGGATTTCTATTTTTTGAACATATTTTAACTCAAGACTTTTTCTGCATTCAATATGCACCATTCAAAGCCACATCATCACTTTTCAACCATTTTCTGACTTCATTTGCTAGTTTTTATGCATTTCATGATTTATTTTGAGCTAAAATGACCCTGAATTGAAAAGCACTGCAAATGAACTCTGAAATGGTTGAAAGTTGACATGGTATCGTAATTTCACCCACATAGCATGTGCTAAAAAGTAGAGAGGGTTACCGGAAAAACTGGATGCACTTCGTGTACAAACTGGACAATGTCTTTCGAAGTATCAGGGTTTCGGACGAAAACACGTCTATTACAAAGGGATTTCAATTTTTTGAACATATTTTAACTCAGGACTTTTTCTGCATTCAATATGCACCATTCAAAGCCACATCATCACTTTTCAACCATTTTCTGACTTCATTTGCTAGTTTTCATGCATTTCATGATTTGTTTTGAGCTAAAATGACCCTGAATTGAAAAGCACTGCAAATGAACTCTGAAATGGTTGAAAGTTGGCATGGTATCGTAATTTCAACCACATAGCATGTGCTAAAAAGTTGAGAGGGTTACCGGAAAAACTGGATGCACTTCGTGTACAAACTGGACAACACTACTACAAAACTGGATGCACTTCGTGTACAAACTGGACAATGTCTTTCGAAGTATCAGGGTTTCGGACGAAAACACGTCTATTACAAAGGGATTTCTATTTTTTGAACATATTTTAACTCAAGACTTTTTCTGCATTCAATATGCACCATTCAAGGCCACATCATCACTTTTCAACCATTTTCTGACTTCATTTGATAGTTTTCATGCATTTCATGATTTATTTTGAGCTAAAATGACCCTGAATTGAAAAGCACTGCAAATGAACTCTGAAATGGTTCAAAGTTGACATGGTATCGTAATTTCACCCACATAGCATGTGCTCAAAAGTTGAGAGGGTTACCGGAAAAACTGGACGCACTTCGTGTACAAACTGGACAATGTATTTCGAAGTATCAGGGTTTCGGACGAAAACACGTCTATTACAAAGGGATTTCTATTTTTTGAACATATTTTAACTCAAGACTTTTTCTGCATTCAATATGCACCATTCAAAGCCACATCATCACTTTTCAACCATTTTCTGACTTCATTTGCTAGTTTTTATGCATTTCATGATTTATTTTGAGCTAAAATGACCCTGAATTGAAAAGCACTGCAAATGAACTCTGAAATGGTTGAAAGTTGACATGGTATCGTAATTTCACCCACATAGCATGTGCTAAAAAGTAGAGAGGGTTACCGGAAAAACTGGATGCACTTCGTGTACAAACTGGACAATGTATTTCGAAGTATCAGGGTTTCGGACGAAAACACGTCTATTACAAAGGGATTTCTATTTTTTTAACATATTTTAACTCAAGACTTTTTCTGCATTCAATATGCACCATTCAAAGCCACATCATCACTTTTCAACCATTTTCTGACTTTATTTGCTAGTTTTCATGCATTTCATGATTTATTTTGAGCTAAAATGACCCTGAATTGAAAAGCACTGCAAATGAACTCTGAAATGGTTGAAAGTTGGCATGGTATCGTAATTTCACCCACATAGCATGTGCTAAAAAGTTGAGAGGGTTACCGGAAAAACTGGATGCCCTTCGTGTACAAACTGGACAATCTCTTTCGAAGTATCAAGGTTTCGGACGAAAACACGTCTATTACAAAGGGATTTCAATTTTTTGAACATATTTTAACTCAAGACTTTTTCTGCATTCAATATGCACCTTTCAAAGCCACATCATCACTTGTCAACCATTTTCTGACTTCATTTGCTAGTTTTCATGCATTTCATGATTTATTTTGAGCTAAAATGACCCTGAATTGAAAAGCACTGCAAATGAACTCTGAAATGGTTGAAAGTTGGCATGGTATCGTAATTTCAACCACATAGCATGTGCTAAAAAGTTGAGAGGGTTACCGGAAAAACTGGATGCACTTCGTGTACAAACTGGACAATGTCTTTCGAAGTATCAGGGTTTCGGACGAAAACACGTCTATTACAAAGGGATTTCAATTTTTTGAACATATTTTAACTCAGGACTTTTTCTGCATTCAATATGCACCATTCAAAGCCACATCATCACTTTTCAACCATTTTCTGACTTCATTTGATAGTTTTCATGCATTTCATGATTTGTTTTGAGCTAAAATAACCCTGAATTGAAAAGCACTGCAAATGAACTCTGAAATGGTTGAAAGTTGGCATGGTATCGTAATTTCACCCACATAGCATGTGCTAAAAAGTTGAGAGGGTTACCGGAAAAACTGGATGCACTTCGTGTACAAACTGGACAATGTCTTTCGAAGTATCAGGGTTTCGGACGAAAACACGTCTATTACAAAGGGATTTCAATTTTTTGAACATATTTTAACTCAAGACTTTTTCTGCACTCAATATGCACCATTCAAAGCCACATCATCACTTTTCAACCATTTTCTGACTTCATTTGCTAGTTTTCATGCATTTCATGATTTATTTTGAGCTAAAATAACCCTGAATTGAAAAGCACTGCAAATGAACTCTGAAATGGTTGAAAGTTGGCATGGAATCGTAATTTCAACCACATAGCATGTGCTAAAAAGTTGAGAGGGTTACCGGAAAAACTGGATGCACTTCGTGTACAAACTGGACAATCTCTTTCGAAGTATCAGGGTTTCGGACGAAAACACGTCTATTACAAAGGGATTTCAATTTTTTGAACATATTTTAACTCAAGACTTTTTCTGCACTCAATATGCACCATTCAAAGCCACATCATCACTTGTCAACCATTTTCTGACTTCATTTGCTAGTTTTCATGCATTTCATGATTTATTTTGAGCTAAAATGACCCTGAATTGAAAAGCACTGCAAATGAACTCTGAAATGGTTGAAAGTTCGCATGGTATCGTAATTTCACCCACATAGCATGTGCTAAAAAGTTGAGAGGGTTACCGGAAAAACTGGACGCACTTCGTGTACAAACTGGACAATGTCTTTCGAAGTATCAGGGTTTCGGACGAAAACACGTCTATTACAAAGGGATTTCAATTTTTTGAACATATTTTAACTCAAGACTTTTTCTGCATTCAATATGCACCATTCAAGGCCACATCATCACTTGTCAACCATTTTCTGACTTCATTTGCTAGTTTTCATGCATTTCATGATTTATTTTGAGCTAAAATGACCCTGAATTGAAAAGCACTGCAAATGAACTCTGAAATGGTTCAAAGTTGGCATGGTATCGTAATTTCAACCACATAGCATGTGCTAAAAAGTTGAGAGGGTTACCGGAAAAACTGGATGCACTTCGTGTACAAACTGGACAACACTACTACAAAACTGGCTATAGCCAATATCCATATTAGTGGCGCACCATGGTGGTGGTGCGCCACTGCTATATAGCAATGGCGCACCAGAAACAGGTGCGCCATTGTTATTTTTTTAGTAGTGGCGCACCACCTGAGCAGTGCGCCATTGCTATTTTTTTTGCCCACCCCCCCACCCCACCAGACATAGCAATGGCGCACCACACCTAGGTGCGCCATTACTATGCACCTTAGTAATGGCGCACCTTGGTGTGGTGCGCCATTGCTATGTCTGGTGGGGGGGGGTGTGTCTGTGTGTGTGAGACATAGTAATGGCGCACCCTCTCTGGTGCGCCATTGCTAGGGTTAGCAATGGCGCACCAGGGAGGGTGCGCCATTACTATGTCTCACACACACAGACACACACCCCACCACACACACAGACACCCCCCCCCCCCCCCCGTGGATCGCCTTTTCAGTTTAAAAAAAAATAAAAGAAAATGATAAATGATTCAAAAAAATAGATGCCGATGTGTTATGTGTTCTAGTTGTTACGAAAATTAACAAAGATGAATTTTGAATTTTTTTGCAAAAAAAAAACCGCCGTGTTTCGGTAAAATGGCCGTAACTTTTGCATACGACCTCCGATGAAAAAGATTTTTATATGAAAAAGATACTACTCGAAAATTTACATCCGAATTTGACGGGCTATGCCCGTTATCGATTTTTTAGAATCCTCAAAAACCTAACAGAAAATAAGTTACAGCCATTTTAAGATCTGCAGGCAAAAAAATAAAAAAATTAAAAAATAGTAATGGCGCACCAATGCATAGTGCGCCACTGCTAACTTTCCCGCCTTCCAAATTCAAAAAAATTAAAAAATAGTAATGGCGCACCATGGGGTGGTGCGCCATTGCTATGGTACATAGTAATGGCGCACCTCACCTAGGTGCGCCATTACTATGTACCATAGCAATGGCGCACCACCCCATGGTGCGCCATTACTATGTCACAGCCCCACCACGTGCGCACCCACCCACCCCTCTCCTTCCTCTCTCCTTATCCCCATCCCCCTCCCTCCTCCTCCCTTCTCCTTCCCCGTCTCCCTTCCCCTTCTTCCTCCCTTCCCCTTCATTCTTCTCCTCCTCTCCTCCACTCCATCTCCTCCTCTCCTCCACTCCATCTCCTCCTCTCCTCCACTCCAACTACTCCAACTCCTCCTCTCCGGCGACCTCCTCCTCCTCAAGGTGCTCCTCCTCCGGTGACATCCTCCTCACGGCCGGTGCTCCTCCTCCGGCGACCTCCTCCTCCCTCCTCTCCTCCTCACGGTGCTCCTCCTCCTCCCTCCTCTTCTCCTCACGGTGCTCCTTCCTCTCCTGCTCACGGTCCTCCTCCTCCTCTCCGGCGACCTCCTCCTCCTCCTTCTCCGGAGACCTCCTCCTCCTCTCCGGCGACCTCTCTCCTCCCTCCTCCTCTACTTCCGGCCACATGTGGAGCCAAAAATTTGAAAAAAATTTAACCAAAAAAAACGAGGCAAAAAATTTTAACCAGGTCGAGAACGAAATTTGAAAAAAATTTAACCAAAAAAAACGAGCCAAAAAAATGAGCCAGATCCAAATTCAAAATTCAAAAATAGCAATGGCGCACGGTGGGGGTTAGACGGTGCGCCACTACTATTTTCCCGCCTTCAAAATTCAAAAAAAATCAAAACAAAAAATAAAAAAAAAATTACCAGTGGCGCACCTGTAGCAATAGTAATGGCGCACCAGAGGTGCGCCACTGTTACCTGCAATACTAATGGCGCACCAGAGGTGCGCCATTAGTATTTCTTATTAGTGGCGTGGTAATAGTGGCGCACCATAGGTGCGCCATTAATACCCAAAAGTGGTGCGCCACTAATGTGCTTTTTTCTAGTAGTGCAATGTCTTTCGAAGTATCAGGGTTTCGGACGAAAACACGTCTATTACAAAGGGATTTCAATTTTTTGAACATATTTTAACTCAGGACTTTTTCTGCATTCAATATGCACCATTCAAAGCCACATCATCACTTTTCAACCATTTTCTGACTTCATTTGATAGTTTTCATGCATTTCATGATTTGTTTTGAGCTAAAATGACCCTGAATTGAAAAGCACTGCAAATGAACTCTGAAATGGTTGAAAGTTGGCATGGTATCGTAATTTCACCCACATAGCATGTGCTAAAAAGTTGAGAGGGTTACCGGAAAAATTGGATGCACTTCGTGTACAAACTGGACAATGTCTTTCGAAGTATCAGGGTTTCGGACGAAAACACGTCTATTACAAAGGGATTTCAATTTTTTGAACATATTTTAACTCAAGACTTTTTCTGCATTCAATATGCACCATTCAAAGCCACATCATCACTTTTCAACCATTTTCTGACTTCATTTGATAGTTTTCATGCATTTCATGATTTGTTTTGAGCTAAAATGACCCTGAATTGAAAAGCACTGCAAATGAACTCTGAAATGGTTGAAAGTTGGCATGGTATCGTAATTTCACCCACATAGCATGTGCTAAAAATTTGAGAGGGTTACCGGAAAAACTGGATGCACTTCGTGTACAAACTGGACAATGTCTTTCGAAGTATCAGGGTTTCGGACGAAAACACGTCTATTACAAAGGGATTTCAATTTTTTGAACATATTTTGACTCAAGACTTTTTCTGCATTCAATATGCACCATTCAAAGCCACATCATCACTTTTCAACCATTTTCTGACTTCATTTGATAGTTTTCATGCATTTCATGATTTATTTTGAGCTAAAATAACCCTGAATTGAAAAGCACTGCAAATGAACTCTGAAATGGTTGAAAGTTGACATGGTATCGTAATTTCACCCACATAGCATGTGCCAAAAAGTTGAGAGGGTTACCGGAAAAACTGGATGCACTTCGTGTATAAACTGGACAATGTATTTCGAAGTATCAGGGTTTCGGACGAAAACACGTCTATTACAAAGGGATTTCAATTTTTTGAACATATTTTAACTCAAGACTTTTTCTGCATTCAATATGCACCATTCAAAGCCACATCATCACTTTTCAACCATTTTCTGACTTCATTTGCTAGTTTTCATGCATTTCATGATTTGTTTTGAGCTAAAATGACCCTGAATTGAAAAGCACTGCAAATGAACTCTGAAATGGTTGAAAGTTGGCATGGTATCGTAATTTCACCCACATAGCATGTGCTAAAAAGTTGAGAGGGTTACCGGAAAAACTGGATGTACTTCGTGTACAAACTGGACAATGTCTTTCGAAGTATCAGGGTTTCGGACGAAAACACGTCTATTACAAAGGGATTTCAATTTTTTGAACATATTTTAACTCAGGACTTTTTCTGCATTCAATATGCACCATTCAAAGCCACATCATCACTTTTCAACCATTTTCTGACTTCATTTGATAGTTTTCTTGCATTTCATGATTTATTTTGAGCTAAAATAACCCTGAATTGAAAAGCACTGCAAATGAACTCTGAAATGGTTGAAAGTTTACATGGTATCGTAATTTCACCCACATAGCATGTGCCAAAAAGTTGAGAGGGTTACCGGAAAAACTGGACGCACTTCGTGTACAAACTGGACAATGTCTTTCGAAGTATCAGGGTTTCGGACGAAAACACGTCTATTACAAAGGGATTTCTATTTTTTGAACATATTTTAACTCAAGACTTTTTCTGCATTCAATATGCACCATTCAAGGCCACATCATCACTTTTCAACCATTTTCTGACTTCATTTGATAGTTTTCATGCATTTCATGATTTATTTTGAGCTAAAATGACCCTGAATTGAAAAGCACTGCAAATGAACTCTGAAATGGTTCAAAGTTGACATGGTATCGTAATTTCACCCACATAGCATGTGCTCAAAAGTTGAGAGGGTTACCGGAAAAACTGGACGCACTTCGTGTACAAACTGGACAATGTATTTCGAAGTATCAGGGTTTCGGACGAAAACACGTCTATTACAAAGGGATTTCTATTTTTTGAACATATTTTAACTCAAGACTTTTTCTGCATTCAATATGCACCATTCAAAGCCACATCATCACTTTTCAACCATTTTCTGACTTCATTTGATAGTTTTCATGCATTTCATGATTTGTTTTGAGCTAAAATGACCCTGAATTGAAAAGCACTGCAAATGAACTCTGAAATGGTTGAAAGTTGGCATGGTATCGTAATTTCACCCACATAGCATGTGCTAAAAATTTGAGAGGGTTACCGGAAAAACTGGATGCACTTCGTGTACAAACTGGACAATGTCTTTCGAAGTATCAGGGTTTCGGACGAAAACACGTCTATTACAAAGGGATTTCAATTTTTTGAACATATTTTGACTCAAGACTTTTTCTGCATTCAATATGCACCATTCAAAGCCACATCATCACTTTTCAACCATTTTCTGACTTCATTTGATAGTTTTCATGCATTTCATGATTTATTTTGAGCTAAAATAACCCTGAATTGAAAAGCACTGCAAATGAACTCTGAAATGGTTGAAAGTTGACATGGTATCGTAATTTCACCCACATAGCATGTGCCAAAAAGTTGAGAGGGTTACCGGAAAAACTGGATGCACTTCGTGTATAAACTGGACAATGTATTTCGAAGTATCAGGGTTTCGGACGAAAACACGTCTATTACAAAGGGATTTCAATTTTTTGAACATATTTTAACTCAAGACTTTTTCTGCATTCAATATGCACCATTCAAAGCCACATCATCACTTTTCAACCATTTTCTGACTTCATTTGCTAGTTTTCATGCATTTCATGATTTGTTTTGAGCTAAAATGACCCTGAATTGAAAAGCACTGCAAATGAACTCTGAAATGGTTGAAAGTTGGCATGGTATCGTAATTTCACCCACATAGCATGTGCTAAAAAGTTGAGAGGGTTACCGGAAAAACTGGATGTACTTCGTGTACAAACTGGACAATGTCTTTCGAAGTATCAGGGTTTCGGACGAAAACACGTCTATTACAAAGGGATTTCAATTTTTTGAACATATTTTAACTCAGGACTTTTTCTGCATTCAATATGCACCATTCAAAGCCACATCATCACTTTTCAACCATTTTCTGACTTCATTTGATAGTTTTCTTGCATTTCATGATTTATTTTGAGCTAAAATAACCCTGAATTGAAAAGCACTGCAAATGAACTCTGAAATGGTTGAAAGTTTACATGGTATCGTAATTTCACCCACATAGCATGTGCCAAAAAGTTGAGAGGGTTACCGGAAAAACTGGACGCACTTCGTGTACAAACTGGACAATGTCTTTCGAAGTATCAGGGTTTCGGACGAAAACACGTCTATTACAAAGGGATTTCTATTTTTTGAACATATTTTAACTCAAGACTTTTTCTGCATTCAATATGCACCATTCAAGGCCACATCATCACTTTTCAACCATTTTCTGACTTCATTTGATAGTTTTCATGCATTTCATGATTTATTTTGAGCTAAAATGACCCTGAATTGAAAAGCACTGCAAATGAACTCTGAAATGGTTCAAAGTTGACATGGTATCGTAATTTCACCCACATAGCATGTGCTCAAAAGTTGAGAGGGTTACCGGAAAAACTGGACGCACTTCGTGTACAAACTGGACAATGTATTTCGAAGTATCAGGGTTTCGGACGAAAACACGTCTATTACAAAGGGATTTCTATTTTTTGAACATATTTTAACTCAAGACTTTTTCTGCATTCAATATGCACCATTCAAAGCCACATCATCACTTTTCAACCATTTTCTGACTTCATTTGCTAGTTTTTATGCATTTCATGATTTATTTTGAGCTAAAATGACCCTGAATTGAAAAGCACTGCAAATGAACTCTGAAATGGTTGAAAGTTGACATGGTATCGTAATTTCACCCACATAGCATGTGCTAAAAAGTAGAGAGGGTTACCGGAAAAACTGGACACACTTCGTGTACAAACTGGACAATGTATTTCGAAGTATCAGGGTTTCGGACGAAAACACGTCTATTACAAAGGGATTTCTATTTTTTGAACATATTTTAACTCAAGACTTTTTCTGCATTCAATATGCACCATTCAAAGCCACATCATCACTTTTCAACCATTTTCTGACTTTATTTGCTAGTTTTCATGCATTTCATGATTTATTTTGAGCTAAAATGACCCTGAATTGAAAAGCACTGCAAATGAACTCTGAAATGGTTGAAAGTTGGCATGGTATCGTAATTTCACCCACATAGCATGTGCTAAAAAGTTGAGAGGGTTACCGGAAAAACTGGATGCACTTCGTGTACAAACTGGACAATCTCTTTCGAAGTATCAAGGTTTCGGACGAAAACACGTCTATTACAAAGGGATTTCAATTTTTTGAACATATTTTAACTCAAGACTTTTTCTGCATTCAATATGCACCTTTCAAAGCCACATCATCACTTGTCAACCATTTTCTGACTTCATTTGCTAGTTTTCATGCATTTCATGATTTATTTTGAGCTAAAATTACCCTGAATTGAAAAGCACTGCAAATGAACTCTGAAATGGTTGAAAGTTGGCATGGTATCGTAATTTCAACCACATAGCATGTGCTAAAAAGTTGAGAGGGTTACCGGAAAAACTGGATGCACTTCGTGTACAAACTGGACAATGTCTTTCGAAGTATCAGGGTTTCGGACGAAAACACGTCTATTACAAAGGGATTTCAATTTTTTGAACATATTTTAACTCAGGACTTTTTCTGCATTCAATATGCACCATTCAAAGCCACATCATCACTTTTCAACCATTTTCTGACTTCATTTGATAGTTTTCATGCATTTCATGATTTGTTTTGAGCTAAAATAACCCTGAATTGAAAAGCACTGCAAATGAACTCTGAAATGGTTGAAAGTTGGCATGGTATCGTAATTTCACCCACATAGCATGTGCTAAAAAGTTGAGAGGGTTACCGGAAAAACTGGATGCACTTCGTGTACAAACTGGACAATGTCTTTCGAAGTATCAGGGTTTCGGACGAAAACACGTCTATTACAAAGGGATTTCAATTTTTTGAACATATTTTAACTCAAGACTTTTTCTGCATTCAATATGCACCATTCAAAGCCACATCATCACTTTTCAACCATTTTCTGACTTCATTTGATAGTTTTCATGCATTTCATGATTTGTTTTGAGCTAAAATGACCCTGAATTGAAAAGCACTGCAAATGAACTCTGAAATGGTTGAAAGTTGGCATGGTATCGTAATTTCACCCACATAGCATGTGCTAAAAATTTGAGAGGGTTACCGGAAAAACTGGATGCACTTCGTGTACAAACTGGACAATGTCTTTCGAAGTATCAGGGTTTCGGACGAAAACACGTCTATTACAAAGGGATTTCAATTTTTTGAACATATTTTGACTCAAGACTTTTTCTGCATTCAATATGCACCATTCAAAGCCACATCATCACTTTTCAACCTTTTTCTGACTTCATTTGATAGTTTTCATGCATTTCATGATTTATTTTGAGCTAAAATAACCCTGAATTGAAAAGCACTGCAAATGAACTCTGAAATGGTTGAAAGTTGACATGGTATCGTAATTTCACCCACATAGCATGTGCCAAAAAGTTGAGAGGGTTACCGGAAAAACTGGATGCACTTCGTGTATAAACTGGACAATGTATTTCGAAGTATCAGGGTTTCGGACGAAAACACGTCTATTACAAAGGGATTTCAATTTTTTGAACATATTTTAACTCAAGACTTTTTCTGCATTCAATATGCACCATTCAAAGCCACATCATCACTTTTCAACCATTTTCTGACTTCATTTGCTAGTTTTCATGCATTTCATGATTTGTTTTGAGCTAAAATGACCCTGAATTGAAAAGCACTGCAAATGAACTCTGAAATGGTTGAAAGTTGGCATGGTATCGTAATTTCACCCACATAGCATGTGCTAAAAAGTTGAGAGGGTTACCGGAAAAACTGGATGCACTTCGTGTACAAACTGGACAATGTCTTTCGAAGTATCAGGGTTTCGGACGAAAACACGTCTATTACAAAGGGATTTCAATTTTTTGAACATATTTTAACTCAGGACTTTTTCTGCATTCAATATGCACCATTCAAAGCCACATCATCACTTTTCAACCATTTTCTGACTTCATTTGATAGTTTTCTTGCATTTCATGATTTATTTTGAGCTAAAATAACCCTGAATTGAAAAGCACTGCAAATGAACTCTGAAATGGTTGAAAGTTTACATGGTATCGTAATTTCACCCACATAGCATGTGCCAAAAAGTTGAGAGGGTTACCGGAAAAACTGGACGCACTTCGTGTACAAACTGGACAATGTCTTTCGAAGTATCAGGGTTTCGGACGAAAACACGTCTATTACAAAGGGATTTCTATTTTTTGAACATATTTTAACTCAAGACTTTTTCTGCATTCAATATGCACCATTCAAGGCCACATCATCACTTTTCAACCATTTTCTGACTTCATTTGATAGTTTTCATGCATTTCATGATTTATTTTGAGCTAAAATGACCCTGAATTGAAAAGCACTGCAAATGAACTCTGAAATGGTTCAAAGTTGACATGGTATCGTAATTTCACCCACATAGCATGTGCTCAAAAGTTGAGAGGGTTACCGGAAAAACTGGACGCACTTCGTGTACAAACTGGACAATGTATTTCGAAGTATCAGGGTTTCGGACGAAAACACGTCTATTACAAAGGGATTTCTATTTTTTGAACATATTTTAACTCAAGACTTTTTCTGCATTCAATATGCACCATTCAAAGCCACATCATCACTTTTCAACCATTTTCTGACTTCATTTGCTAGTTTTTATGCATTTCATGATTTATTTTGAGCTAAAATGACCCTGAATTGAAAAGCACTGCAAATGAACTCTGAAATGGTTGAAAGTTGACATGGTATCGTAATTTCACCCACATAGCATGTGCTAAAAAGTAGAGAGGGTTACCGGAAAAACTGGACACACTTCGTGTACAAACTGGACAATGTATTTCGAAGTATCAGGGTTTCGGACGAAAACACGTCTATTACAAAGGGATTTCTATTTTTTGAACATATTTTAACTCAAGACTTTTTCTGCATTCAATATGCACCATTCAAAGCCACATCATCACTTTTCAACCATTTTCTGACTTCATTTGATAGTTTTCATGCATTTCATGATTTGTTTTGAGCTAAAATAACCCTGAATTGAAAAGCACTGCAAATGAACTCTGAAATGGTTGAAAGTTGGCATGGTATCGTAATTTCACCCACATAGCATGTGGTAAAAAGTTGAGAGGGTTACCGGAAAAAGTGGACGCACTTCGTGTACAAACTGGACAATGTATTTCGAAGTATCAGGGTTTCGGACGAAAACACGTCTATTACAAAGGGATTTCTATTTTTTGAACATATTTTAACTCAAAACTTTTTCTGCATTCAATATGCACCATTCAAGGACACATCATCACTTTTCAACCATTTTCTGACTTCATTTGATAGTTTTCATGCATTTCATGATTTATTTTGAGCTAAAATGACCCTGAATTGAAAAGCACTGCAAATGAACTCTGAAATGGTTGAAAGTTGACATGGTATCGTAATTTCACCCACATAGCATGTGCTAAAAAGTAGAGAGGGTTACCGGAAAAACTGGACACACTTCGTGTACAAACTGGACAATGTATTTCGAAGTATCAGGGTTTCGGACGAAAACACGTCTATTACAAAGGGATTTCTATTTTTTGAACATATTTTAACTCAAGACTTTTTCTGCATTCAATATGCACCATTCAAAGCCACATCATCACTTTTCAACCATTTTCTGACTTCATTTGATAGTTTTCATGCATTTCATGATTTGTTTTGAGCTAAAATAACCCTGAATTGAAAAGCACTGCAAATGAACTCTGAAATGGTTGAAAGTTGGCATGGTATCGTAATTTCACCCACATAGCATGTGGTAAAAAGTTGAGAGGGTTACCGGAAAAAGTGGACGCACTTCGTGTACAAACTGGACAATGTATTTCGAAGTATCAGGGTTTCGGACGAAAACACGTCTATTACAAAGGGATTTCTATTTTTTGAACATATTTTAACTCAAAACTTTTTCTGCATTCAATATGCACCATTCAAGGACACATCATCACTTTTCAACCATTTTCTGACTTCATTTGATAGTTTTCATGCATTTCATGATTTATTTTGAGCTAAAATGACCCTGAATTGAAAAGCACTGCAAATGAACTCTGAAATGGTTGAAAGTTGACATGGTATCGTAATTTCACCCACATAGCATGTGCTCAAAAGTTGAGAGGGTTACCGGAAAAACTGGACGCACTTCGTGTACAAACTGGACAATGTATTTCGAAGTATCAGGGTTTCGGACGAAAACACGTCTATTACAAAGGGATTTCTATTTTTTGAACATATTTTAACTCAAGACTTTTCTGCATTCAATATGCACCATTCAAAGCCACATCATCACTTTTCAACCATTTTCTGACTTCATTTGCTAGTTTTCATGCATTTCATGATTTATTTTGAGCTAAAATGACCCTAAATTGAAAAGCACTGCAAATGAACTCTGAAATGGTTGAAAGTTGGCATGGTATCATAATTTCACCCACATAGCATGTGCTAAAAAGTTGAGAGGGTTACCGGAAAAACTGGATGCACTTCGTGTACAAACTGGACAATCTCTTTCGAAGTATCAAGGTTTCGGACGAAAACACGTCTATTACAAAGGGATTTCAATTTTTTGAACATATTTTAACTCAAGACTTTTTCTGCATTCAATATGCACCATTCAAAGCCACATCATCACTTTTCAACCATTTTCTGACTTCATTTGCTAGTTTTCATGCATTTCATGATTTATTTTGAGCTAAAATGACCCTGAATTGAAAAGCACTGCAAATGAACTCTGAAATGGTTGAAAGTTGGCATGGTATCATAATTTCACCCACATAGCATGTGCTAAAAAGTTGAGAGGGTTACCGGAAAAACTGGATGCACTTCGCATACAAACTGGACAATGTCTTTCGAAGTATCAGGGTTTCGGACGAAAACACGTCTATTACAAAGGGATTTCAATTTTTTGAACATATTTTAACTCAGGACTTTTTCTGCATTCAATATGCACCATTCAAAGCCACATCATCACTTTTCAACCATTTTCTGACTTCATTTGATAGTTTTCTTGCATTTCATGATTTATTTTGAGCTAAAATAACCCAGAATTGAAAAGCACTGCAAATGAACTCTGAAATGGTTGAAAGTTGGCATGGTATCATAATTTCACCCACATAGCATGTGCTAAAAAGTTGAGAGGGTTACAGGAAAAACTGGATGCACTTCGTGTACAAACTGGACAATCTCTTTCGAAGTATCAGGGTTTCGGACGGAAACACGTCTATTACAAAGGGATTTCAATTTTTTGAACATATTTTAACTCAAGACTTTTTCTGCATTGAATATGCACCATTCAAAGCCACATCATCACTTTTCAACCATTTTCTGACTTCATTTGATAGTTTTCTTGCATTTCATGATTTATTTTGAGCTAAAATAACCCTGAATTGAAAAGCACTGCAAATGAACTCTGAAATGGTTGAAAGTTGACATGGTATCGTAATTTCACCCACATAGCATGTGCTAAAAAGTTGAGAGGGTTACCGGAAAAACTGGACGCACTTCGTGTACAAACTGGACAATGTATTTCGAAGTATCAGGGTTTCGGACGAAAACACGTCTATTACAAAGGGATTTCTATTTTTTGAACATATTTTAACTCAAGACTTTTTCTGCATTCAATATGCACCATTGAAAGCCACATCATCACTTTTCATCCATTTTCTGACTTCATTTGCTAGTTTTCATGCATTTCATGATTTATTTTGAGCTAAAATGACCCTGAATTGAAAAGCACTGCAAATGAACTCTGAAATGGTTGAAAGTTGGCATGGTATCTTAATTTCACCCACATAACATGTGCGAAAAAGTTGAGAGGGTTACCGGAAAAACTGGATGCACTTCGTGTACAAACTGGACAATCTCTTTCGAAGTATCAAGGTTTTGGACGAAAACACGTCTATTACAAAGGGATTTCAATTTTTTGAACATATTTTAACTCAAGACTTTTTCTGCATTCAATATGCACCATTCAAAGCCACATCATCACTTTTCAACCATTTTCTGACTTCATTTGCTAGTTTTCATGCATTTCATGATTTATTTTGAGCTAAAATGACCCTGAATTGAAAAGCACTGCAAATGAACTCTGAAATGGTTGAAAGTTGGCATGGTATCATAATTTCACCCACATAGCATGTGCTAAAAAGTTGAGAGGGTTACCGGAAAAACTGGATGCACTTCGCATACAAACTGGACAATCTCTTTCGAAGTATCAGGGTTTCGGACGAAAACACGTCTATTACAAAGGGATTTAAATTTTTTGAACATATTTTAACTCAAGACTTTTTCTGCATTCAATATGCACCATTCAACGCCACATCATCACTTGTCAACCATTTTCTGACTTCATTTGCTAGTTTTCATGCATTTCATGATTTATTTTGAGCTAAAATGACCCTGAATTGAAAAGCACTGCAAATGAACTCTGAAATGGTTGAAAGTTGGCATGGAATCGTAATTTCAACCACATAGCATGTGCTAAAATGTTGAGAGGGTTACCGGAAAAACTGGATGCACTTCGTGTACAAACTGGACAATGTTTTTCGAAGTATCAGGGTTTCGGACGAAAACACGTCTATTACAAAGGGATTTCAATTTTTTGAACATATTTTAACTCAAGACTTTTTCTGCATTCAATATGCACCATTCAAAGCCACATCATCACTTTTCAACCATTTTCTGACTTCATTTGTTAGTTTTCATGCATTTCATGATTTGTTTTGAGCTAAAATGACCCTGAATTGAAAAGCACTGCAAATGAATTCTGAAATGGTTGAAAGTTGGCATGGTATCGTAATTTTAGCCACATAGCATGTGCTAAAAAGTTGAGAGGGTTACCGGAAAAACTGGATGCACGTCGTGTACAAACTGGACAATGTCTTTCGAAGTATCCGGGTTTCGGACGAAAACACGTCTATTACAAAGGGATTTCAATTTTTTGAACATATTTTAAATCAAGACTTTTTCTGCATTCAATATGCACCATTCAAAGCCACATCATCACTTTTCAACCATTTTCTGACTTCATTTGCTAGTTTTCATGCATTTCATGATTTATTTTGAGCTAAAATGACCCTGAATTGAAAAGCACTGCAAATGAACTCTGAAATGGTTGAAAGTTGGCATGGTATCATAATTTCACCCACATAGCATGTGCTAAAAAGTTGAGAGGGTTACCGGAAAAACTGGATGCACTTCGTGTACAAACTGGACAATCTCTTTCGAAGTATCAAGGTTTCGGACGAAAACACGTCTATTACAAAGGGATTTCAATTTTTTGAACATATTTTAAGTCAAGACTTTTTCTGCATTCAATATGCACCATTCAAAGCCACATCATCACTTGTCAACCATTTTCTGACTTCATTTGCTAGTTTTCATGCATTTCATGATTTATTTTGAGCTAAAATGACCCTGAATTGAAAAGCACTGCAAATGAACTCTGAAATGGTTGAAAGTTGGCATGGTATCGTAATTTCAACCACATAGCATGTGCTAAAAAGGTGATAGGGTTACCGGAAAAACTGGATGCACTTCGTGTACAAACTGGACAATGTCTTTCGAAGTATCAGGGTTTCGGACGAAAACACGTCTATTACAAAGGGATTTCAATTTTTTGAACATATTTTAACTCAGGACTTTTTCTGCATTCAATATGCACCATTCAAAGCCACATCATCACTTTTCAACCATTTTCTGACTTCATTTGATAGTTTTCATGCATTTCATGATTTGTTTTGAGCTAAAATGACCCTGAATTGAAAAGCACTGCAAATGAACTCTGAAATGGTTGAAAGTTGGCATGGTATCGTAATTTCACCCACATAGCATGTGCTAAAAAGTTGAGAGGGTTACCGGAAAAACTGGATGCACTTCGTGTACAAACTGGACAATGTCTTTCGAAGTATCAGGGTTTCGGACGAAAACACGTCTATTACAAAGGGATTTCAATTTTTTGAACATATTTTAACTCAACACTTTTTCTGCATTCAATATGCACCATTCAAAGCCACATCATCACTTGTCAACCATTTTCTGACTTCATTTGCTAGTTTTCATGCATTTCATGATTTATTTTGAGCTAAAATGACCCTGAATTGAAAAGCACTGCAAATGAACTCTGAAATGGTTGAAAGTTGGCATGGAATCGTAATTTCAACCACATAGCATGTGCTAAAATGTTGAGAGGGTTACCGGAAAAACTGGATGCACTTCGTGTACAAACTGGACAATGTCTTTCGAAGTATCAGGGTTTCAGACGAAAACACGTCTATTACAAAGGGATTTCAATTTTTTGAACATATTTTAACTCAAGACTTTTTCTGCATTCAATATGCACCATTCAAAGCCACATCATCACTTTTCAACCATTTTCTGACTTCATTTGATAGTTTTCATGCATTTCATGATTTGTTTTGAGCTAAAATGACCCTGAATTGAAAAGCACTGCAAATGAATTCTGAAATGGTTGAAAGTTAGCATGGTATCGTAATTTCAGCCACATAGCATGTGCTAAAAAGTTGAGAGGGTTACCGGAAAAACTGGATGCACGTCGTGTACAAACTGGACAATGTCTTTCGAAGTATCAGGGTTTCGGACGAAAACACGTCTATTACAAAGGGATTTCAATTTTTTGAACATATTTTAACTCAAGACTTTTTCTGCATTCAATATGCACCATTCAAAGCCACATCATCACTTTTCAACCATTTTCTGACTTCATTTGCTAGTTTTCATGCATTTCATGATTTATTTTGAGCTAAAATGACCCTGAATTGAAAAGCACTGCAAATGAACTCTGAAATGGTTGAAAGTTGGCATGGTATCATAATTTCACCCACCTAGCATGTGCTAAAAAGTTGAGAGGGTTACCGGAAAAACTGGATGCACTTCGTGTACAAACTGGACAATCTCTTTCGAAGTATCAAGGTTTCGGACGAAAACACGTCTATTACAAAGGGATTTCAATTTTTTGAACATATTTTAAGTCAAGACTTTTTCTGCATTCAATATGCACCATTCAAAGCCACATCATCACTTGTCAACCATTTTCTGACTTCATTTGCTAGTTTTCATGCATTTCATGATTTATTTTGAGCTAAAATGACCCTGAATTGAAAAGCACTGCAAATGAACTCTGAAATGGTTGAAAGTTGGCATGGTATCGTAATTTCAACCACATAGCATGTGCTAAAAAGTTGATAGGGTTACCGGAAAAACTGGATGCACTTCGTGTACAAACTGGACAATGTCTTTCGAAGTATCAGGGTTTCGGACGAAAACACGTCTATTACAAAGGGATTTCAATTTTTTGAACATATTTTAACTCAGGACTTTTTCTGCACTCAATATGCACCATTCAAAGCCACATCATCACTTTTCAACCATTTTCTGACTTCATTTGATAGTTTTCATGCATTTCATGATTTGTTTTGAGCTAAAATGACCCTGAATTGAAAAGCACTGCAAATGAACTCTGAAATGGTTGAAAGTTGGCATGGTATCGTAATTTCACCCACATAGCATGTGCTAAAAAGTTGAGAGGGTTACCGGAAAAACTGGATGCACTTCGTGTACAAACTGGACAATGTCTTTCGAAGTATCAGGGTTTCGGACGAAAACACGTCTATTACAAAGGGATTTCAATTTTTTGAACATATTTTAACTCAAGACTTTTTCTGCATTTAATATGCACCATTCAAAGCCACATCATCACTTGTCAACCATTTTCTGACTTCATTTGCTAGTTTTCATGCATTTCATGATTTATTTTGAGCTAAAATGACCCTGAATTGAAAAGCACTGCAAATGAACTCTGAAATGGTTGAAAGTTGGCATGGAATCGTAATTTCAACCACATAGCATGTGCTAAAATGTTGAGAGGGTTACCGGAAAAACTGGATGCACTTCGTGTACAAACTGGACAATGTCTTTCGAAGTATCAGGGTTTCAGACGAAAACACGTCTATTACAAAGGGATTTCAATTTTTTGAACATATTTTAACTCAAGACTTTTTCTGCATTCAATATGCACCATTCAAAGCCACATCATCACTTTTCAACCATTTTCTGACTTCATTTGATAGTTTTCATGCATTTCATGATTTGTTTTGAGCTAAAATGACCCTGAATTGAAAAGCACTGCAAATGAATTCTGAAATGGTTGAAAGTTAGCATGGTATCGTAATTTCAGCCACATAGCATGTGCTAAAAAGTTGAGAGGGTTACCGGAAAAACTGGATGCACGTAGTGTACAAACTGGACAATGTCTTTCGAAGTATCAGGGTTTCGGACGAAAACACGTCTATTACAAAGGGATTTCAATTTTTTGAACATATTTTAACTCAAGACTTTTTCTGCATTCAATATGCACCATTCAAAGCCACATCATCACTTTTCAACCATTTTCTGACTTCATTTGCTAGTTTTCATGCATTTCATGATTTATTTTGAGCTAAAATGACCCTGAATTGAAAAGCACTGCAAATGAACTCTGAAATGGTTGAAAGTTGGCATGGTATCATAATTTCACCCACCTAGCATGTGCTAAAAAGTTGAGAGGGTTACCGGAAAAACTGGATGCACTTCGTGTACAAACTGGACAATCTCTTTCGAAGTATCAAGGTTTCGGACGAAAACACGTCTATTACAAAGGGATTTCAATTTTTTGAACATATTTTAAGTCAAGACTTTTTCTGCATTCAATATGCACCATTCAAAGCCACATCATCACTTGTCAACCATTTTCTGACTTCATTTGCTAGTTTTCATGCATTTCATGATTTATTTTGAGCTAAAATGACCCTGAATTGAAAAGCACTGCAAATGAACTCTGAAATGGTTGAAAGTTGGCATGGTATCGTAATTTCAACCACATAGCATGTGCTAAAAAGTTGATAGGGTTACCGGAAAAACTGGATGCACTTCGTGTACAAACTGGACAATGTCTTTCGAAGTATCAGGGTTTCGGACGAAAACACGTCTATTACAAAGGGATTTCAATTTTTTGAACATATTTTAACTCAGGACTTTTTCTGCATTCAATATGCACCATTCAAAGCCACATCATCACTTTTCAACCATTTTCTGACTTCATTTGATAGTTTTCATGCATTTCATGATTTGTTTTGAGCTAAAATGACCCTGAATTGAAAAGCACTGCAAATGAACTCTGAAATGGTTGAAAGTTGGCATGGTATCGTAATTTCACCCACATAGCATGTGCTAAAAAGTTGAGAGGGTTACCGGAAAAACTGGATGCACTTCGTGTACAAACTGGACAATGTCTTTCGAAGTATCAGGGTTTCGGACGAAAACACGTCTATTACAAAGGGATTTCAATTTTTTGAACATATTTTAACTCAAGACTTTTTCTGCATTTAATATGCACCATTCAAAGCCACATCATCACTTGTCAACCATTTTCTGACTTCATTTGCTAGTTTTCATGCATTTCATGATTTATTTTGAGCTAAAATGACCCTGAATTGAAAAGCACTGCAAATGAACTCTGAAATGGTTGAAAGTTGGCATGGAATCGTAATTTCAACCACATAGCATGTGCTAAAATGTTGAGAGGGTTACCGGAAAAACTGGATGCACTTCGTGTACAAACTGGACAATGTCTTTCGAAGTATCAGGGTTTCAGACGAAAACACGTCTATTACAAAGGGATTTCAATTTTTTGAACATATTTTAACTCAAGACTTTTTCTGCATTCAATATGCACCATTCAAAGCCACATCATCACTTTTCAACCATTTTCTGACTTCATTTGATAGTTTTCATGCATTTCATGATTTGTTTTGAGCTAAAATGACCCTGAATTGAAAAGCACTGCAAATGAATTCTGAAATGGTTGAAAGTTAGCATGGTATCGTAATTTCAGCCACATAGCATGTGCTAAAAAGTTGAGAGGGTTACCGGAAAAACTGGATGCACGTCGTGTACAAACTGGACAATGTCTTTCGAAGTATCAGGGTTTCGGACGAAAACACGTCTATTACAAAGGGATTTCAATTTTTTGAACATATTTTAACTCAAGACTTTTTCTGCATTCAATATGCACCATTCAAAGCCACATCATCACTTTTCAACCATTTTCTGACTTCATTTGCTAGTTTTCATGCATTTCATGATTTATTTTGAGCTAAAATGACCCTGAATTGAAAAGCACTGCAAATGAACTCTGAAATGGTTGAAAGTTGGCATGGTATCATAATTTCACCCACCTAGCATGTGCTAAAAAGTTGAGAGGGTTACCGGAAAAACTGGATGCACTTCGTGTACAAACTGGACAATCTCTTTCGAAGTATCAAGGTTTCGGACGAAAACACGTCTATTACAAAGGGATTTCAATTTTTTGAACATATTTTAAGTCAAGACTTTTTCTGCATTCAATATGCACCATTCAAAGCCACATCATCACTTGTCAACCATTTTCTGACTTCATTTGCTAGTTTTCATGCATTTCATGATTTATTTTGAGCTAAAATGACCCTGAATTGAAAAGCACTGCAAATGAACTCTGAAATGGTTGAAAGTTGGCATGGTATCGTAATTTCAACCACATAGCATGTGCTAAAAAGTTGATAGGGTTACCGGAAAAACTGGATGCACTTCGTGTACAAACTGGACAATGTCTTTCGAAGTATCAGGGTTTCGGACGAAAACACGTCTATTACAAAGGGATTTCAATTTTTTGAACATATTTTAACTCAGGACTTTTTCTGCATTCAATATGCACCATTCAAAGCCACATCATCACTTTTCAACCATTTTCTGACTTCATTTGATAGTTTTCATGCATTTCATGATTTGTTTTGAGCTAAAATGACCCTGAATTGAAAAGCACTGCAAATGAACTCTGAAATGGTTGAAAGTTGGCATGGTATCGTAATTTCACCCACATAGCATGTGCTAAAAAGTTGAGAGGGTTACCGGAAAAACTGGATGCACTTCGTGTACAAACTGGACAATGTCTTTCGAAGTATCAGGGTTTCGGACGAAAACACGTCTATTACAAAGGGATTTCAATTTTTTGAACATATTTTAACTCAAGACTTTTTCTGCATTTAATATGCACCATTCAAAGCCACATCATCACTTGTCAACCATTTTCTGACTTCATTTGCTAGTTTTCATGCATTTCATGATTTATTTTGAGCTAAAATGACCCTGAATTGAAAAGCACTGCAAATGAACTCTGAAATGGTTGAAAGTTGGCATGGAATCGTAATTTCAACCACATAGCATGTGCTAAAATGTTGAGAGGGTTACCGGAAAAACTGGATGCACTTCGTGTACAAACTGGACAATGTCTTTCGAAGTATCAGGGTTTCAGACGAAAACACGTCTATTACAAAGGGATTTCAATTTTTTGAACATATTTTAACTCAAGACTTTTTCTGCATTCAATATGCACCATTCAAAGCCACATCATCACTTTTCAACCATTTTCTGACTTCATTTGATAGTTTTCATGCATTTCATGATTTGTTTTGAGCTAAAATGACCCTGAATTTAAAAGCACTGCAAATGAATTCTGAAATGGTTGAAAGTTGGCATGGTATCGTAATTTCAGCCACATAGCATGTGCTAAAAAGTTGAGAGGGTTACCGGAAAAACTGGATGCACGTCGTGTACAAACTGGACAATGTCTTTCGAAGTATCAGGGTTTCGGACGAAAACACGTCTATTACAAAGGGATTTCAATTTTTTGAACATATTTTAACTCAAGACTTTTTCTGCATTCAATATGCACCATTCAAAGCCACATCATCACTTTTCAACCATTTTCTGACTTCATTTGCTAGTTTTCATGCATTTCATGATTTATTTTGAGCTTAAATGACCCTGAATTGGAAAGCACTGCAAATGAACTCTGAAATGGTTGAAAGTTGGCATGGTATCATAATTTCACCCACATAGCATGTGCGAAAAAGTTGAGAGGGTTACCGGAAAAACTGGATGCACGTCGTGTACAAACTGGACAATCTCTTTCGAAGTATCAAGGTTCCGGACGAAAACACGTCTATTACAAAGGGATTTCAATTTTTTGAACATGTTTTAAGTCAAGACTTTTTCTGCATTCAATATGCACCATTCAAAGCCACATCATCACTTGTCAACCATTTTCTGACTTCATTTGCTAGTTTTCATGCATTTCATGATTTATTTTGAGCTAAAATGACCCTGAATTGAAAAGCACTGCAAATGAACTCTGAAATGGTTGAAAGTTGGCATGGTATCGTAATTTCAACCACATAGCATGTGCTAAAAAGTTGATTGGGTTACCGGAAAAACTGGATGCACTTCGTGTACAAGCTGGACAATGTCTTTCGAAGTATCAGGGTTTCGGACGAAAACACGTCTATTACAAAGGGATTTCAATTTTTTGAACATATTTTAACTCAAGACTTTTTCTGCATTCAATATGCACCATTCAAAGCCACATCATCACTTTTCAACCATTTTCTGACTTCATTTGATAGTTTTCATGCATTTCATGATTTGTTTTGAGCTAAAATGACCCTGAATTGAAAAGCACTGCAAATGAACTCTGAAATGGTTGAAAGTTGGCATGGTATCGTAATTTCACCCACATAGCATGTGCTAAAAAGTTGAGAGGGTTACCGGAAAAACTGGATGCACTTCGTGTACAAACTGGACAATGTCTTTCGAAGTATCAGGGTTTCGGACGAAAACATGTCTATTACAAAGGGATTTCAATTTTTTGAACATATTTTAACTCAAGACTTTTACTGCATTCAATATGCACCATTCAAAGCCACATCATCACTTTTCAACCATTTTCTGACTTCATTTGATAGTTTTCTTGCATTTCATGATTTATTTTGAGCTAAAATAACCCTGAATTGAAAAGCACTGCAAATGAACTCTGAAATGGTTGAAAGTTGGCATGGTATCATAATTTCACCCACATAGCATGTGCTAAAAAGTTGAGAGGGTTACCGGAAAAACTGGACGCACTTCGTGTACAAACTGGACAATGTATTTCGAAGTATCAGGGTTTCGGACGAAAACACGTCTATTACAAAGGGATTTCTATTTTTTGAACATATTTTAACTCAAGACTTTTTCTGCATTCAATATGCACCATTGAAAGCCACATCATCACTTTTCATCCATTTTCTGACTTCATTTGCTAGTTTTCATGCATTTCATGATTTATTTTGAGCTAAAATGACCCTGAATTGAAAAGCACTGCAAATGAACTCTGCAATGGTTGAAAGTTGGCATGGTATCTTAATTTCACCCACATAACATGTGCGAAAAAGTTGAGAGGGTTACCGGAAAAACTGGATGCACTTCGTGTACAAACTGGACAATCTCTTTCGAAGTATCAAGGTTTCGGACGAAAACACGTCTATTACAAAGGGATTTCAATTTTTTGAACATATTTTAACTCAAGACTTTTTCTGCATTCAATATGCACCATTCAAAGCCACATCATCACTTTTCAACCATTTTCTGACTTCATTCGCTAGTTTTCATGCATTTCATGATTTATTTTGAGCTAAAATGACCCTGAATTGAAAAGCACTGCAAATGAACTCTGAAATGGTTGAAAGTTGGCATGGTATCATAATTTCACCCACATAGCATGTGCTAAAAAGTTGAGGGGGTTACCGGAAAAACTGGATGCACTTCGCATACAAACTGGACAATCTCTTTCGAAGTATCAGGGTTTCGGACCAAAACACGTCTATTACAAAGGGATTTCAATTTTTTGAACATATTTTAACTCAGGACTTTTTCTGCATTCAATATGCACCATTCAAAGCCACATTATCACTTGTCAACCATTTTCTGACTTCATTTGCTAGTTTTCATGCATTTCATGATTTATTTTGAGCTAAAATGACCCTGAATTGAAAAGCACTGCAAATGAACTCTGAAATGGTTGAAAGTTGGCATGGTATCGTAATTTCACCCACATAGCATGTGCTAAAAAGTTGAGAGGGTTACCGGAAAAACTGGATGCACTTCGTGTACAAACTGGACAATATCTTTCGAAGTATCAGGCTTTCGGACGAAAACACGTCTATTACAAAGGGATTTCAATTTTTTGAACATATTTTAACTCAAGACTTTTTCTGCACTCAATATGCACCATTCAAAGCCACATCATCACTTTTCAACCATTTTCTGACTTCATTTGCTAGTTTTCATGCATTTCATGATTTATTTTCAGCTAAAATGACCCTGAATTGAAAAGCACTGCAAATGAACTCTGAAATGGTTGAAAGTTGGCATGGAATCGTAATTTCAACCACATAGCATGTGCTAAAAAGTTGAGAGGGTTACCGGAAAAACTGGACGCACTTCGTGTACAAACTGGACAATGTCTTTCGAAGTATCAGGGTTTCGGACGAAAACACGTCTATTACAAAGGGATTTCAATTTTTTGAACATATTTTAACTCAAGACTTTTTCTGCATTCAATATGCACCATTCAAAGCCACATCATCACTTTTCAACCATTTTCTGACTTCATTTGATAGTTTTCATGCATTTCATGATTTGTTTTGAGCAAAAATGACCCTGAATTGAAAAGCACTGCAAATGAATTCTGAAATGGTTGAAAGTTGGCATGGTATCGTAATTTCACCCACATAGCATGTGCTAAAAAGTTGAGAGGGTTACCGGAAAAACTGGATGCACTTCGTGTACAAACTGGACAATGTCTTTCGAAGTATCAGGGTTTCGGACGAAAACTCGTCTATTACAAAGGGATTTTAATTTTTTGAACATATTTTAACTCAAGACTTTTTCTGCATTCAATATGCACCATTCAAAGCCACATCATCACTTTTCAACCATTTTCTGACTTCATTTGCTAGTTTTCATGCATTTCATGATTTATTTTGAGGTAAAATGACCCTGAATTGAAAAGCACTGCAAATGAACTCTGAAATGGTTGAAAGTTGACATGGTATCGTAATTTCACCCACATAGCATGTGCTAAAAAGTTGAGAGGGTTACCGGAAAAACTGGACGCACTTCGTGTACAAACTGGACAATGTATTTCGAAGTATCAGGGTTTTTGACGAAAACACGACTATTACAAAGGGATTTCTATTTTTTGAACATATTTTAACTCAAGACTTTTTCTGCATTCGATATGCACCATTCAAAGCCACATCATCACTTTTCAACCATTTTCTGACTTCATTTGATAGTTTTCATGCATTTCATGATTTATTTTGAGCTAAAATGACCCTGAATTGAAAAGCACTGCAAATGAACTCTGAAATGGTTCAAAGTTGGCATGGTATCGTAATTTCACCCACATAGCATGTGCTCAAAAGTTGAGAGGGTTACCGGAAAAACTGGACGCACTTCGTGTACAAACTGGACAATGTATTTCGAAGTATCAGGGTTTCGGACGAAAACACGTCTATTACAAAGGGATTTCTATTTTTTGAACATATTTTAACTCAAGACTTTTTCTGCATTCAATATGCACCATTCAAAGCCACATCATCACTTTTCAACCATTTTCTGACTTCATTTGCTAGTTTTCATGCATTTCATGATTTATTTTGAGCTAAAATGACCCTGAATTGAAAAGCACTGCAAATGAACTCTGAAATGGTTGAAAGTTGGCATGGTATCATAATTTCACCCACATAGCATGTGCTAAAAAGTTGAGAGGGTTACCGGAAAAACTGGATGCACTTCGTGTACAAACTGGACAATCTCTTTCGAAGTATCAAGGTTTCGGACGAAAACACGTCTATTACAAAGGGATTTCAATTTTTTGAACATATTTTAACTCAGGACTTTTTCTGCATTCAATATGCACCATTCAAAGCCACATCATCACTTTTCAACCATTTTCTGACTTCATTTGCTAGTTTTCATGCATTTCATGATTTATTTTGAGCTAAAATGACCCTGAATTGAAAAGCACTGCAAATGAACTCTGAAATGGTTGAAAGTTGGCATGGTATCATAATTTCACTCACATAGCATGTGCTAAAAAGTTGAGAGGGTTACCGGAAAAACTGGATGCACTTCGCGTACAAACTGGACAATCTCTTTCGAAGTATCAGGGTTTCGGACGAAAACACGTCTATTACAAAGGGATTTCAATTTTTTGAACATATTTTAACTCAAGACTTTTTCTGCACTCAATATGCACCATTCAAAGCCACATCATCACTTTTCAACCATTTTCTGACTTCATTTGCTAGTTTTCATGCATTTCATGATTTATTTTGAGCTAAAATGACCCTGAATTGAAAAGCACTGCAAATGAACTCTGAAATGGTTGAAAGTTGGCATGGTATCGTAATTTCACCCACATAGCATGTGCTAAAAAGTTGAGAGGGTTACCGGAAAAACTGGATGCACTTCGTGTACAAACTGGACAATATCTTTCGAAGTATCAGGCTTTCGGACGAAAACACGTCTATTACAAAGGGATTTCAATTTTTTGAACATATTTTAACTCAAGACTTTTTCTGCACTCAATATGCACCATTCAAAGCCACATCATCACTTTTCAACCATTTTCTGACTTCATTTGCTAGTTTTCATGCATTTCATGATTTATTTTCAGCTAAAATGACCCTGAATTGAAAAGCACTGCAAATGAACTCTGAAATGGTTGAAAGTTGGCATGGAATCGTAATTTCAACCACATAGCATGTGCTAAAAAGTTGAGAGGGTTACCGGAAAAACTGGACGCACTTCGTGTACAAACTGGACAATGTCTTTCGAAGTATCAGGGTTTCGGACGAAAACACGTCTATTACAAAGGGATTTCAATTTTTTGAACATATTTTAACTCAAGACTTTTTCTGCATTCAATATGCACCATTCAAAGCCACATCATCACTTTTCAACCATTTTCTGACTTCATTTGATAGTTTTCATGCATTTCATGATTTGTTTTGAGCAAAAATGACCCTGAATTGAAAAGCACTGCAAATGAATTCTGAAATGGTTGAAAGTTGGCATGGTATCGTAATTTCACCCACATAGCATGTGCTAAAAAGTTGAGAGGGTTACCGGAAAAACTGGATGCACTTCGTGTACAAACTGGACAATGTCTTTCGAAGTATCAGGGTTTCGGACGAAAACTCGTCTATTACAAAGGGATTTTAATTTTTTGAACATATTTTAACTCAAGACTTTTTCTGCATTCAATATGCACCATTCAAAGCCACATCATCACTTTTCAACCATTTTCTGACTTCATTTGCTAGTTTTCATGCATTTCATGATTTATTTTGAGGTAAAATGACCCTGAATTGAAAAGCACTGCAAATGAACTCTGAAATGGTTGAAAGTTGACATGGTATCGTAATTTCACCCACATAGCATGTGCTAAAAAGTTGAGAGGGTTACCGGAAAAACTGGACGCACTTCGTGTACAAACTGGACAATGTATTTCGAAGTATCAGGGTTTTTGACGAAAACACGACTATTACAAAGGGATTTCTATTTTTTGAACATATTTTAACTCAAGACTTTTTCTGCATTCGATATGCACCATTCAAAGCCACATCATCACTTTTCAACCATTTTCTGACTTCATTTGATAGTTTTCATGCATTTCATGATTTATTTTGAGCTAAAATGACCCTGAATTGAAAAGCACTGCAAATGAACTCTGAAATGGTTCAAAGTTGGCATGGTATCGTAATTTCACCCACATAGCATGTGCTCAAAAGTTGAGAGGGTTACCGGAAAAACTGGACGCACTTCGTGTACAAACTGGACAATGTATTTCGAAGTATCAGGGTTTCGGACGAAAACACGTCTATTACAAAGGGATTTCTATTTTTTGAACATATTTTAACTCAAGACTTTTTCTGCATTCAATATGCACCATTCAAAGCCACATCATCACTTTTCAACCATTTTCTGACTTCATTTGCTAGTTTTCATGCATTTCATGATTTATTTTGAGCTAAAATGACCCTGAATTGAAAAGCACTGCAAATGAACTCTGAAATGGTTGAAAGTTGGCATGGTATCATAATTTCACCCACATAGCATGTGCTAAAAAGTTGAGAGGGTTACCGGAAAAACTGGATGCACTTCGTGTACAAACTGGACAATCTCTTTCGAAGTATCAAGGTTTCGGACGAAAACACGTCTATTACAAAGGGATTTCAATTTTTTGAACATATTTTAACTCAGGACTTTTTCTGCATTCAATATGCACCATTCAAAGCCACATCATCACTTTTCAACCATTTTCTGACTTCATTTGCTAGTTTTCATGCATTTCATGATTTATTTTGAGCTAAAATGACCCTGAATTGAAAAGCACTGCAAATGAACTCTGAAATGGTTGAAAGTTGGCATGGTATCATAATTTCACTCACATAGCATGTGCTAAAAAGTTGAGAGGGTTACCGGAAAAACTGGATGCACTTCGCGTACAAACTGGACAATCTCTTTCGAAGTATCAGGGTTTCGGACGAAAACACGTCTATTACAAAGGGATTTCAATTTTTTGAACATATTTTAACTCAAGACTTTTTCTGCACTCAATATGCACCATTCAAAGCCACATCATCACTTTTCAACCATTTTCTGACTTCATTTGCTAGTTTTCATGCATTTCATGATTTATTTTGAGCTAAAATGACCCTGAATTGAAAAGCACTGCAAATGAACTCTGAAATGGTTGAAAGTTGGCATGGTATCATAATTTCACCCACATAGCATGTGCTAAAAAGTTGAGAGGGTTACCGGAAAAACTGGATGCACTTCGCATACAAACTGGACAATCTCTTTCGAAGTATCAGGGTTTCGGACGAAAACACGTCTATTACAAAGGGATTTCAATTTTTTGAACATATTTTAACTCAAGACTTTTTCTGCATTCAATATGCACCATTCAAAGCCACATCATCACTTGTCAACCATTTTCTGACTTCATTTGCTAGTTTTCATGCATTTCATGATTTATTTTGAGCTAAAATGACCCTGAATTGAAAAGCACTGCAAATGAACTCTGAAATGGTTGAAAGTTGGCATGGTATCATAATTTCACTCACATAGCATGTGCTAAAAAGTTGAGAGGGTTACCGGAAAAACTGGATGCACTTCGCGTACAAACTGGACAATCTCTTTCGAAGTATCAGGGTTTCGGACGAAAACACGTCTATTACAAAGGGATTTCAATTTTTTGAACATATTTTAACTCAAGACTTTTTCTGCACTCAATATGCACCATTCAAAGCCACATCATCACTTTTCAACCATTTTCTGACTTCATTTGCTAGTTTTCATGCATTTCATGATTTATTTTTAGCTAAAATGACCCTGAATTGAAAAGCACTGCAAATGAACTCTGAAATGGTTGAAAGTTGGCATGGAATCGTAATTTCAACCACATAGCATGTGCTAAAAAGTTGAGAGGGTTACCGGAAAAACTGGAGGCACTTCGTGTACAAACTGGACAATGTCTTTCGAAGTATCAGGGTTTCGGACGAAAACACGTCTATTACAAAGGGATTTCATTTTTTTGAACATATTTTAACTCAAGACTTTTTCTGCATTCAATATGCACCATTCAAAGCCACATCATCACTTTTCAACCATTTTCTGACTTCATTTGATAGTTTTCATGCATTTCATGATTTGTTTTGAGCTAAAATGACCCTGAATTGAAAAGCACTGCAAATGAACTCTGAAATGGTTGAAAGTTGGCATGGTATCGTAATTTCAGCCACATAGCATGTGCTAAAAAGTTGAGAGGGTTACCGGAAAAACTGGACGCACTTCGTGTACAAACTGGACAATGTATTTCGAAGTATCAGGGTTTCGGACGAAAACACGTCTATTACAAAGGGATTTCTATTTTTTGAACATATTTTAACTCAAGACTTTTTCTGCATTCAATATGCACCATTGAAAGCCACATCATCACTTTTCATCCATTTTCTGACTTCATTTGCTAGTTTTCATGCATTTCATGATTTATTTTGAGCTAAAATGACCCTGAATTGAAAAGCACTGCAAATGAACTCTGCAATGGTTGAAAGTTGGCATGGTATCTTAATTTCACCCACATAACATGTGCGAAAAAGTTGAGAGGGTTACCGGAAAAACTGGATGCACTTCGTGTACAAACTGGACAATCTCTTTCGAAGTATCAAGGTTTCGGACGAAAACACGTCTATTACAAAGGGATTTCAATTTTTTGAACATATTTTAACTCAAGACTTTTTCTGCATTCAATATGCACCATTCAAAGCCACATCATCACTTTTCAACCATTTTCTCACTTCATTTGCTAGTTTTCATGCATTTCATGATTTATTTTGAGCTAAAATGACCCTGAATTGAAAAGCACTGCAAATGAACTCTGAAATGGTTGAAAGTTGGCATGGTATCCTAATTTCACCCACATAGCATGTGCTAAAAAGTTGAGAGGGTTACCGGAAAAACTGGATGCACTTCGCATACAAACTGGACAATCTCTTTCGAAGTATCAGGGTTTCGGACCAAAACACGTCTATTACAAAGGGATTTCAATTTTTTGAACATATTTTAACTCAAGACTTTTTCTGCATTCAATATGCACCATTCAAAGCCACATCATCACTTGTCAACCATTTTCTGACTTCATTTGCTAGTTTTCATGCATTTCATGATTTATTTTGAGCTAAAATGACCCTGAATTGAAAAGCACTGCAAATGAACTCTGAAATGGTTGAAAGTTGGCATGGTATCCTAATTTCACTCACATAGCATGTGCTAAAAAGTTGAGAGGGTTACCGGAAAAACTGGATGCACTTCGTGTACAAACTGGACAATGTCTTTCGAAGTATCAGGGTTTCGGACGAAAACTCGTCTATTACAAAGGGATTTCAATTTTTTGAACATATTTTAACTCAAGACTTTTTCTGCATTCAATATGCACCATTCAAAGCCACATCATCACTTGTCAACCATTTTCTGACTTCATTTGCTAGTTTTCATGCATTTCATGATTTATTTTGAGCTAAAATGACACTGAATTGAAAAGCACTGCAAATGAACTCTGAAATGGTTGAAAGTTGACATGGTATCGTAATTTCAACCACATAGCATGTGCTAAAAAGTTGAGAGGGTTACCGGAAAAACTGGACGCACTTCGTGTACAAACTGGACAATGTATTTCGAAGTATCAGGGTTTTTGACGAAAACACGTCTATTACAAAGGGATTTCTATTTTTTGAACATATTTTAACTCAAGACTTTTTCTGCATTCGATATGCACCATTCAAAGCCACATCATCACTTTTCAACCATTTTCTGACTTCATTTGATAGTTTTCATGCATTTCATGATTTATTTTGAGCTAAAATGACCCTGAATTGAAAAGCACTGCAAATGAACTCTGAAATGGTTCAAAGTTGACATGGTATCGTAATTTCACCCACATAGCATGTGCTAAAAAGTTGAGAGGGTTACCGGAAAAACTGGACGCACTTCGTGTACAAACTGGACAATGTCTTTCGAAGTATCAGGGTTTCGGACGAAAACACGTCTATTACAAAGGGATTTCAATTTTTTGAACATATTTTAACTCAAGACTTTTTCTGCATTCAATATGCACCATTCAAAGCCACATCATCACTTTTCAACCATTTTCTGACTTCATTTGATAGTTTTCTTGCATTTCATGATTTATTTTGAGCTAAAATAACCCTGAATTGAAAAGCACTGCAAATGAACTCTGAAATGGTTGAAAGTTGACATGGTATCGTAATTTCACCCACATAGCATGTGCTAAAAAGTTGAGAGGGTTACCGGAAAAACTGGACGCACTTCGTGTACAAACTGGACAATGTATTTCGAAGTATCAGGGTTTCGGACGAAAACACGTCTATTACAAAGGGATTTCAATTTTTTGAACATATTTTAACTCAGGACTTTTTCTGCATTCAATATGCACCATTCAAAGCCACATCATCACTTTTCAACCATTTTCTGACTTCATTTGCTAGTTTTCATGCATTTCATGATTTATTTTGAGCTAAAATGACCCTGAATTGAAAAGCACTGCAAATGAACTCTGAAATGGTTGAAAGTTGGCATGGTATCATAATTTCACTCACATAGCATGTGCTAAAAAGTTGAGAGGGTTACCGGAAAAACTGGATGCACTTCGCGTACAAACTGGACAATCTCTTTCGAAGTATCAAGGTTTCGGACGAAAACACGTCTATTACAAAGGGATTTCAATTTTTTGAACATATTTTAACTCAAGACTTTTTCTGCATTCAATATGCACCATTCAAAGCCACATCATCACTTTTCAACCATTTTCTGACTTCATTTGCTAGTTTTCATGCATTTCATGATTTATTTTGAGCTAAAATGACCCTGAATTGAAAAGCACTGCAAATGAACTCTGAAATGGTTGAAAGTTGGCATGGTATCATAATTTCACCCACATAGCATGTGCTAAAAAGTTGAGAGGGTTACCGGAAAAACTGGATGCACTTCGCATACAAACTGGACAATCTCTTTCGAAGTATCAGGGTTTCGGACGAAAACACGTCTATTACAAAGGGATTTCAATTTTTTGAACATATTTTAACTCAAGACTTTTTCTGCATTCAATATGCACCATTCAAAGCCACATCATCACTTGTCAACCATTTTCTGACTTCATTTGCTAGTTTTCATGCATTTCATGATTTATTTTGAGCTAAAATGACCCTGAATTGAAAAGCACTGCAAATGAACTCTGAAATGGTTGAAAGTTGGCATGGTATCATAATTTCACTCACATAGCATGTGCTAAAAATTTGAGAGGGTTACCGGAAAAACTGGATGCACTTCGCGTACAAACTGGACAATCTCTTTCGAAGTATCAGGGTTTCGGACGAAAACACGTCTATTACAAAGGGATTTCAATTTTTTGAACATATTTTAACTCAAGACTTTTTCTGCACTCAATATGCACCATTCAAAGCCACATCATCACTTTTCAACCATTTTCTGACTTCATTTGCTAGTTTTCATGCATTTCATGATTTATTTTTAGCTAAAATGACCCTGAATTGAAAAGCACTGCAAATGAACTCTGAAATGGTTGAAAGTTGGCATGGAATCGTAATTTCAACCACATAGCATGTGCTAAAAAGTTGAGAGGGTTACCGGAAAAACTGGAGGCACTTCGTGTACAAACTGGACAATGTCTTTCGAAGTATCAGGGTTTCGGACGAAAACACGTCTATTACAAAGGGATTTCATTTTTTCGAACATATTTTAACTCAAGACTTTTTCTGCATTCAATATGCACCATTCAAAGCCACATCATCACTTTTCAACCATTTTCTGACTTCATTTGATAGTTTTCATGCATTTCATGATTTGTTTTGAGCTAAAATGACCCTGAATTGAAAAGCACTGCAAATGAACTCTGAAATGGTTGAAAGTTGGCATGGTATCGTAATTTCAGCCACATAGCATGTGCTAAAAAGTTGAGAGGGTTACCGGAAAAACTGAACGCACTTCGTGTACAAACTGGACAATGTATTTCGAAGTATCAGGGTTTCGGACGAAAACACGTCTATTACAAAGGGATTTCTATTTTTTGAACATATTTTAACTCAAGACTTTTTCTGCATTCAATATGCACCATTCAAAGCCACATCATCACTTTTCAACCATTTTCTGACTTCATTTGCTAGTTTTCATGCATTTCATGATTTATTTTGAGATAAAATGACCCTCAATTGAAAAGCACTGCAAATGAACTCTGAAATGGTTGAAAGTTGGCATGGTATCGTAATTTCACCCACATAGCATGTGCTAAAAAGTTGAGAGGGTTACCAGAAAAACTGGATGCACTTCGTGTACAAACTGGACAATGTCTTTCGAAGTATCAGGGTTTCGGACGAAAACACGTCTATTACAAAGGGATTTCAATTTTTTGAACATATTTTAACTCAAGACTTTTTCTGCATTCAATATGCACCATTCAAAGCCACATCATCACTTTTCAACCATTTTCTGACTTCATTTGATAGTTTTCTTGCATTTCATGATTTATTTTGAGCTAAAATAACCCTGAATTGAAAAGCACTGCAAATGAACTCTGAAATGGTTGAAAGTTGGCATGGTATCGTAATTTCACCCACATAGCATGTGCTAAAAAGTTGAGAGGGTTACCGGAAAAACTGGATGCACTTCGCGTACAAACTGGACAATCTCTTTCGAAGTATCAGGGTTTCAGACGAAAACACGTCTATTACAAAGGGCTTTCAATTTTTTGAACATATTTTAACTCAAGACTTTTTCTGCATTCAATATGCACCATTCAAAGCCACATCATCACTTGTCAACCATTTTCTGACTTCATTTGCTAGTTTTCATGCATTTCATGATTTATTTTGAGCTAAAATGACCCTGAATTGAAAAGCACTGTAAATGAACTCTGAAATGGTTGAAAGTTGGCATGGTATCGTAATTTCAACCACATAGCATGTGCTAAAAAGTTGAGAGGGTTACCGGAAAAACTGGATGCAGTTCGTGTACAAACTGGACAATGTCTTTCGAAGTATCAGGGTTTCGGACGAAAACACGTCTATTACAAAGGGATTTCAATTTTTTGAACATATTTTAACTCAGGACTTTTTCTGCATTCAATATGCACCATTCAAAGCCACATCATCACTTTTCAACCATTTTCTGACTTCATTTGATAGTTTTCATGCATTTCATGATTTGTTTTGAGCTAAAATGACCCTGAATTGAAAAGCACTGCAAATGAACTCTGAAATGGTTGAAAGTTGGCATGGTATCGTAATTTCACCCACATAGCATGTGCTAAAAAGTTGAGAGGGTTACCGGAAAAACTGGATGCACTTCGTGTACAAACTGGACAATGTCTTTCGAAGTATCAGGGTTTCGGACGAAAACACGTCTATTACAAAGGGATTTCATTTTTTTGAACATATTTTAAATCAAGACTTTTTCTGCATTCAATATGCACCATTCAAAGCCACATCATCACTTTTCAACCATTTTCTGACTTCATTTGATAGTTTTCATGCATTTCATGATTTGTTTTGAGCTAAAATGACCCTGAATTGAAAAGCACTGCAAATGAACTCTGAAATGGTTGAAAGTTGGCATGGTATCGTAATTTCAGCCACATAGCATGTGCTAAAAAGTTGAGAGGGTTACCGGAAAAACTGGACGCACTTCGTGTACAAACTGGACAATGTATTTCGAAGTATCAGGGTTTCGGACGAAAACACGTCTATTACAAAGGGATTTCAATTTTTTGAACATATTTTAACTCAGGACTTTTTCTGCATTCAATATGCACCATTCAAAGCCACATCATCACTTTTCAACCATTTTCTGACTTCATTTGCTAGTTTTCATGCATTTCATGATTTATTTTGAGCTAAAATGACCCTGAATTGAAAAGCACTGCAAATGAACTCTGAAATGGTTGAAAGTTGGCATGGTATCATAATTTCACTCACATAGCATGTGCTAAAAAGTTGAGAGGGTTACCGGAAAAACTGGATGCACTTCGCGTACAAACTGGACAATCTCTTTCGAAGTATCAAGGTTTCGGACGAAAACACGTCTATTACAAAGGGATTTCAATTTTTTGAACATATTTTAACTCAAGACTTTTTCTGCATTCAATATGCACCATTCAAAGCCACATCATCACTTTTCAACCATTTTCTGACTTCATTTGCTAGTTTTCATGCATTTCATGATTTATTTTGAGCTAAAATGACCCTGAATTGAAAAGCACTGCAAATGAACTCTGAAATGGTTGAAAGTTGGCATGGTATCATAATTTCACCCACATAGCATGTGCTAAAAAGTTGAGAGGGTTACCGGAAAAACTGGATGCACTTCGCATACAAACTGGACAATCTCTTTCGAAGTATCAGGGTTTCGGACGAAAACACGTCTATTACAAAGGGATTTCAATTTTTTGAACATATTTTAACTCAAGACTTTTTCTGCATTCAATATGCACCATTCAAAGCCACATCATCACTTGTCAACCATTTTCTGACTTCATTTGCTAGTTTTCATGCATTTCATGATTTATTTTGAGCTAAAATGACCCTGAATTGAAAAGCACTGCAAATGAACTCTGAAATGGTTGAAAGTTGGCATGGTATCATAATTTCACTCACATAGCATGTGCTAAAAATTTGAGAGGGTTACCGGAAAAACTGGATGCACTTCGCGTACAAACTGGACAATCTCTTTCGAAGTATCAGGGTTTCGGACGAAAACACGTCTATTACAAAGGGATTTCAATTTTTTGAACATATTTTAACTCAAGACTTTTTCTGCACTCAATATGCACCATTCAAAGCCACATCATCACTTTTCAACCATTTTCTGACTTCATTTGCTAGTTTTCATGCATTTCATGATTTATTTTTAGCTAAAATGACCCTGAATTGAAAAGCACTGCAAATGAACTCTGAAATGGTTGAAAGTTGGCATGGAATCGTAATTTCAACCACATAGCATGTGCTAAAAAGTTGAGAGGGTTACCGGAAAAACTGGAGGCACTTCGTGTACAAACTGGACAATGTCTTTCGAAGTATCAGGGTTTCGGACGAAAACACGTCTATTACAAAGGGATTTCATTTTTTTGAACATATTTTAACTCAAGACTTTTTCTGCATTCAATATGCACCATTCAAAGCCACATCATCACTTTTCAACCATTTTCTGACTTCATTTGATAGTTTTCATGCATTTCATGATTTGTTTTGAGCTAAAATGACCCTGAATTGAAAAGCACTGCAAATGAACTCTGAAATGGTTGAAAGTTGGCATGGTATCGTAATTTCAGCCACATAGCATGTGCTAAAAAGTTGAGAGGGTTACCGGAAAAACTGGACGCACTTCGTGTACAAACTGGACAATGTATTTCGATGTATCAGGGTTTCGGACGAAAACACGTCTATTACAAAGGGATTTCTATTTTTTGAACATATTTTAACTCAAGACTTTTTCTGCATTCAATATGCACCATTCAAAGCCACATCATCACTTTTCAACCATTTTCTGACTTCATTTGCTAGTTTTCATGCATTTCATGATTTATTTTGAGCTAAAATGACCCTCAATTGAAAAGCACTGCAAATGAACTCTGAAATGGTTGAAAGTTGGCATGGTATCGTAATTTCACCCACATAGCATGTGCTAAAAAGTTGAGAGGGTTACCAGAAAAACTGGATGCACTTCGTGTACAAACTGGACAATGTCTTTCGAAGTATCAGGGTTTCGGACGAAAACACGTCTATTACAAAGGGATTTCAATTTTTTGAACATATTTTAACTCAAGACTTTTTCTGCATTCAATATGCACCATTCAAAGCCACATCATCACTTTTCAACCATTTTCTGACTTCATTTGATAGTTTTCTTGCATTTCATGATTTATTTTGAGCTAAAATAACCCTGAATTGAAAAGCACTGCAAATGAACTCTGAAATGGTTGAAAGTTGGCATGGTATCGTAATTTCACCCACATAGCATGTGCTAAAAAGTTGAGAGGGTTACCGGAAAAACTGGATGCACTTCGCGTACAAACTGGACAATCTCTTTCGAAGTATCAGGGTTTCGGACGAAAACACGTCTATTACAAAGGGATTTCAATTTTTTGAACATATTTTAACTCAAGACTTTTTCTGCATTCAATATGCACCATTCAAAGCCACATCATCACTTGTCAACCATTTTCTGACTTCATTTGCTAGTTTTCATGCATTTCATGATTTATTTTGAGCTAAAATGACCCTGAATTGAAAAGCACTGCAAATGAACTCTGAAATGGTTGAAAGTTGGCATGGTATCGTAATTTCAACCACATAGCATGTGCTAAAAAGTTGAGAGGGTTACCGGAAAAACTGGATGCACTTCGTGTACAAACTGGACAATGTCTTTCGAAGTATCAGGGTTTCGGACGAAAACACGTCTATTACAAAGTGATTTCAATTTTTTGAACATATTTTAACTCAGGACTTTTTCTGCATTCAATATGCACCATTCAAAGCCACATCATCACTTTTCAACCATTTTCTGACTTCATTTGATAGTTTTCATGCATTTCATGATTTGTTTTGAGCTAAAATGACCCTGAATTGAAAAGCACTGCAAATGAACTTTGAAATGGTTGAAAGTTGGCATGGTATCGTAATTTCACCAACATAGCATGTGCTAAAAAGTTGAGAGGGTTACCGGAAAAACTGGCTGCACTTCGTGTACAAACTGGACAATGTCTTTCGAAGTATCAGGGTTTCGGACGAAAACACGTCTATTACAAAGGGATTTCAATTTTTTGAACATATTTTAACTCAAGACCTTTTCTGCATTCAATATGCACCATTCAAAGCCACATCATCACTTTTCAACCATTTTCTGACTTCATTTGATAGTTTTCTTGCATTTCATGATTTATTTTGAGCTAAACTAACCCTGAATTGAAAAGCACTGCAAATGAACTCTGAAATGGTTGAAAGTAGACATGGTATCGTAATTTCACCCACATAGCATGTGCTAAAAAGTTGAGAGGGTTACCGGAAAAACTGGACGCACTTCGTGTACAAACTGGACAATGTATTTCGAAGTATCAGGGTTTCGGACGAAAACACGTCTATTACAAAGGGATTTCTATTTTTTGAACATATTTTAACTCAAGACTTTTTCTGCATTCAATATGCACCATTGAAAGCCACATCATCACTTTTCATCCATTTTCTGACTTCATTTGCTAGTTTTCATGCATTTCATGATTTATTTTGAGCTAAAATGACCCTGAATTGAAAAGCACTGCAAATGAACTCTGCAATGGTTGAAAGTTGGCATGGTATCTTAATTTCACCCACATAACATGTGCGAAAAAGTTGAGAGGGTTACCGGAAAAACTGGATGCACTTCGTGTACAAACTGGACAATCTCTTTCGAAGTATCAAGGTTTCGGACGAAAACACGTCTATTACAAAGGGATTTCAATTTTTTGAACATATTTTAACTCAAGACTTTTTCTGCATTCAATATGCACCATTCAAAGCCACATCATCACTTTTCAACCATTTTCTGACTTCATTTGATAGTTTTCATGCATTTCATGATTTGTTTTGAGCTAAAATGACCCTGAATTGAAAAGCACTGCAAATGAACTCTGAAATGGTTGAAAGTTGGCATGGTATCGTAATTTCACCCACATAGCATGTGCTAAAAAGTTGAGAGGGTTACCGGAAAAACTGGATGCACTTCGCATACAAACTGGACAATCTCTTTCGAAGTATCAGGGTTTCAGACGAAAACACGTCTATTACAAAGGGATTTCAATTTTTTGAACATATTTTAACTCAAGACTTTTTCTGCATTCAATATGCACCATTCAAAGCCACATCATCACTTTTCAACCATTTTCTGACTTCATTTGCTAGTTTTCTTGCATTTCATGATTTATTTTGAGCTAAAATGACCCTGAATTGAAAAGCACTGCAAATGAACTCTGAAATGGTTGAAAGTTGGCATGGTATCATAATTTCACTCACATAGCATGTGCTAAAAAGTTGAGAGGGTTACCGGAAAAACTGGATGCACTTCGCGTACAAACTGGACAATCTCTTTCGAAGTATCAGGGTTTCGGACGAAAACACGTCTATTACAAAGGGATTTCAATTTTTTGAACATATTTTAACTCAAGACTTTTTCTGCACTCAATATGCACCATTCAAAGCCACATCATCACTTTTCAACCATTTTCTGACTTCATTTGATAGTTTTCATGCATTTCATGATTTATTTTGAGCTAAAATGACCCTGAATTGAAAAGCACTGCAAATGAACTCTGAAATGGTTGAAAGTTGGCATGGTATCGTAATTTCAACCACATAGCATGTGCTAAAAAGTTGAGAGGGTTACCGGAAAAACTGGATGCACTTCGTGTACAAACTGGACAATGTCTTTCGAAGTATCAGGGTTTCGGACGAAAACACGTCTATTACAAAGGGATTTCAATTTTTTGAACATATTTTAACTCAGGACTTTTTCTGCATTCAATATGCACCATTCAAAGCCACATCATCACTTGTCAACCATTTTCTGACTTCATTTGCTAGTTTTCATGCATTTCATGATTTATTTTGAGCTAAAATGACCCTGAATTGAAAAGCACTGCAAATGAACTCTGAAATGGTTGAAAGTTGGCATGGTATCGTAATTTCAACCACATAGCATGTGCTAAAAAGTTGAGAGGGTTACCGGAAAAACTGGATGCACTTCGTGTACAAACTGGACAATGTCTTTCGAAGTATCAGGGTTTCGGACGAAAACACGTCTATTACAAAGGGATTTCAATTTTTTGAACTTATTTTAACTCAGGACTTTTTCTGCATTCAATATGCACCATTCAAAGCCACATCATCACTTTTCAACCATTTTCTGACTTCATTTGATAGTTTTCATGCATTTCATGATTTGTTTTGAGGTAAAATGACCCTGAATTGAAAAGCACTGCAAATGAACTCTGAAATGGTTGAAAGTTGGCATGGTATCGTAATTTCAGCCACATAGCATGTGCTAAAAAGTTGAGAGGGTTACCGGAAAAACTGGATGCACTTCGTGTACAAACTGGACAATGTCTTTCGAAGTATCAGGGTTTCGGACGGAAACACGTCTATTACAAAGGGATTTCAATTTTTTGAACATATTTTAACTCAAGACTTTTTCTGCATTCAATATGCACCATTCAAAGCCACATCATCACTTTTCAACCATTTTCTGACTTCATTTGCTAGTTTTCATGCATTTCATGATTTGTTTTGAGCTAAAATGACCCTGAATTGAAAAGCACTGCAAATGAACTCTGAAATGGTTGAAAGTTGGCATGGTATCATAGTTTCACCCACATAGCATGTGCTAAAAAGTTGAGAGGGTTACCGGAAAAACTGGATGCACTTCGCATACAAACTGGACAATGTCTTTCGAAGTATCAGGGTTTCGGACGAAAACACGTCTATTACAAAGGGATTTCAATTTTTTGAACATATTTTAACTCAAGACTTTTTCTGCATTCCATATGCACCATTCAAAGCCACATCATCACTTGTCAACCATTTTCTGACTTCATTTGATAGTTTTCTTGCATTTCATGATTTATTTTGAGCTAAAATAACCCTGAATTGAAAAGCACTGCAAATGAACTCTGAAATGGTTGAAAGTTGGCATGGTATCATAATTTCACTCACATAGCATGTGCTAAAAAGTTGAGAGGGTTACCGGAAAAACTGGATGCACTTCGCGTACAAACTGGACAATCTCTTTCGAAGTATCACGGTTTCGGACGAAAACAGGTCTATTACAAAGGGATTTCAATTTTTTGAACATATTTTAACTCAAGACTTTTTCTGCACTCAATATGCACCATTCAAAGCCACATCATCACTTTTCAACCATTTTCTGACTTCATTTGATAGTTTTCATGCATTTCATGATTTATTTTGAGCTAAAATGACCCTGAATTGAAAAGCACTGCAAATGAACTCTGAAATGGTTGAAAGTTGGCATGGAATCGTAATTTCAACCACATAGCATGTGCTAAAAAGTTGAGAGGGTTACCGGAAAAACTGGATGCACTTCGTGTACAAACTGAACAATGTCTTTCGAAGTATCAGGGTTTCGGACGAAAACACGTCTATTACAAAGGGATTTCAATTTTTTGAACATATTTTAACTCAGGACTTTTTCTGCATTCAATATGCACCATTCAAAGCCACATCATCACTTTTCAACCATTTTCTGACTTCATTTGATAGTTTTCATGCATTTCATGATTTGTTTTGAGCTAAAATGACCCTGAATTGAAAAGCACTGCAAATGAACTCTGAAATGGTTGAAAGTTGGCATGGTATCGTAATTTCACCCACATAGCATGTGCTAAAAAGTTGAGAGGGTTACCGGAAAAACTGGATGCACTTCGTGTACAAACTGGACAATGTCTTTCGAAGTATCAGGGTTTCGGACGAAAACACGTCTATTACAAAGGGATTTCAATTTTTTGAACATATTTTAACTCAGGACTTTTTCTGCATTCAATATGCACCATTCAAAGCCACATCATCACTTGTCAACCATTTTCTGACTTCATTTGCTAGTTTTCATGCATTTCATGATTTATTTTGAGCTAAAATGACCCTGAATTGAAAAGCACTGCAAATGAACTCTGAAATGGTTGAAAGTTGGCATGGTATCGTAATTTCAACCACATAGCATGTGCTAAAAAGTTGAGAGGGTTACCGGAAAAACTAGATGCACTTCGTGTACAAACTGGACAATGTCTTTCGAAGTATCAGGGTTTCGGACGAAAACACGTCTATTACAAAGGGATTTCAATTTTTTGAACATATTTTAACTCAGGACTTTTTCTGCATTCAATATGCACCATTCAAAGCCACATCATCACTTTTCAACCATTTTCTGACTTCATTTGATAGTTTTCATGCATTTCATGATTTGTTTTGAGCTAAAATGACCCTGAATTGAAAAGCACTGCAAATGAACTCTGAAATGGTTGAAAGTTGGCATGGTATCGTAATTTCACCCACATAGCATGTGCTAAAAAGTTGAGAGGGTTACCGGAAAAACTGGACGCACTTCGTGTACAAACTGGACAATGTCTTTCGAAGTATCAGGGTTTCGGACGAAAACACGTCTATTACAAAGGGATTTCTATTTTTTGAACATATTTTAACTCAAGACTTTTTCTGCATTCAATATGCACCATTCAAAGCCACATCATCACTTGTCAACCATTTTCTGACTTCATTTGCTAGTTTTCATGCATTTCATGATTTATTTTGAGCTAAAATGACCCTGAATTGAAAAGCACTGCAAATGAACTCTGAAATGGTTGAAAGTTGGCATGGTATCGTAATTTCAACCACATAGCATGAGCTAAAAAGTTGAGAGGGTTACCGGAAAAACTGGATGCACTTCGTGTACAAACTGGACAATGTCTTTCGAAGTATCAGGGTTTCGGACGAAAACACGTCTATTACAAAGGGATTTCAATTTTTTGAACATATTTTAACTCAGGACTTTTTCTGCATTCAATATGCACCATTCAAAGCCACATCATCACTTTTCAACCATTTTCTGACTTCATTTGATAGTTTTCATGCATTTCGTGATTTGTTTTGAGCTAAAATGACCCTGAATTGAAAAGCACTGCAAATGAACTCTGAAATGGTTGAAAGTTGGCATGGTATCGTAATTTCACCCACATAGCATGTGCTAAAAAGTTGAGAGGGTTACCGGAAAAACTGGACGCACTTCGTGTACAAACTGGACAATGTCTTTCGAAGTATCAGGGTTTCGGACGAAAACACGTCTATTACAAAGGGATTTCTATTTTTTGAACATATTTTAACTCAAGACTTTTTCTGCATTCAATATGCACCATTCAAAGCCACATCATCACTTTTCAACCATTTTCTGACTTCATTTGCTAGTTTTCATGCATTTCATGATTTATTTTGAGCTAAAATGACCCTGAATTGAAAAGCACTGCAAATGAACTCTGAAATGGTTGAAAGTTGGCATGGTATCGTAATTTCAACCACATAGCATGTGCTAAAAAGTTGAGAGGGTTACCGGAAAAACTGGATGCACTTCGTGTACAAACTGGACAATGTCTTTCGAAGTATCAGGGTTTCGGACGAAAACACGTCTATTACAAAGGGATTTCAATTTTTTGAACATATTTTAACTCAGGACTTTTTCTGCATTCAATATGCACCATTCAAAGCCACATCATCACTTTTCAACCATTTTCTGACTTCATTTGATAGTTTTCATGCATTTCATGATTTGTTTTGAGCTAAAATGACCCTGAATTGAAAAGCACTGCAAATGAACTCTGAAATGGTTGAAAGTTGGCATGGTATCGTAATTTCAGCCACATAGCATGTGCTAAAAAGTTGAGAGGGTTACCGGAAAAACTGGATGCACTTCGTGTACAAACTGGACAATGTCTTTCGAAGTATCAGGGTTTCGGACGAAAACACGTCTATTACAAAGGGATTTCAATTTTTTGAACATATTTTAACTCAAGACTTTTTCTGCATTCAATATGCACCATTCAAAGCCACATCATCACTTTTCAACCATTTTCTGACTTCATTTGCTAGTTTTCATGCATTTCATGATTTGTTTTGAGCTAAAATGACCCTGAATTGAAAAGCACTGCAAATGAACTCTGAAATGGTTGAAAGTTGGCATGGTATCGTAATTTCACCCACATAGCATGTGCTAAAAAGTTGAGAGGGTTACCGGAAAAACTGGATGCACTTCGCATACAAACTGGACAATGTCTTTCGAAGTATCAGGGTTTCGGACGAAAACACGTCTATTACAAAGGGATTTCAATTTTTTGAACATATTTTAACTCAAGACTTTTTCTGCATTCAATATGCACCATTCAAAGCCACATCATCACTTGTCAACCATTTTCTGACTTCATTTGATAGTTTTCTTGCATTTCATGATTTATTTTGAGCTAAAATAACCCTGAATTGAAAAGCACTGCAAATGAACTCTGAAATGGTTGAAAGTTGGCATGGTATCATAATTTCACTCACATAGCATGTGCTAAAAAGTTGAGAGGGTTACCGGAAAAACTGGACGCACTTCGTGTACAAACTGGACAATGTCTTTCGAAGTATCAGGGTTTCGGACGAAAACACGTCTATTACAAAGGGATTTCTATTTTTTGAACATATTTTAACTCAGGACATTTTCTGCATTCAATATGCACCATTCAAAGCCACATCATCACTTTTCAACCATTTTCTGACTTCATTTGATAGTTTTCATGCATTTCATGATTTATTTTGAGCTAAAATGACCCTGAATTGAAAAGCACTGCAAATGAACTCTGAAATGGTTGAAAGTTGGCATGGTATCGTAATTTCAACCACATAGCATGTGCTAAAAAGTTGAGAGGGTTACCGGAAAAACTGGATGCACTTCGTGTACAAACTGGACAATGTCTTTCGAAGTATCAGGGTTTCGGACGAAAACACGTCTATTACAAAGGGATTTCAATTTTTTGAACATATTTTAACTCAGGACTTTTTCTGCATTCAATATGCACCATTCAAAGCCACATCATCACTTTTCAACCATTTTCTGACTTCATTTGCTAGTTTTCATGCATTTCATGATTTATTTTGAGCTAAAATGACCCTGAATTGAAAAGCACTGCAAATGAACTCTGAAAATGGTTGAAAGTTGGCATGGTATCATAATTTCACCCACATAGCATGTGCTAAAAAGTTGAGAGGGTTACCGGAAAAACTGGATGCACTTCGTGTACAAACTGGACAATGTCTTTCGAAGTATCAGGGTTTCGGACGAAAACACGTCTATTACAAAGGGATTTCAATTTTTTGAACATATTTTAACTCAAGACTTTTTCTGCATTCAATATGCACCATTCAAAGCCACATCATCACTTTTCAACCATTTTCTGACTTCATTTGCTAGTTTTCATGCATTTCGTGATTTGTTTTGAGCTAAAATGACCCTGAATTGAAAAGCACTGCAAATGAACTCTGAAATGGTTGAAAGTTGGCATGGTATCGTAATTTCACCCACATAGCATGTGCTAAAAAGTTGAGAGGGTTACCGGAAAAACTGGACGCACTTCGTGTACAAACTGGACAATGTCTTTCGAAGTATCAGGGTTTCGGACGAAAACACGTCTATTACAAAGGGATTTCTATTTTTTGAACATATTTTAACTCAAGACTTTTTCTGCATTCAATATGCACCATTCAAAGCCACATCATCACTTTTCAACCATTTTCTGACTTCATTTGCTAGTTTTCATGCATTTCATGATTTATTTTGAGCTAAAATGACCCTGAATTGAAAAGCACTGCAAATGAACTCTGAAATGGTTGAAAGTTGGCATGGTATCGTAATTTCAACCACATAGCATGTGCTAAAAAGTTGAGAGGGTTACCGGAAAAACTGGATGCACTTCGTGTACAAACTGGACAATGTCTTTCGAAGTATCAGGGTTTCGGACGAAAACACGTCTATTACAAAGGGATTTCAATTTTTTGAACATATTTTAACTCAGGACTTTTTCTGCATTCAATATGCACCATTCAAAGCCACATCATCACTTTTCAACCATTTTCTGACTTCATTTGATAGTTTTCATGCATTTCATGATTTGTTTTGAGCTAAAATGACCCTGAATTGAAAAGCACTGCAAATGAACTCTGAAATGGTTGAAAGTTGGCATGGTATCGTAATTTCAGCCACATAGCATGTGCTAAAAAGTTGAGAGGGTTACCGGAAAAACTGGATGCACTTCGTGTACAAACTGGACAATGTCTTTCGAAGTATCAGGGTTTCGGACGAAAACACGTCTATTACAAAGGGATTTCAATTTTTTGAACATATTTTAACTCAAGACTTTTTCTGCATTCAATATGCACCATTCAAAGCCACATCATCACTTTTCAACCATTTTCTGACTTCATTTGCTAGTTTTCATGCATTTCATGATTTGTTTTGAGCTAAAATGACCCTGAATTGAAAAGCACTGCAAATGAACTCTGAAATGGTTGAAAGTTGGCATGGTATCGTAATTTCACCCACATAGCATGTGCTAAAAAGTTGAGAGGGTTACCGGAAAAACTGGATGCACTTCGCATACAAACTGGACAATGTCTTTCGAAGTATCAGGGTTTCGGACGAAAACACGTCTATTACAAAGGGATTTCAATTTTTTGAACATATTTTAACTCAAGACTTTTTCTGCATTCAATATGCACCATTCAAAGCCACATCATCACTTGTCAACCATTTTCTGACTTCATTTGATAGTTTTCTTGCATTTCATGATTTATTTTGAGCTAAAATAACCCTGAATTGAAAAGCACTGCAAATGAACTCTGAAATGGTTGAAAGTTGGCATGGTATCATAATTTCACTCACATAGCATGTGCTAAAAAGTTGAGAGGGTTACCGGAAAAACTGGACGCACTTCGTGTACAAACTGGACAATGTCTTTCGAAGTATCAGGGTTTCGGACGAAAACACGTCTATTACAAAGGGATTTCTATTTTTTGAACATATTTTAACTCAGGACTTTTTCTGCATTCAATATGCACCATTCAAAGCCACATCATCACTTTTCAACCATTTTCTGACTTCATTTGATAGTTTTCATGCATTTCATGATTTATTTTGAGCTAAAATGACCCTGAATTGAAAAGCTCTGCAAATGAACTCTGAAATGGTTGAAAGTTGGCATGGTATCGTAATTTCAACCACATAGCATGTGCTAAAAAGTTGAGAGGGTTACCGGAAAAACTGGATGCACTTCGTGTACAAACTGGACAATGTCTTTCGAAGTATCAGGGTTTCGGACGAAAACACGTCTATTACAAAGGGATTTCAATTTTTTGAACGTATTTTAACTCAGGACTTTTTCTGCATTCAATATGCTACATTCAAAGCTACATCATCACTTTTCAACCATTTTCTGACTTCATTTGCTAGTTTTCATGCATTTCATGATTTATTTTGAGCTAAAATGACCCTGAATTGAAAAGCACTGCAAATGAACTCTGAAAATGGTTGAAAGTTGGCATGGTATCATAATTTCACCCACATAGCATGTGCTAAAAAGTTGAGAGGGTTACCGGAAAAACTGGACGCACTTCGTGTACAAACTGGACAATGTCTTTCGAAGTATCAGGGTTTCGGACGAAAACACGTCTATTACAAAGGGATTTCAATTTTTTGAACATATTTTAACTCAGGACTTTTTCTGCATTCAATATGCACCATTCAAAGCCACATCATCACTTGTCAACCATTTTCTGACTTCATTTGCTAGTTTTCATGCATTTCATGATTTATTTTGAGCTAAAATGACCCTGAATTGAAAAGCACTGCAAATGAACTCTGAAATGGTTGAAAGTTGGCATGGTATCGTAATTTCAACCACATAGCATGTGCTAAAAAGTTGAGAGGGTTACCGGAAAAACTGGATGCACTTCGTGTACAAACTGGACAATGTCTTTCGAAGTATCAGGGTTTCGGACGAAAACACGTCTATTACAAAGGGATTTCAATTTTTTGAACATATTTTAACTCAGGACTTTTTCTGCATTCAATATGCACCATTCAAAGCCACATCATCACTTTTCAACCATTTTCTGACTTCATTTGATAGTTTTCACGCATTTCATGATTTGTTTTGAGCTAAAATGACCCTGAATTGAAAAGCACTGCAAATGAACTCTGAAATGGTTGAAAGTTGGCATGGTATCGTAATTTCAGCCACATAGCATGTGCTAAAAAGTTGAGAGGGTTACCGGAAAAACTGGATGCACTTCGTGTACAAACTGGACAATGTCTTTCGAAGTATCAGGGTTTCGGACGAAAACACGTCTATTACAAAGGGATTTCAATTTTTTGAACATATTTTAACTCAGGACTTTTTCTGCATTCAATATGCACCATTCAAAGCCACATCATCACTTTTCAACCATTTTCTGACTTCATTTGCTAGTTTTCATGCATTTCATGATTTGTTTTGAGCTAAAATGACCCTGAATTGAAAAGCACTGCAAATGAACTCTGAAATGGTTGAAAGTTGGCATGGTATCGTAATTTCACCCACATAGCATGTGCTAAAAAGTTGAGAGGGTTACCGGAAAAACTGGATGCACTTCGCATACAAACTGGACAATGTCTTTCGAAGTATCAGGGTTTCGGACGAAAACACGTCTATTACAAAGGGATTTCAATTTTTTGAACATATTTTAACTCAAGACTTTTTCTGCATTCAATATGCACCATTCAAAGCCACATCATCACTTGTCAACCATTTTCTGACTTCATTTGATAGTTTTCTTGCATTTCATGATTTATTTTGAGCTAAAATAACCCTGAATTGAAAAGCACTGCAAATGAACTCTGAAATGGTTGAAAGTTGGCATGGTATCATAATTTCACTCACATAGCATGCGCTAAAAAGTTGAGAGGGTTACCGGAAAAACTGGATGCACTTCGCGTACAAACTGGACAATCTCTTTCGAAGTATCAGGGTTTCGGACGAAAACACGTCTATTACAAAGGGATTTCAATTTTTTGAACATATTTTAACTCAAGACTTTTTCTGCACTCAATATGCACCATTCAAAGCCACATCATCACTTTTCAACCATTTTCTGACTTCATTTGATAGTTTTCATGCATTTCATGATTTATTTTGAGCTAAAATGACCCTGAATTGAAAAGCACTGCAAATGAACTCTGAAATGGTTGAAAGTTGGCATGGAATCGTAATTTCAACCACATAGCATGTGCTAAAAAGTTGAGAGGGTTACCGGAAAAACTGGATGCACTTCGTGTACAAACTAAACAATGTCTTTCGAAGTATCAGGGTTTCGGACGAAAACACGTCTATTACAAAGGGATTTCAATTTTTTGAACATATTTTAACTCAGGACTTTTTCTGCATTCAATATGCACCATTCAAAGCCACATCATCACTTTTCAACCATTTTCTGACTTCATTTGATAGTTTTCATGCATTTCATGATTTGTTTTGAGCTAAAATGACCCTGAATTGAAAAGCACTGCAAATGAACTCTGAAATGGTTGAAAGTTGGCATGGAATCGTAATTTCAACCACATAGCATGTGCTAAAAAGTTGAGAGGGTTACCGGAAAAACTGGATGCACTTCGTGTACAAACTAAACAATGTCTTTCGAAGTATCAGGGTTTCGGACGAAAACACGTCTATTACAAAGGGATTTCAATTTTTTGAACATATTTTAACTCAGGACTTTTTCTGCATTCAATATGCACCATTCAAAGCCACATCATCACTTTTCAACCATTTTCTGACTTCATTTGATAGTTTTCATGCATTTCATGATTTGTTTTGAGCTAAAATGACCCTGAATTGAAAAGCACTGCAAATGAACTCTGAAATGGTTGAAAGTTGGCATGGTATCGTAATTTCACCCACATAGCATGTGCTAAAAAGTTGAGAGGGTTACCGGAAAAACTGGATGCACTTCGTGTACAAACTGGACAATGTCTTTCGAAGTATCAGGGTTTCGGACGAAAACACGTCTATTACAAAGGGATTTCAATTTTTTGAACATATTTTAACTCAAGACTTTTTCTGCACTCAATATGCACCATTCAAAGCCACATCATCACTTTTCAACCATTTTCTGACTTCATTTGATAGTTTTCATGCATTTCATGATTTGTTTTGAGCTAAAATGACCCTGAATTGAAAAGCACTGCAAATGAACTCTGAAATGGTTGAAAGTTGGCATGGAATCGTAATTTCAACCACATAGCATGTGCTAAAAAGTTGAGAGGGTTACCGGAACAACTGGATGCACTTCGTGTACAAACTGAACAATGTCTTTCGAAGTATCAGGGTTTCGGACGAAAACACGTCTATTACAAAGGGATTTCAATTTTTTGAACATATTTTAACTCAGGACTTTTTCTGCATTCAATATGCACCATTCAAAGCCACATCATCACTTTTCAACCATTTTCTGACTTCATTTGATAGTTTTCATGCATTTCATGATTTGTTTTGAGCTAAAATGACCCTGAATTGAAAAGCACTGCAAATGAACTCTGAAATGGTTGAAAGTTGGCATGGTATCGTAATTTCACCCACATAGCATGTGCTAAAAAGTTGAGAGGGTTACCGGAAAAACTGGATGCACTTCGTGTACAAACTGGACATTGTCTTTCGAAGTATCAGGGTTTCGGACGAAAACACGTCTATTACAAAGGGATTTCAATTTTTTGAACATATTTTAACTCAAGACTTTTTCTGCATTCAATATGCACCATTCAAAGCCACATCATCACTTTTCAACCATTTTCTGACTTCATTTGATAGTTTTCATGCATTTCATGATTTGTTTTGAGCTAAAATGACCCTGAATTGAAAAGCACTGCAAATGAACTCTGAAATGGTTGAAAGTTGGCATGGTATCGTAATTTCACCCACATAGCATGTGCTAAAAAGTTGAGAGGGTTACCGGAAAAACTGGATGCACTTCGCATACAAACTGGACAATGTCTTTCGAAGTATCAGGGTTTCGGACGAAAACACGTCTATTACAAAGGGATTTCAATTTTTTGAACATATTTTAACTCAAGACTTTTTCTGCATTCAATATGCACCATTCAAAGCCACATCATCACTTGTCAACCATTTTCTGACTTCATTTGATAGTTTTCTTGCATTTCATGATTTATTTTGAGCTAAAATAACCCTGAATTGAAAAGCACTGCAAATGAACTCTGAAATGGTTGAAAGTTGGCATGGTATCATAATTTCAGTCACATAGCATGTGCTAAAAAGTTGAGAGGGTTACCGGAAAAACTGGATGCACTTCGCGTACAAACTGGACAATCTCTTTCGAAGTATCAGGGTTTCGGACGAAAACACGTCTATTACAAAGGGATTTCAATTTTTTGAACATATTTTAACTCAAGACTTTTTCTGCACTCAATATGCACCATTCAAAGCCACATCATCACTTTTCAACCATTTTCTGACTTCATTTGATAGTTTTCATCCATTTCATGATTTATTTTGAGCTAAAATGACCCTGAATTGAAAAGCACTGCAAATGAACTCTGAAATGGTTGAAAGTTGGCATGGAATCGTAATTTCAACCACATAGCATGTGCTAAAAAGTTGAGAGGGTTACCGGAAAAACTGGATGCACTTCGTGTACAAACTGAACAATGTCTTTCGAAGTATCAGGGTTTCGGACGAAAACACGTCTATTACAAAGGGATTTCAATTTTTTGAACATATTTTAACTCAGGACTTTTTCTGCATTCAATATGCACCATTCAAAGCCACATCATCACTTTTCAACCATTTTCTGACTTCATTTGATAGTTTTCATGCATTTCATGATTTGTTTTGAGCTAAAATGACCCTGAATTGAAAAGCACTGCAAATGAACTCTGAAATGGTTGAAAGTTGGCATGGTATCGTAATTTCAGCCACATAGCATGTGCTAAAAAGTTGAGAGGGTTACCGGAAAAACTGGATGCACTTCGTGTACAAACTGGACAATGTCTTTCGAAGTATCAGGGTTTCGGACGAAAACACGTCTATTACAAAGGGATTTCAATTTTTTGAACATATTTTAACTCAGGACTTTTTCTGCATTCAATATGCACCATTCAAAGCCACATCATCACTTTTCAACCATTTTCTGACTTCATTTGATAGTTTTCATGCATTTCATGATTTGTTTTGAGCTAAAATGACCCTGAATTGAAAAGCACTGCAAATGAACTCTGAAATGGTTGAAAGTTGGCATGGTATCGTAATTTCACCCACATAGCATGTGCTAAAAAGTTGAGAGGGTTACCGGAAAAACTGGATGCACTTCGCATACAAACTGGACAATGTCTTTCGAAGTATCAGGGTTTCGGACGAAAACACGTCTATTACAAAGGGATTTCAATTTTTTGAACATATTTTAACTCAAGACTTTTTCTGCATTCAATATGCACCATTCAAAGCCACATCATCACTTGTCAACCATTTTCTGACTTCATTTGATAGTTTTCTTGCATTTCATGATTTATTTTGAGCTAAAATAACCCTGAATTGAAAAGCACTGCAAATGAACTCTGAAATGGTTGAAAGTTGGCATGGTATCATAATTTCACTCACATAGCATGTGCTAAAAAGTTGAGAGGGTTACCGGAAAAACTGGATGCACTTCGCGTACAAACTGGACAATCTCTTTCGAAGTATCAGGGTTTCGGACGAAAACACGTCTATTACAAAGGGATTTCAATTTTTTGAACATATTTTAACTCAAGACTTTTTCTGCACTCAATATGCACCATTCAAAGCCACATCATCACTTTTCAACCATTTTCTGACTTCATTTGATAGTTTTCATGCATTTCATGATTTATTTTGAGCTAAAATGACCCTGAATTGAAAAGCACTGCAAATGAACTCTGAAATGGTTGAAAGTTGGCATGGAATCGTAATTTCAACCACATAGCATGTGCTAAAAAGTTGAGAGGGTTACCGGAAAAACTGGATGCACTTCGTGTACAAACTGAACAATGTCTTTCGAAGTATCAGGGTTTCGGACGAAAACACGTCTATTACAAAGGGATTTCAATTTTTTGAACATATTTTAACTCAGGACTTTTTCTGCATTCAATATGCACCATTCAAAGCCACATCATCACTTTTCAACCATTTTCTGACTTCATTTGATAGTTTTCATGCATTTCATGATTTGTTTTGAGCTAAAATGACCCTGAATTGAAAAGCACTGCAAATGAACTCTGAAATGGTTGAAAGTTGGCATGGTATCGTAATTTCACCCACATAGCATGTGCTAAAAAGTTGAGAGGGTTACCGGAAAAACTGGATGCACTTCGTGTACAAACTGGACAATGTCTTTCGAAGTATCAGGGTTTCGGACGAAAACACGTCTATTACAAAGGGATTTCAATTTTTTGAACATATTTTAACTCAAGACTTTTTCTGCACTCAATATGCACCATTCAAAGCCACATCATCACTTTTCAACCATTTTCTGACTTCATTTGATAGTTTTCATGCATTTCATGATTTGTTTTGAGCTAAAATGACCCTGAATTGAAAAGCACTGCAAATGAACTCTGAAATGGTTGAAAGTTGGCATGGAATCGTAATTTCAACCACATAGCATGTGCTAAAAAGTTGAGAGGGTTACCGGAAAAACTGGATGCACTTCGTGTACAAACTGAACAATGTCTTTCGAAGTATCAGGGTTTCGGACGAAAACACGTCTATTACAAAGGGATTTCAATTTTTTGAACATATTTTAACTCAGGAATTTTTCTGCATTCAATATGCACCATTCAAAGACACATCATCACTTTTCAACCATTTTCTGACTTCATTTGATAGTTTTCATGCATTTCATGATTTGTTTTGAGCTAAAATGACCCTGAATTGAAAAGCACTGCAAATGAACTCTGAAATGGTTGAAAGTTGGCATGGTATCGTAATTTCACCCACATAGCATGTGCTAAAAAGTTGAGAGGGTTACCGGAAAAACTGGATGCACTTCGTGTACAAACTGGACATTGTCTTTCGAAGTATCAGGGTTTCGGACGAAAACACGTCTATTACAAAGGGATTTCAATTTTTTGAACATATTTTAACTCAAGACTTTTTCTGCATTCAATATGCACCATTCAAAGCCACATCATCACTTTTCAACCATTTTCTGACTTCATTTGATAGTTTTCATGCATTTCATGATTTGTTTTGAGCTAAAATGACCCTGAATTGAAAAGCACTGCAAATGAACTCTGAAATGGTTGAAAGTTGGCATGGTATCGTAATTTCACCCACGTAGCATGTGCTAAAAAGTTGAGAGGGTTACCGGAAAAACTGGATGCACTTCGCATACAAACTGGACAATGTCTTTCGAAGTATCAGGGTTTCGGACGAAAACACGTCTATTACAAAGGGATTTCAATTTTTTGAACATATTTTAACTCAAGACTTTTTCTGCATTCAATATGCACCATTCAAAGCCACATCATCACTGGTCAACCATTTTCTGACTTCATTTGATAGTTTTCTTGCATTTCATGATTTATTTTGAGCTAAAATAACCCTGAATTGAAAAGCACTGCAAATGAACTCTGAAATGGTTGAAAGTTGGCATGGTATCATAATTTCAGTCACATAGCATGTGCTAAAAAGTTGAGAGGGTTACCGGAAAAACTGGATGCACTTCGCGTACAAACTGGACAATCTCTTTCGAAGTATCAGGGTTTCGGACGAAAACACGTCTATTACAAAGGGATTTCAATTTTTTGAACATATTTTAACTCAAGACTTTTTCTGCACTCAATATGCACCATTCAAAGCCACATCATCACTTTTCAACCATTTTCTGACTTCATTTGATAGTTTTCATGCATTTCATGATTTATTTTGAGCTAAAATGACCCTGAATTGAAAAGCACTGCAAATGAACTCTGAAATGGTTGAAAGTTGGCATGGAATCGTAATTTCAACCACATAGCATGTGCTAAAAAGTTGAGAGGGTTACCGGAAAAACTGGATGCACTTCGTGTACAAACTGAACAATGTCTTTCGAAGTATCAGGGTTTCGGACGAAAACACGTCTATTACAAAGGGATTTCAATTTTTTGAACATATTTTAACTCAGGACTTTTTCTGCATTCAATATGCACCATTCAAAGCCACATCATCACTTTTCAACCATTTTCTGACTTCATTTGATAGTTTTCATGCATTTCATGATTTGTTTTGAGCTAAAATGACCCTGAATTGAAAAGCACTGCAAATGAACTCTGAAATGGTTGAAAGTTGGCATGGTATCGTAATTTCAGCCACATAGCATGTGCTAAAAAGTTGAGAGGGTTACCGGAAAAACTGGATGCACTTCGTGTACAAACTGGACAATGTCTTTCGAAGTATCAGGGTTTCGGACGAAAACACGTCTATTACAAAGGGATTTCAATTTTTTGAACATATTTTAACTCAAGACTTTTTCTGCATTCAATATGCACCATTCAAAGCCACATCATCACTTTTCAACCATTTTCTGACTTCATTTGATAGTTTTCATGCATTTCATGATTTGTTTTGAGCTAAAATGACCCTGAATTGAAAAGCACTGCAAATGAACTCTGAAATGGTTGAAAGTTGGCATGGTATCGTAATTTCACCCACATAGCATGTGCTAAAAAGTTGAGAGGGTTACCGGAAAAACTGGATGCACTTCGCATACAAACTGGACAATGTCTTTCGAAGTATCAGGGTTTCGGACGAAAACACGTCTATTACAAAGGGATTTCAATTTTTTGAACATATTTTAACTCAAGACTTTTTCTGCATTCAATATGCACCATTCAAAGCCACATCATCACTTGTCAACCATTTTCTGACTTCATTTGATAGTTTTCTTGCATTTCATGATTTATTTTGAGCTAAAATAACCCTGAATTGAAAAGCACTGCAAATGAACTCTGAAATGGTTGAAAGTTGGCATGGTATCATAATTTCACTCACATAGCATGTGCTAAAAAGTTGAGAGGGTTACCGGAAAAACTGGATGCACTTCGCGTACAAACTGGACAATCTCTTTCGAAGTATCAGGGTTTCGGACGAAAACACGTCTATTACAAAGGGATTTCAATTTTTTGAACATATTTTAACTCAAGACTTTTTCTGCACTCAATATGCACCATTCAAAGCCACATCATCACTTTTCAACCATTTTCTGACTTCATTTGATAGTTTTCATGCATTTCATGATTTATTTTGAGCTAAAATGACCCTGAATTGAAAAGCACTGCAAATGAACTCTGAAATGGTTGAAAGTTGGCATGGAATCGTAATTTCAACCACATAGCATGTGCTAAAAAGTTGAGAGGGTTACCGGAAAAACTGGATGCACTTCGTGTACAAACTGAACAATGTCTTTCGAAGTATCAGGGTTTCGGACGAAAACACGTCTATTACAAAGGGATTTCAATTTTTTGAACATATTTTAACTCAGGACTTTTTCTGCATTCAATATGCACCATTCAAAGCCACATCATCACTTTTCAACCATTTTCTGACTTCATTTGATAGTTTTCATGCATTTCATGATTTGTTTTGAGCTAAAATGACCCTGAATTGAAAAGCACTGCAAATGAACTCTGAAATGGTTGAAAGTTGGCATGGTATCGTAATTTCACCCACATAGCATGTGCTAAAAAGTTGAGAGGGTTACCGGAAAAACTGGATGCACTTCGTGTACAAACTGGACAATGTCTTTCGAAGTATCAGGGTTTCGGACGAAAACACGTCTATTACAAAGGGATTTCAATTTTTTGAACATATTTTAACTCAGGACTTTTTCTGCATTCAATATGCACCATTCAAAGCCACATCATCACTTGTCAACCATTTTCTGACTTCATTTGCTAGTTTTCATGCATTTCATGATTTATTTTGAGCTAAAATGACCCTGAATTGAAAAGCACTGCAAATGAACTCTGAAATGGTTGAAAGTTGGCATGGTATCGTAATTTCAACCACATAGCATGTGCTAAAAAGTTGAGAGGGTTACCGGAAAAACTAGATGCACTTCGTGTACAAACTGGACAATGTCTTTCGAAGTATCAGGGTTTCGGACGAAAACACGTCTATTACAAAGGGATTTCAATTTTTTGAACATATTTTAACTCAGGACTTTTTCTGCATTCAATATGCACCATTCAAAGCCACATCATCACTTTTCAACCATTTTCTGACTTCATTTGATAGTTTTCATGCATTTCATGATTTGTTTTGAGCTAAAATGACCCTGAATTGAAAAGCACTGCAAATGAACTCTGAAATGGTTGAAAGTTGGCATGGTATCGTAATTTCACCCACATAGCATGTGCTAAAAAGTTGAGAGGGTTACCGGAAAAACTGGATGCACTTCGCATACAAACTGGACAATCTCTTTCGAAGTATCAGGGTTTCGGACGAAAACACGTCTATTACAAAGGGATTTCAATTTTTTGAACATATTTTAACTCAAGACTTTTTCTGCATTCAATATGCACCATTCAAAGCCACATCATCACTTGTCAACCATTTTCTGACTTCATTTGCTAGTTTTCATGCATTTCATGATTTATTTTGAGCTAAAATGACCCTGAATTGAAAAGCACTGCAAATGAACTCTGAAATGGTTGAAAGTTGGCATGGTATCATAATTTCACTCACATAGCATGTGCTAAAAAGTTGAGAGGGTTACCGGAAAAACTGGATGCACTTCGCGTACAAACTGGACAATCTCTTTCGAAGTATCAGGGTTTCGGACGAAAACACGTCTATTACAAAGGGATTTCAATTTTTTGAACATATTTTAACTCAAGACTTTTTCTGCACTCAATATGCACCATTCAAAGCCACATCATCACTTTTCAACCATTTTCTGACATCATTTGCTAGTTTTCATGCATTTCATGATTTATTTTTAGCTAAAATGACCCTGAATTGAAAAGCACTGCAAATGAACTCTGAAATGGTTGAAAGTTGGCATGGAATCGTAATTTCAACCACATAGCATGTGCTAAAAAGTTGAGAGGGTTACCGGAAAAACTGGAGGCACTTCGTGTACAAACTGGACAATGTCTTTCGAAGTATCAGGGTTTCGGACGAAAACACGTCTATTACAAAGGGATTTCATTTTTTTGAACATATTTTAACTCAAGACTTTTTCTGCATTCAATATGCACCATTCAAAGCCACATCATCACTTTTCAACCATTTTCTGACTTCATTTGATAGTTTTCATGCATTTCATGATTTGTTTTGAGCTAAAATGACCCTGAATTGAAAAGCACTGCAAATGAACTCTGAAATGGTTGAAAGTTGGCATGGTATCGTAATTTCAGCCACATAGCATGTGCTAAAAAGTTGAGAGGGTTACCGGAAAAACTGGACGCACTTCGTGTACAAACTGGACAATGTATTTCGAAGTATCAGGGTTTCGGACGAAAACACGTCTATTACAAAGGGATTTCTATTTTTTGAACATATTTTAACTCAAGACTTTTTCTGCATTCAATATGCACCATTGAAAGCCACATCATCACTTTTCATCCATTTTCTGACTTCATTTGCTAGTTTTCATGCATTTCATGATTTATTTTGAGCTAAAATGACCCTGAATTGAAAAGCACTGCAAATGAACTCTGCAATGGTTGAAAGTTGGCATGGTATCTTAATTTCACCCACATAACATGTGCGAAAAAGTTGAGAGGGTTACCGGAAAAACTGGATGCACTTCGTGTACAAACTGGACAATCTCTTTCGAGGTATCAAGGTTTCGGACGAAAACACGTCTATTACAAAGGGATTTCAATTTTTTGAACATATTTTAACTCAAGACTTTTTCTGCATTCAATATGCACCATTCAACGCCACATCATCACTTTTCAACCATTTTCTGACTTCATTTGCTAGTTTTCATGCATTTCATGATTTATTTTGAGCTAAAATGACCCTGAATTGAAAAGCACTGCAAATGAACTCTGAAATGGTTGAAAGTTGGCATGGTATCCTAATTTCACCCACATAGCATGTGCTAAAAAGTTGAGAGGGTTACCGGAAAAACTGGATGCACTTCGCATACAAACTGGACAATCTCTTTCGAAGTATCAGGGTTTCGGACCAAAACACGTCTATTACAAAGGGATTTCAATTTTTTGAACATATTTTAACTCAAGACTTTTTCTGCATTCAATATGCACCATTCAAAGCCACATCATCACTTGTCAACCATTTTCTGACTTCATTTGCTAGTTTTCATGCATTTCATGATTTATTTTGAGCTAAAATGACCCTGAATTGAAAAGCACTGCAAATGAACTCTGAAATGGTTGAAAGTTGGCATGGTATCCTAATTTCACTCACATAGCATGTGCTAAAAAGTTGAGAGGGTTACCGGAAAAACTGGATGCACTTCGTGTACAAACTGGACAATGTCTTTCGAAGTATCAGGGTTTCGGACGAAAACTCGTCTATTACAAAGGGATTTCAATTTTTTGAACATATTTTAACTCAAGACTTTTTCAGCATTCAATATGCACCATTCAAAGCCACATCATCACTTGTCAACCATTTTCTGACTTCATTTGCTAGTTTTCATGCATTTCATGATTTATTTTGAGCTAAAATGACCCTGAATTGAAAAGCACTGCAAATGAACTCCGAAATGGTTGAAAGTTGACATGGTATCGTAATTTCAACCACATAGCATGTGCTAAAAAGTTGAGAGGGTTACCGGAAAAACTGGACGCACTTCGTGTACAAACTGGACAATGTATTTCGAAGTATCAGGGTTTTTGACGAAAACACGTCTATTACAAAGGGATTTCTATTTTTTGAACATATTTTAACTCAAGACTTTTTCTGCATTCGATATGCACCATTCAAAGCCACATCATCACTTTTCAACCATTTTCTGACTTCATTTGATAGTTTTCATGCATTTCATGATTTATTTTGAGCTAAAATGACCCTGAATTGAAAAGCACTGCAAATGAACTCTGAAATGGTTCAAAGTTGACATGGTATCGTAATTTCACCCACATAGCATGTGCTAAAAAGTTGAGAGGGTTACCGGAAAAACTGGACGCACTTCGTGTACAAACTGGACAATGTCTTTCGAAGTATCAGGGTTTCGGACGAAAACACGTCTATTACAAAGGGATTTCAATTTTTTGAACATATTTTAACTCAAGACTTTTTCTGCATTCAATATGCACCATTCAAAGCCACATCATCACTTTTCAACCATTTTCTGACTTCATTTGATAGTTTTCTTGCATTTCATGATTTATTTTGAGCTAAAATAACCCTGAATTGAAAAGCACTGCAAATGAACTCTGAAATGGTTGAAAGTTGACATGGTATCGTAATTTCACCCACATAGCATGTGCTAAAAAGTTGAGAGGGTTACCGGAAAAACTGGACGCACTTCGTGTACAAACTGGACAATGTATTTCGAAGTATCAGGGTTTCGGACGAAAACACGTCTATTACAAAGGGATTTCAATTTTTTGAACATATTTTAACTCAGGACTTTTTCTGCATTCAATATGCACCATTCAAAGCCACATCATCACTTTTCAACCATTTTCTGACTTCATTTGCTAGTTTTCATGCATTTCATGATTTATTTTGAGCTAAAATGACCCTGAATTGAAAAGCACTGCAAATGAACTCTGAAATGGTTGAAAGTTGGCATGGTATCATAATTTCACTCACATAGCATGTGCTAAAAAGTTGAGAGGGTTACCGGAAAAACTGGATGCACTTCGCGTACAAACTGGACAATCTCTTTCGAAGTATCAAGGTTTCGGACGAAAACACGTCTATTACAAAGGGATTTCAATTTTTTGAACATATTTTAACTCAAGACTTTTTCTGCATTCAATATGCACCATTCAAAGCCACATCATCACTTTTCAACCATTTTCTGACTTCATTTGCTAGTTTTCATGCATTTCATGATTTATTTTGAGCTAAAATGACCCTGAATTGAAAAGCACTGCAAATGAACTCTGAAATGGTTGAAAGTTGGCATGGTATCATAATTTCACCCACATAGCATGTGCTAAAAAGTTGAGAGGGTTACCGGAAAAACTGGATGCACTTCGCATACAAACTGGACAATCTCTTTCGAAGTATCAGGGTTTCGGACGAAAACACGTCTATTACAAAGGGATTTCAATTTTTTGAACATATTTTAACTCAAGACTTTTTCTGCATTCAATATGCACCATTCAAAGCCACATCATCACTTTTCAACCATTTTCTGACTTCATTTGCTAGTTTTCATGCATTTCATGATTTATTTTGAGCTAAAATGACCCTGAATTGAAAAGCACTGCAAATGAACTCTGAAATGGTTGAAAGTTGGCATGGTATCATAATTTCACTCACATAGCATGTGCTAAAAATTTGAGAGGGTTACCGGAAAAACTGGATGCACTTCGCGTACAAACTGGACAATCTCTTTCGAAGTATCAGGGTTTCGGACGAAAACACGTCTATTACAAAGGGATTTCAATTTTTTGAACATATTTTAACTCAAGACTTTTTCTGCACTCAATATGCACCATTCAAAGCCACATCATCACTTTTCAACCATTTTCTGACTTCATTTGCTAGTTTTCATGCATTTCATGATTTATTTTTAGCTAAAATGACCCTGAATTGAAAAGCACTGCAAATGAACTCTGAAATGGTTGAAAGTTGGCATGGAATCGTAATTTCAACCACATAGCATGTGCTAAAAAGTTGAGAGGGTTACCGGAAAAACTGGAGGCACTTCGTGTACAAACTGGACAATGTCTTTCGAAGTATCAGGGTTTCGGACGAAAACACGTCTATTACAAAGGGATTTCATTTTTTTGAACATATTTTAACTCAAGACTTTTTCTGCATTCAATATGCATCATTCAAAGCCACATCATCACTTTTCAACCATTTTCTGACTTCATTTGATAGTTTTCATGCATTTCATGATTTGTTTTGAGCTAAAATGACCCTGAATTGAAAAGCACTGCAAATGAACTCTGAAATGGTTGAAAGTTGGCATGGTATCGTAATTTCAGCCACATAGCATGTGCTAAAAAGTTGAGAGGGTTACCGGAAAAACTGGACGCACTTCGTGTACAAACTGGACAATGTATTTCGAAGTATCAGGGTTTCGGACGAAAACACGTCTATTACAAAGGGATTTCTATTTTTTGAACATATTTTAACTCAAGACTTTTTCTGCATTCAATATGCACCATTCAAAGCCACATCATCACTTTTCAACCATTTTCTGACTTCATTTGCTAGTTTTCATGCATTTCATGATTTATTTTGAGCTAAAATGACCCTCAATTGAAAAGCACTGCAAATGAACTCTGAAATGGTTGAAAGTTGGCATGGTATCGTAATTTCACCCACATAGCATGTGCTAAAAAGTTGAGAGGGTTACCAGAAAAACTGGATGCACTTCGTGTACAAACTGGACAATGTCTTTCGAAGTATCAGGGTTTCGGACGAAAACACGTCTATTACAAAGGGATTTCAATTTTTTGAACATATTTTAACTCAAGACTTTTTCTGCATTCAATATGCACCATTCAAAGCCACATCATCACTTTTCAACCATTTTCTGACTTCATTTGATAGTTTTCTTGCATTTCATGATTTATTTTGAGCTAAAATAACCCTGAATTGAAAAGCACTGCAAATGAACTCTGAAATGGTTGAAAGTTGGCATGGTATCGTAATTTCACCCACATAGCATGTGCTAAAAAGTTGAGAGGGTTACCGGAAAAACTGGATGCACTTCGCGTACAAACTGGACAATCTCTTTCGAAGTATCAAGGGTTTCGGACGAAAACACGTCTATTACAAAGGGATTTCAATTTTTTGAACATATTTTAACTCAAGACTTTTTCTGCATTCAATATGCACCATTCAAAGCCACATCATCACTTGTCAACCATTTTCTGACTTCATTTGCTAGTTTTCATGCATTTCATGATTTATTTTGAGCTAAAATGACCCTGAATTGAAAAGCACTGCAAATGAACTCTGAAATGGTTGAAAGTTGGCATGGTATCGTAATTTCAACCACATAGCATGTGCTAAAAAGTTGAGAGGGTTACCGGAAAAACTGGATGCACTTCGTGTACAAACTGGACAATGTCTTTCGAAGTATCAGGGTTTCGGACGAAAACACGTCTATTACAAAGGGATTTCAATTTTTTGAACATATTTTAACTCAGGACTTTTTCTGCATTCAATATGCACCATTCAAAGCCACATCATCACTTTTCAACCATTTTCTGACTTCATTTGATAGTTTTCATGCATTTCATGATTTGTTTTGAGCTAAAATGACCCTGAATTGAAAAGCACTGCAAATGAACTTTGAAATGGTTGAAAGTTGGCATGGTATCGTAATTTCACCAACATAGCATGTGCTAAAAAGTTGAGAGGGTTACCGGAAAAACTGGATGCACTTCGTGTACAAACTGGACAATGTCTTTCGAAGTATCAGGGTTTCGGACGAAAACACGTCTATTACAAAGGGATTTCAATTTTTTGAACATATTTTAACTCAAGACCTTTTCTGCATTCAATATGCACCATTCAAAGCCACATCATCACTTTTCAACCATTTTCTGACTTCATTTGATAGTTTTCTTGCATTTCATGATTTATTTTGAGCTAAACTAACCCTGAATTGAAAAGCACTGCAAATGAACTCTGAAATGGTTGAAAGTTGACATGGTATCGTAATTTCACCCACATAGCATGTGCTAAAAAGTTGAGAGGGTTACCGGAAAAACTGGACGCACTTCGTGTACAAACTGGACAATGTATTTCGAAGTATCAGGGTTTCGGACGAAAACACGTCTATTACAAAGGGATTTCTATTTTTTGAACATATTTTAACTCAAGACTTTTTCTGCATTCAATATGCACCATTGAAAGCCACATCATCACTTTTCATCCATTTTCTGACTTCATTTGCTAGTTTTCATGCATTTCATGATTTATTTTGAGCTAAAATGACCCTGAATTGAAAAGCACTGCAAATGAACTCTGCAATGGTTGAAAGTTGGCATGGTATCTTAATTTCACCCACATAACATGTGCGAAAAAGTTGAGAGGGTTACCGGAAAAACTGGATGCACTTCGTGTACAAACTGGACAATCTCTTTCGAAGTATCAAGGTTTCGGACGAAAACACGTCTATTACAAAGGGATTTCAATTTTTTGAACATATTTTAACTCAAGACTTTTTCTGCATTCAATATGCACCATTCAAAGCCACATCATCACTTTTCAACCATTTTCTGACTTCAATTGATAGTTTTCATGCATTTCATGATTTGTTTTGAGCTAAAATGACCCTGAATTGAAAAGCACTGCAAATGAACTCTGAAATGGTTGAAAGTTGGCATGGTATCGTAATTTCACCCACATAGCATGTGCTAAAAAGTTGAGAGGGTTACCGGAAAAACTGGATGCACTTCGCATACAAACTGGACAATCTCTTTCGAAGTATCAGGGTTTCGGACGAAAACACGTCTATTACAAAGGGATTTCAATTTTTTGAACATATTTTAACTCAAGACTTTTTCTGCATTCAATATGCACCATTCAAAGCCACATCATCACTTTTCAACCATTTTCTGACTTCATTTGCTAGTTTTCTTGCATTTCATGATTTATTTTGAGCTAAAATGACCCTGAATTGAAAAGCACTGCAAATGAACTCTGAAATGGTTGAAAGTTGGCATGGTATCATAATTTCACTCACATAGCATGTGCTAAAAAGTTGAGAGGGTTACCGGAAAAACTGGATGCACTTCGCGTACAAACTGGACAATCTCTTTCGAAGTATCAGGGTTTCGGACGAAAACACGTCTATTACAAAGGGATTTCAATTTTTTGAACATATTTTAACTCAAGACTTTTTCTGCACTCAATATGCACCATTCAAAGCCACATCATCACTTTTCAACCATTTTCTGACTTCATTTGATAGTTTTCATGCATTTCATGATTTATTTTGAGCTAAAATGACCCTGAATTGAAAAGCACTGCAAATGAACTCTGAAATGGTTGAAAGTTGGCATGGTATCGTAATTTCAACCACATAGCATGTGCTAAAAAGTTGAGAGGGTTACCGGAAAAACTGGATGCACTTCGTGTACAAACTGGACAATGTCTTTCGAAGTATCAGGGTTTCGGACGAAAACACGTCTATTACAAAGGGATTTCAATTTTTTGAACATATTTTAACTCAAGACCTTTTCTGCATTCAATATGCACCATTCAAAGCCACATCATCACTTTTCAACCATTTTCTGACTTCATTTGATAGTTTTCTTGCATTTCATGATTTATTTTGAGCTAAACTAACCCTGAATTGAAAAGCACTGCAAATGAACTCTGAAATGGTTGAAAGTTGACATGGTATCGTAATTTCACCCACATAGCATGTGCTAAAAAGTTGAGAGGGTTACCGGAAAAACTGGACGCACTTCGTGTACAAACTGGACAATGTATTTCGAAGTATCAGGGTTTCGGACGAAAACACGTCTATTACAAAGGGATTTCTATTTTTTGAACATATTTTAACTCAAGACTTTTTCTGCATTCAATATGCACCATTGAAAGCCACATCATCACTTTTCATCCATTTTCTGACTTCATTTGCTAGTTTTCATGCATTTCATGATTTATTTTGAGCTAAAATGACCCTGAATTGAAAAGCACTGCAAATGAACTCTGCAATGGTTGAAAGTTGGCATGGTATCTTAATTTCACCCACATAACATGTGCGAAAAAGTTGAGAGGGTTACCGGAAAAACTGGATGCACTTCGTGTACAAACTGGACAATCTCTTTCGAAGTATCAAGGTTTCGGACGAAAACACGTCTATTACAAAGGGATTTCAATTTTTTGAACATATTTTAACTCAAGACTTTTTCTGCATTCAATATGCACCATTCAAAGCCACATCATCACTTTTCAACCATTTTCTGACTTCAATTGATAGTTTTCATGCATTTCATGATTTGTTTTGAGCTAAAATGACCCTGAATTGAAAAGCACTGCAAATGAACTCTGAAATGGTTGAAAGTTGGCATGGTATCGTAATTTCACCCACATAGCATGTGCTAAAAAGTTGAGAGGGTTACCGGAAAAACTGGATGCACTTCGCATACAAACTGGACAATATCTTTCGAAGTATCAGGGTTTCGGACGAAAACACGTCTATTACAAAGGGATTTCAATTTTTTGAACATATTTTAACTCAAGACTTTTTCTGCATTCAATATGCACCATTCAAAGCCACATCATCACTTTTCAACCATTTTCTGACTTCATTTGCTAGTTTTCTTGCATTTCATGATTTATTTTGAGCTAAAATGACCCTGAATTGAAAAGCACTGCAAATGAACTCTGAAATGGTTGAAAGTTGGCATGGTATCATAATTTCACTCACATAGCATGTGCTAAAAAGTTGAGAGGGTTACCGGAAAAACTGGATGCACTTCGCGTACAAACTGGACAATCTCTTTCGAAGTATCAGGGTTTCGGACGAAAACACGTCTATTACAAAGGGATTTCAATTTTTTGAACATATTTTAACTCAAGACTTTTTCTGCACTCAATATGCACCATTCAAAGCCACATCATCACTTTTCAACCATTTTCTGACTTCATTTGATAGTTTTCATGCATTTCATGATTTATTTTGAGCTAAAATGACCCTGAATTGAAAAGCACTGCAAATGAACTCTGAAATGGTTGAAAGTTGGCATGGTATCGTAATTTCAACCACATAGCATGTGCTAAAAAGTTGAGAGGGTTACCGGAAAAACTGGATGCACTTCGTGTACAAACTGGACAATGTCTTTCGAAGTATCAGGGTTTCGGACGAAAACACGTCTATTACAAAGGGATTTCAATTTTTTGAACATATTTTAACTCAGGACTTTTTCTGCATTCAATATGCACCATTCAAAGCCACATCATCACTTGTCAACCATTTTCTGACTTCATTTGCTAGTTTTCATGCATTTCATGATTTATTTTGAGCTAAAATGACCCTGAATTGAAAAGCACTGCAAATGAACTCTGAAATGGTTGAAAGTTGGCATGGTATCGTAATTTCACCCACATAGCATGTGCTAAAAAGTTGAGAGGGTTACCGGAAAAACTGGACGCACTTCGTGTACAAACTGGACAATGTCTTTCGAAGTATCAGGGTTTCGGACGAAAACACGTCTATTACAAAGGGATTTCAATTTTTTGAACATATTTTAACTCAAGACTTTTTCTGCATTCAATATGCACCATTCAAAGCCACATCATCACTTGTCAACCATTTTCTGACTTCATTTGCTAGTTTTCATGCATTTCATGATTTATTTTGAGCTAAAATGACCCTGAATTGAAAAGCACTGCAAATGAACTCTGAAATGGTTGAAAGTTGGCATGGTATCGTAATTTCAACCACATAGCATGTGCTAAAAAGTTGAGAGGGTTACCGGAAAAACTGGATGCACTTCGTGTACAAACTGGACAATGTCTTTCGAAGTATCAGGGTTTCGGACGAAAACACGTCTATTACAAAGGGATTTCAATTTTTTGAACTTATTTTAACTCAGGACTTTTTCTGCATTCAATATGCACCATTCAAAGCCACATCATCACTTTTCAACCATTTTCTGACTTCATTTGATAGTTTTCATGCATTTCATGATTTGTTTTGAGCTAAAATGACCCTGAATTGAAAAGCACTGCAAATGAACTCTGAAATGGTTGAAAGTTGGCATGGTATCGTAATTTCAGCCACATAGCATGTGCTAAAAAGTTGAGAGGGTTACCGGAAAAACTGGATGCACTTCGTGTACAAACTGGACAATGTCTTTCGAAGTATCAGGGTTTCGGACGGAAACACGTCTATTACAAAGGGATTTCAATTTTTTGAACATATTTTAACTCAAGACTTTTTCTGCATTCAATATGCACCATTCAAAGCCACATCATCACTTTTCAACCATTTTCTGACTTCATTTGCTAGTTTTCATGCATTTCATGATTTGTTTTGAGCTAAAATGACCCTGAATTGAAAAGCACTGCAAATGAACTCTGAAATGGTTGAAAGTTGGCATGGTATCATAGTTTCACCCACATAGCATGTGCTAAAAAGTTGAGAGGGTTACCGGAAAAACTGGATGCACTTCGCATACAAACTGGACAATGTCTTTCGAAGTATCAGGGTTTCGGACGAAAACACGTCTATTACAAAGGGATTTCAATTTTTTGAACATATTTTAACTCAAGACTTTTTCTGCATTCAATATGCACCATTCAAAGCCACATCATCACTTGTCAACCATTTTCTGACTTCATTTGATAGTTTTCTTGCATTTCATGATTTATTTTGAGCTAAAATAACCCTGAATTGAAAAGCACTGCAAATGAACTCTGAAATGGTTGAAAGTTGGCATGGTATCATAATTTCACTCACATAGCATGTGCTAAAAAGTTGAGAGGGTTACCGGAAAAACTGGATGCACTTCGCGTACAAACTGGACAATCTCTTTCGAAGTATCACGGTTTCGGACGAAAACACGTCTATTACAAAGGGATTTCAATTTTTTGAACATATTTTAACTCAAGACTTTTTCTGCACTCAATATGCCCCATTCAAAGCCACATCATCACTTTTCAACCATTTTCTGACTTCATTTGATAGTTTTCATGCATTTCATGATTTATTTTGAGCTAAAATGACCCTGAATTGAAAAGCACTGCAAATGAACTCTGAAATGGTTGAAAGTTGGCATGGAATCGTAATTTCAACCACATAGCATGTGCTAAAAAGTTGAGAGGGTTACCGGAAAAACTGGATGCACTTCGTGTACAAACTGAACAATGTCTTTCGAAGTATCAGGGTTTCGGACGAAAACACGTCTATTACAAAGGGATTTCAATTTTTTGAACATATTTTAACTCAGGACTTTTTCTGCATTCAATATGCACCATTCAAAGCCACATCATCACTTTTCAACCATTTTCTGACTTCATTTGATAGTTTTCATGCATTTCATGATTTGTTTTGAGCTAAAATGACCCTGAATTGAAAAGCACTGCAAATGAACTCTGAAATGGTTGAAAGTTGGCATGGTATCGTAATTTCACCCACATAGCATGTGCTAAAAAGTTGAGAGGGTTACCGGAAAAACTGGATGCACTTCGTGTACAAACTGGACAATGTCTTTCGAAGTATCAGGGTTTCGGACGAAAACACGTCTATTACAAAGGGATTTCAATTTTTTGAACATATTTTAACTCAGGACTTTTTCTGCATTCAATATGCACCATTCAAAGCCACATCATCACTTGTCAACCATTTTCTGACTTCATTTGCTAGTTTTCATGCATTTCATGATTTATTTTGAGCTAAAATGACCCTGAATTGAAAAGCACTGCAAATGAACTCTGAAATGGTTGAAAGTTGGCATGGTATCGTAATTTCAACCACATAGCATGTGCTAAAAAGTTGAGAGGGTTACCGGAAAAACTAGATGCACTTCGTGTACAAACTGGACAATGTCTTTCGAAGTATCAGGGTTTCGGACGAAAACACGTCTATTACAAAGGGATTTCAATTTTTTGAACATATTTTAACTCAGGACTTTTTCTGCATTCAATATGCACCATTCAAAGCCACATCATCACTTTTCAACCATTTTCTGACTTCATTTGATAGTTTTCATGCATTTCATGATTTGTTTTGAGCTAAAATGACCCTGAATTGAAAAGCACTGCAAATGAACTCTGAAATGGTTGAAAGTTGGCATGGTATCGTAATTTCACCCACATAGCATGTGCTAAAAAGTTGAGAGGGTTACCGGAAAAACTGGACGCACTTCGTGTACAAACTGGACAATGTCTTTCGAAGTATCATGGTTTCGGACGAAAACACGTCTATTACAAAGGGATTTCTATTTTTTGAACATATTTTAACTCAAGACTTTTTCTGCATTCAATATGCACCATTCAAAGCCACATCATCACTTGTCAACCATTTTCTGACTTCATTTGCTAGTTTTCATGCATTTCATGATTTATTTTGAGCTAAAATGACCCTGAATTGAAAAGCACTGCAAATGAACTCTGAAATGGTTTAAAGTTGGCATGGTATCGTAATTTCAACCACATAGCATGAGCTAAAAAGTTGAGAGGGTTACCGGAAAAACTGGATGCACTTCGTGTACAAACTGGACAATGTCTTTCGAAGTATCAGGGTTTCGGACGAAAACACGTCTATTACAAAGGGATTTCAATTTTTTGAACATATTTTAACTCAGGACTTTTTCTGCATTCAATATGCACCATTCAAAGCCACATCATCACTTTTCAACCATTTTCTGACTTCATTTGATAGTTTTCATGCATTTCATGATTTGTTTTGAGCTAAAATGACCCTGAATTGAAAAGCACTGCAAATGAACTCTGAAATGGTTGAAAGTTGGCATGGTATCGTAATTTCACCCACATAGCATGTGCTAAAAAGTTGAGAGGGTTACCGGAAAAACTGGACGCACTTCGTGTACAAACTGGACAATGTCTTTCGAAGTATCAGGGTTTCGGACGAAAACACGTCTATTACAAAGGGATTTCTATTTTTTGAACATATTTTAACTCAAGACTTTTTCTGCATTCAATATGCACCATTCAAAGCCACATCATCACTTGTCAACCATTTTCTGACTTCATTTGCTAGTTTTCATGCATTTCATGATTTATTTTGAGCTAAAATGACCCTGAATTGAAAAGCACTGCAAATGAACTCTGAAATGGTTGAAAGTTGGCATGGTATCGTAATTTCAACCACATAGCATGAGCTAAAAAGTTGAGAGGGTTACCGGAAAAACTGGATGCACTTCGTGTACAAACTGGACAATGTCTTTCGAAGTATCAGGGTTTCGGACGAAAACACGTCTATTACAAAGGGATTTCAATTTTTTGAACATATTTTAACTCAGGACTTTTTCTGCATTCAATATGCACCATTCAAAGCCACATCATCACTTTTCAACCATTTTCTGACTTCATTTGATAGTTTTCATGCATTTCGTGATTTGTTTTGAGCTAAAATGACCCTGAATTGAAAAGCACTGCAAATGAACTCTGAAATGGTTGAAAGTTGGCATGGTATCGTAATTTCATCCACATAGCATGTGCTAAAAAGTTGAGAGGGTTACCGGAAAAACTGGACGCACTTCGTGTACAAACTGGACAATGTCTTTCGAAGTATCAGGGTTTCGGACGAAAACACGTCTATTACAAAGGGATTTCTATTTTTTGAACATATTTTAACTCAAGACTTTTTCTGCATTCAATATGCACCATTCAAAGCCACATCATCACTTTTCAACCATTTTCTGACTTCATTTGCTAGTTTTCATGCATTTCATGATTTATTTTGAGCTAAAATGACCCTGAATTGAAAAGCACTGCAAATGAACTCTGAAATGGTTGAAAGTTGGCATGGTATCGTAATTTCAACCACATAGCATGTGCTAAAAAGTTGAGAGGGTTACCGGAAAAACTGGATGCACTTCGTGTACAAACTGGACAATGTCTTTCGAAGTATCAGGGTTTCGGACGAAAACACGTCTATTACAAAGGGATTTCAATTTTTTGAACATATTTTAACTCAGGACTTTTTCTGCATTCAATATGCACCATTCAAAGCCACATCATCACTTTTCAACCATTTTCTGACTTCATTTGATAGTTTTCATGCATTTCATGATTTGTTTTGAGCTAAAATGACCCTGAATTGAAAAGCACTGCAAATGAACTCTGAAATGGTTGAAAGTTGGCATGGTATCGTAATTTCAACCACATAGCATGTGCTAAAAAGTTGAGAGGGTTACCGGAAAAACTGGATGCACTTCGTGTACAAACTGAACAATGTCTTTCGAAGTATCAGGGTTTCGGACGAAAACACGTCTATTACAAAGGGATTTCAATTTTTTGAACATATTTTAACTCAGGACTTTTTCTGCATTCAATATGCACCATTCAAAGCCACATCATCACTTTTCAACCATTTTCTGACTTCATTTGATAGTTTTCATGCATTTCATGATTTGTTTTGAGCTAAAATGACCCTGAATTGAAAAGCACTGCAAATGAACTCTGAAATGGTTGAAAGTTGGCATGGTATCGTAATTTCACCCACATAGCATGTGCTAAAAAGTTGAGAGGGTTACCGGAAAAACTGGATGCACTTCGTGTACAAACTGGACAATGTCTTTCGAAGTATCAGGGTTTCGGACGAAAACACGTCTATTACAAAGGGATTTCAATTTTTTGAACATATTTTAACTCAAGACTTTTTCTGCACTCAATATGCACCATTCAAAGCCACATCATCACTTTTCAACCATTTTCTGACTTCATTTGATAGTTTTCATGCATTTCATGATTTATTTTGAGCTAAAATGACCCTGAATTGAAAAGCACTGCAAATGAACTCTGAAATGGTTGAAAGTTGGCATGGAATCGTAATTTCAACCACATAGCATGTGCTAAAAAGTTGAGAGGGTTACCGGAAAAACTGGATGCACTTCGTGTACAAACTGAACAATGTCTTTCGAAGTATCAGGGTTTCGGACGAAAACACGTCTATTACAAAGGGATTTCAATTTTTTGAACATATTTTAACTCAGGACTTTTTCTGCATTCAATATGCACCATTCAAAGCCACATCATCACTTTTCAACCATTTTCTGACTTCATTTGATAGTTTTCATGCATTTCATGATTTATTTTGAGCTAAAATGACCCTGAATTGAAAAGCACTGCAAATGAACTCTGAAATGGTTGAAAGTTGGCATGGTATCGTAATTTCAACCACATAGCATGTGCTAAAAAGTTGAGAGGGTTACCGGAAAAACTGGATGCACTTCGTGTACAAACTGGACAATGTCTTTCGAAGTATCAGGGTTTCGGACGAAAACACGTCTATTACAAAGGGATTTCAATTTTTTGAACATATTTTAACTCAGGACTTTTTCTGCATTCAATATGCACCATTCAAAGCCACATCATCACTTTTCAACCATTTTCTGACTTCATTTGCTAGTTTTCATGCATTTCATGATTTATTTTGAGCTAAAATGACCCTGAATTGAAAAGCACTGCAAATGAACTCTGAAAATGGTTGAAAGTTGGCATGGTATCATAATTTCACCCACATAGCATGTGCTAAAAAGTTGAGAGGGTTACCGGAAAAACTGGACGCACTTCGTGTACAAACTGGACAATGTCTTTCGAAGTATCAGGGTTTCGGACGAAAACACGTCTATTACAAAGGGATTTCAATTTTTTGAACATATTTTAACTCAGGACTTTTTCTGCATTCAATATGCACCATTCAAAGCCACATCATCACTTGTCAACCATTTTCTGACTTCATTTGCTAGTTTTCATGCATTTCATGATTTATTTTGAGCTAAAATGACCCTGAATTGAAAAGCACTGCAAATGAACTCTGAAATGGTTGAAAGTTGGCATGGTATCGTAATTTCAACCACATAGCATGTGCTAAAAAGTTGAGAGGGTTACCGGAAAAACTGGATGCACTTCGTGTACAAACTGGACAATGTCTTTCGAAGTATCAGGGTTTCGGACGAAAACACGTCTATTACAAAGGGATTTCAATTTTTTGAACATATTTTAACTCAGGACTTTTTCTGCATTCAATATGCACCATTCAAAGCCACATCATCACTTTTCAACCATTTTCTGACTTCATTTGATAGTTTTCACGCATTTCATGATTTGTTTTGAGCTAAAATGACCCTGAATTGAAAAGCACTGCAAATGAACTCTGAAATGGTTGAAAGTTGGCATGGTATCGTAATTTCAGCCACATAGCATGTGCTAAAAAGTTGAGAGGGTTACCGGAAAAACTGGATGCACTTCGTGTACAAACTGGACAATGTCTTTCGAAGTATCAGGGTTTCGGACGAAAACACGTCTATTACAAAGGGATTTCAATTTTTTGAACATATTTTAACTCAAGACTTTTTTTGCATTTAATATGCACCATTCAAATCCACATCATCACTTTTCAACCATTTTCTGACTTCATTTGCTAGTTTTCATGCATTTCATGATTTGTTTTGAGCTAAAATGACCCTGAATTGAAAAGCACTGCAAATGAACTCTGAAATGGTTGAAAGTTGGCATGGTATCGTAATTTCACCCACATAGCATGTGCTAAAAAGTTGAGAGGGTTACCGGAAAAACTGGTTGCACTTCGCATACAAACTGGACAATGTCTTTCGAAGTATCAGGGTTTCGGACGAAAACACGTCTATTACAAAGGGATTTCAATTTTTTGAACATATTTTAACTCAAGACTTTTTCTGCATTCAATATGCACCATTCAAAGCCACATCATCACTTGTCAACCATTTTCTGACTTCATTTGATAGTTTTCTTGCATTTCATGATTTATTTTGAGCTAAAATAACCCTGAATTGAAAAGCACTGCAAATGAACTCTGAAATGGTTGAAAGTTGGCATGGTATCATAATTTCACTCACATAGCATGTGCTAAAAAGTTGAGAGGGTTACCGGAAAAACTGGATGCACTTCGCGTACAAACTGGACAATCTCTTTCGAAGTATCAGGGTTTCGGACGAAAACACGTCTATTACAAAGGGATTTCAATTTTTTGAACATATTTTAACTCAAGACTTTTTCTGCACTCAATATGCACCATTCAAAGCCACATCATCACTTTTCAACCATTTTCTGACTTCATTTGATAGTTTTCATGCATTTCATGATTTATTTTGAGCTAAAATGACCCTGAATTGAAAAGCACTGCAAATGAACTCTGAAATGGTTGAAAGTTGGCATGGAATCGTAATTTCAACCACATAGCATGTGCTAAAAAGTTGAGAGGGTTACCGGAAAAACTGGATGCACTTCGTGTACAAACTGAACAATGTCTTTCGAAGTATCAGGGTTTCGGACGAAAACACGTCTATTACAAAGGGATTTCAATTTTTTGAACATATTTTAACTCAGGACTTTTTCTGCATTCAATATGCACCATTCAAAGCCACATCATCACTTTTCAACAATTTTCTGACTTCATTTGATAGTTTTCATGCATTTCATGATTTGTTTTGAGCTAAAATGACCCTGAATTGAAAAGCACTGCAAATGAACTCTGAAATGGTTGAAAGTTGGCATGGTATCGTAATTTCACCCACATAGCATGTGCTAAAAAGTTGAGAGGGTTACCGGAAAAACTGGATGCACTTCGTGTACAAACTGGACAATGTCTTTCGAAGTATCAGGGTTTCGGACGAAAACACGTCTATTACAAAGGGATTTCAATTTTTTGAACATATTTTAACTCAAGACTTTTTCTGCACTCAATATGCACCATTCAAAGCCACATCATCACTTTTCAACCATTTTCTGACTTCATTTGATAGTTTTCATGCATTTCATGATTTGTTTTGAGCTAAAATGACCCTGAATTGAAAAGCACTGCAAATGAACTCTGAAATGGTTGAAAGTTGGCATGGAATCGTAATTTCAACCACATAGCATGTGCTAAAAAGTTGAGAGGGTTACCGGAAAAACTGGATGTACTTCGTGTACAAACTGAACAATGTCTTTCGAAGTATCAGGGTTTCGGACGAAAACACGTCTATTACAAAGGGATTTCAATTTTTGAACATATTTTAACTCAGGACTTTTTCTGCATTCAATATGCACCATTCAAAGCCACATCATCACTTTTCAACCATTTTCTGACTTCATTTGATAGTTTTCATGCATTTCATGATTTGTTTTGAGCTAAAATGACCCTGAATTGAAAAGCACTGCAAATGAACTCTGAAATGGTTGAAAGTTGGCATGGTATCGTAATTTCACCCACATAGCATGTGCTAAAAAGTTGAGAGGGTTACCGGAAAAACTGGATGCACTTCGTGTACAAACTGGACATTGTCTTTCGAAGTATCAGGGTTTCGGACGAAAACACGTCTATTACAAAGGGATTTCAATTTTTTGAACATATTTTAACTCAAGACTTTTTCTGCATTCAATATGCACCATTCAAAGCCACATCATCACTTTTCAACCATTTTCTGACTTCATTTGATAGTTTTCATGCATTTCATGATTTGTTTTGAGCTAAAATGACCCTGAATTGAAAAGCACTGCAAATGAACTCTGAAATGGTTGAAAGTTGGCATGGTATCGTAATTTCACCCACATAGCATGTGCTAAAAAGTTGAGAGGGTTACCGGAAAAACTGGATGCACTTCGCATACAAACTGGACAATGTCTTTCGAAGTATCAGGGTTTCGGACGAAAACACGTCTATTACAAAGGGATTTCAATTTTTTGAACATATTTTAACTCAAGACTTTTTCTGCATTCAATATGCACCATTCAAAGCCACATCATCACTTGTCAACCATTTTCTGACTTCATTTGATAGTTTTCTTGCATTTCATGATTTATTTTGAGCTAAAATAACCCTGAATTGAAAAGCACTGCAAATGAACTCTGAAATGGTTGAAAGTTGGCATGGTATCATAATTTCAGTCACATAGCATGTGCTAAAAAGTTGAGAGGGTTACCGGAAAAACTGGATGCACTTCGCGTACAAACTGGACAATCTCTTTCGAAGTATCAGGGTTTCGGACGAAAACACGTCTATTACAAAGGGATTTCAATTTTTTGAACATATTTTAACTCAAGACTTTTTCTGCACTCAATATGCACCATTCAAAGCCACATCATCACTTTTCAACCATTTTCTGACTTCATTTGATAGTTTTCATGCATTTCATGATTTATTTTGAGCTAAAATGACCCTGAATTGAAAAGCACTGCAAATGAACTCTGAAATGGTTGAAAGTTGGCATGGAATCGTAATTTCAACCACATAGCATGTGCTAAAAAGTTGAGAGGGTTACCGGAAAAACTGGATGCACTTCGTGTACAAACTGAACAATGTCTTTCGAAGTATCAGGGTTTCGGACGAAAACACGTCTATTACAAAGGGATTTCAATTTTTTGAACATATTTTAACTCAGGACTTTTTCTGCATTCAATATGCACCATTCAAAGCCACATCATCACTTTTCAACCATTTTCTGACTTCATTTGATAGTTTTCATGCATTTCATGATTTGTTTTGAGCTAAAATGACCCTGAATTGAAAAGCACTGCAAATGAACTCTGAAATGGTCGAAAGTTGGCATGGTATCGTAATTTCAGCCACATAGCATGTGCTAAAAAGTTGAGAGGGTTACCGGAAAAACTGGATGCACTTCGTGTACAAACTGGACAATGTCTTTCGAAGTATCAGGGTTTCGGACGAAAACACGTCTATTACAAAGGGATTTCAATTTTTTGAACATATTTTAACTCAAGACTTTTTCTGCATTCAATATGCACCATTCAAAGCCACATCATCACTTTTCAACCATTTTCTGACTTCATTTGATAGTTTTCATGCATTTCATGATTTGTTTTGAGCTAAAATGACCCTGAATTGAAAAGCACTGCAAATGAACTCTGAAATGGTTGAAAGTTGGCATGGTATCGTAATTTCACCCACATAGCATGTGCTAAAAAGTTGAGAGGGTTACCGGAAAAACTGGATGCACTTCGCATACAAACTGGACAATGTCTTTCGAAGTATCAGGGTTTCGGACGAAAACACGTCTATTACAAAGGGATTTCAATTTTTTGAACATATTTTAACTCAAGACTTTTTCTGCATTCAATATGCACCATTCAAAGCCACATCATCACTTGTCAACCATTTTCTGACTTCATTTGATAGTTTTCTTGCATTTCATGATTTATTTTGAGCTAAAATAACCCTGAATTGAAAAGCACTGCAAATGAACTTTGAAATGGTTGAAAGTTGGCATGGTATCATAATTTCACTCACATAGCATGTGCTAAAACTTGAGAGGGTTACCGGAAAAACTGGATGCACTTCGCGTACAAACTGGACAATCTCTTTCGAAGTATCAGGGTTTCGGACGAAAACACGTCTATTACAAAGGGATTTCAATTTTTTGAACATATTTTAACTCAAGACTTTTTCTGCACTCAATATGCACCATTCAAAGCCACATCATCACTTTTCAACCATTTTCTGACTTCATTTGATAGTTTTCATGCATTTCATGATTTATTTTGAGCTAAAATGACCTTGAATTGAAAAGCACTGCAAATGAACTCTGAAATGGTTGAAAGTTGGCATGGAATCGTAATTTCAACCACATAGCATGTGCTAAAAAGTTGAGAGGGTTAACGGAAAAACTGGATGCACTTCGTGTACAAACTGAACAATGTCTTTCGAAGTATCAGGGTTTCGGACGAAAACACGTCTATTACAAAGGGATTTCAATTTTTTGAACATATTTTAACTCAGGACTTTTTCTGCATTCAATATGCACCATTCAAAGCCACATCATCACTTTTCAACCATTTTCTGACTTCATTTGATAGTTTTCATGCATTTCATGATTTGTTTTGAGCTAAAATGACCCTGAATTGAAAAGCACTGCAAATGAACTCTGAAATGGTTGAAAGTTGGCATGGTATCGTAATTTCACCCACATAGCATGTGCTAAAAAGTTGAGAGGGTTACCGGAAAAACTGGATGCACTTCGTGTACAAACTGGACAATGTCTTTCGAAGTATCAGGGTTTCGGACGAAAACACGTCTATTACAAAGGGATTTCAATTTTTTGAACATATTTTAACTCAGGACTTTTTCTGCATTCAATATGCACCATTCAAAGCCACATCATCACTTGTCAACCATTTTCTGACTTCATTTGCTAGTTTTCATGCATTTCATGATTTATTTTGAGCTAAAATGACCCTGAATTGAAAAGCACTGCAAATGAACTCTGAAATGGTTGAAAGTTGGCATGGTATCGTAATTTCAACCACATAGCATGTGCTAAAAAGTTGAGAGGGTTACCGGAAAAACTAGATGCACTTCGTGTACAAACTGGACAATGTCTTTCGAAGTATCAGGGTTTCGGACGAAAACACGTCTATTACAAAGGGATTTCAATTTTTTGAACATATTTTAACTCAGGACTTTTTCTGCATTCAATATGCACCATTCAAAGCCACATCATCACTTTTCAACCATTTTCTGACTTCATTTGATAGTTTTCATGCATTTCATGATTTGTTTTGAGCTAAAATGACCCTGAATTGAAAAGCACTGCAAATGAACTCTGAAATGGTTGAAAGTTGGCATGGTATCGTAATTTCACCCACATAGCATGTGCTAAAAAGTTGAGAGGGTTACCGGAAAAACTGGATGCACTTCGTGTACAAACTGGACAATGTCTTTCGAAGTATCAGGGTTTCGGACGAAAACACGTCTATTACAAAGGGATTTCAATTTTTTGAACATATTTTAACTCAAGACTTTTTCTGCATTCAATATGCACCATTCAAAGCCACATCATCACTTTTCAACCATTTTCTGACTTCATTTGATAGTTTTCTTGCATTTCATGATTTATTTTGAGCTAAAATAACCCTGAATTGAAAAGCACTGCAAATGAACTCTGAAATGGTTGAAAGTTGACATGGTATCGTAATTTCAACCACATAGCATGTGCTAAAAAGTTGAGAGGGTTACCGGAAAAACTGGATGCACATCGTGTACAAACTGGACAATGTCTTTCGAAGTATCAGGGTTTCGGACGAAAACACGTCTATTACAAAGGGATTTCAATTTTTTGAACATATTTTAACTCAAGACTTTTTCTGCATTCAATATGCACCATTCAAAGCCACATCATCACTTTTCAACCATTTTCTGACTTCATTTGCTAGTTTTCATGCATTTCATGATTTGTTTTGAGCTAAAATGACCCTGAATTGAAAAGCACTGCAAATGAACTCTGAAATGGTTGAAAGTTGGCATGGTATCGTAATTTCACCCACATAGCATGTGCTAAAAAGTTGAGAGGGTTACCGGAAAAACTGGATGCACTTCGTGTACAAACTGGACAATGTCTTTCGAAGTATCAGGGTTTCGGACGAAAACACGTCTATTACAAAGGGATTTCAATTTTTTGAACATATTTTAACTCAAGACTTTTTCTGCATTCAATATGCACCATTCAAAGCCACATCATCACTTGTCAACCATTTTCTGACTTCATTTGATAGTTTTCTTGCATTTCATGATTTATTTTGAGCTAAAATAACCCTGAATTGAAAAGCACTGCAAATGAACTCTGAAATGGTTGAAAGTTGGCATGGTATCATAATTTCACTCACATAGCATGTGCTAAAAAGTTGAGAGGGTTACCGGAAAAACTGGATGCACTTCGCGTACAAACTGGACAATGTCTTTCGAAGTATCAGGGTTTCGGACGAAAACACGTCTATTACAAAGGGATTTCAATTTTTTGAACATATTTTAACTCAGGACTTTTTCTGCACTCAATATGCACCATTCAAAGCCACATCATCACTTTTCAACCATTTTCTGACTTCATTTGATAGTTTTCATGCATTTCATGATTTATTTTGAGCTAAAATGACCCTGAATTGAAAAGCACTGCAAATGAACTCTGAAATGGTTGAAAGTTGGCATGGAATCGTAATTTCAACCACATAGCATGTGCTAAAAAGTTGAGAGGGTTACCGGAAAAACTGGATGCACTTCGTGTACAAACTGGACAATTTCTTTCGAAGTATCAGGGTTCCGGACGAAAACACGTCTATTACAAAGGGATTTCAATTTTTTGAACATATTTTAACTCAGGACTTTTTCTGCATTCAATATGCACCATTCAAAGCCACATCATCACTTTTCAACCATTTTCCGACTTCATTTGATAGTTTTCATGCATTTCATGATTTGTTTTGAGCTAAAATGACCCTGAATTGAAAAGCACTGCAAATGAACTCTGAAATGGTTGAAAGTTGGCATGGTATCGTAATTTCACCCACATAGCATGTGCTAAAAAGTTGAGAGGGTTACCGGAAAAACTGGATGCACTTCGTGTACAAACTGGACAATGTCTTTCGAAGTATCAGGGTTTCGGACGAAAACACGTCTATTACAAAGGGATTTCAATTTTTTGAACATATTTTAACTCAAGACTTTTTCTGCATTCAATATGCACCATTCAAAGCCACATCATCACTTTTCAACCATTTTCTGACTTCATTTGCTAGTTTTCATGCATTTCATGATTTGTTTTGAGCTAAAATGACCCTGAATTGAAAAGCACTGCAAATGAACTCTGAAATGGTTGAAAGTTGGCATGGTATCGTAATTTCACCCACATAGCATGTGCTAAAAAGTTGAGAGGGTTACCGGAAAAACTGGATGCACTTCGTGTACAAACTGGACAATGTCTTTCGAAGTATCAGGGTTTCGGACGAAAACACGTCTATTACAAAGGGATTTCAATTTTTTGAACATATTTTAACTCAAGACTTTTTCTGCATTCAATATGCACCATTCAAAGCCACATCATCACTTGTCAACCATTTTCTGACTTCATTTGATAGTTTTCTTGCATTTCATGATTTATTTTGAGCTAAAATAACCCTGAATTGAAAAGCACTGCAAATGAACTCTGAAATGGTTGAAAGTTGGCATGGTATCATAATTTCACTCACATAGCATGTGCTAAAAAGTTGAGAGGGTTACCGGAAAAACTGGATGCACTTCGCGTACAAACTGGACAATGTCTTTCGAAGTATCAGGGTTTCGGACGAAAACACGTCTATTACAAAGGGATTTCAATTTTTTGAACATATTTTAACTCAGGACTTTTTCTGCACTCAATATGCACCATTCAAAGCCACATCATCACTTTTCAACCATTTTCTGACTTCATTTGATAGTTTTCATGCATTTCATGATTTATTTTGAGCTAAAATGACCCTGAATTGAAAAGCACTGCAAATGAACTCTGAAATGGTTGAAAGTTGGCATGGAATCGTAATTTCAACCACATAGCATGTGCTAAAAAGTTGAGAGGGTTACCGGAAAAACTGGATGCACTTCGTGTACAAACTGGACAATGTCTTTCGAAGTATCAGGGTTCCGGACGAAAACACGTCTATTACAAAGGGATTTCAATTTTTTGAACATATTTTAACTCAGGACTTTTTCTGCATTCAATATGCACCATTCAAAGCCACATCATCACTTTTCAACCATTTTCTGACTTCATTTGATAGTTTTCATGCATTTCATGATTTGTTTTGAGCTAAAATGACCCTGAATTGAAAAGCACTGCAAATGAACTCTGAAATGGTTGAAAGTTGGCATGGTATCGTAATTTCACCCACATAGCATGTGCTAAAAAGTTGAGAGGGTTACCGGAAAAACTGGATGCACTTCGTGTACAAACTGGACAATGTCTTTCGAAGTATCAGGGTTTCGGACGAAAACACGTCTATTACAAAGGGATTTCAATTTTTTGAACATATTTTAACTCAAGACTTTTTCTGCATTCAATATGCACCATTCAAAGCCACATCATTACTTTTCAACCATTTTCTGACTTCATTTGATAATTTTCTTGCATTTCATGATTTATTTTGAGCTAAAATAACCCTGAATTGAAAAGCACTGCAAATGAACTCTGAAATGGTTGAAAGTTGACATGGTATCATAATTTCACCCACATAGCATGTGCTAAAAAGTTGAGAGGGTTACCGGAAAAACTGGACGCACTTCGTGTACAAACTGGACAATGTATTTCGAAGTATCAGGGTTTCGGACGAAAACACGTCTATTACAAAGGGATTTCTATTTTTTGAACATATTTTAACTCAAGACTTTTTCTGCATTCAATATGCACCATTCAAGGCCACATCATCACTTTTCAACCATTTTCTGACTTCATTTGATAGTTTTCATGCATTTCATGATTTATTTTGAGCTAAAATGACCCTGAATTGAAAAGCACTGCAAATGAACTCTGAAATGGTTCAAAGTTGACATGGTATCGTAATTTCAACCACATAGCATGTGCTAAAAAGTTGAGAGGGTTACCGGAAAAACTGGATGCACATCGTGTACAAACTGGACAATGTCTTTCGAAGTATCAGGGTTTCGGACGAAAACACGTCTATTACAAAGGGATTTCAATTTTTTGAACATATTTTAACTCAAGACTTTTTCTGCATTCAATATGCACCATTCAAAGCCACATCATCACTTTTCAACCATTTTCTGACTTCATTTGCTAGTTTTCATGCATTTCATGATTTGTTTTGAGCTAAAATGACCCTGAATTGAAAAGCACTGCAAATGAACTCTGAAATGGTTGAAAGTTGGCATGGTATCGTAATTTCACCCACATAGCATGTGCTAAAAAGTTGAGAGGGTTACCGGAAAAACTGGATGCACTTCGTGTACAAACTGGACAATGTCTTTCGAAGTATCAGGGTTTCGGACGAAAACACGTCTATTACAAAGGGATTTCAATTTTTTGAACATATTTTAACTCAAGACTTTTTCTGCATTCAATATGCACCATTCAAAGCCACATCATCACTTGTCAACCATTTTCTGACTTCATTTGATAGTTTTCTTGCATTTCATGATTTATTTTGAGCTAAAATAACCCTGAATTGAAAAGCACTGCAAATGAACTCTGAAATGGTTGAAAGTTGGCATGGTATCATAATTTCACTCACATAGCATGTGCTAAAACTTGAGAGGGTTACCGGAAAAACTGGATGCACTTCGCGTACAAACTGGACAATCTCTTTCGAAGTATCAGGGTTTCGGACGAAAACACGTCTATTACAAAGGGATTTCAATTTTTTGAACATATTTTAACTCAAGACTTTTTCTGCACTCAATATGCACCATTCAAAGCCACATCATCACTTTTCAACCATTTTCTGACTTCATTTGATAGTTTTCATGCATTTCATGATTTATTTTGAGCTAAAATGACCCTGAATTGAAAAGCACTGCAAATGAACTCTGAAATGGTTGAAAGTTGGCATGGAATCGTAATTTCAACCACATAGCATGTGCTAAAAAGTTGAGAGGGTTACCGGAAAAACTGGATGCACTTCGTGTACAAACTGAACAATGTCTTTCGAAGTATCAGGGTTTCGGACGAAAACACGTCTATTACAAAGGGATTTCAATTTTTTGAACATATTTTAACTCAGGACTTTTTTTGCATTCAATATGCACCATTCAAAGCCACATCATCACTTTTCAACCATTTTCTGACTTCATTTGATAGTTTTCATGCATTTCATGATTTGTTTTGAGCTAAAATGACCCTGAATTGAAAAGCACTGCAAATGAACTCTGAAATGGTTGAAAGTTGGCATGGTATCGTAATTTCACCCACATAGCATGTGCTAAAAAGTTGAGAGGGTTACCGGAAAAACTGGATGCACTTCGTGTACAAACTGGACAATGTCTTTCGAAGTATCAGGGTTTCGGACGAAAACACGTCTATTACAAAGGGATTTCAATTTTTTGAACATATTTTAACTCAGGACTTTTTCTGCATTCAATATGCACCATTCAAAGCCACATCATCACTTGTCAACCATTTTCTGACTTCATTTGCTAGTTTTCATGCATTTCATGATTTATTTTGAGCTAAAATGACCCTGAATTGAAAAGCACTGCAAATGAACTCTGAAATGGTTGAAAGTTGGCATGGTATCGTAATTTCAACCACATAGCATGTGCTAAAAAGTTGAGAGGGTTACCGGAAAAACTAGATGCACTTCGTGTACAAACTGGACAATGTCTTTCGAAGTATCAGGGTTTCGGACGAAAACACGTCTATTACAAAGGGATTTCAATTTTTTGAACATATTTTAACTCAGGACTTTTTCTGCATTCAATATGCACCATTCAAAGCCACATCATCACTTTTCAACCATTTTCTGACTTCATTTGATAGTTTTCATGCATTTCATGATTTGTTTTGAGCTAAAATGACCCTGAATTGAAAAGCACTGCAAATGAACTCTGAAATGGTTGAAAGTTGGCATGGTATCGTAATTTCACCCACATAGCATGTGCTAAAAAGTTGAGAGGGTTACCGGAAAAACTGGATGCACTTCGTGTACAAACTGGACAATGTCTTTCGAAGTATCAGGGTTTCGGACGAAAACACGTCTATTACAAAGGGATTTCAATTTTTTGAACATATTTTAACTCAAGACTTTTTCTGCATTCAATATGCACCATTCAAAGCCACATCATCACTTTTCAACCATTTTCTGACTTCATTTGATAGTTTTCTTGCATTTCATGATTTATTTTGAGCTAAAATAACCCTGAATTGAAAAGCACTGCAAATGAACTCTGAAATGGTTGAAAGTTGACATGGTATCGTAATTTCAACCACATAGCATGTGCTAAAAAGTTGAGAGGGTTACCGGAAAAACTGGATGCACATCGTGTACAAACTGGACAATGTCTTTCGAAGTATCAGGGTTTCGGACGAAAACACGTCTATTACAAAGGGATTTCAATTTTTTGAACATATTTTAACTCAAGACTTTTTCTGCATTCAATATGCACCATTCAAAGCCACATCATCACTTTTCAACCATTTTCTGACTTCATTTGCTAGTTTTCATGCATTTCATGATTTGTTTTGAGCTAAAATGACCCTGAATTGAAAAGCACTGCAAATGAACTCTGAAATGGTTGAAAGTTGGCATGGTATCGTAATTTCACCCACATAGCATGTGCTAAAAAGTTGAGAGGGTTACCGGAAAAACTGGATGCACTTCGTGTACAAACTGGACAATGTCTTTCGAAGTATCAGGGTTTCGGACGAAAACACGTCTATTACAAAGGGATTTCAATTTTTTGAACATATTTTAACACAAGACTTTTTCTGCATTCAATATGCACCATTCAAAGCCACATCATCACTTGTCAACCATTTTCTGACTTCATTTGATAGTTTTCTTGCATTTCATGATTTATTTTGAGCTAAAATAACCCTGAATTGAAAAGCACTGCAAATGAACTCTGAAATGGTTGAAAGTTGGCATGGTATCATAATTTCACTCACATAGCATGTGCTAAAAAGTTGAGAGGGTTACCGGAAAAACTGGATGCACTTCGCGTACAAACTGGACAATGTCTTTCGAAGTATCAGGGTTTCGGACGAAAACACGTCTATTACAAAGGGATTTCAATTTTTTGAACATATTTTAACTCAGGACTTTTTCTGCACTCAATATGCACCATTCAAAGCCACATCATCACTTTTCAACCATTTTCTGACTTCATTTGATAGTTTTCATGCATTTCATGATTTATTTTGAGCTAAAATGACCCTGAATTGAAAAGCACTGCAAATGAACTCTGAAATGGTTGAAAGTTGGCATGGAATCGTAATTTCAACCACATAGCATGTGCTAAAAAGTTGAGAGGGTTACCGGAAAAACTGGATGCACTTCGTGTACAAACTGGACAATGTCTTTCGAAGTATCAGGGTTCCGGACGAAAACACGTCTATTACAAAGGGATTTCAATTTTTTGAACATATTTTAACTCAGGACTTTTTCTGCATTCAATATGCACCATTCAAAGCCACATCATCACTTTTTAACCATTTTCTGACTTCATTTGATAGTTTTCATGCATTTCATGATTTGTTTTGAACTAAAATGACCCTGAATTGAAAAGCACTGCAAATGAACTCTGAAATGGTTGAAAGTTGGCATGGTATCGTAATTTCACCCACATAGCATGTGCTAAAAAGTTGAGAGGGTTACCGGAAAAACTGGATGCACTTCGTGTACAAACTGGACAATGTCTTTCGAAGTATCAGGGTTTCGGACGAAAACACGTCTATTACAAAGGGATTTCAATTTTTTGAACATATTTTAACTCAAGACTTTTTCTGCATTCAATATGCACCATTCAAAGCCACATCATCACTTTTCAACCATTTTCTGACTTCATTTGCTAGTTTTCATGCATTTCATGATTTGTTTTGAGCTAAAATGACCCTGAATTGAAAAGCACTGCAAATGAACTCTGAAATGGTTGAAAGTTGGCATGGTATCGTAATTTCACCCACATAGCATGTGCTAAAAAGTTGAGAGGGTTACCGGAAAAACTGGATGCACTTCGTGTACAAACTGGACAATGTCTTTCGAAGTATCAGGGTTTCGGACGAAAACACGTCTATTACAAAGGGATTTCAATTTTTTGAACATATTTTAACTCAAGACTTTTTCTGCATTCAATATGCACCATTCAAAGCCACATCATCACTTGTCAACCATTTTCTGACTTCATTTGATAGTTTTCTTGCATTTCATGATTTATTTTGAGCTAAAATAACCCTGAATTGAAAAGCACTGCAAATGAACTCTGAAATGGTTGAAAGTTGGCATGGTATCATAATTTCACTCACATAGCATGTGCTAAAAAGTTGAGAGGGTTACCGGAAAAACTGGATGCACTTCGCGTACAAACTGGACAATGTCTTTCGAAGTATCAGGGTTTCGGACGAAAACACGTCTATTACAAAGGGATTTCAATTTTTTGAACATATTTTAACTCAGGACTTTTTCTGCACTCAATATGCACCATTCAAAGCCACATCATCACTTTTCAACCATTTTCTGACTTCATTTGATAGTTTTCATGCATTTCATGATTAATTTTGAGCTAAAATGACCCTGAATTGAAAAGCACTGCAAATGAACTCTGAAATGGTTGAAAGTTGGCATGGAATCGTAATTTCAACCACATAGCATGTGCTAAAAAGTTGAGAGGGTTACCGGAAAAACTGGATGCACTTCGTGTACAAACTGGACAATGTCTTTCGAAGTATCAGGGTTCAGGACGAAAACACGTCTATTACAAAGGGATTTCAATTTTTTGAACATATTTTAACTCAGGACTTTTTCTGCATTCAATATGCACCATTCAAAGCCACATCATCACTTTTCAACCATTTTCTGACTTCATTTGATAGTTTTCATGCATTTCATGATTTGTTTTGAGCTAAAATGACCCTGAATTGAAAAGCACTGCAAATGAACTCTGAAATGGTTGAAAGTTGGCATGGTATCGTAATTTCACCCACATAGCATGTGCTAAAAAGTTGAGAGGGTTACCGGAAAAACTGGATGCACTTCGTGTACAAACTGGACAATGTCTTTCGAAGTATCAGGGTTTCGGACGAAAACACGTCTATTACAAAGGGATTTCAATTTTTTGAACATATTTTAACTCAAGACTTTTTCTGCATTCAATATGCACCATTCAAAGCCACATCATCACTTTTCAACCATTTTCTGACTTCATTTGATAATTTTCTTGCATTTCATGATTTATTTTGAGCTAAAATAACCCTGAATTGAAAAGCACTGCAAATGAACTCTGAAATGGTTGAAAGTTGACATGGTATCATAATTTCACCCACATAGCATGTGCTAAAAAGTTGAGAGGGTTACCGGAAAAACTGGACGCACTTCGTGTACAAACTGGACAATGTATTTCGAAGTATCAGGGTTTCGGACGAAAACACGTCTATTACAAAGGGATTTCTATTTTTTGAACATATTTTAACTCAAGACTTTTTCTGCATTCAATATGCACCATTCAAGGCCACATCATCACTTTTCAACCATTTTCTGACTTCATTTGATAGTTTTCATGCATTTCATGATTTATTTTGAGCTAAAATGACCCTGAATTGAAAAGCACTGCAAATGAACTCTGAAATGGTTGAAAGTTGGCATGGTATCGTAATTTCACCCACATAGCATGTGCTAAAAAGTTGAGAGGGTTACCGGAAAAACTGGATGCACTTCGTGTACAAACTGGACAATGTCTTTCGAAGTATCAGGGTTTCGGACGAAAACACGTCTATTACAAAGGGATTTCAATTTTTTGAACATATTTTAACTCAAGACTTTTTCTGCATTCAATATGCACCATTCAAAGCCACATCATCACTTGTCAACCATTTTCTGACTTCATTTGATAGTTTTCTTGCATTTCATGATTTATTTTGAGCTAAAATAACCCTGAATTGAAAAGCACTGCAAATGAACTCTGAAATGGTTGAAAGTTGGCATGGTATCATAATTTCACTCACATAGCATGTGCTAAAAAGTTGAGAGGGTTACCGGAAAAACTGGATGCACTTCGCGTACAAACTGGACAATGTCTTTCGAAGTATCAGGGTTTCGGACGAAAACACGTCTATTACAAAGGGATTTCAATTTTTTGAACATATTTTAACTCAGGACTTTTTCTGCACTCAATATGCACCATTCAAAGCCACATCATCACTTTTCAACCATTTTCTGACTTCATTTGATAGTTTTCATGCATTTCATGATTTATTTTGAGCTAAAATGACCCTGAATTGAAAAGCACTGCAAATGAACTCTGAAATGGTTGAAAGTTGGCATGGAATCGTAATTTCAACCACATAGCATGTGCTAAAAAGTTGAGAGGGTTACCGGAAAAACTGGATGCACTTCGTGTACAAACTGGACAATGTCTTTCGAAGTATCAGGGTTCCGGACGAAAACACGTCTATTACAAAGGGATTTCAATTTTTTGAACATATTTTAACTCAGGACTTTTTCTGCATTCAATATGCACCATTCAAAGCCACATCATCACTTTTCAACCATTTTCTGACTTCATTTGATAGTTTTCATGCATTTCATGATTTGTTTTGAGCTAAAATGACCCTGAATTGAAAAGCACTGCAAATGAACTCTGAAATGGTTGAAAGTTGGCATGGTATCGTAATTTCACCCACATAGCATGTGCTAAAAAGTTGAGAGGGTTACCGGAAAAACTGGATGCACTTCGTGTACAAACTGGACAATGTCTTTCGAAGTATCAGGGTTTCGGACGAAAACACGTCTATTACAAAGGGATTTCAATTTTTTGAACATATTTTAACTCAAGACTTTTTCTGCATTCAATATGCACCATTCAAAGCCACATCATCACTTTTCAACCATTTTCTGACTTCATTTGATAATTTTCTTGCATTTCATGATTTATTTTGAGCTAAAATAACCCTGAATTGAAAAGCACTGCAAATGAACTCTGAAATGGTTGAAAGTTGACATGGTATCATAATTTCACCCACATAGCATGTGCTAAAAAGTTGAGAGGGTTACCGGAAAAACTGGACGCACTTCGTGTACAAACTGGACAATGTATTTCGAAGTATCAGGGTTTCGGACGAAAACACGTCTATTACAAAGGGATTTCTATTTTTTGAACATATTTTAACTCAAGACTTTTTCTGCATTCAATATGCACCATTCAAGGCCACATCATCACTTTTCAACCATTTTCTGACTTCATTTGATAGTTTTCATGCATTTCATGATTTATTTTGAGCTAAAATGACCCTGAATTGAAAAGCACTGCAAATGAACTCTGAAATGGTTGAAAGTTGACATGGTATCGTAATTTCAACCACATAGCATGTGCTAAAAAGTTGAGAGGGTTACCGGAAAAACTGGATGCACATCGTGTACAAACTGGACAATGTCTTTCGAAGTATCAGGGTTTCGGACGAAAACACGTCTATTACAAAGGGATTTCAATTTTTTGAACATATTTTAACTCAAGACTTTTTCTGCATTCAATATGCACCATTCAAAGCCACATCATCACTTTTCAACCATTTTCTGACTTCATTTGCTAGTTTTCATGCATTTCATGATTTGTTTTGAGCTAAAATGACCCTGAATTGAAAAGCACTGCAAATGAACTCTGAAATGGTTGAAAGTTGGCATGGTATCGTAATTTCACCCACATAGCATGTGCTAAAAAGTTGAGAGGGTTACCGGAAAAACTGGATGCACTTCGTGTACAAACTGGACAATGTCTTTCGAAGTATCAGGGTTTCGGACGAAAACACGTCTATTACAAAGGGATTTCAATTTTTTGAACATATTTTAACTCAGGACTTTTTCTGCATTCAATATGCACCATTCAAAGCCACATCATCACTTTTCAACCATTTTCTGACTTCATTTAATAGTTTTCATGCATTTGATGATTTGTTTTGAGCTAAAATGACCCTGAATTGAAAAGCACTGCAAATGAACTCTGAAATGGTTGAAAGTTGGCATGGTATCGTAATTTCACCCACATAGCATGTGCTAAAAAGATGAGAGGGTTACCGGAAAAACTGGATGCACTTCGTGTACAAACTGGACAATGTCTTTCGAAGTATCAGGGTTTCGGACGAAAACACGTCTATTACAAAGGGATTTCAATTTTTTGAACATATTTTAACTCAAGACTTTTTCTGCATTCAATATGCACCATTCAAAGCCACATCATCACTTTTCAACCATTTTCTGACTTCATTTGATAATTTTCTTGCATTTCATGATTTATTTTGAGCTAAAATAACCCTGAATTGAAAAGCACTGCAAATGAACTCTGAAATGGTTGAAAGTTGACATGGTATCATAATTTCACCCACATAGCATGTGCTAAAAAGTTGAGAGGGTTACCGGAAAAACTGGACGCACTTCGTGTACAAACTGGACAATGTATTTCGAAGTATCAGGGTTTCGGACGAAAACACGTCTATTACAAAGGGATTTCTATTTTTTGAACATATTTTAACTCAAGACTTTTTCTGCATTCAATATGCACCATTCAAGGCCACATCATCACTTTTCAACCATTTTCTGACTTCATTTGATAGTTTTCATGCATTTCATGATTTATTTTGAGCTAAAATGACCCTGAATTGAAAAGCACTGCAAATGAACTCTGAAATGGTTGAAAGTTGACATGGTATCGTAATTTCACCCACATAGCATGTGCTCAAAAGTTGAGAGGGTTACCGGAAAAACTGGACGCACTTCGTGTACAAACTGGACAATGTGTTTCGAAGTATCAGGGTTTCGGACGAAAACACGTCTATTACAAAGGGATTTCTATTTTTTGAACATATTTTAACTCAAGACTTTTTCTGCATTCAATATGCACCATTCAAAGCCACATCATCACTTTTCAACCATTTTCTGACTTCATTTGCTAGTTTTCATGCATTTCATGATTTATTTTGAGCTAAAATGACCCTGAATTGAAAAGCACTGCAAATGAACTCTGAAATGGTTGAAAGTTGGCATGGTATCGTAATTTCACCCACATAGCATGTGCTAAAAAGTTGAGAGGGTTACCGGAAAAACTGGATGCACTTCGTGTACAAACTGGACATTGTCTTTCGAAGTATCAGGGTTTCGGACGAAAACACGTCTATTACAAAGGGATTTCAATTTTTTGAACATATTTTAACTCAAGACTTTTTCTGCATTCAATATGCACCATTCAAAGCCACATCATCACTTTTCAACCATTTTCTGACTTCATTTGATAGTTTTCATGCATTTCATGATTTGTTTTGAGCTAAAATGACCCTGAATTGAAAAGCACTGCAAATGAACTCTGAAATGGTTGAAAGTTGGCATGGTATCGTAATTTCACCCACATAGCATGTGCTAAAAAGTTGAGAGGGTTACCGGAAAAACTGGATGCACTTCGCATACAAACTGGACAATGTCTTTCGAAGTATCAGGGTTTCGGACGAAAACACGTCTATTACAAAGGGATTTCAATTTTTTGAACATATTTTAACTCAAGACTTTTTCTGCATTCAATATGCACCATTCAAAGCCACATCATCACTTGTCAACCATTTTCTGACTTCATTTGATAGTTTTCTTGCATTTCATGATTTATTTTGAGCTAAAATAACCCTGAATTGAAAAGCACTGCAAATGAACTCTGAAATGGTTGAAAGTTGGCATGGTATCATAATTTCACTCACATAGCATGTGCTAAAAAGTTGAGAGGGTTACCGGAAAAACTGGATGCACTTCGCGTACAAACTGGACAATCTCTTTCGAAGTATCAGGGTTTCGGACGAAAACACGTCTATTACAAAGGGATTTCAATTTTTTGAACATATTTTAACTCAAGACTTTTTCTGCACTCAATATGCACCATTCAAAGCCACATCATCACTTTTCAACCATTTTCTGACTTCATTTGATAGTTTTCATGCATTTCATGATTTATTTTGAGCTAAAATGACCCTGAATTGAAAAGCACTGCAAATGAACTCTAAAATGGTTGAAAGTTGGCATGGAATCGTAATTTCAACCACATAGCATGTGCTAAAAAGTTGAGAGGGTTACCGGAAAAACTGGATGCACTTCGTGTACAAACTGGACAATGTCTTTCGAAGTATCAGGGTTTCGGACGAAAACACGTCTATTACAAAGGGATTTCAATTTTTTGAACATATTTTAACTCAGGACTTTTTCTGCATTCAATATGCACCATTCAAAGCCACATCATCACTTTTCAACCATTTTCTGACTTCATTTGATAGTTTTCATGCATTTCATGATTTGTTTTGAGCTAAAATGACCCTGAATTGAAAAGCACTGCAAATGAACTCTGAAATGGTTGAAAGTTGGCATGGTATCGTAATTTCACCCACATAGCATGTGCTAAAAAGTTGAGAGGGTTACCGGAAAAACTGGATGCATTTCGTGTACAAACTGGACAATGTCTTTCGAAGTATCAGGGTTTCGGACGAAAACACGTCTATTACAAAGGGATTTCAATTTTTTGAACATATTTTAACTCAAGACTTTTTCTGCATACAATATGCACCATTCAAAGCCACATCATCACTTTTCAGCCATTTTCTGACTTCATTTGATAGTTTTCTTGCATTTCATGATTTATTTTGAGCTAAAATAACCCTGAATTGAAAAGCACTGCAAATGAACTCTGAAATGGTTGAAAGTTGACATGGTATCGTAATTTCACCCACATAGCATGTGCTAAAAAGTTGAGAGGGTTACCGGAAAAACTGGACGCACTTCGTGTACAAACTGGACAATGTATTTCAAACTATCAGGATTTCGGACGAAAACACGTCTATTACAAAGGGATTTCTATTTTTTGAACATATTTTAACTCAATACTTTTTCTGCATTCAATATGCACCATTCAAGGCCACATCATCACTTTTCAACCATTTTCTGACTTCATTTGATAGTTTTCATGCATTTCATGATTTATTTTGAGCTAAAATGACCCTGAATTGAAAAGCACTGCAAATGAACTCTGAAATGGTTGAAAGTTGACATGGTATCGTAATTTCACCCACATAGCATGTGCTCAAAAGTTGAGAGGGTTACCGGAAAAACTGGACGCACTTCGTGTACAAACTGGACAATGTATTTCGAAGTATCAGGGTTTCGGACGAAAACACGTCTATTACAAAGGGATTTCTATTTTTTGAACATATTTTAACTCAAGACTTTTTCTGCATTCAATATGCACCATTCAAAGCCACATCATCACTTTTCAACCATTTTCTGACTTCATTTGCTAGTTTTCATGCATTTCATGATTTATTTTGAGCTAAAATGACCCTGAATTGAAAAGCACTGCAAATGAACTCTGAAATGGTTGAAAGTTGGCATGGTATCATAATTTCACCCACATAGCATGTGCTAAAAAGTTGAGAGGGTTACCGGAAAAACTGGATGCACTTCGTGTACAAACTGGACAATCTCTTTCGAAGTATCAAGGTTTCGGACGAAAACACGTCTATTACAAAGGGATTTCAATTTTTTGAACATATTTTAACTCAAGACTTTTTCTGCATTCAATATGCACCATTCAAAGCCACATCATCACTTGTCAACCATTTTCTGACTTCATTTGCTAGTTTTCATGCATTTCATGATTTATTTTGAGCTAAAATGACCGTGAATTGAAAAGCACTGCAAATGAACTCTGAAATGGTTGAAAGTTGGCATGGTATCGTAATTTCAACCACATAGCATGTGCTAAAAAGTTGAGAGGGTTACCGGAAAAACTGGATGCACTTCGTGTACAAACTGGACAATGTCTTTCGAAGTATCAGGGTTTCGGACGAAAACACGTCTATTACAAAGGGATTTCAATTTTTTGAACATATTTTAACTCAGGACTTTTTCTGCATTCAATATGCACCATTCAAAGCCACATCATCACTTTTCAACCATTTTCTGACTTCATTTGATAGTTTTCATGCATTTCATGATTTGTTTTGAGCTAAAATGACCCTGAATTGAAAAGCACTGCAAATGAACTCTGAAATGGTTGAAAGTTGGCATGGTATCGTAATTTCACCCACATAGCATGTGCTAAAAAGTTGAGAGGGTTACCGGAAAAACTGGATGCACTTCGTGTACAAACTGGACAATGTCTTTCGAAGTATCAGGGTTTCGGACGAAAACACGTCTATTACAAAGGGATTTCAATTTTTTGAACATATTTTAACTCAGGACTTTTTCTGCATTCAATATGCACCATTCAAAGCCACATCATCACTTGTCAACCATTTTCTGACTTCATTTGCTAGTTTTCATGCATTTCATGATTTATTTTGAGCTAAAATGACCCTGAATTGAAAAGCACTGCAAATGAACTCTGAAATGGTTGAAAGTTGGCATGGTATCGTAATTTCAACCACATAGCATGTGCTAAAAAGTTGAGAGGGTTACCGGAAAAACTGGATGCACTTCGTGTACAAACTGGACAATGTCTTTCGAAGTATCAGGGTTTCGGACGAAAACACGTCTATTACAAAGGGATTTCAATTTTTTGAACATATTTTAACTCAAGACTTTTTCTGCATTCAATATGCACCATTCAAAGCCACATCATCACTTTTCAACCATTTTCTGACTTCATTTGATAGTTTTCATGCATTTCATGATTTGTTTTGAGCTAAAATGACCCTGAATTGAAAAGCACTGCAAATGAACTCTGAAATGGTTGAAAGTTGGCATGGTATCGTAATTTCACCCACATAGCATGTGCTAAAAAGTTGAGAGGGTTACCGGAAAAACTGGATGCACTTCGCATACAAACTGGACAATGTCTTTCGAAGTATCAGGGTTTCGGACGAAAACACGTCTATTACAAAGGGATTTCAATTTTTTGAACATATTTTACCTCAAGACTTTTTCTGCATTCAATATGCACCATTCAAAGCCACATCATCACTTGTCAACCATTTTCTGACTTCATTTGATAGTTTTCTTGCATTTCATGATTTATTTTGAGCTAAAATAACCCTGAATTGAAAAGCACTGCAAATGAACTCTGAAATGGTTGAAAGTTGGCATGGTATCATAATTTCACTCACATAGCATGTGCTAAAAAGTTGAGAGGGTTACCGGAAAAACTGGATGCACTTCGCGTACAAACTGGACAATCTCTTTCGAAGTATCAGGGTTTCGGACGAAAACACGTCTATTACAAAGGGATTTCAATTTTTTGAACATATTTTAACTCAAGACTTTTTCTGCACTCAATATGCACCATTCAAAGCCACATCATCACTTTTCAACCATTTTCTGACTTCATTTGATAGTTTTCATGCATTTCATGATTTATTTTGAGCTAAAATGACCCTGAATTGAAAAGCACTGCAAATGAACTCTAAAATGGTTGAAAGTTGGCATGGAATCGTAATTTCAACCACATAGCATGTGCTAAAAAGTTGAGAGGGTTACCGGAAAAACTGGATGTACTTCGTGTACAAACTGGACAATGTCTTTCGAAGTATCAGGGTTTCGGACGAAAACACGTCTATTACAAAGGGATTTCAATTTTTTGAACATATTTTAACTCAGGACTTTTTCTGCATTCAATATGCACCATTCAAAGCCACATCATCACTTTTCAACCATTTTCTGACTTCATTTGATAGTTTTCATGCATTTCATGATTTGTTTTGAGCTAAAATGACCCTGAATTGAAAAGCACTGCAAATGAACTCTGAAATGGTTGAAAGTTGGCATGGTATCGTAATTTCACCCACATAGCATGTGCTAAAAAGTTGAGAGGGTTACCGGAAAAACTGGATGCATTTCGTGTACAAACTGGACAATGTCTTTCGAAGTATCAGGGTTTCGGACGAAAACACGTCTATTACAAAGGGATTTCAATTTTTTGAACATATTTTAACTCAAGACTTTTTCTGCATTCAATATGCACCATTCAAAGCCACATCATCACTTTTCAGCCATTTTCTGACTTCATTTGATAGTTTTCTTGCATTTCATGATTTATTTTGAGCTAAAATAACCCTGAATTGAAAAGCACTGCAAATGAACTCTGAAATGGTTGAAAGTTGACATGGTATCGTAATTTCACCCACATAGCATGTGCTAAAAAGTTGAGAGGGTTACCGGAAAAACTGGACGCACTTCGTGTACAAACTGGACAATGTATTTCAAAGTATCAGGGTTTCGGACGAAAACACGTCTATTACAAAGGGATTTCTATTTTTTGAACATATTTTAACTCAATACTTTTTCTGCATTCAATATGCACCATTCAAGGCCACATCATAACTTTTCAACCATTTTCTGACTTCATTTGATAGTTTTCATGCATTTCATGATTTATTTTGAGCTAAAATGACCCTGAATTGAAAAGCACTGCAAATGAACTCTGAAATGGTTGAAAGTTGACATGGTATCGTAATTTCACCCACATAGCATGTGCTCAAAAGTTGAGAGGGTTACCGGAAAAACTGGACGCACTTCGTGTACAAACTGGACAATGTATTTCGAAGTATCAGGGTTTCGGACGAAAACACGTCTATTACAAAGGGATTTCTATTTTTTGAACATATTTTAACTCAAGACTTTTTCTGCATTCAATATGCACCATTCAAAGCCACATCATCACTTTTCAACCATTTTCTGACTTCATTTGCTAGTTTTCATGCATTTCATGATTTATTTTGAGCTAAAATGACCCTGAATTGAAAAGCACTGCAAATGAACTCTGAAATGGTTGAAAGTTGGCATGGTATCATAATTTCACCCACATAGCATGTGCTAAAAAGTTGAGAGGGTTACCGGAAAAACTGGATGCACTTCGTGTACAAACTGGACAATCTCTTTCGAAGTATCAAGGTTTCGGACGAAAACACGTCTATTACAAAGGGATTTCAATTTTTTGAACATATTTTAACTCAAGACTTTTTCTGCATTCAATATGCACCATTCAAAGCCACATCATCACTTGTCAACCATTTTCTGACTTCATTTGCTAGTTTTCATGCATTTCATGATTTATTTTGAGCTAAAATGACCGTGAATTGAAAAGCACTGCAAATGAACTCTGAAATGGTTGAAAGTTGGCATGGTATCGTAATTTCAACCACATAGCATGTGCTAAAAAGTTGAGAGGGTTACCGGAAAAACTGGATGCACTTCGTGTACAAACTGGACAATGTCTTTCGAAGTATCAGGGTTTCGGACGAAAACACGTCTATTACAAAGGGATTTCAATTTTTTGAACATATTTTAACTCAGGACTTTTTCTGCATTCAATATGCACCATTCAAAGCCACATCATCACTTTTCAACCATTTTCTGACTTCATTTGATAGTTTTCATGCATTTCATGATTTGTTTTGAGCTAAAATGACCCTGAATTGAAAAGCACTGCAAATGAACTCTGAAATGGTTGAAAGTTGGCATGGTATCGTAATTTCACCCACATAGCATGTGCTAAAAAGTTGAGAGGGTTACCGGAAAAACTGGATGCACTTCGTGTACAAACTGGACAATGTCTTTCGAAGTATCAGGGTTTCGGACGAAAACACGTCTATTACAAAGGGATTTCAATTTTTTGAACATATTTTAACTCAGGACTTTTTCTGCATTCAATATGCACCATTCAAAGCCACATCATCACTTGTCAACCATTTTCTGACTTCATTTGCTAGTTTTCATGCATTTCATGATTTATTTTGAGCTAAAATGACCCTGAATTGAAAAGCACTGCAAATGAACTCTGAAATGGTTGAAAGTTGGCATGGTATCGTAATTTCAACCACATAGCATGTGCTAAAAAGTTGAGAGGGTTACCGGAAAAACTGGATGCACTTCGTGTACAAACTGGACAATGTCTTTCGAAGTATCAGGGTTTCGGACGAAAACACGTCTATTACAAAGGGATTTCAATTTTTTGAACATATTTTAACTCAAGACTTTTTCTGCATTCAATATGCACCATTCAAAGCCACATCATCACTTTTCAACCATTTTCTGACTTCATTTGATAGTTTTCATGCATTTCATGATTTGTTTTGAGCTAAAATGACCCTGAATTGAAAAGCACTGCAAATGAACTCTGAAATGGTTGAAAGTTGGCATGGTATCGTAATTTCACCCACATAGCATGTGCTAAAAAGTTGAGAGGGTTACCGGAAAAACTGGATGCACTTCGCATACAAACTGGACAATGTCTTTCGAAGTATCAGGGTTTCGGACGAAAACACGTCTATTACAAAGGGATTTCAATTTTTTGAACATATTTTACCTCAAGACTTTTTCTGCATTCAATATGCACCATTCAAAGCCACATCATCACTTGTCAACCATTTTCTGACTTCATTTGATAGTTTTCTTGCATTTCATGATTTATTTTGAGCTAAAATAACCCTGAATTGAAAAGCACTGCAAATGAACTCTGAAATGGTTGAAAGTTGGCATGGTATCATAATTTCACTCACATAGCATGTGCTAAAAAGTTGAGAGGGTTACCGGAAAAACTGGATGCACTTCGCGTACAAACTGGACAATCTCTTTCGAAGTATCAGGGTTTCGGACGAAAACACGTCTATTACAAAGGGATTTCAATTTTTTGAACATATTTTAACTCAAGACTTTTTCTGCACTCAATATGCACCATTCAAAGCCACATCATCACTTTTCAACCATTTTCTGACTTCATTTGATAGTTTTCATGCATTTCATGATTTATTTTGAGCTAAAATGACCCTGAATTGAAAAGCACTGCAAATGAACTCTAAAATGGTTGAAAGTTGGCATGGAATCGTAATTTCAACCACATAGCATGTGCTAAAAAGTTGAGAGGGTTACCGGAAAAACTGGATGTACTTCGTGTACAAACTGGACAATGTCTTTCGAAGTATCAGGGTTTCGGACGAAAACACGTCTATTACAAAGGGATTTCAATTTTTTGAACATATTTTAACTCAGGACTTTTTCTGCATTCAATATGCACCATTCAAAGCCACATCATCACTTTTCAACCATTTTCTGACTTCATTTGATAGTTTTCATGCATTTCATGATTTGTTTTGAGCTAAAATGACCCTGAATTGAAAAGCACTGCAAATGAACTCTGAAATGGTTGAAAGTTGGCATGGTATCGTAATTTCACCCACATAGCATGTGCTAAAAAGTTGAGAGGGTTACCGGAAAAACTGGATGCATTTCGTGTACAAACTGGACAATGTCTTTCGAAGTATCAGGGTTTCGGACGAAAACACGTCTATTACAAAGGGATTTCAATTTTTTGAACATATTTTAACTCAAGACTTTTTCTGCATTCAATATGCACCATTCAAAGCCACATCATCACTTTTCAGCCATTTTCTGACTTCATTTGATAGTTTTCTTGTATTTCATGATTTATTTTGAGCTAAAATAACCCTGAATTGAAAAGCACTGCAAATGAACTCTGAAATGGTTGAAAGTTGACATGGTATCGTAATTTCACCCACATAGCATGTGCTAAAAAGTTGAGAGGGTTACCGGAAAAACTGGACGCACTTCGTGTACAAACTGGACAATGTATTTCAAAGTATCAGGGTTTCGGACGAAAACACGTCTATTACAAAGGGATTTCTATTTTTTGAACATATTTTAACTCAATACTTTTTCTGCATTCAATATGCACCATTCAAGGCCACATCATCACTTTTCAACCATTTTCTGACTTCATTTGATAGTTTTCATGCATTTCATGATTTATTTTGAGCTAAAATGACCCTGAATTGAAAAGCACTGCAAATGAACTCTGAAATGGTTGAAAGTTGACATGGTATCGTAATTTCACCCACATAGCATGTGCTCAAAAGTTGAGAGGGTTACCGGAAAAACTGGACGCACTTCGTGTACAAACTGGACAATGTATTTCGAAGTATCAGGGTTTCGGACGAAAACACGTCTATTACAAAGGGATTTCTATTTTTTGAACATATTTTAACTCAAGACTTTTTCTGCATTCAATATGCACCATTCAAAGCCACATCATCACTTTTCAACCATTTTCTGACTTCATTTGCTAGTTTTCATGCATTTCATGATTTATTTTGAGCTAAAATGACCCTGAATTGAAAAGCACTGCAAATGAACTCTGAAATGGTTGAAAGTTGGCATGGTATCGTAATTTCAACCACATAGCATGTGCTAAAAAAGTTGAGAGGGTTACCGGAAAAACTGGATGCACTTCGTGTACAAACTGGACAATGTCTTTCGAAGTATCAGGGTTTCGGACGAAAACACGTCTATTACAAAGGGATTTCAATTTTTTGAACATATTTTAACTCAGGACTTTTTCTGCATTCAATATGCACCATTCAAAGCCACATCATCACTTTTCAACCATTTTCTGACTTCATTTGATAGTTTTCATGCATTTCATGATTTGTTTTGAGCTAAAATGACCCTGAATTGAAAAGCACTGCAAATGAACTCTGAAATGGTTGAAAGTTGGCATGGTATCGTAATTTCACCCACATAGCATGTGCTAAAAAGTTGAGAGGGTTACCGGAAAAACTGGATGCACTTCGTGTACAAACTGGACAATGTCTTTCGAAGTATCAGGGTTTCGGACGAAAACACGTCTATTACAAAGGGATTTCAATTTTTTGAACATATTTTAACTCAGGACTTTTTCTGCATTCAATATGCACCATTCAAAGCCACATCATCAATTGTCAACCATTTTCTGACTTCATTTGCTAGTTTTCATGCATTTCATGATTTATTTTGAGCTAAAATGACCCTGAATTGAAAAGCACTGCAAATGAACTCTGAAATGGTTGAAAGTTGGCATGGTATCGTAATTTCAACCACATAGCATGTGCTAAAAAGTTGAGAGGGTTACCGGAAAAACTGCATGCACTTCGTGTACAAACTGGACAATGTCTTTCGAAGTATCAGGGTTTCGGACGAAAACACGTCTATTACAAAGGGATTTCAATTTTTTGAACATATTTTAACTCAGGACTTTTTCTGCATTCAATATGCACCATTCAAAGCCACATCGTCACTTTTCAACCATTTTCTGACTTCATTTGATAGTTTTCATGCATTTCATGATTTGTTTTGAGCTAAAATGACCCTAAATTGAAAAGCACTGCAAATGAACTCTGAAATGGTTGAAAGTTGGCATGGTATCGTAATTTCACCCACATAGCATGTGCTAAAAAGTTGAGAGGGTTACCGGAAAAACTGGATGCACTTCGTGTACAAACTGGACAATGTCTTTCGAAGTATCAGGGTTTCGGACGAAAACACGTCTATTACAAAGGGATTTCAATTTTTTGAACATATTTTAACTCAAGACTTTTTCTGCATTAAATATGCACCATTCAAAGCCACATTATGAGTTTTCAACCATTTTCTGACTTCATTTGATAGTTTTCTTGCATTTCATGATTTATTTTGAGCTAAAATAACCCTGAATTGAAAAGCACTGCAAATGAACTCTGAAATGGTTGAAAGTTGACATGGTATCGTAATTTCACCCACATAGCATGTGCTAAAAAGTTGAGAGGGTTACCGGAAAAACTGGACGCACTTCGTGTACAAACTGGACAATGTATTTCGAAGTATCAGGGTTTCGGACGAAAACACGTCTATTACAAAGGGATTTCTATTTTTTGAACATATTTTAACTCAAGACTTTTCCTGCATTCAATATGCACCATTCAAAGCCACATCATCACTTTTCAACCATTTTCTGACTTCATTTGATAGTTTTCATGCATTTCATGATTTATTTTGAGCTAAAATGACCCTGAATTGAAAAGCACTGCAAATGAACTCTGAAATGGTTCAAAGTTGACATGGTATCGTAATTTCACCCACATAGCATGTGCTCAAAAGTTGAGAGGGTTACCGGAAAAACTGGACGCACTCCGTGTACAAACTGGACAATGTATTTCGAAGTATCAGGGTTTCGGACGAAAACACGTCTATTACAAAGGGATTTCTATTTTTTGAACATATTTTAACTCAAGAGTTTTTCTGCATTCAATATGCACCATTCAAAGCCACATCATCACTTTTCAACCATTTTCTGACTTCATTTGCTAGTTTTCATGCATTTCATGATTTATTTTGAGCTAAAATGACCCTGAATTGAAAAGCACTGCAAATGAACTCTGAAATGGTTGAAAGTTGGCATGGTATCATAATTTCACCCACATAGCATGTGCTAAAAAGTTGAGAGGGTTACCGGAAAAACTGGATGCACTTCGTGTACAAACTGGACAATCTCTTTCGAAGTATCAAGGTTTCGGACGAAAACACGTCTATTACAAAGGGATTTCAATTTTTTGAACATATTTTAACTCAAGACTTTTTTTGCATTCAATATGCACCATTCAAAGCCACATCATCACTTTTCAACCATTTTTTGACTTCATTTGCTAGTTTTCATGCATTTCATGATTTATTTTGAGCTAAAATGACCCAGAATTGAAAAGCACTGCAAATGAACTCTGAAATGGTTGAAAGTTGGCATGGTATCATAATTTCACCCACATAGCATGTGCTAAAAAGTTGAGAGGGTTACCGGAAAAACTGGATGCACTTCGCGTACAAACTGGACAATCTCTTTCGAAGTATCAGGGTTTCGGGCGAAAACACGTCTATTACAAAGGGATTTCAATTTTTTGAACATATTTTAACTCAAGACTTTTTCTGCATTCAATATGCACCATTCAAAGCCACATCATCACTTGTCAACCATTTTCTGACTTCATTTGCTAGTTTTCATGCATTTCATGATTTATTTTGAGCTAAAATGACCCTGAATTGAAAAGCACTGCAAATGAACTCTGAAATGGTTGAAAGTTGGCATGGTATCGTAATTTCAACCACATAGCATGTGCTAAAAAGTTGAGAGGGTTACCGGAAAAACTGGATGCACTTCGTGTACAAACTGGACAATGTCTTTCGAAGTATCAGGGTTTCGGACGAAAACACGTCTATTACAAAGGGATTTCAATTTTTTGAACATATTTTAACTCAGGACTTTTTCTGCATTCAATATGCACCATTCAAAGCCACATCATCACGTTTCAACCATTTTCTGACTTCATTTGATAGTTTTCATGCATTTCATGATTTGTTTTGAGCTAAAATGACCCTGAATTGAAAAGCACTGCAAATGAACTCTGAAATGGTTGAAAGTTGGCATGGTATCGTAATTTCACCCACATAGCATGTGCTAAAAAGTTGAGAGGGTTACCGGAAAAACTAGATGCACTTCGTGTACAAACTGGACAATGTCTTTCGAAGTATCAGGGTTTCGGACGAAAACACGTCTATTACAAAGGGATTTCAATTTTTTGAACATATTTTAACTCAAGACTTTTTCTGCATTCAATATGCACCATTCAAAGCCACATCATCACTTTTCAACCATTTTCTGACTTCATTTGATAGTTTTCTTGCATTTCATGATTTATTTTGAGCCAAAATAACCCTGAATTGAAAAGCACTGCAAATGAACTCTGAAATGGTTGAAAGTTGACATGGTATCGTAATTTCACCCACATAGCATGTGCTAAAAAGTTGAGAGGGTTACCGGAAAAACTGGACGCACTTCGTGTACAAACTGGACAATGTATTTCGAAGTATCAGGGTTTCGGACGAAAACACGTCTATTACAAAGGGATTTCTATTTTTTGAACATATTTTAACTCAAGACTTTTTCTGCATTCAATATGCACCATTCAAAGCCACATCATCACTTTTCAACCATTTTCTGACTTCATTTGATAGTTTTCATGCATTTCATGATTTATTTTGAGCTAAAATGACCCTGAATTGAAAAGCACTTCAAATGAACTCTGAAATGGTTCAAAGTTGACATGGTATCGTAATTTCAGCCACATAGCATGTGCTCAAAAGTTGAGAGGGTTACCGGAAAAACTGGATGCACTTCGTGTACAAACTGGACAATGTATTTCGAAGTATCAGGGTTTCGGACGAAAACACGTCTATTACAAAGGGATTTCTATTTTTTGAACATATTTTAACTCAAGACTTTTTCTGCATTCAATATGCACCATTCAAAGCCACATCATCACTTTTCAACCATTTTCTGACTTCATTTGCTAGTTTTCATGCATTTCATGATTTATTTTGAGCTAAAATGACCCTGAATTGAAAAGCACTGCAAATGAACTCTGAAATGGTTGAAAGTTGGCATGGTATCATAATTTCACCCACATAGCATGTGCTAAAAAGTTGAGAGGGTTACCGGAAAAACTGGATGCACTTCGCGTACAAACTGGACAATCTCTTTCGAAGTATCAGGGTTTCGGGCGAAAACACGTCTATTACAAAGGGATTTCAATTTTTTGAACATATTTTAACTCAAGACTTTTTCTGCATTCAATATGCACCATTCAAAGCCACATCATCACTTTTCAACCATTTTCTGACTTCATTTGATAGTTTTCTTGCATTTCATGATTTATTTTGAGCCAAAATAACCCTGAATTGAAAAGCACTGCAAATGAACTCTGAAATGGTTGAAAGTTGACATGGTATCGTAATTTCACCCACATAGCATGTGCTAAAAAGTTGAGAGGGTTACCGGAAAAACTGGACGCACTTCGTGTACAAACTGGACAATGTATTTCGAAGTATCAGGGTTTCGGACGAAAACACGTCTATTACAAAGGGATTTCTATTTTTTGAACATATTTTAACTCAAGACTTTTTCTGCATTCAATATGCACCATTCAAAGCCACATCATCACTTTTCAACCATTTTCTGACTTCATTTGATAGTTTTCATGCATTTCATGATTTATTTTGAGCTAAAATGACCCTGAATTGAAAAGCACTTCAAATGAACTCTGAAATGGTTCAAAGTTGACATGGTATCGTAATTTCAGCCACATAGCATGTGCTCAAAAGTTGAGAGGGTTACCGGAAAAACTGGATGCACTTCGTGTACAAACTGGACAATGTATTTCGAAGTATCAGGGTTTCGGACGAAAACACGTCTATTACAAAGGGATTTCTATTTTTTGAACATATTTTAACTCAAGACTTTTTCTGCATTCAATATGCACCATTCAAAGCCACATCATCACTTTTCAACCATTTTCTGACTTCATTTGCTAGTTTTCATGCATTTCATGATTTATTTTGAGCTAAAATGACCCTGAATTGAAAAGCACTGCAAATGAACTCTGAAATGGTTGAAAGTTGGCATGGTATCATAATTTCACCCACATAGCATGTGCTAAAAAGTTGAGAGGGTTACCGGAAAAACTGGATGCACTTCGCGTACAAACTGGACAATCTCTTTCGAAGTATCAGGGTTTCGGGCGAAAACACGTCTATTACAAAGGGATTTCAATTTTTTGAACATATTTTAACTCAAGACTTTTTCTGCATTCAATATGCACCATTCAAAGCCACATCATCACTTGTCAACCATTTTCTGGCTTCATTTGCTAGTTTTCATGCATTTCATGATTTATTTTGAGCTAAAATGACCATGAATTGAAAAGCACTGCAAATGAACTCTGAAATGGTTGAAAGTTGGCATGGTATCGTAATTTCACCCACATAGCATGTGCTAAAAAGTTGAGAGGGTTACCGGAAAAACTGGATGCACTTCGTGTACAAACTGGACAATGTCTTTCGAAGTATCAGGGTTTCGGACGAAAACACGTCTATTACAAAGGGATTTCAATTTTTTGAACATATTTTAACTCAAGACTTTTTCTGCATTCAATATGCACCATTCAAAGCCACATCATCACTTTTCAACCATTTTCTGACTTCATTTGATAGTTTTCTTGCATTTCATGATTTATTTTGAGCTAAAATAACCCTGAATTGAAAAGCACTGCAAATGAACTCTGAAATGGTTGAAAGTTGACATGGTATCGTAATTTCACCCACATAGCATGTGCTAAAAAGTTGAGAGGGTTACCGGAAAAACTGGACGCTCTTCGTGTACAAACTGGACAATGTATTTCGAAGTATCAGGGTTTCGGACGAAAACACGTCTATTACAAAGGGATTTCTATTTTTTTAACATATTTTAACTCAAGACTTTTTCTGCATTTAATATGCACCATTCAAAGCCACATCATCACTTTTCAACCATTTTCTGACTTCATTTGATAGTTTTCATGCATTTCATGATTTATTTTGAGCTAAAATAACCCTGAATTGAAAAGCACTGCAAATGAACTCTGAAATGGTTCAAAGTTGACATGGTATCGTAATTTCACCAACATAGCATGTGCTCAAAAGTTGAGAGGGTTACCGGAAAAACTGGACGCACTTCGTGTACAAACTGGACAATGTATTTCGAAGTATCAGGGTTTCGGACGAAAACACGTCTATTACAAAGGGATTTCTATTTTTTGAACATATTTTAACTCAAGACTTTTTCTGCATTCAATATGCACCATTCAAAGCCACATCATCACTTGTCAACCATTTTCTGACTTCATTTGCTAGTTTTCATGCATTTCATGATTTATTTTGAGCTAAAATGACCCTGAATTGAAAAGCACTGCAAATGAACTCTGAAATGGTTGAAAGTTGGCATGGTATCATAATTTCACCCACATAGCATGTGCTAAAAAGTTGAGAGGGTTACCGGAAAAACTGGATGCACTTCGCGTACAAACTGGACAATCTCTTTCGAAGTATCAGGGTTTCGGACGAAAACACGTCTATTACAAAGGGATTTCAATTTTTTGAACATATTTTAACTCAAGACTTTTTCTGCATTCAATATGCACCATTCAAAGCCACATCATCACTTGTCAACCATTTTCTGACTTCATTTGCTAGTTTTCATGCATTTCATGATTTATTTTGAGCTAAAATGACCCTGAATTGAAAAGCACTGCAAATGAACTCTGAAATGGTTGAAAGTTGGCATGGAATCGTAATTTCAACCACATAGCATGTGCTAAAAAGTTGAGAGGGTTACCTGAAAAACTGGATGCACTTCGTGTACAAACTGGACAATGTCTTTCAAAGTATCAGGGTTTCGGACGTAAACACGTCTATTACAAAGGGATTTCAATTTTTTGAACATATTTAACTCAAGACTTTTTCTGCATTCAATATGCACCATTCAAAGCCACATCATCACTTGTCAACCATTTTCTGACTTCATTTGCTAGTTTTCATGCATTTCATGATTTATTTTGAGCTAAAATGACCCTGAATTGAAAAGCACTGCAAATGAACTCTGAAATGGTTGAAAGTTGGCATGGTATCGTAATTTCAACCACATAGCATGTGCTAAAAAGTTGAGAGGGTTACCGGAAAAACTGGATGCACTTCGTGTACAAACTGGACAATGTCTTTCGAAGTATCATGGTTTCGGACGAAAACACGTCTATTACAAAGGGATTTCAATTTTTTGAACATATTTTAACTCAGGACTTTTTCTGCATTCAATATGCACCATTCAAAGCCACATCATCACTTGTCAACCATTTTCTGACTTCATTTGCTAGTTTTCATGCATTTCATGATTTATTTTGAGCTAAAATGGCCCTGAATTGAAAAGCACTGCAAATGAACTCTGAAATGGTTGAAAGTTGGCATGGTATCGTAATTTCACCCACATAGCATGTGCTCAAAAGTTGAGAGGGTTACCGGAAAAACTGGATGCACTTCGTGTACAAACTGGACAATGTCTTTCGAAGTATCATGGTTTCGGACGAAAACACGTCTATTACAAAGGGATTTCAATTTTTTGAACATATTTTAACTCAGGACTTTTTCTGCATTCAATATGCACCATTCAAAGCCACATCATCACTTTTCAACCATTTTCTGACTTCATTTGATAGTTTTCATGCATTTCATGATTTGTTTTGAGCTAAAATGACCCTGAATTGAAAAGCACTGCAAATGAACTCTGAAATGGTTGAAAGTTGGCATGGTATCGTAATTTCACCCACATAGCATGTGCTAAAAAGTTGAGAGGGTTACCGGAAAAACTGGATGCACTTCGTGTACAAACTGGACAATGTCTTTCGAAGTATCAGGGTTTCGGACGAAAACACGTCTATTACAAAGGGATTTCAATTTTTTGAACATATTTTAACTCAGGACTTTTTCTGCATTCAATATGCACCATTCAAAGCCACATCATCACTTGTCAACCATTTTCTGACTTCATTTGCTAGTTTTCATGCATTTCATGATTTATTTTGAGCTAAAATGACCCTGAATTGAAAAGCACTGCAAATGAACTCTGAAATGGTTGAAAGTTGGCATGGTATCGTAATTTCAACCACATAGCATGTGCTAAAAAGTTGAGAGGGTTACCGGAAAAACTGGATGCACTTCGTGTACAAACTGGACAATGTCTTTCGAAGTATCAGGGTTTCGGACGAAAACACGTCTATTACAAAGGGATTTCAATTTTTTGAACATATTTTAACTCAAGACTTTTTCTGCATTCAATATGCACCATTCAAAGCCACATCATCACTTTTCAACCATTTTCTGACTTCATTTGATAGTTTTCATGCATTTCATGATTTGTTTTGAGCTAAAATGACCCTGAATTGAAAAGCACTGCAAATGAACTCTGAAATGGTTGAAAGTTGGCATGGTATCGTAATTTCACCCACATAGCATGTGCTAAAAAGTTGAGAGGGTTACCGGAAAAACTGGATGCACTTCGTGTACAAACTGGACAATGTCTTTCGAAGTATCAGGGTTTCGGACGAAAACACGTCTATTACAAAGGGATTTCAATTTTTTGAACATATTTTAACTCAGGACTTTTTCTGCATTCAATATGCACCATTCAAAGCCACATCATCACTTGTCAACCATTTTCTGACTTCATTTGCTAGTTTTCATGCATTTCATGATTTATTTTGAGCTAAAATGACCCTGAATTGAAAAGCACTGCAAATGAACTCTGAAATGGTTGAAAGTTGGCATGGTATCGTAATTTCAACCACATAGCATGTGCTAAAAAGTTGAGAGGGTTACCGGAAAAACTGGATGCACTTCGTGTACAAACTGGACAATGTCTTTCGAAGTATCAGGGTTTCGGACGAAAACACGTCTATTACAAAGGGATTTCAATTTTTTGAACATATTTTAACTCAAGACTTTTTCTGCATTCAATATGCACCATTCAAAGCCACATCATCACTTTTCAACCATTTTCTGACTTCATTTGATAGTTTTCATGCATTTCATGATTTGTTTTGAGCTAAAATGACCCTGAATTGAAAAGCACTGCAAATGAACTCTGAAATGGTTGAAAGTTGGCATGGTATCGTAATTTCACCCACATAGCATGTGCTAAAAAGTTGAGAGGGTTACCGGAAAAACTGGATGCACTTCGCATACAAACTGGACAATGTCTTTCGAAGTATCAGGGTTTCGGACGAAAACACGTCTATTACAAAGGGATTTCAATTTTTTGAACATATTTTAACTCAAGACTTTTTCTGCATTCAATATGCACCATTCAAAGCCACATCATCACTTGTCAACCATTTTCTGACTTCATTTGATAGTTTTCTTGCATTTCATGATTTATTTTGAGCTAAAATAACCCTGAATTGAAAAGCACTGCAAATGAACTCTGAAATGGTTGAAAGTTGGCATGGTATCATAATTTCACTCACATAGCATGTGCTAAAAAGTTGAGAGGGTTACCGGAAAAACTGGATGCACTTCGCGTACAAACTGGACAATCTCTTTCGAAGTATCAGGGTTTCGGACGAAAACACGTCTATTACAAAGGGATTTCAATTTTTTGAACATATTTTAACTCAAGACTTTTTCTGCACTCAATATGCACCATTCAAAGCCACATCATCACTTTTCAACCATTTTCTGACTTCATTTGATAGTTTTCTTGCATTTCATGATTTATTTTGAGCTAAAATGACCCTGAATTGAAAAGCACTGCAAATGAACTCTAAAATGGTTGAAAGTTGGCATGGAATCGTAATTTCAACCACATAGCATGTGCTAAAAAGTTGAGAGGGTTACCGGAAAAACTGGATGTACTTCGTGTACAAACTGGACAATGTCTTTCGAAGTATCAGGGTTTCGGACGAAAACACGTCTATTACAAAGGGATTTCAATTTTTTGAACATATTTTAACTCAGGACTTTTTCTGCATTCAATATGCACCATTCAAAGCCACATCATCACTTTTCAACCATTTTCTGACTTCATTTGATAGTTTTCATGCATTTCATGATTTGTTTTGAGCTAAAATGACCCTGAATTGAAAAGCACTGCAAATGAACTCTGAAATGGTTGAAAGTTGGCATGGTATCGTAATTTCACCCACATAGCATGTGCTAAAAAGTTGAGAGGGTTACCGGAAAAACTGGATGCATTTCGTGTACAAACTGGACAATGTCTTTCGAAGTATCAGGGTTTCGGACGAAAACACGTCTATTACAAAGGGATTTCAATTTTTTGAACATATTTTAACTCAAGACTTTTTCTGCATTCAATATGCACCATTCAAAGCCACATCATCACTTTTCAGCCATTTTCTGACTTCATTTGATAGTTTTCTTGCATTTCATGATTTATTTTGAGCTAAAATAACCCTGAATTGAAAAGCACTGCAAATGAACTCTGAAATGGTTGAAAGTTGACATGGTATCGTAATTTCACCCACATAGCATGTGCTAAAAAGTTGAGAGGGTTACCGGAAAAACTGGACGCACTTCGTGTACAAACTGGACAATGTATTTCAAAGTATCAGGGTTTCGGACGAAAACACGTCTATTACAAAGGGATTTCTATTTTTTGAACATATTTTAACTCAATACTTTTTCTGCATTCAATATGCACTATTCAAGGCCACATCATCACTTTTCAACCATTTTCTGACTTCATTTGATAGTTTTCATGCATTTCATGATTTATTTTGAGCTAAAATGACCCTGAATTGAAAAGCACTGCAAATGAACTCTGAAATGGTTGAAAGTTGACATGGTATCGTAATTTCACCCACATAGCATGTGCTCAAAAGTTGAGAGGGTTACCGGAAAAACTGGACGCACTTCGTGTACAAACTGGACAATGTATTTCGAAGTATCAGGGTTTCGGACGAAAACACGTCTATTACAAAGGGATTTCTATTTTTTGAACATATTTTAACTCAAGACTTTTTCTGCATTCAATATGCACCATTCAAAGCCACATCATCACTTTTCAACCATTTTCTGACTTCATTTGCTAGTTTTCATGCATTTCATGATTTATTTTGAGCTAAAATGACCCTGAATTGAAAAGCACTGCAAATGAACTCTGAAATGGTTGAAAGTTGGCATGGTATCGTAATTTCAACCACATAGCATGTGCTAAAAAGTTGAGAGGGTTACCGGAAAAACTGGATGCACTTCGTGTACAAACTGGACAATGTCTTTCGAAGTATCAGGGTTTCGGACGAAAACACGTCTATTACAAAGGGATTTCAATTTTTTGAACATATTTTAACTCAGGACTTTTTCTGCATTCAATATGCACCATTCAAAGCCACATCATCACTTTTCAACCATTTTCTGACTTCATTTGATAGTTTTCATGCATTTCATGATTTGTTTTGAGCTAAAATGACCCTGAATTGAAAAGCACTGCAAATGAACTCTGAAATGGTTGAAAGTTGGCATGGTATCGTAATTTCACCCACATAGCATGTGCTAAAAAGTTGAGAGGGTTACCGGAAAAACTGGATGCACTTCGTGTACAAACTGGACAATGTCTTTCGAAGTATCAGGGTTTCGGACGAAAACACGTCTATTACAAAGGGATTTCAATTTTTTGAACATATTTTAACTCAGGACTTTTTCTGCATTCAATATGCACCATTCAAAGCCGCATCATCACTTGTCAACCATTTTCTGACTTCATTTGCTAGTTTTCATGCATTTCATGATTTATTTTGAGCTAAAATGACCCTGAATTGAAAAGCACTGCAAATGAACTCTGAAATGGTTGAAAGTTGGCATGGTATCGTAATTTCAACCACATAGCATGTGCTAAAAAGTTGAGAGGGTTACCGGAAAAACTGGATGCACTTCGTGTACAAACTGGACAATGTCTTTCGAAGTATCAGGGTTTCGGACGAAAACACGTCTATTACAAAGGGATTTCAATTTTTTGAACATATTTTAACTCAGGACTTTTTCTGCATTCAATATGCACCATTCAAAGCCACATCGTCACTTTTCAACCATTTTCTGACTTCATTTGATAGTTTTCATGCATTTCATGATTTGTTTTGAGCTAAAATGACCCTAAATTGAAAAGCACTGCAAATGAACTCTGAAATGGTTGAAAGTTGGCATGGTATCGTAATTTCACCCACATAGCATGTGCTAAAAAGTTGAGAGGGTTACCGGAAAAACTGGATGCACTTCGTGTACAAACTGGACAATGTCTTTCGAAGTATCAGGGTTTCGGACGAAAACACGTCTATTACAAAGGGATTTCAATTTTTTGAACATATTTTAACTCAAGACTTTTTCTGCATTAAATATGCACCATTCAAAGCCACATTATGAGTTTTCAACCATTTTCTGACTTCATTTGATAGTTTTCTTGCATTTCATGATTTATTTTGAGCTAAAATAACCCTGAATTGAAAAGCACTGCAAATGAACTCTGAAATGGTTGAAAGTTGACATGGTATCGTAATTTCACCCACATAGCATGTGCTAAAAAGTTGAGAGGGTTACCGGAAAAACTGGACGCACTTCGTGTACAAACTGGACAATGTATTTCGAAGTATCAGGGTTTCGGACGAAAACACGTCTATTACAAAGGGATTTCTATTTTTTGAACATATTTTAACTCAAGACTTTTCCTGCATTCAATATGCACCATTCAAAGCCACATCATCACTTTTCAACCATTTTCTGACTTCATTTGATAGTTTTCATGCATTTCATGATTTATTTTGAGCTAAAATGACCCTGAATTGAAAAGCACTGCAAATGAACTCTGAAATGGTTCAAAGTTGACATGGTATCGTAATTTCACCCACATAGCATGTGCTCAAAAGTTGAGAGGGTTACCGGAAAAACTGGACGCACTCCGTGTACAAACTGGACAATGTATTTCGAAGTATCAGGGTTTCGGACGAAAACACGTCTATTACAAAGGGATTTCTATTTTTTGAACATATTTTAACTCAAGAGTTTTTCTGCATTCAATATGCACCATTCAAAGCCACATCATCACTTTTCAACCATTTTCTGACTTCATTTGCTAGTTTTCATGCATTTCATGATTTATTTTGAGCTAAAATGACCCTGAATTGAAAAGCACTGCAAATGAACTCTGAAATGGTTGAAAGTTGGCATGGTATCATAATTTCACCCACATAGCATGTGCTAAAAAGTTGAGAGGGTTAGCGGAAAAACTGGATGCACTTCGTGTACAAACTGGACAATCTCTTTCGAAGTATCAAGGTTTCGGACGAAAACACGTCTATTACAAAGGGATTTCAATTTTTTGAACATATTTTAACTCAAGACTTTTTTTGCATTCAATATGCACCATTCAAAGCCACATCATCACTTTTCAACCATTTTTTGACTTCATTTGCTAGTTTTCATGCATTTCATGATTTATTTTGAGCTAAAATGACCCAGAATTGAAAAGCACTGCAAATGAACTCTGAAATGGTTGAAAGTTGGCATGGTATCATAATTTCACCCACATAGCATGTGCTAAAAAGTTGACAGGGTTACCGGAAAAACTGGATGCACTTCGCGTACAAACTGGACAATCTCTTTCGAAGTATCAGGGTTTCGGGCGAAAACACGTCTATTACAAAGGGATTTCAATTTTTTGAACATATTTTAACTCAAGACTTTTTCTGCATTCAATATGCACCATTCAAAGCCACATCATCACTTGTCAACCATTTTCTGACTTCATTTGCTAGTTTTCATGCATTTCATGATTTATTTTGAGCTAAAATGACCCTGAATTGAAAAGCACTGCAAATGAACTCTGAAATGGTTGAAAGTTGGCATGGTATCGTAATTTCAACCACATAGCATGTGCTAAAAAGTTGAGAGGGTTACCGGAAAAACTGGATGCACTTCGTGTACAAACTGGACAATGTCTTTCGAAGTATCAGGGTTTCGGACGAAAACACGTCTATTACAAAGGGATTTCAATTTTTTTAACATATTTTAACTCAGGACTTTTTCTGCATTCAATATGCACCATTCAAAGCCACATCATCACTTTTCAACCATTTTCTGACTTCATTTGATAGTTTTCATGCATTTCATGATTTGTTTTGAGCTAAAATGACCCTGAATTGAAAAGCACTGCAAATGAACTCTGAAATGGTTGAAAGTTGGCATGGTATCGTAATTTCACCCACATAGCATGTGCTAAAAAGTTGAGAGGGTTACCGGAAAAACTGGATGCACTTCGTGTACAAACTGGACAATGTCTTTCGAAGTATCAGGGTTTCGGACGAAAACACGTCTATTACAAAGGGATTTCAATTTTTTGAACATATTTTAACTCAAGACTTTTTCTGCATTCAATATGCACCATTCAAAGCCACATCATCACTTTTCAACCATTTTCTGACTTCATTTGATAGTTTTCTTGCATTTCATGATTTATTTTGAGCCAAAATAACCCTGAATTGAAAAGCACTGCAAATGAACTCTGAAATGGTTGAAAGTTGACATGGTATCGTAATTTCACCCACATAGCATGTGCTAAAAAGTTGAGAGGGTTACCGGAAAAACTGGACGCACTTCGTGTACAAACTGGACAATGTATTTCGAAGTATCAGGGTTTCGGACGAAAACACGTCTATTACAAAGGGATTTCTATTTTTTGAACATATTTTAACTCAAGACTTTTTCTGCATTCAATATGCACCATTCAAAGCCACATCATCACTTTTCAACCATTTTCTGACTTCATTTGATAGTTTTCATGCATTTCATGATTTATTTTGAGCTAAAATGACCCTGAATTGAAAAGCACTTCAAATGAACTCTGAAATGGTTCAAAGTTGACATGGTATCGTAATTTCACCCACATAGCATGTGCTCAAAAGTTGAGAGGGTTACCGGAAAAACTGGATGCACTTCGTGTACAAACTGGACAATGTATTTCGAAGTATGAGGGTTTCGGACGAAAACACGTCTATTACAAAGGGATTTCTATTTTTTGAACATATTTTAACTCAAGACTTTTTCTGCATTCAATATGCACCATTCAAAGCCACATCATCACTTTTCAACCATTTTCTGACTTCATTTGCTAGTTTTCATGCATTTCATGATTTATTTTGAGCTAAAATGACCCTGAATTGAAAAGCACTGCAAATGAACTCTGAAATGGTTGAAAGTTGGCATGGTATCATAATTTCACCCACATAGCATGTGCTTAAAAGTTGAGAGGGTTACCGGAAAAACTGGATGCACTTCGCGTACAAACTGGACAATCTCTTTCGAAGTATCAGGGTTTCGGGCGAAAACACGTCTATTACAAAGGGATTTCAATTTTTTGAACATATTTTAACTCAAGACTTTTTCTGCATTCAATATGCACCATTCAAAGCCACATCATCACTTGTCAACCATTTTCTGGCTTCATTTGCTAGTTTTCATGCATTTCATGATTTATTTTGAGCTAAAATGACCATGAATTGAAAAGCACTGCAAATGAACTCTGAAATGGTTGAAAGTTGGCATGGTATCGTAATTTCACCCACATAGCATGTGCTAAAAAGTTGAGAGGGTTACCGGAAAAACTGGATGCACTTCGTGTACAAACTGGACAATGTCTTTCGAAGTATCAGGGTTTCGGACGAAAACACGTCTATTACAAAGGGATTTCAATTTTTTGAACATATTTTAACTCAAGACTTTTTCTGCATTCAATATGCACCATTCAAAGCCACATCATCACTTTTCAACCATTTTCTGACTTCATTTGATAGTTTTCTTGCATTTCATGATTTATTTTGAGCTAAAATAACCCTGAATTGAAAAGCACTGCAAATGAACTCTGAAATGGTTGAAAGTTGACATGGTATCGTAATTTCACCCACATAGCATGTGCTAAAAAGTTGAGAGGGTTACCGGAAAAACTGGACGCTCTTCGTGTACAAACTGGACAATGTATTTCGAAGTATCAGGGTTTCGGACGAAAACACGTCTATTACAAAGGGATTTCTATTTTTTTAACATATTTTAACTCAAGACTTTTTCTGCATTTAATATGCACCATTCAAAGCCACATCATCACTTTTCAACCATTTTCTGACTTCATTTGATAGTTTTCATGCATTTCATGATTTATTTTGAGCTAAAATAACCCTGAATTGAAAAGCACTGCAAATGAACTCTGAAATGGTTCAAAGTTGACATGGTATCGTAATTTCAGCCACATAGCATGTGCTCAAAAGTTGAGAGGGTTACCGGAAAAACTGGACGCACTTCGTGTACAAACTGGACAATGTATTTCGAAGTATCAGGGTTTCGGACGAAAACACGTCTATTACAAAGGGATTTCTATTTTTTGAACATATTTTAACTCAAGACTTTTTCTGCATTCAATATGCACCATTCAAAGCCACATCATCACTTGTCAACCATTTTCTGACTTCATTTGCTAGTTTTCATGCATTTCATGATTTATTTTGAGCTAAAATGACCCTGAATTGAAAAGCACTGCAAATGAACTCTGAAATGGTTGAAAGTTGGCATGGTATCATAATTTCACCCACATAGCATGTGCTAAAAAGTTGAGAGGGTTACCGGAAAAACTGGATGCACTTCGCGTACAAACTGGACAATCTCTTTCGAAGTATCAGGGTTTCGGACGAAAACACGTCTATTACAAAGGGATTTCAATTTTTTGAACATATTTTAACTCAAGACTTTTTCTGCATTCAATATGCACCATTCAAAGCCACATCATCACTTGTCAACCATTTTCTGACTTCATTTGCTAGTTTTCATGCATTTCATGATTTATTTTGAGCTAAAATGACCCTGAATTGAAAAGCACTGCAAATGAACTCTGAAATGGTTGAAAGTTGGCATGGAATCGTAATTTCAACCACATAGCATGTGCTAAAAAGTTGAGAGGGTTACCTGAAAAACTGGATGCACTTCGTGTACAAACTGGACAATGTCTTTCGAAGTATCAGGGTTTCGGACGTAAACACGTCTATTACAAAGGGATTTCAATTTTTTGAACATATTTAACTCAAGACTTTTTCTGCATTCAATATGCACCATTCAAAGCCACATCATCACTTGTCAACCATTTTCTGACTTCATTTGCTAGTTTTCATGCATTTCATGATTTATTTTGAGCTAAAATGACCCTGAATTGAAAAGCACTGCAAATGAACTCTGAAATGGTTGAAAGTTGGCATGGTATCGTAATTTCAACCACATAGCATGTGCTAAAAAGTTGAGAGGGTTACCGGAAAAACTGGATGCACTTCGTGTACAAACTGGACAATGTCTTTCGAAGTATCATGGTTTCGGACGAAAACACGTCTATTACAAAGGGATTTCAATTTTTTGAACATATTTTAACTCAGGACTTTTTCTGCATTCAATATGCACCATTCAAAGCCACATCATCACTTGTCAACCATTTTCTGACTTCATTTGCTAGTTTTCATGCATTTCATGATTTATTTTGAGCTAAAATGGCCCTGAATTGAAAAGCACTGCAAATGAACTCTGAAATGGTTGAAAGTTGGCATGGTATCGTAATTTCACCCACATAGCATGTGCTCAAAAGTTGAGAGGGTTACCGGAAAAACTGGATGCACTTCGTGTACAAACTGGACAATGTCTTTCGAAGTATCATGGTTTCGGACGAAAACACGTCTATTACAAAGGGATTTCAATTTTTTGAACATATTTTAACTCAGGACTTTTTCTGCATTCAATATGCACCATTCAAAGCCACATCATCACTTTTCAACCATTTTCTGACTTCATTTGATAGTTTTCATGCATTTCATGATTTGTTTTGAGCTAAAATGACCCTGAATTGAAAAGCACTGCAAATGAACTCTGAAATGGTTGAAAGTTGGCATGGTATCGTAATTTCACCCACATAGCATGTGCTAAAAAGTTGAGAGGGTTACCGGAAAAACTGGATGCACTTCGTGTACAAACTGGACAATGTCTTTCGAAGTATCAGGGTTTCGGACGAAAACACGTCTATTACAAAGGGATTTCAATTTTTTGAACATATTTTAACTCAAGACTTTTTCTGCATTCAATATGCACCATTCAAAGCCACATCATCACTTTTCAACCATTTTCTGACTTCATTTGATAGTTTTCTTGCATTTCATGATTTATTTTGAGCTAAAATAACCCTGAATTGAAAAGCACTGCAAATGAACTCTGAAATGGTTGAAAGTTGACATGGTATCGTAATTTCACCCACATAGCATGTGCTAAAAAGTTGAGAGGGTTACCGGAAAAACTGGACGCACTTCGTGTACAAACTGGACAATGTATTTCGAAGTATCAGGGTTTCGGACGAAAACACGTCTATTACAAAGGGATTTCTATTTTTTTAACATATTTTAACTTAAGACTTTTTCTGCATTCAATATGCACCATTCAAAGCCACATCATCACTTTTCAACCATTTTCTGAATTCATTTGATAGTTTTCATGCATTTCATGATTTATTTTGAGCTAAAATGACCCTGAATTGAAAAGCACTGCAAATGAACTCTGAAATGGTTCAAAGTTGACATGGTATCGTAATTTCAGCCACATAGCATGTGCTCAAAAGTTGAGAGGGTTACCGGAAAAACTGGACGCACTTCGTGTACAAACTGGACAATGTATTTCGAAGTATCAGGGTTTCGGACGAAAACACGTCTATTACAAAGGGATTTCAATTTTTTGAACATATTTTAACTCAAGACTTTTTCTGCATTCAATATGCACCATTCAAAGCCACATCATCACTTTTCAACCATTTTCTGACTTCATTTGCTAGTTTTCATGCATTTCATGATTTATTTTGAGCTAAAATGACCCTGAATTGAAAAGCACTGCAAATGAACTCTGAAATGGTTGAAAGTTGGCATGGTATCATAATTTCACCCACATAGCATGTGCTAAAAAGTTGAGAGGGTTACCGGAAAAACTGGATGCACTTCGTGTACAAACTGGACAATCTCTTTCGAAGTATCAAGGTTTCGGACGAAAACACGTTTATTACAAAGGGATTTCAATTTTTTGAACATATTTTAACTCAAGACTTTTTCTGCATTCAATATGCACCATTGAAAGCCACATCATCACTTGTCAACCATTTTCTGACTTCATTTGCTAGTTTTCATGCATTTCATGATTTATTTTGAGCTAAAATGACCCTGAATTGAAAAGCACTGCAAATGAACTCTGAAATGGTTGAAAGTTGGCATGGTATCATAATTTCACCCACATAGCATGTGCTAAAAAGTTGAGAGGGTTACCGGAAAAACTGGATGCACTTCGCGTACAAACTGGACAATCTCTTTCGAAGTATCAGGGTTTCGGACGAAAACACGTCTATTACAAAGGGATTTCAATTTTTTGAACATATTTTAACTTAGGACTTTTTCTGCATTCAATATGCACCATTCAAAGCCACATCATCACTTTTCAACCATTTTCTGACTTCATTTGATAGTTTTCATGCATTTCATGATTTGTTTTGAGCTAAAATGACCCTGAATTGAAATGCACTGCAAATGAACTCTGAAATGGTTGAAAGTTGGCATGGTATCGTAATTTCACCCACATAGCATGTGCTAAAAAGTTGAGAGGGTTACCGGAAAAACTGGACGCACTTCGTGTACAAACTGGACAATGTATTTCGAAGTATCAGGGTTTCGGACGAAAACACGTCTATTACAAAGGGATTTCTATTTTTTTAACATATTTTAACTCAAGACTTTTTCTGCATTCAATATGCACCATTCAAAGCCACATCATCACTTTTCAACCATTTTCTGACTTCATTTGATAGTTTTCATGCATTTCATGATTTATTTTGAGCTAAAATGACCCTGAATTGAAAAGCACTGCAAATGAACTCTGAAATGGTTCAAAGTTGACATGGTATCGTAATTTCACCCACATAGCATGTGCTCAAAAGTTGAGAGGGTTACCGGAAAAACTGGACGCACTTCGTGTACAAACTGGACAATGTATTTCGAAGTATCAGGGTTTCGGACGAAAACACGTCTATTACAAAGGGATTTCAATTTTTTGAACATATTTTAACTCAAGACTTTCTCTGCATTCAATATGCACCATTCAAAGCCACATCATCACTTTTCAACCATTTTCTGACTTCATTTGCTAGTTTTCATGCATTTCATGATTTATTTTGAGCTAAAATGACCCTGAATTGAAAAGCACTGCAAATGAACTCTGAAATGGTTGAAAGTTGGCATGGTATCATAATTTCACCCACATAGCATGTGCTAAAAAGTTGAGAGGGTTACCGGAAAAACTGGACAAGGTATTTCGAAGTATCAGGGTTTCGGACGAAAACACGTCTATTACAAAGGGATTTCTATTTTTTGAACATATTTTAACTCAAGACTTTTTCTGCATTCAATATGCACCATTCAAAGCCACATCATCACTTTTCAACCATTTTCTGACTTCATTTGATAGTTTTCATGCATTTCATGATTTGTTTTGAGCTAAAATGACCCTGAATTGAAAAGCACTGCAAATGAACTCTGAAATGGTTGAAAGTTGGCATGGTATCGTAATTTCACCCACATAGCATGTGCTAAAAAGTTGAGAGGGTTACCGGAAAAACTGGATGCACTTCGTGTACAAACTGGACAATGTCTTTCGAAGTATCAGGGTTTCGGACGAAAACACGTCTATTACAAAGGGATTTCAATTTTTTGAACATATTTTAACTCAAGACTTTTTCTGCATTCAATATGCACCATTCAAAGCCACATCATCACTTTTCAACCATTTTCTGACTTCATTTGATAGTTTTCTTGCATTTCATGATTTATTTTGAGCTAAAATAACCCTGAATTGAAAAGCACTGCAAATGAACTCTGAAATGGTTCAAAGTTGACATGGTATCGTAATTTCACCCACATAGCATGTGCTAAAAAGTTGAGAGGGTTACCGGAAAAACTGGACGCTCTTCGTGTACAAACTGGACAATGTATTTCGAAGTATCAGGGTTTCGGACGAAAACACGTCTATTACAAAGGGATTTCTATTTTTTGAACATATTTTAACTCAAGACTTTTTCTGCATTCAATATGCACCATTGAAAGCCACATCATCACTTTTCATCCATTTTCTGACTTCATTTGCTAGTTTTCATGCATTTCATGATTTATTTTGAGCTAAAATGACCCTGAATTGAAAAGCACTGCAAATGAACTCTGAAATGGTGGAAAGTTGGCATGGTATCTTAATTTCACCCACATAACATGTGCGAAAAAGTTGAGAGGGTTACCGGAAAAACTGGATGCACTTCGTGTACAAACTGGACAATCTCTTTCGTAGTATCAAGGTTTCGGACGAAAACACGTCTATTACAAAGGGATTTCAATTTTTTGAACATATTTTAACTCAAGACTTTTTCTGCATTCAATATGCACCATTCAAAGCCACATCATCACTTTTCAACCATTTTCTGACTTCATTTGATAGTTTTCATGCATTTCATGATTTGTTTTGAGCTAAAATGACCCTGAATTGAAAAGCACTGCAAATGAATTCTGAAATGGTTGAAAGTTGGCATGGTATCGTAATTTCAGCCACATAGCATGTGCTAAAAAGTTGAGAGGGTTACCGGAAAAACTGGATGCACTTCGTGTACAAACTGGACAATGTCTTTCGAAGTATCAGGGTTTCGGACGAAAACACGTCTATTACAATGGGATTTCAATTTTTTGAACATATTTTAACTCAAGACTTTTTCTGCATTCAATATGCACCATTCAAAGCCACATCATCACTTTTCAACCATTTTCTGACTTCATTTGCTAGTTTTCATGCATTTCATGATTTATTTTGAGCTAAAATGACCCTGAATTGAAAAGCACTGCAAATGAACTCTGAAATGGTTGAAAGTTGGCAAGGTATCATAATTTCACCCACATAGCATGTGCTAAAAAGTTGAGAGGGTTACCGGAAAAACTGGATGCACTTCGCGTACAAACTGGACAATCTCTTTCGAAGTATCAGGGTTTCGGACGAAAACACGTCTATTACAAAGGGATTTCTATTTTTTGAACATATTTTAACTCAAGACTTTTTCTGCATTCAATATGCACCATTCAAAGCCACATCATCACTTGTCAACCATTTTCTGACTTCATTTGCTAGTTTTCATGCATTTCATGATTTATTTTGAGCTAAAATGACCCTGAATTGAAAAGCACTGCAAATGAACTCTGAAATGGTTGAAAGTTGGCATGGAATCGTAATTTCAACCACATAGCATGTGCTAAAAAGTTGAGAGGGTTACCGGAAAAACTGGATGCACTTCGTGTACAAACTGGACAATGTCTTTCGAAGTATCAGGGTTTCGGACGTAAACACGTCTATTACAAAGGGATTTCAATTTTTTGAACATATTTAACTCAAGACTTTTTCTGCATTCAATATGCACCATTCAAAGCCACATCATCACTTTTCAACCATTTTCTGACTTCATTTGATAGTTTTCTTGCATTTCATGATTTATTTTGAGCTAAAATAACCCTGAATTGAAAAGCACTGCAAATGAACTCTGAAATGGTTCAAAGTTGACATGGTATCGTAATTTCACCCACATAGCATGTGCTAAAAAGTTGAGAGGGTTACCGGAAAAACTGGACGCTCTTCGTGTACAAACTGGACAATGTATTTCGAAGTATCAGGGTTTCGGACGAAAACACGTCTATTACAAAGGGATTTCTATTTTTTGAACATATTTTAACTCAAGACTTTTTCTGCATTCAATATGCACCATTGAAAGCCACATCATCACTTTTCATCCATTTTCTGACTTCATTTGCTAGTTTTCATGCATTTCATGATTTATTTTGAGCTAAAATGACCCTGAATTGAAAAGCACTGCAAATGAACTCTGAAATGGTGGAAAGTTGGCATGGTATCTTAATTTCACCCACATAACATGTGCGAAAAAGTTGAGAGGGTTACCGGAAAAACTGGATGCACTTCGTGTACAAACTGGACAATCTCTTTCGTAGTATCAAGGTTTCGGACGAAAACACGTCTATTACAAAGGGATTTCAATTTTTTGAACATATTTTAACTCAAGACTTTTTCTGCATTCAATATGCACCATTCAAAGCCACATCATCACTTTTCAACCATTTTCTGACTTCATTTGATAGTTTTCATGCATTTCATGATTTGTTTTGAGCTAAAATGACCCTGAATTGAAAAGCACTGCAAATGAATTCTGAAATGGTTGAAAGTTGGCATGGTATCGTAATTTCAGCCACATAGCATGTGCTAAAAAGTTGAGAGGGTTACCGGAAAAACTGGATGCACTTCGTGTACAAACTGGACAATGTCTTTCGAAGTATCAGGGTTTCGGACGAAAACACGTCTATTACAATGGGATTTCAATTTTTTGAACATATTTTAACTCAAGACTTTTTCTGCATTCAATATGCACCATTCAAAGCCACATCATCACTTTTCAACCATTTTCTGACTTCATTTGCTAGTTTTCATGCATTTCATGATTTATTTTGAGCTAAAATGACCCTGAATTGAAAAGCACTGCAAATGAACTCTGAAATGGTTGAAAGTTGGCAAGGTATCATAATTTCACCCACATAGCATGTGCTAAAAAGTTGAGAGGGTTACCGGAAAAACTGGATGCACTTCGCGTACAAACTGGACAATCTCTTTCGAAGTATCAGGGTTTCGGACCAAAACACGTCTATTACAAAGGGATTTCAATTTTTTGAACATATTTTAACTCAAGACTTTTTCTGCATTCAATATGCACCATTCAAAGCCACATCATCACTTGTCAACCATTTTCTGACTTCATTTGCTAGTTTTCATGCATTTCATGATTTATTTTGAGCTAAAATGACCCTGAATTGAAAAGCACTGCAAATGAACTCTGAAATGGTTGAAAGTTGGCATGGAATCGTAATTTCAACCACATAGCATGTGCTAAAAAGTTGAGAGGGTTACCGGAAAAACTGGATGCACTTCGTGTACAAACTGGACAATGTCTTTCGAAGTATCAGGGTTTCGGACGTAAACACGTCTATTACAAAGGGATTTCAATTTTTTGAACATATTTAACTCAAGACTTTTTCTGCATTCAATGTGCACCATTCAAAGCCACATCATCACTTTTCAACCATTTTCTGACTTCATTTGATAGTTTTCTTGCATTTCATGATTTATTTTGAGCTAAAATAACCCTGAATTGAAAAGCACTGCAAATGAACTCTGAAATGGTTGAAAGTTGACATGGTATCGTAATTTCACCCACATAGCATGTGCTAAAAAGTTGAGAGGGTTACCGGAAAAACTAGACGCACTTCGTGTACAAACTGGACAATGTATTTCGAAGTATCAGGGTTTCGGACGAAAACACGTCTATTACAAAGGGATTTCTATTTTTTGAACATATTTTAACTCAAGACTTTTTCTGCATTCAATATGCACCATTCAAAGCCACATCATCACTTTTCAACCATTTTCTGACTTCATTTGATAGTTTTCATGCATTTCATGATTTATTTTGAGCTAAAATGACCCTGAATTGAAAAGCACTGCAAATGAACACTGAAATGGTTGAAAGTTGACATGGTATAGTAATTTCACCCACATAGCATGTGCTCAAAAGTTGAGAGGGTTACCGGAAAAACTGGACGCACTTCGTGTACAAACTGGACAATGTATTTCGAAGTATCAGGGTTTCGGACGAAAACACGTCTATTACAAAGGGATTTCTATTTTTTGAACATATTTTAACTCAAGACTTTTTATGCATTCAATATGCACCATTCAAAGCCACATCATCACTTTTCAACCATTTTCTGACTTCATTTGCTAGTTTTCATGCATTTCATGATTTATTTTGAGCTAAAATGACCCTGAATTGAAAAGCACTGCACATGAACTCTGAAATGGTTGAAAGTTGGCATGGTATCATAATTTCACCCACATAGCATGTGCTAAAAAGTTGAGAGGGTTACCGGAAAAACTGGATGCACTTCGTGTACAAACTGGACAATCTCTTTCGAAGTATCAATGTTTCGGACGAAAACACGTCTATTACAAAGGGATTTCAATTTTTTGAACATATTTTAACTCAAGACTTTTTCTGCATTCAATATGCACCATTCAAAGCCACATCATCACTTGTCAACCATTTTCTGACTTCATTTGCTAGTTTTCATGCATTTCATGATTTATTTTGAGCTAAAATGACCCTGAATTGAAAAGCACTGCAAATGAACTCTGAAATGGTTGAAAGTTGGCATGGTATCGTAATTTCAACCACATAGCATGTGCTAAAAAGTTGAGAGGGTTACCGGAAAAACTGGATGCACTTCTTGTACAAACTGGACAATGTCTTTCGAAGTATCAGGGTTTCGGACGAAAACACGTCTATTACAAAGGGATTTCAATTTTTTGAACATATTTTAACTCAGGACTTTTTCTGCATTCAATATGCACCATTCAAAGCCACATCATCACTTGTCAACCATTTTCTGACTTCATTTGCTAGTTTTCATGCATTTCATGATTTATTTTGAGCTAAAATGACCCTGAATTGAAAAGCACTGCAAATGAACTCTGAAATGGTTGAAAGTTGGCATGGTATCGTAATTTCAACCACATAGCATGTGCTAAAAAGTTGAGAGGGTTACCGGAAAAACTGGATGCACTTCGTGTACAAACTGGACAATGTCTTTCGAAGTATCATGGTTTCGGACGAAAACACGTCTATTACAAAGGGATTTCAATTTTTTGAACATATTTTAACTCAGGACTTTTTCTGCATTCAATATGCACCATTCAAAGCCACATCATCACTTGTCAACCATTTTCTGACTTCATTTGCTAGTTTTCATGCATTTCATGATTTATTTTGAGCTAAAATGGCCCTGAATTGAAAAGCACTGCAAATGAACTCTGAAATGGTTGAAAGTTGGCATGGTATCGTAATTTCACCCACATAGCATGTGCTAAAAAGTTGAGAGGGTTACCGGAAAAACTGGATGCACTTCGTGTACAAACTGGACAATGTCTTTCGAAGTATCATGGTTTCGGACGAAAACACGTCTATTACCAAGGGATTTCAATTTTTTGAACATATTTTAACTCAGGACTTTTTCTGCATTCAATATGCACCATTCAAAGCCACATCATCACTTTTCAACCATTTTCTGACTTCATTTGATAGTTTTCATGCATTTCATGATTTGTTTTGAGCTAAAATGACCCTGAATTGAAAAGCACTGCAAATGAACTCTGAAATGGTTGAAAGTTGGCATGGTATCGTAATTTCACCCACATAGCATGTGCTCAAAAGTTGAGAGGGTTACCGGAAAAACTGGACGCACTTCGTGTACAAACTGGACAATGTATTTCGAAGTATCAGGGTTTCGGACGAAAACACGTCTATTACAAAGGGATTTCTATTTTTTGAACATATTTTAACTCAAGACTTTTTATGCATTCAATATGCACCATTCAAAGCCACATCATCACTTTTCAACCATTTTCTGACTTCATTTGCTAGTTTTCATGCATTTCATGATTTATTTTGAGCTAAAATGACCCTGAATTGAAAAGCACTGCACATGAACTCTGAAATGGTTGAAAGTTGGCATGGTATCATAATTTCACCCACATAGCATGTGCTAAAAAGTTGAGAGGGTTACCGGAAAAACTGGATGCACTTCGTGTACAAACTGGACAATCTCTTTCGAAGTATCAATGTTTCGGACGAAAACACGTCTATTACAAAGGGATTTCAATTTTTTGAACATATTTTAACTCAAGACTTTTTCTGCATTCAATATGCACCATTCAAAGCCACATCATCACTTGTCAACCATTTTCTGACTTCATTTGCTAGTTTTCATGCATTTCATGATTTATTTTGAGCTAAAATGACCCTGAATTGAAAAGCACTGCAAATGAACTCTGAAATGGTTGAAAGTTGGCATGGTATCGTAATTTCAACCACATAGCATGTGCTAAAAAGTTGAGAGGGTTACCGGAAAAACTGGATGCACTTCTTGTACAAACTGGACAATGTCTTTCGAAGTATCAGGGTTTCGGACGAAAACACGTCTATTACAAAGGGATTTCAATTTTTTGAACATATTTTAACTCAGGACTTTTTCTGCATTCAATATGCACCATTCAAAGCCACATCATCACTTGTCAACCATTTTCTGACTTCATTTGCTAGTTTTCATGCATTTCATGATTTATTTTGAGCTAAAATGACCCTGAATTGAAAAGCACTGCAAATGAACTCTGAAATGGTTGAAAGTTGGCATGGTATCGTAATTTCAACCACATAGCATGTGCTAAAAAGTTGAGAGGGTTACCGGAAAAACTGGATGCACTTCGTGTACAAACTGGACAATGTCTTTCGAAGTATCATGGTTTCGGACGAAAACACGTCTATTACAAAGGGATTTCAATTTTTTGAACATATTTTAACTCAGGACTTTTTCTGCATTCAATATGCACCATTCAAAGCCACATCATCACTTGTCAACCATTTTCTGACTTCATTTGCTAGTTTTCATGCATTTCATGATTTATTTTGAGCTAAAATGGCCCTGAATTGAAAAGCACTGCAAATGAACTCTGAAATGGTTGAAAGTTGGCATGGTATCGTAATTTCACCCACATAGCATGTGCTAAAAAGTTGAGAGGGTTACCGGAAAAACTGGATGCACTTCGTGTACAAACTGGACAATGTCTTTCGAAGTATCATGGTTTCGGACGAAAACACGTCTATTACCAAGGGATTTCAATTTTTTGAACATATTTTAACTCAGGACTTTTTCTGCATTCAATATGCACCATTCAAAGCCACATCATCACTTTTCAACCATTTTCTGACTTCATTTGATAGTTTTCATGCATTTCATGATTTGTTTTGAGCTAAAATGACCCTGAATTGAAAAGCACTGCAAATGAACTCTGAAATGGTTGAAAGTTGGCATGGTATCGTAATTTCACCCACATAGCATGTGCTAAAAAGTTGAGAGGGTTACCGGAAAAACTGGATGCACTTCGTGTACAAACAGGACAATGTCTTTCGAAGTATCAGGGTTTCGGACGAAAACACGTCTATTACAAAGGGATTTCTATTTTTTGAACATATTTTAACTCAAGACTTTTTCTGCATTCAATATGCACCATTCAAAGCCACATCATCACTTGTCAACCATTTTCTGACTTCATTTGCTAGTTTTCATGCATTTCATGATTTATTTTGAGCTAAAATGACCCTGAATTGAAAAGCACTGCACATGAACTCTGAAATGGTTGAAAGTTGGCATGGTATCATAATTTCACCCACATAGCATGTGCTAAAAAGTTGAGTGGGTTACCGGAAAAACTGGATGCACTTCGTGTACAAACTGGACAATCTCTTTCGAAGTATCAATGTTTCGGACGAAAACACGTCTATTACAAAGGGATTTCAATTTTTTGAACATATTTTAACTCAAGACTTTTTCTGCATTCAATATGCACCATTCAAAGCCACATCATCACTTGTCAACCATTTTCTGACTTCATTTGCTAGTTTTCATGCATTTCATGATTTATTTTGAGCTAAAATGACCCTGAATTGAAAAGCACTGCACATGAACTCTGAAATGGTTGAAAGTTGGCATGGTATCATAATTTCACCCACATAGCATGTGCTAAAAAGTTGAGTGGGTTACCGGAAAAACTGGATGCACTTCGTGTACAAACTGGACAATCTCTTTCGAAGTATCAATGTTTCGGACGAAAACACGTCTATTACAAAGGGATTTCAATTTTTTGAACATATTTTAACTCAAGACTTTTTCTGCATTCAATATGCACCATTCAAAGCCACATCATCACTTGTCAACCATTTTCTGACTTCATTTGCTAGTTTTCATGCATTTCATGATTTATTTTGAGCTAAAATGACCCTGAATTGAAAAGCACTGCAAATGAACTCTGAAATGGTTGAAAGTTGGCATGGTATCGTAATTTCAACCACATAGCATGTGCTAAAAAGTTGAGAGGGTTACCGGAAAAACTGGATGCACTTCTTGTACAAACTGGACAATGTCTTTCGAAGTATCAGGGTTTCGGACGAAAACACGTCTATTACAAAGGGATTTCAATTTTTTGAACATATTTTAACTCAGGACTTTTTCGGCATTCAATATGCACCATTCAAAGCCACATCATCACTTGTCAACCATTTTCTGACTTCATTTGCTAGTTTTCATGCATTTCATGATTTATTTTGAGCTAAAATGACCCTGAATTGAAAAGCACTGCAAATGAACTCTGAAATGGTTGAAAGTTGGCATGGTATCGTAATTTCAACCACATAGCATGTGCTAAAAAGTTGAGAGGGTTACCGGAAAAACTGGATGCACTTCGTGTACAAACTGGACAATGTCTTTCGAAGTATCATGGTTTCGGACGAAAACACGTCTATTACAAAGGGATTTCAATTTTTTGAACATATTTTAACTCAGGACTTTTTCTGCATTCAATATGCACCATTCAAAGCCACATCATCACTTGTCAACCATTTTCTGACTTCATTTGCTAGTTTTCATGCATTTCATGATTTATTTTGAGCTAAAATGGCCCTGAATTGAAAAGCACTGCAAATGAACTCTGAAATGGTTGAAAGTTGGCATGGTATCGTAATTTCACCCACATAGCATGTGCTAAAAAGTTGAGAGGGTTACCGGAAAAACTGGATGCACTTCGTGTACAAACTGGACAATGTCTTTCGAAGTATCATGGTTTCGGACGAAAACACGTCTATTACAAAGGGATTTCAATTTTTTGAACATATTTTAACTCAGGACTTTTTCTGCATTCAATATGCACCATTCAAAGCCACATCATCACTTTTCAACCATTTTCTGACTTCATTTGATAGTTTTCATGCATTTCATGATTTGTTTTGAGCTAAAATGACCCTGAATTGAAAAGCACTGCAAATGAACTCTGAAATGGTTGAAAGTTGGCATGGTATCGTAATTTCACCCACATAGCATGTGCTAAAAAGTTGAGAGGGTTACCGGAAAAACTGGATGCACTTCGTGTACAAACTGGACAATGTCTTTCGAAGTATCAGGGTTTCGGACGAAAACACGTCTATTAAAAAGGGATTTCAATTTTTTGAACATATTTTAACTCAAGACTTTTTCTGCATTCAATATGCACCATTCAAAGCCACATCATCACTTTTCAACCATTTTCTGACTTCATTTGATAGTTTTCTTGCATTTCATGATTTATTTTGAGCTAAAATGACCCTGAATTGACATGGTATAGTAATTTCACCCACATAGCATGTGCTCAAAAGTTGAGAGGGTTACCGGAAAAACTGGACGCACTTCGTGTACAAACTGGACAATGTATTTCGAAGTATCAGGGTTTCGGACGAAAACACGTCTATTACAAAGGGATTTCTATTTTTTGAACATATTTTAACTCAAGACTTTTTCTGCATTCAATATGCACCATTCAAAGCCACATCATCACTTTTCAACCATTTTCTGAGTTCATTTGCTAGTTTTCATGCATTTCATGATTTATTTTGAGCTAAAATGACCCTGAATTGAAAAGCACTGCACATGAACTCTGAAATGGTTGAAAGTTGGCATGGTATCATAATTTCACCCACATAGCATGTGCTAAAAAGTTGAGAGGGTTACCGGAAAAACTGGATGAACTTCGTGTACAAACTGGACAATCTCTTTCGAAGTATCAATGTTTCGGACGAAAACACGTCTATTACAAAGGGATTTCAATTTTTTGAACATATTTTAACTCAAGACTTTTTCTGCATTCAATATGCACCATTCAAAGCCACATCATCACTTGTCAACCATTTTCTGACTTCATTTGCTAGTTTTCATGCATTTCATGATTTATTTTGAGCTAAAATGACCCTGAATTGAAAAGCACTGCAAATGAACTCTGAAATGGTTGAAAGTTGGCATGGTATCGTAATTTCAACCACATAGCATGTGCTAAAAAGTTGAGAGGGTTACCGGAAAAACTGGATGCACTTCTTGTACAAACTGGACAATGTCTTTCGAAGTATCAGGGTTTCGGACGAAAACACGTCTATTACAAAGGGATTTCAATTTTTTGAACATATTTTAACTCAGGACTTTTTCTGCATTCAATATGCACCATTCAAAGCCACATCATCACTTGTCAACCATTTTCTGACTTCATTTGCTAGTTTTCATGCATTTCATGATTTATTTTGAGCTAAAATGACCCTGAATTGAAAAGCACTGCAAATGAACTCTGAAATGGTTGAAAGTTGGCATGGTATCGTAATTTCAACCACATAGCATGTGCTAAAAAGTTGAGAGGGTTACCGGAAAAACTGGATGCACTTCGTGTACAAATTGGACAATGTCTTTCGAAGTATCATGGTTTCGGACGAAAACACGTCTATTACAAAGGGATTTCAATTTTTTGAACATATTTTAACTCAAGACTTTTTCTGCATTCAATATGCACCATTCAAAGCCATATCATCACTTTTCAACCATTTTCTGACTTCATTTGATAGTTTTCTTGCATTTCATGATTTATTTTGAGCTAAAATAACCCTGAATTGAAAAGCACTGCAAATGAACTCTGAAATGGTTGAAAGTTGACATGGTATCGTAATTTCACCCACATAGCATGTGCTAAAAAGTTGAGAGGGTTACCGGAAAAACTGGACGCACTTCGTGTACAAACTGGACAATGTCTTTCGAAGTATCATGGTTTCGGACGAAAACACGTCTATTACAAAGGGATTTCAATTTTTTGAACATATTTTAACTCAAGACTTTTTCTGCATTCAATATGCACCATTCAAAGCCACATCATCACTTGTCAACCATTTTCTGACTTCATTTGCTAGTTTTCATGCATTTCATGATTTATTTTGGGCTAAAATGACCCTGAATTGAAAAGCACTGCAAATGAACTCTGAAATGGTTGAAAGTTGGCATGGAATCGTAATTTCAACCACATAGCTTTTGCTAAAAAGTTGAGAGGGTTACCGGAAAAACTGGATGCACTTCGTGTACAAACTGGACAATGTCTTTCGAAGTATCAGGGTTTCGGACGAAAACACGTCTATTACAAAGGGATTTCAATTTTTTGAACATATTTTAACTCAAGACTTTTTCTGCATTCAATATGCACCATTCAAAGCCACATCATCACTTTTCAACCATTTTCTGACTTCATTTGATAGTTTTCTTGCATTTCATGATTTATTTTGAGCTAAAATAACCCTGAATTGAAAAGCACTGCAAATGAACTCTGAAATGGTTGAAAGTTGACATGGTATCGTAATTTCACCCACATAGCATGTGCTAAAAAGTTGAGAGGGTTACCGGAAAAACTAGACGCACTTCGTGTACAAACTGGACAATGTATTTCGAAGTATCAGGGTTTCGGACGAAAACACGTCTATTACAAAGGGATTTCTATTTTTTGAACATATTTTAACTCAAGACTTTTTCTCCATTCAATATGCACCATTCAAAGCCACATCATCACTTTTCAACCATTTTCTGACTTCATTTGATAGTTTTCATGCATTTCATGATTTATTTTGAGCTAAAATGACCCTGAATTGAAAAGCACTGCAAATGAACTCTGAAATGGTTGAAAGTTGACATGGTATAGTAATTTCACCCACATAGCATGTGCTCAAAAGTTGAGAGGGTTACCGGAAAAACTGGACGCACTTCGTGTACAAACTGGACAATGTATTTCGAAGTATCAGGGTTTCGGATGAAAACACGTCTATTACAAAGGGATTTCTATTTTTTGAACATATTTTAACTCAATACTTTTTCTGCATTCAATATGCACCATTCAAAGCCACATCATCACTTTTCAACCATTTTCTGACTTCATTTGCTAGTTTTCATGCATTTCATGATTTATTTTGAGCTAAAATGACCCTGAATTGAAAAGCACTGCACATGAACTCTGAAATGGTTGAAAGTTGGCATGGTATCATAATTTCACCCACATAGCATGTGCTAAAAAGTTGAGAGGGTTACCGGAAAAACTGGATGCACTTCGTGTACAAACTGGACAATGTCTTTCGAAGTATCAGGGTTTCGGACGAAAACACGTCTATTACAAAGGGATTTCAATTTTTTGAACATATTTTAACTCAGGACTTTTTCTGCATTCAATATGCACCATTCAAAGCCACATCATCACTTTTCAACCATTTTCTGACTTCATTTGATAGTTTTCATGCATTTCATGATTTGTTTTGAGCTAAAATGACCCTGAATTGAAAAGCACTGCAAATGAACTCTGAAATGGTTGAAAGTTGGCATGGTATCGTAATTTCACCCACATAGCATGTGCTAAAAAGTTGAGAGGGTTACCGGAAAAACTGGATGCACTTCGTGTACAAACTGGACAATGTCTTTCGAAGTATCAGGGTTTCGGACGAAAACACGTCTATTACAAAGGGATTTCAATTTTTTGAACATATTTTAACTCAAGACTTTTTCTGCATTCAATATGCACCATTCAAAGCCATATCATCACTTTTCAACCATTTTCTGACTTCATTTGATAGTTTTCTTGCATTTCATGATTTATTTTGAGCTAAAATAACCCTGAATTGAAAAGCACTGCAAATGAACTCTGAAATGGTTGAAAGTTGACATGGTATCGTAATTTCACCCACATAGCATGTGCTAAAAAGTTGAGAGGGTTACCGGAAAAACTGGACGCACTTCGTGTACAAACTGGACAATGTACTTCGAAGTATCAGGGTTTCGGATGAAAACACGTCTATTACAAAGGGATTTCTATTTTTTGTACATATTTTAACTCAAGACTTTTTCTGCATTCAATATGCACCATTCAATGCCACATCATCACTTTTCAACCATTTTCTGACTTCATTTGATAGTTTTCATGCATTTCATGATTTATTTTGAGCTAAAATGACCCTCAATTGAAAAGCACTGCAAATGAACTCTGAAATGGTTGAAAGTTGACATGGTATCGTAATTTCACCCACATAGCATGTGCTCAAAAGTTGAGAGGGTTACCGGAAAAACTGGACGCACTTCGTGTACAAACTGGACAATGTATTTCGAAGTATCAGGGTTTCGGACGAAAACACGTCTATTACAAAGGGATTTCTATTTTTTGAACATATTTTAACTCAAGACTTTTTCTGCATTCAATATGCACCATTCAAAGCCACATCATCACTTTTCAACCATTTTCTGACTTCATTTGCTAGTTTTCATGCATTTCATGATTTATTTTGAGCTAAAATGACCCTGAATTGAAAAGCACTGCAAATGAACTCTGAAATGGTTGAAAGTTGGCATGGTATCATAATTTCACCCACATAGCATGTGCTAAAAAGTTGAGAGGGTTACCGGAAAAACTGGACGCACTTCGTGTACAAACTGGACAATGTCTTTCGAAGTATCAGGGTTTCGGACGAAAACACGTCTATTACAAAGGGATTTCAATTTTTTGAACATATTTTAACTCAAGACTTTTTCTGCATTCAATATGCACCATTCAAAGCCACATCATCACTTTTCAACCATTTTCTGACTTCATTTGATAGTTTTCATGCATTTCATGATTTGTTTTGAGCTAAAATGACCCTGAATTGAAAAGCACTGCAAATGAACTCTGAAATGGTTGAAAGTTGGCATGGTATCATAATTTCACCCACATAGCATGTGCTAAAAAGTTGAGAGGGTTACCGGAAAAACTGGATGCACTTCGTGTACATACTGGACAATCTCTTTCGAAGTATCAATGTTTCGGACGAAAACACGTCTATTACAAAGGGATTTCAATTTTTTGAACATATTTTAACTCAAGACTTTTTCTGCATTCAATATGCACCATTCAAAGCCACATCATCACTTTTCAACCATTTTCTGACTTCATTTGCTAGTTTTCATGCATTTCATGATTTATTTTGAGCTAAAATGACCCTGAATTGAAAAGCACTGCAAATGAACTCTGAAATGGTTGAAAGTTGGCATGGTATCATAATTTCACCCACATAGCATGTGCTAAAAAGTTGAGAGGGTTACCGGAAAAACTGGATGCACTTCGTGTACAAACTGGACAATCTCTTTCGAAGTATCAATGTTTCGGACAAAAACACGTCTATTACAAAGGGATTTCTATTTTTTGAACATAGTTTAACTCAAGACTTTTTCTGCATTCAATATGCACCATTCAAGGCCACATCATCACTTTTCAACCATTTTCTGACTTCATTTGCTAGTTTTCATGCATTTCATGATTTATTTTGAGCTAAAATGACCCTGAATTGAAAAGCACTGCAAATGAACTCTGAAATGGTTGAAAGTTGGCATGGTATCATAATTTCACCCACATAGCATGTGCTAAAAAGTTGAGAGGGTTACCGGAAAAACTGGATGCACTTCGTGTACAAACTGGACAATCTCTTTCGAAGTATCAGGGTTTCGGGCGAAAACAAGTCTATTACAAAGGGATTTCAATTTTTTGAACATATTTTAACTCAAGACTTTTTCTGCATTCAATATGCACCATTCAAAGCCACATCATCACTTGTCAACCATTTTCTGACTGCATTTGCTAGTTTTCATGCATTTCATGATTTATTTTGAGCTAAAATGACCCTGAATTGAAAAGCACTGCAAATGAACTCTGAAATGGTTGAAAGTTGGCATGGTATCGTAATTTCAACCACATAGCATGTGCTAAAAAGTTGAGAGGGTTACCGGAAAAACAGGATGCACTTCGTGTACAAACTGGACAATGTCTTTCGAAGTATCAGGGTTTCGGACGAAAACACGTCTATTACAAAGGGATTTCAATTTTTTGAACATATTTTAACTCAGGACTTTTTCTGCATTCAATATGCACCATTCAAAGCCACATCATCACTTTTCAACCATTTTCTGACTTCATTTGATAGTTTTCATGCATTTCATGATTTGTTTTGAGCTAAAATGACCCTGAATTGAAAAGCACTGCAAATGAATTCTGAAATGGTTGAAAGTTGGCATGGTATCGTAATTTCAGCCACATAGCATGTGCTAAAAAGTTGAGAGGGTTACCGGAAAAACTGGATGCACTTCGTGTACAAACTGGACAATGTCTTTCGAAGTATCAGGGTTTCGGACGAAAACACGTCTATTACAAAGGGATTTCAATTTTTTGAACATATTTTAACTCAAGACTTTTTCTGCATTCAATATGCACCATTCAAAGCCACATCATCACTTGTCAACCATTTTCTGACTTCATTTGCTAGTTTTCATGCATTTCATGATTTATTTTGAGCTAAAATGACCCTGAATTGAAAAGCACTGCAAATGAACTCTGAAATGGTTGAAAGTTGGCATGGAATCGTAATTTCAACCACATAGCATGTGCTAAAAAGTTGAGATGGTTACCGGAAAAACTGGATGCACTTCGTGTACAAACTGGACAATGTCTTTCGTAGTATCAGGGTTTCGGACGAAAACACGTCTATTACAAAGGGATTTCAATTTTTTGAACATATTTTAACTCAAGACTTTTTCTGCATTCAATATGCACCATTCAAAGCCACATCATCACTTTTCAACCATTTTCTGACTTCATTTGATAGTTTTCATGCATTTCATGATTTGTTTTGAGCTAAAATGACCCTGAATTGAAAAGCACTGCAAATGAATTCTGAAATGGTTGAAAGTTGGCATGGTATCGTAATCTCAGCCACATAGCATGTGCTAAAAAGTTGAGAGGGTTACCGGAAAAACTGGATGCACTTCGTGTACAAACTGGACAATGTCTTTCGAAGTATCAGGGTTTCGGACGAAAACACGTCTATTACAAAGGGATTTCAATTTTTTGAACATATTTTAACTCAATACTTTTTCTGCATTCAATATGCACCATTCAAAGCCACATCATCACTTTTCAACCATTTTCTGACTTCATTTGCTAGTTTTCATGTATTTCATGATTTATTTTGAGCTAAAATGACCCTGAATTGAAAAGCACTGCAAATGTACTCTGAAATGGTTGAAAGTTGGCATGGAATCGTAATTTCAACCACATAGCATGTGCTAAAAAGTTGAGAGGGTTCCCGGAAAAACTGGATGCACTTCGTGTACAAACTGGACAATGTCTTTCGAAGTATCAGGGTTTCGGACGAAAACACGTCTATTACAAAGGGATTTCAATTTTTTGAACTTATTTTAACTCAAGACTTTTTCTGCATTCAACATGCACCATTGAAAGCCACATCATCACTTTTCATCCATTTTCTGACTTCATTTGCTAGTTTTCATGCATTTCATGATTTATTTTGAGCTAAAATGACCCTGAATTGAAAAGCACTGCAAATGAACTCTGAAATGGTTGAAAGTTGGCATGGTATCTTAATTTCACCCACATAACATGTGCGAAAAAGTTGAGAGGGTTACCGGAAAAACTGGATGCACTTCGTGTACAAACTGGACAATCTCTTTCGAAGTATCAAGGTTTCGGACGAAAACACGTCTATTACAAAGGGATTTCAATTTTTTGAACATATTTTAACTCAAGACTTTTTCTGCATTCAATATGCACCATTCAAAGCCACATCATCACTTTTCAACCATTTTCTGACTTCATTTGCTAGTTTTTATGCATTTCATGATTTATTTTGAGCTAAAATGACCCTGAATTGAAAGGCACTGCAAATGAACTCTGAAATGGTTGAAAGTTGGCATGGTATCATAATTTCACCCACATAGCATGTGCTAAAAAGTTGAGAGGGTTACCGGAAAAACTGGATGCACTTCGCGTACAAACTGGACAATCTCTTTCGAAGTATCAGGGTTTCGGACGAAAACACGTCTATTACAAAGGGATTTCAATTTTTTGAACATATTTTAACTCAAGACTTTTTCTGCATTCAATATGCACCATTCAAAGCCACATCATCACTTTTCAACCATTTTCTGACTTCATTTGCTAGTTTTCATGCATTTCATGATTTATTTTGAGCTAAAATGACCCTGAATTGAAAAGCACTGCAAATGAACTCTGAAATGGTTGAAAGTTGGCATGGTATCATAATTGCACCCACATAGCATGTGCTAAAAAGTTGAGAGGGTTACCGGAAAAACTGGATGCACTTCGTGTACAAACTGGACAATGTCTTTCGAAGTATCAGGGTTTCGGACGAAAACACGTCTATTACAAAGGGATTTCAATTTTTTGAACATATTTTAACTCAATACTTTTTCTGCATTCAATATGCACCATTCAAAGCCACATCATCACTTTTCAACCATTTTCTGACTTCATTTGCTAGTTTTCATGCATTTCATGATTTATTTTGAGCTAAAATGACCCTGAATTGAAAAGCACTGCAAATGTACTCTGAAATGGTTGAAAGTTGGCATGGAATCGTAATTTCAACCACATAGCATGTGCTAAAAAGTTGAGAGGGTTCCCGGAAAAACTGGATGCACTTCGTGTACAAACTGGACAATGTCTTTCGAAGTATCAGGGTTTCGGACGAAAACACGTCTATTACAAAGGGATTTCAATTTTTTGAACTTATTTTAACTCAAGACTTTTTCTGCATTCAACATGCACCATTGAAAGCCACATCATCACTTTTCATCCATTTTCTGACTTCATTTGCTAGTTTTCATGCATTTCATGATTTATTTTGAGCTAAAATGACCCTGAATTGAAAAGCACTGCAAATGAACTCTGAAATGGTTGAAAGTTGGCATGGTATCATAATTGCACCCACATAGCATGTGCTAAAAAGTTGAGAGGGTTACCGGAAAAACTGGATGCACTTCGTGTACAAACTGGACAATGTCTTTCGAAGTATCAGGGTTTCGGACGAAAACACGTCTATTACAAAGGGATTTCAATTTTTTGAACATATTTTAACTCAATACTTTTTCTGCATTCAATATGCACCATTCAAAGCCACATCATCACTTTTCAACCATTTTCTGACTTCATTTGCTAGTTTTCATGTATTTCATGATTTATTTTGAGCTAAAATGACCCTGAATTGAAAAGCACTGCAAATGTACTCTGAAATGGTTGAAAGTTGGCATGGAATCGTAATTTCAACCACATAGCATGTGCTAAAAAGTTGAGAGGGTTCCCGGAAAAACTGGATGCACTTCGTGTACAAACTGGACAATGTCTTTCGAAGTATCAGGGTTTCGGACGAAAACACGTCTATTACAAAGGGATTTCAATTTTTTGAACTTATTTTAACTCAAGACTTTTTCTGCATTCAACATGCACCATTGAAAGCCACATCATCACTTTTCATCCATTTTCTGACTTCATTTGCTAGTTTTCATGCATTTCATGATTTATTTTGAGCTAAAATGACCCTGAATTGAAAAGCACTGCAAATGAACTCTGAAATGGTTGAAAGTTGGCATGGTATCTTAATTTCACCCACATAACATGTGCGAAAAAGTTGAGAGGGTTACCGGAAAAACTGGATGCACTTCGTGTACAAACTGGACAATCTCTTTCGAAGTATCAAGGTTTCGGACGAAAACACGTCTATTACAAAGGGATTTCAATTTTTTGAACATATTTTAACTCAAGACTTTTTCTGCATTCAATATGCACCATTCAAAGCCACATCATCACTTTTCAACCATTTTCTGACTTCATTTGCTAGTTTTTATGCATTTCATGATTTATTTTGAGCTAAAATGACCCTGAATTGAAAAGCACTGCAAATGAACTCTGAAATGGTTGAAAGTTGGCATGGTATCATAATTTCACCCACATAGCATGTGCTAAAAAGTTGAGAGGGTTACCGGAAAAACTGGATGCACTTCGCGTACAAACTGGACAATCTCTTTCGAAGTATCAGGGTTTCGGACGAAAACACGTCTATTACAAAGGGATTTCAATTTTTTGAACATATTTTAACTCAAGACTTTTTCTGCATTCAATATGCACCATTCAAAGCCACATCATCACTTTTCAACCATTTTCTGACTTCATTTGCTAGTTTTCATGCATTTCATGATTTATTTTGAGCTAAAATGACCCTGAATTGAAAAGCACTGCAAATGAACTCTGAAATGGTTGAAAGTTGGCATGGTATCATAATTGCACCCACATAGCATGTGCTAAAAAGTTGAGAGGGTTACCGGAAAAACTGGATGCACTTCGTGTACAAACTGGACAATGTCTTTCGAAGTATCAGGGTTTCGGACGAAAACACGTCTATTACAAAGGGATTTCAATTTTTTGAACATATTTTAACTCAATACTTTTTCTGCATTCAATATGCACCATTCAAAGCCACATCATCACTTTTCAACCATTTTCTGACTTCATTTGCTAGTTTTCATGCATTTCATGATTTATTTTGAGCTAAAATGACCCTGAATTGAAAAGCACTGCAAATGTACTCTGAAATGGTTGAAAGTTGGCATGGAATCGTAATTTCAACCACATAGCATGTGCTAAAAAGTTGAGAGGGTTCCCGGAAAAACTGGATGCACTTCGTGTACAAACTGGACAATGTCTTTCGAAGTATCAGGGTTTCGGACGAAAACACGTCTATTACAAAGGGATTTCAATTTTTTGAACTTATTTTAACTCAAGACTTTTTCTGCATTCAACATGCACCATTGAAAGCCACATCATCACTTTTCATCCATTTTCTGACTTCATTTGCTAGTTTTCATGCATTTCATGATTTATTTTGAGCTAAAATGACCCTGAATTGAAAAGCACTGCAAATGAACTCTGAAATGGTTGAAAGTTGGCATGGTATCATAATTGCACCCACATAGCATGTGCTAAAAAGTTGAGAGGGTTACCGGAAAAACTGGATGCACTTCGTGTACAAACTGGACAATGTCTTTCGAAGTATCAGGGTTTCGGACGAAAACACGTCTATTACAAAGGGATTTCAATTTTTTGAACATATTTTAACTCAATACTTTTTCTGCATTCAATATGCACCATTCAAAGCCACATCATCACTTTTCAACCATTTTCTGACTTCATTTGCTAGTTTTCATGCATTTCATGATTTATTTTGAGCTAAAATGACCCTGAATTGAAAAGCACTGCAAATGTACTCTGAAATGGTTGAAAGTTGGCATGGAATCGTAATTTCAACCACATAGCATGTGCTAAAAAGTTGAGAGGGTTCCCGGAAAAACTGGATGCACTTCGTGTACAAACTGGACAATGTCTTTCGAAGTATCAGGGTTTCGGACGAAAACACGTCTATTACAAAGGGATTTCAATTTTTTGAACTTATTTTAACTCAAGACTTTTTCTGCATTCAACATGCACCATTGAAAGCCACATCATCACTTTTCATCCATTTTCTGACTTCATTTGCTAGTTTTCATGCATTTCATGATTTATTTTGAGCTAAAATGACCCTGAATTGAAAAGCACTGCAAATGAACTCTGAAATGGTTGAAAGTTGGCATGGTATCTTAATTTCACCCACATAACATGTGCGAAAAAGTTGAGAGGGTTACCGGAAAAACTGGATGCACTTCGTGTACAAACTGGACAATCTCTTTCGAAGTATCAAGGTTTCGGACGAAAACACGTCTATTACAAAGGGATTTCAATTTTTTGAACATATTTTAACTCAAGACTTTTTCTGCATTCAATATGCACCATTCAAAGCCACATCATCACTTTTCAACCATTTTCTGACTTCATTTGCTAGTTTTTATGCATTTCATGATTTATTTTGAGCTAAAATGACCCTGAATTGAAAAGCACTGCAAATGAACTCTGAAATGGTTGAAAGTTGGCATGGTATCATAATTTCACCCACATAGCATGTGCTAAAAAGTTGAGAGGGTTACCGGAAAAACTGGATGCACTTCGCGTACAAACTGGACAATCTCTTTCGAAGTATCAGGGTTTCGGACGAAAACACGTCTATTACAAAGGGATTTCAATTTTTTGAACATATTTTAACTCAAGACTTTTTCTGCATTCAATATGCACCATTCAAAGCCACATCATCACTTTTCAACCATTTTCTGACTTCATTTGCTAGTTTTGATGCATTTCATGATTTATTTTGAGCTAAAATGACCCTGAATTGAAAAGCACTGCAAATGAACTCTGAAATGGTTGAAAGTTGGCATGGTATCATAATTGCACCCACATAGCATGTGCTAAAAAGTTGAGAGGGTTACCGGAAAAACAGGATGCACTTCGTGTACAAACTGGACAATGTCTTTCGAAGTATCAGGGTTTCGGACGAAAACACGTCTATTACAAAGGGATTTCAATTTTTTGAACATATTTTAACTCAGGACTTTTTCTGCATTCAATATGCATCATTCAAAGCCACATCATCACTTTTCAACCATTTTCTGACTTCATTTGATAGTTTTCATGCATTTCATGATTTGTTTTGAGCTAAAATGACCCTGAATTGAAAAGCACTGCAAATGAACTCTGAAATGGTTGAAAGTTGGCATGGTATCGTAATTTCACCCACATAGCATGTGCTAAAGAGTTGAGAGGGTTACCGAAAAAACTGGATGCACTTCGCGTACAAACTGGACAATCTCTTTCGAAGTATCAGGGTTTCGGACGAAAACACGTCTATTACAAAGGGATTTCAATTTTTTGAACATATTTTAACTCAAGACTTTTTCTGCATTCAATATGCACCATTCAAAGCCACATCATCACTTTTCAACCATTTTCTGACTTCATTTGCTAGTTTTCATGCATTTCATGATTTATTTTGAGCTAAAATGACCCTGAATTGAAAAGCACTGCAAATGTACTCTGAAATGGTTGAAAGTTGGCATGGAATCGTAATTTCAACCACATAGCATGTGCTAAAAAGTTGAGAGGGTTCCCGGAAAAACTGGATGCACTTCGTGTACAAACTGGACAATGTCTTTCGAAGTATCAGGGTTTCGGACGAAAACACGTCTATTACAAAGGGATTTCAATTTTTTGAACATATTTTAACTCAAGACTTTTTCTGCATTCAATATGCACCATTCAAAGCCACATCATCACTTTTCAACCATTTTCTGACTTCATTTGATAGTTTTCTTGCATTTCATGATTTATTTTGAGGTAAAATAACCCTGAATTGAAAAGCACTGCAAATGAACTCTGAAATGGTTGAAAGTTGACATGGTATCGTAATTTCACCCACATAGCATGTGCTAAAAAGTTGAGAGGGTTACCGGAAAAACTGGACGCACTTCGTGTACAAACTGGACAATGTATTTCGAAGTATCAGGGTTTCGGACGAAAACACGTCTATTACAAAGGGATTTCTATTTTTTGAACATATTTTATCTCAAGACTTTTTCTGCATTCAACATGCACCATTGAAAGCCACATCATCACTTTTCATCCATTTTCTGACTTCATTTGCTAGTTTTCATGCATTTCATGATTTATTTTGAGCTAAAATGACCCTGAATTGAAAAGCACTTCAAATGAAGTCTGAAATGGTTGAAAGTTGGCATGGTATCTTAATTTCACCCACATAACATGTGCGAAAAAGTTGAGAGGGTTACCGGAAAAACTGGATGCACTTCGTGTACAAACTGGACAATCTCTTTCGAAGTATCAAGGTTTCGGACGAAAACACGTCTATTACAAAGGGATTTCAATTTTTTGAACATATTTTAACTCAAGACTTTTTCTGCATTCAATATGCACCATTCAAAGCCACATCATCACTTTTCAACCATTTTCTGACTTCATTTGCTAGTTTTTATGCATTTCATGATTTATTTTGAGCTAAAAAGACCCTGAATTGAAAAGCACTGCAAATGAACTCTGAAATGGTTGAAAGTTGGCATGGTATCATAATTTCACCCACATAGCATGTGCTAAAAAGTTGAGAGGGTTACCGGAAAAACTGGATGCACTTCGCGTACAAACTGGACAATCTCTTTCGAAGTATCAGGGTTTCGGACGAAAACACGTCTATTACAAAGGGATTTCAATTTTTTGAACATATTTTAACTCAAGACTTTTTCTGCATTCAATATGCACCATTCAAAGCCACATCATCACTTTTCAACCATTTTCTGACTTCATTTGCTAGTTTTCATGCATTTCATGATTTATTTTGAGCTAAAATGACCCTGAATTGAAAAGCACTGCAAATGAACTCTGAAATGGTTGAAAGTTGGCATGGTATCATAATTTCACCCACATAGCATGTGCTAAAAAGTTGAGAGGGTTACCGGAAAAACTGGATGCACTTCGCGTACAAACTGGACAATCTCTTTCGAAGTATCAGGGTTTCGGACGAAAACACGTCTATTACAAAGGGATTTCAATTTTTTGAACATATTTTAACTCAAGACTTTTTCTGCATTCAATATGCACCATTCAAAGCCACATCATCACTTGTCAACCATTTTCTGACTTCATTTGCTAGTTTTCATGCATTTCATGATTTATTTTGAGCTAAAATGACCCTGAATTGAAAAGCACTGCAAATGAACTCTGAAATGGTTGAAAGTTGGCATGGAATCGTAATTTCAACCACATAGCATGTGCTAAAAAGTTGAGATGGTTACCGGAAAAACTGGATGCACTTCGTGTACAAACTGGACAATGTCTTTCGTAGTATCAGGGTTTCGGACGAAAACACGTCTATTACAAAGGGATTTCAATTTTTTGAACATATTTTAACTCAAGACTTTTTCTGCATTCAATATGCACCATTCAAAGCCACATCATCACTTTTCAACCATTTTCTGACTTCATTTGCTAGTTTTCATGCATTTCATGATTTATTTTGAGCTAAAATGACCCTGAATTGAAAAGCACTGCAAATGTACTCTGAAATGGTTGAATGTTGGCATGGAATCGTAATTTCAACCACATAGCATGTGCTAAAAAGTTGAGAGGGTTCCCGGAAAAACTGGATGCACTTCGTGTACAAACTGGACAATGTCTTTCGAAGTATCAGGGTTTCGGACGAAAACACGTCTATTACAAAGGGATTTCAATTTTTTGAACTTATTTTAACTAAAGACTTTTTCTGCATTCAACATGCACCATTGAAAGCCACATCATCACTTTTCATCCATTTTCTGACTTCATTTGCTAGTTTTCATGCATTTCATGATTTATTTTGAGCTAAAATGACCCTGAATTGAAAAGCACTGCAAATGAACTCTGAAATTGTTGAAAGTTGGCATGGTATCTTAATTTCACCCACATAACATGTGCGAAAAAGTTGAGAGGGTTACCGGAAAAACTGGATGCACTTCGTGTACAAACTGGACAATCTCTTTCGAAGTATCAAGGTTTCGGACGAAAACACGTCTATTACAAAGGGATTTCAATTTTTTGAACATATTTTAACTCAAGACTTTTTCTGCATTCAATATGCACCATTCAAAGCCACATCATCACTTTTCAACCATTTTCTGACTTCATTTGCTAGTTTTTATGCATTTCATGATTTATTTTGAGCTAAAATGACCCTGAATTGAAAAGCACTGCAAATGAACTCTGAAATGGTTGAAAGTTGGCATGGTATCATAATTTCACCCACATAGCATGTGCTAAAAAGTTGAGAGGGTTACCGGAAAAACTGGATGCACTTCGCGTACAAACTGGACAATCTCTTTCGAAGTATCAGGGTTTCGGACGAAAACACGTCTATTACAAAGGGATTTCAATTTTTTGAACATATTTTAACTCAAGACTTTTTCTGCATTCAATATGCACCATTCAAAGCCACATCATCACTTTTCAACCATTTTCTGACTTCATTTGCTAGTTTTCATGCATTTCATGATTTATTTTGAGCTAAAATGACCCTGAATTGAAAAGCACTGCAAATGAACTCTGAAATGGTTGAAAGTTGGCATGGTATCATAATTGCACCCACATAGCATGTGCTAAAAAGTTGAGAGGGTTACCGGAAAAACTGGATGCACTTCGTGTACAAACTGGACAATGTCTTTCGAAGTATCAGGGTTTCGGACGAAAACACATCTATTACAAAGGGATTTCAATTTTTTGAACATATTTTAACTCAATACTTTTTCTGCATTCAATATGCACCATTCAAAGCCACATCATCACTTTTCAACCATTTTCTGACTTCATTTGCTAGTTTTCATGCATTTCATGATTTATTTTGAGCTAAAATGACCCTGAATTGAAAAGCACTGCAAATGTACTCTGAAATGGTTGAAAGTTGGCATGGAATCGTAATTTCAACCACATAGCATGTGCTAAAAAGTTGAGAGGGTTCCCGGAAAAACTGGATGCACTTCGTGTACAAACTGGACAATGTCTTTCGAAGTATCAGGGTTTCGGACGAAAACACGTCTATTACAAAGGGATTTCAATTTTTTGAACTTATTTTAACTCAAGACTTTTTCTGCATTCAACATGCACCATTGAAAGCCACATCATCACTTTTCATCCATTTTCTGACTTCATTTGCTAGTTTTCATGCATTTCATGATTTATTTTGAGCTAAAATGACCCTGAATTGAAAAGCACTGCAAATGAACTCTGAAATGGTTGAAAGTTGGCATGGTATCTTAATTTCACCCACATAACATGTGCGAAAAAGTTGAGAGGGTTACCGGAAAAACTGGATGCACTTCGTGTACAAACTGGACAATCTCTTTCGAAGTATCAAGGTTTCGGACGAAAACACGTCTATTACAAAGGGATTTCAATTTTTTGAACATATTTTAACTCAAGACTTTTTCTGCATTCAATATGCACCATTCAAAGCCACATCATCACTTTTCAACCATTTTCTGACTTCATTTGCTAGTTTTTATGCATTTCATGATTTATTTTGAGCTAAAATGACCCTGAATTGAAAAGCACTGCAAATGAACTCTGAAATGGTTGAAAGTTGGCATGGTATCATAATTTCACCCACATAGCATGTGCTAAAAAGTTGAGAGGGTTACCGGAAAAACTGGATGCACTTCGCGTACAAACTGGACAATCTCTTTCGAAGTATCAGGGTTTCGGACGAAAACACGTCTATTACAAAGGGATTTCAATTTTTTGAACATATTTTAACTCAAGACTTTTTCTGCATTCAATATGCACCATTCAAAGCCACATCATCACTTTTCAACCATTTTCTGACTTCATTTGCTAGTTTTCATGCATTTCATGATTTATTTTGAGCTAAAATGACCCTGAATTGAAAAGCACTGCAAATGAACTCTGAAATGGTTGAAAGTTGGCATGGTATCATAATTGCACCCACATAGCATGTGCTAAAAAGTTGAGAGGGTTACCGGAAAAACTGGATGCACTTCGTGTACAAACTGGACAATGTCTTTCGAAGTATCAGGGTTTCGGACGAAAACACGTCTATTACAAAGGGATTTCAATTTTTTGAACATATTTTAACTCAATACTTTTTCTGCATTCAATATGCACCATTCAAAGCCACATCATCACTTTTCAACCATTTTCTGACTTCATTTGCTAGTTTTCATGCATTTCATGATTTATTTTGAGCTAAAATGACCCTGAATTGAAAAGCACTGCAAATGTACTCTGAAATGGTTGAAAGTTGGCATGGAATCGTAATTTCAACCACATAGCATGTGCTAAAAAGTTGAGAGGGTTCCCGGAAAAACTGGATGCACTTCGTGTACAAACTGGACAATGTCTTTCGAAGTATCAGGGTTTCGGACGAAAACACGTCTATTACAAAGGGATTTCAATTTTTTGAACTTATTTTAACTCAAGACTTTTTCTGCATTCAACATGCACCATTGAAAGCCACATCATCACTTTTCATCCATTTTCTGACTTCATTTGCTAGTTTTCATGCATTTCATGATTTATTTTGAGCTAAAATGACCCTGAATTGAAAAGCACTGCAAATGAACTCTGAAATGGTTGAAAGTTGGCATGGTATCTTAATTTCACCCACATAACATGTGCGAAAAAGTTGAGAGGGTTACCGGAAAAACTGGATGCACTTCGTGTACAAACTGGACAATCTCTTTCGAAGTATCAAGGTTTCGGACGAAAACACGTCTATTACAAAGGGATTTCAATTTTTTGAACATATTTTAACTCAAGACTTTTTCTGCATTCAATATGCACCATTCAAAGCCACATCATCACTTTTCAACCATTTTCTGACTTCATTTGCTAGTTTTTATGCATTTCATGATTTATTTTGAGCTAAAATGACCCTGAATTGAAAAGCACTGCAAATGAACTCTGAAATGGTTGAAAGTTGGCATGGTATCATAATTTCACCCACATAGCATGTGCTAAAAAGTTGAGAGGGTTACCGGAAAAACTGGATGCACTTCGCGTACAAACTGGACAATCTCTTTCGAAGTATCAGGGTTTCGGACGAAAACACGTCTATTACAAAGGGATTTCAATTTTTTGAACATATTTTAACTCAATACTTTTTCTGCACTCAATATGCACCATTCAAAGCCACATCATCACTTTTCAACCATTTTCTGACTTCATTTGCTAGTTTTCATGCATTTCATGATTTATTTTGAGCTAAAATGACCCTGAATTGAAAAGCACTGCAAATGAACTCTGAAATGGTTGAAAGTTGGCATGGTATCATAATTGCACCCACATAGCATGTGCTAAAAAGTTGAGAGGGTTACCGGAAAAACAGGATGCACTTCGTGTACAAACTGGACAATGTCTTTCGAAGTATCAGGGTTTCGGACGAAAACACGTCTATTACAAAGGGATTTCAATTTTTTGAACATATTTTAACTCAGGACTTTTTCTGCATTCAATATGCATCATTCAAAGCCACATCATCACTTTTCAACCATTTTCTGACTTCATTTGATAGTTTTCATGCATTTCATGATTTGTTTTGAGCTAAAATGACCCTGAATTGAAAAGCACTGCAAATGAACTCTGAAATGGTTGAAAGTTGGCATGGTATCGTAATTTCACCCACATAGCATGTGCTAAAGAGTTGAGAGGGTTACCGAAAAAACTGGATGCACTTCGTGTACAAACTGGACAATGTCTTTCGAAGTATCAGGGTTTCGGACGAAAACACGTCTATTACAAAGGGATTTCAATTTTTTGAACATATTTTAACTCAAGACTTTTTCTGCATTCAATATGCACCATTCAAAGCCACATCATCACTTTTCAACCATTTTCTGACTTCATTTGATAGTTTTCTTGCATTTCATGATTTATTTTGAGGTAAAATAACCCTGAATTGAAAAGCACTGCAAATGAACTCTGAAATGGTTGAAAGTTGACATGGTATCGTAATTTCACCCACATAGCATGTGCTAAAAAGTTGAGAGGGTTACCGGAAAAACTGGACGCACTTCGTGTACAAACTGGACAATGTATTTCGAAGTATCAGGGTTTCGGACGAAAACACGTCTATTACAAAGGGATTTCTATTTTTTGAACATATTTTATCTCAAGACTTTTTCTGCATTCAACATGCACCATTGAAAGCCACATCATCACTTTTCATCCATTTTCTGACTTCATTTGCTAGTTTTCATGCATTTCATGATTTATTTTGAGCTAAAATGACCCTGAATTGAAAAGCACTGCAAATGAAGTCTGAAATGGTTGAAAGTTGGCATGGTATCTTAATTTCACCCACATAACATGTGCGAAAAAGTTGAGAGGGTTACCGGAAAAACTGGATGCACTTCGTGTACAAACTGGACAATCTCTTTCGAAGTATCAAGGTTTCGGACGAAAACACGTCTATTACAAAGGGATTTCAATTTTTTGAACATATTTTAACTCAAGACTTTTTCTGCATTCAATATGCACCATTCAAAGCCACATCATCACTTTTCAACCATTTTCTGACTTCATTTGCTAGTTTTTATGCATTTCATGATTTATTTTGAGCTAAAAAGACCCTGAATTGAAAAGCACTGCAAATGAACTCTGAAATGGTTGAAAGTTGGCATGGTATCATAATTTCACCCACATAGCATGTGCTAAAAAGTTGAGAGGGTTACCGGAAAAACTGGATGCACTTCGCGTACAAACTGGACAATCTCTTTCGAAGTATCAGGGTTTCGGACGAAAACACGTCTATTACAAAGGGATTTCAATTTTTTGAACATATTTTAACTCAAGACTTTTTCTGCATTCAATATGCACCATTCAAAGCCACATCATCACTTTTCAACCATTTTCTGACTTCATTTGCTAGTTTTCATGCATTTCATGATTTATTTTGAGCTAAAATGACCCTGAATTGAAAAGCACTGCAAATGAACTCTGAAATGGTTGAAAGTTGGCATGGTATCATAATTTCACCCACATAGCATGTGCTAAAAAGTTGAGAGGGTTACCGGAAAAACTGGATGCACTTCGCGTACAAACTGGACAATCTCTTTCGAAGTATCAGGGTTTCGGACGAAAACACGTCTATTACAAAGGGATTTCAATTTTTTGAACATATTTTAACTCAAGACTTTTTCTGCATTCAATATGCACCATTCAAAGCCACATCATCACTTGTCAACCATTTTCTGACTTCATTTGCTAGTTTTCATGCATTTCATGATTTATTTTGAGCTAAAATGACCCTGAATTGAAAAGCACTGCAAATGAACTCTGAAATGGTTGAAAGTTGGCATGGAATCGTAATTTCAACCACATAGCATGTGCTAAAAAGTTGAGATGGTTACCGGAAAAACTGGATGCACTTCGTGTACAAACTGGACAATGTCTTTCGTAGTATCAGAGTTTCGGACGAAAACACGTCTATTACAAAGGGATTTCAATTTTTTGAACATATTTTAACTCAAGACTTTTTCTGCATTCAATATGCACCATTCAAAGCCACATCATCACTTTTCAACCATTTTCTGACTTCATTTGATAGTTTTCATGCATTTCATGATTTGTTTTGAGCTAAAATGACCCTGAATTGAAAAGCACTGCAAATGAATTCTGAAATGGTTGAAAGTTGGCATGGTATCGTAATCTCAGCCACATAGCATGTGCTAAAAAGTTGAGAGGGTTACCGGAAAAACTGGATGCACTTCGTGTACAAACTGGACAATGTCTTTCGAAGTATCAGGGTATCGGACGAAAACACGTCTATTACAAAGGGATTTCAATTTTTTGAACATATTTTAACTCAAGACTTTTTCTGCATTCAATATGCACCATTCAAAGCCACATCATCACTTTTCAACCATTTTCTGACTTCATTTGCTAGTTTTCATGCATTTCATGATTTATTTTGAGCTAAAATGACCCTGAATTGAAAAGCACTGCAAATGTACTCTGAAATGGTTGAATGTTGGCATGGAATCGTAATTTCAACCACATAGCATGTGCTAAAAAGTTGAGAGGGTTCCCGGAAAAACTGGATGCACTTCGTGTACAAACTGGACAATGTCTTTCGAAGTATCAGGGTTTCGGACGAAAACACGTCTATTACAAAGGGATTTCAATTTTTTGAACTTATTTTAACTAAAGACTTTTTCTGCATTCAACATGCACCATTGAAAGCCACATCATCACTTTTCATCCATTTTCTGACTTCATTTGCTAGTTTTCATGCATTTCATGATTTATTTTGAGCTAAAATGACCCTGAATTGAAAAGCACTGCAAATGAACTCTGAAATTGTTGAAAGTTGGCATGGTATCTTAATTTCACCCACATAACATGTGCGAAAAAGTTGAGAGGGTTACCGGAAAAACTGGATGCACTTCGTGTACAAACTGGACAATCTCTTTCGAAGTATCAAGGTTTCGGACGAAAACACGTCTATTACAAAGGGATTTCAATTTTTTGAACATATTTTAACTCAAGACTTTTTCTGCATTCAATATGCACCATTCAAAGCCACATCATCACTTTTCAACCATTTTCTGACTTCATTTGCTAGTTTTTATGCATTTCATGATTTATTTTGAGCTAAAATGACCCTGAATTGAAAAGCACTGCAAATGAACTCTGAAATGGTTGAAAGTTGGCATGGTATCATAATTTCACCCACATAGCATGTGCTAAAAAGTTGAGAGGGTTACCGGAAAAACTGGATGCACTTCGCGTACAAACTGGACAATCTCTTTCGAAGTATCAGGGTTTCGGACGAAAACACGTCTATTACAAAGGGATTTCAATTTTTTGAACATATTTTAACTCAAGACTTTTTCTGCATTCAATATGCACCATTCAAAGCCACATCATCACTTTTCAACCATTTTCTGACTTCATTTGCTAGTTTTCATGCATTTCATGATTTATTTTGAGCTAAAATGACCCTGAATTGAAAAGCACTGCAAATGAACTCTGAAATGGTTGAAAGTTGGCATGGTATCATAATTTCACCCACATAGCATGTGCTAAAAAGTTGAGAGGGTTACCGGAAAAACTGGATGCACTTCGCGTACAAACTGGACAATGTCTTTCGAAGTATCAGGGTTTCGGACGAAAACACGTCTATTACAAAGGGATTTCAATTTTTTGAACATATTTTAACTCAAGACTTTTTCTGCATTCAATATGCACCATTCAAAGCCACATCATCACTTTTCAACCATTTTCTGACTTCATTTGCTAGTTTTCATGCATTTCATGATTTATTTTGAGCTAAAATGACCCTGAATTGAAAAGCACTGCAAATGAACTCTGAAATGGTTGAAAGTTGGCATGGAATCGTAATTTCACCCACATAGCATGTGCTAAAAAGTTGAGAGGGTTACCGGAAAAACTGGATGCACTTCGCGTACAAACTGGACAATGTCTTTCGAAGTATCAGGGTTTCGGACGAAAACACGTCTATTACAAAGGGATTTCAATTTTTTGAACATATTTTAACTCAAGACTTTTTCTGCATTCAATATGCACCATTCAAAGCCACATCATCACTTTTCAACCATTTTCTGACTTCATTTGCTAGTTTTCATGCATTTCATGATTTATTTTGAGCTAAAATGACCCTGAATTGAAAAGCACTGCAAATGAACTCTGAAATGGTTGAAAGTTGGCATGGTATCATAATTTCACCCACATAGCATGTGCTAAAAAGTTGAGAGGGTTACCGGAAAAACTGGATGCACTTCGCGTACAAACTGGACAATCTCTTTCGAAGTATCAGGGTTTCGGACGAAAACACGTCTATTACAAAGGGATTTCAATTTTTTGAACATATTTTAACTCAAGACTTTTTCTGCATTCAATATGCACCATTCAAAGCCACATCATCACTTGTCAACCATTTTCTGACTTCATTTGCTAGTTTTCATGCATTTCATGATTTATTTTGAGCTAAAATGACCCTGAATTGAAAAGCACTGCAAATGAACTCTGAAATGGTTGAAAGTTGGCATGGAATCGTAATTTCAACCACATAGCATGTGCTAAAAAGTTGAGAGGGTTACCGGAAAAACTGGATGCACTTCGTGTACAAACTGGACAATGTCTTTCGAAGTATCAGGGTTCGGACGAAAACACGTCTATTACAAAGGGATTTCAATTTTTTGAACATATTTTAACTCAAGACTTTTTCTGCATTCAATATGCACCATTCAAAGCCACATCATCACTTTTCAACCATTTTCTGACTTCATTTGATAGTTTTCATGCATTTCATGATTTGTTTTGAGCTAAAATGACCCTGAATTGAAAAGCACTGCAAATGAATTCTGAAATGGTTGAAAGTTGGCATGGTATCGTAATTTCAGCCACATAGCATGTGCTAAAAAGTTGAGAGGGTTACCGGAAAAACTGGATGCACTTCGTGTACAAACTGGACAATGTCTTTCGAAGTATCAGGGTTTCGGACGAAAACACGTCTATTACAAAGGGATTTCAATTTTTTGAACATATTTTAACTCAAGACTTTTTCTGCATTCAATATGCACCATTCAAAGCCACATCATCACTTGTCAACCATTTTCTGACTTCATTTGCTAGTTTTCATGCATTTCATGATTTATTTTGAGCTAAAATGACCCTGAATTGAAAAGCACTGCAAATGAACTCTGAAATGGTTGAAAGTTGGCATGGAATCGTAATTTCAACCACATAGCATGTGCTAAAAAGTTGAGAGGGTTACCGGAAAAACTGGATGCACTTCGTGTACAAACTGGACAATGTCTTTCGTAGTATCAGGGTTTCGGACGAAAACACGTCTATTACAAAGGGATTTCAATTTTTTGAACATATTTTAACTCAAGACTTTTTCTGCATTCAATATGCACCATTCAAAGCCACATCATCACTTTTCAACCATTTTCTGACTTCATTTGATAGTTTTCATGCATTTCATGATTTGTTTTGAGCTAAAATGACCCTGAATTGAAAAGCACTTCAAATGAATTCTGAAATGGTTGAAAGTTGGCATGGTATCGTAATTTCAGCCACATAGCATGTGCTAAAAAGTTGAGAGGGTTACCGGAAAAACTGGATGCACTTCGTGTACAAACTGGACAATGTCTTTCGAAGTATCAGGGTTTCGGACGAAAACACGTCTATTACAAAGGGATTTCAATTTTTTGAACATATTTTAACTCAAGACTTTTTCTGCATTCAATATGCACCATTCAAAGCCACATCATCACTTTTCAACCATTTTCTGACTTCATTTGCTAGTTTTCATGCATTTCATGATTTATTTTGAGCTAAAATGACCCTGAATTGAAAAGCACTGCAAATGAACTCTGAAATGGTTGAAAGTTGGCATGCAATCGTAATTTCAACCACATAGCATGTGCTAAAAAGTTGAGAGGGTTACCGGAAAACTGGATGCACTTTGTGTACAAACTGGACAATGTCTTTCGAAGTATCAGGGTTTCGGACGAAAACACGTCTATTACAAAGGGATTTCAATTTTTTGAACATATTTTAACTCAAGACTTTTTCTGCATTCAATATGCACCATTCAAAGCCACATCATCACTTTTCAACCATTTTCTGACTTCATTTGCTAGTTTTCATGCATTTCATGATTTATTTTGAGCTAAAATGACCCTGAATTGAAAAGCACTGCAAATGAACTCTGAAATGGTTGAAAGTTGGCATGGTATCATAATTTCACCCACATAGCATGTGCTAAAAAGTTGAGAGGGTTACCGGAAAAACTGGATGCACTTCGCGTACAAACTGGACAATCTCTTTCGAAGTATCAGGGTTTCGGACGAAAACACGTCTATTACAAAGTGATTTCAATTTTTTGAACATATTTTAACTCAAGACTTTTTCTGCATTCAATATGCACCATTCAAAGCCACATCATCACTTGTCAAATATTTTCTGACTTCATTTGCTAGTTTTCATGCATTTCATGATTTATTTGGAGCTAAAATGACCCTGAATTGAAAAGCACTGCAAATGAACTCTGAAATGGTTGAAAGTTGGCATGGCATCGTAATTTCAACCACATAGCATGTGCTAAAAAGTTGAGAGGGTTACCGGAAAAACTGGATGCACTTCGTGTACAAACTGGACAATGTCTTTCGTAGTATCAGGGTTTCGGACGAAAACACGTCTATTACAAAGTGATTTCAATTTTTTGAACATATTTTAACTCAAGACTTTTTCTGCATTCAATATGCACCATTCAAAGCCACATCATCACTTGTCAAATATTTTCTGACTTCATTTGCTAGTTTTCATGCATTTCATGATTTATTTTGAGCTAAAATGACCCTGAATTGAAAAGCACTGCAAATGAACTCTGAAATGGTTGAAAGTTGGCATGGCATCGTAATTTCAACCACATAGCATGTGCTAAAAAGTTGAGAGGGTTACCGAAAAAACTGGATGCACTTCGTGTACAAACTGGACAATGTCTTTCGTAGTATCAGGGTTTCGGACGAAAACACGTCTATTACAAAGGGATTTCAATTTTTTGAACATATTTTAACTCAAGACTTTTTCTGCATTCAATATGCACCATTCAAAGCCACATCATCACTTTTCAACCATTTTCTGACTTCATTTGATAGTTTTCATGCATTTCATGATTTGTTTTGAGCTAAAATGACCCTGAATTGAAAAGCACTGCAAATGAATTCTGAAATGGTTGAAAGTTGGCATGGTATCGTAATTTCAGCCACATAGCATGTGCTAAAAAGTTGAGAGGGTTACCGGAAAAACTGGATGCACTTCGTGTACAAACTGGACAATGTCTTTCGAAGTATCAGGGTTTCGGACGAAAACACGTCTATTACAAAGGGATTTCTATTTTTTGAACATATTTTAACTCAAGACTTTTTCTGCATTCAATATGCACCATTGAAAGCCACATCATCACTTTTCAACCATTTTCTGACTTCATTTGCTAGTTTTCATGCATTTCATGATTTATTTTGAGCTAAAATGACCCTGAATTGAAAAGCACTGCAAATGAACTCTGAAAATGGTTGAAAGTTGGCATGGTATCATAATTTCACCCACATAGCATGTGCTAAAAAGTTGAGAGGGTTACCGGAAAAACTGGATGCACTTCGTGTACAAACTGGACAATCTCTTTCGAAGTATCAGGGTTTCGGACGAAAACATGTGTATTACAAAGGGATTTTAATTTTTTGAACATATTTTAACTCAAGACTTTTTCTACATTCAATATGCACCATTCAAAGCTACATCATTACTTTTCAACCATTTTCTGACTTCATTTGCTAGTTTTCATGCATTTCATGATTTATTTTGAGCTAAAATGACCCTGAATTGAAAAGCACTGCAAATGAACTCTGAAATGGTTGAAAGTTGCCATGGTATCATAATTTCACCCACATAGCATGTGCTAAAAAGTTGAGAGGGTCGGTTTCTTTTTCAACTAAATTTTTTCAATTTTTCTTTCAAATCCTCGTTTTCTTTTTCAACTAAATTTAACCTCTCGACAAGAGGGTCGGTTGGAATTTCCGGTTCACATACCTCCTAGATAAACACATCTATGTCACGTTGGTCGGCACAATTGTCATAAAGACTAAATGAAACAAATATTTATAAAAGATAATATACCACATCCGAATCATAGAGCGGATGAGGGCCGACGTGGGCGGATACCATGACCATGGCACTATATAATAACAAACAATAATAATATTAAGAAATTTATACAAGTATCTATGTAAATCATACAAGTAAGATTTTTTTCTTTTAAAAAGAAGATAAGAACAAGAGGCTCACCACGGTTGTGCCGGCGATGAGATCGGCGCGGGCGATCGACGACGGTGAGGACGGGGACGGGACGTGACGGACCGCCAAACCTAGACAAATCTTGGGGGAAAATGGAGTTTGGAGGTCGAGCTTGGAGAGGAGAAATCTTAAGCATGGCTCGGGCATTTCATCCAACACCTCGTGTGCATAGGAGGTGAGAGCAGAGCAGCACACACCTCGCACACGCCGGCCGGCCAAAAAACAGAGGAATGAGCGGGCAGGGGCGAGCATATATATATAGGCATATCTTTAGTCCCGGTTTGTGGCTAGAACTGGGACTAAAGGGACTGGGCCAGGAGCGAGGCCCTTTAGTCCCGGTTCATGTCTGGAACCGGGACTAAAGGGGTCACACGAACTGGGACTGGTTCCTGACGAACCCCGGCCGGCGCCCTGGCTGCTCGAACCGGGACTGATGCACCCATTAGTCCCGGTTCGTAACACGACCGGGACTAATGCAACATTCTGGCCCGTTTCAAAGCCCTGTTTTCTACTAGTGTTTGACTAAAGTCAAACTTTATAAAGTTTGACCAAATTTGTCTAAACAAATATGAATATTTATGAAAACAAATCTATATGATGTGAAAATATATCCAATGATGAATCTAATGAGATTGATTTGGTATTCTATAAGTAAATATATATATATATTTATAAACTTAGTCAAAATTTGTAAAGTTTGACTTCAAACGAAACTAATACGTGAAGAAAATAAAAATGGTGGGAGTGTGTGGTATGTAAGAGTGGCTATAAGTTATATGGTTTTATGATGGCAAGTATAGTGATATACTAGCTATGGATTGAAAGGAGGGTTGTTGGTGCACCAAATACGACGGCGATGATGTCTATACTATTTCTGCTAATGAAGGTTTTGACGAGAGAGCACACATAGGGTATTAAAAAACCAGGCTCTACAACAAGGTCTTACCTTGATCCATGTAGTATTGTTCTTCTCACCAGTCATCATCTGCATCCCGCTTCTCGCCTACACCAATACTATGGAACAACCGATCACTAAGGGGTAACTAAAATCCTTCGCTGACGGGTTTGGTTGGGGGTCGTCAGGAGTTACCCGTCAGCGCTAAGTCTGTCACCACTAACAGGCTAGTGGATAGGATATAGCAGTGACGGTCTGGCACGTAAGTGAAACTCTTCTAGTGTGGGATGGGAAGCTGGCTGTGAAAGTCATCGCTCATAGGTTCCTGTAGTTGGACCGTTAGTGATGATATGGTCCACTAACAAGCTACTGTTCTTGGACTGCCAATGATACAAGTAATAGGGGACGTGAAAATTGGTAACACTAACACTGTGGTTGCACTGCTAATGGTGGGGTTTCGCAGTAGGTAGGTAACAAGTCACCACAAGAGGCCTTTGAGCATCCCGCTAGTGGTGATATGTTTCCTAATGCTAGCAGCTAGGGGCCCGGCTGTTGAGGGAGCACATTTCACACATAAGATCAATATACACATAACATTGTACACACACACACATATATATAGACATTGAAAAATTAAAATTCACAATATACTTGTATAATTAAACATTTGTCACATACATTCTCGAATCAGGCTTTCGTCCCGCTTTATATATAAAGCACCGAACCAAAGTACAAAGGACACGGCCGAACAATACAATGTGATGGGGAGGCCCCCTTACAAAGCAGATCAAAATATACAACATGAGCCTAGAACAAGACTAACACCTCCCTGAGGCCCGAACAAAGACCCCTGAGCTCTATGACAATGCCCCCAAGAGGGTGACGGCGCGAAGCGTCGCCGCTGCCGAGTCCGAGAACAGACAAAGGTTTTCATCGTGAGCGCTCCCACTCACCCTGGGCATTTGGGTACCCTAACCCGCTACCCGAACCCGAACCGAACCGAATTACCCGAATTGTCGGGTAATTCGGGTATCGGGTTAGGGTTCGGTTCTCATTTTCTGGCTATTCGGTTTTTGGGTTAGGGTTCGGGTTTCAGTTTGAAAAACCCGAAATACCCATACTACCCGAATTATTAATACTAACCAAATTATTCATGCTATTATCACTACTGGAATCAGCAACTTTGCCGTCCGCCATGGCTGACGGCAAAGGCATGCATTGCGGACGGCAAAGGTCTTTGCCGTCAGCCAGCAGACGGCACCACATCCGGCTGAACAAGCTCCTGTAAAGGCCACTTTGCCGTCAGCTGGCCGACGGCAAAGAGGCGAAGGTCTTTGCCGTCTGCCAGCAGACGGCAAAGTTGCTGATTCTAGCTTAGGTCCGTTAAGGGGTTAACGGCGTGCTTTGCCGTCTGCTGGCTGACGGCAAAGAATTTAGGGAAATATTAAAAAAAACGTTCGATGAGCAGCGTGTCCGGCGTCCTGCGTACAACGTGTCCAGTGTCCGACGAGCAGTGTGTCCGGCGCCCCGCGTACAACGTGTCTGGCGTTCGGTGAGCAACGTGTCCAGCGTCCGGCGAGCACGACTGTGGCGGCGTCCTGCATGCAGCGAGCAGTGTGGCCAAAGCAACAACAGACGACGACGGCGGCCGGAGCAACAGTGCACGACGGCGGCCGGAGCAACGGCCATGGCCGGAGTAGCAGTGGACAACGACGACCATGGCTGGAGCAGCAGCGGCGGGGGAGAGCAACATGGGCGGCTGGGGAGAGGAAGAAGGGTGCGGGCGTGGCCGAGCGTGGCCGGAGGTGAGCTCGCCGGAGCTCAGGCGAGGGGGAGAGGAAGAAAGATGGCGGCCAGAGGAAGAAGGGCGGCGGGGGAGAGGAAGGACGGCGCGGGCTGAGCGGTTGCCGGGGAGGCGGCAGGCGGGGTGGGCAGACCGGCGGCCGGGGCGGCGGCGGGAGGCAGAGGGCGGCGGCCAACGCGTGAGAGATAAGGGAGAGAAAGAGAGTGGTGGGGCCGGATAAGGCACAGGAGAGATCGTGGGGTGGGCTGCGCGTGGGGTGGATCTCACAGTGCGTCTAAGATGTTGCCACCTCATCGATCCGCGTGATCGATCCGCGTGGTGTGCTTTCTCTTTGCCGTCTGCTGACGGACGGCAAAGAGTTCTAACTCTTTGCCGTCTGCTAGCAGACGGCAAAGAGGGTGCCCCGTTAGCGTGTGGACGCCGTGCCCCTGCGGGCCCCACCTCTGTTCTTTGCCGTCTGCCAAATGCCTCTTTGCCGTCTGCTAGCAGACGGCAAATCTACTTTGCCGTCTGCTAGCAGACGACAAAGAAGCGGCTGATGGCAAAGAGCTTCTTTGCCGTCTGCTAGTTCTTTGCCGTCTGTTTTCGGGAAACGGATGGCAAAGAGCTTCTTTGCCGTCCGCCAGCTGACGGCAAAGAACTAGCAGACGGCAAATTTGCTGATTCCAGTAGTGTATTACACTGTCGTGTTACCCATACTAGCTAAAATACCCATATTACCCGAAATACCCATATTACCCTAATTATTCATACCAAAAGTTGATGTGTGCACCGAATATTTCGGGTTTTTAGGGTACCCGAATTGCCCGAACTGAAACTCTAGGTAATTTGGGTTCGGGTATTTTTTTGGCAGAAAAAATTTTGGATCCCATTTTTGACTACCCGAATTACCCATAGACCGAACTACCCGAACCGAAATAATCAAAATACCCGAACGCCCAGGGTGAGCTGCCACAGGAACGAGATCCATGAGGTCGTCTTCAAGAAGCAAGCGGCAGCCACAGGCGTCGCCGTCGTCGGCGCCAGACGCACAGAGCTTTCACTCGGACACTCGCCTGCACCAGGAAGAGGAGTTCTGGCCACCACCTCAACAAGGGCCAACTTGTCCACCCCAGATCTGGGCACTGCGAGAGCAGGTCTGAGCCTCCCGCCACTACATCTCTAGTCGCTCACACGACCAAAAGATGGAGTCACCACCGCCACCATGAAGCCTGCCGGAAAGCTAACCATGAAGCCCGCTGTCCGGGGCTACCGCCCCGACATCCATGCCCCAGCGCACCGCTGACCATTCACGTCACGACCATCCAACCACAGTGGTAAGAGTGAAAGAGACCACCTTTCACTCCTAGCCCGACATCAGCCACCGTGTTTGGGTCGGCACCTTCACGGTAGGAAGCGCCCATGCCTGTGTCTCCAGCGGATCCCGGTGGATCGGGGGGAAACAACCCAGTGACTACCGACGGCCACCGCTGAGCATGCTCGAGCGCCGCCATGTCCTGGTCATTGGTGTCGATCCATACGATGATACAACAACGCCCGGAGAGCAAACCTCAGACCGACGCCACACACCGGCACTAAGCAAAGAGGGCACAACGTGAAGGCATCCAACGCGAACCAAGTCACCCCCCGTACCTGAGCACCGCTGAACGTTGTCCACCACCCCGATCCAGATCCGCGTGGCCCGCCAAAGACGCCCGCCACCTGATCACACGCCGCCCAACCACCACCATAGCCACAAGCGTCACGACCCTCCCCTACCGAGTAGACAGAGGAGCTCGCGCCACACCCCATCCCACCTGGCAGAGAAAATAGAGAGGAAGGAGGAGGACCGGACCTAAGGCTGTGGCCTGCCTCCTACATCGACCCGGACGAACCGCTGCTAACCCCCGGGCCGCCCACCAGCCGCGCGGAGCCAAATCCGACCGGAACTGGCACACAGCCGCTAGAGAACAAGGCACCCGCAGCAGCCGCACCATGGACAAGCTTCAACCTGACGCCAAGCCGCCGGCCTGCACGCCCGCCGCCGCGCCGCTGAGCTCTGCAGCAGCTCAACGCCTCCATGTGACCCGCCGTCCCGCGCCAATCCCAGGAACCACATGAAGGGGAAACGCGCCCCGCCACCGCCTATGTCGGCCCGGGCTTCACCCGGTGGGCCTCACGGCAGTGGCGAGGTGATGTCTACTACGCAACTTTATTCTTATAGACTTTGTTGGGCCTCCAAGCGCAGAGTTTTGTAGGACAGTAGCAATTTTCCCTCAAGTGGATGACCTAAGGTTTATCAATCCGTGGGAGGTGTAGGATGAAGATGGTCTCTCTCAAACAACCCTGCAATCAAATACAAGAAATCTCTTGTGTCCCCAACACACCCAATACAATGGAAAATTGTATAGGTGCACTAGTTCGGCGAAGAGATGGTGATACAAGTGCAATATGCATGGTAGATATAGGTTTTTGTAATCTGAGAATATAAAAACAGCAAGGTAGCAAGTAACAAAAGTGAGCACAAACAGTATTGCAATGCTTGAAAACAAGGCCTAGGGTTCGTACTTTCGCTAGTGCAATCTCTCAACAATGCTAATATAATTGGATCACATAACCATCCCTCAACGTGCAATGAAGAATCACTCCAAAGTTCTTATCTATCGGAGAACATAAGAAGAAACTGTTTGTAGGGTACGAAGCCACCTTAAAGTTATTCTTTCCGATCGATCTATTCAAGAGTTCGTACTAAGATAACATCAAGTTATCCTTTCCGTTCGATCTATCTAAGAGTTCATACTAGAATAACACTATATGATACGCATCAACCAACTCTAATGTCACCTAGATACTCCAATGTCACCACATGTATCCATGAGTTAATTATACGATACGCATCAAACAATTTTAGATTCATAATACTCAATCCAACACAAAGAACCTCAAAGAGTACCCCAAGATTTCTATCGGAGAAACTAGGACAAGAACGTGTATCAACCCCTATGCATAGATTACCCCAATGTCACCGCGGGAATCCGCAAGTTGAGTACCAAAACATATATCAAGTGAATCAATAGAACACCCCATTGTCACCACGGGTATCCACATGCAAGACATATATCAAATGTTCTCAAATCCAATATTCAATCCAACATAACGATATCTCAAAGGGAAAGATTCAATTCATCACAACATGATAGCAAGGGAATAACATCATATGATCCGACTATATTAACAAAGCCCGTGATACATCAAGATCGTGACATCTCAAGAAGACGAGAGAGAGAGATTGAACACATAGCTACTGGTACATACCCTCAGCCCCAAGGGTGGACTACTCCCTCCTCGTCATGGCCCCCGCCGGAATGATGAAGATGGCCACCGGAGATGGATTCCCCTCTCCTGCAGGGTACTGGAATGTCTCCAGAATGGTTTTTTGTCGATACAGAGAGTTGCGGCGGCGGAGCGGAGAGTCTAGGGTTATCTCTGGGGGTTTCCGAATATTTGGGAATTTATAGGCATCGGAGGCGGTGGAGGGGGTGCTCGAGGCGCCCAACACCCAACAGGCCGCGCCAGGGGGCCCCTGGCACGCCCTGATGGGTGCTGGCCACCCTGGGCCCCCTCTTCTGGTTTTCTTTGGCCCATCTTCTTTCTTCTGGTCCGTAAAAAATCCACAAAAATCCCCGCAGCGTTTTGTCTCCGTTTGGTACTGATTTTCTGCGAAATAAAAACAAACAAGCAAAAACAGCAACTGGCACTTTGGCACTATGTCAATAGGTTAGTCCCAAAAAATGATATAAAGTTGTAATAAAATGATTGTAAAAGATCCAAGAATGATAATATAACAGCATGGAACAAGCAAAATTATAGATACATTGGAGATGTTTCAGCATCCCCAAGCTTAATTCCTACTCGTCCTCGAGTAGGTAAATGATAAAAACAGAATTTTTGATGTGGAATGCTGCCTAACATGTTTATCATATTCTTTTCTTCTTTGTATAGCATGGACATTTGGACGAAAGAGGGGATGCCTTCCGGGGCATCCCCAAGCTTAGGCGCTTGAGTCTTCCTTCAATATTACCTTGGGCATCCCCAAGCTTAGGTTCTTGTCACTCCTTATCCTCCTCATATCGGTGTCTCACCCAAAACTTGAAAACTTCAATCAGACAAAACTTAACGGAACTTCGTGAGATGGGTTAGTATAATAAAGATAGATCATTCACTTAGGTACTGTCAAGGCAAGATTCATAATTTTTACCACATGATACCTACTGTATTCTATCATTCCCATAATTTATATCACTAAATATAAGCTATGGAAACACTAAAACAAGCAAACTATGCATGCAAAACAGAATCTGTCAAAAAGAGAACAGTCTGTGAAGATCTGTAGTATAGCCATACTTCCCTGTCTCTAAAAATTCTTAAAAAATAAGAAAACCTGAATAATTTGTATATAAAGACTGTGTAAAAATTTCAGATCATTATCACGCTCCAACAAAAAATGAAAATTCCTGTACTGGAGTCAAAAGTTTCTGTTTTTGTTCAGCATCAATTCTACTCATCTTGTGAGTCATCCAAAAGGCTTTACTTGGCACTTTATTGAAATAAAAGACACAAAACATGATTACTACAGTATCTTAATCATGTGAACACACAAAAACAGAAAGTATAAGTGTTGGGTTGTCTCCCAACAAGCGCTTTTCTTTAATGCCTTTTAGCTAGGCATGGTGATTTCAATGATGCTCACATAGGAATAGTATTTGAAACATGCAAGGGAGCATCATGAAACACATGACAAGCACATTTAAGTCTATCCCACTTCCTATGCATAGGGATTTTGTGAGCAAAACTTTTATGGGAGCAAGAATCAACTAGCATAGGAAGGCAAAACAAGCATAACTTTAAAACTTTGAACACATAGAGAGGAAACTTGATATTATTGCAATTCCTACAAGCATATGTTCCTCCCTCATAATAATTTTCAGTAGCATCATGAAGGAATTCCACAATATAACTATCACATAAAGCATTCTTTTCATGATCTACAAGCATAGAAAATTTATTACTCTCCACATAAGCAATTTTCTTTTCATTCATAAAAGTGGGAGCATCAAATGAAACTCGAATACTATAAATTGTTTCCACATTAAAAGAGTAATGTTCAGTAAAAGGATATCCAAAATCATGACAATAATTATCTCTACTTTTTATAACATAAGTATCATCACAATAATCATCATAAGTAGCAACTTTGTTCTCATCATAGTCAAGTGAAACCTCTTCCGAAATAGTGGAATCATTACTAAATAAAGTCTTGACCTCTCCAAATCCACTTTTATCATTATAATAAAACTCAACACCCTCCAAAATAGTGGTATAATAATTATCTAAAGTTGACACTCTTCCAAACCCACTTTCGTAAATATCGCAATCATCATAAATAGGAGGCATGCAATCATCATACCAAATTTGATCATTCAAAATAGGGGAACTAAAAAGATCATCTTCATTAAGAATAGCATCCCCAAGCTTGGAACATACATTAATTGCAGCAAATAATTTCTCAAACATGTCATTCTCATCAAACATAGCATCCCCAAGCTTGTGGTTTTGCATATCATAAGCATAGTCACTCTCATCATTAATAGTATGAATAGCACCAATCATATAACAATTATTATCATCATAATTCACCAAGTTGGTGTCAAAAAGATATTCAAGATTATAAGAAGTATCATTTTCTTCCCAATCATAGTCATCACAACAAGCAATAGGCATAACAAAATCATCATCAAGTGTATCATCTTCCACAATTATTTTTGATTCATCCTCGTGAGGCACAACAATAATAGGAGCAACATCATTTGGGAGAGATACCTTTTTACCTCTACTCTTTCTTCTTTACCACATCATGTGTGGGTTTAATTAATATCTTTGAGCTTCTTATTGATGAGATTGGTTGAATAGGGAGCTCCTCCTCATCACCTATTACATCATGGGCGACAATAGGAGGCAAAGTGGAATTCTTTACCCTTTCATTGGTATTCTTTTTATATTCTATTGGTTTTCCCATCTTTCTATAGTTGGCAATATAAGCATTCTCATTGCAATTTACCATGCAAAACATATAGATATTTTTTTGTGGCACCCCGATAGAGGGCCGACGCTCGCCAGCCCCAGGATAAGACCTGGCGCACGTCAAAGACATGATACAGCAATTCCAGGCACAAAATGGCTTTATTATATGAAATGGGGTATTACAATACTGTTGCTTACAACAATATTACATAACTCCAAGGCTAACTAAGTGGCAGCAGAGGTCTTGGTTTAGCGGCAACGACATCTCTGGCTGAGCTCCATAACTCACAGGACTGGCTAGGTTACGGTCTAGCACGACGGACCTTCTCCTACAACTGGCCATTTGGAAGGCCAGGTGAGTACTTTGAATGTACTCGCAAGACAACCAAATACATAGCATCCAAACAAGCAGATGGCAAAGCAAGCCCTATGCTTATATAATAATTTATTCTAAACAAGGCATGAAATTAACAGGAAAACATGGATCAGGCATATAATCTACATAACATAGCATAGCAATGGTCACACTAGGTGCTTAGAGTACTTACTGTAACCGAATACCAACTTACTCTCTTCTGGGTTGTCCCACAACCATCGGAATACTCACAACTCACTGAGCACTTCCGATCACAAGACAAGTTCTTCCATCATTATCATCATTGTTATGGTTGACCACCTAGTGAGGTCTAGACGGGCTATCCAATACCGTGGATGCGGCTATTCGAATAGATTTTACACTCTGCAGAGGTTGCGCACTTTACCCACACCATGGAGCACCTGACCTCGTGATCCCATTCGGGTGGACCAGCGTTGCTCCAACGAAACCTGCCTGACCCGTGACTCTCCCATCGTACCACCGGCATTCATCCTCCCCCGGAGTCCTGCCCTGGGTGGCCTCTGTGTCCTCATGACACCTGCCACTGTCGTGGCCAAACAACTATCCCAAACGGGGACTCCCGGGCTAAACACTCAACTGGGCTCACAGGGTTATCGCTGCCTACCTGATCAGGGTAGCACGCACGCATAACCCTCTCTCTTTGGAGGTACCGGTGAAAGAGCACGCGATCAGACCAAGTCAAGGCCGTCCCATACCGGCAAATGTGGTTGCACGGATAAGCCCGGATAGGTGACTCAAGATCAACCAACTAAGTTTAGTTTATTAATCCAACTCAACATATCCAGCATCGTACCATTTCACCGATAATTATAAGTGCTAGCATAGCAAGATCATAGTACTGATAGTCATGGCTTGATATCAACCATAGTACTAACATGACTAGGTCATTAGCAATATTATTACTAGCATGGCACAATATGGCATAAGAACAAGTCATAACCCTAGATGAAAAGTAGTGCCAACATCTAATACGGGTGGCACAACAGGTGTATGCAAATGCGGACTAACAGGTGGTACGGATGTAATAAAATAAACACATAGGGTGCAAGCAAAGTCATCACGCAAGTTCGGAGCTCATGATAAGAGGTTGGCTTGCCTGGGGGTCGATGAATACGCCGGGAGGAGGTGCGATAACACTCCGGAAAGATTTGCCGGAAGGGTTTCCCTCTCGGAGGGGTTGAACGAAGGGCAAGGAAAAATGGTTATTTTTAGTAGGTGGAAATATTATGAAAAGGATGCCATCGGAACGGTCTCGACGAGACGAAGAAGTGGGCGTTGGTTTTACCTCAAGCGGAGTTACGGTTGCAAAGATTCGATCGTTCGTTCGTTAGGCTGTAAGATGGGCAAAACAGTGTCCACCACAGTCCCTAACGGGTGAACGTCCATAGGTTAATTGTTTCGGCCGCGGGCCTGAGGCCGAAAGCGTCTTTCCGGAAATGCGCCTTTGATAAAAGAAAGCGTACTTTCTTTAGTTACCGCGGCCGAATACGCTTTGTTTAACGGAAAGCGTATTCTAAGGAATACACTTCCACTTAAACAACGCGGGCCCGGCCAGCACCCACTTACACCGGGGCCCCACCTCATCTACTTCCTACTCCTGGCCTTCGTCTTCAACCGCCCGTCACCCTACAGAGAGGACACGGCGGCCGGGCTCGATGCCGGCGTTCCGCTCACCGGCTGCGCCCACCGATGCGCCAGACGGATGCGCGGTGCCGTCCCGCATCCGAAGGTGGCCGCCGGGGTCCTGGGTGGCCCGGAGGAGGGCTAGCCACAGGCGGCCGAGGGGGCGGGCCCGGGCGTTGGTGAAGGTGCTCCGGTAGCGCTTCCCCGGGGAAGCTGAAGACCGCGGTGGCTGCGCAAGCTTTCGGGGTAGGCCAAGAACACGAGCAGGAGGGAGGGGAATGGCCATGGCACCGGGCTGGCAGAGGGGATCGATCGGCAAGGCTCGGCCATTGGAGAGGGCAGGAGCTCCTAGAGCTCGGCTGGAGGCGTTGGGGCTTGCTGGCAACAAGGAGGGCTCGGGGACACGCTATTTATAGCAGAGGGGAGGGCTACGCGACGGCGGCCGAAGCTCCGAGACGGCCGGCGTCGTGGTGGCACTCCGGTGGAGCATCGGAAGTCGGCAGAAGCAGCCACGGGCTACGGGACGTAGGGGAGAGGGCTCCAAAGGGTGCGCACACGCGCTGGGAAGCTCTCCAACGCTCCCGGACAAGCCATGGCGTGCCAGGGAGGGCTACCGAAGACTCTGGCGCACAGGGCGCGGTTTTGGTACGCTCTGCCCGTGGTCACCGTGTGTCCACATCGTTGCCACGCCCTACGTGATGCCAAAACTTGTCTAGGAGGTTATCCACGCATCACTGAGTTGACCTATGCATCTGACTATCTCTAGAGAGGTATGAGGTGACTGAACCAAGGTCAAATAGGTGCCAACAGCAACCTGTTTGTGCTGTGGTGTGGCCACCACAGTGCACTTCTTGGCCTGATCTTGGGCAGAGATTATCCATCTACTAAGGTGACTAACTTGGCAGAGTTTCAGATCAAATGGGCAAATAAAACTGGTACTTCCTTTGTAACTGGTGGAGACCAATAATTTGAAATGAAGGTGCTGGGGTCAATTGGCTAGATGAAAATGGCTCATATCTGGTGGAGACCAATAATTTAGGCATATGGAGGCACTGTAAAAATTTCATACCATTTGCATAAGTAAAAATGGTACTTCCTTCACAGTGCTCCAATCTGGACAGCAACTTGGCAAATTTGCTGAGGAAGATTGGCTAAATGGAATGGGCTGATTTTTGGTGGACAAGGGTAATTTATCATAATGAATCACCCTGCAAAATTTCAGCCCAAGGAGATCAAGGAATCAAGCACTTCCTTTGCAAACAGGAAATTTGGACAGAATTTGCAAAGGGGTGTGATGCTCAAAATTTGAATTGTGGAACTGGATATTTTGATGGAAATGGTGAAGATATGGGTAGGAGAAGCTCCACAAATTATTTGGGATTTTTCCTAACTACCAAAATGGTAGTTCCATTGGAAAGGCCCCAGATTGGAATATTGGCTTTAAATAGGAAAATGCAATTTCCCCTATTTAATTATGGCCAATATTTTTATTAGAGCTCAATATGATCACAAAGAATATCTCCACAAGTTTTCATGAACTTTGGAGATGGATAAATATTTTCCTGGATTTAATTCCTCAGAAAGGCAGAAAAAGGAATTAATTCTAGATGAGAAATATTGCATATGAATTGGCAATATTTTTGCACATCTAGGGTTCATGGATGAAGGGGGATCTCTGGAAATTTTGGGTGGATTAACAGAGGAAGGGAAATGATAGCTCCTTTGTAAGCACAAAGGCAGGATTTCCAGTTCCAATATTTCGGAACTAGGGTTTGAATGAGGTTCGGGGTTTACTAACGGAGGGTTGGCTGGCACAAGAACATGGGAAAGGCACTGAGAGGTTGGGGATTGTTTGGATTCACTTGGTTACTTACCAGATTCCAGAGAAAAAATTCTTGAGAGAAAAGCTAGGAAGGAATAACAGCACAAAAATCGATAACCCGATTTTTGCGGTGTTACAAACCTTCCCCCCTTAAAAGAATCTCGTCCTCGAGATTCCTAGGGTTAGCTTAGAACAAAAATTATGCCTCCTAAAAAAACCTCTGGGCTGGGTCTTAACCCTGCGGTTGAAAACAACCGAGTAAAAAAAAATACCGAAACTAGCACACCCAGATCGAGATACGGATATCGCGGGATCTACTCTACAGGTAGGGGCCGCTGAGTAGCCCTGACATTTTTAGAAAAAGCAGAATTTCCTTTTTCCAAAAATGCTCGGGGTACCACAATGAACAGTGGCCTCTCTCGCTGTCAGGTGGGCCTAGGGCCCACTGGCAGCCTTCTTCTTCTTTCTCCGGCCAACGTCTCTCTCTCTCGCTCTCGTGCTGTTCCGCGTGTGATTGGGCACTGCGCACGCCTAGCTCCTAGGGTGCAAAGCACCCTACGATGATAGTGTGCAGCGTGCACGAGGCCAACGCAGAGAGCACTCCCATCGCGGGCCAACGCCGGTCGGCACTGCTCGCGGATTCGCCTCCTGGACGCCGGTGATCGAGCGGCGCGTGGTCTCCTGGACCTTGCTCACCGTACACCGGGCTGGGGCTATAAAAACGACCGCGGTTTCTAATACCTACCTACCACCTCGCACCGTACCTCACTTCTTCTTCCTCTTTCCTTCTCCGTCTGGTTGCAGGAGCGCGAGGCAAGGCGCTAATGGCGGATGTGGGCTCGGAGCTGATCACGATCCTCCTGGCTGGTATGCTGGCGGCATTGGTTGGCTCCTCGCTGCTGCTGTGCGCGATGATCCTCGATGATCGCCGGGATGCTGCTGCCAGAGGGGTGGCTAGAGGTCATCTACATCGTCTCAGGCCGGCTAAATAAGCACGGGCTGCGGCGGCGAGGGGCGGCCTGTCAACATCACACAAGACGATGACAGAGGCGCCGCTGGGTCTAGGGTTAGTGCGGTGCGGTCAGCGGAGCTTCTACCAGTGTGGAGGCCACGCTGCTAGTTGCTCCTTGCTGAACGACATCCACAATGGGTGGGTGTTGAGGTAGAATCAGGGTTTAGATCTTGGACTAGAAGGGTTGTAACGGTCTATGCTGCAATAAAATTTCTCAGAATTTCTCCGAGATTGCAACCGGGTTCTGGGCAAAGATTTTGGGACCGGGGAGTTATTGGATAGGGCTGGTTTTCTAGAACGCTGAGTTCGGGAAAACTGGCAAATGGAGTAAGCGCGAAGAGGCATGGATAGGCGGCTTGCATTCTGCCCGAGTACTGCTGCGACTGTAGTCAGGAGAAAGATCTTGGCGTGCAGACATTGCTCACACGATACACATACAATCTATTCAGACTAATATGCAGGCAAATGCAAAATGCACATGGTAGCAAAATGCAGGCAGAAGAAAGAAACATAACGAGCAGATTATACTAACGTGTTTTAATGCTAGTGGGTGTATGTACTCCTGGTATACATACACCTACACCAGCTCGCATTTCATTAGGGAATCTAGGCGAGTCCAATGTTGTTATTAAGTGTAAGTGTTCTACTGACTAAAATCTTGTTAAGAATCCACTGCCAGCTCTGTTAAACATTTCTGCTTAACAGAGTGACAGATGAACCAAGCACAGAGAGCAAACAGGCATACATAATATTACAACAGCACACAAGCACAAGCAGCACAAGCAGTACAATCATACAACAACAACACGCAGCCTGACTAGGCAGCTAACAGCAACAACTCACTCCAAACTATAGGGTCCTAGTCCTAGACGCAGGCAAAGAAACAGTCTTCGCAACACACATACTCGCGGCATCTCATGGCTTCGATCACTGCCGGAGCCACAAATGGGCCTACTCTTGCTGGGCTCTCCTGGGGGACGAGGGCTGAGCCAACTTCCATCTTCATCGTCGGACACCTCTATGGGTTGGGTCTCAACTGCTGGAGCTGCAATGGAATCTTGATGGAACACATCCCGACGACGAAGTTGCCGGATCGCACCTTGAATGGAATTTGGGTGGGTGTTGCCTGGTTGATATAGGTTCACAGATTGCGAGGGTGGTACTAGTTGCGAAGGTGGCACTGGGTTTGGCAATAGGGAACGGGTGGTCTGGGATGCAATTTGACGGGCCGCACGGTATGCTCCCGTAACAACCCGTGTGGTGTCTTGGTCAATAGCTTGGAACTCTCTAAGAATGCCGGAGAGCAGTAGTCCCTGGGCATCAATATACTAGACTAGGCAAGCTATTGCTGGGTCAGCATCTCCAACTACGCTGGAGAACTTGCCACCAGTGTCGGACGGGGAGGGAAAATAGCGGAACTCTTGCATCTCCGCTACTTGCGGGAACTGGATACGAAGACGGGTGATGGCTCCTGCGGCAGCCATCTGGACAGCCAACGCGGGGGTGGGCATGGGTTTGCCCTAAAAACTCATGGGCTTCCCATCCGCTGTTGGACCTGGGTTGATATACGCCTTTGCATAAAATTGGCAAAGGTGGGGAACGGGTTCCGATTGGAACACCAGATACATTGGAGGAGTACTACAGCCAAAGGCTTGAGTGAGCATCCTCGAAAGGATGGGCGGAAAGCCGGGAATACCATCAGCCAAGGTTCGGCTATGGAAAGTGGGTGTTTCGGGTGTTTTGGTAGAACTGGCCATGGCTGCTGGTTTGAGGATACTAGCCTGGGTTCTCTTGCAGGGTTCTGGCTTACTGAATGGGGATGGCTGCGGCTCACAAGTAGGGGGGGGGGTTAAATAGGTGGTCGGGCTAGGACACACCAGCATGGCGTGGATCCTTCTCGTGCCGGGTAGAAGATATGCCGGTACGGCCGGCAACTGAGTAGGGTCGCGGTCCAATCCTAGAGTGGCTGGGTGGGCGAACAGCTGGGTAGGGACACGTCCATTCCGACTGCGCCGCCTGTTGGTCAACAGTGGCCATGTCGGATGCCAGAGACGGGTCAAATCTATTGGGCTCACTATCGGTTGAAGATAGGGGTGGTTTGGTGCTAGGGTAACCTATAGCCAACCTGGCTCTGATACCAAGTCTTGTGTCACCCCGATAGAGGGCCGACGCACGCCAGCCCCAGGATAAGACCTGGCGCACGTCAAAGACATGATACATCAATTCCAGGCACAAAATGGCTTTATTATATGAAATGGGGTATTACAATACTGTTGCTTACAACAATATTACATAACTCCAAGGCTAACTAAGTGGCAACAGAGGTCTTGGTTTAGCAGCAACGACATCTCTAGCTGAGCTCCATAACTCACAGGACTGGCTAGGTTACGGTCTAGCACGACGGACCTTCTCCTGCAACTGGCCACGTGGAAGGCCAGGTGAGTACTTTGAATGTACTCGCAAGACAACCAAATACATAGCATCCAAACAAGAAGATGGCAAAGCAAGCCCTATGCTTATATAATAATTTATTCTAAACAAGGCATGAAATTAATAGGAAAACATGGATCAGGCATATAATCTACATAACATAGCATAGCAATGGTCACACTAGGTGCTTAGAGTACTTACTATTACCGAATACCAACTTACTCTCTTCTGGGTTGTCCCACAACCATCGGAATACTCACAACTCACTGAGCACTTCCGATCACAAGACAAGTTCTTCCATCATTATCATCATTGTTACGGTTGACCACCTAGTGAGGTCTGGACGGGCTGTCCAATACCGTGGATGCGGCTATTCGAATAGATTTTACACTCTGCAGAGGTTGCGCACTTTACCCACACCATGGAGCACCTGACCTCGTGATCCCATTCGGGTGGACCAGCGTTGCTCCAATGAAACCTGCCTGACCCGTGACTCTCCCATCGTACCACCGGCATTCATCCTGCCCCGGAGTCCTGCCCAGGGTGGCCCATGTGTCCTCATGACACCTGCCACCGTCGTGGCCAAACAACTGTCCCAAACGGGGACTCCCAGGCTAAACACTCAATTGGGCTCACAGGGTTATCGCCGCCTACCAGATCAGGGTAGCACGCATGCATAACCCTCCCTCTTTGGAGGTACCGGTGAAAGAGCACGCGAACAGACCAAGTCAAGGCCGTCCCATACCGGCAAATGTGGTTGCACGGATAAGCCCGGACAGGTGACTCAAGATCAACCAACTAAGTTTAGTTTATTAATCCAACTCAACATATCCAGCATCGTACCATTTAACCGACAATTATAAGTGCTAGCATAGCAAGATCATAGTACTGATAGTCATGGCATGGTATCAACCATAGTACTAACATTACTAGGTCATTAGAAATATTATTACTAGCATGGCACAATATGGCATAAGAACAAATAGATGAAAAGTAGTGCTAACATCTAATACGGGTGGCACAACAGGTGTATGCAAATGCGGACTAACAAGTGGTATGGATGTAATAAAATAAACACACAGGGTGCAAGCAAAGTCATCACGCAAGTTCGGAGCTCATGATAAGAGGTTGGCTTGCCTGGGGGTCGATGAATACGTCGGTAGGAGGTGCAATAACACTACGGAAAGATTTGCCAGAAGGGTTTCCCTCTCGGAGGGGTTGAACGAAGGGCAAGGGCAAAATGGTTATTTTTAGTAGGTGGAAATATTATGAAAAGGATGCCATCGGAACGGGCTCGACGAGACGAAGAAGTGGGCGTTGGTTTTACCTCAATCGGAGTTACGGTTGCAAAGATACGATCGTTCGTTCGTTAGGCTGTAAAATGGGCAAAACAGTGTCCACCACAGTCCCTAACGGGTGAACGTCCATAGGTTAACTGTTTCGGCCGCAGGCTTGAGGCCAAAAGCGTCTTTCCGGAAATGCGCCTTTGATAAAAGAAAGCGTACTTTCTTTAGTTACCGCGGCCGAATACGCTTTGTTTAACGGAAAGCGTATTCTAAGGAATACACTTCCACTTAAACAGCGCGGGCCCGGCCAGCACCCCCTTACACCGGGGCCCCACTTCATCTACTTCCTCCTCCTGGCCTTCGTCTTCAACCGCCCATCACCGGACAGAGAGGACACGGCGGCCAGGCTCGATGCCGGCGCTCCGCTCGCCAGCTGCGCCCACCAACGCGCCAGACGGGTGCGCGGCGCCGTCCCACATCCGAAGGTGGCCGCCGGGGTCCTGGGGAGGCCCGGAGGAGGGCTAGCCACAGGCAGCCGAGGGGGCGGGCCCGGGCATTGGTGAAGGTGCTCCGGTAGCGCTTCCCCGGGGAAGCTGAAGACCGCGGTGGCTGTGCAAGCTTCCGGGGAAGGCCAAGAACACGAGCAGGAGGGAGGGGAATGGCCATGGCGCCGGGCTGGCCGAGGGGATCGATCGGCAAGGCTCGGCCATTGGAGAGGGCAGGAGCTCCTAGAGCTCGGCTGGAGGTGTTGGGGCTTGCTCGCAACGAGGAGGGCTCGGGGACGCGCTATTTATAGCAGAGGGGAGGGCTACGCGACGACGTTCGAAGCTCCGAGACGGCCGGCGTCGTGGCGGCACTCCGGTGGAGCATCGGAGGTCGGTAGAAGCAGCCACGGGCTACGGGACGAAGGGGAGAGGGATCCAGAGGGTGCACGCACGCGCTGGGAAGCTCTCCGACGCTCCCGGACAAGCCATGGCGTGCCAGGGAGGGCTCCCGAAGACTCTGGCGCATAGGGCGCGGTTTTGGTACGCTCTGCCCGTGGTCACCGCGTGTCTACGGCGTTGCCACGCCCTACGTGATGCCAAAACTTGTCTAGGAGGTTATCCACGTGTCACTGAGTTGACCTATGCATCTGACTAGCTCTAGAGAGGTCTGAGGTGACCGAACCAAGGTCAAATAGTTGCCAACAGCAACCTGTTTGTGCTGTAGTGTGGCCACCACAGTGCACTTCTTGGCCTGATCGTGGGCAGAGATTATCCATCTACTAAGGTGAATAACTTGGCAGAGTTTCAGATCAAATGGGCAAATAAAACTGGCACTTCCTTTGTAACTTGGCAAACTGGCCAGAATTGGAAATGAAGGTGCTGGGGTCAATTGGCTAGATGAAAATGGCTCATATCTGGTGGAGACCAATAATTTAGGCATATGGAGGCACTATAAAAATTTCATACCATTTGCATAAGTAAAAATGGTACTTCCTTCACAGTGCTCCAATCTGGACAACAACTTGGCAAATTTGCTGAGGAAGATTGGCTAGATGGAATGGGCTGATTTTTGGTGGACAAAGGTAATTTATCATAATGAATCACCCTGCAAAATTTCAGCCCAAGGAGATCAAGGAATCAAGCACTTCCTTTGCACACAGGAAATCTGGACAGAATTTGCAAAGGGGTGTGATGCTCAAAATTTGAATTGTCGAACTGTATATTTTGATGGAAATGGTGAAGATATGGGTAGGAGAAGCTCCACAAATTATTTGGGATTTTTCCTAACTACCAAAATGGTAGTTCCTTTGGAAAGGCCCCAGATTGGAATATTGGCTTTAAATAGGAAAATGCAATTTCCCCTATTTAATTATGGCCAATATTTTTATGAGAGCTCAATATGATCACAAAGAATATCTCCACAAGTTTTCATGAACTTTGGAGATGGATAAATATTTTCCTGGATTTAATTCCTCAGAAAGGCAGAAAAAGGAATTAATTCCAGATGAGAAATATTGCATATGACTTGGCAATATTTTTGCACATCTAGGGTTTATGGATGAAGGGGGATCTCTGGAAAGTTTGGGAGGATTAACAGAGCAAGGGAAATGATAGCTCCTTTGTAAGCACAAAGGCAGGATTTCCAGTTCCAATATTTCGGAACTAGGGTTTGAATGAGCTTCGGGGTTTACTGACGGAGGGTTGGCTGTTACAAGAACATGGTAAAGGCACTGAGAGGTTGGGAATTGTTTGGATTCACCTGGTTACTTACCAGATTCCAGATAAAAAATTCGGGAGAGAAAAGCTAGGAAGGAATAACAGCACAAAAATCGATAACCCGATTTTTGGGGTGTTACATTTTTAGACCAGTTTCAATGTCGTCCATGAGAATGAATACTTCAAACCAACTATTTTTATGTGTCAATTGTTCACTCCGCAAAAATAGATAAAGCTCATCATAAAGTTCAAGGGTGATCAAGTCATTACAATATTTGGCCATGATTTGATCATGAAAAAGTTTAAATTGGAAATTAAGATGACCAACTTTATTGCAAAGTTCACAAGTAATAGGACAAAGAGAACATAATTTTGTAGCAAATTCATCTATCACTTTGATCAAAGAATTGGTTCTATCATGTTTATGCTTCTTACAAAATCTATCATCCCTATAAAGCACTTCTTCACAAACTTTATCCACTCCACAAAAATTGACATGCTTATAAGAAACATTTTTATCATGACTAGTGCAATCCTCATTTGTATTTTGGATATTTAGAAAATTCATGCTAACAATATTTCTATCATGCTCATCATTCAAGGAATTCTCATTAAGTATTTTCATAGTTTCTTCCTCTACCAATTGAGCACAATTTTCTGAATCCTTACTTTCACGGAAGACATTATAAAGACAAAACAAATGATGCAACCTAAACTCCATTTTTTTGTAGTTTTCTTTTATAAAACCAAAGTAGTGAAAAACAAGAAACTAAAAGATTTAATTGCAAGATCAAAAGATATACCTTCAAGCACTCACCTCCCCGGCAACGGCGCCAAAAAAGAGCTTGATGTCTACTACGCAACTTTATTCTTGTAGACTTTGTTGGGCCTCCAAGCGCAGAGTTTTGTAGGACAGTAGCAATTTCCCCTCAAATGGATGACCTAAGGTTTATCAATCCATGGGAGGTGTAGGATGAAGATGGTCTCTCTCAAACAACCCTGCAATCAAATACAAGAAATCTCTTGTGTCCCCAACACACCCAATACAATGGCAAATTGTATAGGTGCACTAGTTCGGCGAAGAGATGGTGATACAAGTGCAATATGGATGGTAGATATAGGTTTTTGTAATCTCAGAATATAAAAACAGCAAGGTAGCATGTAACAAAAGTGAGCACAAACGGTATTGCAATGCTTGAAAACAAGGCCTAGGGTTCGTACTTTCGCTAGTGCAATCTCTCAACAATGCTAATATAATTGGATCACATAACCATCCCTCAATGTGCAACGAAGAATCACTCCAAAGTTCTTATCTAGCGAAGAACATAAGAAGAAATTGTTTGGAGGGTACAAAACCACATTAAAGTTATTCTTTCCGATCGATCTATTCAAGAGTTCGTACTAAGATAACATCAAGTTATCCTTTCCGTTCGATCTATCTAAGAGTTCGTACTAGAATAACACCATATGATACGCATCAACCAACTCTAATGTCACCTAGATACTCCAATGTCACCACAAGTATCCATGAGTTAATTATACGATACGCGTCAAACAATTTTAGATTCATAATACTCAATCCAACACAAAGAACATCAAAGAGTACCCCAAGATTTCTATCGGAGAAAGTAGGACAAGAACGTGTATCAACCCCTATGCATAGATTACCCCAATGTCACCGCGGGAATCCGCAATTTGAGTACCAAAACATATATCAAGTGAATCAATAGAACACCCCATTTTCACCACGGGTATCCACATGCAAGACATATATCAAGTGTTCTCAAATCCAATATTCAATCCAACATAACGATATCTCAAAGGGAAAGATGCAATTCATCACAACATGATAGCAAGGGAATAACATCATATGATCCGACTATATTAACAAAGCCCGTGATACATCAACATCGTGACATCTCAAGAACACGAGAGAGAGAGAGAGAGAGATTGAACACATAGCTACTGGTACATACCCTCAGCCCCGACTTCTCCCTCCTCGTCATGGCCTCCGCCGGGATGATGAAGATGGCCACCGGACATGGATTCCCCTCTCTGGCAGGGTACTGGAATGTCTCCAGATTGGTTTTTCATCGATACAGAGAGTTGCGGCGGCGGAGCGGAGAGTCTAGGGTTATCTCTGGGGGTTTCCGAATATTTGGGAATTTATAGGCATCGGAGGCGGTGGAGGGGTTGCTCGAGGTGCCCAGCAATCACCAGGCCGCGCCAGGGGGCCTCTGGCGTGCCCTGATGGGTGCTGGCCACCCTGGGCCCCCTCTTCTGGTGTTCTTTGGCCCATCTTCTTTCTTTTGGTCCATAAAAAATCCACAAAAACCACCGCAGCGTTTTGTCTCCGTTTGGTACTGATTTTCTGCGAAGTAAAAAAAACAAGCAAAAACAGCAACTGGCACTTTGGCACTATGTCAATAGGTTAGTCCCAAAAATGATATAAAGTTGTAATAAAATGATTGTAAAACTTCCAAGAACGATAATATAACAGCATGGAACAAGCAAAAATTATAGATACGTTGGAGACGTATCAGCATCCCCAAGCTTAATTCCTACTCGTCCTCGAGTAGGTAAATGATAAAAACAGAATTTTTGATATGGAATGCTGCCTAACATGTTTATCATATTCTTTTCTTCTTTGTATAGCATGGACATTTGGACTTGTAAATGATTCAAAGCAATAGTCTAGTTTTAACATAATGACTTTAATACTCAAGCATGTCAACAAGCAACCATGTCTTTCAAAATATCAACACTAAAGAAAGTTATCCCTAGCCCATCATGCTCAATCATTGATCCATTCATTAAACACACTCAAATATTAGCTATGCCCAATGCTCAAGTACGATCATAGTGCCCCCTAGTTGGTGCTTATAAGAGAAGATGGAGACTCAAAGCAAAAATTAAAATTGCATAAAGTAGATAGACAGGCCCTTCGCAGAGGGAAGTAGGGATTTGTAGAGGTGCCAGAGCTCATAGTTTTAAATTGAGAGAGAGAAATATTTTGGGTGGCATGCTTTTCCTGTCAACGAAAACGACAAAGTAGTTCACAATACTTTCCATGCTAGATATATCATAGGCGGTTCCCAAACAGAAAATAAAGTTTATTCCTTTTTCCACCAAACTTTCACTTTCTATGGCAGGCCGTGTCCATGGTTGCCTTCCATACCAACACTTTCCAAAGAATTTATTATTTGACAACATAAAGTAAATATTTTTTTCTTCATTTTGGGAATGGGCATCCCTATTACCGCCGCTCTCTCGTGCAATGACAAGTGAATAAACACTCATCTTCAGAATAACACATCTAGCATGGAAAAATATTGGACACTCCCCATCGTTTCATGAGCGGTACGGGCACACAAAAGAGAAAATTGATTTTGAAAATTTAGAGATGGCACATACAAATTTGCTTGGAACGGCATGGAAATACCGTGTATAGGTAGGTATGGTGGACTCATAAGACAAAACTTGGTTTAAGAATTTTGGATGCACAAGTAGTATTTCTACTTAGTACAAATGAAGGCTAGCAAATAGATTGGAAAGCAACCAAACCAAGAAACGAAAAATCACATAAGTGAGCATTGAACATAACTAACACCGAATAATGCACCACAAGTAGGATGTAACTTCATTGCATAACTATTGACTATCGTGCATGCATAGGGAATCACAAACCTTAACACCAATATTCCTACTAAGCATAATTACTCACTAACATGACTCACATATTACTATCATCATGTTTCAAAACTATTACAAAGAATCAAGTTTAATTTGTCTCATGATCTTCATGAAAGTTTTTATTATATCCTCCTTGGATATCTATCACTTTGGGACTAGTTTCATATATTGTCATTGCTTTTTGGCAAGCTCAAACAAATTTAAGTAAAGCACATGACCATAAAGATTTCATCTCTCAAAAAGGTATAAGTGAAGCATGAGAGCATTTCTTCAAAATTTACCTACTCTCAAAATTATCTAAGTGAAGCATGAGAGTATTTCTACAGGAATTTCCAAGCACACCGTGCTCAAAAAGATATAAGTGAAGCACTAGAGCAAATGACAAGCTACTCACAAAAGATATAAGTGAAGATCAATGAGTAGTCAAACAATTAAGTAGCTATGTGAGGACTCTCTCTCTCAATAAAGATTTTCAGATCTAAGTATTTTATTCAAACAGCAAACTAAACAAAAATAGAACTCCAAGAATAGCACGCATCATGTGAACGAATAAAAATTTAGGCTCAACATAGGCTAACCGATAGTTAACGAAGAGAGGTGGGATGCGTAGCATACCCAAGCTTAGATGCTTGATATTTCTTGAAATATTTACCTGGGGTGCCTTGGGCATCCCCAAGCTTGATATTTTGTATCTCGTTCAATCCTCTCATATCCCTGTTTCACCTATTCTCAAAAACTTCATCCACACAAAACTCGAAAAGAATTCGTGAGATAGGTTAGTACACATAAGAACAAATCAACACTTCATGTACTGCCAAGACAAGTTGCAAAATAATTTTCAAACATCATCACTGTTTACTATCGTTTCCACAATTTATATCCACCAATATAGGCTATGGAAACTATAGGATAAGTAGATAACGAAACTATGACAGCAATCTGTCCAAACAGAACAGTCTGTAGTAATCTATTAAACTAGTGTACTTACGTAACTCAAACAATTATGAAAATTTAGGATAAGCTAAAGAATTTATATGAACACACTGTGTAACAATTTCATAAACATTCCACGTTCCAGTAAAATATGAAAATTCAAACACTACAGCAAAAGTTTCTGTTTTTACACAGCACACATCAAAACATGCAATGCAAGCATCCTAAGACAATTCTCGGAACTTTTTATTGAAAAACAAGATTATAAATAACACCTAACATAGAACAACAAAATAAAATGACGCTCCAAGCAAAACTCATATTATGTGACGAATAAAAATATAGCTCTAAGTAAGATATACCGATAATGTTGAAGACGAAACTGGGGATGCCTTCCGGGGCATCCCCAAGCTTAGGCACTTGAGTCTTCCTTGGATATTACCTTGGGGGTGCCTTGGGCATCCCCAAGCTTAGGTTCTTGTCACTCCTTATTCTCCTCATATCGGTGTCTCACCCAAAACTTGAAAACTTCAATCACACAAAACTTAACGGAACTTCGTGAGATGGGTTAGTATAATAAAGATAGATCATTCACTTAGGTACTGTCAAGACAAGATTCATAATTGTTACCACATGATACCTACTGTATTCTATCATTCCCATAATTTATATCACTAAATATAAGCTATGGAAACACTAAAACAAGCAAACTATGCATGCAAAACAGAATCTGTCAAAAACAGAACAGTCTGTGAAGATCTGTGGTATAGCCATACTTCCCTGTCTCTAAAAATTCTGAAAAATTAGGAAAACCTGAATAATTTGTATATAAATACTGTGTAAAAATTTCAGATCATTATCACGCTCCAGAAAGAAATGAAAATTCCTGTACTGGAGTCAAAAGTTTCTGTTTTGGTTCAGCATCAATTCTACTCATCTTGTGAGTCATCCAAAAGGCTTTACTTGGCACTTTATTGAAATAAAAGACACAAAACATGATTACTACAGTAGCTTAATCATGTGAACACACAAAAACAGAAAGTATAAGTGTTGGGTTGTCTCCCAACAAGCGCTTTTCTTTAATGCCTTCTAGCTAGGCATGATGATTTCAATGATGCTCACATAGGAATAGTATTTGAAACATGCAAGGGAACATCATGAAACACATGACAAGCTCATTTAAGTCTATCCCACTTCCTATGCATAGGGATTTTGTGAGCAAAAAATTTATGGGAGCAAGAATCAACTAGCATAGGAAGGTAAAACAAGCATAACTTTAAAACTTTGAACACATAAAGAGGAAACTTGATATTATTGCAATTACTACAAGCATATGTTCCTCCCTCATAATAATTTTCAGTAGCATCATGAAGGAATTCCACAATATAACTATCACATAAATCATTCTTTTCATGATCTACAAGCATAGAAAATTTATTACTCTCCACATAAGCAATTTTCTTTTCATTCATAAAAGTGGGAGCATCAAATGAAACTCGAATACTATAAATTGTTTCCACATTAAAAGAGTAATGTTCAGTAAAAGGATATCCAAAATCATGACAATAATTATCAATACTTTTTATAACATAAGTATCATCACAATAATCATCATAAGTAGCAACTTTGTTCTCATCATAGTCAAGTGAAACCTCTTCCGAAATAGTGGAATCATTACTAAATAAAGTCATGACCTCTCCAAATCCACTTTTATCATTATAATAAAACTCAACACCCTCCAAAATAGTGGGATAATAATTATCTAAAGTTGACACTCTTCCAAACCCACTTTCGTAAATATTGCAATCATCATAAATAGGAGGCATGCAATCATCATAACAAATTTGATCATTCAAAGTAGGGGAACTAAAAAGATCCTCTTCATTAAGCATAGCATCCCCAAGCTTGGGACATATATTAATTGCAGCAAATAAATTCTCAAACATGTCATTCTCATCAAACATAGCATCCCCAAGCTTGTGGTTTGGCATATCATAAGCATAGTCACTCTCATCATTAATAGTAAGAATAGCACCAATTGTATAACAATTATTATCATCATAATTCACCAAGTTGGTGTCAAAAAGATTTTCAAGATTATAAGAAGTATCATTTTCTTCCCAATCATAGTCATCACAACAAGCAATAGGCATAACAAAATCATCATCAAGTGTATCATCTTCCACAATTATTTTTGATTCATCCTCGTGAGGCACAACAATAATAGGAGCAACATCATTTGGGAGAGATACCTTTTTACCTCTACTCTTTCTTCTTTACCAAATCATGTGTGGGTTTAATTAATTTCTTCGAGCTTCTTATTGATGAGATTGGTTGAATAGGGAGCTCCTCCTCATCACCTATTACATCATGGGAGACAATAGGAGGCAAAGTGGAATTCTTTACCCTTTCATTAGTATTCTTTTTATATTCTATTGGTTTTCCCATCTTTCTATAGTTGGCAATATAAGCATTCTCATTGCAATTTACCATGCAAAACATATAGATATTTTTTAGATCAGTTTCAATGTCGTCCATGAGAATGAATACTTCAAACCAACTATTTTTATGTGTCAATTGTTCACTCCCCAAAAATAGATAAATCTCATCATAAAATTCAAGGGTGATCAAGTCATTACAATATTTGGCCATGATTTCATCATGAAAAAGTTTGCATTGGAAATTAAGATGACCAACTTTATTGCAAAGTTCACAAGTAATAAAACAAAGAGAACATATTTTTGTAGCAAATTCATCTATCACTTTGAGCAAAGAATTGGTTCTATCATGTTTATGCTTCTTACGAAATCTATCATCCCTATAAAGCACGTCTTCACAAACTTTATCCACTCCACAAAAATTGACATGCTTATAAGAAACATTTTTATCATGACTAGTGCAATCATCATTAGTATTTTGGATATTCAGAAAATTCATGCTAACAATATTGCTATCATGCTCATCATTCAAGGAATTCTCATTAAGTATTTTCATAGTTTCTTCCTCTACCAATTGAGCACAATTTTCTGAATCCTTACTTTCACGGAAGACATTATAAAGACGAAACAAATGATGCAACCTAAACTCCATTTTTTTTGTAGTTTTCTTTCATAACACCAAACTAGTGAAAAACAAGAAACTAAAAGATTTAATTGCAAGATCTAAAGATATACCTTCAAGCACTCACCTCCCCGGCAACGGCGCCAGAAAAGAGCTTGATGTCTACTACGCAACTTTATTCTTGTAGACTTTGTTGCGCCTCCAAGCGTAGAGTTTTGTAGGACAGTAGCAATTTTCCCTCAAGTGGATGACCTAAGGTTTATCAATCCATGGGAGGTGTAGGATGAAGATGGTCTCTCTCAAACAACCCTACAAAAAAATACAAAAAATCTCTTGTGTCCCCAACACACCCAATACAATGGCAAATTGTATAGGTGCACTAGTTCGGCGAAGAGATGGTGATACAAGTGCAATATGGATGGTAGATATAGGTTTTTGTAATCTCATAATATAAAAAAGCAAGGTAGCAAGTAACAAAAGTGAGCACAAACGGTATTGCAATGCTTGAAAACAAGGCCTAGATTTCGTAATTTCGCTAGAGCAATCCCTCAACAATGCTAATATAATTGGATCACATAACCATCCCTCAACGTGCAACGAAGAATCACTCCAAAGTTCTTATCAAGTAGAGAACATAAGACGAAATTGTTTGTAGGGTACGAAACCACCTTAAAGTTATTCTTTCCGATGAATCTATTCAAGAGTTCGTACTAAGATAACACCAAGTTATCCTTTCCGTTCGATCTATCTAAGAGTTCGTACTAGAATAACACCATATGATACGCATCAACCAACTCTAATGTCACCTAGATACTCCAATGTCACCACAAGTATCCATGAGTTAATTATACGATACGCTTCAAACAATTTTAGTTTCATAATACTCAATCCAACACAAAGAACCTCAAAGAATACCCCAAGATTTCTATCGGAGAAAGTAGGTCAAGAACGTGTATCAACCCCTATGCATAGATTACCCCAATGTCACCGCGGGAATCCGCAAGTTGAGTACCAAAACATATATCAAGTGAATCAATAGAACACCCCATTGTCACCACGGATATCCACATGCAAGACATATATCAAGTGTTCTCAAATCCAATATTCAATCCAACATAACGATATGTCAAAGGGAAAGATTCAATTCATCACAACATGATAGCAAGGGAATTACATCATATGATCCGACTATATTAACAAAGCCCGTGATACATCAAGATCGTGACATCTCAAGAACACGAGAGAGAGAGAGAGATTGAACACATAGCTACTAGTACATACCCTCAGCCCCGGTGGTGGACTACTCCCTCCTTGTCATGGCCTCCGCCGGGATGATGAAGATGGCCACCGGAGATGGATTCCCCTCTCTGGCAGGGTACTGGAACGTCTCCAGATTGGTTTTTCGTCGATACAGAGAGTTGCAGCGGCGGAGCGCAGAGTCTAGGGTTATCTCTGGTGGTTTCCGAATATTTGGGAATTTATAGGCATCGGAGGCGATGGAGGGGGTGCTCGAGGCGCCCAGCACCCACCAGGTCGCGCTAGGGGGCCTCTAGCATGCCCTGATGGGTGCTGGCCACCCTGGGCCCCCTCTTCTGGTGTTCTTTGGCCCATATTCTTTCTTTTGGTCCGTAAAAAATCCACAAAAATCCCCGCAGCATTTTGTCTCCGTTTGGTACTGATTTTCTGCGAAGTAAAAAAAACATGCAAAAACAGCAACTAGCACTTTGACACTATGTCAATAGGTTAGTACCAAAAAATGATATAAAGTTGTAATAAAATGATTGTAAAACATCCAAGAATGATAATATAACAGCATGGAACAAGCAAAAATTATAGATACGTTGGAGGCGTATCACGAGGGAGGGGGCCGGTTGGGAAGACTAGCAGCGTCGCGTTAGGGTTGCCCCCGGTCGCTGGCGAGAGCGACGCGGGGGGGGGGGGGGGGGGTTGGGGGAGGGACTCCTCTTTCTTGTCACATACATTCACAAAGGCATGTATTCATCAACGCCATAACCCAAATTATCTTCGTGATTTGTCGCTCTTGACTAATGACTTCTAGAAAATTTCACAGTAAGACATGTCATTTAGGTTACATAGACATTTCATTTTAGTAATTAGCCATACAACAAAGATATAAATAGTACACAAGTTACATATCGATCACTAGTAGAAAACAGGGAATCAGTCCTGGTTCCAGAGGGCCTTTAGTCCCGGTTCTGCAACCGTGACAAAACGATCGGGACTAATGCCCATCACTTTTAGTCCCGGTTAACTTAGGAACCGGGACTAAAGGAGGTCCATGTGGCCGCCGTGGGGCGCCAAGGCAGGAGGACCTTTAGTCCCGATTGGTAAAACCAACCGGGACTAACAGGCAGCCACGCGTCAGCAGCTGCCAGGCGCTGGGGTTTTTTTTTTGAAAGGAGGGGTTTAGGGGTTTTGGAGGGTTTATGGGTTTTCATATTGTGTTTCCCCCTTTTATTTTTGTGTTTACCATTTTTATTTTATGCTTTTCATTCAAATCGACGCTAGCTACTACATATAGCAATAAAGGAACCATTACACAACATCGTCATGATCAATATATAGAGAGAAGTGACCTCTCTTTCTCCGTGCTTGGTCGAACAATGCAACACGTTTTCGTAAATCTATTCGACGCTATTACATATAGTACACGTTCATGCATATATACAATATAACATCTCTTACGATCCTAATATCTAATTACCAATATCGCATTTCATATCCCGATGGCATTCTACTACCGGGTGTAGTTACTCCCATGTCTCATATACTACCATGTGATAGCATATATACTACTTTATTATTTTTAATATATCCATAACCTATATCTAAGATACTTCAAAGTGTGCTATATGAAAAAAAATTGCAAATAGACTCATGTTTTTATTATATTTATAAAATACGTACATATTTGTACGTAAAAAGATGTATGCTCAAAATATGAGACATACTACCTAAAAAGTAGTATATATAGTACATAAACATTCGTCCTATATATATACTACATACGACATACTACGCATACATACACTTCGGAATGACAGATAGTACCTATAACATACGAAACAAAAGTGGGAGTAACTACACCCGGTCGTACCAAACATTCGTCCTATATATATATATATATATATATATATATATATATATATATATATATATGAATGAATGAAACTCAACACAATTGATGGTAATAAAATTAAAATGTGAATATTGTTTACGCACTTAAAATTGTTCTGGAGATATGCCCCGCTCAGAGGTCGAGTGGCGAATGAACTCGCAAACGTAGTATGCACATAAATTAGTGCCGGGTGCCTGCCACAAGCACTTTACGAGAATAGAGTTTAATCAAAATGATAATCAAGCATGATAATGGTATTGAAACTAGAATCAATGAAAGACAATGCGCGGTACTAGCTAGTAGTACTTACTTTGGGGTGTGAAAATCGCAGCTCCTTTCTCCAGTCACCCCTAGCCTGGTTGATGAACTTTTTACAAACCCTGCACGGCAAAGAAAATGATTACTTGATGCCAGGAAATGAACGAAAGTTGTCGATATGGTGCGATAATGATTTAACTTACTTCTGAAGCATTTCACTCATGTTCGTCCACTCCTTAGGATCGTTACGTCTCGAGTCCAAGACAAGTACTACTCCCTCGTCAGGCCGAATGGCTAGCAGAATAAATCGGAAACTGCGCACGCATAACTCATCAATTACACTTAACCTCGAGTAAGCGAAACAGAATGTGCACGTACAAGACAGTAACACTCACTGGAAGTTGTAAGGAAATAGTATTTCCCTTCTGTTTTGTTGTCCAAGTAACGCCCGTAGCAAGTTTTGCTCTGTTTCATGGGGGCTTTGTTTTAACGTATGTTCATTTATGGTATTTGGGTTCATGAACCCAATGTCATAGATTTGTCGTTTTCTGCATTCGATGATCTTCAATCGGCATATAATATAGTGTGAGGATAATTATACATGCAATGAACGAGCTGAGCTAGAGACTTTACAGAAAAAAAATACTTACAGACAATAGGAACTGACGATAGTTTTGTCGAGGTCCTTTTGATTGTATAACTGAAAAAATTCATCAAATTCAACGAACAACTCCTGGACTCCATTGAAGAAGTGCTCATCTTAAATTCCCACGAAGATATTGCCGGTCCTGTCCTTGCAGGCTTCCAAGTACCATTCATGCAATTGTCGCATCCTCGTTGGTAGACCCTTGAGCTCCTCACGTCTGACGAGAGGCTTCCCATGGTCCTATTTTAAGGATGGCACTACCTCGGCCTTTTCGAACTGTACCGAATCGGGCAAGTAATCACCAAGAGTGATAGCAAGACCACTGACCGCTATCTCCGGATCATTAGCGATATCGGTAAACACCTTGAGCGGGGGGCACGATCGGTTTTCTTGTTCGCCGAGCTGGGGAATTCTTCTCCCACTTCTTGCACCACTGCTACTTAAGCTTCCCGACCGCTTCGCTTGATCAAATGTCTTTTGAATACAGTGGTCATAGTTTGATTGCGGCGGAGGCGGTGGTGGTCGCCTAAGGGCATCCAGAGTTCGCCTCGCTTTCACCGGATCTACTTTCTCCTTTGGAGGCGGTTGTTTTGGTGCAAGCTGGGGTCTCACTTCTTCAACCACGATCTTGTTGAGTTCCTCCTCAGTCCTCTCGTAGGGTAACTTGGGAGGAGCCTTGAGACTTGGGCCAGCTCTGAATTTCTTCCCTGTTGTGCTGCTAGCCGCCGGAGCGGCGGCGGCTCTCTTCCGCCGTTGCTGAGGCGGCGGAGGAGGCAGAGTCCACTGACGCGGCGGAGATGGCTGAGGCGGAGGAGGATTCTGCTGAGGGGCCTCCTCCGTCGGAGTCCGCTGACGCAACGGAGTCCGTTGAGGCGGCGGAGTCGGCTGACGCGCCGGAGACGACTCAGGCAGCAGAGAGGACTGATGCACCGGAGACGGTTGACTCACTTGAGACGGTTGACGCACCGGAGACGACTCAGGCACCGGGGTCTCCTCTGGCTGAGTCTGCTGAGGTGGCATCCAGTTTGGAAGCAGGTTGTTTTCCTTTCTCCATAGACAGGTAGTCCTTAAGGCATTTTCAAGAAGAGTCTCCCCTTCACCTGTAGCGTACTCAAGCTCCAGCCCCTCAAATCCATCCATTATTTCATCCACCCCGACAATAGCAAAGCCAGCTGGAACCGGAGTGAAATGGAAAGTTGCATCAGGTCGAGGAGGTAAGACATAGTCGACCGCCGCCTTCAAGGTCAGGTTATGGCATTTCGCCATTAGCACACAATGTTCATTATTCGTGATACCATCCACGGGATAGCGAGGAGCTGTGCTATCAGGCTGAACGAGCTCCGTGGAAGCCACGCTGCTTCTCCGCTGAGATGGTAGGCTAGCATCGTGGGTAGTATCCAATGATGGATCTTCGTGCCGCTGAGATGGTGGGCCGATAGCTCGCTGGCTCTCAAGTGCCTCTAGTTTCGCTAATCTTTCATTGATCTTCTGCATTTCGCTTGCTTCCTCTTTCTTCTTTCTCTGTCGGCTTCTATAACCAGTGTTGTCGGGAAACCCATGCACCCACGGAACGGAGCCTGATGTGCCTCGTGTTCGTCCAGGGTGTTCAGGATTACCGAGGGCCATTGATAACTCGTCCTTCTCTCTGTCGGAAATGAACCTCCCTTCCAGCACTTTCTTGATTGCTTCCTCAAGCCTTGTGACGGGTGTTTGAAGTTGAGCTTTCGTCCAAACACACTTCCCTTATTCTGGGTCCAAAGTTCCCCTGATACGTCTCCAACGTATCTACAATTTTTGATTGTTCCATGCTATTATATTATTTGTTTTGGATGTTTTATATGCATTAATATCCTATTTTATATTATTTTTGGGACTAATCTATTAACCTAGTGCCCAGTGCCAATTTCTCTTTTTTCCTTGTTTTTGAGTATTGCAGAAAAGGAATATCAAACGGAGTCCAAACGGAATAAAATTCTACGATGATTTTTCTTGGACCAGAAGGAACCTAGGAGACTTGGAGAAGAGGCCAGAAGACCCACGGGTGGGCCACAAGCCACCTAATTCTCCGCCTATAAATTCAGAAATATTCCCCCAATACCAAAGAGAGCCACGATAATACTTTTCCGCTGCCGCAAGCCTCTGTTCCCGTGAGATCCCTTCTTGGGGCCTTTTCCGGTAATCTGCCGGAGGGGGATTCGATCACGGAGGGCATCTACATCAACTCCATTGCCCCTCCGATGATGCATGAGTAGTTCACCTCAGACCTTCGGGTCCATATCTAGTAGCTAGATGGCTTCTTCTCTCTCTATGATCTTCAATAGCATGTTCTCCATGATCTTCATGGAGATCTATCCGATGTAATACTCTTTTGCGGTGTGTTTGTCGAGATCCGATGAATTGTGGGTTTATGATCAGATTATCTATGAATATTATTTGAATCTTCTCTGAATTTTTATATGCATGATTTCATATCTTTGCAAGTCTCTTCGAGTTATTGGTTTGGTTTGGCCAACTAGATTGGTAATTCTTGCAATGGGAGAAGTGCTTAGTTTTGGGTTCAATCTTGCAGTGTCCTCACCCAGTGACAAAGTAGGGGTAGCGAGGCATGTATTTGTATTGTTGCCATCAAGGGTAAAAAGATGGGGTTTTCATCATATTGCTTGAGTTTATCCCTCTACATCATGTCATCTTACCTAATGCGTTACTCTGTTCTTCATGAACTTAATACTCTAGATGCAGGCAGGAGTCGGTCGATGTGTGGAGTAATAGTAGTACATGCAGAATCCTTTCGGTCTACTTGATACGGACGTGATGCCTATATGCATAATCATTGCCTTGGATATCGTCATAACTATGCGCTTTTCTATCAATTGCTCGACAGTAATTTGTTCACCCACCGTATTATTTTCCTTCAAGAGAGAAGCCTCTAGTGAAACCTATGGCCCCCGGGTCTATTTTCCATATTATATTTTCAGATCTATAAACCAAAAATACCAAAAATAATTTGCTGCAATCTATTTACTTTTATTTTACTATTCGTTTTAGTAATCTTTTATATCTATCTCTATCAGATCTCATCCTTGCAAGTAACCGTGAAGGGATTGACAACCCCTTTATAGCGTTGGGTGCAAGTGTTTGATTGTTTGTGTAGGTGCAAAGATTGGGGCCTTGCTTGTACCTCCTACTGGATTGATACCATGGTTCTCAACAACTGAGGGAAATACTTATCTACTTTGCTGCATCACCCTTTCCTCTTCATGGGAAAACCAACACAAGCTCAAGAAGTAGCAAGAAGGATTTCTGGCGCCGTTGCCGGGGAGGATACATAGAAAGTCAAGACATCAAGCCTACCAAGTACCCATCACAAACTCATCTCTTGCATTTACATTATTTGCCATTTGCCTCTCGTTTTCCTCTCCCCCACTTCTAAAACGATTTTCAGAAAAAACCAAAAAGATTTGCCTTTTTATTCGCCCTTCTTCCGTTCGTCTTTCCGTTTGCTTTTTGCTTTCTTGTGTGTTAGATCGCTTAAACTCATGGCTAGCCTTACTACTATCACTAGTACTCCCGAGAGTGAGGTTCTTAATTTTAAGCAAAGGGAGGGAGAAAACTTAAAAGACGCTTGGTATAGAATTTGCAATGCTCAAAATAGATCTACTCGTAAGCAATCTACTACCGTTCTCCTTCGCAATTTTTATGTGGGTGTTTCTCCTTGGAATAGATATGTTCTGGATACTGTTACGGGAGGAAATTTGCAATGCTCAAAATAGATCTACTCGTAAGCAATCTACTACCGTTCTCCTTCGCAATTTTTATGTGGGTGTTTCTCCTTGGAATAGATATGTTCTGGATACCGTTACGGGAGAAAATTTCTTGGGAAGCCATACCTTTGATTCTTATAATGCTATGATAAATTTGGTAGGTTCACCCCCACTTATGGTTAATGAAACAATCTTAACTTTGGAACATGTGATGCGAAGGCTTGATATTATTGAAAATAAAGTTGCTACTGTAGAGCTCATTTAAAACTTGGATAAAAAGATTCATAATCATATTACTCAATATGGATCTAAGGTAGGAGTTACTTTAAAAAATCTAAGGGAAAAAGAACCCGTAGTTAATTAAAAATTGGATCAAGATTCCTCTAGAATTGGCAAGCTAGAGGACATTATTATCAACTTGGGTTCCGCTTTTGCCTCGGTGCAAACCACTCCAAATTTTCCTCCTTCTAGGACTGCCAAGTTTGTTTATGTTCCTAAAAATAAGGGTGGATCCTCTAGTAAAGGGGATGAAGACCTTAAGATGATAAGTGTTCACCCTAGCTTTATCAATATTGTTAGGGAACCTATTGCCACAAGTGAATCTCTTGACTTCTTGCCTAGGAGAATTATTATTGATAAGAGCAAAGAACCTCCTAGGGTTTATAAGTGTGCAATTGAGGATTTGCATACCAAAGATGACAATACCTAGATCTATTGCGTTATGCCTAGCTAGGGGCGTTAAACAATAGCGCTTGTTGGGAGGCAACCCAATTTTATTTTATGTTTTTGTTTTTGTTTCTGTTATTGAGTGCTTTACACATTATTACCTCTTTAGTAATTGTGTTTTAGTGTTTTAATTAGTGTTTGAGCCAAGTAAGACCTTTGGGATGGTCTACGGTGATTGTTAATTTGATTTTGCTGAAAAACAGAAACTTTTGCGCTCAGTCCAGGAATTTTATAAATTCACAAGAGCGTCGAATAAGTCTGAAATTTTTACACCAGATTGATATACAAATTTCCCAGATTGTCCTAATTTTTCAGAATTTTTGGAGTTACAGAAGTATTCAAAGTTTACAGATATATACAGACTGTTCTGTTTTTGACAGATTCTGTTTTCTTTGTGTTGTTTGCTTATTTTGATGTATCTATGGGTTGGATCGGGGGTATGAACCATGGAGAAGTTGGAATACAGTATATATTACACCAATATAAATAAAGAATGAGTTCACAACAGTACCTAAAGTGGTGATTTATTTTTCTTGTACTAACGGATCTCACGAGTTTTCTGTTGAGTTTTGTGTTGTGAAGTTTTCAAGTTTTTGGTAAAGATTTGATGGACTATGGAAAAAGGAGTGGCAAGAGCCTAAGCTTGGGGATGCCCAAGGCACCCCTAGGAATATTCAAGGATACCCAAGAGCCTAAGCTAGGGGATGCCCCGGAAGGCATCCCCTCTTTCGTCTTCAATCCATCGGTAAATTTACTTGAGGCTATATTTTTATTCACCACATGATATGTGTTTTGCTTGGAGCGTCTTGTATGATATGAGTCTTTGCTTTTTAGTTTGCCACAATCATCCTTGCTGCACACATCTTTTGAGAGGGACACGCATGAATCATGAATTTATTAGAATACTCTATGTGCTTCACTTATATCTTTTGAGCTAGGCAATTTTGCTCTAGTGCTTCACTTATATCTTTTTAGAGCACGGTGGTGTTTTCTTTTATAGAAATAATTGAACGCTCGTACCTCACTAATATTATTTTGAGAGTCTTTAAACAGCATGGTAATTGGTTTAGGTTATGAATTTAGTCCTAATATAATGGGCATCCAAGAGGGATATAATAAAAACTTTCATATAAAGTGCATTGAATACTATGAGAAGTTTGATTCCTTGCATATAGTTTTGAGATATAAAGATGGTGATATTAGAGTCATGCTAGTGAGTACTTGTGGATTGGTAGAAATACTTGTGTTAAAAGTTTGTGATTCCCGTAGCATGCACGTATGGTGAACCGTTATGTAACGAAGTCGGAGCATGATTTGTTTATTGATTGTCATCCTTTGTGTGAGGGTCGGGAGCGCGCGATGGTTAACTCCTACCAACCTTTCCCCTATGAGCATGCGTCTAATACTTTGCTTCGATAACTAATAGACTTTTGCAATAAGTATGTGAGTTCTTTATGACTAATGTGAGTGCATGGATTATACGCACTCTCACCCTTCCACCATTGCTAGCCTCTCTAGTACCGCGCAACTTTCGCCGGTGCATTAAACCCACCATATACCCTTCCTCAAAACAGCCACCATACCTAACTATTATGGCATTTCCATAGCCATTCCGAGATATATTGCCATGCAACTTCCACCGTTCCGTAATTCTTGAGTTGTAAGTAAATAAAAGTGTGATGATCATCATTATTAGAGCATTGTCCCATGCGAGGAAAGGATGATGGAAGCTATGATTCCCTCACAAGTTGGGATGAGTCTCCGTACTTTACAAATAATAAAAGAGGCCAATGAAGCCCAAATAAAAAAAAGAGGCCAAAGATGCCCACCAAAATAAAAAAAATGAGAGAAAAGAGAGAAGGGACAATGCTACTATCTTTTTTTTCCACACTTGTGCTTCAAAGTAGCACCATGATCTTCATGATAGAGAGTCTCCTATTTTGTCACTTTCATATACTAGTGGGAATTTTTCATTATATAACTTGGCTTGTATATTCCAGTGATGGGCTTCCTCAAATTGCCCTAGGTCTTCTTGAGCAAGCGAGTTGGATGCACACCCACTTAATTTCTTTTTGAGTGAGTAGGGATTGCCATGCAACGGATGCACTAGAGCTATAAGTGTATGAAAGCTATAGGAGAAACACCCACATAAAAATTGCGAAGGAGAACGGTAGTAGATTGCTTACGAGTAGATCTATTTTGAGCATTGCAAATTCTATACCAAGCGTCTTTTAAGTTTTCTCCCTCCCTTTGCTTAAAATTAAGAACCTCACTCTCGGGAGTACTAGCGATAGTTGTAAGGCTAGCCATGAGTTTAAGCGATCTAACACACAAGCAAACAAAAAGCAAACGGAAAGACGAACGGAAGAAGGGCGAGTAAAAAGGCAAATCTTTTTGGTTTTTTTCTGAAAATCGTTTTAGAAGTGGGGGAGAGGAAAACGAGAGGCAAATGGCAAATAATGTAAATGCAAGAGATGAGTTTGTGATGGGTACTTGGTAGGCTTGATGTCTTGACTTGCTATGTATCCTCCCCGGCAACGGTGCCAGAAATCCTTCTTGCTACTTCTTGAGCTTGCGTTGGTTTTCCCTTGTAGAGGAAAGGGTGATGCAGCAAAGTAGAAAAGTATTTCCCGCAGTTGTTGAGAACCAAGGTATCAATCCAGTAGGAGGTACAAGCAAGGCCCCAATCTTTGCACCTACACAAACAATCAAACACTTGCACCCAACGCTATAAAGGGGTTGTCAATCCCTTCACGGTTACTTGCAAGGATGAGATCTGATAGAGATAGATATAAAAGATTACTAAAACGAAAAGTAAAATAAAATTAAATAGATTGCAGCAAAGTATTTTTGGTATTTTTGGTTTATAGATCTGAAAATATAATATGGAAAATAGACCCGGGGGCCATAGGTTTCACTAGAGGCTTCTCTCTTGAAGGAAAATAATACGGTGGGTGAACAAATTACTGTCGAGCAATTGATAGAAAAGCGCATAGTTATAACGATATCCAAGGCAATGATTATGCATATAGGCATCACGTTCGTATCAAGTAGACCGAAATGATTCTGCATGTACTACTATTACTCCACACATCGACCGACTCCTGCCTGCATCTAGAGTATTAAGTTCATGAAGAACAGAGTAACGCATTAGGTAAGATGACATGATGTAGAGGGATAAACTCAAGCAATATGATGAAAACCCCATCTTTTTACCATTGATGGAAACAATACAAATACGTGCCTCGCTACCCCTACTTTGTCACTGGGTGAGGACACCGCAAGATTGAACCCAAAACTAAGCACTTCTCCCATTGCAAGAATTACCAATCTAGTTGGCCAAACCAAACCAATAACTCGAAGAGACTTGCAAAGATATGAAATCATGCATATAAGAATTCAGAGAAGATTCAGATAATATTCATAGATAATCTGGTCATAAACCCACAATTCATCGGATCTCGACAAACACACCGCAAAAGAGTATTACATCGGATAGATCTCCATGAAGATCATGGAGAACATGCTATTGAAGATCATAGAGAGAGAAGAAGCCATCTAGCTACTAGATATGGACCCAAAGGTCTGAGGTGAACTACTCACGCATCATCGGAGGGGCAATGGAGTTGATGTAGATGCCCTCCGTGATCGAATCCCCCTCCGGCAGATTACCGGAAAAGGCCCCAAGAAGGGATCTCACGGGAACAGAGGCTTGCGGCGGTGGAAAAGTATTATCGTGGCTCTCTTTGATATTGGGAGAATATTTCTGAATTTATAGGCGGAGAATTAGGGTTGGAGGAGCTACGGGGGGCCCACAAGCCAGGGGGGCGCCCCCCCCAGGGGCGCGCCCAGGTGGCTTGTGGCCCACCCGTGGGTCTTCTAGCCTCTTCTCCATGTCTCCTGGGTTCCTTCTGGTCCAAGAAAAATCATCGTAGAATTTTATTCCGTTTGGACTCCGTTTGATATTCCTTTTCTGCAATACTCAAAAACAAGGAAAAACAGAAACTGGCACTGAGCACTAGGTTAATAGATTAGTCCCAAAAATAATATAAAATAGCATATTAATGCATATAAAACATCAAAAACAGATAATATAATAGCATGGAACAATCAAAAATTATAGATACGTTGGAGACGTATCAATCTCATACATCTCATCTCATCTCATCTCATCTAGAAAAACAAAGCACATTTAAAAAAACAGAGCACATTTCATACATCTCATCTCATTATGCAACTAAAATTCATCTATCTATTCATCTAAAATTCATCTCATCTCATCTCATCTCATTATGCAACTAAAAAAACAGAGGATAGTGGCAGTGGCAGCAGCGGCGACCATGGAGCAGTGGCAGCAGGGGCGAGCATGGCCGAAGCAGTGGCAGCAGGGGGCCTTGGGAAAGGGGGGAGCTCACTGGGGGTGCGGCGATGGAGCTGTGGAGGCCGACGACGAGGAGCGGGCTCGGGGACACGCGGCGACGGGGAGGAGGGCGCGCGAGGAGGTCCGGCGTCGGCGACGAACAGCGGGCTCGTGGACGGCAGGGCGTCGGCGAGGGGCGACGGCGCGGTCCGGCAGCCTGGCGGCGTCGAGGTGGTCGTTGGCGCCGTCAGGGGAGAGGAGGAGAAGAAACTGGATGGTGGATTGGAAAAACTACTAAGTCCCACTTATATAGCCCCCCCCTTTAGTCCCGGTTGGTGGCTCCAATCGGGACTAATGCCCCCCCTTTAGTCCCGGTTGGAGCCACCAACCGAGACTAAAGGTAAATTTCAGCAGCCCAAAGGGCAGGAAGAAGAGACCTTTAGTCCCGGTTGGTGGCTCCAACCGGGACTAAAGGGGGGGCATTAGTCCCGGTTGGAGCCACCAACCGGGACTAAAGGGCTGTGCTTCCCGCAGCAAAAGTTTAGTCCCACCTCGCTAGTCGAGAGGGGCTCGGAGTGGTTTATAAGTGCTGCTGCCGCTGCCCTCTCGAGCTCCTCTCTAATGCGGGTAGTACATGCCTATCTCACGCCCTGTTCGGCCTGCTAGCACTGCGGGCCTGCATCCTGGCCACTTCTAGGGTTTCTAGTCGTATGCAGGCCGTGGTGGCTAGTAGGCGGGCCTTTTTTTATTTTTCCATATATTATGTTTTTAAATTTTTAATGTTATTTTTTTTGCATATGTTATTTTTAGTTATATAATTTTAGTAGCATCAATTTTATATTATTTTAGTTGCATAAGTTTTATTTTTTATTGATTCTTTTTAGTTGATTCCTTTTGCTATTAGAGTTTTATAAAAGCTTTTTAGTTTTCTATTAAAGCTTGTAACAAAATATACTTTATGAAAATTCTTTTTACTATTAAAGTTTTTAACAAATAAATACTTTGATAATTATAGTTAATATTATTTTGATTCTTTTTAACAAAGGGATTTCATTTTTTTAACATATTTTAACTCCAGACTTTTTGTGCATTCAATATGCACCATTCAAAGCCACATCATCAATTTTCAACCCTTTACTGACTTCATTTGCTATTTTTCATGCATTTCATGATTTATTTTGAGCTAAAATGACCCTGAATTTGAAAATCACTGCAAATGAACTCTGAAAAGGTTGAAACTTGGCATGGTATCATAATTTCACCCACATAGCATGTGCTAAAAAGTTGTGAGGGTTATGGGAAAAACTGGATGCACTTCGTGTACAAACTGGACAATCTATTTCGAAGTATCAGGGTTTCGGACGAAAACTCATCTATTACAAATGGATTTCATTTTTTAACATATTTTAACTCCAGACTTTTCTGCATTCAATATGCACCATTCAAAGCCACATCATCAATTTTCAATCCGTTACTGACTTCATTTGCTATTTTTCATGCATTTCATGATTTATTTTGAGCTAAAATGACCCTGAATTTGAAAATCACTGCAAATGAACTCTGAAAAGGTTGAAACTTGGCATGGTATCATAATGACACCCACATAGCATGTGCTAAAAAGTTGTGAGGGTTATGGGAAATACTGGATGCACTTCGTGTACAAACTGGACAGTCTATTTTGAAGTATCAGGGTTTCGGACGAAAACTCATCTATTACAAATGGATTTCATTTTTTAACATATTTTAACTCCAGACTTTTTCTGCATTCAATATGCACCATTCAAAGCCACATCATCAATTTTCAACCCTTTTCTGACTTAATTTGCTATTTTTCATGCATTTCATGATTTATTTTGAGCTAAAATGACCCTGAATTTGAAAATCACTGCAAATGAACTCTTAAAAGGTTGAAACTTGGCATGGTATCATAATTTCACCCACATAGCATGTGCTAAAAAGTTGAGAGGGTTACGGGAAAAACTGGATGCACTTCGTGTACAAACTGGACATTCTCTTTCGAAGTATTAGGGTTTCGGACGAAAACTCATCTATTACAAAAGGATTTCATTTTTTAAACATATTTTAACTCCAGAATTTTTCTGCATTCAATATGCACCATTCAAAGCCACATCATCAATTTTTAACCCTTTTCTGACTTCATTTGCTATTTTTCATGCATTTCATGATTTATTTTAAGCTAAAATGACCTTGAATTTGAAAATCACTGCAAATGAACTCTGAAAAGGTTGAAACTTGGCATGGTATCATAATTTCACCCACGTAGCATGTGCTAAAAAGTTTAGAGGGTTACGAGAAAAACTGGATGCACTTCGTGTACAAACTGGACAATCTCTTTCGAAGTATGAGGGTTTCGGACGAAAACTCATCTACTACAAAGGGATTTCATTTTTTTAACATATTTTAACTCCAGACTTTTTCTGCATTGAATATGCACCATTAAAAGCCACATTATCAATTTTCCACCCTTTTTTGACTTCATTTGCTATTTTCATGCATTTCATGATTTATTTTGAGCTAAAATGACCCTGAATTTGAAAAGCACTGCAAATGAACTCTGAAAAGGTTGAAACTTGGCATGGTATCATAATTTCACCCACATAGCATGTGCTAAAAAGTTTAGAGGGTTACGGGAAAAGCTGGATGCACTTCGTGTACAAACTGGACAATCTATTTCGAAGTATCAGGGTTTCGGACGAAAACTCATCTATTACAAATGGATTTCATTTTTTAACATATTTTAACTCCAGACTTTTTCTGCATTCAATATGCACCATTCAAAGCCACATCATCAATTTTCAACCCTTTACTGACTTCATTTGCTATTTTTCATGCATTTCATGATTTATTTTGAGCTAAAATGACCCTGAATTTGAAAATCACTGCAAATGAACTCTTAAAAGGTTGAAACTTGGCATGGTATCATAATTTCACCCACATAGCATGTGCTAAAAAGTTGAGAGGGTTACGGGAAAAACTGGATGCACTTCGTGTACAAACTGGACATTCTCTTTCGAAGTATTAGGGTTTCGGACGAAAACTCATCTATTACAAAAGGATTTCATTTTTTAAACATATTTTAACTCCAGAATTTTTCTGCATTCAATATGCACCATTCAAAGCCACATCATCAATTTTCAACCCTTTTCTGACTTCATTTGCTATTTTTCATGCATTTCATGATTTATTTTAAGCTAAAATGACCTTGAATTTGAAAATCACTGCAAATGAACTCTGAAAAGGTTGAAACTTGGCATGGTATCATAATTTCACCCACGTAGCATGTGCTAAAAAGTTTAGAGGGTTACGGGAAAAACTGGATGCACTTCGTGTACAAACTGGACAATCTCTTTCGAAGTATGAGGGTTTCGGACAAAAACTCATCTACTACAAAGGGATTTCATTTTTTTAACATATTTTAACTCCAGACTTTTTCTGCATTGAATATGCACCATTAAAAGCCACATTATCAATTTTCCACCCTTTTCTGACTTCATTTGCTATTTTCATGCATTTCATGATTTATTTTGAGCTAAAATGACCCTGAATTTGAAAAGCACTGCAAATGAACTCTGAAAAGGTTGAAACTTGGCATGGTATCATAATTTCACCCACATAGCATGTGCTAAAAAGTTTAGAGGGTTACGGGAAAAGCTGGATGCACTTCGTGTACAAACTGGACAATCTCTTTCGAAGTATCAGGGTTTCGGACGAAAACTCATCTATTACAAAAGGGATTTGATTTCTTGACATGTAACTGTAGTGATATTCTAGATCTAAGCCATCATCAGAATAGTTGTGGAGAGAAAGTATTCACTTTTTCTTCGTGTGTGTCCCTTGCTTATTGCGCCGTAACCATGTATAATCTTCATCGTTTAACAGGATGCTTGGGTCAGCCTTCACTTTGAAGGGAGGAATTTAATGAAACTTTTTATAATCTTCAGACATGTCTGTCTTGTCCTCCACTCCCACGATGTTTCTTTTCCCTGAAAGAACTATGTGTCGCTTTGGCTCATCGTTTGATGTATTCGCTACCTTATCTTTTTTTTCTCGGTTTGGTAGACATGTCCTTCACATAGAAAACCTGCGCCACATCATTGGCTAGGACGAATGGTTCGTCTGTGTACCCAAGATGTTGAGATCCACTGTTGTTATTCCGTACTGCGGGTCTAACTGTACCCCGTCTCCTGACAGATTGACCCATGTGCACCGAAACAAAGGGACCTTAAATTAATGTCCATAGTCAAGTTCCCATATCTCCTCTATGTAACCATAATGTGTGTCCTTTGCCCTATTGGTGATTGCTGCATCAAAGCGGACACCACTGTTTTGGTTGGTGCTCTTTTTATCTTGGGCGATCGTGTAAAATGTATTACCATTTATCTCGTATCCTTGGTAAGTCAATTCAGTCGAAGATGGTGTCCTGGCCAACAAGTACAGGTCATCTCCAACAGTGTTGTTACGCATGAGATGCATTTGCAACCAACCGCCGAAAGTCCCGATGTGTTCACGCGTAATCCAGTCGTCAGACTGCTCCGGGTGTTTGTAGCGTAGAATATTCTTGTGTTCATTGATATACGGGGACACCAAGGTAGAATTCTGTAGAACTGTGTAGTGTGCTTGCGCCCAGGAATGCCCGTCCCTACATATTATTGAATCCGCTCCTAGCGTGCCTTTTCCACTCAGTCTCCCCTCATACCGCGATTTAGGGACACCAATCGGCTTAAGGTCAGGAAAAAAGTCAACATAAAACCCAATGACCTCCTCTGTTTGATGGCCCGTGGAGATGCTTCCTTCTGGCCTAGCACGATTACGAACATATTTCTTCAAGACTCCCATGAACCTCTCAAAGGGGAACATATTGTGTAGAAATACAGGACCCAGAATGGCAATCTCGTCGACTAGGTGAACTAGGACGTTGATGTCTACTACGCAATCTCTTCATCTTCTATTTGTTTTCTTGTCTTTAAGTTATTGGCAACATAAGGATTCTCAATGCAATTTACCACGCAATACATATAGATTTCATTTAGATCAAAATCAATCATTTTCATGAGAACCCAAGCTGGAACATCCTTAGTTTTATGTTTCATTTCTTCATACCCCCAAAAATAGACTAAGTTCATTATGATGCTCAAGGGTAATGAGGTTATCACAATTTTTGGACACAATTCGGTCATGAAATAATTCACATTGGAAATTAAAATGACCACTTTCATTGCAAAGTTCACAAGGATGGCGAGAAATATTAAGTCTTTCAGCACAAACATATAGCCTCTCTTGCATCCATTTAGTTTCTAAATACTTATGCCTCTTACAAAATCTATCTTCCCTTTTAGGCATGTCTTCACAAACTCTATGCACTCCACAAAAATTGACATGCTTATAAGAAATCTTTTTATCATGACTAGTGCAATCATCATTAGTACTATGGATATTCAAAGAATTCATACTAACAACATTGCAACATTGCTCATCACTCAAAGATTTAGTGCCAAACATTTCAATAACTTCTTATTCAAACACTCGAGCACAATTTTCCTTTCCATCATTTTCACGAAAGACATTATAAAGACGAAACAAATGATGCAACCTAAACTCCATTTTTTTTTGTAGTTTTCTTTTATAAAACCAAACTAGTGAAAAACAAGAAACTAAAAGATTTAATTGCAAGATCTAAAGATATACCTTCAAGCACTCACCTCCCCGGCAACGGCGCCAGAAAAGAGCTTGATGTCTACTACACAACCTTCTTCTTGTAGACTCGTGTTGGGCCTCCAAGCGCAGAGTTTTGTAGGACAGTAGCAAATTTCCCTCAAGTGGATGACCTAAGGTTTATCAATCCGTGGGAGGCGTAGGATGAAGATGGTCTCTCTCAAACAATCCTGCAACCAAATAACAAAGAGTCTCTTGTGTCCCCAACACACCCAATACAATGGTAAATTGTATAGGTGCACTAGTTCGGCGAAGGGATGGTGATACAAGTGTAATATGGATGGTAGATAAAGGTTTTTGTAATCTGAAAATATAAAAACAGCAAGGTAACAAGTAACAAAAGTGAGCAAAAACGGTATTGTAATGCTTGAAAACAAGGCCTAGGGTTCATACTTTCACTAGTGCAAGTTCTCTCAACAATACTGACATAGTTGAATCATATGTAAATCCCTCACGTGCGACAAAGAGTTCACTCCAAAGTCACAAATAGCGGAGAACAAACGAATAAATTATTGTAGGGTACGAAACCACCTCAAAGTTATCTTTTCCGATCAATCTTATGAGCTATCCCTATAAGTGTCACAAACAGCCCTAGAGTTCGTACTAAAATAACACCTTAAGATACACATCAACCAAAACCCTAATGTCACCTAGATACTCCAATGTCACCACGAGTACACATGGGCTTGATTATACGATATGCATCACACAATTTAAGCTTCATCATGTTCAATCCAACACAAAGAACTTCAAAGAGTGCCCCAAAGTTTCTACCGAAGAGTCAAGACGAAAACGTGTGCCAACCCCTATGCATAGACTCCCAAGGTCACGGAACCCGCAAGTTGATCACCAAAACATACATCAAGTGGATCAATAGAACATCCCATTGTCACCACGGATATCCCATCGCAAGACATGCATCAAGTGTTCTCAAATCCTTAAGGACTCAATCCGATAAGAAAACTTCAAAGGGAAAACTCAATTCATCACAAGAAGATAGAGAGGGGAAAACTCCATATGATTCATCTATATTAATAAAGCTCACGGTACATCAAGATCGTGTCATCTCAAGAACACGAGAGAGAGAGATCAAACACATAGCTACTGGTACATACCCTCAGCCCCGAGGGTGTACTACTCCCTCCTCGTCATGGAGACCGCCGGGATGATGAAGATGGCCTCCGGTGATGGTTTCCCCCTCCGGCTGGGTGCCAGAACGGGCTCCCGATTGGTTTTTCGTGGCTACAGAGGCTTGCGGCGGCAGAACTCCCGATCTAGGTTTCTTTCTAGGGGTTTTGGTATTTATAGGAATTTTTGGCGTCGGTCTCACGTCATGCGGGTGCTCGAGGGACCCACAAGCTAGGGGGGCGCGCCCTAGGGGGGGGCGCCCCCTAGGTTTGTGGCCTCCTCGGGACTCCTCTCTGGTATCTTTTTGCTCCAGTATTTTTTTTATTTTCCAAAAATATTCTCCGTAAATTTTCAGCCCATTCCGAGAACTTTTATTTCTGCACAAAAACAACACCACGGTAGCTCTGGTGAAAACAGCGTCAGTCCAGGTTAGTTCTAATAAAATCATACCAAAATCATATAAAATTATTGTAAACATGGCATGAATACTTCATAAATTATAGATACGTTGGAGACGTATCAGCATCCCCAAGCTTAATTCCTGGTCGTCCTCGAGTAGGTAAATGATAAAAGAAATAATTTATGAAGTGTGAATGCTAGAAAGTGCACAAGTTTGATCAATGATAATTCCAATCACTTTTCCTAGCATCAATATAAACCATAAACAGTAGCTCATCTCATAAAACTTCTCATGATAAAGTAACAAGCTATTCACATGTTAAAGTATAGACCAGAAAGTTTCTTAAAAACTAACAAACCATATTCCTAGTCATCGAACAATTGCAATTCATCTTATTTTCAGGAAGGGTCTATGTAAGAGCTTTGATTTAGCACATTCCACATACTCAACTATCATATAGTCTTCCATGATTATTGACACTCAAAGCATATTTTTAGAACAAATAGCATCCATCGAACACAGAGAAAGATAGGGGCTTAATGTTTTGCCTCCCAACTTATTTATCATATAGATAATTCTCAAGAATAATATTTCATGATCAAATATATTTTTGTGGATATATATGTCTAGATCATTCCCCAACACATGACGCTTGCCAAGAGAAAAAGGCGAAATATAGGAAGTGGTGAAGATCACCATGACTCTTGCATAAAGGTAAGTACTAGAAAGTAAAAGATAGGCCCTTCGCAGAGGGAAGCATTGATTTGCAAAGGTGCCAGATCTCGAGCTTTTAAAACGGAGATGAATAATAATTTTGAGCGGTATGCTTTCATTGTCAACATAACAACCGAGAGATCTCGGTATCTTCCATGCTAGATACATTATAGGCGGTTCCCAAACAGAATGGTAAAGTTTTTTACTCCCCCTCCACCAATCAATCACACTCCACGGCGGGCTGAATCCACGGGTACCGTCCATACAAACAACAATCCTGGGGGAGTTTTGTTTCATTATGTTTTGTTTTGATTTTTGAGCATGGAACTGGGCATCCCGAATACCAGCCACTTTCTCGTGAATGATAGTGAATAAACACATATCGTGAGAATAACCCACCTATAGCAAGGAAGATATTGACAGCCCCTAGTCACTATATGAGCGATTCGGGCATACAAAACAGAATATTATTTGATGGTTTAGAGTTTGGCACATGCAAATTTACTTGGAACGGCAGGTAAATACCGCATATAGGTAGGTATGGTGGACTCATATGGAACAACTTTGGGTTTAAGGGTGTTTGGATGCACAAGTAGTATTTCTACTTGGTGCGGAAGTTTTGGCTAGTATGAGGTGGAAGCAAGCACCACATGTTGGAGGATCCATAACAATATAACTTCTATACAAATATACCCAAACATAACTCATTAAGTTGTCTTCCTTGTCCAATTTTAACTAATTTGCTCGAGTTTGAAAATAATTAATGAGCTCACAATCATAGAAGATGTCCAAGATAGTATATTTATATGTGGAATCTCTCTTCCTTCAATATTCTTTCATGAATTGTTCAAGTGACCAATGCGGTGTTTGCTAACTTTCAATAAATTTTACCACCTATACTTATTATGTGTGAAGTCATTACTCCCCATGGGATAAGTATATGAAGCATATTTAATTTCAGATTTATGATATTCAATTCATTCAACCATTTACTCATAGGATATAAGTGAAGCACGAGAGTGAATGACAAACTACTCCAAAAAGATATAAGTGAAGATCAATGAGTAGCCAACAATTAAATAATTATGTGAGGGATCTCTCTCTCTCAATAAATATTTTCAGATCTGAGTATTTTATTTAAACAGCAAGAAAAATAAAAATAGCACTCCAAGAATAGCACACATCATGTGAACGAATAAAAGTTTAGGCTCAACATAGGCTAACCGATAATTGTTGATGAAGAGAGGTGGGATGCGTAGCATTCCCAAGCTTAGATGCTTGAGACTTCTTGAAATATTTACTTGGGGTGCCTCGGGCATCCCCAAGCTTGAGCGTTTGTATCTCGGTTAATCCTCTCATATCCCGGTTTCACCTATTCTCAAAAACTTCATCCACACAAAACTCAAAACACTACTAGAAAAACGGCTATAGCTAATATGGACATTAATGGCGCACCATGTATGTGGTGCGCCACTGCTATATAGCAGTGGCGCACCAGATATGGGTGCGCCATTAATTGCCATATTACTAATGGCGCACCTGGTGTGTGGTGCGCCATTACTAGTTTTGTCCTGGCCCCACACCCTTCCCAGACTTAGCAGTGGCGCACCAGGGGAAAGTGCGCCATTACTAGTTTTAACTAGTAATGGCGCACCACACCCACGGTGCGCCACTACTAAGTTTGTCCTGGCCCCACACCCCTCCCCAGACTTAGCAGTGGCGCACCAGGGGAAAGTGCGCCATTACTAGTTTTAACTAGTAATGGCGCACCACACCCACGGTGCGCCACTACTAACAATTTTTTTTTCATTTTTTTTCAAAACTAGTAATGGCGCACCACACACCAGGTGCGCCATTAGTAACCCTGGTTACCAATGGCGCATTCTTAGGAGGTGCACCATTGGTAACCTGAGAGCAGCTAGATATTTTTGACAGCCACCTACCACACTCACTTTCCCCACTTCATTCTCTCCACCTCTACCAAGCTTGGTCTCGGCTGCCTCCTCCTCCTCACCTCATTTGCACCATAGATTCACCCAAATTAAGTGGTTAAATTTCCTTTTTTGATAGGTAAGTAAGGGGAAAGCTTTCTTTATGTTCTAGATCTACTTTTTTCTCCCTCCAACGTACACACTTTTTATGGCCTAGATCTACGTATGTTTGTGGTGTTGCATATGTTTGTGTTTGCAGGTACCGGTATTTGAAATGCGATAGTTGCCAATATTTTGCCGGAATGTTGATTCATTTCCGTTTCGGCGAGAATTTGGCACTATGCATTCTTTTTGGTCCTATTTTTAGGCAAAGTCATGCCAAATTTTTTTTTGGTTCTAAAATATCGTTTTGCTCTACCCCGCAGGCGACCATGGTCCGCACGATGACCGAAGGCATCGTGAATAGGTTTTTGAGCTCCGCGAAGGCCGAGATGCTTCAAAAGAACGAGACGGAGATAAGATGTCCGTGTCGAAGATGCAAGCTGAAGAGCCTTATGGACCCGGATTCCAAACAGGTGCGGGACCACCTGCTCGTGTGTGGTTTCATGGATGGCTATCGGTGGCAAGGTGATGAAGATGATTATGAAGTCGTCCATGGGGGCCGGGCAAGAAATAAGGAAGGGCAGCAAGACAATAGCGGCGAGGGCGGGCGAGAAGACGAAGAATCTCCAGGACATGATCACGAAGTAGATGCAGGACACAGTCATCATGTAGAAGATGCCGGACATGATGATGAGGAAGATCAAGACGAAGGGCATGATCATGAAGATGAAGATGCCGGAGCAGACGACGATGGACCATCGATGGGCTGGGTGCAGGACCCTCATATTCAAGAGCTGCTTCTCAAGCAGACGGGTAATGCAAGAGCTGCCGCCCGAGAGAAAGCCAAGCTGGATCAACTGGAGATAGACGCGGTTACTCGATTGTATGAAGGATGCAGGCCCGAGGATACCCGCCTGAAAGTAACGCTCATGGCTCTGGAGATGAAGGTAAAACACAAAATAACCGACGCATGCTTCGACGAGAACATGTCATTCTGGCACGAACGTCTTCCCAAGGGGAACAAGTGCCCGACCAGTTTCGAGGAGGCGAAGAAAATCGTGTGTCCTCTGGATTTACCGCACGTGAAATACCATGTGTGCATGAACGATTGCATCATTTATCGGGACGAGCACGCGGAGTCTACCATATGTCCGGTGTGCGGCGTCACTCGATACAAGAAGAGGAAGAAAGCTCCTCGAAAAGTGGTGTGGTACTTTCCGATCACTCCTCGTCTGCAGCGGTATTTCGCGGACCCTAAGCAAGCAGAGCTCCTGCGTTGGCACGTGGATAGGGAGGAGAAGAAGCGAGAAGATGACGGAAATGATCCGGAGATAAATAAAAAAGACAAGATGATGAGTCACCCTAAGGATGCGAGCCAGTGGCAAGCGTTGAACTTCGAACACCCAGAATTTGGGGACGATCCAAGGAACATCATGCTGGGCGCGAGCACCGATGGAGTCAATCCGTTTGGCAGCCAGAGAAGCACACATAGCACCTGGCCTGTGTTTGTGTGGATGTACAACCTTCCCCCCTGGATGTGCATGAAGAGGAAGTACATTCACATGAGTATGCTAATTGAAGGGCCAAAACAACCAGGGAACGACATCAATCTGTATCTGGGGCTACTGAAAGAGGAGCTAGACACGCTGTGGAAAACGCCAGCCAATACGTGGGACGCCTCAGCGAAACAATATTTCCCTATGAGAGCCGCACTGCTCACGACGGTGCACGACTATCTCGGTTACGGATATGTCGCGGGGCAGGTGGTCCACGGATTTTGTGCATGCGTCAGGTGCATGGATTACACAACGTATCGCCAGCTAGATAGAGATCTCGGGTCTTCGAAAACCGTGTTCATGGGACATCGAAGGTGGCTTCGCGACGATGACGCATGGAGAAAACGCAAGGATCTGTTCGATGGTGAAACCGAACCCCGAAGACCCCCACGTACGAGGAGCGGCGAGGAAATAGACGAGCTGTTAAAAAATTGGAAAGAGTGCCCACCACAGGGAAAGAAGCGAAAGGTGCCAGAGCCGCTGCTGAAGGTATGGAAAACGAGGTCTGTTTTCTGGGACTTGCCGTACTGGAAGATCCTCCGTGTGCCTCACAGCCTTGATGTCATGCATATCACGAAGAACGTGTGCGAGAGTCTGCTTGGTACCCTGCTCAACATGCCAGAGAGGACCAAAGATGGGCCGAAAGCAAGGGCAGACTTGCAATCAATGGGCATCAGGGAGGAGCTTCACGCAAAACGCCCTAATGATGATGATGATGATGATGATGATGATGATGAGGCGAAGGACACGGAAATTCGTCGCAAAGGCAAAAAGGCCAAGAAGATCGAATATGACTGCCCTCCCATGTGCTTCACTCTAAGTCAGAAGGAGATCGAGCAGTTTTTCACCTGCCTCGTAGGAGTAAAACTTCCTTACGGTTACGCGGGGAAGATAAGCAGATACCTAGACTCAGCGAAGCAGAAGTTCAGCGGGATGAAGTCTCACGACTGTCACGTGTTGATGACGCAGATACTTCCAGTTGCAATCCGTGGGATCATGGACGCGCACGTCCGTGAAACGCTATTTGGCCTATGCAACTTTTTCGACGTCATCTCTCGGAAGTCGGTTGGCGTGAGGCAACTCAGAAGGCTACAGGAAGAGATCGTGGTGATACTATGCGAGCTTGAGATGTACTTCCCGCCCGCATTCTTCGACGTTATGGTGCATCTGCTGGTCCATATCGTGGAGGATATCATCCAACTCGGGCCGACGTTCCTGCACAGCATGATGCCATTCGAAAGGATGAATGGTGTCATCAAAGGATACGTTCGCAACAGGGCACGTCCAGATGGAAGCATAGCCAAGGGCTTTCTGACCGAAGAGTGCATCTCCTTCTGCACGAATTATCTAGGCATCGAGAACCCCGTTGGTCTGCCCATCAACAGGCACCTCGGCAGGCTCGCTGGATGGGGTCACCGCGAGGGTCGCCGCGAAATGCATGTCGACTTCAAGGGTCGACTCGCCGACTTTGAAAGAGCAAACCTAGTCGCGCTACAACACATAGACGTGGTCGATCCTTGGGTGGTAGAGCACAAAACCTTTATTGAGAAGACGTACAATGACCGAGGCCAACAGAGCACGGACGGAGATATAATCAAAGAGCACAACTCATGTTTCACGCGTTGGTTCAAGGACAAGCTTCTGTCGTACCCTTTACATGAGGATTCTTCCGCGGAAGAAAAACTCATATTCGCCTTGTCACAGGGCGCCGAGCACAACCTGATGACCTATGAGGCGTACGATATCAACGGCTACACATTCTACACCGAGGAAAAGGACATGAAGAGCGATTATCAGAACTCCGGGGTAACGATGGAATCCTACACCGGTAACGACAAGGACCGATACTACGGAAGGATCGAGGAGATCTGGGAGCTGAGCTACGCTGGAGAGAAGGTCCCGATGTTCCGTGTCAGATGGGCCAAGAGCGTCCTAAAAGAAGATCGGTATTTCACCACCATGGTTATACCCGAAGCCAAATCCAAGACCGCGGGCGCAAACGTCACCGCGAAAAATGAGCCATGGGTACTGGCTTGCCAAGTGGACCAATGCTTCTTCATTACCGACCCGTCAAAGCCCAGTCGTGTTGTCGTGAGGAGAGGCAAAAGGAACATCATCGGAATGGATGGAGTCGCCAATGAGCAAGACTTCGACAAGTATGGCGACCCGAAGATGGAAGATGACGACGACGATGAAGTACCATACACCACAAGAAGAAGCAGGACCACCCTACCTAAAGGACGTCCGTTCAACAGAAGAATTCAAGGGGTTCCGGGGCTAAATTATTCAACCGCGAGAAAGAAGGGCAAGAAGATTGTGAAAAGATAGCTAAGATCGAATCACGACGTGTCGGCCGCGTGTGTGTGTCAGTGGCAAGCTCAATCTTTGATGACTGTTATTTCATGTCACTTGATTTCAACCATGTCATCTAATTCTAAATCTTTGCACAATGGTTTTATCACTCCATTTGCATTTTTCTTTTCTTTTATCTCAAATCTTAAATTATTACATGCAACTAAAAATCCAAAAAAAAAAAAGTTTGTAATGGCGCACCAGGAGAAGGTGCGCCATTGCTATCACGGTGTTTATGGCGCACCCCTAAAAGGTGCGCCATTGATATACCAATTTTTATGGCGCACCCCTAAAAGGTGCGCCATTGCTATCCTTGTTTATGGTGCACCCCTCCGAGGTGCGCCATTGCTAACCCTCCCCCCACTACGGCATTATCCTACTCCTTCCCCTTCTTTCATTCCCTCCCCTCACTCGTCTCTCCTTTGCCAGCCACCGCCGCCACCCGGCTCGTCCCGCCTCGCCGCCACCCACCTCGCCGCCTCCACCTCGCCGCCACCCAGATCGAACTCCGCCGACGAGCCCAACCGCCTCCGCCTCCGTGTCCGCCTCCAGATCGACTCCGCTGTCCCCATCAGCGCCTTCATCGCGCAGTGAGGCTCACCGACGACCCCGTCATCCTCCGCCTCCAGCGCGTCCCGCCACCCCTGCTCCTCCGGTGGCGTCGGTGGCGCGCCTGGGATCCTGCATCACCCGAGGTAAACCTGCGCATGGCCTCCCCCCCTCCCGTTCCGCTGGTTGTTAGCTACCATTAGATTGGATATTGGTTCTCTGTGTCAACGGCTGTGCAGAGTAAAATTGGCGTGATTGATCTTGCTCTATGAGGCTTCGAGGGTCAGTTAGAATGGTATACGAACTGTATCTATCTCTAATGTATTCTCAAATTGATTTCCCTGGCACTACACACTGGATATATGTAGGCCTTTTTTTGTGCAGGGACAAATAGTTACCCCTTTCTCCTGAAATGTTGATTAATTTCCGTTTCGGTTGAGAATGGGGCACTCCTAGGTCAAGAAAATTAGCAAAGGTCATGCCCAATTTTCTTGACCTAGAAGGTGCCCGATTCTCAACCGAAACAAAAATTAATCAACATTTAGAGACAATGTTATTTCTACAAAGCAAATATTTCTAAGTGGCTTTTATAGTTTTCCCTTAAGTTGAAATGCAAACTATTTTTTCTTCCATACATATGCCATGCTAACGAAAGCTCAACCATCAGGCTCTAGCAATAACTCATTTTTATTTGTTTATTTGTTTGATATATATATTGGTTGCCTTGGTTGTTTATCATGAAAAATGCTTTGTTTGTATGCTTGGTAATCAGAATGCAGGGATAGCAAGTTTTTCTAAGGACTTGTATGAATCACATGCAAAGTAAAATAAACCAAGAAAAGGAGATCTTACCTATGGGTGTGCATCAATTTGCATGTTTTATTCTCAGTTTTCCTCTAAATCTGAGAAGAATAGATACTACCCTGATCTCATCCAATAACTCTAGTAGCCTTTTTTCCTATTTAGAGCGAACATGGCCGACAACGATGAGGCCGGCGGTTCGGGCAAGCCATTCTGGGAGCTGTCCCAGGAGATGGAGGAAGAACCTCACCGCTCTGAGGACGCCGCGGAAGACACCGATCCCGACTACACAACCCCTAGTGGCGTCGGGGATGACACCACTGATGGTGCCGCCGGGGATGCCACCACTGATGATGGCAGCGAACGCACAGATGGCAGCCAACTGAAGAGGCAACGGAAGGACCGGCGCCCGAACGTGCTCGGCACCGTCAAGGAGGAATTTACTGAAGTGTCCTCCAGTGGGCATCCAACGGCGCCCAAAGAATTAGTCGGTGGGTACGCGGGACAACTCGGGTGCATTCTCCGGAGCACCGTCTCGATCAACACCGAGAACCTAAGGCATCGTGACCGAGGGAATTTGCGCAACCTCCTCTTCACGAAGCTGCATGAACGATACAAGTTCCCCGGTGACTTCGCAAACACACGCCTCTCAGGGAATAAAGTGAATAGTGTCGCCCTCACGAAGATGAGCACGGCCCTGGATACTTGGAGAGCCGCGGTGAAGAGAAGGATTCTAAGAGGTGACAGTTATGAGAAGATCAAGGAGACAAATCCTTCGATCAGCGAAGATGACTACCTGGAGTTCAAGATCAAGTGCGAGAGCAACGCATCCGCGGTATCAAGTCAGTGGGGGAAAGATATGCGGGACTTGAACTTAGGAGTCCACAAACTCGGTCCCGGCGGTTACAGAGTGGCGGAACCTAAATGGGACAAGGAGGACGCGGAGCGTGCTGAGCAAGGCCTACCGCCCCTCTTCGATAAATACCATGAAAAGAAGACCAGGAACTATGTCAGGGCCCGGTACAAGGTGGACCCGGTAACAAAGGAGCTTACCACGGATCCGAAGGTGAAGGAGCTTGAGCGTGTTCTGGTAAGGAATACACCCCCGCGTAATTAGCTCCATATGGTTGCATTCTAATTAATGAAGCCAAATTTCTAAATGGTTCACGCTCCTTCTGCAGGAAACTGAAAGCAGTAGCGCGGGGTCTCAGAGCTCCCCGTCTGCCCCTTGGGACACCACTTTAAATAGGGCGTTGAACGTAATGAAACACAAGGATAAGTTCAGTAAGCCGTCGTCAGCTGGTCGTGTGGCCGGCGAAGGCTTGTCCACGAAATGGTCGGAATACTATAAGACTGGGCGAAAGGAGAGAAAGACTAGCTCGGAAAGCCAGGAGCGCGAGGTTAAAGAACTCAAGGCACAAGTGGCGCAGATTCCGGAGATAGTCCAAGAGCAAGTGCGAGACCAACTGGGAGCGACGATCACCGCCATTATGCTTTCCTTGCTTGAGGGGCTGCGGGGGTGGATTGCGGGCGGCCAACAGGGGCCGCCCCCGATTCCCAGCTTCATGGGCAGCAACTCGCACAACGCGCCGGCATTGGTGTCTCCGGCGGAGGCGGCATTGGTGTCTCCGGCGTCGGCGCCGGTATTGGAGCTTAATGCACCCGGGTGTGGGAAGAATACGCCGGCCCGCACCTCGGCAGCAAGCGGCCCCTCCGTCACTTGCACGCCCGCCATTGGCGGTGCCTCAACATTAGCCGAGCTCGACGCCATCACGGTAACTAAGCCTCGGCCGATGACTTCATCTCCTTGCCTTTGACTGGGCATCCCTGACGCCCTACATGTTTTCGCAGGGCGCCGCCAACGTTCCATGCACTCTCCTGCACTTCGTGGACAGCGAGTTGATCGATGTCGCCAAGGCCAAAATCGTTGAACCGGGCAACCGCGTGTTCCACGGTAATCCGATGCCACCCACCGTGTATAGGGTTCAACTGGTTCGGGTGCTGCGGGGCTGCGACGACTTGTTACCTCCGTATCGACCCCCTGGGGCCGACGAAGATGATGTGATGACCCTCAGCGCCTGCTTAAACTGGTCCATGCTTTGGCCGAAGAGCCAGATTCGTTTGGGGGCGGGGGACACAACCCCACAGACAACACCGCCAGTCGTGCCGGCGCCAAGCCATGGCAAGACCGCCGCAACGCTACCGCCGTCAGCTGATCCGGACATGCATATGGCACAGGATCCGGACGACGACGATGGTACATTTTCCAACGTCGATAAGTACATCAACGAACATGGGTACGCTGACGAATTCTTGGGGCCTCCTTCTCAAGAACCCAACCCTGCAAAAGACGATCGCGATCTAGCTGGTACCGCGGAGAAACCCAATTGCAACAGGCGTCGTCTGTTCAGTTCTCAGGAGACGCCTCCAGCTGCCGCCTTCACCGAGACTCAAATAGCCGAGGTGCGAAATATTATCAGCCCCAACACACTCAAGAAGGCGGTCTCTGAGCAGAACTCGATCCCATTACAGCAGAAGAAGCAGAAGGGACGGAAAAGAAAAAATAACAAGGGTGCGAGCCAGCCGGCACCGAGTACGATCCGTGCTCAGGACGGGCCACCAATACCTAAGGATATCTCGAGGAGGGTGCATGTGGCGGGTAGGCCGATGCTACCGACTAATCTGCTCAATGCTGCAACCGGTGCTATGCGGAGTCTGCATGACGGTGTTCTTTCTATGGAGAAGCGGCGTCTCTCCGAGAATGATGTGGCATACCCGGTTTTCGTGGCCAAGGTGCCAGAGGGCAAGGGCTTTGTCAATAGCACCATCGGGCGTATGATCGTCCTGCGGTTTGATGACATCTTCGCTATGTTTAACCTTTATCTGCTGCACTACACCTTCATTCGGCTATTTTCGCTCAGTATGGAGATGCGGATCATTAGAGACAAGACCCCGGACATCGTGATAGTCGACCCCTTCTACATGCGTGCCAAGATCTTGGGCAGCGCTGGGGACCGGCAAGTCGCGAGTTCATACCTCGAAGGCGTCATTCTGGCGAACCCAGATAAGGATAACTTCCTCGTGCCTTACTTTTCCGAGTAAGTCATCCCCTCACCGCCCCGTAAAATATGATTTCTTAGATTTCGATCGTTCTTTTTTTTTTCTAACATTCCGTGTTTTGTGCAGTGACACACATTGCACACTCATCCTCTTAAGCCCGAAATATTCCATGGCCACGTATTTCGACTCGGACCGTCAGTCGAAGAAAGACTACACAAATATCAAGAAAGTTCTTGATGATGCTCTCCCCGGCTACGCCAAATCTGGAGGCACCTTCAGGACGCCAATTTGTAGGTACGGCAAGCACGTGTTCACCCACGTAACGACGTTCCCCTGCGTCAAGAAGCCGCCTGGCAGTCAGAAGGATGCCTACTACGCCCTCCATCACATGCGGGCGATCGTACGGAACCATCATCACCTTATGCTACCAAATAATCTCAAAGAATGGACCGCACGCTTGTCGGAAATCCAGGACGAGGACATCAGACAAGAATTCTTTCGCATCCAGTCGGAGTTTGCAGAAATAATCAATCAAGATGTCCTTCGTACCTCGGGGCAGTTCTACCTCAACTATCAACCGTCCAACAGTGAAATAGAAACAACGCTACAAATGCAGGCTGACAACAACCGCACATTCATGACCATCACGAAAGACGGCGGCTTCATCCACGCTCCGGTCCCTGAGTCGAGTCGAAAGTATTGATGCTATGTAGTTCTGAAATATCGATTAGCTCATGTTGTAATTAAACTTTAATGAACTTGTATGTCTCTTTAGTTTGGACAGTCGTTCAACTTATATGTAATCGATGCTATTTATTAGTAGGACCATGAATCGTGCTATTAATGTGTTGCTTTTCTCTTCCGATCCTTTTGTTGCATACTTATATATTGCTTATATATTATCTGTGAATTGCTACTAACGTTTTGTTTGTCTAGTGCATAGAGATGCCGTCGTATGTCGTGTACAAGGGTGAGGTTCCCGGAGTCTACGACGACTGGGAGGAGTGTCGGAGACAGGTTCACCGTTTCAGCGGTAACAGTTACAAAGGGTACACCACTAGGGCGGATGAGGAAGCTAGATACGCGCGCTATCTAGCGGGAGAGAGGAGGGAGCGGAGGAGGAACCGGATGAAGATCAGTTTCATCGCGATGATGCTCATCGTGACCGCAACCCTCTTCTATGTGATGGTAGTTTAGATATCGACTTGTAATGTGAAGACAAACTCCCTACTCGCGGTCTCGAGACTTGTAATGTTCTAACTTTGTTCGGTATTTTGAATTCGGAGACTAATATGATGAATTGTATTCGGAGACTAATCTTCTATTGTATTCGATAAATCTGCTGTTTATATGTTGTGCTGTTTATATTCTGTGCTGTAATGTATTTTGTAACCTGTGCAAATATCAGAAAAGCAAAAAAAAAAATTCCTAATATTCATAGTAGTGGCGCACCATATTGCACTTTAGTGACGCACATAGATAAACACCCCAGTGGCGCATTATCTAAAAGTGCGCCATTAGTAACCCAGAGCACAAGGTACACATGGCCCCTTGGAGTAACAGCAGTGGCGCACTTTTGGGCCTAGTAATGGCGCACTTTAGGTGCGCCATTAGTGTCTGGGATAGTAATGGCGCACCAGGTGGTGCGCCACTGTTATGTAGATTAATAGTGGTGCACTAGGCATGCGCCATTACTATTTATTAGTAGTGGCGTGATAATAGTGGTGCACCTATAGTGCGCCATTAATAGCCAAAATAGGTGCGCCACTAACAGCCTTTTTTCTAGTAGTGAAAAGAACTCGTGAGATAGGTTAGTACACATAATCATAAATCAACTCTTTATGTACTGCCAAGACAAGTTGCATAATAATTTGCAAACATTAGGTACTGTATACTATCGTTTCCACAATTTATATCTACCAATATAGGCTATGGAAACTATAGGATAAGTAGATAACGAAACTATGACAGCAATCTGTCCAAACAGAACAGTCTGTAGCAATCTATTAAACCAGTGTACTTCTATAACTCAAAAATTTATGAACATTTAGGACATGCTATAAAATTTATATGACAACACTGTGTCAAAATTTCAGAAACTTTCCACTTTCCATTAAAATATGAAAATTCAAACACTACAGCCAAAGTTTCTGTTTTTATACAGCACACATCAAAACATGCAATGCAAGCATCCTAAGGCAATTCTTGGAACTTTTTATTGAAAAACAAGATTATAAATAACTCCTAACAGAGAACAACAAAATAATATGACGCTCCAAGCAAAACACATATTATGTGACGAATAAAAATATAGCTCCAAGTAAGATATACCGATAATGTTGAAGACGAAAGAGGGGATGCCTTCCGGGGCATCCCCAAGCTTAGGCGCTTGAGTCTTCCTTGGATATTACCTTGGGGGTGCCTTGGGCATCCCCGATATTATGTTCTTTTCACTCCTTATTCTCCTCATATCGGTGTCTCACCCAAAACTTGAAAACTTCAATCACACAAAACTTAACGGAACTTCGTGAGAAGGGTTAGTGTAGTAAAGATAAATGATTCACTTAGGTACTGTCAAGACAAGATTCATAATTGTTCCAACATGATACCTAATGCATTCTATCATTCCAATAATTTATACTGCTAAATATAAGCTATGGAAACACTAAAACAAGCAAACTATGCATGCAAAACAGAATCTATCAAAAAACAGAACAGTCTGTGAAGATCTGTAGTATAGACATACTTCCCTGTCTCTAAATATTTTGCAAAATTAAGAAAACCTGAAGAATTTGTATATAAATACTGTGTAAAAATTTCAGATCATTATCAAGCTCCAGTAAAAAATGAAAATTCCTGTAGTGGAGTCAAAAGTTTCTGTTTTGGTTCAGCATCAATTCTACTCATCTTGTGAGTCATCCCAAAGGCTTTACTTGGCACTTTATTGAAATAAAAGATACAAAACATGAACACTCAAAAACAGAAAGGAAAAGTGTTGGGTTGTCTCCCAACAAGCGCTTTTCTTGAATGCCTTTTAGCTAGGCATGATGATTTCAATGATGCTCACATAGGAATGATAATTGAAACATGCAAAAGAGCATCATGAATCTCATGACAAGCACATTTAAGTCTAACCCACTTCCTATGCATAGGGATTTTGTGCGCAAACAATTTATGGGAGCAAGAATCAACTAGCATAGGAAGGCAAAACAAGCATGACTTCAAAACTTTCAACACATAGAGAGGAAACTTGATATTATTGCAATATGTAGAAGCATAAGATCCTCTCTCATAATAATTTTCAGTAGCATCATGAAGAATTTCACAATATAACCAGCACATAAAGCATTATTTTCATGATCTACAAGCATAGAAATTTTACTACTCTCCACACAAGAAAATTTCTTCTCATGACTAATAGTGGGAGTATCATAAAATAATTGAATACTACAAATTGGTTCCACATTAAAAGAGTAATATTCAGTAAAAGAATATTCATAATTATGACAAGTATCATAATAGTAATCATCACTCTTTTTCATCGCATAAGTATCATCACATTAATCATCATAAGTAGGAGGCATGCAATCTTTATAACAAATTTAATCATTCAAAGTAGGGGGAATAAAAAGATCATCTTCATTAAGCATAGCATCCCCAAGCTTGGGACAAACATTAATTACAGCAAATAAATTCTCAAACATGTCATTTTCATCAAACATAGCATCCCCAAGCTTGTGGCTTTGTATATCATAAACATAATCACTCTCATCATTAATAGTATGAATAGGACCAATAGTATAGCAATTATTATCATCATCTTCCAAGTTGGTGCCATAAATATTTTCAAGATTATAAGAAGTATCATTATCTTCCCAATCATAATTATCACAACAAGAAATAGGCATAACAAAATCATCCTCAAGTGTATCATCTTCCACAACTATTTTTGATTCATTCTCATGAGGCCTATCAATAATGGGAACAACATTATTTGGGAGAGATACCTCTTTACCTTTACTTCTCCTTCTTTTCTTCTTCTTCACCACATTATGTGTGGGTTTATTTAATTCATCCAAGCTTCTTTTTGAAGCGCTTGGTTGCTCCTCCTCGTTACCTGATTCATCATAAGAAAAAATAGGAGGGTATTGGGAAACCTCTTCCCCTTCATTAGTATTCTCTTCATCTTCTATTTGTTTTCTTGTCTTTAAGTAATTGGCAATATAAGGATTCTCAATGTAATTTACCACGCAATACATATAGATTTCATTTAGATCAAAATCAATCATTTTCATGAGAACCCAAGCTGGAACATCCTTAGTTTTATGTTTCATTTCTTCATACCCCAAAAATAGACTAAGTTCATTATGATGCTCAAGGGTAATGAGGTTATCACAATTTTTGGACACAATTCGATCATGAAATAATTCACATTGGAAATTAAAATGACCACTTTCATTGCAAAGTTCACAAGGACGGCGAGAAATATTAAGTCTTTCAGCACAAACATATAGCCTCTCTTGCAACCATTTAGTTTCTAAATACTTATGCCTCTTACAAAATCTATCTTCCCTTTTAGGCATGTCTTCACAAACTCTATGCACTCCACAAAAATTGATATGCTTATAAGAAATCTTTTTATCATGACTAGTGCAATCATCATTAGTACTATGGATATTCAAAGAATTCATACTAACAACAATGCAACAATGCTCATCACTCAAAGATTTAGTGCCAAATATTTTAATAACTTCTTCTTCTAACACTTGAGCACAATTTTCCTTTCCATCATTTTCACGAAAGACATTATAAAGACGAAACAAATGATGCAACCTAAACTCCATTTTTTTTGTAGTTTTCTTTTATAAAACCAAACTAGTGAAAAACAAGAAACTAAAAGATTTAATTGCAAGATCTAAAGATATACCTTCAAGCACTCACCTCCCCGGCAACGGCGCCAGAAAAGAGCTTGATGTCTACTACGCAACCTTCTTCTTGTAGACTCGTGTTGGGCCTCCAAGCGCAGAGTTTTGTAGGACAGTAGCAAATTTTCCTCAAGTGGATGACCTAAGGTTTATCAATCCGTGGGAGGCGTAGGATGAAGATGGTCTCTCTCAAACAACCCTGCAACCAAATAACAAAGAGTCTCTTGTGTCCCAACACACCCAATACAATGGTAAATTGTATAGGTGCACTAGTTCGACGAAGAGATGGTGATACAAGTGTAATATGGATGGTAGATAAAGGTTTTTGTAATCTGAAAATATAAAAACAGCAAGGTAACAAGTAACAAAAGTGAGCAAAAACGGTATTGTAATGCTTGAAAACAAGGCCTAGGGTTCATACTTTCACTAGTGCAAGTTCTCTCAACAATACTGACATAGTTGAATCATATGTAAATCCCTCACGTGCGACAAAGAGTTCACTCCAAAGTCACAAATAGCGGAGAACAAACGAATAAATTATTGTAGGGTACGAAACCACCTCAAAGTTATCTTTTCCAATCAATCTTATGAGCTATCCCTATAAGTGTCACGAACAGCCCTAGAGTTCGTACTAAAATAACACCTTAAGATACACATCAACCAAAACCCTAATGTCACCTAGATACTCCAATGTCACCACGAGTACACATGGGCTTGATTATACGATATGCATCACACAATTTAAGCTTTCTGGGGGTTTTGGTATTTATAGGAATTTTTGGCATCGGTCTCATGTCAGGGGGGGTGCTCGAGGGACCCACAAGCCAGGGGGCGCGCCCTAGGGGGGGCCGCCCCCTAGGCTTGTGGCTTCCTCGGGACTCCTCTCCGGTATCTTTTCGCTGCAGTATTTTTTATATTTTCCAAAAATATTCTCCGTAAATTTTCAGCCCATTCCGAGAACTTTTATTTCTGCACAAAAACAACACCACGGTAGCTCTGCTGAAAACAGCGTCAGTCCGGGTTAGTTCTAATAAAATCATACCAAAATCATATAAAATTATTGTAAACATGGCATGAATACTTCATAAATTATAGATACATTGGAGACGTATCAGACGTGCGTCATAATATTGAAGAAGGATGGTGGGAACACCAACTCGAAGCAGACAAGACATTGGACCAAATCATTCTGTAACCTTGGTAGGATTTCTGGATCGATTACCTTCTAAGAAATTGCATTGAGGAATGCACATAGCTTCACAATGGCTAATCGAACATTTTCTGGTAGAAGTCCCCCTCAATGCAACCGGAAGCAGTTGCGTCATAATCACGTGGCAGTCATGAGACTTTAGGTTCTGGAATTTTTTCTCTGCCATGTTTATTATTCCCTTTATATTCGACGAGAAGCCAGACGGGACCTTGATACTGAGCAGGCATTCAAAGAAGCTTTCCTTCTCCGCTTTGGTTAGAGCGTAGCTGGCAGGACCTTGATACTGCTTTGGATGCATGCCGTCTTTTTCGTTCATACGTTGCTGGTCCTCCCGTGCCTCCAGTGTATCTTTTGTCTTCCCATACACGCCCAAGAAGCCTAGCACGTTCACGCAAACATTCTTCGTCACGTGCATCACGTCGATTGCAGAGCGGACCTCTAGGTCTTTCCAATAGGGTAGGTCCCAAAATATAGATTTCCTCTTCCACATGGGTGCGTGTCCCTTAACGTCATTTGGAACAGATTGTCCGCCAGGACCCTTTCCAAAGATTACTTGTAAATCCTTGACCATATCAAGTATATCATCACCAGTACGGAGGACGGGCTTCTTCTGGTGATCTGCCTCACCATTGAAATGCTTGCCTTTCTTTCTTAAGGCATGCTTGGTCGAAAGAAATCGATGATGTCCCAGGTACACATTCTTCTTGCATTTGTCCAAATATATACTTTGGGTATCATCTAAACAGTGCGTGCATGCGGTGTATCCCTTGTTTGTCTGTCCTGAAAGGTTACTAAGAGCAGGCCAATCATTGATGGTTACAAACAGCAACGCTCGTAGGTCAAATTCCTCTTGTTCATGCTCATCCCACACACGTACACCTTTTCCATTCCACAGATGTAAAAGCTCTTCAACTAATGGCCTTAGGTATACATCAATGTCGTTGCCGGGTTGCTTAGGGCCTTGGATGAGCACTGGCATCATAATGAACTTCTGCTTCATGCACAACCAAGGAGGAAGGTTATAGATACATAGAGTCACGGGCCATGTGCTATGCTTGCTGCTCTGCTCCCCAAAAGGATTAATGCCATCTGCACTTAAACCAAACCGTACGTTCCTTGCGTCACCTGCAAAGTCCCCCCACTTTCTCTCGATTTTTCTCCACAGCGACCCGTCAGCGGGTGCTCTCAACTTCCCGTCTTTCTTACGGTCATTAGGGCATGCATGTATCTTCTGCACGTCCAATCCTAGAGGGCAGAGAACCTTCTTTGCTTCGTGCGTACTGTCGGGCAATTCGTTATCCTTTGGAAGCTTGTTCTTCATTATTTTCAGTAGCGAACCAAATCCCTTGTTAGATAAACCATTGTCTGCCTTCCATTGCAGCAATTCCAGTGTGGTACCGAGCTTTGTGTTGTCATCTTTGCAGTTTGGGTATAACCCTTTTTTGTGATCCTCTAACATGCGATCGAACTTCAACTTCTCCCTTTCACTTTCGCATTCTCTCTGTGCATCAACAATGACCCGGTGAAGATCATCATCGGGCACATCGTCTGGTGCCTCTTGATCTTCAGCTTCCCCCGTTGCATTATCACCGTATTCAGGGAACATAGGATAGCTGTCGTCATCCTCTTCTTCTTCGTTGTCTTCCATCATAACCCGTCTTTCTCCGTGCTTGGTCCAAACATTATAGTGTGGCATGAAACCCTTCTCAAGCAGGTCGGAGTGAAGGTTTTTCGAGTTAGAGTAATCCTTCATATTCTCACAGGAAGTACATGGACAATACATAAAACCATTCTGCTTGTTTGCCTCAGCCACTTCGAGAAATTTATGCAGGCCCTCAATGTACTCGGAGGTGCGTCGGTTACCGTACATCCATTGCCGGTTCATCTGCGTGCATTATATAATCAAGTGTATCAAAAACCATTACATAACATCATGAATAGAGAAGTGACCAAATTAATACAAGTTCATCATCACATTAAAACCAAAGTACAGTAGTGATCAAATGTTATTACTGAAAAAATAAATACATAAAGTTCATACATAGTTCTCATAGAACAACATACAATTCTCTAGAGCATCTAATTAAAATATAAATTGAAACTAACATACAACTATGTAAAACATTTAAATGCAACAACAAATGCGATCATAATCGCAACTAAGGTAACAATTGATCCAACAGCATAATGATACCAAGCCTCATTATCAATGGCATATTTTCTTATCTTTCTAATCTTCAAGCGCATTGCATCCATCTTGATCTTGTGGTCATCGACGACATCGGCAACATGCAACTCCAATTTAATCTTCTCCTCCTCGATTCTTTTCAAATTTTCTTTCAAATACTCGTTTTCTTTTTCAACTAAATTTAACCTCTTGACAAGAGGGTCGGTTCGAATTTCCGGTTCACATACCTCCTAGATAAAAACATCTATGTCATGTTGGTCGGCATAATTGTCATAAACACTAAATGAAACAAATAGTTATAAAAGATAATATACCACATCCGAATCATAGACCGGACGAGGGCCGACGGGGGCGGATACCAAAACCATGGCACTATATAATAACAAACAATAATAAAAGTAAGAAATTTATACAAGTATCTATGTAAATCATACAAGTAAGATTTTTTTCTTTTAAAAAGAAATTAAGAACAAGAGGCTCACCACAGTGGTGCCGGCGACAAGATCGGCGCGGGCGATTGATGACGGTGAGGACGGGGACGGGACGGGATGGACCGCTAAACCTAGACAAATCTTGGGGAAAATGGAGCTTGGAGGTCGAACTTGGAGAGGAGAAAGTTTAAGCGTGGCTCGGGCATTTCATCGAACACCTCGTGTGCATAGGAGGTGAGAGCAGAGAAGCACACACCTCCCACACGCCGGCGGGCCAAAAAGCAGAGGAGTGAGCGGGCAGGGGCAAGCATATATATAGGCATATCTTTAGTCCCGGTTGCCCTTTAGTCCCGGTTCCAGCCACCAACCGGGACTAAAGGAGCTGCGCCAGGAGCGAGGACCTTTAGTCCCGGTTCGTGTCTGGAACCGGGACTAACGGGGTCAGACGAACCGGGACTGGTGCCCGCCGAGGCCCGGCCGGCGTCCTGGCCTCATGAACCGGGACTGATGCACCCATTAGTCCCGGTTCGTAACACGACCGGGACTAATGCAATATTCTGGCCTGGACCAAAGCCCTGTTTTCTACTAGTGATCTAGAACAACATCATAAAGTAAACAAAAGTTATGTCCAACATATGCCATTACGATGACATTAAGTTTCTACCACATGATGCAATGATCATGCAGTATGGCGAGTCGGTAACTTCTGTGGTGGCATCGATATACCCAAAAGATCTTATTTCTCTGATGAATGCAATGACCATTGCTTTTTTTTTCCCCGCTTAGAACATTCTGTGTGCACTAAGCATCTCTTGACATAAAAAACGAGGAAGATTCTTCAATAGAAAAGCCTCTGGGAAGGGAACGCCGCTCAAACACCACCATCGTTGGATCCACCCACCGAAAGGCAGGTCCTTGTGTTTCACCTGAAGATCAAGTCTGAGAAAATACGAGCAATTCCTTCAACTAGAAAATGACGCAAAAACACCGATATTGCCAGGTATAACCAACTAAGGTTAGATGCAACACAAATGAAGACCATGGCCACACAAGCAGGTAGTCAAGCCACCACAAAAGCCGGTGATCACCAAAGGCCTAGAATGACGAAGGTCACCGCCGCACATGCGACGAAGGGGAGTAAGGTCACTCGGACCACCGAAATTCTAATAAGAACACTTCAGTGGTGCCACTTCGTCCTCTTGCTCCGCCGTCCTTGCCTTTGGCAGTACAATCAGAGAGCAAAACATACACACCATTGCAGCTGGATCTGAAGGTCCAATAACTTATGGCGTGTCATGACAACTGTCTAGAAGCGCACGATCAGAAACGACACCCACACGCCCGAGCGGAGGGCCGCCTCATTGGGACCCAGAGGCTGACACTGCCGCCCGCATACCTGCAGACGAGATTGTAGCCACCTAAACCTCCACCAAAGGCCGCCAGTCCGGTAAAAAATTCCACAACCATCAGTACATAACCATACTATCTGCCTGAAGCGTCGTCGATAGATCGCATCCTCGCCGTCGAAGGCAACTGTAGCGGAGACCTCCCTGTAGTCGACTTCATCAACCAGTTCCGACGCTTAGCTCAGCCACCCTCTCTAGCAGCGGCAAGGGAAAGGAAGGACGGAGAAGTAGGAGGCGGCTGCTTACTTTGGGTGGCGACCACTGTTGGGAAGGGAGGACAGAAAAACCAACCTAATTGCAATTATGCAACATCGAAACAAGATGTCCTTTACTCCACACGCTGACCATGTATTTCCAAATGTACATTTCAAGCAGCTCACCTTCGCTAAATCTCTAGCTAAAAGTGTCATCGCCAGCTAGTTGTCATGTGTGTTCTCTCGTCTTGCAGTGACAAGAGATCTGATGGCCGCCGCAGCAGCTGCTCCAGTGACGAAGCCCGCGCCGATCAACACCAAAACCATAGCACCGTGCTGCGCATCTCGAGGATGCGTTACTTCGGCAAGCACAGCAACTCTGATCTGTACGACAGTCGTGTCGACGGAGAAGGTGACATCCATCAACGTGAGGGCCTCCGTGGCCGGGACGTTGATGCCGTCGTCCGTCGAATGCTCTGCCAGGGGCTTGATGACAACTTTGATTGAGAGAGACCGGCCAAACGCAAGGTTGGCCAGAGTGACGGCAAAACAGACGTGCACATCCATGGGTTGGTTTCAAAGAACCCAATAGGGCCGAGGTGCAATGGTAAAGTGGGTCACGGAGAGAAGTGCCATATATATGGACCGGCTGCGTAAGTTTTTTTTCTCCATTTCTTTTTGGATTATTTATGGTGTGTTTGTAGAGAGCTTAATTAGCAGTCAGCTACCACACGCTTTGCCACCTTGGTTCGGTGTCTCCCAAGTGTGGGTGTGGGGTATCGTTTGTAAGAGGGCTACCTCTTCACTATGTATCATTCGGTTGTGAACTTGAATTATTTATCGTTCTCGAAGCACCGACCAGGGTTCTTTTATGTCATTTTAAGGAACATGGTTAATTAACGAACACGAACAACAAAGTCCTTGGTTTTATCACCTAACAGGATTAACTAGGTAAATAGAATATGGAGCAACTAACGATGTCGGTTAACAATAACGAACACTCCAAAAAAAAAAACTATGACGAACACCAACAAAAAAGTTAGAAACGAACAGAGAAGTTATGTGGAGCAAGTAACGGTGATAACAAACACAAACAACAAAGCCCTCGGAAAACTAAAAAATTACAACACAGTCCTTTTGTTGTAGGTCCAACATCCAATGTAGTTCTGGACCTCACTGTAATTCGAAAGTGCTTTGAGAATCTAGTTTTCTGAGAACTCACTAACGTGTCAATGCATTTTGACCTAATTGATATATATTTTTGAATTTGGCCCAAAATTTTGATCACAATATAAGCGTGCACATCCATGGGTTTTGCACAAAGAGTGCCGGGATGAAATGGCAAATGGGTCACAGAGAAAATTAGGAGGGGGTGGATATTGTTCTTTTGTGTGAAATTAAAAAAATGATTTATTCCTGCGTGATTAGACGGTTATCCAGCTCTCAGTTAATGTGCCACATTGGTTTGTTGTCTCCCAATGTGTGGGTGTGGAGTTTCATTAGTACCGATTGCATCCATACAGTCCCAAGGTGTGGGTGTGGAGTTTCATTTCTATCGATTGCGTCGATACGGTCCCAAGCATAAGTTGAGTTGTTTGTTAGTCTTTTTTAAGGAATGTAGTAGGATAGGTCGTCTCTACAACAATTTTTTATTTCTAACAACGTGGAAGACATGTATTTGTTCATTGGTTTTATGACCTAAGAAATTAAGTAAGGAAAAAAATATGGAGTAAGGAACAATAACGGACAAGAAAAAATAACTTGGTGGTTTTATCGCCTAGAGGGTATAAATAAATAAATAAAATATGAAGCATGCAAAAATGCTCTGTTAACAGTGACAAACATGAACAACAAAGTCCTCATTGTTATCCCTAACAGAATCAAGTAAGTAAAGAAAATGTGGAGCAAGAAAGGTCATTATTATTTAAATCGTAATGAAGATGAACAACTAATTACTCAGGAAACCTTAAAAATTACATCGAAGTCCACTTTTGTTATCTTTGTTCTAGCTCCAACATCCATAGTTAAAAATGTCAAAAGCATAAAAAAATATTGGACCTCACCAAAATATAAAAATGCTTTCATTTGATCTAGAAGAATTAACTGTGTTTTTCATTAGTTATGACCTCCCCCGCAAAAATAATAATTAGTTATGACCCTATTAAAATCTGGTTCGTTTTTTTCCTTTCGAATCTGGCCTGAAATTTTGAGGTTACAAAATAGGCGAGGACATCCGTGGGTTGGCTACAAAGAAGAACTCTAGAGGGTCGTGCTGCAATAGTAAATGGGTCATGGAGAAAAGTAGCATATGCATGTATGGAGCTGGTGCTTAAGATTTTTCTTCATTTGCCACTTGGTTCGTTGTTTCCCAATGTGTGGGTGTGGGGTTTCATCTATATTAATAGCGCGCGTACATTACGAAGCATAAGTTGAGGTATTTTTTGTCCTTTTAAGGAATGTGGTATGGTGGGTTTATATAATGATTTTTGTAATTTTAACAAGGTGCAAGCTAGTTGTTCACTAGTTTAATCAACTAAGGAATCATTTAATTAATCATGTGGAGCAAGTAATGGTAATAAACACGGAAAACAAAGTCCTTGGTTTATCGCCAAATGAAATTAATTAAGTAAATAGAATGAGGAGCACGTAAGGACGTCATTAAGCATTGACGAACTTGAACAACGAAATCCACAGCTTTTCGCCTATATTAGTTAAGGAAATACAATATGGAGGAAGTATATCGTTAAATGGTAACAATAAAGTACTCAAAAAGCTTACAAAATAATCAAAACAATCTTTAATTATTTTCATTCTAGCACTAGCATCCAAGGTTTGAAGATTTGAAAACAGAATATTTTTGGACGTCACCGAATTTTTTGATATATCAGAGTTCACTAAACATTTAATGAAATTTGACCTGGGTTAAAGTTGATTTGATTTTTTAAATTTGACCTGAAAATTTGAAGTTAAAAAATAGGCGAGCACATCCATGGGTTGGCTACAAATAAGAACTCCACAAGAACATGATGCAATGGTATATGTACATATACTTTTTTTGGCGAAATTAACAAAATGATTGATCGCACTGTGTTTAGAGCTTAGCCAGCTGCCACTTAATTTGCCACCTTGGGTCGGTGTCTCCAAGGTGTGTGTGTGGCTTCTCATTTTGTCGATCACATATGTACATTCCAAAGGTCAATTTTATTTTGTCATCACAATGCAAACATAAAACAAGAAATAAAGAAACGCCAACACCTCTTGCTAAACTCATTTATCGCTCTTTCCAAGACAGCTATTTTTCCCTTTGTTTTATCATCTAATAAATTAAGTAAGTAAAAAAGTGGAGAAAGGAACAACAAAAAAAGAATAACAAAGTCCTCAGTTTTATAGAAGCATGTGGAGTAAGGAATGACCTTGTTAATCGGTATAATGGACACGAATAACAAAGTGATGAAAGGAACCTCAAATTTATATGAAGGCCATGTAGTTGTATTTGTTGTACCTTGATCGAACATTCATGCACAACAACCAATCTGCATAAACAGTGTTAACCTAAAATATTTTCAAGAGGATCACCTATCCTAAGAGATGAGAACGTAAAGCAATTATGCACTACTCACAAGCAACACATGCTTTCAACCAGTTCCTTCGTTGTTAGACCACCTCAGAAGAAGGCTGGGAATGACCAAGGAAGAACCAAATAAGAGAAGGATAAAAAACCGCCGTAACTATTACATCCTCTCCTGCACCATCATTTGCTAATCAAGAACAAATGTAAGAGTTAAAAGGACACATGAAGGTCAAAATCAAGTTCAAAAGAGTAAGATTTTAAAGTTCAAAAGGGCATGTCCATCTAGAAAGTAGAAACTATGAAGAAAATACTCCCTTGAGTCACAGATATGATGAAATTGTTTGGGAAAGTGCATGTATGCTATGAGGGTACAAGATTGAACTATAAAAAAAACACAATGTGTTTAAAATTCACTGATAGCTGCATGCGTCAATCAACACGGAGGATAAATTACCTACTCTTTTTGGGGAAAAAAGTTCAAACTTTTGACTCTTTTTTAGGTTACAGTCAACAGTGATGGATCTGCATCTGAATGGTTGCAAAACAAAGCCTCGCGCCACCTAGCCCAATTTAGAGCAAAGAGAGTGTGGGTTGTTGTGAGGGCAAAAATCTTGCTTTCCGTTAGGCTGGCCTGCCAGTTATTTCACCGTAGCGGGTATGAGTCATTTAATTGTTGCGTCATCAATCATTTTCTACAGGGACCCTCAAGCTTGGACCCTCAAACTTTGGATTCAACGAAAAGGTATCTTCCGTAAAAAAAAGAAGTGCATAAATAGCTCATCGCTTATTTAACCATCGCAATTAACACAAGTTATATATCACAAATAATACCATTACAAACTTCAAGTGTTATATATTTTCTAATGGTATAACTTTTATGTTATACGATTTATATTGCATCAGTTTTCTTTAGAACCTTTATATATTGCATCAGTCACATGGGATTGGGGATTTTGTTTTCCCGGGCTCCATGGAGCCCAAAATTTAAAAAAAATTGAAACCAACTGTTTTAGTTCAAAAAACTGAAAATAAATACACAAGTACGTCTAGATGTGCACCAGATGTGTATAAAATTTCACTATGAGTTACGTTTTGACATTAGCTGTACGAAAAAAACATGTACTTATAAAGTGAATAGTACATGTGCTAGAAATACATGATTTTGTTATTTTTATGTAGCTCACATACAAATTTATTTTGCCATGAAACTATACAGATAAATAGTTAGTATACATCCATAGTTCCGTGTGTATTTTCTTCAGAATTTTTTGAAACCTACAAATTTGATTTACAAATTTTCAAATTTAGGGTCCATGAAGCTCGAGTTCCAGTAGTACTTTTCACTCATACACATGGACCTTTTGAACCGAAAAGGAGGAGTACCATCCTGCCAACGGTAGACGTACCTGAGCAGCCGCGAGCTGTCCACCGTCAGCGCGGGTATATATCTTGCAGAAGGGGAGGCACGTACCGCTGCAGGATGCGCTGGCCGCGGAGACGGCCGGTTGATCAGTTAACTGCGGGCACCTACCTACACGGCGAGGCACGGCCGCCCTAACGGCACCGGCTGCTCTGCGCGCCAAGTCCGACGACACAACAATATATGCACTGCTAGGCAACAGGAGGAAGACCATGGAACTATATGAGCTGTGCAATACTTAGTTTACTCCGTCCGTCCTTGATTGCTGGAGGCATCGAAAGGTCCGACTCCGAGTACAAGAGCATGCCGCCTTCTAATTGTTTTTTCAAGTGCGCGCCACAGTACCATTGCCCACACCACTTCTATCTCATTCTCACCAATCGCGAGAACTAACGCTAGAATCATAAGGAGGGATGTGACCAAGTGATGTACTCAAGTGCAAGTGTGCAACAGCAGAATCTTGACCTGGATGGATCAGAACGCAGCGTGCAACCAGTGTGTCCTGTACGTGCAACACATGTCCCAAGCCATGCATGTTCAGTGGCGTATATAGTTGACTCAAATGTTCCATCCATCAAGCAAAATACTTACGCTTTTTTGGAGTGTTTTTACAGAGTTTATTGTTCTCTCTACAGTATACACACAGCGCATATGGCTCCATATCATTACAGTTTCTGATGAATAAAATAAAATTGCCCACTTGTCTAAATGAAATTTAGAAGATGTAATCAACTATAGAACCGACGTCACCGTCAGCAAGTAAGCCAACTCGCCAATAACTGGTAGCTTTGAATTCTCCAAGCTAGTGTTTACTCCCCAATATATGTATAATCATATAGAGTATCTTGTACGTCCTTCAATTCCTGTTCTTTTCTGCTGCTTGTAGACCACCTGATTTTGTCTTTTGACAAAGGGCAATATATTAATATCAAAATGATACTAAATCAAATACCACCTGAATTAGATGACAAAATTCATTTGGTAAATTGCCTGATTTTAATTTGGAACTTTCATTGGGACCTAGGGTCATGTTTATTCTCTAACATATCGGTGCAACTTACTAATCCCTCCGTGCCAAATAGATGTCTTAGATTTGTCTAAATACAGATGCACCTAGACAAGTTCTAGTGTTAGGTACACATGTATCTAGACACAAATCTAAGATAACTAATTTAGAACGGATAATTAAGGGATGACTTCAACTATACGGAAGGGAGGCGGCGTGTATCATTAAATTTCTTTTTTTGAGGGCTGTCTATCAGTAATTTTCACAACTCAAAACAAGATAACTAATGTACATAGCTACTGAATCAACCTGCCCAAATAACAACGACAAAATAAGGCCTAAATAATGCCAAGAAGAAATTGGGTGCCAAGTGCCAACAACATAGTATAGTACACATACGATACTCTGGCCTCTGCTAGCAAGCTCCTAGTTAGCTAGGTAGAGACAAGGGTGGGTACGAACACACGATGAAACTGATACTACTCAGTGTACGTACGTTGCAGTCAGGCCACACGATGGAAGAGCGAGATGACAACGGCTAGCGCCACGGCGATGACGAGGAGCTCCTCCAGCATGGCGGCGGTGCCGTGGTGATGAGGTCGCACCGCGGCCCTCATGTGCACGGCGTGGACGGCCACGAAGAAGGTGATGAGGATGGGCATGAGCGAAGAACCTGCCGCGAGGCTGTCTCCCGGGGTCGACGACGATGATCCGGCGGCGAGTGACCTGATGAGCACGGAGGATGCGAGGGAGACAAGAGCTAGAGCATGCTCTACTTCTTCGTCCATTTTTCCTCACTCTATCTGTCGTCCGCTCGCTCTCTGAGTCTGTCTACAAAACATATGGTCAGGATGTGTGCATGCGTTGATATATAGATCGAGTGCACGAGCTCCACGACGGTATCTGCCAGCCGTGCGCGTAGTGATGATAGGTCACCGTCCGATCTGCACTGGCGCCCAGTCGCACAGAGGTGTTCCCCACAAACAAATTAACTACAAACTGAAAAAAAATTGCACGTCCATGACAAGGCACAGCTCTGTAGAGCGATAGACCAATGTCTCCTCCGTCGCATATATGTCCAAATTGGAGTCTCCTCCCTTGTTTTTCATGACCCAGCTGAAGGAGAAGACAAATTAGTGACTAAACTTTTAGCTAACAAACTTATTCTTCTTTGCGAAGAGGACAAACACATACGTTAATCAAAGTCCACCGTTACAAAGCAGCCTTGAATAAACAAGAAATTGCATATCGGTCCTTAGACCCAGCCGCTTCCACGATATTTCCTAAGTAATTCATATTTTATGCTAAAAGCACATATGTAATAAAGTATAAGTTATAATGCAAATTTTAGATTAGGAATCAAATACAAAGAACTAATTAACATTACATTTAACCAAGCCTTATTTAATCCATTTTAAAGTAAAGTGGAAAAGTAGTGCAATATTTTTCCTAGTATTTAGAAACAATATGGATATTAAAATAAAATAATTTTAATTAGTATCATATACTTGTCACTTTGAGAACCAACCTGGTCTCGGATGTTTTGGCACATTGCTTATCATATCATCAATATCATTTTCACACATATCGATGATATAAGCCGGTACATGGGATGATAATCCGAAAAACAAATACTGAGAATGGAGCAACCTCTTCATAACATATATTGGTTTATAGGAAAGATATCAAATGAAAGTATACATTCAAATATTTACAACTATATTAAAGTATTGCACATTGTTGGGTTACGAGACATGCATAATGTACTTCCTTAGGTTCCATTAACATTTCAGTACATGTCCATTTATTTTTTCTTTACCACAAGACTAAAATATAAATTATACACTTTTTATGATTAAGTGTTATATTATTATACATTAGCAAAATACCCTTGCATTGTTACGGGATGGAACAATATTTAAAGAGTGATGGCGTGTGGCCTATTGTAGCCGGCCGCGGTGGCGTTGACTGTGTTGTGATGACCTTGGTGGCTAATTATTTTGAGTGCATGCGAAGCCGTAAATTATGGGCTGTTTCGAAAAGAATCTATACTATTACAGGAAATACGTTTGGAAAATTTCCCTAATTATATGTAGGCCTAATTAACTGCATGACTAATTAATTAATTGCATTAATGGCTGGGTTTCAAAATTGATTTGGTGCGACAAAATTCCTATTTAAACGGACCTAATTAATTGCATGTTTAGTTAACTATCTAACTAATTAATTGCATTAATGGCTTGATATCCAAATTATTTCGGCGCTCGGTTTCCAATTTTTTTTGCTTTAATGACTACGTGTGAAACGACAGCGTACCAACTTCCCTTTTAATAGTATAGATTTTTGTTTGTTTTACAAGCCATTTGTGCCAAAGGCAAGACAATATGAAACGTGTATCCAATTGTTTAGACCTTGCCCCTAGCTTACCAAGGATCAAACCTCGGGTTTGACTCCACGTGTCTTGCTAAGGCGGCATTTTCTTTCGGTGAGAGGAGATGATTCCGTCGATTGCAAGGCATGTGAGACAATTCAATCTTGAAGATGCACAACTATGGTCTTCGGTAGTCGCATTGTGTGTGTGTGCGCGCCGGTTTGGGTGGGGGGGGGGGGGGGGGGGGGGTAGTTAGCTTATGTTGAACTATCTTGATTCTAAATTTCACAACTGGTTGATCTTGAAAAGGTTGAAATTGTATTCTTCTTACACGGCGAAGTTAATGGTGTGGATGCTTGTTCCTATTAATGACTTGCGTCGTTTTTATCTGGGGTTCATTTTTCTTTTAGAAAAGAGAGACTTCTCACTTCCCAACCCAGCTTTATAGGAAAATACCAGGCAGCAAGCCTGGTAAGCTATCTCAAAAAACAAAACAAAAAAAGCTTTATAGGAAAATAGTAAATTAGCTGGGAACCTGGGGTTACCAGCTATACAAAATCTGGCGTCCCTTTCCGTGGATAATAGAGAAGCCTGGACATGGACGTTCCAAGCTGGCGGTGTCCCCATTGATCATACGTGTAGAGTGATATAGAAATCTTTTGTTTTTCTGTTTAGGGAACAATATCACAATGCTTGTCCTCTGTCAGATAATATAGACTTCTTCTGAGGTACCTATAGTATGTACCAACAATCTGACCTGGCGCCGATCATACTGCCTTTACCAAGCTGGAGGAAGTTCCAAGGATCTTTTCCAGAAGAGAGTGATGAGTACAATGATGTGATCAAACCTAACGTCCTTGTTACATCAAAGAATGGGACTGGTTGCACCAACGGTTGTTTGACCAAGTAATACGGTAATACACCTTTTTTTTTACCCTGAAAGAAGGATCAGAACTACAGTTGTGTGGATCGTGAGCTAACCACGGAAGCCCGGCCCCCCTATCGTTCCAGAAGGAAGTGTGCATGCATGAACCAAACGGTATTCCCGGCCCAGTAAAGTTGCCAACTTACCCATCACAGCCACGGCCCAAGCCCGGTAACCCCTCGTCTTCTTCCTTCCATAGACGTAAGTGGAGTCAAGCTCTCCGCTGGCTGAGCAAAACTAAATCTATGCACACAATGCGGATCGAAAGCCTGTTTCGAGAGGCTAGGAGAACCTCACGAATTCTACCTACCTGCCTCTGTGATCTGCATGCCCCGGCTCAGTGTGTATGCCAAAAACTATTTGTAAAGCTAAGGTAGACAATATATTCCAATACCACATTTCACGGCTTGATGTCACCGTGGATGACCTCTCCTCCATGCACGAACTCCAGCCGCCCACCAACCGACGATGAACAGCTAGCACACACTCATACTGACTGATACTGATGAGCATCGACGAGTACGTAGAGGTGGTCGATGATGCATGCATGCAGCATGCATGATTCACCGCCGTCTGACTGGTAGTGATGAGCGCACGTACAAGTGGCACTTGCATCTGCTAGTCGGCCGACTGTACACACATACCGATCGCGGAAGCTAGGTTGGGTTTCTGTGCCGGCCGGCATGTGTTTGAACTTTGAAGTGAACCTAGCTTGGAAGAAGTTAAGGTTGGCATGCATGGCGATATGCGGCCGTGGCTGCGAAGCGCGCGCGGTACAGAATTTGCGTGGCACTTTGGCCAGCTGGATACGTGAGCTCAGGTTTAGCTCGAACAACTTGGGGTTATAAAGCAATTGCGCAGCTTGAAACGCGGCGACGTGCAACCGTTTACACTTAGCTCGAAGTGGACGGTGAACGCCTGGCTCGCGCTGGCGGGCGGCCAAGGCGACGCGCATGTATAATCTGGCTCTTTGATCGTCCCATGGGCTGCGTACGTACATAAACTAATGAGTTGTTCACCATTGAATTAGATTGATATAAGGCGCAGAGCGAGCATCGGCCTCTGCGCCGCACAGCTCGCTTGAAAGGGACGAATTCAGTGAATGTCTTCTGATCTGCACAGCGAATTGCATTTGCATGCGTGGGTTTGTTCGTCATGACATCCTCGTGCAGGTCAGCACGGACTGAGGTTTAGGTGAGCCTCTTAGTAAGTCTCTTCATTTCACGTTATCACCAAGAATGCAGTACACGTAGCTTCTGTCATTTGGCCTTTGGCTGTGTCTGTAAGATCAGCAGTTTGTCGCGTAAATTCTTATTATTGAGAAGGTTAGTTTCGACGACAAGTGTTTGTGGCTGCCAGCACCCGTCCGAGGAACGTACGAAGGATGACCATTTACCAGCTTATTCAGGAGACATTCAACGAGCATCTCACCGGCTGGACGGGAAAGTATTTATCTTTTTTTGTTATGGGGAGAAAAATAATTATCTTTTGGGACAGAGAAGTCCTAGTCAAAACTATGATGAAGGCTCTATCTATTCCCTACGTATGCCATGCGATTATTTGTTGCGGTAGAAATTTATTGTGGGGCAATGAACAGAACAAAAGGAAAATCATTTTAGCTATATGTAAGTGGTCTGAAAATTGAATTTGGTCAGTCAATTTTTCTTACCATTGTTTGCAGCTCAAATATTCCAGCTCCATTTTTTTCTTCCGTTGTGTGGTGTGTCTTGTTTTGGTTTGAGAATTATCGATTGACCTATGTTTTGGAATGGTCAATTCCTTAACAGACTGAAGCCCGTTACCTCTGTGTGACCGAGCGAGCGCTATCTAGCCGGTCTAACGACCTAAACCCCACTCTCTCCTTTAGTGTGTTTTTCTTCTGGTTTTACACATTTTTGCTTTATAGTTTTTCTTTTTCTTTATTTGCTATTTTTTTGTTTGTAGGCATTTTTGGGATGTTGGGTGAGTGTAAATGTATGCACACAATACTATACATTATATGTGACAATTGCACTATTATATGATTACTCTTTGCGTACTATGAAAAGTGTAATTTTAGCGAAAAGTTGTGTGAAAGTTATTTTTATTTTTCTATTTTCTTTCTTCTTAAAATGTATTAGCAGTGCTAGTGATACATTATTCCTTACAAAACTTCTTAATACCAATCCACTAATTCATTCTTTCTTTGGTAACTGCTTTTTTTGTGAAAATTTCACAATTATATGCTTATTGTTGCATAAATTTTTAAAGCGCAATTTTTGTATATGCAAATTTTGGTATTTTTTAGATTTTTAAATTATCTTTCTTCTTAGAGGGTATATATATCACTAATTCATTATTCCTTAAAAAACTCCATTATTTTGTTTCTTCTGAAAGGGTAATGCCCATGCCACTAATTAATTCTTCCTTATAAAACTTCATTGTTTTGATTTTTATTTAGTTTTATTTCATTTTTGTTTCTTCTATATAGTAAGAGTAATATCAATGCCACTAATTCATTCCTTCTTACAAAATTTGTTTTCTTTGCGGAAATTCCAGTATTATATGGTTAATCTTGCATATCTTTAGAAGTGCCATTTTTGTGTATATTGTGTGCAAATTTTTTTAACCGTTTCTTCTAGATTTTTTTTTTCATTTTCTTTCTTCTTAGAGGCTAATACCAATGCCACTAATCCATTCTTCCTTAGAAAAATTTATTACTTTTATTTTGTTTTAGTTTCTATCATTTTCATTCTTCTTAAAGAGTAATACCAATGACACTAATTCATTTTTTGCTTATAAAATTTCTGTTTTTTTAGTTTTAATTCCTTTCTTTTCTTGTACTAAGGGTAATACCAATACCACTAATTCATTCCTTCTTAGGAATCTTCTTTTTTGCAAAACAATCCACTATTATATGCTTATTATTACATTTTAAAAAGCGCAATTTTTGTGTATATTGTGTGCATTTTTTTTCATTTTGTGGTATTTGTTTCTTAAAGAGTAACTGGTGGGGTAACCCGCACATTTGTGCGGCTAGGTTTTCTTAGTATCATTGGAATTGTCACACTTGATTTTGACAAGGTCTATAGTAAAAAATGGTTTTCATTATATATACAAAATGTTACTATTTCACTCTATTATAAGATAATGTAAGGAACTCTTGAATACCTCCCTGCGTAATTTCCCTAAAAAAACAGATATACGGGTAGTGAAAGTAAAAAAGTGTGGGTCGTCTCGGAGGAAAAGAGATTGCACATGCCGAACCAATTAAAAAGGGTAGACTTCGCCTGAAAACAATTCCCGCTAAAATTGATTATTGCTGCTATCCAATTCGAACTATCTATGGAGTATTGGGTGTAAAAAATTGGATAAAATTATTCAAAATATATAGTTTAATTCTATATTATTGGTGGATAATTGAACACCAAGTTAGGTTGGAATAAATCTAAATGTTGATCGCTTATGTTCATCGCAAAATTAGAACATGGAATTACAATTACAATATTTGAGTAATGCAATGGTCTGCATCCAAATGCTTTCACAACACTCATTCTATTATAATATGCGTTTTTTGCTCATCTAATCTAATGTGGATTGCGCGTTTCATCTCTAAAATTGCTAAAAAGTTATCTATCGCTCGCTCTCATCATATATTGACCTGCACATGTTGAATCATAATAGAGAGAGTGGTCATTGCCTACTCTATAGCAATTATTTCTAGTGCACGACCTCACTCTTCAATGACAAGCTTTTCCGACGATGCTTCTGGATGGAGAGACATGAATTCAACCGTATTGGGGAGGGAGTAGTGGAGTATGATGATTACTTTAGATGCAAGAATGATGCCCTTGGAAGCGTTGGCTTCTCCTCTTATCAGAATGTACTGCAACTATCCAGATGCTTCCGTACGGAATTCTTAGTGATCTTATAGATGAGTATATCCGTATGACTGAGTCCACATGCCTTGCATCATATTATGGTTCTGCAAAGTTTTCGTTGCACTGTTTGGCCCGAAGTACTTGAGAGAACCAAATATTACGGATACAATCTGGTTGTTGGCGATCACTGAATCTAGAGGCTTTTCGGGAATGTTTGCTGGCATAGATTGTATGCACTGTAAGTGGAAGAAATGTTCGTTTGCTTGTCAGGGGCAGCATAAGGGGCATGTTAAAGCTTGCACGATCATACTTGCACTACTGCGGGAATGCCTAGTAGTGGCGGGGGCAAAAAGTCTAGCAGTGGCAGGCCAGGCTTGCAGGCCGCCCGCCACTGCTATAACCGCATCAGTGGCGGGTGCCCGCCTACCACTGGTAGGGAGTCTACAGTGGCGGGCGCGTTCGGGGGACCGCCACTGGTTGGTTTGGTATCTGTGACGACCTTTCGTTACGCCCGTCACTGAGTCTCAGTCACACAAATTAAAAAAATTCACAACGACGACAACATTTATGTTGCCATGGTTGCGTTTTTCATACAACACATATCAAAATACATTGATAAGAATCAAAGAGGACGAAATATTGCTACATACATTAACCACTAGCTCTAAGTGTTGTCAAGCATGACTACAAATGCTCCAACTAAATATTCGTAGGTAGGTAGCAACCAACACATAGTACGCAAAACACAACTAACGATACAAATATCCTCCAGTTAATTAGTACTGATAATGAAAAAGGACTAGAACCTACTCCTCTCTTTAGGATAAATTGAAAAGAATAGGAATGCATCTGTATCTCCATGGTGGAGCATAGAGATCCACCGATCCTCAATTTCTAGTTTGCACACATTCAATATTTGCCGACATTCATCAGTTTTGAGGCGTCCATATCGTGGGTTTGTAGTCGAATATGTGCCTTTGAAATTGGTCTTCTAATGGGAAATAATTTTCATCTCACCTTTCGCGTCCATCGCTGCAGACAAAACAACTCCTAGGAGCTTCTGTTGAACAACATAGTATCATAGTAAGTCGTGTAGTTTACTTACAATGGACTAGTGGCACAATAAGAATGCAAAATCATACCATGCATTTTTTTATAAATGTTGGTATTGGTCAATGATGTCTACTACACAATTTTATTATTGTAGACTCGTGTTGGGCCTGCAAGCGCATAGTTTTGTAGGACATTAGCAAATTCCCCCAAGTGGATGACCTAAGGTTTATCAATCGGCGGGAGGTGTAGGATAAAGATGGTCTCTCTCAAATAACCCTGCAATGAAATACAAGAAATCTCTTGTGTCCCCAACACACCCAATACAATGGCAAATTATATAGGTGCACTAGTTTAGCGAAGAGATGGTGATACAAGTGCAATACGGATAGTAGATATAGGCTTTTGTAATCTGAAATAATATAAACAGCAAGGTAACAAGTGGCAAACAACGAGCAAAACGGTGTATCAATGCTTGGAAACAAGGCCTAGTGTTCATACTTTCACTAGTGCAATCTCTCAACAATGCTAACATAATTGGAGCATATAACCATCCGTCAACATGCGACAAAGAATCACTCCAAAGTTCCTATCTAGCGGAGAACATAAGAAGAAATTATTGTAGGCAGCGAACCACCTCAAAGTTATCTTTCCGATCAATCTATTGAGCCATCCCCATAGGTCGCACAAACAGCCCTATACTTCGTACTAAATAGTTATATTTCCGATCAATCTATTGAGTCATCCCTACAGGAGTCACAAACAGCCCTAGAGTTCGTACTAAATAACACCAAACAATTTCAGATTCAGAACATTCAATCCACACAAAGAACTTCAAAGAGTACCCCAAAGTTTCTATCGTAGAAAGTAGGACGAAAACGTGCACCAACCTATGTGCATAGATCACCCCAATGTCACCACGGGGATCCGCAAGTTGATTTCCATAACATACATCAAGTGACTCAATAGAACACCCATTGTCACTAGGGTATCCACATGCAAGACATATATCAAGTGTTCTCAAATCCAAAGTATTCAATCCAACATAACGAAACCTCAAAGGGAAAGACTCAACTCATGACAACAAGATAGAGGGGGAAGAACACCATATGATCCAACTATATTAACAAAACTCGTGGTACATCAAGATCGTGCAAAATCAAGAACATGAGAGAGAGAGAGAGTGAGAGAGAGAGAGAGAGAGAGATTAAACACATAGCTACTAGTACATACCCTCAGCCCCTAGAACTAGTAGAAAACAGGGCTTTGGTTGAGGCCAGGATAAGGGCATTAATCCCGGTTCACTTACGAACCGGGACCAAAGGGTGCAGCAGTCCCGGTTCGTGAGGCCAGGGCGCCGGCCCGGCCTCGGGGGCCATTGGTCCCGGTTCGTCTGACACTTTTGGTTCCGGTTCCACACACGAACCGGGACCAATGGGCCTCGCTCCTGGCCCAGCACCTTTAGTCCCGGTTGGTGGCTGGAACCGGGACTCGGTCTTCTGTCCCGGTTCTAGCCACCAACCGGGACTAAAGATAAGCCTATACATACCCCCGCCCCTGCCCGCTCACTCTGTTTTTTGGCCGGCCGGCGTGTGCAGGTGTGTGTTTCTCTAGCTCTCACCTCCTATGCACATGAGGTGTTCGATGAAATGCCCGAGCCACACCTAAGCTTTCTCCTCTCCAAGCTCGACCTCCAAGCTCCATTTTCCTCAAGATTTGTCTAGGTTTGGCGGTTCGTCCTTTCCCGTCCCCGTCCTCACCGCCGTCGATCGCCCGCACCGATCTCGTCGCCGGCACCACCGTGGTGAGCCTCTTGTTCTTATCTTCTTTCTAAAAGAAAAAATTCTTACTTGTATGATTTAGATAGATACTTGTACAATTTTCTTACTTTTATTATTGTTTGTTATTATATAGTGCCATGGTTTTGGTATCCGCCCCAGTCGGCCCTCATCCTGTCTATGATTCTGATCTGGTATATTATTTTTATAACTATTTATTTCATTTAGTGTTTATGACAATTATGCTGACCAACGTGACATAGATGTTTTTCTCTAGGAGGTATGTGAACCGGAAATTTGAACCAACCCTCTTGTCGAGAGGTTAAATTTAGTTGAAAAAGAAAACAATTACTTGAAGAAAAAAATGAAAAGAATTGAGGAGGAGAAGATGGAATTGGAGTTGCATGTTGCCGATGTCGTCGAAGATCACAAGATCAAGATGGATGCAATGCGCTAGAATATTAGAAAGATTAGAAAATATGCCATTCATACTGAGGCTTGGTATCATTATGCCGTTGGATCAATTGGTACCTTAGTTGCGGTTATGATCGCATTTGTTGTTGCATTTAAATGTTTTACATAGTTTCAATGTATGTTTTAATTAGATGCTCTAGAGAGCTATATGTTGTTCAATGAGAACTATGTATGAACTTTATGTATTTATTTTGGTCACTACTGTACTTTGGTTTTAATGTGATGATGAACTTCTATTAATTTGGTCACTTCTCTATTCATGATGTTCTGTAATGGTTTTTGATACACTTAATTATATAAAGCACGCAGATGAACCGGCAATGGATGTACGGTGACCGACGCACCTCCGAGTACATTAAGGGTCTGCATAATTTTCTCGAAGTGGCTGAGGCAAACAAGCAGAATGGTTTTATGTATTGTCCATGTACTATCTGTGAGAATACGAAGGATTACTCTAACTCGAAAACCCTTCACGTCCACCTGCTTGAGAAGGGTTTCATACCACACTATAATGTTTGGACCAAGCACGGAGAATAGGGGGATATGATGGAAGACAACGAAGAAGAAGAGGATGATGACAATTGTCCGCCCCCTGAATACGGTGATGCTGCAATGGGGCAAGCTGAAGATCAAGAGGAACCAGACGATGTGCCCGATAATGATCTTCGCCGGGTCATTGTTGATGCAAAGAGACAATGCCAAAGTGAAAGGGAGAAGTTGAAGTTCGATCGCATGTTAGAGGATCACAAAAAAGGGTTGTACCCAAATTGCGAAGATGACAACACAAAGCTCGGTACCACACTGGAATTGCTGCAATGGAAGGCAGACAATGGTGCATCTGACAAGGGATTTGGTTCGCTACTGAAAATAATGAAGAAAAATATTCCAAAGGATAACGAATTGCCCGACAGTACGTACGAAGCAAAGAAGGTTCTATGCCCTCTAGGATTGGAGGTGCAGAAGATACATGCATGCCCTAATGACCGCATCCTCTACCGTGGTGCGTACGAGGATTTGAACGCATGCCCGGTATGCTATGCATTGCGGTATAAGATCAGCCGAGATGACCCTGGTGATGTTGAGGGCCAGCGCACCGGGAAGAGGATTCCTACCAAGGTGATGTGGTATGCTCCTATAATACCACGGTTGAAACGTTTGTTCAGAAACAAAGAGCATGCGAAGTTGATGCGATGGCACAAGGAAGACCGTAAGAAAGACGGGAAGTTGAGAGCACCCGGTGATGGGCCGCAGTGGAGAAAGATCGATAGAAAGTGGGGGGACTTTACAGGTGACCCAAGGAACGTATGGTTTGGTTTAAGTGCAGATGGCGTTAATCCTTTTGGGGAGCACAGCAGCAAGCATAGCACATGGCCTGTGACTCTATGTATGTATAACCTTCCTCCTAGGTTGTGCATGAAGCGGAAGTTCATTATGATGCTAGTGCTCATCCAAGGCCCTAAGCAACCCAGCAATGACATTGATGTGTACCTAAGGCCATTAGTTGATGAACTTTTACAACTGTGGAATGGAAAAGGTGTACGTGTGTGGGATGAGCATGCACAAGAGGAATTTGACCTACGAGCGTTGCTGTTTGTAACCATCAATGATTGGCCTGCTCTCAATAACCTTTCAGGACAGACAAACAAGGGATACCATGCATGCACGCACTGTTTAGATGACACCGAAAGTATATCTTTGGACAAATGCAGGAAGAATGTGTACCTGGGGCATTGTCGATTTCTTCCGACCAACCATCAATGTCGAAAGAAAGGAAAGCATTTCAAAGGTGAGGCAGATCACCGGAAGAAGCCCGCCCTCCGCACTGGTGATCACATACTTGATATGGTCAATGATTTACAAGTAATCTTTGGAAAGGGTCCTAGCGGACTATCTGTTCCGAATGACGCTGAGGGACGCGCATCCATGTGGAAGAAAAAATCTATATTTTGGGACCTACCCTATTGGAAAGACCTAGAGGTCCGCTCTGCAATCGACGTGATGCACGTGACGAAGAATCTTTGCGTGAACCTGCTAGGCTTCTAGGGAGTGTATGGGAAGACAAAAGATACACCGGAGGCACGGGAGGACCAGCAACGTGTGCACGAAAAAGACGGCATGCATCCAAAGCAGTATGAAGGTCCTGCCAGCTACGCTCTTACCAAAGAAGAGAAGGAAATTTCTTTGAATGCCTGCTCAGTATGAAGGTCCCGTCTGGCTTCTCGTCAAATAAAAAGGGAATAATAAATATGGCAGAGAAAAACTTCCAGAACCTAAAGTCTCATGACTGCCATGTGATTATGACGCAACTGCTTCCGGTTGCATTGAGGTGGCTTCTACCGGAAAACGTTCGATTAGCCATTGTGAAACTATGTCCATTCCTCAATGCAATCTCTCAGAAGGTAATCGATCCAAAAATCCTACCAAGGTTAAAGAGTGATTTGGTGCAATGTCTTGTCAGTTTAGAGCTGGTGTTCCCACCATCCTTCTTCAATATCATGACGCACGTCCTAGTTCATCTAGTCGATGAGATTGGCATTCTGGGCCCTGTATTTCTACAGAACATGTTCCCCTTTGAGAGGTTCATGGGAGTCTTAAAGAAATATGTTCGTAACCGTGCTAGGCCAGAAGGAAGCATCTCCATGGGCCATCAAACAGAGGAAAGCATTGGGTTTTGTGTTGACTTTATTCCTAACCTTAAGCCGATTGGTCTCCCTCAATCGCGGAATGAGGGGAGACTGACTGGAAAAGGCACGCTAGGAGCGAATTCAATAATATGTAGGGATGGGCATTCTTGGTGTCAAGCACACTACACAGTTCTACAGAATTCTACCTTGGTGACCCCGTATGTCAATGAACACAAGAATATTCTACGCTCCAAACACCCGGAGCAGTGTGACGACTGGATTACATGTGAACACATCAGGACTTTCGGCAGTTGGCTGCAAACACATCTCATGGGTAACACCACTGTTGGAGATGAGCTGTATTCGTTGGCCAGGGGACCATCTTTGACTGTATTGACTTACAAAGGGTACGAGATAAATGGGAATACATTTTACACGATCGCCCAAGATCAAAAGAGCACCAACCAAAACAGTGGTGTCCGCTTTGATGCAGCAACCAACAGGGGAAAGGACACATATTATGGTTACATAGTGGACATATGGGAACTTGACTGTGGACATGATTTTAAGGTCCCTTTGTTTCGGTGCAAATGGGTCAATCTGTCAGGTGGCGAGGTACAGGTAGACCCGCAGTACGGAATGACAACAGTGGATATGAACAATCTTGGGTACACAGACGAACCATTCGTCCTAGCCAATGATGTGGCGCAGGTTTTCTATGTGAAGGACATGTCTACCAAACCGAGAAAAAGAAAAGATAAGGAAGCGAATACATCATACGATGAGCCAAAGCGCCACATAGTTCTTTCAGGGAAAAGAGACATCGTGGGAGTGGAGGGCAAGACAGACATGTCTGAAGATTATGAAAAGTTTCATGAAATTCCTCCCTTCAAAGTGAAGGCTGACCCAAGCATCCTGTTAAACGATGAAGATTATCCATGGTTACGGCGCAATAAGCAAGGGACACACGCGAAGAAAAAGTGAAGACTTTCTCTCCACAACTATTCTGATGATGGCTTTGATCTAGAATATCACTGCAGTTACATGTCAAGAAATCAAATCCCTTTTGTAATAGATGAGTTTTCGTCCGAAACCCTGATACTTCGAAAGAGATTGTTCATTTTGTACACGAAGTGCATCCAGTTTTTGCCGTAACCCTCTCAACTTTTTAGCGCATGCTATGTGGGCGAAATGATGATACCATGCCAACTTTCAACCATTTCAGATTTCATTTGCAGTGCTTTTCAATTCAGGGTCATTTTAGCTCAAAATAAATCATGAAATGCATGAAAAATAGCAAATGAAGTCAGAAAAGGTTTGAAAAGTGATGATGTGGCTTTGAATGCTGCATATTGAATGCAGAAAAAGTGTTGAGTTCAAATATGTTTAAAAAATTGAAATCCTTTTGTAATAGACGAGTTTTTGTCCCAAACCCTGATACTTCGAAAGAGACTGTCCAGTTTGTACACGAAGTGCATCCAGTTTTTCCTGTAACCATCTCAACTTTTTAGCACATGCTATGTAGGTGAAATTATGATACCATGCCAACTTTCAACCATTTCAGAGTTCATTTCAGTGCTTTTCAATTCAGGGTCATTTTAGCTCAAAATAAATCATGAAATGCATGAAAAATAGCAAATGAAGTTAGAAAAGGGTTGAAATGTGATGATGTGGCTTTGAACGGTGCATATTGAATGCAGAAAAAGTCTTGAGTTAAAATATGTTTAAAAAATTGAAATCCCTTTGTAATAGAGGTGTTTTCGTCCGATCAAAGTTATTTAACTTAATATTATATAAAATTTATGCAACTAAAATTATCAAAGTTATTTTTGTTAAAAACATTAATAGCAAAAAGAATATTCATAAAGTATTTTTTGTTAAGAACTTTTAATATGCAAAAAAATAACATAAAAAATAGCAAAAGTGAAAATAGATGCGAATTTATAGAGAAAATTCAACCTAAATTCAAAGTGCTTACTTTGAATTTAGGTTGAATTTTCTCTATAAATTCGCATCTATTTTCACATAGTAGGCCCCACAGAGCAGAAAGAGGTCGGTTTGGTCCACATGCCTGCTTTAGAGAGGAGCTCAACGTTGCAGCCGCGGCGGGGCTTATAAACAGGTCCGGGCGCCCTTCGCTTGGCGAGGTGGGACTAAACATCCAACCGCACCGCGGCTGTGCCAGGCACATGCCTTTGGTCTCGGTTGGTGGCTCGAACTAGGACCAATGCCACCCTTTCGTCCCGGTTCGAGCCACCAACCGGGACCAATGCCACCCTTTAGTCCCGGTTGGTGCCAACAACCGGGAGCAAAGGTCTCTGCTTCCCGCCCTTTGGGCTGCTGAAATTGACCTTTAGTCCCGGTTGGTGGCACCAACCGGGACGAAAGGGGGCCTTTCATCCCGGTTGGAGCCACCAACCGGGACTAAAGGGTTGGGTATATAAGCAGGGACTTAGGAATTTTTCAGATTTCATCTGTAGTTGCCCCCGACGACACCGAGCACATCGACGCCGCCAGGCTGCCCGAGCTCGCCGTCGACGCCCTCGCCGCCCTCTGCCCCGTCGACGCCGTCAGGCTGCTCCACCTCACCATCGACGCCCTCGCTGACGCCCTCGACGCCGCCCCTGCCCTGCGCTGCCGCCGCCGCCGCCCCTGCCCTACGTTGCCGCCGCCCCGACCCGACGCCGTCGCCGCTCGTCGCCGTCGCCGCCCCGACCCGACCCCATCGCCACTCCTCGCCGGTCTCCTTCGTCCCTCCATCGCCGTCGCCGCTCCTCACCGGTAAGGTTCCCCCCCTTCTCTCTGTCCCCGTTGGCCCCGCGCGCGCGCCTCCGCCGCTCGCCCCCGCCCACCGCGCGTAGCACCGCCACCGGCCCCGCCTCCGCCCACCGCAGCACCGCCGCTGGCCCCGCGTGCGTCTCCGGCGACCCCGCAGCGCCGCCCGCGCCCGACGATCTCCCTTATAATTATTTTAGTTGATTTAGTTAATTTAGTTGTTTAGTTAATTTTAGTTGTTTTAGTTGTTTTAGGATATACAAAAGCGGTAGTTAATTTAGTTGTTTTAGTTGTTTTTATTGTTTAGTTGTTTTTAGTTGTTTTTATTGTTTAGATGTTTAGTTGTTTTATCGTCGGTCATCGGTGACGCGATATCGAGGAGTCCCCGACGATCGTCGGTGAGGGAGAGTACCCCCCGACGATCGTCGGTGAGGGAGAGTCCCCGACGATATCGAGGAGTCCCCGACGATCGTCGGTTACGCGATATGATGTTTAATTAGATGTTTAAATGTTTAGTTGCATAGCGTAGCCGTTGAGTCGACGATGCCCGGCCAGCATCCTCGTCGTCGACTCGGTGGCAACCACCTGCTTGAGAGGTGCCATGTCCGGGACTGGGCTCCTCCGGGCTAGAACTGGGAGGTGCTGCCTTCCGGGGCGCCCAGCTTGGTGAGGAATCAGGGTTCCGTCGTCGACCCGGAGGTTCTTTGGTGGCGGTCGCGTGGACCACTGTCGGTGCAGAGGGAGCCGGCCCCCGCGGAGGTGGTACGTTGCCGTGTCAGGGAGGAGGACGAGCACGTCTGACGCTACATGGCTGCGTTGGACGCCAGGTTCTCCAATACCTGGTAGGTTATTCAGGGATCTCACCCGAGCTATGATCCTGTCATAGTTCCTTCTCTTTGGGTGTCCACCGCCTACGCCGCGAGACGTCAACTAGATCTGTATTAGTGATATTATATAATAATATTCGAGATGCATTAGTGATAATATTCGATGATGCATTAGCGATACTATTCAATGATGTATTAGTGATATTATATGATCGTATTGTTGCATTGCCTTGTATTGATTTGCATATCTCATGTTTGTATATTGCCAGGTTGTAATATTTGCAGAAACTATGGATCACAGAGACTTAGAAAAAGAACAGTTGTTGGGGGATATAATCCTCACCGGAGGTGATCCCTTGTCGTATCTCAACGACACCGATGGTCAGGAAGGAGAGGATGACGGCTCCGGTGATCCAACAATGGAGGAGGAAGGAGATTATGACGGCTCCGGTGACCGAATGGCGGACGAAGGAGATCATGATCACGGCTCCGGTGACCGAACGGAGGAGGGAGCCTCAACTGTTGCAAAGTCCGACGAGGTAAGGAGACGAGGCCCGAAGAAAAGGTTGTGCCCGGATGAAAGGTTCACGATCACAGAAGTCGCGAAAGATGGCCAACCGATTGCTCCCAAGCGGACCAAGAACGCATTTGTACATCAGTGTGGAATTGTTGTTAGGGACTATGTCTCGATCAGCACCCAGCAATGGAATAAGAATAATAAGGACCCTGAAGTTTCTTATGTCCAGGATAGACTGAAAGATGATCTTTGGACCGAGCTGATGACAAATTTCAGCCTACCGCGAGAGGAGGTTCCGAATAACCCAGTTATAGAGCGAAAGGTCAAGGCGTTTGCTCTTAAGAAGCTGGCAGAACTATTCAGGAACTGGAAGAAAGAGTTGAACACAAAGTTTGTCGAGAAAGAGGAGACTCCGGAATTCATCGGTCGATATTAGAAGATAAGAGATCAATGGCCCGAATTTGTGGCCTACAAGAAATCGGAGAAGGGTAAGAAAAGGTCACTGACAAACAAGAAAAATGCTGCCAAGAAGAAGTATCACCATCACACGGGGTCAGGTGGCTACTACAAAGCCCGGCCATTGTGGGACAAAGCTGAGAAAGACCTGCTTGCTAAGAATGTCCAACCAGCGACATTGCACTGGCCAGATCATTCAAGGACTTGGTTCTTCGGGGTTGGGGGAACTTTGGACCCAGACACAGGGGAGTGTGTTTGGACGGACGAGCAACTTGCAATACCCTTCCGGAAGCTTCAGGCAGCAATCAAGGCAGCGCAGGAAGGGACGTTCATTCCCGACAGAGAGAAGGACGAGCTGACAGAGGCCCTCGGGAATCCTGAACACCCTGGACGAACATGAGGCACATCAGGCTCCGTTCCGTGGGTGCATGGGTTTCCCGACAGCGGTGGTTATAGAAGCTGAGAGAGAAAGAGGAAATAGGAAGCAAGCGAAATGTAGAAGCTCAGTGCAAGATTAGCAAAACTGGAGGAACTTGAGAGCCAGCGAGCTACCGGCCAACCATCTGAGCGGCACGAAGATCCTTCCTTCGACGCTGCCCCAGAAGCTACCCCACCATCTCCACGGAGCTCGTTCAGCCTGATTTCACGGCTCCTCGCTACCCCGTGGATAGTATCACGGAGGCTGAACATTGCGAGCTAATGACGAAATGCCAGAACCTGACCTTCAAGGCAGCGGTCGGCTCTGTCTTACCTCCTCGAGCTGAGGGAACTTTCCATTGCCGTCCGATTCCACATGGCTATGCTGTTGTGACGGTGGATGAAATAATGGATGGATTTGAGGGGCTGGAGCTTGAAAACACTACAAGTGAAGAGGATATTATTGTTCTGGAAAATGCTTTGAGGCGTACCTGTCTATGGACAAAGGAGTACATCAAGCTTCCAAACTGGACGCCTCAGCAGACTCAGCCTCCTCCGGCGCGTCAGGGCACTCCGCCTCCTCCTCCTCCTCCTCCGGCGCGTCAGGGCACTCCGCCTCCTCCTTCTCCTCCTCCGGCGCGTCAGGGCACTCCGCCTCCTCCTTTGCCTCCTCCGGCGCGTCAGGGCACTCCGCCTCCTACTCCTCCTACGACGCGTCAGGGCACTCCGCCTCCTCCGGCGCGTCAGCAACGGTGGAAGAGAGACGCCGCCGCTCCGGCGGCTAGCAGTACAATAGGCGGGAAGAAATACAAATTTGGTCCAAGCCTCAAGCCTCTTCCAAAGTTACCATATGAGAGGACTGACAAGGAAAACACTGAAATCAGTGAAGCCGAAGTGACGGCCCATTTTGCACGGAAACCACCACCTCCGAAGGAAACGGTAGATCCGGTGAAAGGGAAGCGCACTCTGGATGCCCTGAAGCGACCACCACCGCCTCCGTCGCAATCCAACTATGACCGCATTATTACAAAGACATAAGATGAAGCGCGGCGGTCGAGAAGTACTTCCAGTGCTGCAAGAGACAAAAAACGAAGAAGTGGGAAAACAATTCCCCAGCTCAGCGAATAGGAGAAGCAATCGTGCCCCCCGCTAAAGGTGTCTAGCGATATCGCTAATCATCCGGTGCTACTGCCCGGTACCACTCTTGGTGATTACGTGGGCGAAGATGTACAGTTTGAAATGGCTGAGGTAGTAGTAGAGAACTTTAGATACGAGCACGGGAAGCCTCTTGTCAAACCTGATCATCCTCATCTAACAACGATGATGCAAAAATTGCATGAGTGGTACATGGAAACCTGCAGGAAGTCTGGGACCCACAGTTTGATGGTCGGAATTAAAAAAGAGCACGACTTCATTGGAGTCGACCTGATGCCTGTTGAATTTGTGGAGTTATTTCAGTTATTCAATCAAGAGGCCCTCGACAAACAACTCATGACTTGCTACTGTCTGTAAGTATTACTTCTATAATTAAGTCTCTAGCTCAGCTCGTTCATTGCATGGATATATAATTATCCTCACTGTATTATGCAGATTGAAGATGGTCGAATGCAAAAAAGAACAAATCTATGACATTGGGTTCATTAGCCCAAACACCGTAAATGAATGGTCGGTACAAAAGAGAGCCAAAGTTACTGTGGACAACTAGCTAGAAGCGTTCCTTAGACATCAAAACAAAAGGGAAATACTCTTTCCTTACAACTTCAAGTGAGTGTTACTATCTTGTGCATATTCGGTTTCGCTTACTAGAGGTTAAGTAATGTAATTGATGAGTTATGCGTGCGCAGGTTCCACTTTATTCTGCTATCCATTAAGCTTGACGGGGCATTAGTGACTGTCTTAGACTCGAGACGTAAAGATCCCGAGTATTATGCGGACATGAATGCAATGCTCCAGAAGTAAGTTCAATCAATACCGGGACCATATCGGCAACTTTCGTTCATTTCCTGATATCAAGTAATCATTTTCTTTGCCTGCCAGGGTTTGGAAAAAGTTCACCGGAATGGTTCCCGGTCTAAACAACGAGCTGCAATTTACACACCCCAAAGTAAGTAGTACTTGCTAGTTCCGCGCATCTCTCATTGATTCTAGTTTCATCAATACCATTATCATGCTTGCTTATCAGTTTGATTGAACTCTATTCTTGTAAAGTGCTTGTACCAGGCACCCGGGAATCATTTATGTGGATACTACATATGCGAGTTCATTCGCCACTCGCCCTCTGAGCGGGGCTTCTCTGAGAAACAATTTGAAGTACGTAAACAATATTCACAATTTTATTTTATATATTACCATCAATTGTGTTGAGTTTCATTCATATATATGTATTGACCCCCTTCTTAAATTAGATCTGGCAGATGCGGGATGAACTCCTACCACATGATCGCATACGAGCAATTCAAGAGGAATTGGCGGGATTCTTTCTTGACCATGTCATACCTGAACACGGAGAATACCATGTGAAATTGCAAATGGATCTTAGGTAGATGATGTTAGGGACTGTAAGAGATGTTATATTGCATATATGTAGTAGCGTCGGATAGATATATGAAAACTTGTTGTTCGACCAAGCACGGAGAAAGAGATGCCACTTCTCTCTATATATGTTCATGACGATCTTGTGTAATTAATGGTTTCCTTCATTTGCTTACTAGCTAGCGTCGAGTTCTCTCTATATGTATAGTAGCTAGCGTCGACCAAGCACGGAGAAAGAGAGGCCACTTCTCTCTATTAGCCAGCTAACACAATATGAAACCCCTAAATTAACCCTCCAAAACCCCTAAACCCCCCATCCCAAAAAAACAAAAAACCCAGCGCCTGCGAGCTGCTGACGCATGGCTGCCTTTTGGTCCCGGTTGGTGTTACCAACCAGGACTAAAGGTCCTCCTGCCTGGGCGCCCCGCAGCGGCCACGTGGAGCCCCTTTGGTCCCGGTTCATAAGCAAACCGGGACTAAAGGTTTTGGGTATTAGTCCCGTTTGTTTTGTCCCGGTTCCAGAACCGGGACTAAAGGCCCTCTGGAACCGGGACTAGTACCCTGTTTTCTACTAGTGTAGGGTGAACTAGTCCCTCCTCGTCATGGAGACTGCCGGGATGATGAAGATGGCATCCGGTGATGATTTCCCCCTTCGCGAGGGCAGCAGAAAAGGGCTTCGAATGAGATTTCTTCGGTACATAGGCTTGCGGCAGAACGAAAGTTCTTGGTTTCGTTCATGGGTTTTTGGGATTTATAGGAATTTTTGGCGTTGGTCTCACGCCAGGGGGAGTGCCCGAGGGCCTGATGACCCACAAGTATAGGGGATCAATCGTAGTCCTTTCGATAAGTAAGAGTGTCAAACCCAACGAGGAGCAGAAGGAAATGATAAGCGGTTTTCAGCAAGGTATTCTCTAAAAGTGCTGTAAGTAACGATAGTAGATAGTTTTGTAGCAAGATAATTCGTAACAAGTGACAAGTAACAATAGTAGCAAAGGTGCAGCAAGGTAGCCCAATCCTTTTTGTAGCTAAGGACAGGCCTGAGAGTACTCTTATATTAAACAAGCGCTCCCGAGGACACATGGGAATTTCTGTCTAGTCATGTTCATCATGTTGACTTGATTCACGTTCGCTACTTTGATAATTTGATATGTGGGTGGACCGGTGCTGAGGTGTTGTTCTTACTTGAACTAACAACCTACTTATGATTACCCCCTCTCGCAAGCATCCGCAACTATGACAGAAGAATTAAGATAAATCTAACCATAGCATGAAACATGTGGATCCAAATAAGCCCCTTATGCAGCAACGCATAAACTGGGGTTTAAGCTTCTATCACTCTAGCAACCCATCATCTACTTGTTACTCCACAATGACTTCCCTTAGGCCCATAAAATGGTGAAGTGTCATGTAGTCGACGATCACATGACACCACTAAGAGAAGTAACAACATACATATCATCAAAATATCGAACGATACCAATTTCACATGATTACTTATAACAAGACTTCTCCCATGTCCTCAGGAACAATAGTAACTACTCAGACCTCATCAACATGTTCAAGATCAGAGGTGCAATAATAATAATTAAGGATCTAAACATAATGTCTTCCACCAAGTAATCCAACAAGCATCAACTACAAGATGTAATCAACACAACTAGTAACCCACAGGTACCAATCTGAGGTTTTGAGACAAAGATTGAATACAAGAGATGAACTAGGGTTGGATATGAGATGGTGCTGGTGAAGATTTTGATGAAGATTGGTCCTCCCACGAAGGAGGAAGCATTGGTGATGACGATGGCTTCGATCCCCCCCTCCCGGAGAGGAATTTCCCCGACATAATCTGACTGCCGGAGTGAAAAAGCGCCTCTGCCTAGGTTTCCGCCTCGAGACGGCAGCGCTTCGTCCCGAAATGTTGCTTATGATTTTTATAGGGTAAAACACACCATATAGGAGAAGAGGGGCGTTGGGAGGCCGGCCAGGGCCCCACAAGCCATTAGGGCGCGACCTGGGGGGCGCCCTGTTGGCTTGTGCCCACCCTTTGGTATATTTTTGGCCCAGAAATTCACATATATTCAATAAAAACTCCTCGTGAAGTTTCAGGTCATTTGGAGTCTGTTGATTTTTCTGCCTTTTTCTCGGTTTTCCGGTCCAGAATTCCAGTTTCCAGATAATTCCCTCTTTGTGATGTACCTTGCATATTCAGAGAGAAAGAGCATAAGAATTATATGATAATAGGGAATAATGGACAAGAATATCGTAAATGTGAATAAGAAATCATGATGCAAAATGGATGTATCAACTCCCCCAAGCTTAGACCTCGCCTGTCCTCAAGCGAAAGCCAAACGCGAGAGTAATGACCACATAATTTGAGAGAGAGGTGTCGATAAAAACAAAATACAGACATGGTAGCATCATGAATATCATTATAGCAGCAAGCATTTTGTCATATAGCTTCTCATAGACAAGTAAAGATCTATTCCCAATTACCGAAGTATGAAGCATAAACCTTATTGACAACCAATAAACGGTGTCTTTAGTCATGGTGATAATCACAATTCATCATATTCAAGAGAAGAGTCTATATAAGAGCTTTCATTGCAGCAAGCCCACATACTCAACTATCATTTAGTCATCTATGATTGTTGACACTCATTGCATATTTTTGGAGCTAATGTTTTTGCCGGACACATAGGAAGATACGGGCTTCATTTTCCAACCAACTCATTTACCTCAAGGATAATGTCAACAATAATGAATCATGATTTCTTACATTCAACTGGATATAGATACCTGGATCTTTCCTCAACAACTTATGCTTGCCACTAAGAGAGTTTATAAATTAAAAGAAGGAAAGATGTTAATGACCCTTGTGTAAAAGTAAGAACTTTATGAAAGTAAAAGATAGGCCCTTCGCAGAGGGAAGTAGAGGTTGTCATGCGCTTTTATTTTATTAAATGTGCAATCTCTTAATGCAAAGAAACTTCACTTTATATTGCCCCTTGTGATAGCGAACTTTATTATGCACTCGGTCGCTTTTATTTCTTCACCATCACATGATCGTACAAAGCTTATTTTCCTTTTCAATAAAAGATCATACATGATTAAAGGCAATGTTTATTGCTTATGCTTCAATGACAACTTACTTGAAGGATCTTATTCAATCCATAGGTAGGTAAGGTGGACTCTTTAAGGAAGAAACTTGGTTAAAGGGGTTAAGGATGCACAAGTAGTAACTCTACTTGGTGCGGAAAGTTTGGCTAGCAAAAGATCTAAGGGAAGCATCACATGTTAAAGGATCCATGACTATATAATTTCTATGCAAATGTAAGTAATCATGACCATTAGGTTGTCTTCCATGTCCAACTTCAACACTTGATCATTATTTAATATTTGGTGAGGGTTCGCAATCATAGATGATGTCCAAGATAATGTATTTGTATGTGGATCTTCTCTTCTCTATCATAATCTTGCATAGATTATAACAATGACTAAGGCTATGTTTGTTCTATTCCCAACAATTTTCATAGCTCATACTTTCTTTTTATGTGAAGTCATTACTTCCCATGGGATAATCATATGATCATTACTATTCTTTTTATTGCCATGCTATGATGATTGGTGCAAGGGAGTAGAGCACACGGACTCAACTAATCTTTATTATATAACTCTCACACTCGATTATAAGGATAGGTGTATCTCAAAGCAAAATCTTAAGCAAAGCAAATCTGAAACTTTATTTCCCTAATCCACGAAATAACTAAAGATCAAACTAAAATAAAAGATGATGGTGAAAAGTGATGGTGATACGATACCGGGGCGCCTCCCCCAAGCTTGGAGAAAGCTAGGGGTTGTACCCATACGTACCCATGTACTCAAGTGTTCTTCGGTGATGGTGATGGTGATGGTGTTGGAGTAGTGGTGCCCTTCTACTCCAGTTTGCGCCTGAGGATGAAGTTTTCCTCTCTTAAATCGTCGTTTTCTTGTTCGAGCTTCAAAACCCTTTTGCATAATTTGCCTTCCTTTCCTGCAGAAAACGAGACGGGATAAATTGGATCTTAGATTTGTTTACTCCATTGGGGAGGCTTGACTTCCTGAATTACACATGCATATCTCCAGGTTGAGGTAGCGGATCTTCATCTTCATCCGAACTAGCGTCTGGACCGGCATCTTCAGTCTCCTCCAGATCGGAATCTCCCTCCTCTTCCATGGACCATAAGTAGGAATAAATGTCCCCAAAGATCTTTGGGTCCGCCACATAGTGAGACACATAGCTCTCTCCATCCGAATCTTGAGACGCCATATTCTCAGTTCTGCCAGAAAAACAACTCGAAAAAAGAACAGAGGAGAAATTCGCGATGCATTGGTCAAAACATATGGGAGTGTAATAATGATTTTTTATAGGTCAGAATACGTGTTCGGGAAGAAATCGGAGTCAGGGAGGCACGCGAGGGCCGCACAAGCCATCAGGGCGTACCAGGGGGCCGCGCCCTGTTGGCTTGTGCCTCCCCCGTGGGTCCCCCTGACTCCGTTTTATTTTTGGAATTTTTCTAAAATACTAAAACCAACAGGAATTATTTTTTTGGAATTTTTGGAGTCGGTTTGCTTACCGTACCACATACCTACATCTTTTTCAGGTTTCTGGAGTGTTCTGGAAGGCCTCCCATATGTGTTCTTCCGGTGTTACTACTTGGATGGCATTAGTCTCTTCATTAATGGGTGTACCTGAAATATAATGCTTGATGCTTTGCCCATTCACCACTCTCGGGTTTTTTTCCTTCGAAGTTATTAATTTTTATAGCACCGGAGCGGTAGACCTCTTCGACAACGTATGGACCTTCCCATTTGGATAAGAGTTTTCCTGCAAAAAATCTGAACCGAGAATTGTACAAAAGCACAAGGTCTCCTACATTGAATTCCCGTTTTTCAAACCTTTTGTCATGCCATCTTTTGACTTTTTCTTTAAACAACTTAGCATTTTCAAAGGCTTGTGTCCTCCATTCATCTAATGAGCTAATGTCAAATAACCTCTTTTCATCGGCAAGTTTAAAATCATAATTCAGTTCCTTAATTGCCCAATAAGCCTTATGTTCTAGTTCAAGAGGCAAATGACAAGCTTTTCCATTTTATATGGGGACATCCCCATGGGGTTCTTATAAGCAGCTCGATAAGCCCAAAGATCATCGTCTAATTTCTTAGACCAATTCTTCCTAGATCTATTGACAGTCTTTTGCAAGATTAATTTTAGTTCTCGATTGCTCAATTCAACTTGGCCACTAGACTGAGGATGATATGGTGATGCAATTCTATGGTTAACATCACATTTATCTAGAAGTTTACGGAAAGCGCCATGAATAAAATGTGAACCACCATCAGTCCTTAAATATCTAGGGACTCCAAACCTCGGAAAAATAATTTCCTTCAGCATTTTAATAGAGGTGTTACGATCAGCACTACTAGTTGGAACAGCCTCTACCCACTTAGTAACGTAATCAACAACAACTAAAATATGAGTATACCCATTTGAGGAAGGAAAAGGTCCCATAAATTCAAAACCCCAAACATCGAATGGTTCAATGGCAAGTGAATAGTTCATAGGCATTTCCTGACGTTTACCAATGTTACCAACTCTTTGACATTCATTACATGAAAGGACATACTTACGGGAATCTTTGAAAAGTGTAGGCCAATAAAAACCAGATTGTAATACCTTGTGTGCAGTTCTGTCACCAGCATGGTGTCCTCCGTAAGGCTCGGAATGACACTTCCTTTAAATTTGTTCCTGCTCATGCTCAGGTATACAACGTCTAATAACACCATCTACTCCTTCTTTATAAAGATGTGGGTCATCCCAAAAATTAATGTCGTAAATCATAAAAGAATTTTTTCTTTTGTTGATAGGTGAATCTAGGTGGAATATTTTTAGCAACAAAATAATTAGCATATTTAGCATACCAAGGAGTACTACGTGAAGTATTTATAGCAGCAAGTTGTTCATCAGGAAAATTATCATCAGTAGGCAGTGGGTCATCAAGAACATTTTCCATTCTAGACAAGTTATCTGCTACGGGGTTATCAGCTCCCTTTTTATCAACAATATGCAAATCAAATTCTTGAAGCAAAAGCACCCACCTAATAAGTCTAGGCTTAGCATCTTTCTTTTCCATAAGGTATTTAATAGAAGCATGATTCGTGTGAATAGTTACTTTGGAATCAATGATATAAGGTCTAAAGTTATCACATGCAAAGACAACTGCTAAAAATTCCTTTTCAGTGGTGGCATAATTTCTTTGGGTAGCATATACGGTTTTATTAGCATAATGGATAACATTCAATTTCTTGTCTACTCTTTGCCCTAGAACAGCACCAACAACATAATCACTAACATCACACATAATTTCAAATGGCAAATTCCAATCAGGTGGTTGAACAATGGGTGCAGAAATCAAAGCTTTCTTATGTATTTCAAAAGCTTCTACACAATCATCATCAAAAACAAAAGGAATATCTTTTTGAAGAAGATTAGTTAACGACCTAGAAATCTTTGATGAAACGCCTATAGAAACCAACATGAGCAAGGAAACTTCTTATACCTTTGATTTCTTTTGGGCATGTCATCTTCTCAATTGCGTCAACTTTAGCTTTGTCCACTTCAATACTTCGTTCAGAAATTTTATGCCCAAGCATTATACCTTCATTCACCATAAAATGGTGATACGTCTCCAACGTATCTATAATTTTTGATTGTTCCATGCTGATATATTATCATTCTAGGATACTTTTTGGGTCATTATTTACCAATTTATAATATCTTTGAGCACTAACCTATTGACCCAGTGCCTAGTGCCAGTTGCTGTTTTCTACATGTTTTTGCATTGCAGGTTTACTGTACCAAGCGAAGTCCAATTGCCACGAAACTTTTTGACGATTTTTTCTGGACTATATGAAGACCTAGAAGCTTCGGAAGGAAGTCGGGAGGCGCACGAGGGCCCCACCACACATCAGGGCGCGCCCTGGGGGGCATGCCCTGATATGTGGTGGCCCCCTCGGGCACCTCCCGACGTCCCTCTTCGGCCTATAAATTCTCTAATATTCTGAAACCCTGGAGGCAGTCCCGAAACCCTTTTTCCGCCGCCGCAAGTCTCTGTTCCGTCGCGAGGCCATCTGGAGCTCCGTTCCGACACCCTGCCGGAGGGGGGATCGTCCACGGAGGGCCTCTTCATCAACCTTGCTGCCCTCATGATGATGTTTGAGTAGTTCACCACAGACCTACGGGTCCATACCTAGTACCTAGATGGCAATCTCTCTCTCTTATGATCTTCAATACAATGGTCATCGCATCTTCGCTTTGATCTATCCGATGTAATCCTATTGTACGGTGTGTTTGTTGGGATCAGGATGAATTGTGGGTTTATGTTCAGATTATTCATGAAAAGTATTTGAGATGCCTCTGAATTATATTATCTCTTAAGTGCATGATCATTATACCTTGGTAATTCTCTCCGATCTATTGATATGCTTTGGCCAAGTAGATTGATATTTCATCGGTGGGAGTGGTGCGTTATGGTAGGTTCAACCTGGCGAGTTTCTATATCCTAGTGACAAAGTAGGGGCCAAGATGCGTCCTTCTGTGGTTGCTACTAAGGATAAAACGATGGGGTTCATTCATATTGTTTGAGTTTACTTTGTCTACATCATGTCATCGTTCTCCAAGCATTACTCTGTTTTACTTAATACTCTAGATGCATGCTGGATAGCGGTCGATGCCTGGAGTAATAGTAATAGGTGCCGGCAGTAGACGGCCTATTGGCTTATGGACGTGATGCCTATATATACATGATCATTGCCGTGAAAATCCCATAACTATCCGCTTTTCTATCAATTGCCCAACAATAATTTGTTTACCCACCATATGCTGCCTACATGAGAGATGTCGCTAGGGAACAGTATGGCCCCCGGGTCTATTCACTTATATATTCGCAAACACTATATTTACCTTCCTGCCTTTATTTACGTTTTATTTATTTTGCAATTTATATTTATCAACAATTATCTACACAACTCATTTGCTTGCAAATAACGAGATCAAGGGGATTGACAACCCACTTGCCCGCATTGGGTGCAAGTTGTTTGTTCATTTTTGTGCCGCCGTTGAAGACGGTTGAGGATTGATATTCCTATTGGTTCGATAAACCATGGTTTCATAACTGAGGGAAATACTTATCCACATTGTGCTGCAATTACCCATTCCTCTTCACAGAAAACCCAACGTAGATCACAAGTATCAGGAAGGATTTCTGGCGCCGTTGCCGGGGAATATCATCATCAACTACCAAGTAACTTCACACAAATTTGCATTCACTTGTTCTTCTTTTTATTTGCTATTATATTTATCTTGTCAAATAAAAATAAAAAATAGAAAAATATTTACCTTTGCTTGTTACTAGTTTACTTCGTCGCTTGCTAGTTTACTTGTCTTGCTTGTTACTTTGCTTGCTCGGTCACCATGTCTCAAGATACTACTAGGTTGTGTGACTTCTCAAATACTAATAATAAAGATTTTATTAGTACACCTATACCACCCGCCACTAGTGTGGAGGCTTTTGATATTAATGCTGCATTGCTAAATCTTGTCATGAAAGATCAATTTTCGGGAAGTCCTAATGAGGATCCCGCGTCACATCTTAATACCTTTGTTGAATTATGTGACATGCAACAGAAAAAGGATATGGATAATGATATTGTGAAATTAAAATTATTTCCGTTTTCACTAAGAGATAAAGCTAAAGCTTGGTTTTCATCTTTACCTCGTAATAGTATTGGAACATGGGATAAGTGTAAAGATGCTTTTATTGCCAAGTATTTTCCTCTTGCTAACATCATCTCCCTTAGAAATCAAACAATGAATTTTAGTCAGCGAGATCAAGAGCATCTTGCACAAGCTTGGGAGAGAATGAAATTAATGATAAGGAATTGTCCAACTCACGGTTTAAATATGTGGATGATTATCCAAAACTTCTATGCTGGACTAAACTTTGTGTCTAGAAATCTTCTAGATTCTGTTGCAGGTGGTACCTTTATGGATGTGACCTTAGGAGAGGCCACAAAACTTCTGGACAACATCATGACAAATTATTCTCAATGTCATACCTAAAGGGCTCCAACCGGTAAGAAGGTAAATTCTATTGAAGAAATCGCTACTTTGAGTGAAAAAGTGGATGCTCTGATGAATATGGTTGCTAGTAAAAATTCTCATGTTGATCCCAATGATGTTCCCTTGTCTGCTTTTATTGAGAAAAATAATGATTCTATTGATGTGAAATTTGTCTCGCGAAATAATTTCAATAACAATGCTTATAGAGGAAATTTCTATTCTGGGCTGTATCCTGGTAATTCCTCTAACAACTTTGGAAACTCTTGTGGTAATTCTTATGGAAACTCTTCTACAAATGATAATAGGATACCCTCTGATCTTTAGAACACAATTAAAGAATTTATTAATTCTCAAAAGGTTTTCAACACTATGGTAGAAGAAAAATTTCATGTAGTTGACACTTTGGCTAAAAACATGGATAGAATTGCTCTTGATGTGGAAACTCTTAAAAATAAAGTTTTGCCACCCAAGCATGATTTCAATGATGCCATTAAATCTATCAAAATATCTATTAATGAAATTAAGGAGAGGACCGCTAAGTTGAGAGCTAAGCGGGAATTCTTAGAAAAAGCTCTTCCACCCGGTTTTTATCGGAATCGTGATGAAGATCTTAAAATGATTGGTGGTTCTCCTATTGAATATTTTTTTACTTCTATGAATATAAATGATAAAGGGAATGGTGATGATTCAACTTTAGTATAGGAGCGTCCCGTTTGCTTGGAGGGTGATGATTTTAATGCTAAAACTGAAAAATGTGGGTTTGGAGAGATCAAAACTTTAACTAGTGATGCACCGACTATCTTGGATTACAAGGACTTTAATTATGATAATTGCTCTTTAGTAGAATGTATTTCCTTGTTGCAATTAGTTATTATCTCACCCAATGCTTATGAACAAAACAAGGCTTTTACCGAACATATAGTAGAAGCTATGATAAGAGCTTTTGATGAGAAACTTGAGCGTGAAGTTTATATTCCTAGAAAATTGCATGATGAGTGGGAACCTACTATCAAAATAAATATCAATAAATATGAATGCAAAGCTTTGTGTGACCTTGGTGCTAGTGATTCAACTATTCCTAAAACTCTTTGTGATGTACTCGGTCTCACTAATATTGAAGATTGTTCCCTCAACTTGCATCTTGCGGATTCTACCATCAAGAAACCTTTAGGTAGAATTAATGATGTGCTTATTATTTCAAATAAAAATTATGTGCCTGTAGATTTCATTGTGCTTGATATTGATTGCAATCCTTCTTGTCCCATAATACTTGGAAGACCATTCTTACAAACCATAGGTGCAATCATTAACATGAAAGAGGGAAACCTAAGGTTACAATTCCCATTAAAGAAAGGGATGGAACACTTCCCTAGAAAGAGAATTAAACCACCTTATGAATCAATTATGAGAGACAATTATGGGTCGAGTGTCAAAGATGACAATACTTGAAACTATGCATTATGCCAAGCTAGGGGCATAAAACAATAGTGCTTGTTGGGAGGCAACCCAATAGTTATCTTTAAATTTTTGCTTAGAACTTTCTGTTTATTTTTAATAGAATGATTATTGCCTATGTAATGATTATTTTTTTGTGTTTAAATTAGTGTTTGTGCCAAGTAAATCCTTTGGGATGACTCACAAGATGAGTAGAATCGATGCTGAAACAAAACAGAAACTCTTTACTCCAGTACAGGAATTTTCAGTTTTTGCTAGAGAGTGATAATGATCTAAATTTTTTACACAGTGTTTCTATACAAATTTTCGAGGTTTTCCTAATTTTTAAGAAGTTTTCCAGTTACATAAGTATAGGGTCTCGATAAATTGCTACAGACTGTTCTGTTTTAGACAGATTCTGTTTTTGCTTGCATAGTTGCTTATTTTGAGTAAACTATGGATTGTATCGGGGGTTATTAGCCATGGAGAAGTTATAATACAGTACCTATTATGCACTTATGAAATTTGAATCAATTTACAACAGTACTTAAAGTATGCAATATGTTTCTTATACTAACGGATCTCGCGAGGTTTTGTTGAGTTTTGTGTGATTGAAGTTTTGAAGTTTTGGGTGTTATCTTGATGGACAAAGGAATACGGAGTAGCAAGTGCCTAAGCTTGGGGATGCCCAAGGCACCCCAAGGTAATATTTTAAAGGAGACTCAAGCGTATAAGCTTCGGGATGCCCCGGAAGACATCCCCTCTTTTGTCTCAAATCCATCGGTATGTCACCTGAAGCTATATTTTTATTCGTCACATGATATGAGTTTTGCTTGGAGCGTCGTTTGATTTTGTTTGCTTTTACTTTAAGTTTGCCACAGTCATTGTTTGTTGGACACACCTATTCAAGAGAGACACACCTTTATCATAATATTTTAGAATACTCTATGTTATTCACTTATATCTTTTGAGCTTAGCAGTTGCTCTAGTATTTCACATATATCTTTTTGAGCATGGTGGCATGTAGATTTTAAAGAAATAATTTCACTCTCGTTCTTCACTTATATTTGTTTGAGAATTAATAAATAGTGACCGTAATTTGCATGGGTCATATAGACTAGTCCAAAAACATTAGGTATTCAAAGAGTGATAATCAAAATCATCATGTAGCACATATAAAGAAATTGTGGGTTAATGATATTGATGTAGCAATATGAAATAGGTGTGAGTTCATTATTGTTAAACCGTAGAAGTGTCGATATTAAGAGGGGTTGACCTTTTTGTTCATCTAAAAATTAAACAGTCATGGTGATGATGTGTGAGCATTTCTATTCCTCGTTGAAATCCTAGTGTTGTTTCGGGTCGGAAGCGCGCGATGGTTAACTCCTACCAACCTCTTCCCTCGGGGCATGCGATTAGTACTTTGATCTATGATAATCTAATAAAACTTTGCAATAAGTATATGAGTTCTTTATGACTAATGTGAAACCATGGACATACACAATCTCACCTTTTCATAATTTGCTAACCTCTTCGGTACCGTGCATAGCCCGTTCTCACCTCGAGGATCGGTGCAACTTTCGCCGGTGCATCCAAACCCCATGACATGATACGCTCTGTTGCACATAAGCCTTATTATATCTTCCTCAAAACAGACTCCATAACTACCTATCATGGCATTTCCATGGCCATTCCGAGATATATTGCCATGCAAATTCCATCGTCACTTCACATGACTAGTTCGTTCATCGTCATATTGCTTTGCATGATCATATAGAGCTGACATAGTATTTCTGGCAAAGCCACCTTCATAATGTTTTTGATACATGTCATGCTAGATCATTGCACATCTTGGTACACTACCAGAGGCATTCATACAGAGTCATATCTTCATATAAGTTATCCATGATTGAGTTGTAAGTAAATAAAAGTGTGATGATCATCATTATTAGAGCAATGTCCCAGTGAGGAAAGAATGATGGAGACGATGATTCTCCCATTAGTCGAGATGAGACTCCTGAAAAAAATAAAGATGGGGGAGGCCAAATGAGCCCACCATCCATTCAAAAAAATGAGATAAAATGAGAGAAGGGACTTTGCTACTATCCTTTACCACACTTGTGCCTCAAAGTGGCACCATGTTCCTCGTGTAGAGAGTCTCATGATATATCACTTTCATATGCTAGTGGGAATTACCTATTCATTATTTCAAACTTGGCTTGTATATTCCTACAACGAGCTTCCTCAAATGCCCGAGGTCTTCATGAGCAAGCAAGTTGGATGCACACCCCACTTAGCTTCATTTGAGCTTTCATACACTTATAGCTCTAGTGCATCATTTGCATGACAATCCCTACTCCTTGCATTGACATCTATCGATGGGCATATCCATAGCCCGTAGGTACACGTAGTTGATGTGAGACTATCTTCTCCATTTCCTACCCCTTTGATATCTACCACCATACTCTATTCCATTTAAATGCTATGTCCAATGGCTCACGCTCATGTATTTTGCGTGAAGAATAAAAAGTTTATGCATATAGAAAAAGTACGAATCAATTGCCTGACTTGGACACCGTGGTGCTTAACATTTGTATTAATGTGGTGAAGATGGAGCCATGCCTTGCTAATACAATAAGATGAAAGGTGGGGTAAACATTTCTTAAGAATCATATACTTTTAGAAATTAACAATTCTGTTTCTTACACTTTGAATATTGTTATGTTAATATTTGTTGATTCATCTTTTCTCAATGAGCATACCTGAATAAGATTACATAGTGGATAGCATGTCACATCAAAAATTCTGTTTTTATCATTTACCTACTCCAGGACGAGCATGAATTAAGCTTGGGGATGCTTGATATGTCTCCAACGTATCTGTAATTTTTGATTGTTCCATGCTGATATATTATCATTCTAGGAAACTTTTTGGGTCATTATTTACCAATTTATAATATTTGTGAGCACTAACCTATTGACCCAGTGCCAAGTGCCAGTTGCTGTTTTCTGCGTGTTTTTGCCTTTGCAGGTTTACTGTACCAAACGAAGTCCAATTGCCACAAAACTTTTTGATGATTTTTTCTGGACTATATGAAGACCTAGAAGCTTCGGAAGGAAGCCGGGAGGCGCACGAGGGACCCACCACACATCAAGGCATGCCCTGGGGGGGTCGCGCCCTGATATGTGGTGGCCCCCTCGGGCACCTCCCGACGTCCCTCTTCGGCCTATAAATTCTCTAATATTTTGAAAACCCTGGAGGCAGTCCCGAAACCCTTTTTCTGCCGCCGCAAGTATCTGTTCCATCGTGAGGCCATCTGGAGCTCTGTTCCGGTACCCTGCCGGAGGGGGGATCGTCCACGGAGGGCCTCTTCATCAACCTTGCTGCCCTCATGATGATGTGTGAGTAGTTCACCACAGACCTTCGGGTCCATAGCTAGTACCTAGACGGCAATCTCTCTCTCTCTCTTATGATCTTCAATACAATGGTCATCGCATGTTCGCTTTGATCTATCTGATGTAATCCTATTGTGCGATGTGTTTGTTGGGATTCGATGGATTGTGGGTTTATGTTCAGATTATTCATGAAAATTATTTGAGATGGCTCTGAATTATATTATCTCTGAAGTGCATGATCATTATAGCATCGTAATGCTCTCCGATCTATTGATATGCTTTGGCCAAGTAGATTGATATTTCATCGGTGGGGGTGGTACGTTGTCGTAGGTTCAACCTGGCGAGTTTCTATATCCCAGTTACAAAGTAGGGGACAAGATGCGTCTTTGTGTTGTTGCTACTAAGGATAAAACGATGGGCTTCATTCATATTATTTGAGTTTACTTTGTCTACATCATGTCATCGTTCTCCAAGCATTACTCTGTTTTACTTAATACTCTAGATGCGTGCTGGATAGCGGTCGATGAGTGGAGTAATAGTAATAGGTGCAGGCAGGAATCGGCCCATTTGCTTATGGACGTGATGCCTATATATACATGATCATAGCCGTGAAAATCGCATAACTATCCGCTTTTCTATCAATTGCCCAACAGTAATTTGTTTACGCACCGTATGCTGCCTACACACTGGTGCAGCGACTTGCTATACAAATGGTTTTTAACCCCTTTCCGCGACTGATGTCTACTACGCAGCCTTCTTCTTGTAGACTCGTGTTGGGCCTCCAAGCGCAGAGTTTTGTAGGACAGTAGCAAATTTCCCTCAAGTGGATGACCTAAGGTTTATCAATCCGTGGGAGGCGTAGGATGAAGATGGTCTCTCTCAAACAACCCTGCAATCAAATACAAGAAATCTCTTGTGTCCCCAACACACCCAATACAATGGCAAATTGTATTGGTGCACTAGTTCGGCGAAGAGATGGTGATACAAGTGCAATATGGATGGTAGATATAGGTTTTTGTAATCTGAAAATATAAAAACAGCAAGGTAACTAATGATAAAAGTACGCACAAACGGTATTGCAATGCTTAGAAACAAGGCCTAGTGTTCATACTTTCACTAGTGCAAGTTCTCTCAACAATACTGACATAGTTGAATCATATGTAAATCCCTCACGTGCGACAAAGAGTTCACTCCAAAGTCACAAATAGCGGAGAACTAACGAAAAAATTATTGTAGGGTACGAAACCACCTCAAAGTTATCTTTTCCGATCAATCGTATGAGCTATCCCTATAAGTTTCACGAACAGCCCTATAGTTCGTACTAAAATAACACCTTAAGATACACATCAACCAAAACCCTAATGTCACCTAGATACTCCAATGTCACCACGAGTACCCATGGGCTTGATTATACGATATGCATCACACAATTTCAGATTCATCATGTTCAATCCAACACAAAGAACTTCAAAGAGTGCCCCAAAGTTTCTACCGGAGAGTCAAGACGAAAACGTGTGCCAACCCCTATGCATAGATTCCCAAGGTCACGGAACCCGCAAGTTGATCACCAAAACATACATCAAGTGGATCAATAGAACATCCCATTGTCACCACGGATATCCCGTCGCAAGACATACATCAAGTGTTCTCAAATGCTTTAAAGACTAAATCCGATAAGAAAACTTCAAAGGGAAAACTCAATTCATCACAAGAAGATAGAGAGGGGAAAACTCCATATGATTCATTTATGTTAATAAAGCTCGCGGTACATCAAGATCGTGTCATCTCAAGAACACGAGAGAGAGAGAGATCAAACACATAGCTACTGGTACATACCCTCAGCCCCGAGGGTGAACTACTCCCTCCTCGTCATGGAGACCGCCGGGATGATGAAGATGGCCTCCGGTGATGGTTTCCCCCTCCGGCAGGGTGCCGGAACGGGCTCCCGATTGGTTTTTCGTGGCTACAGAGGCTTGCGGCGGCGGAACTCCCGATCTAGGTTTCTTTCTGGGGGTTTCTCGATTTATAGGAGTACTTGGCGTTGGAATCGCGTCAGGGGGACTCCCGAGGGGCCCACAAGCCAGGGGGGCGCGCCCCTAGGCTTGTGGCTGCCTCGTGACTCCTCTCCGGTATCTTTTTGCTTCAGTATTTTTTATACTTTCCAAAAAATTTCTCCGTAAATTTTTAGCCCATTCCGAGAACTTTTATTTCTGCACAAAAAACGACACCACGGTAGTTCTGCTGAAAACAGCGTCAGTCCGGGTTAGTTCTAATAAAATCATACCAAAATCATATAAAACATGGCATGAATACTTCATAAATTATAGATACGTTGGAGACGTATCAGCATCCCCAAGCTTAATTCCTGCTCATCCTCGAGTAGGTAAATGATAAAAGAAATAATTTATGAAGTGTGAATGCTAGCAAGTGCACAAGTTTGATCAATGATAATTCCAATCACTTTTTCTAGCATCAATATAAACCATAAACAGTAGCTCATCTTATAAAACTTCTCATGATCAAGTAACAAGCTATTCACATGTTAAAGTATAGACCAGAAAGTTTCTTTAAAACTACAAACCATATTCCTAGTCATGGAACAATTGCAATTCATCTTATTTTCAGGAAGGGGCCATGTAAGAGCTTTGATTTAGCAAATTCCACATACTCAACTATCATATAGTCTTCCATGATTATTGACACTCAAGGCATATTTTTAGAACAAATAGCATCCATCGAACACAGAGAAAGACAGGGGCTTAATGTTTTGCCTCCCAACTTATTTATCACATAGATAATTGTCAACAATAATAATTCATGATCTAATATATTTGTGTGGATATATATGTTTATATCATTCCCCAACACATGACGCTTGCCAAGAGAAAAAGGTGAAATATAGGAAGTGGTGAAGATCACCATGACTCTTGCATAAAGGTAAGTACTAGAAAATAAAAGATAGGCCCTTCGCAGAGGGAAGCATTGATTTGCAAAGGTGCCAGAGCTCGAGCTTTTAAAACAGAGATGAATAATAATTTTGAGCGGTATGCTTTCATTGTCAACATAACAACCGAGAGATCTCGGTATCTTCCATGCTAGATACATTATAGGCGGTTCCCAAACAGAATGGTAAATTTTTACTCCCCCTCCACCAATCAATCACACTCCAAGGCGAGCCGAATCCACGGGTACCGTCCATACAAACAACAATCTTGGAGGAGTTTTGTTTCATTATATTTTGATTTGATTTTTGAGCATGGGACTGGGCATCCCGAATACCAGCCACTTTCTCATGAGAATCAACACATATCATGAGAATAACCCACCTAGCATGGAAGATACTGACAGCCCCTAGTCACTATATGAGCGATTCGGGCATACAAAACAGAATATTATTTGAAGGTTTAGAGTTTGGCACATGCAAATTTACTTGGAACGGCAGGTAAATACCGCATATAGGTAGGTATGGTGGATTCATATGGAACAACTTTGGGTTTAAGGGTGTTTGGATGCACAAGTAGTATTTCTACTTGGTGCGAAAGTTTTGGCTAGTATGAGGTGGAAGCAAGCACCACATATTGGAGGATCCATAACAATATAACTTCTATACAAATATACCCAAACATAACTCACTAAGTTGTCTTCCTTGTCCAATTTTAACCAATTTGCTCGAGTTTGAAAATAATTAATGAGCTCACAATCATAGAAGATGTCCAAGATAGTATATTTATATGTGGAATCTCTCTTCCTTCAATATTCTTTCATGAATTGTTCAAGTGACCAATGCGGTGTTTTTAAACTTTCAATAAATTTTACCACCTATACTTCTTATATGTGAAGTCATTACTCCCCATGGGATAAGCATATAAAACATATATAATTTCATATTTATGATATTCAATTCATTCAACCATTTACTCATAGGATATAAGTGAAGCACGAGAGTAAATGACAAAACTACTCCAAAACATATAAGTGAAGATCAATGCGTAGTCAACAATTAAATAACTATGTGAAGACTCTCTCATCTAAGAATTTCAGATCTTAAGTATTTTATTAAACAGCAAGCAAGAGAAAAATAGCACTCCAAGAATAGCACGCATCATGTGAACGAATAAAAATTTAGGCTCAACATAGGCTAACCGATAATTTATGATGAAGAGAGGTGGGATGCGTAGCATCCCCAAGCTTAGATGCTTGAGACTTCTTGAAATATTTACTTGGGGTGCCTTGGGCATCCCCAAGCTTGAGCTTTTGTATCTCGTTCAATCCTCTCATATCCCGGTTTCACCTATTCTCAAAAACTTCATCCACACAAAACTTGAAAAGAACTCGTGAGATAGGTTAGTACACATAATAATAAATCAACTCTTTATGTACTGCAAAGACAAGTTGCACAATAATTTTCAAACATCATCTACTGTTTACTATAATTTCCACAATTTATATCTACCAATATAGGCTATGAAAACCATAGGATAAGTAGATAACAAAACTATGACAGCAATCTGTCCAAAAAGAACAGTCTGTAGCAATCTATTAAACCAGTGTACTTCTGTAACTCAAAAAATTATGCAAATTTAGGACATGCTAAATAATTTATATGAAAATACTGTGTAAAAATTTCAGAAACTTTCCACGTTCCAGTAAAATATGAAAATTCAAACACTTCAGCAAAAGTTTCTGTTTTTTCCACAGCACACATCAAACATGCAATTCAAGCATCCTAAAAGGCAATTCTTGGAACTTTTTATTGAAAAACAAGATTATAAATAACACATAACAGAAAATAACAAAATATAATGACTCTCCAAGCAAAACACATATTATGTGACGAATAAAAATATAGCTCCAAGTAAGATATACCGATAATGTTGAAGACGAAAGAGGGGATGCCTTCTGGGGCATCCCCAAGCTTAGGCGCTTGAGTCTTCCTTGGATATTACCTTGGGGGTGCCTTTGGCATCCCCAAGCTTAGGTTCTTTCCACTCCTTATTCTCCTCATATCGGTGTATCACCAAAAACTTGGAAACTTCAATCACACAAAACTTAACGAAACTTTGTGAGAAGGGTTAGTGTAATAAAGATAGATCATTCACTTAGGTACTGTCAAGACAAGATTCATAATTGTTATCACATGATACCTACTGTATTCTATCATTCCCATAATTTATACCACTAAATATAAGCTATGAAAACACTAAAACAAGCAAACTATGCATGCAAAACAGAATCTGTCAAAAACAGAACAGTCTGTGAAGATCTGTAGTGTAGCCATACTTACTTGTCTCTAAAAATTCTGAAAAATTAGGACAACCTGAAGAATTTGTATATCAAGACTGTGTAAAAATTGCAGATCATTATCAAGCTCCAGTAAAAAATGAATATTCCTCTACTAGAGTCAAAAGTTTCTGTTTTGGTTCAGCATCAATTCTACTCATCTTGTGAGTCATCCCAAAGGCTTTACTTGGCACTTTATTGAAATAAAAGGTATAAAACATGATTATACAGTAGCTTAATCATGTGGACATACAAAAACAGAACGTAAAAGTGTTGGGTTGCCTCCCAACAAGCGCTTTTCTTTAATGCCTTTTAGCTAGTCATGATGATTTCAATGATGCTCACATTTAAACATAAAAGGATGCTGGGAGACTCGCCTCCCTGGTTGCCCCCCGATTTCACCCTTCGATGGCCGTTCGATCTTCGTCAACGTGGGCTTTTTTTCAGTCCTGGCCGTTGGATCATCGCTGGAAACCGTCGGGTGTCGTTTTGACCGCGCGGTGAATCGTGGACAGGGGATGACCTGTGGGCTCGGGATGAATACGATTGGCTGGGTGCCGTTTTTTGGGTGCGCAGGGCAGCCGCTCCTGACGCGCCGCGTGCGCGCGTCATGGGCGTTGTTCCTGGCGCAGAGCCCATTGGGCAACCGGGCGGACGGCGAACCCTAGCCCCAATCCACAGCCCCCACGCCCCCTCACTCCTCGCTCCCCCCCCCCTGTCCGCCGCCACGCTCCTTCCCTCTCATCCATCGTCGCCATGGGCTCCGCCCTAGGAGCCTCGCTGCCTACTGCTCCCCCTCCACCACCTCGCCTCTTTCTCCTCCTCGTCGCCCCGTCGCTCGCGCACAGGTCTCCTCCATGGGGGAAGAGGAAAGTGGCGGGATGGGGTGGCCATGAGGGTTTCCCAAGCCGACGTCGCCTCCTCCTCGCAGCATCGTCACCGGTGCCCCTTCTTCTGCTTCCTCCTCACGCATCCTCTCCTCGTCACCGTGGTCGCGAGTGCCCACACGGTGGATCTGGTGGTCAGCGCGGGATGCGACAACACATCTGGACGGAGGAGAACGCGGCGGCGGCATCTCCCGGTGACGACGGTGGGGTAGGCGAGGCTGCATGGCAACGTGCCTCGACCCTGGCATCCCTCCTCCCCTACTCGCTCACCCCGTGTGCAGTGGCCGTCTCCTCTCCACGGCGCCTCTCCACGGCGATGAGCGGCACGGCCGCATCCACGGGAGGAGCCTACAGCCCGTTGCAGCTGCCGCACATCGTGGTTCCGGATCGGCGCAGGACGCCGCCGTGGGAGAGGTGTGTCATCATTCCGGATCGGTGTAGGTCGCCGCCGTGGGAGCGCATGGGTGGCGTGGTCTTTTGGTGTTTGTGGAGGAGCAGGGGGCGGCTGATGAGGTGATGGTGTTAGGGGGAGGAGGAGAAACTTGTCCTCTATCACCACATGAGTAGGTCGAGGAGGTCCTCGTCATCCACCACAACCGTCAGGTTTGTAGTTGTCGCCTAGGTCCAGTGCTCCGTTTGGCCTTTTTCCCCTGTTGCTTTATTCTCAATTTTTCTGTGGTTCTTGATTTGTTTTCCCTGTGTTCATCATTTGAGGGACTTGCTAGCACTGGATCCAGTGGGGAGGAGAGCCTTTAGGCAGTTGATTCAACACGCCATTGGTTTTCACACACACACACACACATACTTTGATGTTTTGATTTCTGAATCAGTGCTAAACTGTGAACTGCACCATTCTATATTACGGTCGTAACCAAAGATATATTGTTCGTCGTCCCTCATCCCCCATCTGGGTTGCACGTCTTGGCCCTGCCATCTTCTTCCTCCCAGTTTTTTTCTCTTGATTTCATAGGTTCTTTGATAATCTAATTTTGATTCTTGATTTATGTTTTTTTTTCTGAACAAGATGTTTGCCGATCAGGCGAAGAAGAAAGGAATGATCTTTCGCACGTCGGGTTACGACTCAGGCGACAATGAGCATGTCGTCTGGACTCGTCCTCTTCTTGTTCACGCCGTGACTGGTTGCAGATATACCTCCCTAGAAGAAGAATGAGGTGAGATTCGAATTTTGCTAACTGAGATGGGACTACACTTTTTTGGATAAGTCATTGATGGTTGGTCTTGTTAGAGATGATACCCCCTGTTCTGAACAAGATTGAATATTGATGGACTAAAATTAGTGTTTGATTCATTCTTATTTGTTGGGTGCTCCCAATGTTATCCAATTTAATCAGGTAGATTATGCAGATGCATCTTATGTGGCGTCTATAGCACAAAAAAAGGAAGGTCTTGCATCTTAGGTACACATTGCTTGTGCAAAATGTTTTCTATTGGGCATGCTGAAATTTAGTTTGTCTTGCTACAGGGATCCTAATTTAGGCTCTACTCCAATGAACGAGTAGAGTACAACCCTTGAGTTCATCCTGAAACAGTGGCAGACGCATAAGATGGAGCATGGAAATGGACGAGCAGTCAATATTATTCAGATGTGTTTGACTGCATCTCATCTAACTAATGTATGCCATTTTACTGTGTTCTTTTCCTTTAGTTTTGTTATTACTATGTGTCAAAGATGTTTTATAGGTTGTAGGTTCGATTTCTTTGTCTTGAACATGGTTGGTTTAGTTTCTCAGAATGTTTCCTATCCATACTTTGTTAATAATGTGATCATCACAAAACTAAAAAACAATGTTTGGTACTGAACTGCAGTTCGCTTTGTTAGTTTCTGTGACACCATTTCATATTTACATTTAAATTGTACTTACTTAGTTTATGGCGGACCCCGGTCTCACGTGGCTCCTGCGCCCAGCCACCGTCTCCTCCCTAGCTAAGCAAGAGGTTCCACAGCCACCGCTACCTCTTCCTTGCCGCCCAACAGGAGGGGCACTAGGTGAGTAGCCGCCAGCGGCTTTGTCAACCGCATGCCACACCACCGCTGGAAGCCTGTTATCCTCTTCCGCCCCATCATATTGTGTCCCTTTTAGATCTAATTTATGTTTAGTTAATGCCCACTAATTATGATGTTCATTCTATGGGGAATTTTGTCTACTTTTTATATTTTGTGCATTTTCTATTTCATGTGTTGGTCAGTGGTCCTAAATCCCCTGTGATTTTTCATTCTTCAGGCAAATGACATATCAGGAGAGGCATTTATTAGAGGATCTTCTAGAAAGCTTTTTATATTTGGTTCCTGGAAGGCTGGTATATAGTTGTGTTTTTGGTAAAATATGTTCTTGCTTGAGGGTGAATATGTTCATGATTAATCATTGTATCTGATTCATAAGAAAGAGCGAGATGCTTTGTTATGAGTTAAGATTTAGGCTTTGTAAAATTTGCATGCAATTTGTTGATGGTTAGGCTTCGAGCTCCATTTCAATAACGTTAGAGCTTTTTTTTGATCCTCTTGAATGTTCTCATCTATTACAATGAATTACTGCAGATCCAGTTTACATCTACAATCCAAGGAGGCAAAGTTCTTGTGGCTTAATCTCATTTAGAACCTGTCTTTCATTAATATGGTCATTTCTTTGTCTTATTCTTGCTATGGTTAACTCCCTGGCTGCAACATTGTTGAGGGTGGATGCAAGATTTGGTGTGTTTCCCAATGCATCATTCTGTACAATTCTTAGCATCAACGCTGATGCCTATGCGACAGGATATACACCTTTATAATGTAATCTTTTGCATGTCAATGGCACCGGCAGTGGTTTAAAACATAACCTGATGCATCTTGTGCTTGCTTGTTGCTTTTTTTTCTACTAGGCATGATCTGTAATAGATTAGCTATCCATTAAAACCTGTATGTGTGGTCTGCTTCCTTTTGCCTCCGTTAACATATGCGTGTTGTTCTTATTATCTTCACGTGCTTATTTGGTGAGGGAGCCCCCATCGTCTAATACAAATATACATGCCTCCCTTAATTTAGATTTTAATGTAAGATTATAAAGAAGAGATAGCATATCATACTGAGTTAATAGCAATACCATTTTTTTGTTACTGCATGATCTGACCAGTGGCTTTATGAAATATACATGCTGCCCGGAAATTATGCGTGAACAAAAATTGAATGCATATATGTAACAATATAATTGGGTTCATTAGAACTAATTAATGTTTGTTTTTATGAAAAATAAACATTTGCACTTGTTCTCGGTTAGTTGGGTTGTTAGATTGCTGCTTCTCTTTCTGTTAGTTTATGATCTTTTGAGTACAGAATGTTAACAATTGTTGCATCATCATGCCTAAGGTGTCAATACCCCTAAGTAAGCCACCTCTTAACTTTAAGAGTGGCATAGTGAGTGTATGCTTAATATTATTACCTTTACACGCCTCATTGATTGTTTGAATTTTATTTAGGGGAGGATTCTATGGTTTATATTCAAACATGTGAGCACTGCTATTATATGATAGAACTTCTACTTCCATGCTATTATATTCTTCTTTTCCTAACTGGTGGAACATAATGTATAGTAGAGCATTTTTTCAGCCATGACAATTGCCAATGAAGTTGCAAATTGACGACCGCATCTGCTAAGAAAATCTTGAAAAACCACTGGAAAGGATCACCGCAATCTCATCTTGGTGAAGAAACATTTTGTTGGGTCTATGTTTTTGTGGACTGGCCTCTGTGAATCCCTGTGGAGCTATAATCCAATCTCATATGCTATCGTAAATGGATGGTGTTAGTTGACTTAAAAGTTGTTTCAGTCTCATTTTTACATACGTGGTTGACGCATGCTCAAATATAAATGTTTTGAAAGACAAGTCTTTCTTAAAATTTTAATATAAAATGGGTTAAAATTCATACTCGATGTACTTACTCAAAAATGAAATCACTAACAAATGGAAGTGTTTTAAATTCGCACATGGTTTTCAATGGGTCTTTGCGCCATTTGGCGCAACGGAAAATAAAAGCTTGGCACAAACACTGCTAAAAAACACCTCCGTAACCGGTCTATACATGTTATACAAATATGATTTTTTCTCAAACTCATGTTTTTCAGTGTGGTGGCCATATTTGCAACTAAAGAAAATGCTTTCTTAACTGATCTATACATGTCATACAAATATGATTTTGTTTCAAACTCAGATTCCTTAGCTGTGATAAACATATTTTCAATATAGCATGATTTAACACATGGGCTTTCTACTACCAATATCGAATATGTCCTTGCAAAATGAAACTATTTTCATCGACAACATGGCTTTAGCGGGTCTCTGCGCCATTTGACGCAACGGGTCAACTAGTAGGAATAATAATTGAAACATGCAAAAGAGCATCATGAATCTCATGACAAGCACAGGGATTTTGTGAGCAAACAATTTATGGGAGCAAGAATCAACTAGCATAGGAAGCCAAAACAAGCATAACTTCAAAACTTTCAACACATAGAGAGGAAACTTGATATTATTGCAATATGTAGAAGCATAAGATCCTCTCTCACAATAATTTTCAGTAGCATCATGAAGGAATTTCACAATATAACCAGCACATAAAGCATTCTTTTCATGATCTACAAGCATAGAAATTTTACTACTCACCACATAAGGAAATTTATTCTCATCAATAGTAGTGGGAGCAAACTCAACAAAATAACTATCATGTGAAGCATAATCCAATTGAAAATTAAAATCATGATGACAAGTTTCATGGTTATCATTATTCTTTATAGCATACATGTCATCACAATAATCATCATAAATAGGAGGCATGCTTTCATCATAATAAATTTGCTCATCAAAACTTGGGGGACTAAACATATCATCTTCATCAAACATACCATCCCCAAGCTTGTGGCTTTGCATATCATTAGCATCATGGATATTCAGAGAATTCATACTAACAATAGTGCAATCATGCTCATCACTCAAAGATTTAGTGCCAAACATTTTAATAACTTCTTCTTCTAACACTTGAGCACAATTTTCCTTTCCATCATTTTCACGAAAGACATTAAAAAGATGAAGCATATGAGGCAACCTCAATTCCATATTTTTTTTGTAGTTTTCTTTTATATACGAAACTAGTGAAAAACAAGAAACTAAAAGATTTAATTGCAAGATCTAAAGATATACCTTCAAGCACTCACCTCCCCGGCAACGGCGCTAGAAAAGAGCTTGATGTCTACTACGCAACCTTCTTCTTGTAGACTCGTGTTGGGCCTCCAAGCGCAGAGTTTTGTAGGACAATAGCAAATTTCCCTCAAGTGGATGACCTAAGGTTTATCAATCCCTGGGAGGCATAGGATGAAGATGGTCTCTCTCAAACAACCCTGCAATCAAATACAAGAAATCTCTTGTGTCCCCAACACACCCAATACAATGGCAAATTGTATAGGTGCACTAGTTCGGCGAAGAGATGGTGATACAAGTGCAATATGGATGGTAGATATAGGTTTTTGTAATCTGAAAATATAAAAACAGCAAGGTAACTAATGATAAAATAGCGCACAAACGGTATTGCAATGCTTAGAAACAATGCCTAGGGTTCATACTTTCACTAGTGCAAGTTCACTCAACAATACTGACATAGTTGAATCATATGTAAATCCCTCACATGCGACAAAGAGTTCACTCCAAAGTCACAAATAGCGGAGAACAAACGAAGAAATTATTGTAGGGTACGAAACCACCTCAAAGTTATCTTTTCCGATCAATTGTATGAGCTATCCCTATAAGTATCACGAACAGCCCTAGAGTTCGTACTAAAATAACACCTTAAGATACACATCAACCAAAACCCTAATGTCACCTAGATACTTCAATGTCACCACGAGTACCCATGGGCTTGATTATACGATATGCATCACACAATTTCAGATTCATCATGTTCAATCCAACACAAAGAACTTCAAAGAGTGCCCCAAAGTTTCTACCGGAGAGTCAAGACGAAAACGTGTGCCAACCCCTATGCATAGATTCCCAAGGTCACGGAACCCGCAAGTTGATCACAAAAACATACATCAAGTGGATCAATAGAACATCCCATTGTCACCACGGATATCCCATCGCAAGACATACATCAAGTGTTCTCAAATCCTTTAAAGACTCAATCCGATAAGAAAACTTCAAAGGGAAAACTCAATTCATCACAAGAAGATAGAGAGGGGAAAACTGCATATGATTCATCTATATTAATAAAGCTCGCGGTACATCAAGATCGTGTCATCTCAAGAACATGAGAGAGATCAAACACATAGCTACTGGTACATACCCTCAGCCCCGAGGGTGAACTACTCCCTCCTCGTCATGGAGACCGTCGGGATGATGAAGATGGCCTCCGGTGATGGTTTCCCCCTCCGGCAGGGTGCCGGAACGGGCTCCCGATTGTTTTTTCGTGGCTACAGAGGCTTGCGGCGGCGGAACTCCCGATCTAGGTTTCTTTCTGGGGGTTTCTCGATTTATAGGAGTACTTGGCGTTGGAATCACGTTAGGGGGACTCCCGAGGGGCCCACAAGCCAGGGGGACACGCCCTAGGGGGGGGCTAGGCTTGTGGCTGCCTCGGGACTCCTCTCCGGTATCTTTTTGCTCCAGTATTTTTTATATTTTCCAAAAATATTCTCCGTAAATTTTCAGCCCATTCCGAGAACTTTTATTTCTGCACAAAAAACGACACCACGGTAGTTCTGCTGAAAACAACGTCAGTCTGGGTTAGTTCTAATAAAATCATACCAAAATCATATAAAATTATTTTAAACATGGCATGAATAATTCATAAATTATAGATACGTTGGAGACGTATCAGCAACGTACTTGGAAATTTCGCCTTGCATGTGTTGGCGATAGAGGGGTTCATCCCACACGACACGGAAAACCCGTCGGTGATGGTGACCAACGAGCACAAACGATCTACCAAACGTAATCGTGTGCGGTACATAAATATGTCGCACGTGCTATATTTTGGGCGTACGTGTGGGATTTTTGATCAATCACACATGACTATCACGAGTTAAACGCGTCCAATTGCTCATGGAAAACAAACGATTGAGGAGCTCTTAAGCACACGTACAAGTGTTGCAAATCGTTTGCGATTTCTTATGTATCACCAACATTTCAGTTTATATCTCGTGTGCTTTTCCTGTAGATCACAGGCGGTTGCGCTATGAGTTGCGTGTTCTTTTACTGTTGATCACAGGCGGTTCCGCTATGAGTTACGTGTGCTTTCCGTTTTGTATCGCAGACGATTAGTTGCTAGAACCGTGTGCGCTGAAAAAGCCAGCTTATTGTAAAATATCGCATTTGAATCACCCTGCAAAGAGCAAATTCGCCACAATATGCAATCGACAAATAGTGTCCACATGAAGACCATTCATCATAATTCGGCACAATATGCAATTGAACAAATAGTGTCCACAGGAAGAATATTCATCATAATTCGCGACCATATGTAATTGAGCAAATGCTAGCTAAATTCCACATATGTAAGACAGACATATGCATTACATAATCATAGTGTACGAGATATGAAGCCATGATCACATGGAAAACAATGCATCCTTGCGTATATGTTTATCTGAGAACACTATATGAATGCGTACTTAATATCGGAGGATACTAATCCTGAAATCTTCAACGTCTTTAGAGGGCTTTATACAGTGTTTCACAAAGAATGTGCTAATAAATTTCCTAACAGATAGCAATTCATCTACGACGAGCGATTCATAGGTCATCGGTCCGAAGATCAACTTCAGGACTTTTAGATCAAAATGTGACATACGTGTGGAGTAAAAGATATTAATTAACAAACAGACTTACTGGTTCTATTTTGTCAGCATCGGCACCACATTCAACATGTCTGCATAGGTTCATCATGTGTGCACAAACGTAGTATCCACATAGGTTGGTCCCTTGTTGTTGTTGAGGACACTGCAATTTTTTGTACAGCATTAGTCATGTATTTGCCCTGTTAGGACCGACCTAACCGGTGTAAGTTGTTTCCTTTTTTCTTTGGAGAGAAATAGAAAGAGGTTTACTTAGAAACTTGAACTATGACTAGCATTTTTCGAAAATAACGGAATTTGTTGTCTTACCGGAGAAACGATCACGTGCTGCAGATGTAGTTGGGGGTCGAACCGTCTCCCTCCTAAAGTTATGGTCTTACACAATACACTGCGAATGAAGATGAATTTTCACATACTCAATTCTTGAACCAGATATGAACACAACATTTTAACATCAAAGAATTCAATACCTATCCATGAAATCATGAAGATGACTCACATCCTGAGGCGCATTTGACTCTCTGACAGAATCCAGGTAGTAAACTGTGTTGCATTTTGGAACAATGACCACCAAGATCCAGTGGTCTCTACAGTTTAAGAAAACCTTGAACGTACGAACTGTATCGAAAACTGAAAGACGATCAATGTATGTGTGGTTGTATATTTAACTTACCCTTCATGATACAGCCACATGAAGAATTCTCCTATCTGTAACTCCCACAAGATCTTGGCGACATGCGAGATGGAAGCCTCGCGTGTTTCATTCATACTTAACAAAATGCCGTTTGCTAAATTAGGATCTATGAAATGCCAGTGCGCCCTTATTGATCTCTGCGCCGTCTATCCCCTGAGAGGAATCCAATACAGTTATATTTTTTCATTTACAGCCTTGTATGGAGAAGTTGATCAGAGTTTGTGAAGTACGTACAACATCAAGCATTTGACAAGAGTGGCCGGAAGCTTATCGAAGTTGAAGAAGAGATGAAAGTCCTCGAATTCCACACTGATGGTACCTGCATCGTGAAAGAAATGCCTATGGTCGTAGTGCAATTCCACAATGTGATGATCTTCTCCTTTTGACATTATGTCCATGCAAATTTGTGTAACTTGCGACAACTGGAACTGCACTCATCAAAGAATTCACCAACAAGAAATGGCTGGCCATGCTTGTACTTGCGTGCTTCAAATGGGTCTACTTTCTGACTAGAAAGTATCTTTTCAAATTCTGCTTCAGACATTTCGTCAGAACCGGGATTACATGGGTCTTCATCGGCCATGCCATGGTTCTGCTCGAAGAGTCTTCGTAGTAGGATGCTCTGGTACTCATCCCTCCTCTGTTTCTATCATGTGCAATAACAAATTACCAATTTTACCAGGAAGCTAAATATAAATGCAACAGTCTTTGTAGTACAAGATGCACATCGGCAGTGTTTGAATGCTACCAAATTGTGGGGAGGGGGGAAGGCAAATATTTTGACGGTCGGCGAAATTTTTCGCTCATTGCAGGGAATCTTGGCGCGCAAAGATTCATCAGACACAGTGTTTCTGCTTTTATCGTGTGTGATGATACATAACATACAAAGTTTCGCCCCTCCCCACGTATTCCCTGGTTATAGTGCACATCCACGTCATTGCATAATGTAATATCAACTGCTAACTTGGGTATACAAATTAGCAGACACACATAGCTCACAGTTACTAAACCGAGCAAGTTCACTAAATAATGAAGCTGCTTGAACTAGACATAGCTTTTACAAAAGACCGGCTCTCTGAACAAAGGCTATTAGTAATACGCATAATTTTAACAAAGACGCCGATGAGCAGCTGCCCTATGCCTCACCGCTGTTCGATGAGATGTCGACGACTTGCCCGGGCGACATTCCGCCAGTGCTGGACTCCGCATGCCCCGGGCCGACTTCGATCGCGGCGACGTGCTCATCCTCGGTGTTGTCCTCGTCATCGGCGTCGCCCTCATCTACGTTGTACTCGTAGTAGTGGTGCTGCCATAGCTCGCGTTGGTACTCCACCGCCGATTCCTTGATGGCAAGCGCTTCTCGACCTCCTCCTGAGCCACGCGCAACTCCTCCCAGCACTCGACGCTCTCAGACGGCTCCCACATCTCCAGCTCTTGCTCGGAGATCTCATGCGGAAGGGGCTCCATGGCCACCGCCGCCGCATCGTCGACATGCATCTCGGCATCCTCAGCAGCTGCCTCTTCGGACGTGTGGTGCATGCTGGATTCCGACGAAGCTTGGAGTATCTTGGCTTGGGCGTTCTCGATTATATAGGCCTGGATGGCCTCAACCCGGGCCAGGGCGGCCTCCGCAGCACGGCACGCTGCTCCAGCACTCTTGGCGTTTGCAGCCACCGTCGTAGTAGCTGCAGCTGCCGTCTCCGCGGCTACAGACGCCCTTTCGGCCGCTGCAGAGGCCCTGTCGGCCGTCGCAGAGGCCCTTTCGGCGGATGCGGCCATGCTTAAGGCGGATGCGGCTGTGCTCTCAGCCGAGGCGGCCACGTTCTTGGCAGAGGCGGGAGCGGTCGAGGCCGAGGGTCGGTCGTACGCACCCTTACGAAGCGTTCCCACGGCGTCATTCTTTGCAGAGAGGGTTTTTTGGGGAGTGGGGATCGAGGGTGAACGGAATCCGAGCCAGACGAAGCCGACGAAGCTTCCCTCGTAAGACATAAATTGATCCATGAATTTTCATCGCAAACGGTTCCTGTATGGAACCGTGTGTACCCAGTTCACTTTTTGTATTGAATTGTAAAACTATTTTGGGGTACAGCGGTAACGGATATTGTTTTATTTGTAAGAAAAAGATCCCTACCGTCAAAATCCACTAACGGCATCCTAAAATTAGGAAATATTCGGGGTTCAATTGGCATTTTTATACATTAAGTTAGTTTGTACAAATTTTACGGCCATAATTCGAAATTGTAACACACAAACATGCAAGATGAAGCAAAAACTGCTGGAAAAATCATATTTATGTACTACTTGCTTCCCTATATATGCCGCTTGCAATAAATTTTAAGGAGTTCCAAACATCTTGGGTAACGGTTTGGACACACGTGCACGCATTGGGAATCTAGGTTTTAAAATTCAAAAAAAATGAAAAAATGCTCTGAAGTACATGATAATAATCTGCATGATTTCCCGACATGGGGCCAAGATGTCGTGGTCAAAGTAACGGCTTGTTCGAGATAAGATTTGACACATGCATCTCACAAAACGGAGCATCATACGAAGGGTCGTGGTTCCGAGAGGGAAAATGAGCCTTGTTTGATGACGAACCGCTAGTCATTGTCTCATTTGGCCTAGCTTTTTTTGAATTCGTTACAATGCACGAATACGTCTGGCATCCTGAAATTTGGACATTTTCGGGGTTCAATGAGCATTTTTATACATGAAGTTAGTTTCTAGATATCTAGTGGCCATAATTCAAAACTAAAACACATGGACATGTGCAAGATGAACCAAAAACTGCAGGAAAAAATCATATTTATATATGTACTAGTGCTTCCGTCTATATGCCACGTGCAATAAATTTGAAGGAGTTCCAAACATCTTGAGTAACGGTTAGGACACAAGCATTGAGAATAATCTAGGTTTTTAAATTCAAAAAATAAATAAATAATGCTATGAAGTACATGAAAATCAGCATGATTTCCCGCCATGGGGCCAAGATGTTGTGGTCAAAGTAACAACTTCTTCGAGATAAGCTTTGCCACATGCCTCTCACAAACCGGAGCATCACACGCAGGCTCGTATAGTTCCGAGAGGGAACGTGGGGCATTGCGTGATGACAAACTGGATCGCTGCCTCATTCGGCCTAGTTTTTTTTCATCATTACAATGTACGAATACGACCGTTATCCCAAAATCTGAAAAACTTCGGCGTTCAATTGCCATTTTTATACATGAAGTTAGTTTTCAGAAATTTAATGGCCATAGTTCAAAACTGAAGCACATGAAAAAGCAAAATGAAGCAAAAAACCACTAGAAAATCATATTTATGTACTACTTGCTTCCGTATATATGCCACGTGCAATAAATTTGAAGGAGTTCCAAACATCTTGAGTGACGGTTTTGACACAAAAGCATTGGGAATCTAGGTTTTTAAAGTCAAAATTAAAAAACGTGCCGAAGTACATGAAAATATGCATGATTTCCCGACATGGGGCAAATATGTCATAATCAAAGTAACGGCTTGTTCGAGATACGCTTTGACACATGTCAAGCTCGCAATGCATAGTTAACTGTTACCCGCGTCTCCATGGGTAATTACTCTATTAGGGCATGGGTGCCAGCTTGAATGCCCATTTAGAAGTTGGTGGGTCAAATACCTTACCGAGCGTGCATGACGGGGATGAGGATGGGATAGCATTACCCGCCTTACCCATGAATTGAAGTACTTACATGTGGGCTCTGAAATATGTAGACCCCACGTAATTTGTGGCCTCGGTCACCCAAATTTACACACATCCCACCCCTTTGGCCCAAAATTCCCATAGAAATCCCAAACCTAGCCACAACATATTGTTTATTGCGTTGAAATACTATTTTTCTACTAAAATACGTGAAGGTTTTTCTTAAATGCATGTGTGAGTTTCCCCACGGTGATAAAGAACTCGATGGGGACGTGGATGGGAAACTTTTTATCCCTGCGCACGGGTACGTAGACGGGGACGGGGATGAGAGGCCGGTGACGGGGACGGAGATGCGACTCTCACTACAAGGGAAAAGCCTAGCAGTAGCGCAGTTTTTAGGTGTATCACTAGCGCGGGGGCCCGCGCTACTGATAAGGCGCTACATCTAACATGTATCAGTAGCGCTGGTTAACCAGCGCTACAGCTAAAGTTTAGCAGTAGCGCCTCTTAACCGGCGCTACTGCTAACCGAGTTATCAGTAGCGCGCTTCTCTAACCCGCGCCACTGTTAAACGCACATATTCCTTTTTTTATATTTATGTTGTATTTACACACGGTTACACATATTAATATACAACATCAATAATTATTGTGCCAGCAACTACATTTAGATTAAAGTGGATGGATGCAAGTGATCATGTTGAATTAGAAGAAAATATGATGTTGCCAATCACAACATCATATTTTCCTCTAATTCAACATGATCACTTGCATCCATCCACCTTAATCAAATATATGTCATATAACTCATCATCATCTTACTCATCTAGCAACTCATCATCATCTTAATCATACCAAGTTAAAATCTCATAAAACAGAAAAACATCATAATAGTAATCATCCTAATCGATCATGCAAGTTAAAATAAACCAGAAAAACTTCTCTCTCATAGGACCTAGTCCTCCCTCCTAGGTAAAATGACATAAAATAGAATAACACCTATGTCTCCATGATGAAACAAAGAGATCCAACGGTCTCCAACTTGTGGCTTGCGATCCTTCTTTATTTGTCCCCATGCTTCAATTTGGAGCCGTCTTGGTGGTTTGCGCTCAGTCGAGTATGCAAAAGAGAACTCGGGCCTCATAGGGCTTTTAATTGTCATATTACCTTCGGCTTGCATCAACGGAGGCACAACTTCATTTGGCAGTTTCTGTGGAAGAACATAATAGTAGCCTAGTTAGCAATGTAATCAATACCATTTACGCAATAGTAGTGTACTTAATTAGCAACTCTTACCAAGATATTTCGGCGAATGTCATCCGCCCTCAACCTATGCACTAGTGTCCTGTACAATGTATAATTTGGGCCAGTTCCCAAATTATACGGGAAGATCTCCCTACCAACTAGGACACCAATAACAAAGTTGATAAGATCATCCTTCTCCTCCCAAGTTAGATGTGATCCATAAGTGTAGTGTGTCGTGTCAATTATTTTCTGTGTTTCACTCGAAGAAACGAAATAAGCTGTAAATTATAAATTAACAAATTTAGTATGGATGAACACCAACTATTTTTAAATATAGAATGCAAATTACTTGACAAATATGCATGGTTCATAAACTCACATGGAGGTAGAACAGGAAGCATATCGACATCCACCCAAATGTCGATGTTACCTTCAATATGATCTTCAGGACGAAGATCGAAGGTTATTTCCATATCCTCCTGAAATCCATATGCCTTGCAAAGAGCTTCCCAATTTGAGCACCCTAATTCTGTGTTATTAACTGCATTCATTACTTTGACCAGAAATGTGTGACCATGTTTAGTCCTCAGGTTGGCTCTCCTCGTCTCGAAACTCTCGTGCTCTTCGAAACCGAGCCTCTCCAAGAAATACCGTTTTGCATGACAGGGGATGAACTAGTCGAATTGTATAAAACAGAAATTACACGTCGAAGCAAAGAAACAGAAGTCATGCTTAATTACGAAAAAACACTTGTCATCGTTGCATACTGTAGAAACATCGAAGGTCTCGTCAAGCTTGATGGTGAAGAACCTGTCGTCTCGCAGCCCAGGCTGGTCGCAAAGACCCTTATCTTCGCTGCAGAGTTCACACGCTTGGATCCTATCGTCGTCATCAGACGACGACATTTCCTGTGTTCATGATTCAAAAATTACGGCATGACCATTGCTAATGTAAGACATAGTGAGTGCCTAAAATTTGCCAGAACGGAAATAAATCAACATTCCAGGTATTGGAGAACCTAGCGTCCAACGCCACCATGTAGCGACGGACGTGCTCGTCCTCCTCCCTGACACGGCGACGTACCACCTTTGCGGGGGCCCGCTCCCTCTGCACCGAAAGTGGCCCACGTGACCGCCACCAAAGAAGCTCCGGGTCGACGACGAGACCAGGATTCCTCACCAAGCTCCGAGCCCGGGAAGGTATCACCTCCCAGTGCCAGCCCGACGGAGCCCAGTCTCGGACATTGCGCCTCTTAAGCAGGATGTCGCCGCCGACTCGATGACGACGAGGATGCGGGTCAGGCATCGTCGACGTCGAGACAAGTTCCTATGAGAACATTTTCTTATCGTTTAATGTTTTGCTATTTTAGAAATGCTTAATTTCTTAAACTCGTGTTAGACTCATTTTTGACTCGGTTTTCCGGAATGCCGTTTCCCAGCAATTCCCGGCACTCGATATGCCTACTTTCTAGCACATGTCATGCCAAATTTTTGACATTACCCTTGCTAAAAAGTGGGCATATCGAGCGCCTGAAATTCACCGGAACGGAAACGAAACAACATTCCGGCGAAACATAGGCCACTCGGATCATTTGCATATAACAGTAAGAAAAATATAGAACTTGAAGAAAATGCAATAAAGTTTTTCTTCACAATATTTGAAACTAAATTCAGCCTAGCTAAATTTCTGTCCTAATTTGAAAACCTAGTTAATTTCATACTAATTAACTAAGTTCATACTACCTAATCTGTCCTAGGGGTCATACTAATTCATACTACATACCTAATATGTCCTAATCTATCCTAGAGAGACAGAGAGAGAGAAGAAGGGGAAGAGGACTTACAAGGGGCTAGGGGAGACACCGGCAGCGAGGTGGAGCTCGGGGGAGATGCCGGCGGCGAGGTGGAGCTCCGGGGAGACGGAGGGCGCGCGGGCGGCGACGGACGGGTGCGGGTGGAGGAGCGGGAGGCGACGGAGGGCGGGCAGGCGGCGACGGACGGCGACGGCGGTGTCGGAGGAGAGGGATCGAATGGGGGGGAATGGGGATATGGAGGAAAGAGGTGGAGGAGGAGCCGGCGCGGGCCGGGGTTATGTCAAGATAGCAGTAGCGCGTTTTAGGAAACAACGCTACTGCTACCTGACGTATCTATAGCGCGTTTCAGGAACCAGGGCTACTGCTAAACCTAGCCTCGCGGCAACGGTGGGGCAATATTAGTAGTAGCGATTTTTCTAACGCAGCGCTACTGCTAAGAATTTAGGAGTAGCGCCTTTTCTGGACGCGCGCTACGGCTATTTAGCAGTAGCGCCTCTTTTTATCCAGCGCTACTGCTAAGGTTCTGTGTATAAGGTTTTCCCTAGTAGTGTCTACTCGCCTAATAAATCCCCAGCTTTAGACACAAGCCTCTCACAAACCGGAGCATCACACGAAGGCGCGTGGTTCCAAGAGGGAACGTGGGGCCATGTGTGATGACGAACCGCCAATCACTGTCTCATTCGACCTAGTTTTTTTTTCATCGATACAATGCACGAATACGACCAGCATCCTAATTTTTTTTAAAAAAATGACGTTCTATTGGCATTTTTATAGAAATTTAGTGGCCATAGTTCAAAACTGAAACACATGAACAAGCTAGATGAAGCAAAAACCGCTGGCAAATCATATTTATGTACTACTTGCTTACATATATATGCCACGTGCAATAAATTTGAAGGACTTCCAAACATCTTGAGTGACGGTTTGGACACAAAAGCATTGAGAATCTAGGTTCTAAATTCAAAAAAATAAAAAAAATGCTCTGAATTCTGAAGTACATGAAAATATGCATGATTTCCTGCCATGGGGCCAAGATGTCGTGGTTACTACTCTCGGACTTGCTTCCGTAACACAAATGGCACACATGCATTACATTTGAATAGAAAATGTAAATATTTGGCAAAACAAATGGGTCCCACATGATTGGCGCTCTGTTTCGCATTTTGAGTTTTGAAAGCCAATTTTCGCGGGCTATTAATCACACGCGGTCATGCATTGGGAACCATCGGTGATGTTAATTCACACACGGCTGTTGACTAGGAAATCGTGTGCAATCACTGCTGGCGTAGATCAAGATTCCACCCGCCTATAAATACTGCCCCTCGAGACGTCATCCCGCATGCATTTTCTCGTATCTCTGTCCCACCCCTCGCAAAAAACTCTGCCATGGCGCGGACGGTCTGTGCACAAGCAGACGAGGAGGCGCCACCCCGCGAGGACATGGCGAAATGCAGCGAGGAGGAGGACCCCTTCGCGCCCCCAGACGAGGTCGCGCCAGACCCGCCAACCGAAGATTGGTTTTGGGGCCAGTACAATCTGGCTTTGTGGAAGGCGCTGCCACCGGCTGAGAGAGCCAGGAAGGTGGCGTTCAAGAAGGAGTGGGCTGAGGAACGTGCCAGGAACCTCGCGGCCTGGAATGCCCTTAGTGCCGCAAGGGAAAAGGAGGAGCTTGAGCTTTGGTGGCGGGCGATTCGACGAGCAGTGGAGGTGTACGAAGATGCTCGGTACCACGCAATGAAAGACAGAGGCGCTAGGCGCCTCACCGCTGTGTGGGCGTGGGCCGATAAGCTCGAGCGTGCCACCGCCAAAGAGCTCCAGTGGGCGCCCAGTGAACTGTCCTACATGGTCGCGTGCCTCCACCAGCAAGAGGCTGACCGACACGTCGAGCGCTGCGAGGCGGAGGAGGCGGCGAACTCCCTCCGCGTTGGGAAGCCACCGCGCACCAGGGAGCTGCTGGCGGGAGGCTGCCATTTTACTGCTCCCCGCTCATGGAGAGGTTATTATTAGTTAAGTTTTTATTCATTGTACGTATTAGTTAAGTACTATCATCACGTATATCTGATGATATATACTGTATATGTATCATGTCTTCAATGAGCTATTCAACAATTAATATATATTGTTAGTTTCAAATTTCTATCTATTTTCATACTGATCTTCTGGCTCTAAATTTTAGCCTTTTACACATATTGAAACATAACAATAGAACATAAATCATTCACACATCAAAACATATCAATATTGTGATTGTTGTCCAGACATTGGGATCGACATCTAAACGATTCAACAAAATAAAACACGTCCATGACTACACCCTAACCTATGAAAGTTCTTGGTTGTGCCTGAACTCGGTCAAGTGTTTGTCCATGCGGTTTACACGCTCGCGGTACAGCTGGAGCGCGATCTCGAGCTCCAAGCTGGCTATTTCGTCGGAGATTACCATCTCAAGGATGCGACAGCCATTTTCTTCTACTGCTCCCCGCTGGACACCTGGGTCAAGGAGGGGCTCGAGCCTACCGACGAGCCCGTTAGCATCGAGGGGGCCGCGGACAAGGATAACGGCGTGACCCATGCAAACGGCGCGGCCGGCGGCCGGCGTCCGGTGCAAGGACGGTGCGGCCGGGCTCTAGTGCAAGTACGACACAGACGGCCGCTGCCCATTCCTGGCGAGAAATAGGGCTACTCACGTGCCTTGGACACAACTGCAACGTCATGTCGGGTGGGATAGCAGGCAAGCGGGGATGGAACCGCTCTTGCTCTGTCGCATGCCGCGCCTCTCGCTCGGCGGCCCTCCATCGGTCTTGTTGTGCGGCGCGCCTTGCCCTCTCGGCGCGGACGCGCATGTTTTGCTCTACGGAGCACCACCGATGATCTTCTTGTGCAGCGTGCTGCAGCCTCTCGGCGGTGAGGCGGCTATGTTGCTCGGTGGCGCAGCCACGCCCTGCGCCAAGGGTTTGCTCAACCCTTGCGATGACGCACAGCACGGTGTTGTCTGGCGCATCGCCGGACATGCCATCGGCTTCAACAATCTGATGCGCCTGCACCGAATAGTTTTCGTCGTCGAGGAGGTTGATGGCAGAGGTGGCGCTTGGTCGGGTTGGCAAGCTTCGTAGATGGTCTAGGCTGCACTAGGTATGCATCCACGTGTGACGTGCGCAGGATCTTATGCTCATTCGCTTCTGGCGAGAAACCGATAGGGAAGCTTGCGCAGGAACATGCGCGGTTCCGCGCGGGAACGTGGCCGAAAGAAACGCCTGTGCGGTGTTGAAGCATGCACTGAAATCCTCGGGCGAAAACGCGGTGACAAGATGTGAGAGAGGAAGAAGAGGTGATGCGCAGTCAGACTGGTAATAATAATAATAATAAAACGTCTGCGATATTAATACGGGCAAACGGCACTTCCGTACGTACCGTCGGTAATGATTTCATCAATTGTTGACAATTGTTTGGCAGCAACCGTGTGCCCACAACACACACAACTTGTCTGGATGAATCATTTCGGTTATTATTGGTCTTCCCACACAATTCTGATGAATGAGCCGATTGCTGCGTATCACACACACCTTCTTATGCTAACCCATTTGTGTTCTGCTGGATTAGCGCAAACAGTTTATCCGAGTGAACTATGTGCCGTACTTCGCACATGTACGTAGTTTTGTGAGCTGTTCTGTTATCTTAGCTAATCCCAAACCGTTCATAAGAATAAACTGGCTGCCATGGATCGCACACGCAACTATTTTCTAAATCGTATTTGATGGATCCACCATCGCACACAGTTCGTGCCATTGGTGACGGAGCTTCAACAATACCGTTTGCGATTGGTGGATCACACACAGTTTCGTTGAAGGGTCTCTGATTGCTGTGTCATCTTTGGACCATCCTGCAGTAGTGACATGAGAGATGTCGCTAGGGAACACTATGCCCCCCCGGGTCTATTCACTTATATATTCGCAAACGCTATATTTACCTTGCTGCCTTTATTTACTTTTTATTTGTTTTGCAATTTATATTTATCAACAATTATCTACACAACTCATTTGCTTGCAAATAACGAGATCAAGGGGATTGACGACCCTCTTGCCCACGTTGGGTGCAAGTTGTTTGTTCATTTGTGTGTAGCCGCTAAAGACGGTTGAGGATTGACATGCCTATTGGTTCGATAAACCTTGGTTTCATAACTGAGGGAATTACTTATCTGCTTTGTGCTGCAATTACCCATTCCTCTTCACGGAAAACCCAACGCAGATCACAAGTATCAAATGGCACTTCTCCCAATTCAAGACAATATTAGTTTTTTCACATCTCTACAAAACTCGATCAAGGTTGCTCAAGCAATCATCAAAAGAAGTTCCGTAAACGGAAAAATCATCCATCAAAACCTCAACAATCTTTTCACAAAAATCAGAGATTATACAGTCATACATCTTTGAAAAGTGGCAGGTGCATTGCATTATCCAAAAGGCATACGTCTATAAGCATACGTTCCAAAAGGGCAAGTAATAGTAGTTTTCTCTTGATCCTCTTTTGACATAGGTATTTGAGAGAAACCAGAATATCCATGAAGAATACAAAAGTGTGTGTGCTTAGATAATCTTTCTAGCATTTCATCGATAAAAGGTAAAGGGTAATGATCTTTCCTAGTAGCTTTGTTTAATTTCCTGAAATCAATCACCATCCTATAACCAGTTACTATTCTTTGTGGGATAAGTTCATTTTTATCATTAGGAACAACAGTTATACCTCCTTTTTTAGGAACACAATGAACATGACTTACCCATCTACTATCAGCAATAGGATAAATTATACCTTCTTCCAGAAGCTTTAGTATTTCAGTTCTTACCAGTTCCTTCATCTTAGGATTTAAGCGGCGTTGATGATCAACGATAGGTTTAGCATCCGGGTCCATATTAATCTTGTCCTGACATAGAGTGGGACTAATGCCCTTAAGATCATCGTGAGTATATCCAATAGCACCCCGGTGCTTCTTTAGAGTTTCAAGTAATCTCTTTTCTTCATGCTCTGAAAGGTTAGCACTGATAATAACAGGATATATCTTCTTTTCATCAAGGTAAGCATATTTCAAAGTATCGGGCAAAGTCTTTAACTCAAACACGGGATCTCCCTTGGGTGGAGTGGGATCCCCTAAAATATCAACCGGTAAGTTGTGTTTAAGAATAGGCGTTTGTTTAAAATATGTCATCTATTTCATTTCTCTCATTCATATGCATATCATTTTCATGGTCTAGTAAATATTGTCTAACGGATCGGCAGGAGGTACGACAATAGAAGCAAGACCAATGATCTCATCTTTGCTTGGTAATTCTTTCTCATGTGGTTGTTTACTAAACTTGGAGAAATTAAATTCATGAGACACATCGCCAAAGCTTACTTTAACCTTCTTAGTAACACAATTAATTTCAGCATTAACAGTATTCAAGAAAGGTCTACCAAATATAATGGGACAAAAGTTATCTTGTTCTGAACCAAGTACTAGAAAATCCGTGGGCTCCTTGACTTTTGAACACAAGACCTCAACATCTCTAAAAATCCCTAGTGGTGTAATAGTGTCTCTGTTTGCAAGTTTAATAGTAACATCAATGTCCTCAAGCTCAGATGGTGCTATTTCATTCATAATTTCTTAATATAAAGTAAAAGGTATAGGGCTAACACTAGCACCAATATCACACAAGCCGTGATAACAATGATCTCCAATTTTAACTGAAACTACAGGCATGCCAACAACTGGTTTATTTTTATCTAGTTCATCTTGCGCATTTCTAGCATGTTTTGCAATTCTAGCAGCTTCACCATAGAAGTAAATAACTTGACCATCAATGTTATCAACTAGCAGATCTTTAACCATAGCAACTTTAGGCTCAACATTTATTTGTTCAGGGGGTGTAGGTGTCCTAGCATGACTTTTATTAACCACAGTTGTAGCTTTAGCGTGTTCCTTGATTCTAACAGGGAAAGGTGGCTTCTCAATGTAAGCAGTAGGAACAATTGGATCAACATGGCTAACAATTATTTCTTCCTTTTTAATTTTAATAGGTTTCTCTAGTTGCTTTTCAATGGGTGGATGGTATTTAAACCACTTCTCCTTAGGGAGATCAACATGAGTAACAAATGATTCACAGAAAGAAGCTACTATCTCAGCGTCAAGGCCGTATTTATTAGTCAACTTATAGCAAGCATCAGTTTCCATAAAGATTTAACACAATCAAACTTAAGCTTTATACATAACTCTTTACCTTTGTCGAGTTCCCAATCTTCAGAGTTGCGTTTAATTCTTTCCAGAAGATCCCATTTGAATTCAATAGTCCTATTCATGAAGGAACCAGTAGAAGAAGAATCGAGTAATACTTGATCATCATAAGAAAGCCGAGCATATTTTTTTTTGCATAGTAGTATTTCTTGGAATCTCATGGTTGGGGCAGGTGTGCATCATAGATTTAAGCCCCCCCCTCCAAGCTTGAGCGATACTTTCTCCTTCACGAGGCCAGCACTTATAAATAAATTTTCGATCATGATGAACTAGATGCATAGGATAAAACTTCTGATGAAATTCCAACTTCAAACGATTCCACTCCCATGATCCAATATCGCCCAATAGCCTGTACCACATTAATGCCTTTCCCTCCAAAGATAAAGGGAAAACTTTCTTCTTAACTTTGTATCCAGACAACCCTGCTAGCTGAAATAATCCACAAACTTCATCGACAAATATCAAATGATAATCAGGGTGAGTCGTTCCATCATATGGATGTGATAAGAGTTTTTAAGCATACCCAGAGGAATCTCATAATAAATATTTTCAATAGGTTCAGTAGGTTGAGGAACAATTTCCTCATCTTCAGTTCAGGGCGAAGATGCCCCGAACAAGCCACTCAAAGGGTGACCGTTCATAGCAACAAGCAACAGTAAATTTCAGCACGTACAGAAAATGTTTCCTTACCAATTCCACTTACCAAAGGCGCTTCACTCCCCGGCAACGGCGCCAGAAAAGAGTCTTGATGACCCACAAGTATAGGGGATCAATCGTAGTCCTTTCGATAAGTAAGAGTGTCGAACCCAACGAGGAGCAGAAGGAAATGATAAGCTGATTTCAACAAGGTATTCTCTGCAAGTGCTGTAAGTAACGATAGATAGTTTTGTAGCAAGATAATTCGTAATAAGTGACAAGTAACAATAGTAGCAAAGCTGTAGCAAGGTAGCCCAATCCTTTTTGTAGAAAAGGACAGGCCTGAGAGTACTCTTATATTAAACAAGCGCTCCCGATGACACATGGGAATTTCTGTCTAGTCATGTTCATCATGTTGAGTTGATTCACGTTCTCTATTTTGATAATTTGATATGTGGGTGGACCAGTGCTAAGGTGCTGTTCTTACTTGAACTAACAACCTACTTATGATTACCCCCTCTCGCAAGCATCCGCAACTACGAAAGAAGAATTAAGATAATTCTAACCATAGCATGAAACATGTGGATCCAAATAAGCCCCTTATGAAGCAACGCATAAACTGGGGTTTAAGCTTCTGTCACTCTAGCAACCCATCATCTACTTGTTACTCCACAATGACTTCCCTTAGGCCCATAACATGGTGAAGTTTCATGTAGTCGACGATCACATGACACCACTAAGAGAAGTAACAACATACATATCATCAAAATATCGAACGAATACCAACTTCACATGATTACTTATAACAAGACTTCTCCCATGTCCTCAGGAACAATAGTAACTACTCACACCTCATCAACATGTTCAAGATCAGAGGTGCAATAATAATAATTAAGGATCTGAACATAATGTCTTCCACCAAGTAATCCAACAAGTATCAACTACAAGATGTAATCAGCACAACTAGTAACCCACAGGTACTAATATGAGGTTTTGAGACAAAGATTGAATACAAGAGATGAACTAGGGTTGGAGATGAGATGGTGCTGGTGAATATGTTGATGAAGATTGGCCCTCCCACGATGGAGGAAGCGTTGGTGATGACGATGGCTTCGATCTCCCCCTCCCGGAGAGGAATTTCCCCGGCAGAATCTGACTGCCGGAGTGAAAAAGGGCCTTTGCCTAGGTTTCCGCCTCGAGACGGCGGTGCTTCGTCCCGAAAGGTTGCTTATGACTTTTTCTATTGTAAAACACGCCATATAGGAGAAGAGGGGCGTCGGGAGGCCAGCCAGGGCCCCACAAGCCATCAGGGTGCGGCCTGGGGGGACACGCCCTGTTGGCTTGTGCCTGGTTGGTGCCCCCCTCTGGTATATTTTTGGCCCAGAAATTCACATATATTCAATAAAAATTCCTCGTGAAGTTTCAGGTCAATTGGAGTCTGGTCATTTTTCTGCCTTTTTCTCGGTTTTCCAGTCCAGAATTCCAGTTTCCAGATAATTCCCTCTTTGTGATGTACCTTGCATATTCAGAGAGAAAGAGCATAAGTATTGTATGATAATAGGGAATAATGGACAAGAATATCGTAAATATGAATAAGGAATTATGATGCAAAATTGGTGTATCAGGGGCCCACAAGCCACGGTGGCACTCCCTACCCCCAAAGTATGCCCCCACGGCTTTATGTCCACCTAGTGGGTTTTCTGGTCCTTCTACGAAGCTTCGGGGGTCTCTTTTGTTCCAAAAAAATCACCAAAAAGTTTCAGCCCAACCCGAGAACTTTTATCTGTGCACAAAAATAACATCATGATAGTTCTGCTGAAAAGAACGTCTGTCCTGGTTAGTTTTACTCAAATCATATAAAAGTGTATCAAAACGATATAAAATTGTTGTAAACATGGCATGAATACTTCATAAATTATCGATGCGTTGGAGAGGTATCATCATTCCCAATTTTAATTCCTACCCGTCCTCGAGTAGCTAAATGATAAAGGAAATAATTAATGAAGTGTGAATGCTAGCATAGTGTATAAGTTTGATCAATGATAATTTTAGTCACCTTCCTAGCATCATAACACTACTAGGGAAAAGGCTAGCAGTAGCACGGGAAATAGGGCTAGCAGTAGCGCGGGTTCCCGCACTACTGGTACGGCGCTACAGCTAACATTTAGCAGTAGCAGGGGCCAACACGCACTACTGCTATATAGAGGTAGCAGTAGCACGTGTCAACACGCGCTACTGCTATATAGAGTTAGCAGTGGCGTCTATTTGTAAAGTGTGCTGCTGCTAAAAAGGCGCTGATGCTATAATAGGTGCATTTTTTGGAAAAAAATCTGCCGCCCGTTTCCTTTGTATCTGTCCAGGTTATGTACAATAGTCTCTAGGATATCATACACATACAAACCTAAACATATCATACACATACAAATAATCTTGCAAGAAATAATCCTAAGAATTAACATTTAGCATATCAACTCTAACATATATCATCTCTAATAACTCATCATCCTTAGTCACATAACACTTATCATCATCTTAATAATCTAACAACTCATGACCAGTTGACCATTACTATACAATGTCATAAACTAGAAAAGGTCCTCTTTCTTATCTAGCACATAATATTCTCTCCTAGCTAGGTAGAACATACTACTCTCTCCTAGGTAAAATAGCATAAAACAGGTAAGCTCCGACCCCTCCATTGTGAAGAATAGAGATTCACCTATCTCTGATACGTGGCCTGAGCAAATCCTTCGCGCCTCCACCAAGTGGTTGTCTCCTGACTTCCATCAATTTGCTAAATCCTTTGAGTTTCAGTCTGTCATTGCTTTTAGAAATCGAGTATGCATTGTGGAATTTTATAGGCCACCGCGGGCGTAAGCTGATGATATTCAAATGACCTTCTACAAACATCAGTCGAGGCACAACCTCCAAAGGGAATTTCTGTTGAAGAACATAATAATAACATAGTTAGCAATCTAGTTTTGCTTATGAAAAATTTATGTATGCAAAAGATGGACTAATTAATGACAGAATAGTAAAAAACAATTTTACCATGCTATCTGCAGCAATGTTACCATTGTTCAACGGGTGCACTAGTGGCACGTATTCAGAAAAACTTTCGCCAATATCTTCATAATTGGTATTATAAAGATCAATATCATTAATAAATTATATCAAATGGTCTATCTCCAACCAAGTTAGTTCGGATCCATTACTGTAGTAGGTCTGATCTACTATCTTTTGAATATTTGGTGAAGAAGAGAAATAAACTGACAATTAAAGACAAACAAGTTAAGTAGGAATGAACACCAACTTTTTTTAAATAAACAATATAAATTACATAACAAATATGGTTGACAAACTCACATGGAGGTAAAACAGGAAGCATATCAACATTTGCATATCGACATCCACCCAAATGTCAATATTACCTTCAATATGATCTTCAGGACGAAGATCCAAGGTTATTTCCATATCCTCCTGAAATCCATATGCCTTGGCTAGAGCTTCCCAATTTGAGCACCCTGATTCTGTGTTATTAACTGCATTCATTACTTTGGCCAGAAATGTGTGACCATGTTTATTCCTCCGGTTAGCTCTCCTCATCTCCATACTCTCGTGGTCTTCGAAACCGAGCCTCTCCAAGACATACCGTCTTGCATGGCAAGGGATGAACTAGTCGAATTGTATAAAACAGAAATTACACGTTGAAGAAAACAAACAGAAGTCTTGCTTAATTACGAAAAAACACTTGTCATCGTTGCGTACCGTACAAACATCGAAGGTCTCGTCAACCTTGATGGTGAAGAACCTGCCATCTCACAGGTGAGGCCTGTCGCACAGACCTCAATCTTCGCCGCAGAGTTCACACTCAGGGATCCTATCGTCGTCAGACATTTCCTGTGTTCATCATTCAAAAATTCGGCATGACCATTTTTAAAATAAGACATATTGAGCGCCTGAAATTTGCGGAACGGAAATGAATCAACATTCCGGCAAAACATGGGCACTAGGAGGTGTTCCCTGCAATAACATACACACATGTCCAAATAGACCTAATTCAATATCGGTTGACTTTCGGTCTGTCGAGGCTTTCCTTAAAAAACTCTAAATATCTCATGGTGTGTTGGTGCGCACTCTCTCACAGTGATATGGTCGTGTATGTTGGTGGACACTCTCTTGCACTAATAGTTCGACCGTCGGTGATGGGCGCACCTCTTCTTCTCTCCTTGCGCATTATACCGAGGTATATATCGCAAGAAGAGAAGAAGAGGAAGCGACCCCCACGACAACAGTCGGGATTCCTCGATCAATAACACACATGAAAGTCACTCAAGGAGCAACGACAGACCGAAAGTACCTGATTTTTTTTACTAAAAATTTCTATACCTATTTTTTTACTAAAAAATTATAATGCATGAGCTATTTATAATGAAACTTCTTATCTTAAAACTTCTGAAATTGCTACTCAATTTATAATGAACTATCTACCTATAAACTAAATCACTACAAAAACTAAATCCTACCTATAAACTATCTACCATATGAACCCTATAATAAAATGTTCATATAATTTTTATGCAATTGCTAATCAATTTATAATGAAATATCTACCTATAAACTAAATACCTACAAAAACTAAATCCTACCTATAAACTATGTACCATATGAACCCTAAAACTTAAAACAAAGAAGAAGAGAGGTAGAGGATGGTGGCTACCTGTGGCGGAGGGGGTCGACGACGGGCCGGGGAGGGACGGGATGGGGAGGGACGGAGGAGGGCGGGACGGGCCGGCCGTGGAGGGACGGAGGAGGGAGGGATGGGTCGGAGAGGGATAGGACGAGGGAGGGATGGTACGGGACGAGGGAGACGGGGAGGGTCGGGACGGGACGAGGGAGGGCCGGGACGGGGAGGGCCGCCGCGTTGGGAGGACGGCCGGGAGGAGCGCCGGCGCAAGGGAGAGAGAGGAGAGGGAGGGAGTAAGGAGGGAGAGAGTGAGACGGGCGTGCGGGGAAGAAGGTAAATTCAAGGGCGCTACTTAGCAGTAGCGCGGGGTAGCAAGGGCGCTACTGCTACGGATTTAGCAGTAGCGTCGGTTTTTGACAAACGCTACTACTACAGGTAGCCCCTGTCGGTCGCGAAGGGACCACTTAGTAGTAGCGCTGGGTGAGCAGATAGCGCTACTGCTACGTGGCTACCTGTAGCGCCTGTTGGTGCCCGCGCTACTGCTACTTAGCAGTAGCGCTGTCCGTTTATCCTGCGCTACTGCTAAAATCCTATCTATAAGCTTTCTCCTAGTAGTGTAAACAACAACTCTTTCTTATAAAACTCATCATGATAATGTAGCAATCAATTCACATGTTATGGTTCAAACAATGCATTCTCTTGAAACTTAACAACCTATGTTCTTAGTCACGAAACAAATAGAATTCATATCGTTTTCGACAATGTCTAAGTAAGAGATCCACATACTCAATTATCATATAGTCTTGTATGATTTCTAATACTCAAAGCATATTTTTAGTACAAACATCATTCATCGAACACGGAGGAAGATAGGGGCTTAATGTTTCGCCTCCCAACTTACTTATCATAGAGATAATCAACAATAATAATTCTCGATCAAATATATTTGACTGGATATATATGCCTGGATCTTTCCCCACAACATGATGCTTGCCATGTAGAGATCTAGGTTGAAATAAGTAGTTGACTCAACATGAAAAGTAAATAGAATAATAATAAATAAAATGCTCCTTCGCAGAGGGAAGCAGGGATTTGCAGAGGTGCCACAGCTCAAGGTTTAAAACAGAGATGAATGTATTTTGGGTGGTGTGCCTTTCGTGTCAACGTCACGACAAAGGTTTTCAATATTTTTCATGCTAAACACATTATTGTCGGTTCCCAAATAGAATAATTTTGTACTCCCCCTCCAGCATTGAATAGAGATAATTTTCATGTACTCATCCATTTGTTATTGAGTTGAGATAAATGTTGTTTTTGTCAAATGTGCTATTGATGAATGTAAAATTGTAAATAACTTATGTACTATTTGATCTAACCATTGGGTCCCCAATGGGTATGGGTACTCATCGGGTATGGGTACGGATAAAGTTTTATACCCATGGATACGGATATGAATAGAATTTTGTACCATTGACTACATGGGTATGGGTATGATATTGCTCTACCGCTCATACCCTCAGGGGCGGAGCCCATTAGGCCACCCCGTATGCACAGGAATACGGATGGAAAAATTTGCTAGTTATACCTATATATTAAAAAGGCCCAGTGCATCAGGGTGGCCCAAGAACAGTGCATCAGGGTCACACCCGGCCTCCGCACTGGCCCAAAACAGCAGGACGTGTGCGTGCCACGTGCGTACAGTTCGTCTGCCGATCCACTCCTCAGGTACGCGTCCTAATCGATCCAGATTCCATTAAAAAAAATCTAATCATCCATCCATCGATTCTGTAGATGCGTTAAACGTACGAACTACGAAGCTAGCCTGCCGTACGCGTCGCCGTCGCGTACACAGGCGGCGGCAGATGAGCACCGGCCGCCGGACGCTGGCCACGCAGCCCGGGTCCTCTCCTCACACAGTCGCAAGGTGACGAGCCGACGCAGGCGAGCGACGCTGCACGCCGTTGGCCGGCCCGGCGCTCGGTAACTAATTTTGCAACCTTTCCGTCTTGAATCCTGTCTCCATCAAGCCTGATTTCCGTACATATGGATTAGAAAAGAGCACAATTTAGGTAGCGGTTTTGTCTTACTTCTCCTAATTTTGTTTACAAACTGCAACAATCTTGTATAAACTTGTAGCGAATATAATAGAGATCACTATGTTTTGACAAAGCGTGGGATATTTTCTAGGGTTATAACTTCTAATTAGGGTGTATTTTATTTATCTGTACAAGTCTCATTTGTAATATATATAGGAGTAGATACTATGAACAAGTTTCTTCCCAAATGAAAAGCACCATCACAAATGCTTTTCAGCTGTGAAACTGGTCAAAACTTGCTTGGGCAATCGCTTCAATGATGAAAGTTTGAGTGATGATGGTATTTGTTATGTGGAGAAAGAAGAAATGAAAAAGGTTACCAGTGCTCAAGTGGTTGATTATTTCATGGCTCGAAGGAATATAACGTAGTACAGGTAATTTTCAGATTTTTAGCCATCTATAAGTACTTTTATTTGGGCATTTTATTATGTTCTACTAGTAAGTTTAATTCTATTTGTATCTTGTAGGTTACCGAACCTTGTTGTCCGACAATGTATGTTGGAATTTGGAGATGCAAGACATCCTTTTCAAGTAATTATGTCCCTTGTTTTATCATTATTGTAAGCATTTTGATATTTACATTTTGTGTTTACAAATCGCCTTTGATTATATTCAATAATGTGTGCTAGAAGTAATTAAATACACCTTTATTGAATACATCATCGCTTAAAAAATTTATGCCTTGTTAAAGTGGTGCATCGGGTAACATTTGCTCCAGCTCCGCCCCTGCATACCCTACCTTAGATAATTACATTCCTCAGGATCTAGACAGGGCTGCCTACGTATTATTGTTCAAGCCCATCCGTACAATTCTACGCACCATTTGGTTGGGCTTAGTGCATCACCGGTATCGAGATCCACGACCAAATTTCCCACGAGAGGATTTTCAATTTGATACCTGTGGCATCACATAGACGCGCTTTCACATAGGGATGACCGAACGAACGAGGGACGAAGTGGCCGGACCATTTAAATATCTTAGCCTAGGTTTTTTCTCTAGGGTTTTCCAGTGGTTTGGGAAACCTTCTAAAAAATTTATGAGCCTATTTTTCTCTGGTTTCCTTTACTTGCTTTTTGTTTCTTGTGTTTCTTTTTCTTTTATATTTTCATAATCTCATAATTTTGAAAAATGTTCAGAATTTAAAAAAATATTTATGTTTTCAATATAAAATTATAGAATTTCTAGTTTTGTTCCATTTTAAAAATAATCTATAATTCAGAAGGTGTTCGCATTTTCCTAAAAAATCATAAGCATCAATTTGTTTTCACAGTTATTTATAAATGTTTCAAAATTCAGTTTTTGGTGGAATTTAGAAAATATTCCTATTCTAAAAAATGTTCAAAGTATTTAAATTTTGTAAAAAAATATGATTAACCATTTTTGTAAAGAAAAATCAAATTTGTTTCACTGTTTACAAAAATATGCACGAATTTTAAAAATGTCATGTTTTCCAAAACAGTTCCAAATTCGAAAAGAGGTATATGTTTTCAAAAAAAATCGTAAATTTGATAAAATGTTTTTGTTATAATAAAAAATGAAAAAGTATTCACTATTTTGAAAATATGTTGACATTTCAAGTATATGCTCACGTCTGGATAAAGTGTTCACATTTCGAAATGTGTTCACAAAAAATTCAGAAAATATTAACACAATCTTAAATATCCTTTTCATGTTTTTTTATTGAAAAGCCGAATGAAACAAAACACAAAAACCTATTATGGGACTGTTCCTGCTCTCGCTCACTATGTCCGAGTGGTACAATGCAGAGAGATGGACTGGCCAGTCGGGATTATGGAATGGCCGTTTTCACGCAGTGAGTGCTATATAGGAGCCACCCCCCCCCCCCCCCCCCCCCCCACACACACACACACCCACACGCAGGGGTCAGACCTCGGCTGGCCTACCACAAACTTTCCCTAACAGATTATATCTGGAGAGAGTTTTCAGCATGGTTTTCATTGTTCTTCTTGGAAGCGTGATTCCTTCAATTCCTTTCGCTTTGTGGGTTTTCTCATTTATTCTTCTGTTTTTATCTTCCCTTTTGTTCTTTCATCTTTTTTCATGTTCGTATTTTTTTTTTTGTTCTTCCCTTTTTAATTTTTCATTTTACTATCTTATGTCTATTTCTTATCGAATGCAAAAAATCCAGAAAAAATACACATCAAACTGTTTTAATCATGTAAAATTTAAAATTTTCTGATTATTATAAGGTTTGAATGTCATTTTAGTTTCAATAACAGTTTAAAATTCGCACATGTTTATAAATTTTAATTTCTGTATATTTTAATATTCCTGATTTAAAAAAATCATGATTTAAATATGTAAACATTTTCTAAACATTATGGTACAAAGAGAATACTTTGGATGTTTCATGGTGAATTTTGTAAACTGTTATTTCTTTTAATCTATAATACCTAAATAGTTCATCCCCACTAACATATTTGACTAAGCATGCAAGCTATCCACATCACCATCCATTCTTCTATGGCCACGTCAGCATCAACCCTCCACTACGCTAATCCTTTCGCTTCTGCATGCATGTCATTTTCTTCTGCCCTCCACCGTGTCACCATAAAATCCTACAGTGGTTTGAATAGCCACAAGGTAGCCCAAGAGCAAGTTGCTCCGCTTTTCTCGGCTTCCAGAGGGGCAGTAATTCACGTCTCCACACCAACGAAAAATCAACAAATTATGTGATTTACTTTTTATTTTTTGTACACATCGATGCCGTGGTAACCGAACCGAGCGATTCTCTTCCGCTTCTGTAACCGAGAGATGGGCCAGTCTTAGCAGTTTCCTTCTTCCATGGGCGCGGTTTACTGCCGAACATAAAATCGCACCACCAGCCGCATGTGGCCATCGGGTTCACCGCATCCTTATCATATCTCCACTCCTCTCCTGATATCCATCCATCCCTATCTCTCCCATCTTTCACTGCTCAAGCCCTCGATTGCATCACGATGCGCCGCGCCTCTGCCCTCACCTCCAGCTACCACCCGCCTACGCCTTCCGCTAGGTTAGTGATCACCCACGAACAACGCGCCGCGCCTCGCCGTCTACTTACCATTGCGGAGAAGTTGCAGATCCTGGGAGAGCGGCCACGCTCTTCCTAGAGAAATCACCGGTGGTGCCATCTTCTTGCATCGTCCGTGTGGAAATTGGGAGGAGGCCGATTTGGCCTTTCTTTTTGCCCTCGTGGGTTCAAAATTAAGCTCGCCTTCCATCCTTTTTCTGTTAACGAGTTCAGCGATCGTCTTCTTTGCTGATTCGCTTGGTAAAAGTCAACCAACAGCAGATTGGTCGTCAGGTGTGGAGTTACGTGAAGCTACCGGGATGCACAGGCATCAGGGTGGGAAGAAAAATCTTAGTACTAGTGATTACCTCCTTATAGAGGGTGTGCAGCAGGTAATACCAATGACAGTGCATCAGGTATAAAATTTCGAGAGAAAAACACGTCCTTGTAGGCTGTGATAGTGGGCAGCAGCTCTGATGGCTGGTGGGCAAGGCAGGTCTCGGCTGTGTGGGACTGAAGGCCTACTAGGCTAATTGGAGAAGGAAGTCACAGCGGCGGTACTGGATGCCTGTCAAGCAAATTGGTGCAAGAGTAGTACGTTCATATCAAAAAAATCGATTCAATCTCACGAAGTGGGACGTGTTTGCGTCGATGCTTCTGCTCCCATAACCTAGGCGACGAGTAAGGCAGCACATGGCCAACGCGCCCACGTGGCAGCATGCCCTCGATCCTCAAGCGGTCAAGCATCCGTGCAGCACCGACCTGGTCAATTCCACTTCCACCCACAACATTTGTCAAAAGGCATCACAAAGAACCACTCTACTTATATTAATTATTAGTTAATATTTTTGAAGGTGTTTAAATTCTTACATTTTTTAATTTCATTCACATACTTTTCCTTAAGTGGAGAATCCAATTTATTTAATTAGTCTTTGCCGAATACAGGTACATCGTTGATCAAATGGACACATATCATCCCAAAAAAGCAACATCACAAGAAGTCCAAACCTCGCGCTTATGAATTTCCGTAACCATCGAGAAGAATTTAGCAGGTTTAATCCCAGGTTTCATTTTATTATTTTCACTTCATAATTTGATTTCACATCTGGTTATTTTACATGTTATATGCAGGATTCAGGGTAGGATGAATTATTCTGCTACTCTCAACTTTCTTTTTCAAGTGGCATCGTTGTGAGTGTATTAACTCAATAAGAACTCGATCGTCCCTTATTTGTTATATATCATATGGTGTGTCATCCGTTTCGGAACTTTATATGCTAAGAATTTATAATACCCGTTAGAGGGATTCAACTAGATATGTTTGCACCAATTCTTAAAAAAAAAATTGCCAGGGTTGATTTTCTCCAGCTCGGCCATGTTGGTCGCCATAGCTTGACATGCAACAAGTGCGTCTACCATGGTAACCGCCAACACTGGTATCCAAGAGGAAACCATCCCCAGCGGCGGTGAGGCACATGACGAAGCAGTCGGTGCATGAGTGCCTCTACGAGGCCAGGCCGGTGGGATATAGCTTTGTGATGACGATTTAGTTGTAACTTGGAAGTTTTCTTCCCTTGCAAAAGAAGCGGAGGTGGTAGACTATATATTATTTTTGTCAAATATAACAAATATTTGTTCATTGATTTCCTAATCCTTTTAAGAGAGTCAATTGGCCGAGTAAAACACTAACTTTTAGGCAACATGTCCGCAGCAACGCGCGAGGAATCATCTAGTTTATATTATACACTAGTACAAAGAAAATGTTCACTCGAGTGACTCCACTTCCTGTTCAGGTTCACGACCTGCTTGTTGCGGAGTTCTTGTTGGGCCACGCTAGTCACCCCGTCAGTGAGCGATCGTGTAGTACAACTTCCTTTAGGCACTACATAGTAGCACCCTTAGCCATTGTACAATGCAAGATCCTCAGGGAGATGCTTAGTAAATTAAACCGAGTTTTTTTAAGCACTAGTTATTAAATCGATTGAAGATGTGTCGAATTAAGTGAATACTCTCTACAAATAAGCACTGGTGCATAAAGAAAAACTAGTTTTTTCTGGGCATTATACAAGGCCTTACTAATCATCTTCTCGTAGGAAGAAAAGGCCCAAACTCAAGCAATCACGCTTTTATCGCCATGCTATGACCCAAAATTGTTTTCAGTTATATATAGTTCATGAACATCTACTGAGGTACATCGGTAAAGGAAAACCACAACCGAGTTCTCAACGATCACGGAACCATCTCTCTCTCTCTCGGCACCACACCTCTTAGGTTAGGACTCACCACCACCCCCACATAAATGGTGCAACACCAATGCCACATGTTGGTTTGTGTCGCCTTCACCCCACTGTGTCGTTACAGCTCCTCTGCCAACCTGGCCTGGTCGCAACCCTTGACTTGGATGCCTCCCATGACGCGAAGCTCACAATGACACCGACACCTTGCACGGATTTCTATGATCTCAACACTCTAAGGGCATTCGGAATTTTCTCCGGCTCACATTTATACCATAACCACGTTTTCAAAGAACCAACCTTCGCCACAACCGCTACCTCAACACAACAATTCCCCCATCACAAATGACCTAGAATAGCTTACGCCGACAGCCACATCCCCAAAAAACAATGGAGCCACTGGGCGGATGGTGACTTCCCCAATGATCGAGATTAGGGCGCTCCCACGTAACACGTGTAGAGGGCTCCCGTGGGATGACGTTTTACAAAGAACATCAGATTATATTCTATGTGTTTGATTTCTACGTGTTTGTTTTGTTTATGTGTGTTGCTAGGTCTCAGTCAACTAAGATTTAACCAAGTCTCAGTCAAGCGACATAACATGTAAGAAAGAAAAAAGGAAAAAAAAATGAAGATTTTTTTTACACAGATCTCAATGTAAGATCTCACGAATATAGCATCAACGGAGACTACAAGTCTTAGTAGACTGAGATTTAGCAAGACTGTTTGTTTATCCTTTAGTTTTCTCTTGTTTTTTTCTTCTGTTTCGGTATGCATCAAGATAACATTTTGCACATGCACTTCCGACTGATTTGGGTTACAATGTATTTCATGCTTGCAACATACTCTATTCAAAGTACAAAAGTAAAAAATCAATAAATATGGGAAGCACATACTAACATGGAGTAGACTTGATATTATGACAAGTACAACCATCAATTTCGCACTTTGTTCCTTAGGAATATCATGGGCTTTTTAAGAGTGATCTTATATAACCTTCAGAAAACTGTATTAAAAGCATTACTAACGCTCTCAATTTACATTTTAGGGGGGGGGGGGGGGGGGGGCTATTAAACTTCCACTAGTATTTACACTATCTAAAGGACCATCTTCTAAGTAATTTCCCTCCCAACACAATATTCAAGACAATTTTGAATGAAACACTCATGCCGACATAGAAGTTCCCAAGCAACACAATAGTAGAATAAATAGATGGTTATTGACCATGATGTCCTATTCATAAACCAGGCTTTCTCCCAAAGTTTCCTCCACATTTTTTTGTTAAATGTAACAAGGATATGAGTCTTTGGTGAAGGCTCGTGAATTTCCTTTTTTCGTTTTTAGATTCAAACTAAGAACGAAAGAAACTAAGATAGAGAAAAATAAGCAAGACAAAACCTAGAAACTCATAAGTAAAGAAAAGCAACATCTCAAAAGGTCAAAACAAAATTTATAATTAGGTATCTATAAACATTTGAACTATGTGCTGATATTAGATATCCACTTCCCAAACCAAGTGAACTACGCTCACTTTCTACACATATGCATCATATTGATTGTCAGTTTTTCCATAGTTACAACTAAAAGTGTGTATATGCTTCCCGAGATAATTAGAAGTTCATATACTGTCCAATAATGTTGAGTACTTCTCAATTTGTAATGTGCCATGTGTTCCTTAACGTTGGACTATATTACGAATAAAATTGATATGTCATTTTGGTGTGACAAAAATACTCAATGTACGTATATGTCGTATTCGTGTGATAAACGACTCAAAATTATGGATATGTTATATTTAGAGTGAGCAACAGACCCAAAAGTACCAATATGGTAGCTCGCCATTCAGAAAGTTTAAATTACAATGCATTTAATAAGAAAAAAAATGATCCTGTCGAGGAGTGAATCTTTGGTGTGAGATATTTTTTTCCATCTAGTTGATGTGTTAGTATAGATTTCAAAACACAGTGACTAGCTGCGCATAAACCATAACAAAGATATAATATTACAAGAAAGAGCAATAGAAGGCCAAGACAAATCATAAAAATGAAGCAATGTGAAGATGAATGGACAAGAGATAGTACATGGAATATTCTTGATTTTAGTTCATAAATAAACTACAAATTGCAAGCCATTGACATCAAGACAAATCTAAGATGAAGAAAGGGAACATAACCCCCCCCCCCCCCCCCACCCACCCACCCACACACATACACACGCCTAGGTGTTGTAAATGGAACATATGGAGAGAGTACTCTATAGTTTTGAACATGGTGTGGGGTGGTATAAGAAAATTATTTGTTATAAACTAATAGAGAAATTACACAACTGATGAAAATAAGTGACTAAGTGATTATAGGGATCAAGGTCTAACTCATTATAAATTATTTTTGCATAGTGAGATTGATTGGGTAAATCGAACTCTATTCTTTTCGGGTTTAACAAAGAGTTGCTTTACAATAGCTTCTAACATATATATCATTCTGAGTACTACACAATATTTTTTTATAAGATCATGAGATTATTTGAAATATAGAACGTATTTCAAATACTGCCCGTGCATTTACGCGCCATTCAATGCTAGTTAGTTAAGTAGTTAATTATATATATAGGGATATATAGAGCAGCTTGACATACAATTGAGAACAACCTCCCTCCCATCAGGCGGACGCAGATTGGCAGCCTCTGTCCTTATTGCATCTGTAAAAACAGACAAAACATTTGCGGACCAAAAACAGGTTTTAGGGGGGGGGGGGGGGGGGGAGACGGAAACTTTTTGTTGACTAGAATTTTTTGTGCTTTCTAAAAGAACAAAAAGTGGTGAGCAAAAAATTGAGAAAGACATGAAACTTGGTGAGCCGTGGCCGGTAGACTGGTAGATGGATCCGACGGTAGAGATGAGCACAGCGGGGATGGCGATGGTGAAGGCTGAAGCTAGTGGTGGGCCAAGTGCAGGGACGGTGGCCGGAGCTTGGGGACGACAACATGGTGCCCGGGATCGGCAGTGGGGGCTCGGCGACAATGAAATAGTGCTTGGGAACAACAACGGGTTGGGGCGGATGTCGAGGATGGATCGGTCTGGAGCGCAGTCAGATTGCCGGAATTGGGCGGGATCGGGCGGCGATGGAGAGCTTGACATCGTTCATGGGGGTTGAAGTGGTGGCCCCCGAGCAGCCATGAGAGTGACAGTGGTGGATGCCGGCGACCAGAAATGGGTGGCACGTTGGCGGGTGAGTCAGCGGTGAAAGTACACTGAGAGGCGGTTGGGTCGGTTGGGTCCCCCCCCCCCCCCCCCCCCCCCCCTTCCCACCCCACAAAACCCCCAAGCGTTTTTGGTCTTTGGTTGGCTGATAGTGATGACCCAAATTCTTGTCTAGGATACCAACCTTTTGATCATGATGAAAAGAAGTTTGGTCGCCATGCAAGTATTGGTGTGCTGTTGGAACAGTTTTTTTGTCAAAAAAAAAAACAGTTATTATTATTACTGTATTTTTTGGTCTGCCGTTGAACATGTTTAGAGAAGCCCTCCAATACAGAAGTGCTTTTCACTGATCCATCTATTGCACGCTGCTACTTATGTTGCCCTCTCTTTAAAACCTGGCTACGGTTGGCCACCACAGAAAAAAAAAACAATGTTGAACAAAGCAATAAAACAAGGATACAATACCACCAATAGGTATATAGATCGAAGCATTAAATATAGATCATATGTTGAACAAAGTGAATCATCATAATATATATTGACCACAACTATATTGGGCAACTCACATGATCATACGAACCGGAAGGACAAAGAGAAAGAGAGAGATTGCTATTATACGTCGGCTAAAATATTCTATCTTAGCTATGTCGGTGGGTAGTCATCTTCTGAGTTTGTGCCGACGAGACAACCCATGCCCACAGCGGCTGCTCCGGCGACGGCGGTGACGATGAACACCCAGAAAAGAAAAGCCTAACGATGCGTCACTTCGTTATTAAGCACAGCAACTCGGATCTGCACGACGCTGGTGCCGACGGAGAAAGTGACGGTGAGAAGCGCGACCACCTCCACGGCGGCAAAGACGACGATGACGTTGTCGCCCGGCGAGTACTCGGCCAAGGGCTTGACGACGGCTTCGATCCAGAGGGACCGGCCGAACACGAGGTTGGCCACAGTAAATGCCAAGCGAACGTAAACGTCCATGGGGCAATCAGACTCTTGGCAGCAAAAGACTAATCAACAGTGTAGTACAGCTAGCTACGGTGATGGTGAGCGCCGAGGAAAGTTCAGTGGCATATATAGCGGCCAGTTAGGTCGTTCTTCATTTCGTCGGATTCCAAAGGACAAACGCAGTACGTAGGCATACTAGGCGGCCTAGAATCTCCGGTAATAGAAATTAAACTCGGTGATTATTAGTACAGTGTTGCGCCTGGGTTATCCCGGCGTCGGAGAACACGAGCACACCACCGGTGGACTTGGCAGGTAGTCTCTACCTCCTCATAGCAGAAAACGGATTGTCGTCCGTTCCGACGCATCCAAATGTTTCCCTCTTGGTAGCACAAGCGGCGCGTCCAAAAATGCTTAATTTTGTTACCACACGGGGGATATGGCCCCGCTAATTGCACCATTTCTTCACAACCAAGGCAGACAAACTCAGTGTGTCAAACCGTCCATAAACACTTTAATTATCTTGTCAACAATAAAGTCAACGAAAATAGCATTCATACAACACTTGAAAAGTAGAGTGCATTACACAACCCAAATGGCATTCGGCGATGGGCATACAGATCATATGGGCATGCCAACGTTATCTTTTCTTGATCTTCGAAATGGACAGTTATTTGAGAAAATTCGGAGTATCCGTCAAGATAACAAAAGTGAGAGTGCTTAGCAAGCCTACGGACCCTGATCATTTTGAGTTTCTTTATTCAACTTCCTGTAGTTAATGCATATTCAATATCCAACGACAGTTCTAGTACAGATTAATTCAATATTTACATTGGGGACAAGTGTAAATCATGTGGCACCTGCAGTGGAGTTCCCTAGCCATTTTCACGGACCCCTTTCTCAGCAAGCATTTAAGCATCTGTGCCTAAAATAGTCAACTCTCACTACAGGAAAAAATTTGTAAGCCGAGTGCCCCACGCACTAGGCTTATGCCGATTTGCACTCGGTTTATATATAAGCCGAGTGTTTTCCCCGGCTTACGTGACACGGCTTACTAAGGACCGGCTTATCAGGGGTAAGCCGAGAGCCACGGCGATAACACTCGGTTTATATATAAGCCGAGTACCTCCATATAAGCCGAGTGTCAACGGACACACGGTTTATATATGACGGCAGCCGGGCATTAACGGCGAGCCACGTGTCCGTCTATGTAAGCCGAGGGCCGTGCTATGCCACACGGTTTATATATAAACCGAGGGCCGAGTCCAGTCGCACGGTTTATATATAAACCGAGGGCCAAATCCGGTCGCACGGTTTATATTTAAACCGAGGGCCGAGTCCGGTCGCACGGTTTATATATAAACCGAGGGCCGTCGCGAGGCGCACGGTTTATATATAAACCGAGTGCCCTTCTCCCGGCTAACAGTAAGCATGGTTGTGGCATAAATGCCCTATAAGCCGGGTGCCAGTCCTAGGACACACGGCTTACATCCCCGCCAGTGGCATATATGCCTTGTAAGCCGGGTGCCAACCCCTGGGACACACGGCTTACAGCCCCGCCAGTGGCATATATGCCCTGTAAGCCGGGTGCCTGTCCCTGGGACACACGGCTTACAGCCCCGCCAGTGGGATTTTATTTCTTTGCTTCAGGAAGCAGCAACATATATACATATATAACAATATATATCCAATATCCAACGAAGATGACAAAAAACAATATATTACAAGTTGACAACCATAACAAACCGACCATGAGTTCAAAGTCCACAGATGCATACATATCCAACGAAGGTTGACAAAAACATGCGTACATATGCAACAAGAGTTCACAAACGTAAGGATCATGAGTTCGAAGTCCACAAATGCATACATATTCAACGGGAGTTCACAACAACATGCGTACATATGCAACAAGAATGAGTTCAACCTAGAAGATGCAATGAGCTTCCACCACAGCATGTATGCCGACCGTCGACGGCATCTGCGATGCAAACCTATAAGTTCATTACCACACGCATGAGTTTCCAAAGTTAAATTGCAAACGATCGATAAGGCACAAGAGTAAACAAGCATCAACATATAAGTTTCAAAGTGAAGCTAAGAAGTATGAATAATATAAGGATCAACACTTAATGCACAAGTTGTAGGTTGAGTGGCACAAGCAACGACAAGACACAAGCATCAATAGTGCACAAGCATAGACAACTACCTCGAGTGATCATTGTTGCGTGGAGGTCGAGGCGCCATGACCCGCAGCGGGTGTCACTGGGCTTGCTTGGGAGGGTGTAGACCCGCAGCGGTAAGGTGGTAAGATGCATGATCTTTAAGCATGATGGAAAGATGCATTATTGAAAAGTTGAAGACTTACAAAGCTGAAAGTAGGAAGAGGCGGAAGAGGAGGAAGATCCGGCAAAGTAGAACCCTGCATATTAGTTTTGAACTGAGCAAATGTCTCCTGCAGGGCTGCCTGCTGTTTAACCATGAATTCTTGTTGTTGAAACAGGGCTTGCTGCATTTTCATGGCTTGCTCCTGTTGAAGTAGGGCATTGGCCTGAGCCTCCAACCGCAACCTGGTTTCTTCCTGCCGCAACCTGCTTTCTTCCTCTAGGCGGGCCTACAATATGCCATCGCAACAATTTCACCATCGCTGTAATGCACGGAAGAAATTAGAAGGGAGATCAGTGAAGCAAAATATACCTGGAATTGATGCATCATATGCAAGCCAGGCTCTGGACGACGCTCAATAGCAGGACCTGAGCTGGGCATGGTAGCACGGAGGTGGGCGAGTTTTGGAAAGTCCTTCTTACGGATGGCACCGTCGCCAACATATAACCTGCCACGCTTCTTGCCTTGTCCCGACTGGAGGGAAACCGTAACATCAATGTCCTACGAGGCCGGATCAAAGTCGGGCCCGTTGCGCTCCTTGAACTTCCCACTGTATGCATTAATCCTCAAGCCAGCCCCTGTGTTGACCCACCCCCCTTCCGGTCTCTTTGACTTGCGGGATAGACATAATCCCGTGAAGGTATTGAGCGGCTCTTCGCCCTCACCTCTCTCCCTATTCTGCAATAGAAGCAATAATATCCATAAGGGCACAAGTTGAGAAGTTCCTAAACCGAATGATATTATTACCTTCTTTTGCACGTAAGCGTGGAGGTTGAGGTTGCCTTGAAGGTGTACCGGACCACCCATCAAGGCACGCCGCTCCGAAGCCGCTCTGTGTGTGGCCCTCCACTCCGGGTTTATCCACCTAGATATGATTTGCTGGTAGCAAGGAATCTTGTTGTTGCACCACGGGGGAACCACCTGAAGTATGTGAAATACATCCAACTTAGGAATGAAACTAAGATGTTTTGATCCAGGCAATCACAAGTAAATGGAAACTACCTTCATGTACATGGAACGAGTGAGATGCACTCTCCGGGCTAGCGGCTTTTTGAGAAGCATCTTGCGTTCTTGCGCGAAATACTTTACCACGGCATTGACGCGAGCCTTGTAGGGCATGTCTTGGACAATCTTCTTGGCAATCTCCTCCACGACCTCATTAGCTTCATCCTTAATAATGTAACTCTTTCGAACGGGAGACGCATAGGTAACGCGACTGGCTAGCTACATGATCTACATATACATAATCCCTATGAGGTGTATTATTCTTACCCTCGAAGCGTGTTCGGCAATGGTTGCCCCTCCAGCAAAAAGCCTTGCGACGACGGTCCCAACGCCAAACTGATGTGTGTCCTGCAATAAAGTACAAACTAGGATCAAACGATACGTGGTCGTTCCTTAACTAAACAGTACATAAAGATTAGCTAACACTGTACATAAAGTTTACTTAATATCCTGGTTATATGTCAAAAGAATACATCTTGGAAAACAAAAATATATCCTGGTTTACAGAAAAAAAAAAAGGTAAGCTTGTGTGACTGCTTCCATGCTTGCTACTGCACTATGTTTGAACCTTGCACTATGTTCGTAGCATTTCACGTCTCTTTTGCCTTAGTCCTTAGCAAATCCCCCTGTCAGCTTACGAATATGACAAGAAGCAGTGTTTACAACTCTAAGAAAAAACATAGCTTAGATATTAAAATTGCTTGAAACAGAATAAATGATATTTCATTTCCATTAGATGCTTCGTAAGGATTGATTAGTCAGTTGCATCTAGCTCTTTTCGCCTTCCACATTTCTGCTAATGTGACAGCAGCATTCCATTAACATATCTAGGGTGAACAAAGGAATGAACCTTGCAGATTTGAGATTTATATACTAGATGGAGTATGCACACATAATGTGGGGAACCTTATCATCAAAGCTATTCACAAGGAAGAACACACTGCATCTCATACACTTGCTGCTATCAAAACTGCATTCAAATAAATTTGCAAACTACTGGATGCAAACTGAAACTGAACCGAAATGGTACAGAGAACAAATCTGTGTCAGTTTACTAACAGATTAATGATTTTATTTTCTCTAGGTGAAGAAAGGCTGCCGCTGGAGGAGCCGAGCACCTTGCATCCGGGTCACGTTCCCGGCGTCGTTCTCCTCCTCACCGAGCACCTCGCCGCCGGAGGAGTCGAACCTGGTCTGCAGAGAACACGGCCGGTTAGAGAGAGAGAGAGGGAGGGAGGGAGGGAGGGAGGAAGGGAGAGAGAGAGAGAGAGATGTACCTGTTAGTGGAGGGAAGGTGGCGCGGCGGAGACGGGCCGGCGACCTCAACCCTAGCGGACGGCGAGGAGCGGCGGGGCGGCGGCCGATGGGAAGGCCTGCTCGGGGGAGCTCATGCTCGGCGAGGAGGGTGGTGTGGATCTGCTGCGTGAGAAGGGGGGCGGCGCGGGGGCGGGGTGCAGCGCGGCGGCCCGTGGGTGGCGGCGCGGTGGGGTGAGCACCGGCGATTTTGGCTGCGCGAGGAGGGGCGGCGCGTGGGGGGAAGACTCGATTTGGGGGAAAAGGATGAGCGCGCCTGTATTTTGGCCAAGTCCCGCGCTTTCTGCTCACTGACTGAGCAGGGTAAGCCGAGCCCTCACACACGGTTTACATTTTCATAAAAAAGTATTTCCCTTTTGGTTTCTCAATAATTTATATTTTCTTTTATTACATTTTTTATACTTTCTTTATGTTTTGGTTATTGTATTTATTTTTATTATATTTCTTTTTATTGTATTTTTATTTCATTGTTTATAGAAATGAAATCCCCCTTTTATTTTCATTATTTCATACATGTATTAGGTCATTCTGACATGTCGTACCAACATTGGGCCATATGCAAGTGGTGGAGGTTTTTCGACTCCCCCCGAATGTTTTCGGCCAAAACCCTGATCGGTGGGGCCCGCTAGGTCTAATACTGCTTTGACTGTTTTTGGCACGTGCCAGGCTCCCGCATTTTTCGGATAGGCCTCACCCGAGGCCGCTTGTAAACTACATCATCTCCGAGGTAGTCTCTGGGTACCGAGAGGGAACGTGTCGGGTTTGTGAAGGAAATGCGGGTCATGTTGCTCCGTTGGCCTCGAAACTTTGCGTGCTCTCAAAGGAGGCCATCGAATGACACGTGCCAGGCCCCCGCATTTTTCGGACCAACCTGCAATATTTGATACATTTATTGCATTGCTAGGGCTTCAGCGCCGGAAAATTGCAGATCTGCAAGGAGGCACATGAAATCATGCCCGGAAGCAGCATGAAAAATCCTATGTGATGTCTTTGCGACATGCGTATGCCTTGTGCAGACGAGGGAGGGGCAGGCCCAGCCACCGGGGTGCGAAATTACCTCGGTGGCATGCCTGATCCAACCGTTTAAATCATCGGAAAATCATACAATGCCGGAAATCCTCGAGAGCTGGCAGGGTGTCATCACATGGGTTCCGTAGGGTGTGGAAAAAGTTTGGGCGCGTTTCGAATAGGCCTCACCTGAGGCCGCTTGTAAACCACACCATCTCCGAGGTAGTCTCTGTGTACCGAGAGGGAACGTGTCGGGTTTGTGAAGTAGGTGCGGGTCCTGTTGCTCCGTTGGCCTCGAAACTTCTCGTGCTCTCAAAGGAGGCCATCGAATGACACGTGCCAGGCCCCCGCATTTTTTGGACCCGCCTGCAATATTTGAGACATTTATTGCATTGCTAGGGTTTCAGCGCCGGAAATTGCAGATCTGCAAGGCGGCGCATGAAATCATGCCCGGAAGCAGCATGGAAAATCCTATGTGATGTCTTTGCGACATGCGTAGGCCTTGTGCAGACGAGGGAGGAGCAGGCCCAGCCACCAGGGGACGAAATTAGCTCGGTGGCATGCCTGATCCAACCGTTTAAATCCTCGGAAAATCGTACGATGCCGGAAATCCTCGGGAGCTGGCACGGTGTCATCACATGGCCTCTGTAGGGTGTGGTAAAAGTTTGGGCGTGTTTCGAATAGGCCTCACCTGAGGCCGCTTGTAAACTACACCATCTCCGAGGTAGTCTCTAGGTACCGAGAGGGAACGTGTCGGGTTTGTGAAGGCAGTGTGGGTCCTGTTGCTCCGTTGGCCTCGAAACTTCTCGTGCTCTCAAAGGAGACCTTCGAATAACACGTGCCAGGCCCCCGCATTTTTCGGACCAACCTGTAATATTTGAGACATTTATTGCACTGCAAGGGTTTCAGCGCCGGAAATTGCAGATCTGCAAGACAGCACATGAAATCATGCCTAGAAGCGGCATGGAAAATTCTATGTAATATATTTGCGACATGCATAGGCCTTGTGGAGACAAGGGAGGGGCAGGCCCAGCCACCGGCTTACTTCGCTTTGCCGAGTGCCCGTGTTTTGGCTCTCGGTGAAGAGCCAAACACTCGGATTAGAGTGAATTTTCAGTAGTGATTTTTGCATGTGATCCTCTTGCGCTGGGCCCTCTTACACGTCTGGAAGTGCGGTGGCAGGTGCAAATAGCCGGCACGCGGCTCCGGAGTGTGACCCTCTTCACGGACGCCGCCGCCGCCGACACTTGGAGGGGGGAACGGCCGCGTCAGGTCGACACGGAGGGAATCTTGTGGTGGGTTGGGCCCAGAACTTGTTCTGAAGTGTTCCTATGGGCTGACCTATCACGACTGGGTGGAAGAGTCCACTGGTCAAAGCCCGTCCGGCAAAAGTCCAAGGGGTAGATCTCCGGGTCAACGAGGCCAGGGTTTGGCCGGCCGGGGGCCTTGGGGGGTAGCAATGCCACCAAAGCATCGCACCGGGTCCTCACACATGTCTTAAAGTGTGGTGTGCTCTTTCGACACTTGCTTGCATGGTTTTCGGAGATGGGCCGATCTGTAAGGCCCGCGCGATCTACGCCTTTGACCCGACTCGAGAGGGGTTTGATTCGGGTGAACTCCTCTTGGTTTGTGTTACGGTATTCAAACATCACACCATCCTTTCATACACATATTTGGACCACATGCAGGTGGGTGTGGTCTTCCTACCCTCCCTCTCATGGTTTTCGGAGATGAGCCAATTCGTAGGGCCCGCGCGATCTACGCCTTTGACCGGACTCTATAGGGGTTTGACCAGGGTGAACTCCTTTCGGTTTGTGTTACGGTAGGCCATGGTGACATGCCATACCAAGTTTGGGCACATGACTTCACAAGATTCCCTCTCATTGGCGCTAAGTGTGCGGTCATCACTGTAACTGTAGAACATTCCCGGGGGACTGTCGTGTTTGTGAGGCAACTGGTAAATAGAGAGAGATAGAAAAATCGAGGGCATCGAAAATAAGACCCATGAAAATATTAAAGTGGCGGTACATAGAGAGAGATACAAAAATTGAGGGCATCGGAAATAAGACCAATGAAAACTAGTTGGGACAAAATGAGTGAGGAAGAATCAAAGAATGAAAAGAAATAATATTAAAATAGTAAACATAAATGCAATGGAAATCATTTTGAATATATTTTTGCATTAAAAAATAGGCTTGCAAAAAATCTTCAAAATGTAAGCCGAGTGCTTATTGAGGACACACGGCTTACATGTCATGTAAGCCGAGAGCGTTCACAGGGCACACGGCTTATATGGTATGTAAGCCGAGAGCGTTCACAGGGCACACGGCTTATAGGCTGCTCCGTGACAGCGCCGTCAAACACCTTCATTGTAGACACGTGGCGGATATCTTTGCCGGGTTCCTGCTGTAAGCCGAGTGCTTTTTCTTGTAGAAGCCGTGTGCCGCGTCTAAGCCGACTGCTTTTTCGTGTAGAAGCCGTGCGCCGTGTGTAAGCCGAGGGCTTTTTGAGAACACTCGGCTTACATGATACGATAAACCGAGTGTCGTTTGTTTGCCGGGTGTTTTTCATTTAGCACTCGGCTTAGAGAATCATAAGCCTAGTGGCCGAAAAATAGCTCACGGCTTATGGACTAACACACGGCAAAACGTGATTTTCCTGTAGTGTCTCAAACAAAAGACAAATGGTCGTACCAATGGAAACAATCCGGAACTCCTCCATCAAAATGTACAAATGGACGAAAGGAACAACATAGGCTCATTAAATATTCAAAAGGCTTTAGAAATGTTCAAATAGAAACATACACAAGACTTCTCATCACGGTACCTTCGATAGCCTTAATATTCACGTGGTTTTTATTTTAAAATAGCAAAGTGGCCCGCTTGATGCGCGGGCTATAATTTTATAAAATTTCATAATGAGAACATATTTTTTGTTTTGTCTAAAGAATAATTGGAAAGAAATTTTATGACATTCACAAATATGAGGCTGTTGTAAACATATATAGTTCTTTCTTAGGTATGTTTTTTTTTCTCATTGAGAAATAAATGCATATGTTATGATGTAATCATGTATCTGCTTGTTATGCATAGTGTACTAACTTTTAATAAGCAGCTATATTGTGCAATTTATATTTGTATCATTCTCTAGCCTTTTTACATTTGTTGCTTTGTTTTAATGCTTTTTATTTAAACAAAGATAAGTATATGTATATTTGCTAATGTTTTGTCAGGTTGACATATTAACCTGTTAGTTGTATATGTGTGTACATGTATGGTGTTTTAATTTTAGAAATCCTTGTTTATGGATTCATAGTTTGTGGGTGCATTCATTTTGGGCAACACTTCTATTTCAAACAAATAATTTTGCTTTTGCCTTCTAATTTTTGTATATGGATTTTTTTTTGTGAACAATAGATAACATCATACTCTTTGGCATAGGTTGAAATGGACAAATCCGTGCACCTATGATCGCTAGGTTCATACAACCTGGTACTTTTGCATTGCTTAGGCCATCCAAATTATATTTGATGGTGTAACATATTTTTTCAAAATAGTAGAAACCGTAAATATAATCTAGATTGCCTTGAAGTAATTATGAGGACCAAACAAATATTTAAAAAAATTATAAGAAATGAAATATATATCGTAACACTCCTTTCCCAAATTATAAGAAATGAAAAATAGCCCCCCGTTGCCATTAATTCCGCATCCTTGTATTGGCTTCTCCGCTTGGATTGGACCTAGGAGGCCACCTTCATAGCATCATTGTATTTGCTTCAGCTAACCCTTCCATATAACATGTAGATCAGAGATCTCTATAAATGGACTACACCAAAAATTACTCATCATACAAAAGAAACAAAATATGTTATCATGCGTGCCGAAGAAAGATCATACACCTGTGTTGGCAACACCTAAGAAATGTATTAGGTTTTGAGGTTACATTCATATGAACACTATGATTAGGATGTATAGTAAAAAGTAGAATCAATAAAAAAAAAGGGCAGCCCGGTGCATGTAGCTCCCGCTTGCGCAAGGTCCGGGGAAGGGTCCGACCACTTTGGGTCTTTAGTACGCAGCCTTTCCCTACATTTTTGCATCCAGTGGGAATGGTTAGTGCATCCAGTGGGTAAGGGAAACATTTCAAGTATTGGATTGGAAAGAGCAAAATAATAGCAAGTCAGCAAGCGGAATTACACTAAGAAAAATACCTGCAAAGAGGAAAATACGCAAGTGCTCCTCTATACTCGAGAACCCTATAGGAATATTGAATTGAAAAAATACCATGGAAAATTTTAAAAAAGCTGCAACTTTGGGGTATCAAAACTTGCCTATCATTATACTCACGTCTCAAGTTTCGTGAAGAAATGGTGCCCGTGGTATCCTTAGCGAAGGAAATACAGTCCGACCTACGATTCATTCAAACATATTTTTTATACAATCATAATTTTTTTATTTTTTTAACTGAGAATACCATGGATGTCATTTCTTCACGAAACTTCACACGGGAGTAGAATGGTCGAACAGTTTGATACCCCTGAATTACAGTTTTTTTCCTAGTTTTTAAATTTAACTTTCATATAGGGTTCTCGGGTACCCCACAGGAGCTCAAAATCCGTGTCCCCTGCAAAGATTCATATGCAAGGTTAGAACTATGGTACTGCTCAAATATAAATAGGCGATTCACTATCCAGATAAAGAAAAACATCTATACTTGCGAAAATACCAGATCTAACCTGGGTCTACGCACCAGCGTTGAAAATAATAATTAAAATAGCAAAAAAGTCAAACAATTCTAAAGACAATTTGTAAGAAACATGGCAGGGTGTTATACTCACGTATCATGTTTCATGAAGAAATGATTTCCGTGGTCTTCTGGGTGAAAAACCAAAATCAGTGCTATATAAAAGTTACGTAATGAGAACAACAACAGATTTGTATCAGGCTTGTCGAAGATAACACAAACCTGGTATTGAAGCAGTCGTCGGAGGAGTTCCACAAGTCCATCGCATTCACAGAGCAGATCCATCTTAGTAAAAATGCACCGAGATAACTCCCGGTACTGCTTTTCTTAAGGTGTAGCACGCAACCTCGACTTATAAGTGAACAGAAACTACACCTCCCAATAATTTTTCCTCTTGCGAACGATGGCGTAAAATTAAACGCAGGTTTGAGGTGTGGATCTCTGTATGAATGGCGCTAATAAAAGGATGCAAACAATTTTGGAAGTTATGTTATCTTAATATTAAAACTATGGTTGATTCTGATAAAATCTAGACACTGTGTCCTTAATGCAGATGGAGTAGTAGAACACCTATATATCACGTCGCAGCAGCGGGCTCTATCAATTTTGTTGCTACTGTGAGGCAAGTCTTCAACGGATCACGTACGTAACCCGCATGCAAGAAGCAAAGTTTGGAACGTGAGGCCGCTTATGTGCATGCACTGGATGGAGGCCTAATCAACAATTGGTGTATGTGCGTGAGGACGTACATGCAAGGGGAGTCCTAGAGTAGTTTTTTTTTTTAGTCGGCAAGGAGGATAAACAAATCGCACTCCAAGCGATACCTGATACTCATAAGTCATAACAACTGAGATCGAGTTCCATCTTCCAAACGATGGTTGTTGCAATTGTGTTTTAGCCGCTGTGGAAGTCGCTGAAACCGTACTGCAACATCCCCGCATTGCCGCATATCTCAGCGGGAGCATTCTCCTCGTCGTCGCTGTCGAAGCGAGGCCGCCTCCTCGTCATAATGTGTGGCGCTTGTCTAAGATTGCGTACAATTTTCTCTTAAAGCAAATAACAGTCGAACGTTTGTGCAGAAAGTAGCTGCTCTCGGAGCATCTCTCTCAGATTATAATTACTTAAGAATTGAACTAACATGGAGGATCAAGGATGCACGTACCTCTTACTCCGGCTTGCCGTTACATTGCTCCGGCTGAGTTGCTTTGCTCCAGAGTAGGTGTAAGTTGCTTTGCTCCGGCTTGCCGTTACATTGCTGTAGGATCCCGTCGGACAGGGGCAAGCCTGTGCATCGAGCCATGTCTTCTTGGCCTCTTTCCTTATGATTCTTGAATCAGCATCATCATGCATGCTTTCCACAACGCCAATGCATGGCCTAGCATCCAATCGGCCTTCAGAATTTGGCACTACCATTATCTAGGAGACGGTACAGTGCCATGAATCTATGGTGGGCGTCATAGGATCCATCTAATTTAATTACGCGCCATGGTTTAAAATCTAATGGTTGTAGTTTATTGGTGTATATTAAATCGATGGTCCGATGTTTCTGATTAACGTGGGATTTTCTAGCTAATTCCTTATTTTTGATCCGTATTTTTCTTTTAGTAGATAATAGATTACATATCATGTTCCTCGCTCCATATGACTTCTTCTCTAGTTAAAAGCAAGTCAAGAATGGGCTAGACTGCTTACCCCAAGTGTTGAAAGTACATGCGGGATGAGTTAATAGCCAAGTTTTGGCTTCGGCAGCCAACAATGGCCAAAAAAGTTTAAGGCCTCCCTTGATTCATTGGATAGGATTATCATAGGAATGGTAAACTTGTAAGTAATAAGATGACATGTATCTCAAATTCTATGAGTAGAAATAGTAAAAGAGATGTTATTTGGTTCACATCGTAGGAATTTTTCGATTGAGTCTGTTAAATATGAGCAAATTACTATGAGATTTAATCCGAATAAACACTAAATAAATCATGACGATAGAAACAGAGATTAAACTAATCATGCTTACTACCATAGTAGACAAATAGATCAAATCTATAGTAGAGACTAGAAACAAGAATTCTAGGATGATTTCAAACAGATGGAACACAGTTGCATACGGTGCAGCAGGAGCCGAACCGCCGGTGTTGATGTTGTCGCCCATGTCGTTGAGGAAGAGGTTGTCAGAATCGGGGAAGAAGTCTTCGTTGAGGAAATCGTCGCTGCCAGCAGTCGCGCGAGTGCGCTCCCCAAAAACCTGATTGTCCCTCTCCCGTACAGGATCACGAGAGGCGAGGTTCCAGAGGCCTGCTGTCCCTTCTCGCGGTGCACGCCGGAAGGAGGGATGGAGAAGACTTTTGGATGGCGGCGCAATGATCTGGAACAGTGCGAAACCATATGTTGTAACGGCGGCTAGGGTTGGCAGGGACCTCGCGTATATATATGTGCGGCAGGGTGGAGAGACGTGGACTGGACCCACGTCCGAGCTGGTTACAGCCCACGATCCGACGTCTTAGATCGTGGCGTGTCTGTTACGGACTCTCCGTTCTTGACCGACAAAAATAAGCACGTAGGTATGAGCTCAGCTCGGCTCAATTCCGCAACCCGCGACGCGTCGTGACGAGGCGTGGCGTGGCGAGGCGAGCGAGGAGGAGGAGTGTGTGAGGTCCTCTTCTCTTTTCATGCTCTTACAAGTGGTAGAAGAGCTCACCTTATAAGGTGGTGCCACTCCCACTCAACTAGCAGTATGGTATTAAAATTTAGTCTCCTTCAAACCACACACAGCCATGCATGGATGGGCCATGAGAATTTCAGATTTTAGTTGGGCTTTGGGGCAAAGGCCTACTAGCAAAATCCAACGATCCCCCACAAAATCTCATTGGCACATGTCATCTCTTAGTTCCAAAACATTATTTATATACCGGTTCTTCATGGAGACTGTTAAGTTGAACTTCCATTTAGAATTTTATGCTACACTAGATCACAACTTGAATAGTGGACTATGTCTTGAACTACAAGCTTTCTATGGGACTAGTTTCACACAAATCCTTAACCGATACTGAGCTGCCGCAAGGCTTCCCCGCGGGTGGAGCGTATACGTCATACTCCAGGGCCTTTCATGAATTTATTAGAGAACACCCAATTCTCATAGACTTCAACGTTTAATAGTCAAATTCATGTAGGTGTGTTCCTCAAAAGATGTTCTGCAGGACAACATCTCTGCTTACACAAATAAGCCACTTGGAACACATTAAGATAAGTATCAACCTGCCATGCAGATTATGAGAGTATTGCATCTTCACGGAGTAGGATTACAAATATAGGGATACTCTCCTTCCAGCTGCCCAACAGCTTGTCTCCCACTTCTACTTCACGGGATCTCCGATCACATAGAGTGGGTTACCACTATGGACAACTCATACGGTGGGTCTCAAACCCATCTCCATCGATGCATTTTCTATCACATTACGTGATAAACCCTTTGTAAAGGGATCTACCAAGTTTTTAGACGTTTGGATATAATCCAACGCAGTACCTCCGGAGTTCTTCATTTTTCTAACAGATTTCAATCTCCTCTTCACATGCCTTGAGGACTTCATATTATCCTTAGAACTGTTTATCTTTATGATCACAGTTCATCCGGAGTTCTTTATTTTCTAACAGATTTCAATCTCCTCTTCACATGCCTTAAGTCCATCAAGACCTGACAAAGCCACTCTGCTTCAACAGTGGCCGTGTCTAATGTTGTGAGTTCTGCTTCCATAGTTGACCTCGTTAAGATGGTATGCTTGCAAGACTTTCGGGAAACAGTGCCACCACCAAGTGTAAAAACATAACCACTTGTGGCCTTAATTTCATCAGCATCAGATATCCAGTTTGAGTCACTATAACCCTCTAGTACCCTCGGGTACCCAGTATAGTGAATACCATAGCTCGCAGTGCCTTTTAAGTAGCGCATAACTCTCTAAAGTGCATGCCAATGATCATCTCCCGGGTTTGATACAAACCGGCTTAGTTTGCTTACAGCAAACGAGATATCAGACCTCGTGGCACTCGCCAAATACATAAGTGAGCTAATAATATGAGAATACCTCAGTTGATCTCTAGCAATCTGTCGATTTTTTCGAAGCGACACACTAGCATCATATGGAGTTGGAGAAGGCTTGTAGTCGCTATACCCAAAACGACTCAAGACCTTTTCCACATAGTGAGATTGAACCAGTGTAATCCCACCATTCTCATCTCTCAGCAGCTTGATGTTCAGAATAACATCAGCTACTCCTAGATCCTTCATCTCAAAACAACGAGATAAGAAATCCTTAACCTCCTTGATTAAATCAAGGTTGGTTCCAAAGATCAGTATGTCATTGACATACAAACAGAGAATAACTCCTTCGCCCCCACCATGGCGATAGTATACACATTTGTCAGCTTCATTTACAACAAAGCCTGCAGTAATTACTGTTCTTTCGAACTTCTCATGCCACTGCTTAGGAGCTTGTTTAAGGCTATATAAAGACTTCAATAACTTGCACACCTTTCCTTCCTGACCAGGTACTACAAAACCATCGGGCTGATCCATGTAAATTTCCTCATCCAACTCTCCATTGAGGAAAGTTGTATTAACGTCCATTTGATGAACGAGAAGACCGTGTGAGGCAGCCAATGATAGTAGCACCCGAATAGTGGTCAGCCTAGCCACAGGTGAGTAAGTATCAAAGAAGTCTTCACCTTCTTTCTGGGTATAACTCTTGGCTACAAGTCGTGCCTTGTACTTTTCAATTGTACCATCAGGTCTAAGTTTTTTGCTTGAACACCCACTTACATCCCACGGGTTTGCACCCGTAAGGACGATCAGTGACTTCGCAGGTTCCATTAGCTAAGATGGAATCCATCTCACTACAGACAGCTTCCTTCCAGTAGTCAACATCAGAAGATGCATAGGCTTCTGAAAGAGTCCTGGTTGTCACATCCACGAGGTACACAATGAAATCATCACCAAAGGACTTTGCAGTCCTTCGTCTCTTACTCCTTACAAGAGTTTCATTGTCATCCTCAGGATTCTCAACGTGTTCCATCGCAATGGTGGGTTCAGGAATTACAGCTAATTCCTGACTAGATAGAGTATGTATCTCCTGATTTGATGAGTTGGGCATATCCTTCATAGGAAATATGTCCTCAAAGAAAGTCGCATCATTCGTCTCCATAATCGTACCAACATGCATGTCGGATACCTCAGATTTTATTATAAAAAACCTATAACCAATGCTATGAAAAGCATAGCTGAGAAGAACACAATCCACGGTTTTTGGTCCAAGCTTGCGCTTCTTGGGAATCGGTATATTGACTTTCGCCAAACAACCCCAAGTACGTAGATAAGAGAGTTTCAGCCTTTTCCTTTCCCATTCGTCAAATGGAGTAATGGTTTTATGCTTTGTGGGAACTCGGTTTAGGACATGACATCCAGTCATTAGCACCTCCCCCGACCATGCCTTGGAGAGACCCGATGTGTCTAACATGGCATTAACCAAATCATTTAGAGTTCGGTTCTTTCTTTCGGCCACCCCATTTGACTGAGGTGAGTAGGGAGGCGTCCTCTCATGGATTATACCATGTTCCGCACAAAAAGAATCAAATTCATTGGAAAAATACTCTCCACCACGATCAGACCTGAGCCATTTAATTTTTCGATCAAGTTGGTTCTCTGCTTCAGCTTTATAGTTTTTGTAAGAAGTTTAACGCCTCATATTTTAATTTCAAAAGATACACATAATAATATCTAGTGGAGTCATCAATCAATGTCATGAAATATTTCTTTCCACCTTTTATCAACACGCCATTCATCTCACAAAGATCAGAATGTATAAGCTCTAGTGGCGCCAAGTCTCTCGCCTCTGCAGTCTTATGAGACTTGCGAGGTTGCTTAGCTTGCACACACACTTGGCACTTGGAGCCCTTGACAGTAGTGAATTTCGGAATTAAACTTATATTGGCTAGCCGCGTCATGCAACCAAAGTTAATATGACAAAGTCGCGAATGCCAAATATTAGACTCATTATCATGGCAAACATTATTAATAACTTTAGTGCAAATATTTGACAAAGACAGACTGAACAAGCCTCCTCACTCATAGCCTTTTCCAACAAATTGTCCATACTTAGAAATTACAACTTTATTGGACTCAAAAACCAACTTAAAACCATCTCGACACAAACGGGAACCGCTGACGAGATTTTTATTGATGGAGGGCACATGGTGAACATTCTTCAAGCGCACGATCTTCCCCGAAGTAAACTTTAGATCGACCATACCGACACCTCGAACGATAGCATGTGACTTGTTACCCATCAGCATGGGAGAAGTCTCTATGACCTGATAAGAAGAAAACATGGAGGCATCAGCACAAACATGTACGTTAGCACATGTGTCAATTAACCAATCAGGAGAATGACATACTGAAAGGATGGTAGGAAAAATATCATACCCAGAATCCTTCATATCGGTATCAGCGATGACAACATTAGCGGACTTGCCGCTCTTCTTAGGTTCGCGCTCCTCATAGCGGTTAGGACATCTCGGAGCCCAGTGATTAGGATCACCGTAGACATGGCATAGTCCCTTCCCCTTCTTATGGGAATTCTTCTTGAAGTTGGTAGAGTGTGACGGCTTGTTCTTTGCAACAAACTTACCTTTGCCCTGAGATTTGTTCTTGTTGTTTTGGGGCTTGTTGAGATGAAAGTTCTTCTTCTGTACCATGTGGGCACTAGAAGCTCCCTCAACAGCTCAAGCACGTGTGTCTTTTGCTCTCGCCTTCTCCTCAACATCAAGAGATCCAATGAGATCCGAAACGAAAAACTCCTGTCTCTTGTGTTTCAGAGAAGTCGCAAAATTGTTCCACGAAGGTGGAAGCTTGGCAATGATGCCTCCGACTACAAACTAGTCCGGTAACACACACTTGAAGTACTCAAGCTCCTTCGCGAGTGAATGTATCTCATGAGCTTGCTGAATAGCAGAGCGCTCATCAGTCATCTTGTAGTCATAGAATTGCTCCATGACGTACAACTTGCTGCCAGCGTCCGAGGCCCCAAACTTGGCCTCGAGCGCAGCCCACATGTTGTCAAACGACATGTACGAATCCATAATGGAATCGTCAAGAACACTCAGAAGGGCGTCCTTGAAAAGGGTATCGATCTTATCAAAAGCTTCGTGTTGTGCAGGATTAAGATCGCCCTCGGGCTTGTCCTTGGTGGCGTCATAGCAGTACATGGTCTGAAACCAGTAGACTGCTCTCGTACGCCACCTCTTATATTGCACCCTCTTGAATGTGGGCGGCTTTAGATGTGCAGAAAAACCACTTGGAGTAAATTGTCTATAATCAGGTTTTTGGACTGTTAAAAATATGAGCAAATTACTATGAGATTTGATCCAAATAAGCATTAAATAAATCATGACGATAGAAACAAAGATTAAACTAATCGTGCTTACTACCATAGTAGACAAATAGATCAAATCTATAGTAGAGACTAGAAACAAGAATTCTAGGATGATTTCAAACAGATGGGACAGAGTTGCATACGGTGCAGCGGGAGCTGAACCGCCGGTGTTGATGTTGTCGCCCATGTCGTTGAGGAAGAGGTTGTCGAGATCGGGGAAGAAGTCTTCATTGAGAAAATCGTCGCTGCCAGCAGTCGCGCGAGTGCGCTCCCCAAAAACCTGATTGTCCCTCTCGCGTACAGGATCACGAGAGGCGAGGTTCCGGAGGCCTGCTGACCCTTCTCGTGGTGCACGCCGGAAGGAGGGATGGAGAAGACTTGGATGGCGGCGCAATGATCTCGAACGGTGTGAAACCATATGTTGTGACGGCGGCTAGGATTGGCAGGGACCTCGCGTATATATATGCATGGCGGGGTGGAAAGACGTGGACTGGACGCACGTCCGAGTCGGTTACAGCCCACGATCCAACGTCTCAGATCGTGGCGCGTCTGTTAGGGACTCTCCGTTCTTGACCGGCAAAAATAAACGCGTAGGTATGAGCTCGGCTCGGCTCAACCCCGCAACCCGCAGTGCGGCGCGTCGTGACGAGGCGAGGCAGGCGTGGCGTGGCGTGGCGTGGGGAGGCGAGCGAGGAGGAGGAGTGCGCGAGGGCCTCTTCTCTTCTCATGCTCTTACAAGTGGTAGAAGAGCTCACCTTATAAGGTGGTGCTACTTCCAATCAACTAGGAGTATGGTACTAAAAATTAGTTCCGCTCACACCACACACAGTCATGCATGGATGGGTCATGAGAATTTCAGGTTTTAGTTGGGCTTTGGGCCAAAGGCCTACTAGCAAAATCCAACAGAGTCTAGGCTCATGTTTATTTTCCTTTGAAATGTGAAGGATAGAATCAATTCTATGTAGGAATAGGAATTCATTCCTATGAACCAAAAACCCTAAAGGGAAAATTCCTATAAGAATCCTATCCTATAGAATTCCCAGAAAATTCTCCAAACCGAAGGAGGCCTAAGTTTCTTCTCATCATAAGTAAAGGTATGGAATTTAAAAGTTACACATATTTCATCAAATAGCTCTATTTGTTGTTACAGATCCTCCATCGGTTTCATCTGGTGTTCCTTTCCACGGAGAAGTCCTTTTTTTTTCGAGGGAGAGAAGTCCTATTTTCTCGTCGATGCTACGACCTAGATGCCTCCTCGGCGGAGCGTTCTCTTGTCGATCAATCGACGTTGACCCATCGGTGGCAAAAAGTCACTTTCGATCATCGACCTCTTTTCTCCTCGAATCCACTTGTATATCTCCGATGGTAGCAAGGCGTGTATTTAGTTGATTTTCTCAGCTGAGCTGCCTATGTGTAGCATAAGGCAAGATGTTCTCATTGTTATAGCTAGGGATTAACGGCGCCAAGTCGCATATAATATTGCGTTAGTACAAAACAAAGGATGAATATAATCGATTTATGCGTGATAAGTCCTCATTACAAGACCTGCTTACAATAAATTAAGAATACCAGGCGAGCGTGCGTGTCGTACGTGCATGCATGTGTGCTAAATATCTAGAAGAAATATGTACGTATGTTCTGCATGATGCAACCGAAGTACTCCCTCTGTCTCATAATATAAGAACGTTTTTGATACTATAAGAACGTTTTTGACACTATACTATTATTAAAAACGCTCTTATATTATGGAACAGAGGGAATAGTTGTGACCGTACCGTTTAACTCCTGCTCGTCCTCCATGTCGCGCGGCTCGGAGTAGCTAGCTGCCGCCGATGGACGACGCCGAACGATAGAATCCCGTGTGCTGACACCTCAGCCTGCAACCCCGTACCTTTAATCCGGGGTACGTGTATCAAAGCTCGTGCGGTTAAGTCCCAGTACGTAAGGAATTCTGATGAATGGAATGTTGACCTAGCTACGTACGGCGATGAACTGAACTGACGACCCACGCACGTCGCACCTGCGTGCATGCATGTGCTTGGTAGCACGCACCGCAGGATACTTGGAATTCGGCGCTCGTGGGCCTTTACCAAGAGTGCGCACACACACACACACCTAAAACGCTAGCATGTCTAAGCTCCACCAAAACGCACCGTGGTCGCTCAGCAGTCGTTCAGTAGCTACGTGATGCATGGATTAGCTCGCTAAGTAGCCAGTAGCTAGTATCCCTGAGCGAGCGAGGCGCGAGCTATGAATGCCATGTCGACCAGAGCGGGTATTTAAGGGGCAAGCTACAATAAGGCGCGTGATTGGCATGGCGATCGAAAGCCGATCAACACCTGTCAGCTTCACGAAGCCCAACTGCGTGCGCGCTAGCTACTCCTAGATGGATGAAGACGTTTAAATTATCCTTGCCGTGTTCTTCGTTCTTGTAACCGTCTCTGTCATGGTCGGCTGTACCTGTCCTGTTCGAGAGACGGAGATCGACGTTCGATATTTGCTGACCAAAGGTAGCTCGTCACTGAGTGTGGAGCCTAGCGTGCGCCGTAGCATACTTCTCCTCTAGTACGTAAGGTAAGCATATGCCCCTGTTGCACGGCGAGTACGTACGTGGTTTTCTTCTTCATCGAACAAATCGGTAGGTCAGACGCGTCGGCGCCGATCCAGTACTACCCCAGTACTACCACAGACTACCTAAACCTGTTTCCAGATGATGTCTCTTTCACGTTGTGGCCTAGGCTCTCTTTCGGACCTACCTAGCTAGCTCCAGATCGATCGATGCATATGCCGCCCAGCAAGGAGCTTACTTAATTACTTTCACTACTAATATGCTAAATAAAGTAAAAGCCTTTTTTTCGAAACCAGAGCCCTGAGCTCAGTCCACTTATTAAAGGGAAGAGAGCTGCCCGGTTATGTAGTGATGAAAAATCAGGCTAAGAGCATCTATAACCGGACGCCTCAAACGACCCCTCATATGTCTACGGACGAGCCAGGCCAGTGACCGGACAGAAGAGAAGGAAAAAAGTGACCCAACCGGACCCCTCATATCATCCCTATACGTCTGGGCTGCCTGCGAACCCCTCATATACATCTCAAATATAGAGAGGATATGAGGGCTCGCGGACGCGTCTGGGCACGCCTGGTCAGTCCACCACATTGGACATGACCCATCCCGGACCACCTTTTCTTTTTCTTTATTCATTCTTTTCTTTCTCTCCCTTCCTCTCCATCAATCACATGTAAGCGACCGGACATATGAGGAAGAAAAATGAGAAGTGTGGCTGTGCGGACGGACAAATAGGCGACACGTCCGGTCACTGACCGAGCGCGTCCACGGGCGTTTAAGGGGTCATATTTGCTATGTACGGCTGTAGATGCTCTAACAACATGCTTATAAGGCATATCTGAAGATACCCAACACACATGCCCAACTTTATGTTTCGGAAGGTCCTAGGGCAAGCTCGACGATATGTGCCCCTAAATCGTAAGACTACATATGTGTGCATGTGCTTGCTATATTAACAAAAATAAGAGTGAACTTTCAACCATAAATCTTATTGGACAACGCCATATTACGACACAAACACTAAAAAGATAGCAAAATGAAACTCTTTTCTACGAGAATATAGCAAAATGAAATTAACATGCTTATCTCAACCTCAACTAAGAACCAAATTCAAGTGACTCCACAAATGCACCCGACAAATGCTTCTTACACAACATTGTAAGGCAGGCTAATATCCTAAAATTATGAAGAAAAAAGTTACAAAGAATTAAAAATGTGTACATCAGAACTCTAATCACGTCATGTACACTTAAATTAGAGATGGATTAAACCATAATTCTGAAAGACAAATACACTGGAGACGCGGACGACCGGACGTGAGTGACTGAGTGGCCGCCTGCCTGGACGGCCGGCCAAGGCAGGCGCGCAAAACCGGCAAACCGTCATGCAGCAGAGAGAAGAATGAAAAGCGTCGGAGACATCACAAGTGTAACGGCCGTTAACGGCCGGTCCGATTGAGCCGGTCGGAAGTTCCCCTAAAGGTAACAGTGGTCCTCACTCTCTGTCCACTCGCTCGCAGGCTCTCGCTCTCGCTTCCCTCGCACTCTCTCTCCTCTCTCCCCTCTGTGCCGCCGCAACTCAACCTTGCCGCCTGGCAGCAATGGCTTCTTGGAGAGATCTGGAGGACAGCAGCGAGGAGGAGTTGACATATACCCGTACGGATGTGGATTTGTGGGTATTTATTATCCACTTGTTTCGGTGAGGGTTAGGGTTAGGGTTTGGATATTAGGATTTTCACTGACACTTAAAATCCTCCCTTCTCTACCTCTTCTCTGAGCGAGGAGTTGACATATACCCGCACGGATGTGGATTTGTGGGTATTTATTATCCACTGGTTTCGGTGAGGGTTAGGGTTAGGGTTAGGGTTTGGATATTAGGATTTTCACTCACACTTAAGATCCTCCCTTCTCTACCTCTTCTCTGTGGCTAATGCTTCTTGTCAATGCAGGAGAATCCTGATACCACTATTGATGTTTCCTTTCATGGGTCAGTGGTTGATCCATAGATGAAATGCAAACTTCACATGTTTAGGGCTAAGATATGTGTTGCATTCGATGGCATAAACATAGGTACACTAGTAGAAAACAGGCCTTCCGTTTCAACCTTTAGTCCCGGTTTGGCTTTGGACCGGGACTAATGTGTCCATTAGTCCCGGTTCCAACGGCTAGGAGCGGTCGGGGTGTACGGGCCCCATTAGTCCCGGTTCATTCGAGACCTATAGTCCCGGTTTGTATCACAAACCGGGACTAAAGGGGTGGTGGCAGGCTTGTGTCAGCCTGGGGCCCTTTAGTCCCGGTTTGTGATACAAACCGGGACTATAGATGGACCTTTAGTCCCGGTTTGTATAACGAACCGGGACTAAAGCTTTCCCTATATAAACTCTTCGTCCAGCCCGACTCCATTTCTCTGTTTTCTCCATTCGAATTCTCCTCTCTGTTCTTCCCCTAGCTCGAGCTCCTCCCTCCATTTTTGCCAAGATTTGTCAAGATTTGAGGCACCCCAATCCATCCAAGTGTCCACAAAGGTTAGCAACTTTGCCCTTTCATCTCTTATTGCTAGATCAGCTCGTGCAATGCTTTATAAATATAGTGATTTGTGGGTTTTAGTTTGGGTGTAATTATGTGGTAGTTTTTTTGATTTATAAGCAATTTGAGCTCAAATTAACTCCTTAGTTTGCATATGCGTAGGTGTGGTTTACTTAGTGTGCCTTTCCGTCCCCGTCCTAACCACCGTCGATCGCCCGCACCGTCTTGTCGCCGGCACCACCTTGGTGAGCCTCTTCTTGTGTTCTTATCATTTTTATTAAAAAAATCGTATTTGTATGATTTAGATAGTTACTTGCATAATTTTCTTACTTGTATGATTGTGGTTATATATAGTGCCATGGTTATGATATCCGTGCCCGTCGACCCTCGTCCGGTTTACGATTCGGATGTGGTATATTCTCTTTTATAACTATTTGTTGCATTTCATGTTAATGACAATTATGCCCATCAAGTTGACATAGATATTTTTATCTAGGAGGCAGTTGAACCGGAAATGCCAACTGTCGGGGATATACCCCGTGGTATGACCCGGAATGGTTATGACCCGGTTACAGTTATGACCCGGAATGGTTATGACCCGGTTACAGTTATGACCCGGAATGGTTATGACCCGGTTACAGTTATGACCCGGCAGACAAGTTATGACTGACAGATAATTAAGTCCCGGAGACGAGTCCCTGGAGATGAGTCCCTGGAGATGAGTCCCGGAAGATGAGTCCCTGAAGATGAGTCCCTGAAGATGAGTCTTGAAGATAAAACCGGCTGTAAGCCGCCTGGCTGTAAGTCGCCCGGCTATAAGCCGCCCGGGACTCAGAAGCCCATGAAGAGAAGCCCGTGATGGAGAGTCATAATAGGTTAAGTCATAATCCGACTTGGACTCTACATGTAAACCGCCCCTTCAACTTATATAAGGAGGGGCAGGTCACCCCTGGAGGGTCAAAGTTTTTAGACGTCTCAATAGACAGGTCTTAGACAGACAAGTCATTAGAGATAGACAGATTAGAGGCTCTCGAGATTAGAGGTAGCGATCCCGCACCCTTGTAATCGAGATCATCCTCATCATCAATATACACAAAGCAGGACGTAGGCTTTTACCTCCATCGGAGGGGCCGAACCTGGGTAAACTCACGTCTCTCGATTCCGACCAACCCCTCTCAAGCCGCCACATAGTTGTGATGGCCTCACACCTAAGTTCTCTCACGAGGACATCTTGCCGTGACAAAACCACGACACCAACCGACCCTATTGTCGACAAGTTAAATTTAGTTGAAAAAGAAAACGAGGATTTGAAAGAAAAATTGAAAAGAGTTGAAGAAGAGAAGATGAAATTGGAGCTGTACGTTGCCGATGTCGTCGATGATCACAAGATCAAGATGGATGCAATGCGCTTGAAGATTAGAAAGATTAGAAAATATGCCATTAATAAAGAGGCTTGGTATCATTATGTTGTTGGATCAATTGCTACCTTAGTTGCGATTTTGATCGCATTTGTTGTTGCATTTAAATGTTTTATCTAGATAGTTGTATGTTGTTTTATGAGAAAATAAGTGTGTATGAACTTTATGTATGAACTTGTATTAATTTGGTTTTTTCGGTGTTGTGTAATGAAGATGAACCGGCAATGGATGTACAATGACCGACGCTCTCCCCAGTTCATTAATGGCGTGCAGAGTTTTTTGCGTGCGGCTGAGGCAAACAAGTGGGATGGTTTTATGTGTTGTCCACGTGGTGTGTGTAAGAATGATAAGACTTACTCTAGCTCAAAATAGATTCACGTCCGGTTTCATGTCCGGCTATAATTGTTGGACCAAGCACGGAGAAAGAGGGGTTCTAATGGAAGAGAATGAAGAAGAAGAGGATGACGACAACTATCCTGGGTGTCCTGAATATGATGGTACTACAATGGGGGAAGAGAATGAAGAAGAAGAAGCTGAGGCATCAGATGAGCCCGCTGATGATCTTGGTCGGGCCATTGCTGATGCAAAGAGAAACTGCGAAAGTGAAAAGGAGAAGTTGAAGTTGCAGCGCATGTTAGAGGATCACAAAAAAGGGTTGTACCCAAATTGCAAAGATGACAACACAAAGCTCGGTACCACACTAGAATATCTGCAATGGAAGGCAGAGAATGGTGTATCTGACAAGGGATTTGAAAAGTTGCTGAAAATAATGAAGAATAAGCTTCCAAAGGACAACGAATTGCCCGACAGTACATACGAAGCAAAGAAGGTTGTCTGCCCTCTAGGATTGGAGGTGCAGAAGATATATGCATGCCCTAATGACTGCATCCTCTACCGCGGTGAGTATGAGAATTTGAATGCATGCCCGGTATGCAATGCATTGCGATATAAGATCGGTCGCGATGACCCTGGTGATGATGTTCAGGGTGAGCGCCCCAGAAAGAGGATTCCTGCCAAGGTGATGTGGTATGCTCCTATAATACCATGGTTGAAACGTTTGTTCCAAAACAAAGAGCATGCCAAGTCGTTGGGATGGCACAAAGAAGACCGTAAGAAAAACGGGAAGTTGAGAGTACCCGCTGATGGGTCGCAGTGGAGAAAAATCGAGAGAGCGTGGCCGGACTTTGCAGATGACCCAAGGAACTTATGGTTTGGTTTAAGTGCAGATGGCATTAATCCATTTGGGGAGCAGAGCAGCAAGCATAGCACATGGCCTGTGACTCTATGTATCTATAACCTTCCTCCTTGGTTGTGCATGAAGCGGAAGTTCATTATGATGCCAGTGCTCATCCAAGGCCCTAAGCAACCCGGCAACGACATTGATGTGTACCTAAGGCCATTAGTTGATGAACTTTTACAGCTGTGGAATAAAAAAGGTGTACGTGTGTGGGATGAGCACAAATAGCAGGAATTTGACCTGCGAGCGTTGCTATTTATAACCATCAATGATTGGCCTGCTCTTAGTAACCTTTCAGGACAGACAAACAAGGGATACCATGCATGCACGCACTGTTTACATGAGACTGAAAGTATATATTTGGACAAATGCAAGAAGAATGTGTACCTGGGACATCGTCGATTTCTTCCGACCAAGCATGCCTTAAGAAAGAAAGGCAAGCATTTCAAAGGTGAGGCAGATCACCGGAAGAAGCCCGTCCTCCGTACTGGTGATGACATACTTGATATAGTCAAGGATTTACAAGTAATATTTGGAAAGGGTCCTGGCGGACAATCTATTCCGACTGACGCTGAGGGACGCGCACCCATGTGGAAGAAGAAATCTATATTTTGGTATCTAGAATATTGGAAAGTCCTAGAAGTCCGCTCTGCAATCGACGTGATGCACGTGACGAAGAATCTTTGCGTGAACCTGCTAGGCTTCCTGGGCGTGTATGGGAAGACAAAAGATACACCGGAGGCACGGGAGGACCAGCAACGTGTGCACGAAAACGACGGCATGCATCCAAAGCAGTATCAAGGTCCTGCCAGCTATGCTCTTACCAAAGCAGAGAAGGAAATCTTCTTTGAATGTCTATTCAGTATGAAGGTCCCGTCTGGCATCTCGTCGAATATAAAGGGAATAATAAATATGGCAAAGAAAAAATTCCAGAACCTAAAGTCTCATGACTGTCACGTGATCATGACACAATTGCTTCCGGTTGCGTTGAGGGGGCTTCTACCAGAAAATGTTTGATTAGCCATTGTGAAGCTATGTTCATTCCTCAATGCAATTTCTCAGAAGGTAATCGATCCGAAATCCTACCAAGCTTACAGAATGATTTGGTCCAATGTCTTGTCAGTTTTGAGTTGGTGTTCCCACCATCCTTCTTCAATATTATGACGCACGTCCTAGTTCACCTAGTCGAAGAGATTGCCATTCTGGGTCCTGTATTTCTACACAATATGTTCCCCTTTGAGAGGTTCATGGGAGTCTTAAAGAAATATGTTCGTAACCGTGCTAGGCCATTGTTGGAGATGAGCTGTACTTGTTGGCCAGGACACCATCTTCGACTGTATTGAGTTTTCAAGGGTACGAGATAAATGGGAATACATTTTACATGATCGCCCTGATACGTCTCCAACGTATCTATAATTTTCGATTGTTCCATAATGATATATTTTCATTCTAGGATACTTTTTGGGTCTTTATTTACCAATTTAAAATATTTTTGAGCACTAACCTACTGACCCAGTGCCCAGTGCCAGTTGTTGTTTTCTGCGTGTTTTTGCCTTTTCAGGCTTACTGTAGCAAACGAAGTCCAATTGCCACGAAACTTTTTGATGATTTTTTTGGACTATATGAAGACCTAGAAGCTTCGGAAGGAAGCCAAGAGGTGCACGAGGGCACCACCACACATCAGGGCACGCCCTGGGGGGCGCCCTGATATGTGGTGGCCCCCTCAGGCGCCTCCCGACGTCCCTCTTTGGCCTATATATTCTCTAATATCCTAAAAACCCTGGAGGCAGTCCCGAAACCCTTTTTCCACCGCCATAAGGCTCTGTTCCGTCGTGAGGCCATCTGGAGCTCCGTTCCGGCACCCTGCCGGAGGGGGATCGATCACGGAGGGCCTCTTCATCAACCTTGTTGCCCTCATGATGATGTGTGAGTAGTTCACCACAGACCTACGGTTCCATAGCTAGTACCTAGATGGCAATCTCTCTCTCTCTTATGATCTTCAATACAATGATCATCGCATCTTCGCTTTAATCTATCCAATGTAATCCTATTGTGCGGTGTGTTTGTTGGGATCCGATGAATTGTGGGTTTATGTTCAGATTATTCATGAAAAGTATTTGAGATGCCTCTGAATTATATTATCTCTTAAGTGCATGATCATTATAGCTTCGTAATGCTCTCCGATCTATTGATATGCTTCGGCCAAGTAGATTGATATTTCATCGGTGGGAGTGGTGCGTTGTGGTAGGTTCAACCTAGCGAGTTTCTATATCCCAGTGACAAAGTAGGGGACAAGATGCGTCTTTGTGTTGTTGTCTACATCATGTCATCGTTCTCTAAGCATTACCCTGTTTTACTTAATACTCTAGATGCATGCTGGATAGCGTCGATGAGTGGAGTAATAGTAATAGGTGCAGGCAGGAGCCGGTCTATTTGCGTATGGATGTGATGCCTATATATACATGATCATTGCCGTGAACATCGCATAACTATCCGCTTTTCTATCAATTGCCCAACAGTAATTTGTTACCCACCGTATGCTGCCTACATGAGAGATGCCGCTAGGGAAAACTATGGCCCCCGTGTCTATTCACTTATATATTTACAAATGCTACAATTACCTCGCTGCCTTTATTTACTTTTTATTTATTTTGCAATTTATATTTATCAAAAATTATCTACACAACTTGTTTGCTTGCAAATAACGAGATCAAGGGGATTGACAACCCTCTTGCCCCCGTTGGGTGCAAGTTGTTTGTTCATTTGTGTGCAGCCGCTGAAGACGGTTGAGGATTGATATTCCTATTGGTTCGATAAACCTTGGTTTCATAACTGAGGGAAATACTTATCCACTTTGTGCTGCAATTACCCGTTCCTCTTAACGGAAAACCCAACGCAGATCACAAGTATCACGCCCAAGATAAAAAGAGCACCAACCAAAATAGTGGTGTCCGCTTCGATGCAACAAACACCAATAGGGAAAAGGACATATATTATGGTTACATAGAGGACATATGGGAACTTGACTATGGACGTGATTTTAAGATCCCTTTCTTTCGGTGCAACTGGGTCAATCTGACAGGAGGCGGGGTATAGGTAGACCCGCAGTACGGAATGACAACACTGGATCTCAACAATCTTGGGTACACAGACGAACCATTCGTCCTAGCCAATGATGTGGTGCAGGTTTTCTATGTGAAGGACATGTCTACCATACCGAGAAAAAGAAAAGATAAGGAAGCGAATACATCACACGATGAGCCAAAGCGCCACATAGTTCTTCCAGGGAAAACAAACATCATGGGAGTGGAGGACAAGACAGACATGTTAGAAGATTATGAAAAGTTTCATGAAATTCCTCCCTTCACAGTGAAGACTGGCCCAAGCATCCTGTTAAATGATGAAGATTATCCATGGTTACGGCGCAATAAGCAAGGGACACACACGTAGAAAAAGTTTTATACCCCAAGATCCCACTCTGGGATGTGACCGGCTTCACCGCCATCACTTTCCCTCTAGTGTGAGTTTCCGGACTTATAGCTGGAAAGTGCCACTTCGGACAAACCGGAGGGAATCTTTGTAAGAGCTAGCTAGGGCATTTTGGCATTTGAAACTTGATTTTCGAATACTTATTTATTAAGTTATGAAATTTCAATTATTCCTATCGTTTTAGTATTTTAGTTATACAAAGGAGTTAATCAATGCAATTATGTCCAAATAAAATATGAATGTCTTCTGAGCATTCCAGATAAGTCGCTTGAGGTTGACAAGCATAGGCCATACACACCCTCACCAGTTGTAGTGATTTCAGTCCCAAGTTTTGCAAGGTTGGTCATACACGGTTAGTCCCAATTGGTAGCTCCATATAAAATAACAAGGTTAATATAGACATGGCTTAAACGTCTTGACATATATAGATGAATACATCAGAAGCATCGGAGATGACAAGAGAGAAACGTTGTATGATAAGAGAGAAACGTTGTATGACATAGATAACATTTGTTAAAAACTTTAATAGCAAAAAGAATTAAATCAACACTAGGCATGTATGCTACTATTTTTGCATCTGTTTAAAAGAAAACTAAAACTAAAATATCCTAAAATGGTCTAAAACCAAAAATAGGAAAAATAGCTTTAGTCCCGGTTGGTGCCCCCAACCTGGACTAAAGGTAAGCTTTCGCGCCCTTTGGGCTGCTGAAATTTAGCTTTAGTCCCGGTTGGTGCCCCGGACCGGGACTAAAGGCACCAACCGGGACTAAAGCCTGGGGTATATTAACCCCGCGCCCCGGCCTTCTTCCTCCCCAATCTTATTTTCTCGATCTCGCGCGACACCCTGCCCCGACGCTGAACCACCACACGTCGCCGCCGGGCTGCCGCGACGCCCTGCCCCGATGCCCTCGCCGTCGCCCTGCCTCGACGCCCCCGCTCCTCGCCCCCTCGCTGTGAGCGCCGCCGTGATCCCCTCCTCCTCCTATCCCCCCTGCTGGCCGACGCCGACGCCGACGCCGACCCCGACACCGCCCGCGCTGCTGGCTGACGCCGATGCCTCGCTTTTTTTGTATAAAATTTTTGTGTATTCATCTTGTGTATAAATCTTGTATTCATCTTGTATTCGTCTTGTGTATTCATCTTGTATTCATCTTGTGTATACTCGAGGCGAAGTCCAACCCGGTAGGCTCGTTTGATTGGACGGGCGGGGCGACTACGTATTAGGGTTTAGGAAAAGGCGTGTGGGTGATTAATGTATTAGATTTGGTCGAGTCGGACATGGGTGTGGCGATTATATAATCGGATGGCTCGCGACTGCATGCGTTCAGTGGGCAAAATTGCCCAACATTAAGCGAAAAATGCCCGATAGACACCCTTTGTTTTCTCTTGTCACCCCCATACAATGAAAATACGCGGGAAAAAATTGGTGGATGAAAATCTCGTAGCTCCTATGGAGGGGACTCACCTTCTGACATCCGAGTTGTCGTATCCTTTTGCTCCATAGTTTCTTTCTGCACATAGTCGTCCGTCACGCCGCGCGCGCGTTTGTTTCCTTTGTCGTGCATGTCAATGCATACATTAAAAAATGAGGCATTTAGGACAAAACATGATGCAGATGTAGGAAAAATAACTTATCAATGGTAGTGTGAGGGATTTATGTTGCAAAGCAACTTCACATCGGAAAAATTCTAGGCTAGGTTCGAATCACAATGTGTCCTTGGTGTCCGTGGCGTCCATCTAATCACAACGTGTCCGTGGTTTCCATCTAATCACAATGTGTCCGAACTTCGCCTCGAGGCCCAGAGGCTAGGCTCGAATCTTCGCCTCCAACTTTTTAGCTTGGCTCCGCTTCGAGTATTGGCACAGCAAAGGAAAACCTTTAGAACAGCTACACATCTACTAAAACTGAATTTTTACACCACAAATAAGATGCATGTTGCTTTTCTCGCAATCTTTTCATTAAGTTCTATAGCGAACCATAAATATCAGCATATTCATCATCACAAATCAAGTTCAAATTTTAACTCTACATGCAACTGGCAGTTATAAAACTTGTCAACTTTGCATGATGTTTGCCATTAATCCATTGCTGATATGCATATGATTCCTTCTTGTGATTTGGTCTATGTAATGTGTACTTTGATGCCATGCCCTTGGTTGCCATGTAAAGTTGTTGTAACATGACTCAATCTTGCTCTCAAGTTGTCATCATAATGTTACTATTTTGCATTCCCAGATTTCATTAAGTCTGAAAAACAACTTATCTCTCATGGTTTGTATATTGCCATGTTGTAATATTTGCAGAAACTATGGAACACGACAGAGACTTAGAACAAGAAGAGATGTCGGGGGAAATGATCCGCGAGGGAGATGATGATATCACCTCACAGTTTCTCAATGACTCCGATGGTGAGGGAAGAGAAGATGACGGCTCCGGTGATCGAATCGAGGGAGAAGATGACGGCTCCGGTATTGGAGCCTTAACTGTTGCAAAGTCCGGCGAGGTATATTAATTAAGCCTCTGCTGACTAGATGCATTAATTGATTTGTATGTACAAATATTAACGCTTCTTTCTTATTTTAGCCCTCCGGATCGAGCCAAACTTCTATCAATAGACGAGGCCCGAAGAAAAGGTTGGGCGAGAATGAAAGGTTCACGATCGAAGAACTCGCTGCAGATGGCAAACCGACTGCTCCAAAGCGGGCCGCAGACCGATTTATAAGTCAATGCGGAGTTGTTGTTAGGGACAGCATCCCGATCAGCATTCAAGAATGGATAAGCAAAAGGCGGACGATGGAGTTTCTTATGTCGATGATAGATCCAAAGAAACGCTTTGGAATACGCTCATGACAAATTCCACCCTACCGCCAGAGGTGGATCCAAATAACAATGTCATGGAGCAAAAAGTCAAGGCGTGGACTCTTAAGAAGATGGCCCAACAATTCAGCAACTGAAAGAAAAGATTGCACAAAAAGTATGTCCTGAAAGAGAAGACTCCAACATTCACCGGATCAGATGAGAAGTTAAAAGATCACTGGCCCGCATTTATGGAGTAGAAGACATCGGAGGTAGGTAAGAAAAGGTCAAAAATAAGCAAGCAAAATGCTGGAAAGAAGAAATATCACCATGTTATGGGGTCAGGTGGCTATAAGTTTGCCAGGCCTAAGTGGGAGAAAGGTGAGAACGACCTGCTTGATAAAGGGATCCATCCAGAGCCATTGGAGTGGAACGAACGGGCAAAGGCTTGGTTCTACGGGCATGGGGGAACGTTGAACCCAGAAATAGGGAAGTGTGTTTATACAAAAGCTCAACTTGCAACACGTGTCAAAGCCATTCAAGATGCAATGAAGGACGTGCAGGAAGGGAAGTTCCATCCCGAAAGAGAGAAGGACGAGCTGACACGCGCCCTCGGGAATCCTGAACACCCAGGACGAACATGAGGCACATCAGGCTCCGTTCCGTGGAAGGTTGGGTTTCCCAACAGTAGTGACACTTACAGAAGCCATGGGAGAAAGAAGAAATAGGATGCACACCGGCTGCAGAAGGTAGAAGAAATAGTAGCATTGCAGCAGAAGCAAATAGAGGCACTTACCAGTCAGCGAGCTACCGACCTATCTTAGCGGCAAGAAGATCCTACATTCGATACTCCCCACGGAGCTACCCAACAATCTCAGCGGAAAAGCAGTGTGGCTTCCATGGAGCTCGTTCGGCCCATAGGTGATATCACGGCTCTTCGCTACCCCATGGATGATATCACTCAGAGGGAACATTGTGATCTACGTGCGAAATGCATGAACATATCCGTGAAGGTGGCGGTCGGCTATGCCTTACCTCGTGTACCTGATAGAACTTACCATTGCTCTCCGATTCTAGATGGCTATGCTATTGACGGGGTGGATGAAGTTGTGAACGGATTTGAGCAGCTAGAGCTTGACTGGCCCACAGGTGAATGGGAGAATGCACTGGGAGATGCCATAAGGACTACCATTCTATGGAGAAAGGAACACATCGTGTTTCCACATTGGACGCCGTGCACTAGTAGAAAACAGGGCTTTGGTCCAGCCCTGAAAAGCCCATTAATCCCGGTTCACTCACGAACCGGGACCCATGGGTGCATCGGTCCCGGTTCGTGAGGCCAGGGCGCCGGCCGGGCCTCGTGGGCCATTGGTCCCGGTTCGTCTGACCCCTTTGGTCCCGGTTCCAGACACGAACCAGGACCAATAGGCCTGGCTCCTGGCCCACAACCATTGGTCCCGGTTTGTGGCTGGAACCGGGACCAAATGGTGTCCTTTAGTCCCGGTTCCAACCACAAACCGGGACCAATGGTCGGCCTATATATACCCCCTGCCCGCGAGCAGAGCAGTGCACTGCTCTGTTTTTTTGACCGGCCGTTGGGAGAGCTTTGTGGTGCTCTAGCTCACCTCCTATGCCCTCTAGGATTGGAGGTGCAGAAGATACATGCATGCCCTAATGACTGCATCCTCTACCGCGGTGCGTACGAGGATTTGAACGCATGCCCGGTAGGCGGCGCGTTGCGGTATAAGATCAGAAGAGATGACCCTGGTGATGTTGAGGGCCAGCGCACCGGGAAGAGGGTTCCTGCCAAGGTGATGTGGTATGCTCCTATAATACCACGGTTGAAACATCTGTTCAGAAACAAAAAGCATGCCGAGTTGATGCAATGGCACATAAAAGACCGTAAGAAAGACGGGAAGTTGAGAGCACCCGCTGACGGGTCGTAGTGGAGAAAGATCGAGAGAAAGTGGAGTGAATTTACAGGTGACCCAAGGAACGTATGGTTTGGTTTAAGTGCAGATGGCGTTAATCCTTTTGGGGAGCAGAGCAGCAAGCATAGCACATGGCCTGTGACTCTATGTATGTATAACCTTCCTCCTTGGTTGTGCATGAAGCGGAAGTTCATTATGATGCCAGTGCTCATCCAAGGCCCTAGGCAACCCGGCAATGACATTGATGTGTACCTAAGGCCATTAGTTGATGAACTTTTACAGCTATGGAATGGAAGAGGTGTACGTGTGTGGGATGAGAACGAACAGGAGGAATTTGACCTACATGCGTTGCTGTTTGTAACCATCAACGATTGGCCTGCTCTCAGTAACCTTTCAGGACAGACAAACAAGGGATACCATGCATGCACACACTGTTTAGATGACACCGACAGTATATATTTGGACAAATGCAGGAAGAATGTGTACCTGGGGCATCATCGATTTCTTCCGACCAACCATCAATGTCGAAAGAAAGGAAAGCATTTCAAAGCTGAGGCAGATCACCGGAAGAAGCCCGCCTTCCGTACTGGTGATCACATACTTGATATGGTTGATTTACAAGTAATCTTTGGAAAGGGTCCTGGCGGACTATCTGTTCCGACTGACGATGCGGGACGCGCACCCATGTGGAAGAAGAAATCTATATTTTGGGACCTACCCTATTGGAAAGACCTAGAGGTCCGCTCTGCAATCGACGTGATGCACGTGACGAAGAATCTTTGCGTGAACCTGCTAGGCTTCTTGGGAGTGTATGGGAAGACAAAATATACACCGGAGGCACGGGAGGAACAGCAACGTGTGCATGAAAAAGACGACATGCATGCAAAGCAGTATGAAGGTCCTGCCAGCTACGCTCTTACCAAAGAAGAGAAGGAAATCTTCTTTGAATGCCTGCTCAGTATGAAGGTCCCGTCTGGCTTCTCGTCGAATATAAAGGGAATAATAAATATGGCAGAGAAAAAGTTCCAGAACCTAAAGTCTCATGACTGCCACGTGATTATGACGCAACTGCTTCCGGTTGCATTGAGGGGGCTTCTACCGGAAAACGTTCGATTAGCCATTGTGAAGCTATGTGCATTCCTCAATGCAATCTCTCAGAAGGTGATCGATCCAGAAATCCTGCCAAGGTTAAGGAGTGATTTGGTACAATGTCTTGTCAGTTTTGAGTTGGTGTTCCCACCATCCTTCTTCAATATTATGACGCACGTCCTAGTTCACCTAGTCGAAGAGATTGCCATTCTGGGTCCTGTATTTCTACACAATATGTTCCCCTTTGAGAGGTTCATGGGAGTCTTAAAGAAATATGTTCGTAACCGTGCTAGGCCATTGTTGGAGATGAGCTGTACTTGTTGGCCAGGACACCATCTTCGACTGTATTGAGTTTTCAAGGGTACAAGATAAATGGGAATACATTTTACATGATCGCCCTGATACGTCTCCAACGTATCTATAATTTTCGATTGTTCCATAATGATATATTTTCATTCTAGGATACTTTTTGGGTCTTTATTTACCAATTTATAATATTTTTTAGCACTAACCTACTGACCCAGTGCCCAGTGCCAGTTGTTGTTTTCTGCATGTTTTTGCCTTTTCAGGCTTACTGTAGCAAACGAAGTCCAATTGCCACGAAACTTTTTGATGATTTTTTTTGGACTATATGAAGACCTAGAAGCTTCGGAAGGAAGCCAAGAGGTGCATGAGGGCACCACCACACATCAGGGCACGCCCTGGGGGGCGCCCTGATATGTGGTGGCCCCCTCAGGCGCCTCCCGACGTCCCTCTTTGGCCTATATATTCTCTAATATCCTAAAAACCCTGGAGGCAGTCCCGAAACCCTTTTTCCGCCGCCATAAGACTCTGTTCCGTCAGCGAGGCCATCTGGAGCTCCATTCTGGCACCCTGCCGGAGGGGGATCGATCACGGAGGGCCTCTTCATCAACCTTGTTGCCCTCATGATGATGTGTGAGTAGTTCACCACAGACCTACGGTTCCATAGCTAGTACCTAGATGGCAGTCTCTCTCTCTCTCTTATGATCTTCAATACAATGATCATCGCATCTTCGCTTTAATCTATCCAATGTAATCCTATTGTGCGGTGTGTTTGTTGGGATCCGATGAATTGTGGGTTTATGTTCAGATTATTCATGAAAAGTATTTGAGATGCCTCTGAATTATATTATCTCTTAAGTGCATGATCATTATAGCTTCGTAATGCTCTCCGATCTATTGATATGCTTCGGCCAAGTAGATTGATATTTCATCGGTGGGAGCGGTGCGTTGTGGTAGGTTCAACCTGGCGAGTTTCTATATCCCAGTGACAAAGTAGGGGACCTACCCTATTGGAAAGACCTAGAGGTCTGCTCTGCAATCGACATGATGCACGTGACGAAGAATCTTTGCGTGAACCTGCTAGGCTTCTTGGGAGTGTATGGGAAGACAAAATATACACCGGAGGCACGGGAGGAACAGCAACGTGTGCATGAAAAAGACGGCATGCATCCAAAGCAGTATGAAGGTCCTGCCAGCTACGCTCTTACCAAAGAAGAGAAGGAAATCTTCTTTGAATGCCTGCTCAGTATGAAGGTCCCGTCTGGCTTCTCGTCGAATATAAAGGGAATAATAAATATGGCAGAGAAAAAGTTCCAGAACCTAAAGTCTCATGACTGCCACGTGATTATGACGCAACTGCTTCCGGTTGCATTGAGGGGGCTTCTACCGGAAAACGTTCGATTAGCCATTGTGAAGCTATATGCATTCCTCAATGCAATCTCTCAGAAGGTGATCGGTCCAGAAATCCTGCCAAGGTTAAGGAGTGATTTGGTACAATGTCTTGTTAGTTTCGAGCTGGTGTTCCCACCATCCTTGTTCAATATCATGACGCACGTCCTAGTTCATCTAGTCGACGAGATTGTCGTTCTGGGCCCTGTATTTCTACACAATATGTTCCCCTTTGAGAGGTTCATGGGAGTCTTAAAGAAATATGTTCGTAACCGCGCTAGGCCAGAACGAAGCATCTCCATGGGCCATCAAACAGAGGATGTCATTGGGTTTTGTGTTGACTTCACTCCTGGCCTTAAGAAGATTGGTCTCCCACAATCGCGGTATGAGGGGAGACTGACTGGAAAAGGCACGCTAGGAGCGGACTCAATAATATGTAGGGACGGGCATTCTTGGTCTCAAGCACACTACACAGTTCTACAGAATTCTACCTTGGTGACCCCGTATGTCGATGAACACAAGAATATTCTGTGCTCCAAACACCCGGAGCAATGTGACGACTGGATTACATATGAACACATCAGGACTTTCGGCAGTTGGTTCTAAAAACGTCTCATGGGTGACAACACTGTTTCTGATGAGCTGTACTTGTTGGCCAGGGGACCATCTTCGACTGTATTGACTTACAAAGGGTACGAGATAAATGGGAATACATTTTACACGATCGCCCAAGATCAAAAGAGCACCAACCAAAACAGCGGTGTCCGCTTTGATGCAGCAACCAATAGGGGAAAGGACATATATTATGGTTACATAGTGGACATATGGGAACTTGACTATGGACATGATTTCAAGGTCCCTTTGTTTCAGTGCAAATGGGTCAATCTGTCAGGAGGCGGGGTACAGGTAGACCCACAGTACGGAATGACAACAATGAATCTGAACAATCTTGGGTACACAGATGAACCATTCGTCCTAGCCAATGATGTGGCGCAGGTTTTCTATGTGAAGGACATGTCTACCAAACCGAGAAAAAGAAAAGATAAGGAAGCGAATACATCATACGATGAGCCAAAGCGCCACATAGTTCTTTCAGGAAAAAGAGACATCATGGGATTGGAGGGCAAGACAGACATGTCTGAAGATTATGAAAATTTTCATGAAATTCCTCCCTTCAAAGTCAAGGCTGACCCAAGCACCCTGTTAAACGATGAAGATTATCCATGGTTACTGCGCAATAAGCAAAGGACACAAGCGAAGAAAAAGTGAAGACTTTCTCTCCACAACTATATCATTGCAGTTACATGTGAAGAAATGAAATGCCTTTTGTAACAGATGAGTTTTCGTCCGAAACCCTGATACTTCGAAAGAGATTGTCCGTTTTGTACACGAAGTGCATCCAGTTTTTGCCGTAACCCTCTCAACTTTTTATAACATGCTATGTGGGTGAAATGATGATACCATGCCAACTTTCAACCTTTTCAGAGTTCATTTGTAGTGCTTTTCAATTTCAGGGTCATTTAGCTCAAAAAAATCAGTAAATGCATGAAAAATACCAAATGAAGTCAGAAAGGGTTGAAAATTGATGATGTGGCTTTTAATGGTGCATTTTGAACACACAAAAAGTCTGGAGTTCAAATAAGTTCAAAAAAATGAAATCCCATTGTAACAGATGAGTTTTCGTCCGAAACCGTGATACTTCAAAAGAGATTGTCCATTTTGTACACGAAGTGCATCCAATTTTTGTCGTAACCCTCTCAACTTTTTATAACATGCTATGTGGGTGAAATGATGATACCATGCCAACTTTCAACCTTTTCAGAGTTCATTTGTAGTGCTTTTCAATTTCAGGGTCATTTAGCTCAAAAAAATCAGTAAATGCATGAAAAATACCAAATGAAGTCAGAAAGGGTTGAAAATTGATGATGTGGCTTTTAATGGTGCATTTTGAACACACAAAAAGTCTGGAGTTCAAATGAGTTCAAAAAAATGAAATCCCTTTGTAACAGATGAGTTTTCGTCCGAAACCCTGATACTTCGAAAGAGATTGTCCATTTTGTACACGAAGTGCATCCAGTTTTTGCCGTAACCCTCTCAACTTTTTATAACATGCTATGTGGGTGAAATGATGATACCATGCCAACTTTCAACCTTTTCAGAGTTCATTTGTAGTGCTTTTCAATTTCAGGGTCATTTAGCTCAAAAAATTCAGTAAATGCATGAAAAATACCAAATGAAGTCAGAAAGGGTTGAAAATTGATGATGTGGCTTTGAATGGTGTAATTTGAACACACAAAAAGTCTGGAGTTCAAATAAGTTCAAAAAAATGAAATCCCTTTGTAACAGATGAGTTTTCGTCCGAAACCCTGATACTTCGAAAGAGATTGTCCATTTTGTACACGAAGTGCATCCAGTTTTTGCCGTAACCCTCTCACCTTTTTATAACATGCTATGTGGGTGAAATTATGATACCATGCCAACTTTCAACCTTTTCAGAGTTCATTTGTAGTGCTTTTCAATTTCAGGGTCATTTAGCTCAAAAAAATCAGTAAATGCATGAAAAATACCAAATGAAGTCATAAAGGGTTGAAAATTTATGATGTGGCTTTGAATGGTGCATTTTGAACACACAAAAAGTCTGGAGTTCAAATGAGTTCAAAAAAATGAAATCCCTTTGTAACAGATGAGTTTTCGTCCGAAACCCTGATACTTCAAAAGAGATTGTCCATTTTGTACACGAAGTGCATCCAGTTTTTGCCGTAACCCTCTCAACTTTTTATAACATGCTATGTGGGTGAAATGATGATACCATGCCAACTTTCAACTTTTTCAGAGTTCATTTGTAGTGCTTTTCAATTTCAGGGGCATTTAGCTCAAAAAAATCAGTAAATGCATGAAAAATACCAAATGAAGTCAGAAAGGGTTCAAAATTGATGATGTGGCTTTGAATGGTGCATTTTGAACACACAAATAGTCTGGAGTTCAAATGAGTTCAAAAAAATGAAATCCCTTTGTAACAGATGAGTTTTCGTCCGAAACCCTGATACTTCGAAAGAGATTGTCCATTTTGTACACGAAGTGCATCTAGTTTTTGCCGTAACCCTCTCAACTTTTTATAACACGCTATGTGGGTGAAATGATTATACCATGCCAAATTTCAACTTTTTCAGAGTTCATTTGTAGTGCTTTTCAATTTCAAGGTCATTTAGCTCAAAAAAATCAGTAAATGCATGAAAAATTCCAAATGAAGTCAGAAAGGGTTGAAAATTTATGATGTGGCTTTGAATGGTGCATTTTGAACACACAAATAGTCTGGAGTTCAAATGATTTCAAAAAAATGAAATCCCTTTGTAACAGATGAGTTTTCGTCCGAAACCCTGATACTTCGAAAGAGATTGTCCATTTTGTACACGAAGTGCATCCAGTTTTTGCCGTAACCCTCTCAACTTTTTAGCACATGCTATGTGGGTGAAATGATGATACCATGCCAACTTTCAACCTTTTCAGAGTTCATTTGTAGTGCTTTTCAATTTCAGGGTCATTTAGCTCAAAAAAATCAGTAAATGCATGAAAAATACCAAATGAAGTCAGAAAGGGTTGAAAATTGATGATGTGGCTTTGAATGGTGCATTTTGAACACACAAATAGTCTGGAGTTCAAATGAGTTCAAAAAAATGAAATCCCTTTGTAACAGATGAGTTTTCGTCCGTAACCCTGATACTTCGAATGAGATTGTCCATTTTGTACACGAAGTGCATCCAGTTTTTGCCGTAACCCTCTCAACTTTTTAGCACATGCTATGTGGGTGAAATGATGATACCATGCCAACTTTCAACCTTTTCAGAGTTCATTTGTAGTGCTTTTCAATTTCAGGGTCATTTACCTCAAAGAATGAACTAGAAAACTTTAATGAAACTCTAATAGCAAAAAGAATGAACTAAAAATAATCAATTAAAATATTCTGTTATGATCAACTAAAACAAAACTATAATATTCTTCAATAGCAAAAAGAATCAACTAAAAAGCTTTTATAAAACTCTAATAGCAAAAGGAATCAACTAAAAAGCTTTTATAAACCTCTAGTATTTTTGAAACTAAAATTATATAAAATTTATGCAACTAAAATTATCAAAGAATTTTTTGTTCAAAACATTAATAGCAAAAAGAATTTTCATAAAGAAATTTTTTGTTAGAAACTTTAATAGCAAACTAAAATAACCAAATCTGTTTTTGATTAAAACAGACATTTAAAATAACCTAAAACTTACCAAATTGAATATAATGATAAAACACAGTAATATTAAATAGTAGGAAAATGAATCACTCAAAAATCTATTTTTTTAGTAAAGTTATTCACAAACTAGTGATTCACACAAATTTCAAAAAATTCAAATTTAAACTATTCAAATTTGAAAACTAATGGCACTAACAGAAAGTTTATAATTTTTGTGACCTAAAAGCAAAAAGAATCACTGAAAAACAGTAAGTAGGAACAAAATAAAATAAATAAAGCAAAAAAACAAAACAAAAAAACTAGAATTTTTTTTAAAAAAAATGCCACCTACTGGGCCACCACGGCCTGAATACGACTAGAAACCCAACCAGCTTGTTGGGCCAGGATTCAGGCCCGCAGAAGGCCCAATAGGCCCACAGGCAGTGACAGATTAGGCCCGGAAGCCTGCAGTTGAGAGGAGCTCGAGAGGGTGTGCGCAGCAGCGCTTATAAACCACTCTCGAGCTCTCTCAGCTAGCGAGGTGGGACTAAAAATTTGGCCCCGGGCAGCACCACCCTTTGGTCCCAGTTGGTGGCTCCAACCGGGACCAATGCGCCCCTTTAGTCCCGGTTGGTGCCACCAACCGGGACCAAAGGTCCCTGTTTCCCGCCCTTTGGGCTGCTGAAAACTGACCTTTGGTCCCGGTTGGTGGCACCAACCGGGACCAATGGACCCCTTTAGTCCCGGTTGGTGCCACCAACCGGGACCAAAGGTCCCTATTTCCCGCCCTTTGGGCTGCTGAAAACTGACCTTTGGTCCCGGTTGGCGGCACCAACCGGGACTAAAGGGGTGCATTGGTCCCGGTTGGTGCCACCAACCGGGACCAATGCTCTGTGTATATAAGCCCACACATAGCAGTTTCTCGAAATCACTTGTTCTTCTCCGCCCGACGCCCCCAGGCTGCTCCTCGTCGCCGTCACCGCCGAGCCCTTCCACGACGCCGTCAGGCTGCTCCACTTCGCCGTCGTCGCCGTCGCCGAGCAGCCCCGACGCCGTCCCCGCTCCCACTGTGAGCCGCCGCGCCGTTCCCCTCTTCTCCTCCCCCCCAGCGCCCCGAGGCCGCCGCCCGCCGCGATGCCGACGCCGCCCACGCTCCGGCCGCCAGCCGCGACGCCGCCGCCGCCCGCGCCCCGGCCGCGCTCTGCTTGCCGCGACACCGCCGCCCCCCGCGCCCCGCCGGACATACCATTCTTTCACCCTCGGCGGTCACGTCCTCAAACGAACAGAATCGCCGCCACTTCGAGTGCAAGCCAGCAGCAGAAGATCGGCAGCTCCACAGCGGCGATGTCGCGCTCGCGTCATCACGCCCTCGAATCTTGGTAGACGATCGCTGCCGCCTGTGCTCGGAGATGCACTGCCAAGTCTCCGGCTCTGCGACCGTGTCCTCATCGATCTGGTCTTGAAGATGAGTTGAACATGAGCAAGGGATCTAGGTCTAGGTGATTGGACGTGATTGGTAGTTTTTATTTCTGGAATCCAATACTAGTTACCCTAACAAGACATCCGATAATTTGGGAGATGTGATTGTTGGAGCTTTCCATCCTTGACACAAGCAAATGCAAGGGAGAGGTGAATCAGATAGCAAGCTAGGCTTGACAAGTTCACGTCTAATACGAGGCATATGATTGAGCGAAGAGTAAATATCCAAAAACTACGCTTCTTTTATCAATCAAACTAGGTAATTGTCCGTGCGTAGCAACGGGGCATAATTTGTATGTTGCCGACGGTAAAATTTTAGGGAGTTTATGTATGCAATCATAATGATTTACCGATATCGGTATGGATTTATTATCAAAACCAAATCATACACAATTATGCCCGTTGATAGTTGCAATGGCGGATGATGATGCATTAAGAGACTCATTTATAAAGGAGCGGGAAAGTTCACACATTTATTTAGCAAAAATCATTCAGGCAAATCACATTGAACTAAAACATCGAAAGTCCTATGCCCATAGACGTTTCTCCTACGGACCCATCTACTTTCTAATGAAGCTAAGAGGATTGCATGTATTACTTCTGTGCTAGTCAATTGTTGGCTGCTCGCACGATGATACTTTCGAACTTTGATTTTCAACACAAGCTTTATAGTTCATTTGTGTTTTTAGAGCTCATTTGTTGCATATTATTTCCATGTATAATGTCCCACTAAACCATGGATATATGAGCAATGATGATCCATGGATATATGAGCAATGATGATCCATGGATGTATGCATTGATATATGAGCAATGATGTTCATAGAAAGTTTTTTGTTCATAGAAGAAAGTTTTTTGTTCATAGAAGAAAGTTTTTTGTATAGATTTTTTTTATGCTCATAGAAACTCTCGAGTCCACCCAAACTGGGACTGAAAGAGCGTTGTCGAGGCCACCCCAAACCCTAGAAGCGTTGTCGAGGCCACCCAAATTTACCAAGTTAAATGAGTTAAAAGAGCGTTGTCGAGGCCACCCCAAACCCTAGAAGAGTTGTCGAGGCCACCCAAATTTACCAAGTTAAAAGAGCGTTGTCGAGGCCACCTCCCCGATAACTTCGACATGAGGGGGGACGTCGGACATGACATGAGGGGGGACGTCGGACGTCGGACATGAGGGGTGAGCGTCGTTGTCGTCTACCCCCTCCCCGATAACTTCGACATGAGGGGGGACGTCGGACATGACATGTGGGGTGAGCGTCGTTGTCGTCTACCCCCTCCCCGATAACTTCGACATGAGGGGGGACGTCGGACATGTCATGTGGAATTTTTTTGTTCATATAGAAAACTCCGGTAACATAGACTTATCAAGAATGCCCCCATTATGGATGTGCACAAGTTGATCCAATTTTTTTCTGATCTCATCTATATATATATTCTTCTATATGTCACGTTGTCTGTCAAAGTATTGAAGAAATCCATGGCTTCATCATTAGCCGGAAGTAACAAGCGTATGATGCTACGAAGCTCTTCAAAGTTGTTTTGAACGGAGTTCCGGATAGAATAATTCGCTGAACTTCGTACCAAAAAGCTAATTAATTATCCTATCCGGGACTCCGTTCCAAAACAATTTTGGAGAGCTTCATACCATTATGCGCCTGTTACTTCTGGCTAATGATGAAGCCATGGTTTTCTTGAATCCTTTGACACTAGACAACGTGACATATAGAAGGGTAGATGAGATCAGGAAAAATATGGACCATTTTCTGCACATCCAGAATGGCGCCATTTTGTTAATTAAATCCCTTAAAGGTTAAGAGAATCCCTTGTTTGACATTCATGAGAGAGGCGGTCCGGACGTCGGACATTCATGTTTGTATATTAATTGCCATGTTGTAATATTTGCAGAAACTATGGCTCAAAGAGACTTGGAACAAGAACAGTTGTTGGGGGAGATAATCCTCGCCGGACGTGATGTCTTGTCGTTTCTCAACGACACCGATGGTCTGGAAGGAGAGGATGATGGCTCCGGTGATCGAACAATGGAGGAGGAAGGACATGATCATGATGGCTCCGGTGACCGAATGCCGGAGGAAGAAGGAGACCATGATGACGGCTCCGGTGACCGAACGGAGGAGGGAGCTGTTGCAAAGTCCGGCGACGTATATATATTAATTAAGCCTGTGCTGACTAGCTAATTGATGCATTAATTGTTTTGGTATGTACATATATTAACTCTTCTTTCTTCTTTTATAGCCCTCCGGATCGAGCCAAACTTCGGTAACGAGATGAGGCCCGAAGAAAAGGTTGCGCAAGGATGAAAGGTTCACGATCACAGCACTCGCGGACGATGGCCATCCGATTGAACCCAAGTGGACCAAGGACGCATTTTCTGCTCAGTGCGGAGCTATTGTTAGGGACAACATCCCGATCAGCATCAAGCAATGGAATAAGCCTAAGGACGACGACGTCCCTGAAGGTGATTATGTCACCGATAGACAGAAAGATGATCTTTGGACCTCGCTGAAGGCAAATTTCACCCTACCGCCAGAGGAGGATCCGAATAAGCCAGTTATAGAGCCACTGGTCAAGGCGTGTGCTCTTAAGAAGATGGCAGATCTATTCAGGAGGTGGAAGAATGAGTTGAAATCAAAGTTTGTCAACAAAGGGAAGACTCCAGAATTCACCGGCCGATTTGAGAAGATAAGAGATCACTGGCCCGCATTTGTGGCCTACAAGACATCGGAAAAGAGTAAGAAAATGTCAGAGACAAACAAGAACAATGCTGCAAAGAAGCAGTATCACCATCACACGGGGTCAGGTGGCTACCTCAAAGCCCGGCCGTTGTGGGACAAAGCTGAGAATGACCTGATTGCTAAAGGGGTCGTACCACAGACATTGAACTGGCCAGACCGTTCAAGGACTTGGTTCTTCGGGGTTGGGGGAACTTTGGACCCTGAAATAGGGAAGTGCCGTTGGACGGACGAACAACTTGCAATACCCGTCACGAAGCTTCAGAAGTATATCACCGCAGCGCAGGAAGGGACGTTCATTCTCGACAGAGAGAAGGACAAGCTGACTGAGGCCCTAGGGAATGCTGAGCACCCTGGACGAACACGAGGCACACCAGGCTCCGTTCCGTGGAAGGTTGGGTTTCCCGACGCAGGCGGTTACAGAAGCCGGGAGAGAAAGAGGAAAGCGGAGCTGAGCGACATGCAGAAGCTCAATGCAAGACTACAAAAGCTAGAGGAACTTGAGAGCCAGCGAGCTGCCGGCCAACCATCTCAGCGGCACGAAGCTACCCCAGAAGCTACCCCGCCATCTCAGCAGAGAAGCAGCGTGGCTTCCACGGAGCCCGTTCAGCCTGACTTCACGGCTCCTATCTACCCCGTGTATACTATCACGGAGACTCAACATTGCGAGCTTATGACGAAATGCCGGAACCTCACTTTCAAGGCGGCTGTCGGCTCTGTTGCACCTCCTCAACCCAACGGAACTTTTCACTGCCTTCCGATTCCACATGGCTATGCTGTTGTGATGGTGGATGAAGTAATGGAGGGGTTTGAGGAGCTCGAGCTTGACCACTCTACAGGTGAAGGAGAGAATCAGCTGGTTCGTGCTCTGAGGAGTACATGTCTATGGTAGAAGGAGTACATCAAGCTTCCAAACTGGACGCCTCCGCCTCCTCCTCCTCCTCCGGTGAGTCAGGGCACTCCGCCTCCTCCTCCTCCTCCTCCTCCGGCGAGTGATCAGGGCACTCCGCCTCCTTCTCCGGCTCCTCCGACGCGTGAGGGCACTCCGCCTCCTCCTTCGCCTACTCCGGCGTGTCGGAGCAGTCCGCCTCCTCCTCCGCCTCGTCGGCAACGGCGGAAGACAGACGCCGCCGCTCCGGCTCCTCCGGCGCGTCGGAGCACTCCGCCTCCTTCTCTGCCTCGTCAGCAACGACGGAAGAGAGACGCCGCCGCTCCGGCGGCTAGCAGTACAAGCAGAGGCGGGAGGCAATTCAGATACGGTCCATCTCTCAAGCCTTTGGAAAAGTTACCATATGAGAGGACCGAGCAGGAAAACGAGGACATATGTCGTGCCCAAGTGAGGGACCATTTTGCAAAGAAAACTCCACCTCCGAAGGAGAAGCTAGATCCGGTGGAAGTGAAGCGCACTATCGATGCCCTGAAGCGACCACCACCGCCTCTGCCGCAATCCAACTATGACCGCATTATTCATAAGACATATGAAGAAGCGCGGCGGTCGGGAAGTACTTCCAGTGATGCAAGGTTAGCAGAATGAAGAAGTGGGAAAACAATTCCCCAGCTCGGCGAACAGGAGAAGCAATCGTGCCCCCCACTCAAGGTGTCTAGCGATATCGTCGCTAATCATCCGGTGCTACTGCCCGGTACCAATCCTGGTGATTACTTGGGGGATGATGTAATTTTTGAAACGTCTGAGGTAACAAAAGAAGAATATAAATACGTGCACGGGAAGCCTCTCGTCAAACCTGATCATCCTCCTCTAACAACGATGATGTACAAATTGCATGAGTGGTACATGAAAACCTGCAGGGAGTCTAGGAGAGACACTATGTATGTGGTAGTGAAACCAGAGCACGAATTCATTGGACTTCCCGTGATGCCTATTGAATTTGTGGAGTTATTTCAGTTATACAATCAACTGGCCCTCGACAAACAACTCATGACTTCCTACTGTCTGTAAGTATTACTTCTATAGTTAAGTCTCTAGCTCAGCTCGTTCATTGCATGTATATATAATTATCCTCACTATATTATGCAGATTGAAGATCGTCGAATGCAAAAAATAGGAATCTTCGACGTTGGGTTCATTAGCCCAGATGCCGTAAATGAATGGACGGTACGAAACTCAATCAAAGAGACCGAGGAGAACTTGCTAAAGTCGTTCCTTATACATCAAAACAAAGGGGAAATACTCTTTCCTTACAACTTCAAGTGAGTGTTGCTGTCTTCTCTGTATACTCGGTTTCGCTTACTCGAGGTTAAGTAATGTAATTGATGAGTTATATATGCGTGCGCAGTTTCCACTTTATTCTGCTATCCATTAAGCTTGACGGGGCATTAGTAACTGTCTTAGATTCGAGACGTAAAGATCCCGAGGATTATGCGGACATGACTGCAATGCTCAAGAAGTAAGTTTAGTCAATACCGGGACCATATCGGCATGCAACTTTCGTTAATTTCCTGATATCAAGTAATCATTTTCTTTGCCTGGCAGGGTTTGGAAGAAGTTCACCCGAAAGGTTCCCGGTCTAAACAAAGAGTTGCGATTTACGCACCCCAAAGTAAGTAGTACTAGCTAGTTCCGCGCATCTCTAATTGATTCAAATTTTCATCAATATATCATTACCATGCTTGCTTATCAGTTTGATTGAACTCTATTCTCGTAAAGTGCTTGTACCAGAAAGAAGGGACTGTTTTATGTGCATACTACGTATGCGAGTTCATTCGCCACTCGACCTCTGAGCGGGGCTTCTCTGACAAACAATTTGAAGTACGTAAATAATATTCACAATTTTATTTTATATATTACCATCAATTGTGTTGAGTTTTATTCATATATATGCATGTATTGACCCCCTTCTTTAAATTAGATCTGGCAGATGCGGGATGAACTCCTACCACATGATCGCATACGAGCAATTCAAGAGGAATTGGCGGGATTCTTTCTTGACCACGTCATACCTAAAGACGGAGAATACCATGCGGATTTGTGATTGGATCTTAGGTAGATGATGTTAGGGGTTGTAAAAGATGTTATATTGTATATATGTAGTACCGTCGGATAGATATACGAAAACTTGTTGTTCGACCAATCTCTCGGAGAAAGAGAGGTCAATCACTTCTCTCTGTATATGTTCATGACGATCTTGTGTACTTAATGGTTCCTTCATTTGCTTACTAGCTAGTGTGTCGAGTTCTCTCTATAGTAGCTAGCGTCGACCAAGCACGGAGAAAGAAAGGACACTTCTCTCTATTAGCTAGCTAACACAATATGAAACTCCTAAATTAACCCTACAAAACCCCCTAACCCCCCCCCCCCCTGTCAAAAAAAACCCCAGCTCCTGCCAGATGCTGACGCGTGGATACCTTTTGGTCCCGGTTGGTGTTACCAATCGGGACTAAAGGTCCTCCTGCCTGGGCGCCCTGCAGTGGCCACGTGGAGCCCCTTCTGTCCCGGTTTGTAAGCGATCCGGGACTAAAGGTTTTGGGCTTTAGTCCCGACCCTTTAGTCCCGGTTCCAGAACCGGGACAAGCGGGCCTCTGGAACCGGGACAAATGGGCCGTTTTCTACTAGTGGTGTCAGCAGACTCTGCCGGAGGAGGCCCCCGAGCAAACTCCTCACAGTCCAGCTCTATCTCTGCTGCCTCAGCCGTCTCCGCCGCGTCAGCACATTCCGCCGCCTAAGCTGTCTCCACCGCGTCAGCACACTTCTCCGGAGGAGGCCCCTCAACAAAATCTGCCGCGTCAGCTTACTCCACCTCCTCCGCTGCCTCAGCACCGGCGGAAGAGAACCGCCGCTCAGGCGGCTAGTAGTACAACTGCGAAGAAATCCAAAGAAGGTACAATAAGCGTCAAGAAGGCTCCTGCCAAGTTACCATACCAACTGAGTGATGGGGAACTCAATAAGGTTGTGGTTGCTGATGTGAAAAGCCAGCTTGCACCGACACGGCCCGGGCGAAAGGAGCAAATAGATCCAAGAAAAGCGAAGCGCAGTTTGGAAAACCTTACAAAACCACTGCCGCCTCCGCCGCTATCAAACTAAGACCGCTCTATTATCAAGTCACATAGAGAACAGCAGCGGTCGGGCAGTAGTGCAAGGGGGAAAACAATTCCCCAGCTCGGCGAACAGAAAAACCAATCGTGCCCCCCGCTCAAGGTGTTTACCGATATCGCTACTGATCCGGGGGTAGCGGCCACTGATCTTGGTTTCACTCTTGGTGATTACTTAGGCGAGGAGGTACAGTTCCCCATGGCTGAGTTAGCCTATAGATACGAGCACGGGAAGCCTCTCGTCAGACGTGAGGAGCTAAAGCATCTACCAACACAAATGCGAAGATTGCATGAGTGGTACATGGAAGCCTCAAAGGAAGGGACCAACTATATCATTGTGGGAATTAAAGATGAGCATTACTTCAATGGAGAGGAGGAGATTTACATTGAATTTGAAGAATTATTTCAGTTATACAATCAAGACGCCATCGACAAATCTATCGTGATTTGCTATTGTTTGTAAGTATCATTTCTGTAATTAAGTCTCTAGCTCAGCTCGTTCATTGCATGTATAATTATCCTCACTATATTATGCAGAAATAAGATCCTCGAATGCAAAAGAGAACAAATCTATGACATTGGGTTCATTAACCCAAATACTATTCATGAAGTTACGGTACAAATGAACGCCAAGGATACAAAGAAGATCTTGCTCAGGGCGTTAATTGAACAACAAACCAAAAGGGAAATAATATTTCCTTACAACTTCAAGTGAGTGTTATACTGTCTTGTACACATTCTGTTTCGCTTACTCGATGTTAAGTGTAATTGATAAGTTATGCGTGCGCAGCTTCCACTTTATTTTGCTAGTCATTCAGTTTGACGCAGGAAGAGTACTTGTCATGGACTCGTTATGTAAAGACCCTGAGATGTGGGCGGACCTGCAAAAAATGCTCCAGAGGTAATTTCAATCATTATCGCACTATATCGACAACTTTCGCTCATTTTCTGATATCAAGTAATTAATAACTCATTTATTTATTTTCTTTGCCGGGCAGGGTTTGGAAAGAGTTCACCAAGAAGGCTAGGGGTGAATGGAAAGAGGAGCTGCAATTTCGACCACTCAATGTAAGTAGTACTAGCTAGGTCCGCGCATCTCTTTGATTCTAGTTTCAATACCATTATCATGCTTGATTATTATTTTGATTGAACTCTATTCTCGGAAAGTGCTCGAGGCAGGGATCCAGGAATAATTTATGTGGATACCACGTTTGCGAGTTCATTCGCCAGACGACCTGTGAGACGGACGGAATGTTAGAACAAATTGAAGTACGTAAACAATATTCACAATTTTATTTTATTACCATCAATTGTGTTGAGTTTCATTCATATATATTGACCCCCTTCTTTAAATTAGATTCAACGGATGCAGGACGAACTCCTACCAAAGGATCGCTTGCGAGCAATTCAAGAGGAATTGGTGGGATTCTTACTTGAAGAGGTCATACCTAAAACCGGAGAATACCATCGGGAATTGGTAGCTCATTTTGGTAATTAGATATTAGGGATCGTAAGGGATATTATATTGTATATATGCATGAACGTGTACTATTGTAGTAGCGTCGAATATATATACGAAAACTTGTTGTTCGACCAAGAAGCACGGAGAAAGAGGTCACTTCTCTATATTCATCACGATGTTGTGTAATGGTTCTTTCATTGCTATATATATGTAGTAGCGTCGAGTTGAATGAAAAACATAAAATAAAAATGAAAACCCTAAATGAAAAAGAATTGAATGGTAAACACAAAAAAAAGTAAACACAAAATGAAACCCCTAAACCCTTCAAAACCCCTCCCTCCAAAACCCCTAAACCCCTAAACCATCCAAAACCCCACCGGCCTTTTAGTCCCGGTTGGTGTTACCAACCGGGACTAAAGGTCCTCCTGCCTGAGCGCTGCGCAGCGGCCACGTGGAGCCCCTTTAGTCCTCGTTCGTAACACGACCGGGACTAAAAAGGGGGGGGGGCCTTTAGTCCCGATTGCTTAGTCCCGGTTGCTCAACCGGAACTAAAGGCACTTACGAACCGGGACTAATGTCCCGTTTTCTACTAGTGCCCTAATCATAAAAGCAACTTGCCCCTTCCTACATAGTCGATACATCAAGTGTTCATGCCTAGGGCTTGCAGATTTGGGGTCGCAAAATGGGCATGCTTATGGGAAGACACTTACCGTCACTTGAGCTAGCTGGTATCAGAGAATGCCAAGTGTGCCCTTGCATGGTAGTAGTGTTGAGATAATAGGCAATTTTCCGAGTAAATTAATCCAAGAATAAATCATGAGCATGACGTAAACAATACTAAACACATACTGATATTTGTTCATATTATCGCGTGCTAGACAGATAATAGAAACATCTATGCAGATCACTAGTACGACTAACACAGGAATAAACGGGAGCGGGATAAACGTGTTATACCCTCCGATAGGCTAGTTGGCCGCAACCGCGGTAGTGGCGGCGGCAGCATCCTCGGCCGCCTTCTTGTCGGCTTCGAGCTTCTCAGCGGCAGCACGGTCGGCGTCAGTTGGCGGAGACATGGTGATGATGCGGACGTAGAGGAAGTGGAACACCATGTACGCGGTGAACGGGACGGAGTCGATGGCGGCAGCAGCAGCAGCAAAAGGAACGAGCGCAAGGAGCAGATGTGATCTGATCTCGTGGTGGCTAGGGTTGGCCGATGCCTCGCATATATATATGCGCGTCCGGGTGGAGAGACGTGGGCTGGACCCACGTCCGAGTCGGCAACAACCCACGATCCGACGTCTCAGATTGTGGCGTGGCGGGCGGCGGAGGAGAAGTGCGCGGGGGCTCTTCTCTTCTCAAGCTCCAATAGCAGGTGGAAGAGAAACTATTATAAGAAGGTTCAACTCCTTCTCCACTAGCGGGGTGGGACTAAACCTCCCACCACCTCTTGAGATGCCACCTACATGGGCCCTTAGAGATTTTTCTGAAATTGTCATATGGGCTCTAGGCCCATCTCATGTTTCAACAAATAGTAGTAGCCATTATTATTTTAAACAGATGTAACTTTATTCATACATGAGAAACATTATAGGTACAATGTTATTTCTACAACTACAAATTACAATGAAATCTCTTAGGAAGATCATCCCATGGTATCATTACATCCTTACAAGAGGAAATACAACCAAAGCTTCAGTAAAGAGTTTGCAGTTGGATCGGAACAATATTGTCACTCTTTCATCCGGACAAACTTGATTATGACTAAAGGTTGTGAAAAGCTCCACCATCACTATCCAAAAAGATGTGAAGCCGCTAACATGAATGATCTTGGGTTGGGGATCTTTACCCTTAGAAGTCCAGGTTGTCGAACCACAAGTAGCCAAACATTGAGGAAGGGCTTCAACTTCACAAAGAATAAAACCAACAAAAGGAAAACGGCATAAAATACCACAAAGTCATCAAATCCGAATAATCGGTTTTGTGAAGACACAAACCTCAATGGCTCCATGGCAGTGCCATAATAGAGAAAGAACGACCATACTTGTATTTGTAAAAACACCACGTTCACCACTAGACATGCTGACAAAGACCACCAAACTCCGAGGATCTGAGTTCCCTCCACCTCTCACTGCCAAGATTATCAGCAGATGGGCGAGGGGAATGATCGAATGAATTTCATGGGGTGGCTGCTGTTCTTTGTATGCATAGTACTAACCACTGTTGACATTCTGTGCATCACATGAACGATGATCATATTGGTGCATTGCAACTGACCAGCCGCAGTCACGTGGAGCTCGCGCAGTTTCGATGGTAAACGAACGACGAAGACAGTGCAACGAGAGTTGCCACGGCCGCTGCCACTCCTACAACGGCGGCAATGGCCCACGCCAAAGCACCGCCGTGCCAGCCGTCCGGTGGATGCTCGATGGCATGCGACGCTAGTCGGATTTGCACGACGCTGTCACCCAGGGAGAAGCTAACATTGAAGAACGCAGCGGCGGCCGGGACGATGCTGTCCTCCGGCGGGGTGTACTCTTCACCCTGCAGAGGCTTCATCACAGCTTCGAGCCACACACGCCTTCCCAGCGCAAGGTTGGCGATACTAATGGCGAAGTACATTTGCACATCCATGTCGCTGCTATATAGTGATTGGCTCTCCCCAACTGCAAGTATTTAGATACAGATGGAGTAATAGCTATAGCTAAATGGTGATAGTAATGTGTTTCGGGAGGAAAAAGGATCTGGCGCATTTATAGTCCTAACTGTACAGAAAAAAAAAAAGGAATCACAACTTGTCCTAAATGGCACTTGGAAGCTCCGAGCATCGAGAGCCACGAGCCAAGGAACAATGATATGTACAGCCCGCGCTACTTCGTAACAACAACGTAATTACCAGGCGCCAACGATAATTTATTTGTTTTATGCAGGGTCCGGCGTCTCCCAAGCATGAGATTAGTTGTTTCTGTCACCACGAACCTTCCTGCAACAAAATATTAGTAACTTTATTCAATGGATGTATCGGCCGCTTGACGATTAGGCAATTAATCAACAAATTAAATCTTAAACTGAGAGATTTAACGAAAAGGCAGCATCTCAAATGTCCTACTAGATCCCATGATCAATCCCTTCCCAGTACAGGTGCTAAGCCTGCCACTTAGACGAAAAATTTGATGTGACAAGATAATTAAGAGGAGAGAGATAAATGTGGTGATCTCAGGAAGAAACAATGTCAAGCGCGGACCTAAGAAAAACATTTAAATAAGAGAAACCCACCAATGCATGAAGAACTTTAGTTGCTAGGTCATTTAATGAAGGATGTTTAGCTACAACAAGTTAAGTACCTATGCATTGGGGGCTTCAGTTGCTAAGCTATTTAATATGCTTAGCACCTCATCTTAACCGATACAATGGAAGTGGCATCAGAATTGAGATGTGCAGTTCACGAAATTTAGATGTCCAAAGTATGTGGATCAAATCTCAAACTATTAATGATTATTATATTGAAAAAATGACGGTGGCCAAATCCCGAGATGGCTATGAAAATTCACCAGTGCAATAGTTGAACCCCCATATCCCTCCTGTCTTTTTTACTCTGCATATTGGATTTGTGTCAAGTCAAACTTTACAAAGTTTGACTAAATATATATTTTAAAATATCAACATCTACAATATCAAATATACGTTCTATGAAATTCATAATTAATCTAACAATATTGATTTGGCATTGTGAATACTGATACATTTTTCTATAAGTTTGATCAAAGTAGAGATACTTTGACTTCGGACAAAACTAATATGCAGACTAAAAAGGACCGGAGGGAGTATGCAAGAAGAAAAGGTATCAACATAGTCTGCAGGACGGTGTGGATTGCATCGTTCATGCGAAGCATCAAAGCAGACCGGTGGATTGCCCATCATACAACTATAGTACATGCATAGCAGTTTCGATCAAACTATTTGTAGTTAATGTACCTATTAATTCTCGGGAAAACAAGAGTATGCTCACATACCGATGTAGCAGTGGTCTTTGTTAGTGTCGAGGAGCCCATGGTTAACGTAGATCGGTGGTCGTGGACATCATAGAAAATAGATAATGTGTTGGACTATGATCTTCATCCACATCGCTCCCAAGGGATACAATCGTCATCGCGGAGCGAGCAGGCTATGATGCCTCTTGCAAGGCGATCAGGAGGGACTCCAAGGTACCTAGATGACCCAAAAAATCTACATTCACAGGCTTATCACATGGGGATTACGGGCCATTCCTTCTAAAGTTCTAATTCTCTCCAAGCCCCCTGAATTTCAGGTGGGTGTGGCCCAACCTTCCCCCTTAATCCAATCAGAACCTGCCAAGTCGGAGTCACAATGTAAAACCCCCATAATAAGCCCGTGAATGTAACATTGTTGCTGGATGACCCCATGAGCTATGTTTGCCTCCTCCGTCTGCCTTGCAAAAATTAGTGAATACTTGTGTGCTCTTATCATACCCAGCGTATTTCCATCTCATGCCCCACCATGATCAGCACAGCGGATCAGGAAGGCTTCTTGTGCTCTTGGTGCGTCCTTCATTTGAACTCATGCTCCAGTCAATTGATCCAAACGTCCGAACTATGAGAGAGGGACATACATTGTATTTCATTTCCGCATCAGAAGCGCGGCCAGGAAGCAATTAATTTTTGCGTTTATTTGGTTTTGAACCGTGAACCTCTTATTTCCAACTTGTATGCACCAGTTCACCGCAATCGAAACTGAAGGAGGGAGACGGTCAATAGACATGGGATCACATTTTTTTTTCATTCAATACCGCATTGGTAGTCTTGAACTTGAGACTTCATGGCTCAAATACCATATTTAATTCATGTTTTTGCCTATTCATCCAAAAGTCCAAACTGTACGAGAGCTGTGGACATGATACTCCAACATCTTTTACCGCACACCTCTTTCACACATTCCATGTGCAGCACAAAATTGGGTGCCCCCATATGCACACTTTTTGTGCGACCTTGAGTTGAACAACGTTTAACTCCTCCGCTCCATGGCCTTTGCAGAACGGTGTTCTTCCCTCGGCATCCTTGGTACAATCGGGGTGTCGGTCTGTGTGTGTGTGTGTGTGTGTGTGTGTGTGTGTGTGTGTGTGTGTGTGTGTGCATATTTTGGCACCACCGTGGGCTTTGCGGAAATCAGTACTACCTTGAGCACAGTTTGCCACAATCAGTATACTGACAGCGACGCACACCTCCATGAGGCGTGAGCAATGCACAAGCCTGATCGCCTGGCCTTCTGCGCTCTTTGCGCAGTTATCCTCCTAACACCCCCCCCCCCCCCCCCCCCCACCTCCCCCCAATATTTGGTGCAGTGGCCAGACTTTTCTTTCTACTGTCGTCCACACTTCATTGGCACATTGCCGAACCCTCACCTGCGGAGAATGCAGAAATCCTTCACCACTCTTGCTGCACCCAAAGTGTTTGCGGGAGATGTGGATCCTTTATCTACTGTTGGAACTATGTCCATAATGGGTATTCTGTTTCCGTACCTGCAGGAAAGTCTGTGTCAGTAATAGCAGATTGGCATGATCCAAGACACAAAGATAACTCCAGCATCACATGCCCACTAATACAATTTGATTTTAACCCCATCGTCGTTAACTCTGATAGCCAAGTCATGGTTCAAACTATGCTGAACGTTGGCGATCCTTATACTCCTGCCGTACCAATCTTTGCAGATTGTGTGATTCTCACGAAAGTAGGTTGCCGAAATAGCATATGCTACTAAGCAGCAAGTCCAATCCTGGTTGGATGCCCCCCCCTAGGTTCATTCAGCCTAGCTATGATTGTAAATGATTTACTCTTGTTTGAAGAATAAGACGTTATTTCCCTGTCAAAAAAAGAGAACCTTCCCTTCCAAATATTTGAAAGGGCCAAAATATTCTCTTGAATTCAATAAAATATATGAAAATTTTGAAATAAATCAAAAATTATTGAACTCCAGTGAACTACTGAAATTGTCAAAATATTTTGTCCAAAAGGTAAATATTTTAGTGTATGCAGAAATTACTCAAATCAGTGAATTTAACATTAAGAAAAAAAACTACGGACTTAACGAGACGAGCTGCCGAGCATTCTTTAAGCTCGCGAGCTACAAGGTTTTGATCCATCAAGATCATGTTGTACGCCTTGTAGTTGTTGCTGGTCTTCAGCCTTGGATCCAAAGCTTAGTCATTTTTTACCACCACGAACTTCACCAGCCCTTTACCCAAAACTTAGTACTCATGTCGTTTGCTAGTATTGATGGATAGAGACCACCCCTGGATAAGCCAAATGAACGGCTCATATTGACGGGTCCCTGCGGTAAATAACTTCCAAAAGTATTGTAACGAGCAACACGATGGATCTAACTGATGGTAGTAACAGCAACAGCATGCATGGCTCAAGGCTGACACAAAAACAGGCATGGCAAAGCAAAAGATGACCAGCGAGGAACCTCTTGCGGCGACTTAACGAGGCTCCCAATTCCCCTCGACCGGCCTCCCAACCGAGCTCCCGGCGGCGATCGCAGACGCTGGCACATGAGCCGGAGGCGGACTCAGCGTCCTCGCCCGGCGGGGCTCGAGGTGCGGCTCTGCCGGGTCCGGCGCTGCGATGCATGTTGCAAGGCAACGAAGAAGGGACGAGAGCACAGCAAGTGGCATGGATCGATCGATCGGGTGGCGCTTAGTTTACTCCGTCCATGCTTCCTTGGTTTTGAGTTATCGATGCGTACGTCCAACAAGGCAATGCATCGAAAGGTCCGAGTAGCTTTGTCACACTCGCATCGGCCTCCTGCTTCTATCCGCTCTTGAGGTAGCTAGAGAGTTGTTGGTGACAGATCGGTGAGATTCCAACTGGAAAAGTCGGCACCGGGAGCCCGAGGTGTACCGCAATAGGCAAGTAGCACTTGTATCATATGTAGAATACGTGCGTGCCTGACAAGTGCCAAGCCATGCATTTTCAGTCGCATGTATATTTGGCTACTGCAACACCCGTCGTTCACAAGTCTAATTCAGAACTACTCCGCGGGCGCGCAGAGTAGTACGTACTCCTTCTTTTTTTTTTTTTTTTTTTTTGAGGAAAGTACGTACTCCTTCTATTTCAGAATGTAAAGTTAGACACAACTTTTGATCTATAATTACTCCCCAGATGTATCATCATAAAATCAAATACTAATATATTAATTATTGTTGGTCGATGACTTTTCTTAATGAATAAAAATTATCTTGTGATTCCAAACAGAGAGTGCATATATCTTTTTTGTTTGCGTTATGTTGTTTCTACAAAAAGAACTCGAGCAATATGTGTGAGCTTCCAGACGTTTTTTAACAAGACTTTGTTGTTCTCTCGAGAATATGCACATGTGACCTATATATAGTTCGATCATTACAATGTTCGATGAATACAATAAGAATATCCATAATCAACTAATAAGTGACAAATAGTACAAATGAAATTCGGAGCCTATCAACGTCACCATCAGCACGCCAACTACTAATACCTAGCAAACATAGAAACTCAATAAATATAACAAAACTAATACTAGCAAATAGTTGCACCACACCACTCCTCAAAGTGCTTGCTCCCTGTGATCATATATATATACTCTCCTTGTATTCCAGCTTCTGAGAGCGTGCTAACAGACCAATACTGCAACTTCTCAAGAGAGAGAAAACACCAAGACTGCATCCAGTACATCACATGCCGCAGTTGAAGACCTCCTGAATTGGATGATAAAATAAGCCTTTGTCAATCACCATATTGTAGAGCTTTTCGGAGTAGGGCCAGGTGGAACATACTGAAACCCATATTAAATACTTGAACTGAAGAAGGTGCTACAGCATCTACCATTTCAAAACTCAAAACAACATACTCCTGAATAATTAACAAAACATGGAGCTGCGACAAACATTACCCGCAACAGATGATGGTAGCGGCGCTGACGAGGAGCCCCTCCATCGAGGCACCGCCCCCATGGTGAGGAGATGGTACGTCCCTGTCGATCGCCGTCACCCTCACGTGGATCGCGTCCATGGCTAAGAAGATCGTGAGTAGCATGGGCAAGCGCTGCCCGTCGCCGTTCGTCTGCTCAACGGAGAGCGCGGACGGGCATGCATAGTCTTAGTTCTAAAAACTTGGTTGGAATATGGTCGTCTTAGGTGGTTGTCTAGGTGTCTGGCATATGCCATGTGGGTGCGCATGTCGGTCATGAGTGGAGTATATGTAGCGACAGCTGCACAAGCTGCGGCGCGCCCGCGAGGTGCCGCGCAGGAAGTGCCAAGTCAATATAATGTTGTCTGCCTCCGACCGGCCGACCGCACATTTAGAACCAGTCTTCCTAGTTCGGAGTAGTACAGTAAAAAAAAGTCAGATTTGGATGCATGCTCTTTTAAAAAATTGTGGGAAAAGATAATTAAAATTTTACTCACAATCCAGCATATGTGGACGGTAGGTTGAAAATCTCGTTAACATCATACCTCACAGTACATCTGAAATTTCTCAAATTCCACTCAATTTTAACGAATTCTGAGCTACTTTAAATTTGATTTGAAATTAGTTTAAATTATCTGAAATTTCAAGGCTACAAATATTTTGGTAAACACTAATTTTCAGAAGTTTTGTTGAAACCTAGAATAATTAATTTGAATTCTCTATTATCGTGCGACCATAGCTTGAACCTTGAACATGGTCTTTCAGTTTTTGTTTCCCTGAAAATTGTACTAGATGTGCATGCATATATGCTTTGCTGAAATTTTATCTTTCGATTTTCGTCATTTTCTTCCATCGTTACAGTTTTCCCAGGTGTTGACATACCTTTTAGTTTCGAGCTTTGTTACGGTGATTGGCGAGTTACAATGTGTACTTTCAAGTAACTCCCCTGCGGATTTTTACTGGCCGTTGATCTTAAATAATTTTTTAACAATATTGATTTTATTTACAAAGGGTAGTAAAGTAATTGTCGTACTGCTTGTTCTATCCCACGCGAGGCCTCCACCACGTTCTTCCCGAATACCTGGCAAAGCTTAACCTAATCGAGCCGCTTACTTACTAGGGTAGCCGCCGCCGCCGCGGTGCCTTCAACCCGTACTGACCATAGACGGCAAGCGAGGTGCCGGACCAGAGCGCCTCCACATTAGTGCAGTAGCGCCGCCTTTGGCGGAATCCCTACGCCCCTTGGACACATCGATCCTCTGGGGGGAGCTCGCCGGCGCTCGAGACACTCAACCTGGCGTAAAACAACCTCACCGGGGCAAGTGTTCGGGAATGGAGTCCTGCTCACGGTCAACCTCACCTACACTCCGGGAGCTGCACCACAAGTCTGTCCCGCGCGCGGTGGCAGCAGCGCGCGCCTGAAGCAAGTTCACAGCTCTGTTCGGCGGCTAGCACATGTACAGCCGGTGGTACCTCGTCGGCGGCGCCGGGGGATACGAGTCCGGGGCATGGCCATGGCCGTTGACGGCGTTCCAGAGGCTGTGGTTCACGTGTGCCGACGTGCGTCAAGGAGCTACAAGGCCGAGTTCCCACCCGCCCGCACCGTGATTGGCGTTAAGAAGCTCTCTGACGCCCAACGGCGAGGGACGGAGACGCAGTACGCAACCTGATCACCGACGACGTGCTAAAGGAATTAGGCCACCTCGACCGGCTCCGGCACCGGAACATCATCCGGCTCCTCGGGTGCATGCACAGCGACGCGGACGCCATGATTCCGTACGACTTCGTGCTCAACAGCACCCTGTGGGAGGCGCTGCACGGCAGGCCGCTGGAGTCCAGCACGATGCTGGTGGACTGGGTCTCCCAGTACGAGCGCTCCTGCTAGTCCGTGTCCGTCGTCGCAGGCTCCATCGGCTACATACACCGCACCTGAGTAAGAGCGACATCTTGGGTGATGCTGTTGGTGCTCCGCGTCACCGTGCTGTGTAGTGGCGGCAAATTAATTAACGTCCAGAGCGGAGCCACCCTCCCGACTGGCGTGGGAAAATTTTCAAAGGAATTGACGGATCTACCCCTTAAAAATCTAATTTTATCCCACCAAAATTTTGTACTGGCCCCACCGTTACTTGTAATTTCCAGTACTTTCAATCTCGTAACTCTTCGTAACTCTTATTTTTCCATCGTCGGATTGGGGTAGATAGACGGCTCCTAAAATCGCCAATCACCGTAAAACGTTTTCCTTTGTAAAAGTCTTCTATAAAAGCTAAAATACAGGTACATAGCACCAGAAATTTTTAATTTGTGTCTTGAGACCATATAGTGACATAATCACAAACAAACCACCAACATGGTATTCGGTGGCCAGGTTGATTAATTATTTGCTTTGGTTTAATCTGACGCTCACTTTCACAGAGCATAGATAAGCCCGTGTCCTTGATGCATGCTAGCTCCTCGCCGAGGTGTTTTCTTGTCGATCCGTCCAAGAGAATTCTCTTTCTCTCAGAATCCCTTGTCCCTCTCTCCGATGCTAGCAGACCATAGTATTTTCCAGCTGAGGTACTACATTAACCACTCCTATGGATAGAGATAATTAATTAACAGGGGTAAAATATTGTCATTTTCATTGGGATCTTAGATTAAATTAGGACGGTACTGGTTACGCCAGCGTATCAGAATTAGTTGTGTGTACCTTCAATTCGCCATAGCTTTTGCTAGCTGTCCGTTGATTATTTTCTTTTACTTTATATATGTTGAGAAAAGTATATTTTTTCCCCGTCAAGTTGTTGCTCATTAACATTTGAACCCTTTTTTTAATACATACATTTTTTTGAGTAACTTTTATATATACATTTCGTCCCTCATGTTTACAACTAGACAAGGTTAACACGTAACTGGTTTTGGACTCCCACTTCCAACGTGTGGACTTTCGAGATTTGCTCTTCCACCATTTAAAAAAAAATGTATCAAGTTTCCATGGCCCTTCCAATAGGAAAACGATTACAATCAGCTGGCCGATCACTTGTAGAGTTCCACCACATGCGCTGCCGTCAGACACGAGTTTGATTAGAGGACGCCCAACCTCTAATGAGCCGGCTAGGACCTCCCTCCGTCACCTTGACATTTTTTCTGAAACATCATATGTGTTGCAGAAGTTCTTTCGCAGCAACATCCATGTTACAAAAAAGTTAAGACTGGTTTTTTTTTGCAACATCACCTATGTTGCAGAAGTGCTTTCACAACGACACTCATATTTCAAAAAAGTTAAATTGAAAAACAAAATTCTGCAATAGAACCTACAAAAGGCCTGTTGCAAAGGCTTCTGCAACATTGTCTTTGTTGCAGTGGTGGTGTGGAAAGGGTCAGGCCGCTGAATGGCCCTAGATCAAATGGTTGTGGAGGTGACAGATCCTTTAGAAAGACCCGCCAGCCGACGCGTAGCGTCTCCCCTTCCAATAACACATGCGAAACAAATAGATCAGGTCAATATATATATAGAGGACTAGCGATGCAAGTATTGTCCAGTTCGCTCATTGATTACCCATGCGCCAATCATCTTAATTCCTTTCAGTTGTATCACCTTGACGCAACAATTTGAGCAAATGAGAACTCCTGTTATCATACAAAGAGTTCAAACCTATGAGAAAAAGTAGACACCATGTCTAGACAAGATGTTGAACGGATTTATGTCCCCGTGGACGAGGACACACAAGCTTATCTTATATATGTGCATCATGGCTGCATGTGTGCCAAACAACGGGGTAGAACTCCATGGATTATTCTCATCAAACTTTGCCATGCATGCATGATCGATGGAACCGTCGTAACGTCGATCATTCGACCCAGGAGCTCAAAGTTGAGTGAATGTAGACAATGTGTATATTTCAGGATCATGTTCCCCCGCTCGGTGTCTCCATGGATGGCACTGTTCCAGGGCTGCATGCATGCCCAAACCACGAGATTAATATATTGTGATGGATGAATCAATATTCTCACCAAATTAACTCTGCATTCCGTGGCCGGTGAAGCTAGGCCGGGGACGTCGATGGCCATGTGACCGATACATGCATGCCGACGAGTAGACGAGCACAAGCGTGGACTTAACGGTGCACGACATCGCTGCATGCATGCACCTGCATGGCTAGTGTGCCTGAGGTGCTGCACGCCAAAACCTTCCAAAGCTAGGCATGCATGCATGGTAAAGCGAAATTAAGGTGGACACCATGTTACCATGCCATGCACCGGCTCGCAAGAATCAGCTTGGAACTGCTGAGTCCTGATATATAGCACCCGATCGACATAGTTTTGTGTGTACCTGCGCCGGCCTAGTAGCCGTGAGCAACGAGACAAATTATTTAAGCAGCTGGGGTAGCTAGCTTAGGGCGAACCCATCGATCTAATGAAGTCAACGAACAACGGCTCAAAGTGTAGGTTTCTTCCAGTGGTACGTACAAAGTGGGATGGGTTTCTCAGCCTCCAATAGCTACGGTTTAATAATAGGTTTTGTTCGCCCCCTCGGTGGCTGTGGCCCGCTCGTCAACCACGCCGGCGGCATATCCAAACAATATACTCCGGCGAGTGGCACCAAACTTAACCCATTGGAGGCTCTTGAACCGAACGGTAGTGCATGGGAGGCTCTCGCGAGTGAATGGTGGCGTTCGCGCTACGAGGCAGCCGCACATGAACGCGCGAAGAGCCCTCCCCGCCCACCACTAACTACTACCCCCTCCTAAACACCTTCTTTCCTTCAAAAATATTTTTTTGACATTTCTATCATAGAGAATTGCTATGCCAATGTTATCAGAAGAAAATCAATTTACAATGTGTTCAAGGACAGTCATGTTGCAGCATAGAAGAAATTGTCATGCTATAGATATTACAACATGACAAATGTTGCATGGAATTGCCTTGCTATATGAGAGAAATTTGCAAACCTATTCAGGAATTGCCATGTTGGAAGAGGATTGTCATGCTATAGAAGAAAGAAAAATTGTCCTACATCATAGAAATGTGCTACACATGTCCATAAATTGTCTTGCTACAACAGAGAAAAATGATATCCTACAACAAAACAAATTACCACACATGTTTCAGGAATTTCGATCTAATGATGTAACATCAGAGGGAACTGACATAGTTTAGAGAGAAATTGATATGTTACATCAGAGAGAAATTTTCACATACGTTTCAGAAATTGCCATGGTATATTAGAGGGAATTACCATACTACACACAAAAGTTCCCATGCTCTAGATAAATAATTTGTCATCCGGATGTGATTTTGAGTTGGCCAGTAAGGGATAAAACTGGAAATGTGGGTGTAGGTTACGCCGCGCAAAATCGCGTCGTGGGAGCAGGCATTTTGTGTCATTCGCTCAAGGGGTGGATGGAGTGAACGGTGCACCCATGCTGTAATTGCGTTAACATTCACGCATGGGATCGGATGTACCACAGATCGTTCGCTCAGGAAATAGTTCCCAGAGAATGTTCACTCTATATCATTTCCCTTTTTTTATTGAGGGGCGGAATTTATGGTTGTGAAGGGATTGAGTGGTCAACTAGAGAGAGAGGAGGGGTGAATAGGAGACTTCAAATTTTAAGGCCATGTAGATAAAGTAGGTTCTCTTGTTATGCAACTAGGTGAGAACAACCTATATGCAAGCCAGCAAGAAACAAAGTATGCAAGGCAATAAACTACATAGAAAGCCAATAAGCACATAAAGCAAGTAAAGGTGGGAGTGCTAATCAGCGTTGAAGAGGTGCCGAAGCCAAAGCTCTGGAGCGCAACCAACTGGCTCACCTTATTCTCCCTTTGAGTCGCCCCCAACGGATGAATCTCAAATCACTCGGGGTTGGTCTTCAAGGCGACCACCACACCTTTAAAAACTTTTCGGAGCACACCACAAGTAAGGGCGATTCTGGGCCTTGGTTCCTCGCGCCTAGGAGCCTGGATCTTCAAGAGTAAGTGTTGGTGATAAACAAGTTGGTGTGATTGGAATCACCTAAGCCGTTTGGTGGAAGTGTAGATCGGGTGAACGGTCCTCCAAATCCCAAATTATGGTGAAATTTGAGTGTACGGATTTGGAGTAACCGAGATTTTTATTGTAGAAATGAAAAATAACTCGAAGTCAATGACTAAGGTGAGAGGAACAAGAAATGGGTGTATTTATACCCCCTACGACAATTTGATGGTTGCCCCACAAGGGACCCCAGGGACCGGGGGTTAAGGGCCCGGGTACACGAACTCACTAGTGTACCGCCCCGTAGGGTGACTCCGGGGACCTAGAGTATGGGACTCTGATGGTATGTGGAAGTTTGGTCCCGTAAGGATGTGTAGCGAGTAGCAAGCTTTCCCTTAGTAAGAAACTACGGTATCAATCCGTGGAGGCAAATGTATCCCGTAGTAGTGATAATGTGTGCAACACAAATAAACTTCACTTGTATTGCCAACAGTACGAATAAGAGTGTCAACCTTGCTAGTCTTGCTAGTTGCACAAAATGATTAAAAAATACTATGGTAGATAATATTTTTCTATTTTAGGAATAAATAAAAGCTGAAAATAAACGTATATGTAAAAGTGGCTGGAAGATTGTTCTTTACACTAAACTAGTTGAATACCCGTGCGTTGCAATGAAATAAGAAAATATAGACACAAACGTGTATCGATTGGCATCGTGGCGGCACGTGCTTTTGGTTGATAGTGAGAAATACAGATTTACTTTTGTTTCTTTCATCCTTAACAATCATTGTGTCCACCTAACGACCATCTTCTTACAAGAAGGCTATGTAGCATCTTTATCCTGGCCCCTCGTTCCCTCCACTTGTATTCTCTTCATTTCCAGTTGCTCTAGTATTGTCATGGCTTAAAAGTATGTCATATCGCCTTGCTATGATCTATACATGAAACATTTCTCACCAACCACGAGAGATGATGGCGTGTTAAATGTCTTATTTACAAGATGTCGCGGTGCAGTGATGTCTCTCATTCTTTGATGGCAACACATATAACACAAATAATGTTTGAGCCACGTCCGGTTTTTCTTCCGCGTCCGGTTTTTACCAACCAAATTAATGTAAGAAAACACCAACGGCCACAGTTTGCCAGCCTAAAAAAACCATGCCAGCACACTAGCCAGCGGCCGATAGAGTTACCAGCACATAAAAAAGATGGACATTGTTCAACCACGCCATACATCTCGGTCGTGGTTCATGCCGGCATACAGAAAAGATGGCGCTCTCGGCCATGGATCAACCATCTAGCTCGAGCATCTCCTTTTGCCTCTTCTCGAACCAAACCCTTCTTCTCGGGGACACCTTGCTCAAGTCCACCATCATGATTTCCAACTCCTTCACCATGAAAGTGAGTGACACCTCTTTTGTGTTGATCTTGGCATTGTCCGCCTCTATCTCGAGCTTCTTCGTTTGTATGTCCGTCTCCATCTCGAGCTTCTTCTTTTGTATCTCGATGTACGCCTTCATTTGCTCTTCTTTCCCTTGACGACGCTTCTCCTTTCTTACTTCCTTTTGGGTATGCATTGAAAAGTTCCCTGCAAGGAAAATGTGGCTGCATCTCGCTTCTCGTCCTTCTTGGAGTTGGTCTTCTCCCTCCGTCGCTTCTCTTCCTCGTCATGGTCGGCGATGGCCGCCAGCCCTCCATTCTTCTTGAGGGCGGCATATTGCTCCTTGAACTCCTCGTCACTAGAAATGATCGTCCAATAATGGATGAGGGTGAACAGCTTGTTCTCATGTTGTGCCTTGAATGCTTCCAAAGCTTGATATGCCTACAAAACAAAATGAAGGCACCAATGTACATTGATATGCAATGGACATGCAAGCATCAATTAATGGAAATCGAAAGGAAGATGAGCATCAAGAATTGTATATCATGTCTTTGATGCCGAGTCCACTCACGGGGTGGCCTTCGATGGTCTCAAGGGTAGCACAAACCATGTTGCACTCTTGTTGGATGAACTCCCACCTCTTTGAGATGTACACTCAACCACGCTTTCTCTCGAACTTGTAGGGCGGGAACTTCTTGCATTCATGGAATTGTGCATGAACTCTCAACCAAAAGATTGATTCTTTTTGCTCGGCGTTGACCTTGGGATGTTGTCCAATATTCTTCCAACATTCGCATATGGGCTTCTCCTCATCCTTTGTGTATGCCTTTGTCCTAATGCTTTGCCGCCTCTTCTTTTGTGCATTGACTTGTTGAGTGAGCTCGTCCGCAAATAAAGGTTCCCCCTTGATTTCCACTTCATCTTCTTCCTCTTGGTTGTAGTCCTCCGGCAATTCTTCGTCTTGCATGAAAGTTGCGTGCATGCCATCTTGGCCTTGCATAAAGGGGTCAGTCATGTCCTCTTGTCCTTGAGTGAAGTGGCCACGGCCATCTTGGCTTTGGTTCTCGTCAGGGTCGAAGCCGAAGCTACCCTTGCCACCCTCGAAAATTATGTTCTCCATGATAAATTCATTGGTTGGGTCATCTTGCGTCAATGTCGGCATTTGAACAAAAGATGGCCGGTGTCGGAACGGTTGCTAGTGGGGGATCTCATGCGGCTTCTTCCTTTGCCCCCGGTGGCGACCCGTCGGCCGCAGGTGAGGCGTTGAGATCGAAGGATGTCGGCATGAGGTGGTCGGTGTGATCAAACTCCCTTCCGACGAGGTGGAGAAGCGGCTGGCTTACGGGTCGTGTTGTAGATGAAAGTCGGACGTCTGCGTTGTGGTGGAAGTGTGTGAGGACTCCGCCGGTGGCAGACGGACAGCCAATGATCCCGTGTCCTTCGTGGGCATGGCGGCATTGGCTAGAATGGCCGGCTCGCCGTGTCCATGGCCGAACCCTAGAATTATCAGGGCCTGGTGCGTTGTCGTGGCCACGACTTAACCCAAACAAAGGACAAAATACGTCGAGGCATTGGAGTTGCTCTACAACGTCAAAATTTCTCTCCCTGCGGCCTGCGCCAGAAGATCTCCGAGATCATGGCCTCCATAGAGGTGGCGTGTACCGCGGGCGGCAAGCCCGCCTTCTTTTGAGCGCTCCTTGCATTCAGCACTCAGGGGCGGCGTGATGCTGACGGTATTCCCATCGTCGAGCCAGCTGCTCTGACGGCTCCTCCTTGGTCTCCTCAGCGCCACGGACGACCGCATGTGGTTGATTGATCGCGTCATCGCGGTGAACATGGTTGAACTGCTTTTTTTTAGGGAATGCCTTCATGGAGCACTTTATTGCAAAATAACCAGCGATACATCGTTCGTTACATCTGGAACAATAAAACTAGGGGGGACATCATCCCGAAAAACCGTAGAATTTGAAACAGAAGCATGTTTAGCTAAGTTGTGTGCCACGTAGTTCTCCTCCCAATTACAATGATGCACCGATATTGATCCAATCCTGAAGGCGATCTGAAAGCAATCCGCAAGTACTGCTGCATATGGAGACCATATTTGAATTGTTCCATTAAACGCTTCGACGAGTTCCAAAGAATCTGTTTCGACGGTAACAGGAACACATTGAAGACCTTCGATGAGAGATAAACCTTACTGAAGAGATGTTGCTTCTTCCGTTGGTGCGTCAAAAATATTATGGACATGCCAACAAGCACCAGCAATTGCCTCCCCTCCATCATTCCTTAACACAGCACCTGCGCCACCAGTACCATTCTCTGAAAACGAATCGTCAACGTTGAGTTTATATGTGTTCCTGAATGGCTTTGTCCACATAACTTTTCGAGGTTCAGACTTACATTGCGCTGCAACAAAATTGCATGTCAAAGCATGGATAGAGAAAGCTGTGCGTGTCCTCTGCCACCATATATACCGTGCTCCCACAAGAATTGATTCCTGGCTGAACTGGTACTTGTCTGACACCGAATCACTGTCTTTTTTGTGGGTGTAGTGACTGCAGTGGTCGTGCCGGAGTGGTTATCGGGCATGACTAGAAATCATGTGGGCTTTGCCCGCGCAGGTTCGAATCCTGCCGACCACGCTTTTTTCCTTTTTCTGTTCCTTTCTCTCTCTCCACTTCTTTCTGTTTAATTTGGAGGAACAAAATTAATGGTGCTAGTGCAGCAGCCGAATGTCACCTCTACGCCAAGGTCATCTTGCAGGACACAGTTTTGTTTTAGAAGCATTGGACATGTGAATTCTACAGTTCTTCTAACCATTGTGATGATGGTGATGATGATGAGATGCATATGTCCACATCATTCACTGAGTTACTGTTGTTTGCACAAGCTCTAGAAGTTCAGTTGTCAACATGTCATGCATATACCCAAAAACGGTGTGCAGAGAATAGCCCCAAGAACTCAAACGTTACGCACCGATGACATGAATTGCCAGAAACTGATCAGGAACAGCCGAACAGGCATGGAAATACATACTACCTTATAACACTTAACAAAACAAGCCTTCGCAAGATATCACAAAGAACAGAAACTGATTACGAACAGGCAATGAAACTCTTCATGAAAAGGAAAAATAATCTGGAATCAACTTTACTGGAAGTGAAGAGCAGAAGAGGATTGTTCACATAACTGCTACAAATGACTACAACGTTACAATGCGTGTTTCAGAGGCAGTAAACAAGCTCGCCAGAGACTATTAACCATCTAATAACAACACGCAGTACTGCATGCACGTTTGGCACGAGAATAAAACATCTGCTTAGCTATTTCAGCCCAAGTAATGTGCCCTGCTACTTTGTTTACCTAGGAAACATTGAGCATGTTGAAGCATAATCTTGTTTATGGCTTCTCCTCAGGAGGCCGAAAGTGGGATTGGTCTCACTGCGCCCTGTATGCGACGGAACGCAGTGCTGATCCTTTCTTTCAGTGCAGCATTTTCACACTCGACATCACCACTCCTTCCGTCCAAATGCGCGACGTCTCCATCCACAGATATAACAAGCTTCCCTTCCTCTACGACTTTAACATCGCCAAAGAGAGACACCATGAGAGCATATACCACCTTCTGCACCACCTTTTCTGTTTCTTCTTCTGTCTTTGCTGCTTCTTCAATCGGAACAACCGTTGGGCCTTGACGGCCTATGTTCAAGATCATGGCCACCACAGAATCGGACACCATGTCACTTATGGAATCAGAGGACCACTGCAGGGTCACATGGCTTTCTGATTCCAAGCGAATGGTCACCCTCTCGTGAACAATCAACGTTGGAACATCAGGTTCTTCCATTGATGATTCCACACTCTCGTATATTTGCTTCAGCCTGTACTTGATGACTTCAAAAGAACCAACATACGGGACGGAGATCCGCTGAGTAATGTTAGAAGTAGATAACTGTGTGTACACACGGAGGTCCTCAGGGGCCATGATCTGATACGTGAAGCCCTTCTTCACGAGTAAGCCACTAACTGATTCTTCCACTTCTGGTACCTTTTCTGCCAATCTGCCAATTATCTTGGCCATTTTCTCAGAGCTGAAATACATCTCCACTGATTGGCAGTTCTTGGGAGACACGATTTTTGTGTTTGTTCCATCAAACTGAGTAATAAGTTTCTGTTTAAGCCTCTCCATCTCATTTGCTTCTCCGTGTACAAGAATAATGTTGGGTGGGCGAAGCTCATCCAAGAAGCCGCTCGTCTGTAGGAAATCAGCGTGAGCTGAAAAGGAGATGTAGAAGATCTGCATACGAAGAGGAGCAGTGAGCCCATTTGCTAACGTCACTTCTCTCGGCTCGTTGATAATGGTCTTCACAAGGGAGCCTTCTACAGCAAAACCTGGAATAACACATGTGTTCTTCTTATCTGTGCACCACTTGTCAAAGAGCTGCCTGGAGAGGCCACTTTGGAGACTACCTGGACTTGCCATCACCACTGACGGACCCACATCATGGAAGTTGTCTATGCTATTCAAAGGCTCGATATGCTTGAAATGGAAGGGATTGGATTGTGCAAACTGGTTCCTAATCCGTTCATTCATGGAGTTTATGTATGTCTGGTAGACAGCCATGCACTTCTTCGCAAGAGGGGAGGCGTAATAGATTGGAATCTTATGGAGCTCTGGGTGGTTAGACCAATACTCATCAAGGATAAGCAGCAGTTCCTGTGCTCTACCAAGAGCATATGCCGGGATAAGAACACGCCCCCCTTGAGAAACAGTGTTGTGGATGGCATCCGTGAAGCGCTTCTCTCTGACATGGCGGGGTTGGTGTTGCTGCACACCATAAGTCGACTCGATAATGCAAATATCAGGGGAGAACTGGGGGACCTCAGCAGCTTTCAGGTGCCGGTCTTCTTCACGGGAGTAGTCACCAGTGTAAAGAATGCGAACACCAGCAATATCCACCATGAACATGGCGGCACCAAGTACATGGCCAGCAGTATAGCACCAGAAGCGTATGCCATTAACTTCCAGTGTCTGGTGGAAGTCTATGACCTGCATGACGATTATATGTTAATACAATGTTCACTCTCCCTGTGGTAGATTAAGGCTTCCAATCCTCACAAGCAGAATCAGGCCTTAGCTGTAAAGGAAGAAAAAAAATTCTGCCATTTGGAAGCAATGCCCAATAATATGGGGTTCTTCATTTCACCAACAGCCTAGTGACCTTTAATGTTTTGACTATTCAGAATTGTACGGACACATAAGCACTCCAAAGGCGGGAAGAAGGAACTAGCGAGATAGGGGAAACTGAATCTAGGTTCACTTTAAAAGGAGTATCAACCCGACACATAGATATGTAGGCAACAACTCCAGCTATCTAAAGAACAGAGTTTGACTGAATTTGTAGGAAAAGCCATCAAGAACTACAATACCAAATTAATATCATAGGATACACAATAAAATATATTTCCGTATTTTATCTATTACTATTGTATAGTTTTTGATGGTTTTTCCTAGAAACGATGGTTTTCCCTAGAAACATGGTCAACCTATGCACCATTTGACTCCGGACAATATTTATATGCCTTTTTTTCAGACGGGGGGGGGGGGCTAGTGTCTTTATTTGTTCTTCTTTTTTCCTCTAAAATAGTGTTTCAAATTTTCTATCGACCAGGCAACCAGACATTATCAATCATCGTCGTACTGGCAACAGGCATTTCACACCAAACGAAATGGATCAAGCCATTCACATTTGTTCCATTTACACCTGCCAGAAACAAAGAGATAAGCGAAAACAAGGTAGCACCTCGATCTTGTCCATGGAACGGATGACGTCCTGCTCGTCAAACAGCATGTCCTCCACCGAAACCTTGCTCACTTTGACGTAATCCGAGAGCAGCAGCCTCTAGATGGCCTTGGTGGCGTGGGTCATGAACACGCGGCCCTTGAACGTCGTCTGCAAACAAAAACAGAGCAGAGCAGAGCAAATTCAGGCACCAAACGGCGTAATTAACATCGACCCCCGCCGCGCTTCCGACGTGAATCAGCGAGCAGCCGGGCATTGCCTGCCTACCTTCTCGAGGAAGTAGGGCAGCGAGGCGGCGTGGTCCAAGTGGAAGCTGCAATTCCAATCCAAGTCCGGAAATTTAGCTGTGGGAACGATGATATGAACAAGTGGGGATGGATGGGCGGTTGCTTACTGGGTGACGTCACAGTGGCGGATGTAGAGGGTGGACAGGGTGGGCCACGGCCCACCCTGGGATTTTTCCAATAGCTTTATACCATATGAAAAAATGTTCAAAATATTATGAAAATATATTTTTTATGAACAGTTCTACTATTGGCCCACCCTGGCCCGTTGGGCTAGATCCGCTACTGACGAGGAGGACGTCGATGGCGGAGGGGTCGATCTCGTCGAAGTAGGGCAGCGCCGCCATGCCGGAGTAGGCCGGGTGGATGCCGCAGTCGAACTGGGCACGGGCAAAGAACCAGTCAGTGAGATTCCCCGAACAAGGAGAGGCACGAGGGGAGAGGGAGGGGGACTAAGGGACGGGGTGCGAACGAGGACGGTGCGGCCCTTGAAGGACATGTGGACGCAGGAGCGGCCGACCTCGCTGCCGGCGCCCAGCGGCGTGACCACCATATGGTCGCCCTCCCGCTCGCCCGACGCCGGCCGCTTCCCCGCCGGCGGCGCCGTCGCGACGGATGCCATTTTTTCCCCTTCCCCTTTGCTTATGAAAGCTACAGCCTACAAAGAGAGAGAGAGAGAGAGAGAGTAAGAGCAGATATCAGCCTACCACTGGATTCGTTTTTTCTGCTCTTTTTAATTTCTTTTGACTTGTCGGCGATTTTTAGTTGTAATTTTGGGGATTTAGCTGTGTGCATCATCTGAGTGCGAGTTTGGTTTCCCTTTGTGTTTTTTTTTTGGGGGGAAACCGAGTTTTATTCCATGGTAATAGGGCTAAAATTTGCTGATGCAAGACTCTGAATAAAAGGGGTCTCATTGTAACCAACAAGCGGTACTGCGAGTTGTGCAAGCATAATTAGGTAGACAATGAGAAACCCTATTTTGAGAGCAGCTTATCTTAACCGGAACAAACTCTCGCTCCAACATGAGCGTTTTTATATCCTCCATCAAGTCACCATAAGGCAATTTGGCGAGGGATAACTTTAAAAGTGAAGAAAGAGCTCCCATCGAGTCAGATTGCATGGCCAATGAATCTCCACCTCGAGTGCATCGTTACAAAAGAAAAGCAAGTGGCAAGCTGCAAAAATAACCTCTCCCGTGTTGTTGCGGAGAACCATCGGAACCGTCCAATTCTATGCTCTCGATATCAACATGATAATCATGTCACGGACATCACTGGCGTGCGTTGCTAATAGATGAAGCAGCCATTCGACTGTGTTCACCACTTCTTTCATACGGGGTATCAGCCAAATCACTCCCATAGCGTCCCACAACTCAGCCGCCATATTGCATGAGACCCTTTGTGTTGATCGTGTTCCTGTTAGAGAATCTATAACCAGACCCCATACCAGCCCCAAACGCCCGGACGGGATGTCCTCACGCAAAAACGTCACTCAACCAAGCTTTCCATATTCGACCCAAACTCCCGGACTGACAGGCACTCCCCATATCTAGCTCAAATCTTGGGCGGATATGGGGACGCCCGGACGCGCCCGGGCATGCCCGTCACGTAGGATTGACCGATGGGGTCGCGTCAATTTGGTCATATCCGCCTCCCCTCTCTTTTTCCCGAGCAGCACACTCATCTTCTCTATTCGCCCTCCTCAGCACTGTCGTCACTGGACTTCCGCTAGTATCGGTGCTCCGCCGCCATCCCCAACTCAGGGCTTCGCCACTGGATGCCCCAACACACACCGCAGCCGATCAGGCCACCACCAGACAAGGTTGCAGCCGCCGGACGCGGCCCCGGTACGTCAAACTCGCCATATTTTCACCCCGTGCTCTACGTGTTCGATGAAATGTCCAAGCCGGTTTTTGATTCTTTCAGCCATTACTTCTAGGTCACCAATGGATTCATCGTGGAATGGCGGCTATGGAAACAATGATCTTGACAAATTCATATTTAACGAGTTCATCGTGTCGTCAGATTCAGACGATGAGGATGCCGAAATGATGATGATGAGCATCCAAGAGGAGTTCGAGAAGGCAGAGGATCACGTCCTAAACTTCAAGGGTTCCATCAAGGGTCGGAGAGTGATTCCGCGTGGTAGGATTGGCGGTGCACGGCTGCTGTTCATGGACTGCTACGTAGTTGTCCCAACATTCCATGAAACTTTCTTTCGTCGTCGCTACCGGATAAGCAAAAACTTGTTCTTGCGGGTAGTGGAAGGCATGGAGGAGGTTGATGAAACCTTCAAGCTGAGGAAGGATTATTGCTGAAAAATTTCTTTCTCTCCTCTACAGAAATGCATTGCTGCTCTCAGGATGCTTGCTTATGGTAAAGTAGCAGATGCAATTGATGCAGAAATCCATATGGAGGAGACCACGGTCTTGAACATCGCGATGCAATTTGCACGCACTGTGGTGAAAGTGTTTGGACCAGAGTGCCTGAGAGAGCCAACTATGTTGGACACAGAAAAAAATGGTGGCAATTTTAGCAGCAAGAGGATTCCCTGGTATAGTAGGTTCAGTTGATTGCATGCACTAACAGTGAAAGAACTGCCCAAAAGGTTTGTGTGGGCAATACCAAGGTCATCCAAGAAGCCACTGTCATACTTGAAGAAGTGGCATCATAGGACTTGTGGATTTGGCATGCTTTCTTTAGCACGCCAGGTTCGTGCAATGACATCAATGTGCTCCAACGATCTCCTTTGTTCAAGAGACTCTATGATGGGAAAGCTCCATCGTGCAATTATACCGTCAACGGATACAGCTACACCTTGGGGTACTACCTTGCCGATGGTATCTATCCTGAGTGGGCGATGTTTGTGAAGACCGTACATGATACCCAAGGAACAAACAAACCCGCTTTGCAACAATGCAAGAAGCAGCCAGGAAGGATGTGGAGAGGGGGTTTAGAGTGCTCCAAGCTCATTGGGGTATTGTTCGTGGAGCTGCGATGATGTGGGAACCGGAGACACTTTGGCAGCTCATGACATGTTGTGTAATGTTGCACAACATGATTGTCGAGGATGAGGGTGAAGGGGCAGTGCACACGCATGATTTTGAGAAGCCCGGTGTTCAGGTCTACCTCCGTGAACAAGAGGGAGAGAGCATTGCCAGCTTTCTGGAGATGAATCGAAAACTACGAGATCAACCAGTTCATATGCAACTTCTGGATGATCTTGTGGAGCATGTGTGAGTCCAAACCGGAAATCCATAAACTTTGCATCTAATTTATCAATTATGCACTACGAACAATATTTATATCTGAACTATGTTTGGATCATGTACTATGAAGTATGAACTATTGTATTTGTGTGCACCAAAGCGTTGTTTGTCCAAAATGATCAACGTGCATGTGTTTGGATAGATTTGGTGTTTTGAAAATAGGGACCGTGGTTGCAAATGCCATTTTTTATGCCCATCCGGTCACTGTCCACGGGCGCGTCCGCGGGCGTATATGGGCTCGGATTAGTTGTACATGGTTGTAGATTCTCTTACGACCCAGTTCTTTTCATCTTTTGATTCTCAAGAATTAGATTCTAAGAAACTTCCCACAGAATCATTCAGAATCAGCCATCGAGTTCTTTCCCAAGATTGTAGTATGAGATTGTGGGATAAGTTGTGTGCTCAAATGTCTATAATGCCCTTGACTGAAATTGAACTAAACATGCGTGTAATACACATCTAGTTGTATTTTATTCATTTGTATGATCACAACATCCAACGTATAGAAAACTTTATAATGTGTCACAAAGAACAGACCACAAAAATATGGACAGAAAAAACAACAGAAAGAACCGACGAGTTGTTCCCTCTACAGTGTATGCAGTCTACTGGACCTCACGATTGAAAAACAGAAATGCTCACTGCCTTCTTGTTTCTCTGACTCTTCTCTCTCTTGCCTCCAAAAACGACATTAAACCCTTCAAATTCATGCCAAGCAACAACGGATCTCGCTTTGTTCAATAAAAACGGATTCCACATGCTAGCTGGTGGCCACATGTCATGTTTTCCCCATCAATTATAAACTCTAAAATTCCCTAATATGCATTAATATCCAGTCATCTACTCCTATTTAACACAGAGGAGGTCAAAGGAGATGAAGAGGAAGACCAGATCACCAGGGAAAGGGGTGGGGGGACAAGACGGCCTCCCGTGAGCTCCGATGAGGACTGGGCGAGCTCCCGGGAGGCGGGGCCAGAGGTGCTGCATGAGATCCACCTGCCCTAAGCGTTGCAGTTTGCCTCGAGTGGTAGTTTGGATGTAATTCAGTGCTATAACAGGGGTAACGACCTAAAGTGAACCTTTTTCTAATGCGGGAGCGACGAGAATCGCTAGAATCATAGGTTTCAGACACTTTTTGATTGCACTGGCGATTCTAGCGATTCTCAGATGATGTTAGAGAATCCGATTGAGTTCTTTTCAGCATGTTGATTCTCCAGCCACGATTGTCCAGAATCACCTGAAAAGATCTGGCCCTACGTTTGGTTTGGTTTCAAGGGATTTCAAGGAGGTTGGTGCAGGATTGGAAGGGATTTTGATGAGAAAAGGTTTCCCCGCTTTAGATTATAAAGCAACGACCAGCAACCAGGTTCATACAACACAAGAGTTCACGCAGCAAGAAAAGAACATAACAAAGTCTTGATGGGGGCTCAGCACAACACACCCGTGAATAAGAACTAAGAAACTAACCTGGCTCATGCGGCATCGGAGGAAGCGGTGGTGCAAGACGCGCAGCGATTGAGAGAAGGTCCGAGGATATCTTGTCGATGGCATCTCAAGCATGTCACTTCCTAAGCGGCCTCCATTGCTGCAGAAATCCACACATTTTGTATATAGAAACAGTCCCCTGAAGAATCACAAGCTTGTTACGAATATTCCATTAAGTCCAGGTAAGCACCCCAAATACCACCCATAAGGTTGGACGTATGGAAACTTGGTGGGTTTGAACCTCTAGAAACATGTCTAGAAAGTTACCATGGCACCATTGACGTGGCTTGAGACTGCGTCGGTATTTCCCCAAAGAGGAAGGGATGATGCAGCACAGCGACGGTAAGTATTTCCCTCAGTTATGAAACCAAGGTATCGAACCAGTAGGAGGATCACGCAACACTATGAAAACAACACCTGCACACAAAGAACCAATACTTGCAACCCAACGCGAAAGAGAGGTTGTCAATCTCTCTACGGTAAAAGATAGATTAGGTTGTGATAGATTGGATAGATAGATCTCACAAGAAAACAAAATAAAAGAGGCAAATAAAAAGTGCAGGAAGGTATTTTTTGGTTTTTGGAATAATAGATCTGAAAACAAAAGTGGCAAAAGATAGATCGGAAAGGAATATGTTGGAAAAGTAGACCCGGGGGCCGTAGGTTTCACTAGTGACTTCTCTCATGAGTATAGCACATTGTGGGTGAATAAATTACTGTTGGGCAATTGATAGAAGATCAAATAATCATGACGATATCCAAGGCGATGATCATTATATAGGCATCACGTCGAATAATAGTAGACCGAAAATATTCTGCATCTACTACTATTACTCCACACATAGACCGCTATCCAGCATGCATCTAGTGTATTAAGTTCATGAAAAATGGAGTAACGCACTAAGAACGGTGACATGATGTAGACAAGATCTATTCATGTAGGAATAGACCCCATCTTGTTATCCTTAATAGCAACGATACATGCGTGCCTCGCTGCCCATTCTGTCACTGGGAGAGGACACCGCAAGATCGAACCCATCACAATGCACCTCTTCCCATGGCAAGAAAAATCGATCTAGTTGGCCTAACTAAACCAAATATTCGAAGAAGAAATACGAGGCTATAAGTAATCATGCATATAAGAGATCAAAGAAGACTCAAATAATATTCATGGATATAAACTGATTATGAACTCAAATTTCATCGGATCCCAACAAACACACCGCAAAAAGTTATTACATCAAATAGATCTCCAAGAGACCATTGTATTGAGAATCAAAAGAGAGAGAGAAAGCCATCTAGCTACTGCCTACGGACCCGTAGGTCTATGGTGGACTACTCACACATCATCGGAGAGGCACCAATGAGGATGATGAACCCCTCCGTGATGGTGTTAGATTGGATCTCGCGGTTCTGGAACTTGCGGCGGCTGGATGTATTTTTCGTCAACTCCTCTAGGGTTTCTGGAATATTTGGGTATTTATAGAGCTCAGAGGTGGTGGATAAGGTTACCGAGGTGGCCACAACCCATCAGGACGCGCCCGGGGCCCCTGGTGTAGGAGATATGCCCTAGAGGCAATAATAAATGTTATTGATTGTCTCCCTGTTCATAATTAGGTTTATGTTCCATGCTATAACTGCTATGGTTCTCGAGTTTGCAATAACCACGAGGCTCGGAGGAAGACTCATATGCACGTGTGGAATAATAAACGGTAAAATGTATTCCTAGTCTGGCCTCTAAGACTAGCTCAAGTGTTGCATGATGGTTCTGTTTTCCTGATCATGGGCATGTCTATGCCAGCAACTTTGAGGGCACAATGTTGGAAGAACATTTGTGTTGAATCGACCCGAATTGATGTTATGCTATGAGATTCATTCGTCACAAGTTAATGGTTAATAACACAGAGATGGTTAATGTTTGCATGATTCCTTAGACCATGAGAGTATCGAGTTTCTTCATGCTTGCTTCATGAACTTTGGGGTTTGTTAAACGTCATCCGTAAATGGGTGGCAATTACGGCGGCTTACGGGTTCATGGAAAAGTATGTCAAGTAACTTGATAGCTCAAGATTGGGATTTGCTCCTCCGACGATGGAGAGATATCTCTGGGCCCTCTCGGTGTTACGGTATCCATCATCGTCTGGCCAGACACTTTGTGATTTGATCACGGGGATGCCGGAACACGGGAACGAGAAAAGTGAACAATACCGGTAACGAGGTAACTGGCATAGTGGACAAGTTGTTGATCCACGGGGATGCCAACATGACTCACCTCGGGTATTTGTAACATATCGCGAAGCAACAGGAATAGCACACGGCAACTGGAGGTTCACTTGAATATTCATTCGTGTGGGTATAGGGGTCAATATGGGTGTCCACGGCTCCGATGTTGATCATTGATCGGAAGGGGTTCCGGGTCATGTCTATTCTTCACCGAACCTATAGGGTCACACGCTTAAGGGTCATCTATCTGCTGAATACTAGACAGGGAGTCTGAGAGAAATTCACCGAAAAAGTTTCGGAGACAACGGAAGAGTTCCGGAGAGAGAGCACCGGAAGAGTTTCGGTAAAACCGAAAAGTTGTTTAGGAGTGTACCATAAAGTCAAATTGGTTTCGGCACATGCCTGGAAATTATTGGAAGGTACCGGAATTGTTCCGGTAACTTCTGAGATTTTTCAGAGACAAAAACCGGAAATGTTCCGGACTGCCGAAATCGCTTTAGTTGCTTTTCACAGATGAAAATCACTAAACTGAAAAGTTGTTTCGGAGTACACCATAAAGTCAAATTGGTTTCGGCACATGCCTGATAATTCTTGGAGGGTGCCAGAATCATTCTGGAATTTTCCGGGATGAAAACCGGAAATGTTCCGGAGCTGCCGGAACCGCTTCAGATGCTTTTCGCAGATGAAAATCACTAAACCGGAATTGTTTCGGAACGCGTTGAAAATTATTTTAGTGGGTACTGGAAATGTTCTAAGCCCACATAAATATTTTCAGTTCGAACGGACGCTGAAATATGTCGTTGTGAATAGTGAAAGTGCTTTTTGGATTACTTTATGGAAAGCCACCTTTTTGGGCTTTACTCACAAATATCTCTAGGGATGATATGGAAGAATAAGGGCTGCCCACTTGCTTTTACCTTTGTGCCCTTGTGAAGGGCATTTTGGGTATTTCAAGTGTCACCCTACCCCTTGGGTTTTCCTATAAATAGAGGTGGAGATGCACTCTCCACTCTCACTCTCTTTTCTCATATACACATGCCATCTGATGTTATCTGGCTTCTCTCTCCCTCCCAGCGAAATAGTTTCGTAGAGCCGAAAGGCTGTCTGGGTTCCGGTGGGAACTAGTTCTGGATGGCGAAGCCCTGCCGGATAGATGGCACCGTATGTGTGCAACTCTGTAGAGAGATCGTAGTTTCGGTCTTAGTTCGAGAGTGCCTCCCGAAGGGCTGTCCGAGTGACTGTCCGAGTTTTGAAGGTCCTCCCGAAGGGCTGTCCGTGACACCGTCCGGGGGACTGTCCGACCGCCTCCCGGAGGGCTGTCCGTGGGGCGGATGAGGGTATACATCCTCGCAGTTGGGAGGTTGTAAATCCTAGCTGCGGGGATCTGCACCGCCGATCGTCATCGACTCTACTTCCGCTGCGCTACGAGTCGGTAACGAAAAAGATCAAACCTTGTATGCAGTCTCCATAGTTGTCCTGGGCTGGTGCGTAGGTCAGGAAATTTTTGTTTTCTGCTGCATTACCCAACAGTGGCATCAAGAGCCGTGCTATGCGTAGATGCAGGTTGCGATCTAGAATACATAGAGATGTATGGGTGTTGCACAATATAATTAGGTAGTAGATGAGTTCTATTACTGAAAATTATTTGTGCGGGTAGCAGATGAAATCTGTTACCCGATGTTCTTGTTGCTTCCCTGGAATTTGCATATTTCTGATCTTGATAACAGTATGGTGGAGTTTCAATGTTCTGGCAATCCACGATCCTGATTGATCAACGAAGTGCTAACAGTTCATTGAATTCCACCGTAGTTAAAAAGAAAGATGAAATTTTGCAGACGAAAGGGCAATGCAGATATGATCTGCACGGGGGTCACGCGTATGACGAAGTTCAGTATGGGGCTCGAGATTTTATTATCTCGTGTTTCATACACCCCGCAATGTTAATCTAGCGACTTGGATTATCATGCTTGATGATGGACATTGGTAGCTTCGGTTTGTTTCGAAACCTTAGAAGCCACGTAAAATAAAATTTTGCATGAACCGATTAGAGGCGTCTAACTTGGTTTTGCAGGATGGTTTGCATGTGCATATGATGTGGTATAGCAGTGCTCATATTAATTTGATTATGTATGAGATGACTATATGATGTAATATTAACATGACCTGCGTGTCATGATTCGGCATGATGGCTGGAGCCATATGATTGTCAATTTAATGACCTGCGTGTCAACCTTAAGTAATGCACTTATTTTATTAGCTATAGAGATAGCAATATTATCTGGTGCATCGACAAGGTGGTGGCAATCTTCGCGAAGGTGAACACCAACGCGAATGCCGAAGACGAAGAAATGAAAGACTTCTCCGTCAGAAAGGGCTATACCATATCATGCTATTATGAATTGCCTGAGATGTTTATCCCTTATGATGCACCCTTCTTGATTGCGCGGTAGTCGCTTTTATTAGGGTGATCTCTCACAAAAATATCAAGTAGTTAGTGTTCTCCCAAGTGTAGCACCGTCACAGCATGCTTCCTTTCGAGGTGCGCCATGATCTATATGGGTACGAACGATTGTACGGGTGTAAGGCGGGTGAGGTCAGACCTCGCAGCAAGATCACTTGGTTATCTTGACGTTCATGGCAGGATCGTCCTGAGCTCGGAACACACGCATCGAAAGATGAACAAGAGTCACATGGAGATGTGATTGGCAAGTTTGCCTACCAATTGAAGTTCGCGCCATCAGTGTTCATCTCGAACAATGGCGTTGAATGAAAATGTGGGTCTTGAATCACTCACAATCAATTATGAGAGATATTGATTTGAGTGGGAGCGCACTGTAGAATTAACTTGTTTAATTCTCGGTGCAATTAATTATGGACACTGTCTAAGTGTGATTTGCATAATAGTTGTAGAATAATGGCTCGCGTTTCCACCTTCCCTGTTAAAATTGAATAGTTGTTAAATATCTGGTTAAAACTTTACGGTTGGTAATGTAATGTGAGGATTGTCCTCAAGAGTGTCGAGAAGGACTTTGTCTTATCGCATGCTTTCGGTATTCTCCCGCTAATGCTATGGATCATGTGACTCTCGTCCTTCGATCCAAAAGCTAGAATTCCGTTTCAGTCAAGTGCAATACGTTTGCTTCCATGAGACCCGAACTTCGAAAGTTTTGGGATAGTTATGTGATATTCATGGAACTGAAAATTAATCTTCAGATACAAACAAAGGCTGAAAGATATGAAATATCCAAAGCAATGTTTGTTTGCAAACTATTAGTAAAGGTGTTTACTATGCATTAGACTGATAGAGAGGGATCCAGAAGAATGCCTGTCATATGATGATAGGTGAATAAAAGAACAACTTACAGAGAAAGGAAGTGTCCGAAGGGTGTTAGTGAAACTTTTCACGCCTAGGAAGTCCGGGGCTATCGCCACTCTTAAGTTGGGTGCTTCTTCTGAGAGTAGGAGAAATACTGAAAGTTAAACTGTTAGAAGTATAAAGGCAAAAGGAAAGAAGACTGGAATATCCAGCTCATGTATGAATGTCATACAGGTTTTTGATGTATAGAAGGCTGGTCAAAGATATAGTTCTTGGGAATTATGGTTAAACATGTTAATCACTAATTCTTGGGTATTGTGAGTTAATCACAAAGATACCCGCTCGATTGCATTCTGTTGCAACTCGATGTAAGAACTACTATGGCCTGAAAGACTAGCCAGGAATGAGGTTTAGATACACGCAGGGAACATAGTAAATGTTACTATGCCTTCCATAGGTGTATTCCCTATGTATTTACTTTCATAATTAATTTTAGAGTTTCACACTCTAGCCCTTTGCATAAGGTATCTTGCAAGAAGGTTGTTCATAAGAGAACTTTTGATGTTCGGTGTTATGAATAACATAAGGGCCATACTTTCATTATGAATGAGACGTATGTTATGAATATTGATAATAATACATTACCTCTGGGTTTACTTTCACAATTCATTTTAGAGTTTCATACACTCTAGCCCATTGCACAATGTTTGTTGCAAAAGAGTTGTTCATAAAAACAACAATTGTTGTTCAGTATTATGAATAACATGAAGGGCCATGCTTCCATCCTAGATGGGATGTATGTTATGAATATTGATGGAAATATGATACATCCATAACACTGACGCTAAATGTCGCAAGACTAAAAGAATACCACACATGTGTGGCACTGCATTTGGTCACATTGGAGAAACCCGCAAGGAAAAATTCCATTATGATGGATTTTGAAGTCGTTTGATTTTGAATCATCTGACACTTGCAACTTTCGTCCGAAAAGTGAAGTGACTGAAATACCGTTCACAGGCCATAAGGAACGAGCAACAAACTTATTGGTGATCATACATTTTGATGTGTGTAGTTCAATAAATGTTGTTGCAAGTAGTGGATTTATCTCTCTTCAGAAATGACTCAAGTAGATATATGGATATTTACTTGATGAGACGTAAGTCTGGATCTTTTGAAATCATTCGAAAGGTTTTCAAAAATGAAGTAGAAGTTGTTGTAACAAGAAAATTATGTTTCTACAATTCGATTGCAGAAAGGAATATTTGAGTTACAAGTTTAGCGAATGTCTGATGAGTTGTGAAAGGGGTTTCAACTTGCACCTCCCGGAACACCACTGCAAGTGGAGAGTCCGTGTAGATGTAATCGAACCATTCATGACATGGTAAGATCAAAGATGACATAAATAAATTTGCCATTACCCCTTTTAAAGAGTGATGCTTTAGAGACTGCGGCTTTTACACTGAAAAGAGATCCATCAGGTCTGTTGAAATGGCGCCATGGTATGGTACGCCCAACCATGTTATGTCTTTTCTTAACATTTCGAATATGGGGCTTGTGTAAAAGGTTACAAACCTATTCCAAATCAGACAAGTGCTACTTTGTAGGTTATCCCAAGTCATTGGGTATTCCCCCACCACTATACCGAGGCAAAGGATTTTTGCCACAAAACGGTATGCTTTTAAAGAGAATAGTTCTTACAAAAGGTGAGTGGGAGGACAGTGCAACTCGACGAGATAACCAGTATCTTCGTCATCAGATCAAAGGAAAGAAACCTTGGAAGTGATTCCGGAGTTTCCTACTGCGACTGATACGGAAGTCTCTACAATAAAATGTATGGACTTCGGTCGAACTTGCAGCAGAACCACGTAGGCAAAGCTCGTGCAAACCTATCAGGTGCGCAAACGAGATATTGTTGTTAGACAACAGTATACCTACAATACACAAGGAAGCGTTGATGGGCCCTGACTCTGGAATTGGCTAAATGCCAATACAATCCGAGATAGTTTCCATATAAGTGATTCGAGATTAAAATCTTGATACACCTTTCGGAAGACTTAGAGTCTAACGAATATTTATGGAACTAAAAACTGATACAGATAAAATGTTTTATCCATAAAGCTCGAATTGTTGCAATAACAAGTTCAAGGAGTTGACTACGATGAGATTGTCTCACCGTAGCGATGCTTGAAGTCGGTTCGGGTTGAACTAGCAATTAATACATATTTCAATCATGAGATATGAAACATGGATGACAAAGGGATTTCCATATGATGGAAATGAAACCTCGGACTTGTATGTGATACAGTCCAAAGTAATTTGTCGATCCAGAGGATGCTAGTAAGTATGCAAACTTCAGAGTTCCAGCGATGGACAGAACAGAGCAAAGTGGAGTTGGAATCTTCGTTTTTGATGGAATGGTCAAAGGGGTTTGACTTCATCAAATGGGTATCGAAGATGCTTGTGATTCAAGAAAGTAAGTGGGAGCATAATAATATTTCTAAAAACCTTGTGTACTTGACACATTGTTAATTGGAAATAAATTTCTTGACACGAATTAGGACTTCATTTGAAAAGGGTTTTTTCGATGAAGTGCTTGGGCTAAATAGCCTTAATATTAGGCATGATGATCTATGGAGATAGATTTACCTAATGGGGCTAAGCAATGAATACATATTGACAAGATGCTAAAACATTTTAGCATTTAAAACGCCAAGGAGTGATTCTTGCCGAAGTCACATGAAAAGAGTTTTTACAAGACTCGGTGCCCCAAAACACTGATGAGTAAAATACATGATGGAGATTCCACACACTCTTGTGTTTGGATTAATCATGTATTCCATGGTATGTAAAAACAACCAGATATGTCCAATACTCCAAAGTTGTTGCGAGTATAGATACCAAAGTGATCAAAAGCACTGATCATGGGACGACAGTGAAAGATGTCATTGAGTACCAGAGTAGTACCGATGACATGTTTTCTCGCTAGCAGAGATTATGAAGTGCTCGTTGTAAGTAATTACGCCGATACAGTCTTCATCAATACTCCATGCGATTTTCGATTTAAGTTAAGGGTTTTGTGTAATACACAATATGGTGGCACGGTAAGTTGGAAATTGTTCCAAACAAGATACTGTGGCGAATTCTATAACAAAGGCTAAGTATGTTGATGCTTTAGAAGCGACAAAGAAGTTGTTGAATCATATAGTTCATTCATGAACTTAGTATGGTTCTAAGATGGCTTTGGTCTATGGGACACTATTGCAGATAGTTGCTCCATAGCTCAGTCTGAGGAATCAGGTTTCGACCAATGATTCACACATATGCAAAGCCAAGTCCACACAAAATATGAATTTTGTGAAAGCGTGAAAACGCGAGGATACGCAAGGTTACACACGGAGCTGAAGTTGTCAGATCCGTTGGACATCAGGCTATACCACAAGCGAAGCATTTTTTACACCAGTATGCCATAGGTGTAAAGTGCATTAGCATTGACTAGATTATTGACTCTAGTGCAAGTGGGAGTCTGTAGGAGATATGCCCTAGAGGCAATAATAAATGTCATTGATTGTCTCCCTGTTCATAATTAGGTTTATGTTCCATGCTATAACTGCTATGGTTCTCGAGTCTGCAATAACCACGAGGCTCGGAGGAAGACTCATATGCACGTGTGGAATAATAAACGGTAAAATGTATTCCTAGTCTAGCCTCTAAGACTAGCTCAAGTGTTGCATGATGGTTCTGTTTTCCTGATCATGGGCATGTCTATGCCAGCAACTTTGAGGGCACAATGTTGGAAGAACATTTGTGTTGAAACGATCCGAATTGATGTTATGCTATGAGATTCATTCGTCACAAGTTAATGGTTAATAACACAGAGATGGTTAATGTTTGCATGATTCCTTAGACCATGAGAGTATCGAGTTTCTTCATGCTTGCTTCATGAACTTTGGGGTTTGTTAAACGTCATCCGTAAATGGGTGGCAATTACGGCGGCCTACGGGTTCATGGAAAAGTATGTCAAGTAACTTGATAGCTCAAGATTGGGATTTGCTCCTCCGACGATGGAGAGATATCTCTGGGCCCTCTCGGTGTTACGGTTTCCATCATCGTCTGGCCAGACACTTTGTGATTTGATCACGGGGATGCCGGAACACGGGAACGAGAAAAGAGAACAATACCGGTAACGAGGTAACTGGCATAGTGGACAAGTTGTTGATCCACGGGGATGCCAACATGACTCACCTCGGGTATTTGTAACATATCGCGAAGCAACAGGAATAGCACACGGCAACTAGAGGTTCACTCGAATATTCATTCGTGTGGGTATAGGGGTCAATATGGGTGTCCACGGCTCCGATGTTGATCATTGATCGGAAGGGGTTCCGGGTCATGTCTATTCTTCATCGAACCTATAGGGTCACACGCTTAAGGGTCATCTATCTGCTGAATACTAGACAGGGAGTCTGAGAGAAATTCACCGAAAAAGTTTCGGAGACAACGGAAGAGTTCCGGAGAGAGAGCACCGGAAGAGTTTCGGTAAAACCGAAAAGTTGTTTCGGAGTGTACCATAAAGTCAAATTGGTTTCGGCACATGCCTGGAAATTATTGGAAGGTACCAGAATTGTTCTGGTAACTTCTGAGATTTTTCAGAGACAAAAACCGGAAATGTTCCGGACTGCCGAAACCGCTTTAGTTGTTTTTCACAGATGAAAATCACTAAACCGAAAAGTTGTTTCGGAGTACACCATAAAGTCAAATTGGTTTCGGCACATGCCTGATAATTCTTGGAGGGTGCCAGAATCGTTCTGGAAACTTTCTGGAATTTTCCGGGATGAAAACCGGAAATGTTCCGGAGCTGCCGGAACCGCTTCAGATGCTTTTTCGCAGATGAAAATCACTAAACCGGAATTGTTTCGGAACGCGTTGAAAATTATTTTAGTGGGTACTGGAAATGTTCTAAGCCCACATAAATATTTTCAGTTCGAACGGACGCTGAAATATGTCGTCGTGAATAGTGAAAGTGCTTTTTGGATTACTTTATGGAAAGCCACCTTTTTGGGCTTTACTCACAAATATCTCTAGGGATGACATGGAAGGATAAAGGCTGCCCACTTGCTTTTACCTTTGTGCCCTTGTGAAGGGCATTTTGGGTATTTCAAGTGTCACCCTACCCCTTGGGTTTTCCTATAAATAGAGGTGGAGACGCGCTCTCCACTCTCACTCTCTTTTCTCGCATACACATGACATCTGATGTTATCTGGCTTCTCTCTCCCTCCCAGCGAAATAGTTTCGTAAAGCCGAAAGGCTGTCTGGGTTCCGGTGGGAACTAGTTCTGGACGGCGAAACCCTGCCGGATAGATGGCACCGTATGTGTGCAACTCTGTAGAGAGATCGTAGTTTCGGTCTTAGTTCGAGAGTGCCTCCCGAAGGGCTGTCCGAGTGACTGTCCGAGTTTTGAAGGTCCTCCCGAAGGGCTGTCCGGGGGACTGTCCGACCGCCTCCCGGAGGGCTGTCCGTGGGGCGGATGAGGGTATACATCCTCGTGGTTGGGAGGTTGTAAATCCTAGCTGCGGGGATCTGCACCGCCGATCGTCATCGACTCTACTTCCGCTGCGCTACGAGTCGGTAACGAAAAACATCAAACCTTGTATGCAGTCTCCATAGTGGTCCTGGGCTGGTGCGTAGGTCAGGAATTTTTTTTTCTGCTGCGTTACCCTACACCTGGCGCGCCCTGGTGGGTTGTGGGCGGCCTGGGCTCCCTCTTGGTTACTTCTTTGGCCCACTGGCCTTCTTCTGGTCCAAAAAAATTCTCCAAAAAGTTTCGTCACTATTGGACTCCGTTTGGTACTGATATTCTGCGAAGTAAAAACAAGCAAAAACAGCAACTGGCACTTGACACTATGTCAATAGGTTAGTCCCAAAAAAATGATATAAAGTTGCTATAAAATGATTGTAAAATATCCAAGAATGATAATATAACAGCATGGAACAAGCAAAAATTATAGATACGTTGGAGACGTATCAACCATCTGCCACCCACCACCTCATGGAGGCATCTCCAAATAAACCACCGAGGGACAAGTGAAGAGATGTGGTTGGAGTCCTCTTGGATCTCACACAATGGGCATTGACCATCACAGGACCATTGTGTTTTAGCACTTCAATTCTCTGAGCGTAAGCAGCCACGGACTAATTGCCAAAGGAAGATCCAAACTTTGAGGGGCAACTTAATCTGCCAAAGGAGATTCAATTCTTTCGGTCCAGGAGCAGTCGTGTGGGTGCTATAAAGGCAGTGAAGAGAAAAGGCCACTCGGCCCCCGATGCCAAGTCATGGAGTCATGAGCCAAGGTAGGCGTGTGAAGGGCGATGCATTCTAGTAGTTCCTCCCATTGGTCCCTTTCCAAGATCAGCAAGAACAACTTCTATCGATATGTAGGGGGAGTGTACATGTGTTGAAAATATCCGGGAACCTAGAATCAAAGGGGTTGTTGCCTAGAACACCGGTCCAACCAAAAGAGGGCATTAGTTCCCGAACCCATCGTAATGGAAGATCCTATTCAAAGAACTGGGAGTAGATGGATTAATGATTGCCAAAGATGGGATCCTCTAGCGCGTTGAGCGAAAGCAAGTGGTTGGCCACGCAAATATTTTGCAAGGATGATGTCCAACCAGAGACCCCCTCTCTGGTTGCAATCTTCCGCAATCATTTGGAGAGCAACACAATGTTAATACATTTGGAGGAGATGATCCCCAAGCCACCCTAAGTCCTTCGGTTTACATATCTCCGACCATTTGACCATATGATTTTTTTGCTTCTCTCCCTTCCTAGCCCAAAAGAATCTGGACTGGTACTGAGCTATGTCATTTTCATGGTGAGGGATTCATGAAGTCTATAGAATCCCATCAAGTACATAAGCAGGCTAACCATGGACGAGTCAATGGGAATCGTCGTAGCCGCTTTAGACAGCCACCTCCCCCGCCAAGGCTCAACCCTATGTTGGACTTTGGTAACCGTGGGGCGAAGGTCCTTTACTAGTAGATGAGAGTCACTAATTGGCATACCTAGATAGGACGTCGGAATACCAAGTACCATGACCTCACTCTTGTTGAAGTCGATAGTCGGCCCCGACATCTCCTCGAAGCAGAGAAGCAGAAACTTGATGTGTAGGATATATGCGTCCGATCCTTCCACCATAAGGATGGTATCGTCATCATATTGAAGGTGGATAATCCCACCTCCCCTAATAAGATGAGGCCATATTCCTGAATATGCCCAGATTGTTTAGCTGCATCAAGGATGGCCGCGAGCGCATCAACCACCAATTTGAACAGAAAAAGGGAAAGGGGGTTCCCCTGGCGCACCCCACGAGAGGGGTGGGGAAGTAGGGGCCAAGGGCGGAGATGGGGGGAATCTAGCCCCCTCCCCCCCTAATGCTTCGCTCCCTTCAACTAATTAGAACACTTCTAGGCACTAATAGTCGTAGCTAATTCGTAATTTGTTACAGTACGTAATAGCTAGCAATACCGTATGCATGGACGCCCAACAAAAAACCCATAATTAGGTGAAGGTTCAGCTCGTTTTAGTTTTCCATCCAATCCGCTTCCCCACGATCACCCTAAAGAAAAAAAATCTGCTTGCCCACGACCTAGCGCTGCACGTGGTCTCAGATCCATCAACCGACCGATGTGATAGTATCCTTCACCTTCTTCCTCATAGGAGGGATGATGGTCGCCGATCAATTGTGCGTCTGCTGCAGCTACGTCGTTCTTCGGACTGTAGGAGACACATACTCAACCATCATGGCCTCATGGCCGCTCTGTGTCTCAGTATCTGTTGATTTTAGTGTGGTGCAGGTGATGTATCCTAAGCTTCACTACTGTATCTATACTTGACTTCTCAATTCGAAGTTATAACCGTAACATAGACTACCGTAGTACCACTAGTAGACTAACGAGTAACTTTTTTGTGGATTACAATCTACAAGTTCGGGTTTCTTAATTGCTTGCGCAAAGCCAGAGAAGTATTTCATAAATTAGATGTATATATATTTTTAATTTGCTTTTACTAATTTCGAGTTCCAAGGATTTCTCTTATAAGTCTTAGACAGTTACACTTGCACAGTGGTTAGTGTACAATTTCAATCTTGTAAGTTTACAATCCATGTGTTCATTATATTAGAGCACCTTCAGTTCGTGTTTAATATGCGAGAGATGACATGAGGATAGATGACGAATGCCATAAATAAAAATGAGAACTTCCAAATTACGCTCATTCTGAAGAGCTTCTAAAACAAAAACAATGTCCCACAATATGACGGCTGCTGTGGCCTGTAGAGGTGACGTTCGGCTAGTAGCATTCGCACCATCAGTTTTGTTCCTCAAACTTAAGCAGAAAAATCAGAGAAAAAAAACAAAAAAACAAAAAAGCGTGGTTCTGCAGGATTCGAACCTGCGCGGGCAAAGCCCACATGATTTCTAGTCATGCCCGATATCCACTCCGGCACGACCACTGCTTTGCTTTTTCGGCTTCTCACAGTGTTCTGAGATTTGGACGTTTTGAGTCAGCTTGTAGTAACGAACCGTTTGAATCGGTGCACTCAAAAAATAGAAAAAACAGGCAGTGTATTCGGTGTCAGACAAGTATCAGTTCAGAACATATGGCTCGACGCCAGGAGTGTCGTCAGCATCGCGCCGCCCCTGAGCGCGACGAGCACCCAGAAGAAGTACGCGGCCGCTAAGGACGCCGAGAAAATAAGAAGTTCAGAACTTCAGAAATAAGGCAAATGGAACTTGTGAAAACTTTGAACTTGTAGGTCAGTACAGCCGAGTACATCAGAGCCACTTGCACCATACTGAGGCGGCAACATAATGAGAACATGTCTAATTTGAACGACAAATTAAGTTCGGTTGGCAAAGTGAACCATGAGCTGCTTGCTGAAATCAGTTTGGGCTGAAATCAAACTGTTTCTAGTTTCCACAAAATGCACCGTGGCATTGCTTCACATTGTCATCCCACGATGAAAAAGCCAATTAATCAGCGAAAAAACATAGATATCCTTTTCTTTTTTGTTCGACCGCATTGGGCACCCAACTATTACTGCACATACTCGACACGACAGTCCATAGTCTACGCGTGGCAATCAACTCTGATCAATAAATCCCACAAATCTTGAAGTAGAAGAATCTAATTTATCGGCATCCAAATAGACTGCACGACGTGGGAATGATTCTTGTTTTTGAGGGCAACGGTGGTCAGTCGCCGAGGAGGATTTTGGGCAATTTTGCTTGGCCTGGTTTATTCGTGCTCTGCATTTTCAACGTGTTTCAGTGCACACAACAAACCAGGACTCCACCTACTGTCTGTTGCGAACAAGGTCGGGCATGTTTCTTCAATGAAAATTTGCTAGTGATTATGCGTTGTGTGGCGTCGTGGCGTGACTACTTGTAAACGGCATTGTGCTCATCCGTGCCAACAAAATAAACATGGTTCATCTCTGACCAGACATTATATCTAACAGCTTTGATTGATACCAAAAACTTGAAGTACCACTTATGCTACCAGAAATTGGGAATTTTAGTCTCCTGTGCAGCTATGATCATCACTCTCAGGCGCCCAGATCATGTCACCCCTCCTCTTCCGTCGTTTTTACCTAGAAAGCGCAGGCTGAGGCAAGGACATTCGTTGGCACGTCCACGTCGAGCATGGCGAGCTCCACGACGTCCAGTTCAGTTGCATTGAGCGCGAGGCATGGCGGCGTCGAGAAAGAAGTTCACATAACCCCTCCTAGGGTTACACAAACTGCCTAATTTACCCCCTGAGGTCTAAAAGTGGGTATTTAAACCCTGATATTTCCAAAACCAAGTGGGTCACTCCTAACCCTGATTATAGTGGTTTTGGCAAGCGGTTTTCGCCGATGTCGCATTGTGCACCTCGTTCCGAACCTCCACCCAGTTGCATCCAGACTCCTTCCTCACCCAGCCACGACCATCCTCCCTTGCACCATGTCAAAGTGACCAGGGTGCCTACTTGGGTTCATCGGTAGTGGTTTTCGAAGGGGCGATGGATACGACAACCCTAGAGGCTTATGCTTGCCGGAAGCACTCGCTTTGGGAGAAGATCTTATGTTGGACAAGCTATGCTTAGCGACCGGCCGTCTGAGAATTGTTAAAGAGCTTCAAGCACTGTTGACACACGAACGCGTCACGCGTACCCTCGACGCCGGGGGTGATGCACCGCAGCTCACGTCGAGGGAGGCCTGCCGGAAGCGCGATACGCAAGACAATCCGGCCGACGCTTTTGTAGACCCGACGCACCGCTTCTCCGGGATGGAACCCGTCAGGAGTCACGGATGAACGATGGGCTGCTCCAAGTCGTCCAGAACGCCCCTGGAGCCTCGTGGATCGCTGCCCTCCTTCACGAAGAACGAACGAAGAACGAGAAGAAAAGATACAAGGGAGAAGATAAAAGTAGGGTAAAAGATGTATATGTGTTTGTTCGATTGTATGTTTTTTTAATCGGCCGTCACCCCCAACATATATAAGAGGCGGCTGGACTTCCCGTACAAGCAAAGGATTCATCTAGGCTTTCCTTACAAGAAAATTACATCAATTTACGTCCTAGAGTCCTGGTTCTAGTCTAACTCGGATTTAGTCTAAATCTGACCCAGACTTCTGTCCTGCTCCTTGTTTTGGTCGTAGAAGTTGCATACTAACTCGGATTGAGACGAGTCCAACATCAAACTTGTCCGCCTCGACAATCTGCATATGACAACGCGGGCCACTTCTCCTTCTAAGGCCATATTTATGACTTTTAGGGCCCATCTTTAACTGTGGGTCGGATTCAATCATGCAGTTTTCTTGACTGTCCTAGTTCTGTAGTAACTTTCCAGGCCGTATACTATCTCAGATGATGATGACTCCAAAAGTAAAGTTGACCATTTCGACGAGACGAACAACTTTCATGTTGAACACTTTTTGATCTGAGGCCATCTAGATAAGTATTTGAGCCCATCTTCAGCATCTCGTCGGACAGTTTTTACTGTTCACGCGGCAAGCCTTCCCTGGCAAGGCACTGTTCACGCGGCAAGGGGCTGTTCACCCGGCAAGATTACTGTTCACACGCGGCAAGCTTTCTCCGTCAAGGTACTGTTCACGCGCGGCAAGGTACTGTTCACCCGGCAAGGTGCTGTTACTGTTCACCCGGCAAGGTTACTGTTCACGCGCGTCAAGCTTCCCCCCGGCAAGGTTACTGTTCACCCGGCAAGGTTACTGTTTCACGCGCGGCAAGCTTTTCCCCCCGGCAAGGTACTGTTCACCCAGCAGGTCACTGTTCACGTGCGGCAAGCTTTTCCCGGCAAAGTTTACTGTTCACGCGCGGCAAGCTTCCCCGGCAAGGTTACTGTTCACGCGCGGCAAGCTTTTCCCCCGGCAAGGTACTGTTCAGCCAGCAAGGTTACTGTTCACGCGCGGCAAGCTTTCCCCGACAAAGTACTGTTCACGCGCGGCAAGCTTCCCCCGGCAAAATTACTGTTCACGCGCGGCAAGTTACTGTTCACCCGGCAAGGTGCTGTTACTGTTCACCCGGCAAGGTTACTGTTCACGCGTGGCAAGCTTTCCCCCCGGCAAGGTTACTGTTTCACGCGCGGCAAGCTTTCCCCCGGCAAGGTACTGTTCACCCAGCAAGGTTACTGTTCACGCGCGGCAAGCTTTCCCGGCAAAGTTTACTGTTCACGCGGCAAGCTTTCTGGCTGCACCTTGCGGGCCCTTTTTGAGGCAGCAAACGACCTCGAATGAAAATGTGCCCAAAAGCAATTTTGACCGTTTCGACGAGACGAAGACAATTCATGTAGAAAGTTTTCTCATATGAGATCATCTTGAGGGCGTAATCAGCCGAATAGTATTCTGGATACAATCCCAGTACTCCGAACACAATTTCGGCTTTCGAGACGAGATCGGATGGCAACGGCCCAAACTTCAAAGTTTCTCCTTTCGACGACACAGAACTTTCTCACTTTGAGCACTTTTCCATTTGAGGCCTTCTTAATTGTGTTTTGTATCGTGCCAAAATCAGGTGTCAACACATGCCCCCCTTTTTTCTGGCAGAGCTTGCGTGCCAGAAAATACTTTGCCTAGTGTAATGTTGAAGCACGATGTCAACACTCCATCAGCTGTACGTGCTGAGGACAATAATTATTATCGGCCATATGCTCAGGTTTGCTGCCACTTGGGATTTCTTCAGATATTTGCCGCTTCAAAGCCCATGATGAGTGTATAAAATGTCTCTGTGTATGCATCCCATGGGAATCTTTGCTTGGTTCGAACAACTTTGCCCAAGCACCTCAACAGAATATTGTCAACCGTTCGGCAACACAAATCATCAAATATCGAAGGGTATATTACGTCATGTGCCGAACAATTTTGCTTCACTCGGATCCTGCAAATGACTGATACTTGGATTGCACAAGTAATCAATAATGGGCTTCCTCCAGTCATGATTTTCACCTGTATTTGATTCACTGTTGGTGACCGAATCAGTGGGCTCTGGTTCGGCCTCTCCTATGTCAGCAAGACAAGACATCGGCTTTTGAGAGATATGAAACATGCCATGATCGACATGATAGCCGGATGCTTGCTGTGCCAACTCGTTTGCTCTCCAATTATCATGTCTAGATATATGAGCAATGCTAAAGTGATCCAAAGTAGAAATTATATCTAAACATTTATCAAGATAAACATTAAGTGATTCGTCTAAAACATTGAAAGACTTTGGATACTTGTCGTACTACTAATAACGAATCACCAAAAGCCTCAATATGTGCAGCATCTATAGCAGGTAAAAGCTCCAATCCGAATAACAATGCATATTCGGCTTTGATCATTTGTGCATAAATATTTTAAGTGGCATGAGGCTTCAAAAACAGTACCATGAGGAGATATATCAGCAATACCAACACTTTGGCCGTTGCTACAAACTGAACCGTCAAAATATAATCTCCATGGTACTAAAGAGACAAGCCTAATATTAATATATCATGCATGTCATAAATCCGATGCTCAATAATAAAATCAACAATGATTTGGCCTCTCGTAAATTTGAAAGATTTGTAGGCCAAATCATATTAAATCAAAGCATAAGCCCACTCACCAATTTTGCTATGAATTGGTCACAACATATTTTGAATGGCATCGGTCATAATGTCTTAACTCCATCGAAGCATAACATAGGTATAAGTATAAATTCCAATGAATATGTGCCTTGTCTCGGTATTCAACTGTGCTAAGGACGATGTCAGAATACTACACCGGCCATGCTTAGATAGATTCTTAGGACGATAGTTAAATATCGGCCATTACCATAAGCGACATGCAGAATTCATCCACCAAAGCATGTATAGCCGAAATAACAAGTCAAATATTTCGGCCGTTTGGATCAGCAACAAACTTGTAGCTAATCAAATGTATAGTGATTTGGTAATACCCTCTTGTGATGTAAGAAATTGTATTGCATCCATGGATCAAAATAAGCCCATGGAGGGTAACCAATCATACCTGGGGATGAGTTCCATGGCATAGGCATCAATGGCATGTTTGATGAATATGGATGATGTGCTAACCGAAGATTTTGATGGGATGATGGAAACCTTCGGCTGGATTTCTTATAAGATTCTTTCTCCTTCTTCACCTTTGTCGTGCTTGTTACAATAGAAGCTTGCACATCATTTTCTGTTTGACTGCTCTTCTTGGGAACCCATGCCATATTCTTCTTCTCAAGTTCTTGTGCACTTAGCTTTTGTAATTCCTTCCTTTGCCAATATGATAAGCCGAGTGGGCACCCCGGCTGCGATTTTGTTTGAAATGGCAATTCTTGTTTCTCCTTGTGCACTCTCAAGTTCTTTTCCTCAGATTTGGCACTTTGATCTTGAATTTTTATTTGCTTCTCTTCTTTGCCTTTTGTAGCCAATGTCAACACTTTAATTGGCTCTTGTTCATTTGAGATCAAATCTGAAGTAGCACACTTACGACCATCTTTCTTGATCCGGTATACCTGCTTGAACTCCTCTTTATTATTCCTTGAGCTCCGGACCGATTCCTTATGATTGAAACGGTCTTTGACATGTGATTGTTCACTGAACGTTGGACCTCTTGGAGCTGCATAATATTGGTGAGATGGTTTATAATAAGATGGAGAATGTGCCCCTTTATCACACCCGTCCCATGATGGATATGGATTTACGTGAGCATAGGGAGGCATCCACGACATTGGCATTGGCGGCCCAAAATAAGGATATGAATATGTTGCGTTGAAATTCTCACTTTGCCAATACCGATCCTCATATCTGCGCCTTGGGGGTGATCTTAGTTTCTTTGCATGATTTGGCCGATAAGCATTTTTCTCTTCACTCTTCTTTTGATATTTAGCTAGTAACTCTGTGAAAGTGATTTTCGATCTCTTATCCTTATGCTTATTTCGGCCTTTGTTTTCTCTGGTTGTGCTTGCACTGATCTCTGAATTTGCTTGCTGCCCCCCAGTCCTTGGCGTGTTCACCATAACTTTGATAGAACCATTGCCTTCAAGATTATACTCATTATGCTTTTCAACAACTTCTTTACTTGAAAGCTTGATCCCGTCACCTGCAGTTTTTACCTTCTCTTTAAATGGATCGGCTTGAAGCAGCCGATGCAAAAACTTTTTGCCATCAGGACCAATCGGAATAGACTGGTCATCCTTTGGTGTTTCAACAAATTTCAATCGTCCTTTATCAATGGCCGATTTGACTATTTGACGAAACATGTTGCAATCTTCAAAAGTATGCTTGAACGAATCATGCAACTTACAATACATTCGTCCTTGGATAGATGGCTCAACGTGGTGATCACGAATTCTAATGTAATTATTTTTCAGCAACAAATCAAATATTCGATCACACATGCTTGAATTGAAGGTAAACTTTTTATTCCCTAGCCGATCTTGCAATGAGAACGGCTCTGGAGTTAAGCAAACGAATGGTTCAGATTTGGCATCACCCCATTCGGCTATGCATTGTGTCTTGCATTCTATCTCCGATGACTTTGGATAAGATATTGCAATAGCATCGGTTTTCTCAAAAGATTCAAATCTTGGCTTTATGTTTCTGAAATCAAAACTGTTATAACACATATGTCTCATTTGAGACCAAATGCAAGCCAAGTATGAAATAAGCAAAACTACCCATGTATATATAAACTTTAAATAAGACAATGGGAAGTGCTTTGACTGCGATAGTAAGTCTTTATCGGTCTCTATAAATGGTGCAATGGGTTGACCGATATGCTCTGTAACAATTTTGTTGCTAACAAGTAAATCACCCTTCTTCATTGGTCTTTCAAAATTATTTATGATAATTTTTCCAATAGATGCATCAACAGTAAAGTTGTGACCAAATCTGAAAATAGGTAAATCACTTGGTAGACATACCTCTTCATACACGTTGGGAGAGTATGATGGTTGTATCACTTGAATAATACTTTGACCCACTTTTGACTGACTCTCCAACGCTTTATCGTCCTCTTTTTCTTGAACTGATTCGGCATATGTACTATTTGATTCGGCTTTTTCAATAACCGAATTTTCTTTGTTACCTGAATCAATACTTTTCTCTTTTTGAATTTGCAAGGCTTCTCGCTCTTGTCTAATTTTAGCCCACATCTCAGCTTGGCGAGCTTTAAATTTTTTCATCTCAATTTCCATCCAATCTTCATGAGATTGCCCCCCAATGCTTTGAGACTCTTTCGGCAATGAGATGTTGCCGAAATCCTGTAATTGTGTAGGGGGAACATGATATGCCACGGTAGTAGGTGAAGGCATTTGTGCCCCTGCTGAAGTTTCAGTTATTCGGCCATGACCGTGAAGGTGTGGAGCCGAATTATGGACATCAATAGTTGCGTATGGTGCCAAAAAATTAGTAGCATGGGGTGTAGCATATGATGTTTGAGGGTAATTGGCCAAATAGCTAGTAGTAGCATGGCCAATTCCCCTATCCACCGGCATGTTTGGATTGACATACTGCAAGTTATTTGCCGATGAATAAAAAGGTGAAATACCTTGTTGTATGCTATTGGAAGTTCCTACATGGGGTGTTTCAACTTGATTAACCAAACTCGTCATGTTGCTCATTGGCATATAGATTTATGGGGTTGCCGATGCATGGGAGTTGGGATACATATGTTGCATGTTGCTAGAATTATACAAAGTTGAAGCATGGAGATTATTCTGAATCGGCTGTTGTACATAATTAGATGTATGATTGATAAGACTAGGGCTAGCCGATACATTATGCTCATTAAACGATCTAGCAACAACATATGCATTATTTGCATCTACATAAGTGAATTGGGTATTCATATTACCTTTGTAGATTGCAAATCATAGATGACGATCTCTTCGTAGCAAGAACGGGCTGGAGACCGTTTGCTTCGTCCCCAGCGGAGTCGCCAAAAAGTGTGTTGACACACGAACGCGTCACGCGTACCCTCGACGCCGGGGGTGATGCACCGCAGCTCACGTCGAGGGAGGCCTGCCGAAAGCGCGATACGCAAGACAATCCGGCCGACGCTTTTGTAGACCCGACACACCGCTTCTCCGGGATGGAACCCGTCAGGAGTCACGGATGAACGATGGGCTGCTCCAAGTCGTCCAGAACGCCCCTGGAGCCTCGTGGATCGCTGCCCTCCTTCACGAAGAACGAACGAAGAACGAGAAGAAAAGATACAAGGGAGAAGATAAAAGTAGGGTAAAAGATGTATATGTGTTTGTTCGATTGTATGTTTTTTTAATCGGCCGTCACCCCCAACATATATAAGAGGCGGCTGGACTTCCCGTACAAGCAAAGGATTCATCTAGGCTTTCCTTACAAGAAAATTACATCAATTTACGTCCTAGAGTCCTGGTTCTAGTCTAACTCGGATTTAGTCTGAATCTGACCCAGACTTCTGTCCTGCTCCTTGTTTTGGTCGTAGAAGTTGCATACTAACTCGGATGGAGACGAGTCCAACATCAAACTTGTCCGCCTCGACAATCTGCATATGACAACGCGGGCCACTTCTCCTTCTAAGGCCATCTTTATGACTTTTAGGGCCCATCTTTAACTGTGGGTCGGATTCAATCATGCAGTTTTCTTGACTGTCCGAGTTCTGTAGTAACTTTGCAGGCCGTATACTATCTCAGATGATGATGACTCCAAAAGTAAAGTTGACCGTTTCGACGAGACGAACAACTTTCATGTTGAACACTTTTTGATCTGAGGCGATCTAGATAAGTATTTGAGCCCATCTTCAGCATCTCGTCGGACAGTTTTTACTGTTCACGCGACAAGCCTTCCCTGGCAAGGTACTGTTCACGCGGCAGGGTACTGTTCACCCGGCAAGATTACTGTTCACACGCGGCAAGCTTTCTCCGTCAAGGTACTGTTCACGCGCGGCAAGTTACTGTTCACCCGTCAGGTGCTGCTACTGTTCACCCCGGCAAGGTTACTGTTCACGCGCGGCAAGCTTTCCCCCGGCAAGGTTACTGTTCACCCCCGGACAAGGTACTGTTTCACGCGCGGCAAGCTTTTCCCCCCGGCAAGGTACTGTTCACCCAGCAAGGTTACTGTTCACGCGCGGCAAGCTTTTCCCGGCAAGTTTACTGTTCACGCGCGGGCAAGCTCCCCCGGCAAGGTTACTGTTCACGCGCGGCAAGCTTTTCCCCCGGCAAGGTACTGTTCACCCAGCAAGGTTACTGTTCACGCGTGGCAAGCTTTCCCCGGCAAAGTTACTGTTCACGCGCGGCAAGCTTCCCCCCGGCAAATTACTGTTCACGCGCGGCAAGTTACTGTTCACCCGGCAAGGTTACTGTTCACGCGCGGCAAGCTTTCCCCCGGCAAGGTTACTGTTCACCCGGCAAGGTTACTGTTTCACGCGCGGCAAGCTTTCCCCCCGGCAAGGTACTGTTCACCCAGCAAGGTTACTGTTCACGCGCGGCAAGCTTTCCCGGCAAAGTTTACTGTTCACGCGGCAAGCTTTCTGGCTGCACCTTGCGGGCCCTTTTTGAGGCAGCAAACGACCTCGAATGAAAATGTGCCCAAAAGCAATTTTGACCGTTTCGACGAGACGAAGACAATTCATGTAGAAAGTTTTCTCATATGAGATCATCTTGAGGGCGTAATCAGCCGAATAGTATTCTGGATACAATCCCAGTACTCCGAACACAATTTCGGCTTTCGAGACGAGATCGGATGGCAACGGCCCAAACTTCAAAGTTTCTCCTTTCGACGACACAGAACTTTCTCACTTTGAGCACTTTTCCATTTGAGGCCTTCTTAATTGTGTTTTGTATCATGCCAAAATCAGGTGTCAACAAGCACTAAAGAGTCGGGGGGGGGGGCGACTGCATGATTTGAAATTTGGAAGGATATCTTAGCTCGCATGAATAGTTTTTTGGCTTGTAATTGTTGGGAAACGTTGCATGGGAAACAAAAATTTTCCTACGCACACATAAGATCTATCCATGGTGATGAGCATCTACGAGAGGGAGAGTGAATCTACATACCCTTGTAGATCGCTAAGCGGAAGCGTTAATAAACGCGGTTGATGTAGTCGAACGTCTTCGCGATCCAAATCGCCGAGCGTCCCGCGATCCAATCACGATCCTTCCGATCTAGTGCCGAACGGACGGCACCTCCGCGTTCAACACACGTACGGCTTGATGACGCCTTCACCTCCTCGATCCAGCGAGCGATGATGAAGTAGTGGTTGAGTTCCAGCAGCACGACGGCGTGGTGATGGTGGTGAGGAACAATCTCTGCAGGGCTTCGCCAAGCGCTACGGAGATTATGACGGAGGAACTAGAGGGCTAGGGTTGCCGGCACACGGCTTGGGAAATCCTGATGTGTCCCGTGTGCTAGCCCTGCCCCTCTATTTATATGTTGAGCCTTGGGGTCTAAACTTGGAGTAAAAGCCTCCTCCGGGTCGGTTTTGCCCGCACAAGGTCGGTTTGGCCCGCAGGAAAAGAGTCCAATTCGGACCCTGCCGAATCGTGCACAGCCGCGCACAAGCGGTAGTACCGCTTCACACAAGCGGTAGTACCGCTCGGGCGGTAGTACCGCTTCACACAAGCGGTAGTACCGCTCGGGCGGTAGTACCGCTTCAACAAGCGGTAGTACCGCTTACGCGGCAGCAAAACTACTTTTGCACTTTCCAATACCTTGTGGGCTTTATCCCTTTGGCTCATATAAAGTGTTGCTGCACCCGAACACTTCGGTAAACATCCGGAACCCCCTTCCGGTGAACTCCGGAACCCTTCCAGAGATCAAAACACTATTATCACATATATCAATCTTTACCTCCGGACTATTCCGGAGATCCTCGTCATGTCCGGGATCTTATCCGGGACCCCGAACAACTTTCGGTCACCAACATAATAACTCAATTATACTAATCGTCACCAAACGTTAAGTGTGTAGACCCTGCGGGTTCGAGAACTATGTAGACATGACCGAGACACCTCTACGGCCAATAACCAATAGCGGGACCTGGATGCCCATATTGGCTCCTACATATTCTACGAAGATCTTTATCGGTCGAACCTCTATGTCAAGGATTCAGTTAATCCCGTATGCTGTTCCCTTTGTTCTTCGGTATGTTACTTGCCCGAGATTCGATCGTCGGTATCACTATACCTAGTTCAATCTCGTTACCGGCAAGTCTCTTTACTCGTTCCGTAATACAAGATCTCGTGGCTAACACTTTAGTCACATTGCTTGCAAGGCTCATTATGATGTTGTATTACCGAGTGGGCCCTGAGATACCTCTCCGTCACACGGAGTAACAAATCCCAGTCTTGATCCATGCCAACCCAACAGACACCCTCGGAGATACCTGTAGAGCACCTTTATAGTCACCCAGTTACGTTGCGACGTTTGATACACACAAGGTATTCCTCCGGTGTCAGTGAGTTGCATGATCTCATGGTCAAAGGAACAGATACTTGACATGCAGAAAACAATAGCAATAAACTGACACGATCAAATGCTACGTTTACAGTTTGGGTCTTGTCCATCACATCATTCTCCTAATGACGTGATCCCGTTATCAAATGACATCTCATGTCCATGGCTAGGAAACCTTAACCATCTTTGATCAACAAGCTAGTCAACTAGAGGCTTACTAGGGACACAGTGTTGTCTATGTACCCACACATGTATTTGAGTTTCCAATCAATACAATTATAGCATGGATAATAAACGATTATCATGAACAAGGAAATATAATAATAACCAATTTATTATTGCCTCTAGGGCATATTTCCAACAGTCTCCCACTTGCACTAGAGTCAATAATCTAGTTCACATCACTATGTGATTTACATTGTAATGAATCGAACACCCATGCAGTTCTGGTGTTGTTCATGTTTAGCCCTTGGAAGAGGTTTAGTCAACGGATCTGCAACATTTAGATCCGTGTGTACTTTGCAAATATTTATGTCGTCCTCCTTGATGTAATCGCGGATGGAATTGAAACGTCGCTTTATGTGTCTGGTCCTCTTGTGAAATCTTGGTTCCTTGGCTAGAGCAATGGCACCAGTATTATCACAAAACAGAGTCATTGGGTTAAGCGCACTAGGCACTACTCCAAGATCTGTCATGAACTCCTTCATCCAGACACCTTCCTTCGCCGCCTCCGAGGCAGCGATGTACTCCGCTTCGCATGTAGAATCAGCTACCACGCTTTGCTTGGAACTGTACCAGCTAACCGCACCCCCATTAAGAATAAATACGTATCCGGTTTGCGACTTAGAGTCATCCGGATCAGTGTCAAAGCTTGCATCGACGTAACCCTTTACGACGAGCTCTTGATCACCTCCATAAACGAGAAACATGTCCTTAGTCCTTTTCAGGTACTTCAGGATATTCTTGACCGCCGTCCAGTGTTCCATTCCTGGATCACTTTGAAACCTTCCGGCCATACTTATGGCAAGGCTGACATCGGGTCTTGTGCACAGCATTGCATACATGATAGACCCTATGGCTGAAGCATAGGGGATGACACTCATCTTTTCTCTATCTTCTGCAGTCACTGGGCATTGAGTCTTACTCAACTTCACACCTTGCAAAACAGGCAAGAACCCCTTCTTGGACTGATCCATTTTGAACTTCTTCAAAATCTTATCAAGGTATGTGCTTTGTGAAAGTCCTATTAAGCGTCTCGATCTATCTCTATAGATCTTGATGCCTAATATGAAAGCAGCTTCTCCTAGGTCCTTCATTGAAAAACTCTTGTTCAAATATTCCTTTACGCTTTCCAGCATTTCTATATTGTTTCCAATCAGCAATATGTCATCCACATATAATATTAGAAACGCTATAGAGCTCCCACTCACTTTCTTGTAAATACAAGCTTCTCCGTAAACTTGTATAAACTCGAACGCTTTGATCACCTCATCAAAACGAAGATTCCAACTCCGAGATGCTTGCACCAGTCCATAAATGGATCGCTGGAGTTTGCAAACTTTGTCAGCATTCTCTGGATCGACAAAACCTTCTGGTTGCATCATATACAACTCTTCCTTAAGGTAACCGTTAAGGAACGCTGTTTTGACATCCATCTGCCAAATTTCATAATCGAAAAAGGCAGCTATTGCTAACATGATTCTGACGGACTTAAGCATCGCTACGGGTGAGAAGGTCTCATCGTAGTCAACTCCTTGAACTTGTGAAAAACCCTTTGCCACAAGTCGAGCTTTATAGACGGTGACATTACCGTCCGCGTCCGTCTTCCTCTTAAAGATCCATTTGTTCTGAATGGCCTTACGCCCTTCAGGTAATACTTCCAAAGTCCATACTTTGTTTTCATACATGGATCCCATCTCGGATTTCATGGCCTCTAACCACTTCTCGGAATCCGGGCTCATCATCGCTTCTCCATAGCTCGTAGGTTCATCGTTGTCTAACAACATGATGTCTAAGACAGGGTTGCCGTACCACTCGGGAGCAGTACGCGTCCTTGTCGACCTACGAGGTTTGATAGCAACTTGATCCAAAGCTTCATGATCATCATCATTAACTTCCTCTTCAGCTAATGTAGGCTCCACAGAAACAACTTTCTGCGCTGCGCTACTCTCAGGTTGAAGTAAAGGTTCAACAACCTCATCAAGTTCTATCTTCCTCCCACTCAATTCTTTCGAGAGAAACTCTTTCTCAAGAAATGTTCCGTTTTTAGCGACAAACACTTTGCCTTCGGATCTGAGATAGAAGGTATACCCAACTGTCTCTTTTGGGTATCCTATGAAGACGCATTTCTCCGCTTTGGGTTCCAGCTTTTCAGGCTGAAGCTTTTTGACATAAGCATCACATCCCCAAACTTTAAGAAACGACAGCTTTGGCTTCTTGTCAAACCAAAGTTCATATGGCGTCGTCTCAACGGATTTCGATGGTGCCCTATTTAAAGTGAATGCAGCTGTCTCTAATGCATAACCCCAAAACGATAGTGGCAAATCGGCAAGAGACATCATAGATCGCACCATATCTAATAAGGTTCGATTACGACGTTCGGACACACCATTACGCTGTGGTGTTCCAGGCGGTGTCAATTGTGAAACAATTCCACACTGTCTTAAGTGACTGCCAAACTCATAACTCAGATATTCTCCTCCTCGATCAGATCGTAGGAATTTAATCTTCTTGTTACGATGATTCTCAACTTCACTCTGAAATTGTTTGAACTTTTCAAATGTTTCAGACTTGTGTTTCATTAAGTAAATATACCCATATCTACTTAAGTCATCAGTGAAGGTGAGAAAGTAACGATAACCACCGCGCGCCTCAATACTCATCGGACCGCACACATCAGTATGTATGATTTCCAATAAGTCACTTGCCCGTTCCATTGTTCCATAGAACGGCGTTTTAGTCATCTTGCCCATGAGGCATGGCTCACATGTGTCAAGTGATTCAAAATCAAGTGACTCCAAAAGTCCATCAGCATGGAGCTTCCTCATGCGTTTTACGCCAATATGACCTAAACGGCAGTGCCACAAGAAAGTGGTATTATCATTATCAATTCTACATCTTTTGGCATCAATGTTATGAACATGTGTATCATTACTATCGAGATTCAATAAGAATAAACCCCTCACATCGGGTGCATGACCATAAAAGATATTACTCATATAAATAGAACAACCATTATTCTCTGATTTAAATGAGTAACCGTCTCGCAATAAACAAGATCCAGATATAATGTTCATGCTTAACGCAGGCACCAAATAACACTTATTTAGGTTCATCACTAATCCCGACGGTAATCGAAGAGCGAGCGTGCCGACGGCGATCACATCAACCTTGGAACCATTTCCCACGCGCATCGTCACTTCGTCCTTTGCCAGCCTCCGTCTATTCCGCAGTTCCTGTTTTGAGTTGCAAATATGAGCAACCGCACCGGTATCAAATACCCAGGCACTACAACGAGGGTTGGTAAGGTACACATCAATAACATGTATATCATATATACCTTGTTTGTTGTTGGCCGCCTTCTTGTCAGCCAAATACTTGGGGCAATTCCGCTTCCAGTGTCCAGTTCCCTTGCAATGAAAACACACAGTTTCTGGTTTGGGTCCAGCCTTGGGTTTCTTCACGAGAGGAGCAACTGCTTTGCCACTCTGCTTGGAGTTACCCTTCTTACCCTTGCCATTTTTCTTGAAACTAGTGGTTTTATTGACCATCAACACTTGATGCTCCTTCTGAATTTCAGACTCAGCGGCTTTCAGCATCGCAAACAGCTCGGCGACTGACTTGTTCATCCCGTGCATGTTATAGTTCAACACGAAGCTCTTGTAGCTAGGTGGCAATGATTGAAGAACTCTGTCAGTGATAGCCTCTGGCGGAAGGGGCATCCCTAACTCAGCCAGGCGGGTGGAGTACCCAGACATTCTGAGCACGTGATCACTGATAGACCCGTTCTCCTCCATCTTGCAAGCATAGAACTTATCGGAGATCTCATATCTCTCGATCCGGGCATTCTTCTGAAAGATAAACTTCAACTCCTGGAACATCTCATATGCTCCATGACGTTCAAAACGTCTTTGAAGTCCCGGTTCTAAGCCATACAACATTGCACATTGAACTATTGAGTAATCATCAGAACGAGCCTGCCAGGCGTTCACAACGTCTAGAGACTCAACTGGAGCGGGTGGATCACCAAGCGGTGCATCAAGGACATAAGCCTTCTGGGAAGCCGTAAGGATAATCCTTAGATTACGGGCCCAGTCCACAAAGTTACTTCCATCATCTTTCAACTTAGCTTTCTCTAGGAACGCATTAAAATTCAGGGGTGCTACTGCGCGAGCCATGATCTACAACATAAATATAGCAAAGACAACTTAGACTATTGTTCTTAGATAATGAGTTTAGTTAATCATATTTTAAAAAAACTCCCACTCAAATTGATATCCCTCCGATCATTCGAGTGTAACATGATCCAAATCCACCAACTCAAGTCCGATCATCACGTGAGTTGAGGTGGTTTCAATGGTGAACATCTTCATGTTGATCATATCTACTATATGACTCATGTTCGACCTTTCGGTCTCTTGTGTTCCGAGGCCATGTCTGTACATGCTAGGCTCGTCAAGTTTAACCCGAGTGTTCCGCACGTGTAACATGGCTTACACCCGTTGTATGCGAACGTAGAGTCTATCACACCCGATCATCACGGCGTGTCTCGAAACGACGAACTTTCGCAACGGTGCACACTTGGGGAGAACACAATTTATCTTGAAATTTAAGTGAGGGATCACCTTATAATGCTACCGTCGTCCTAAGCAAAATAAGATGCATAAAAGGATTAACATCACATGCAAATCATAAGTGACATGATATGGCCATGAACTTGTGCTTTTGATCTCCATCTCCAAAGCACCGGCATGATCTCCATCGTCACCGGCATGACACCATGATCTCCATCATCTTGATCTCCATCAACGTGTCGCCATAAGGTTGTCGCGCCGACTGTTGCTTCCACGACTATAGCTAACGTTTAGCGATAAAGTAAAGCATTACATAGCGCTTAATGATTGACACGCAGGTCATACAATAATTAAAGACAACTCTATGGCTCCTGCCAGTTGCCGTACTCATCGACATGCAAGTCGTGATATTCTATACAAAACATGATCATCTCATACATCACATATATCTCATCATGTAATTGGCCATATCACATCACAACATACCCTGCAAAAACAAGTTAGACGACCTCTAATTGTTGTTGCAAATTTTACGTGGCTGCTACGGGTTTGCAAGAACCGTTCTTACCTACGCAAAACCACAACGTGGTGTAGTGATTGCTTTTTGATCTTCTAAAAGAACCCTCTTCATTGAACCGATTCAACTAAAGTGAGAGAGACAGACACCCGCCAGTCACCTTTATGCAACAAGTGCACGCAGCGGTGAAACCAGTCTCGCGTAAGCGTACGCGTAATGTCGGTCCGGGCCGCTTCATCTCACAATACCGCGGAATCAAGTATCAACTAGTAACGGCAAGCAATATGTATACACCCACGCCCACAACTCGTTTGTGTTCTACTCGAGATCTCATCTACGCATAGACCTAGCTCAGATGCCACTGTTGGGAAACGTTGCATGGGAAACAAAAATTTTCCTACGCACACATAAGATCTATCCATGGTGATGAGCATCTACGAGAGGGAGAGTGAATCTACATACCCTTGTAGATCGCTAAGCGGAAGCGTTAATAAACGCGGTTGATGTAGTCGAACGTCTTCGCGATCCAAATCGCCGAGCGTCCCGCGATCCAATCACGATCCTTCCGATCTAGTGCCGAACGGACGGCACCTCCGCGTTCAACACACGTACGGCTTGATGACGCCTTCACCTCCTCGATCCAGCGAGCGATGATGAAGTAGTGGTTGAGTTCCAGCAGCACGACGGCGTGGTGATGGTGGTGAGGAACAATCTCTGCAGGGCTTCGCCAAGCGCTACGGAGATTATGACGGAGGAACTAGAGGGCTAGGGTTGCCGGCACACGGCTTGGGAAATCCTGATGTGTCCCGTGTGCTAGCCCTGCCCCTCTATTTATATGTTGAGCCTTGGGGTCTAAACTTGGAGTAAAAGCCTCCTCCGGGTCGGTTTTGCCCGCACAAGGTCGGTTTGGCCCGCAGGAAAAGAGTCCAATTCGGACCCTGCCGAATCGTGCACAGCCGCGCACAAGCGGTAGTACCGCTTCACACAAGCGGTAGTACCGCTCGGGCGGTAGTACCGCTTCACACAAGCGGTAGTACCGCTCGGGCGGTAGTACCGCTTCAACAAGCGGTAGTACCGCTTACGCGGCAGCAAAACTACTTTTGCACTTTCCAATACCTTGTGGGCTTTATCCCTTTGGCTCATATAAAGTGTTGCTGCACCCGAACACTTCGGTAAACATCCGGAACCCCCTTCCGGTGAACTCCGGAACCCTTCCAGAGATCAAAACACTATTATCACATATATCAATCTTTACCTCCGGACTATTCCGGAGATCCTCGTCATGTCCGGGATCTTATCCGGGACCCCGAACAACTTTCGGTCACCAACATAATAACTCAATTATACTAATCGTCACCAAACGTTAAGTGTGTAGACCCTGCGGGTTCGAGAACTATGTAGACATGACCGAGACACCTCTACGGCCAATAACCAATAGCGGGACCTGGATGCCCATATTGGCTCCTACATATTCTACGAAGATCTTTATCGGTCGAACCTCTATGTCAAGGATTCAGTTAATCCCGTATGCTGTTCCCTTTGTTCTTCGGTATGTTACTTGCCCGAGATTCGATCGTCGGTATCACTATACCTAGTTCAATCTCGTTACCGGCAAGTCTCTTTACTCGTTCCGTAATACAAGATCTCGTGGCTAACACTTTAGTCACATTGCTTGCAAGGCTCATTATGATGTTGTATTACCGAGTGGGCCCTGAGATACCTCTCCGTCACACGGAGTAACAAATCCCAGTCTTGATCCATGCCAACCCAACAGACACCCTCGGAGATACCTGTAGAGCACCTTTATAGTCACCCAGTTACGTTGCGACGTTTGATACACACAAGGTATTCCTCCGGTGTCAGTGAGTTGCATGATCTCATGGTCAAAGGAACAGATACTTGACATGCAGAAAACAATAGCAATAAACTGACACGATCAAATGCTACGTTTACAGTTTGGGTCTTGTCCATCACATCATTCTCCTAATGACGTGATCCCGTTATCAAATGACATCTCATGTCCATGGCTAGGAAACCTTAACCATCTTTGATCAACAAGCTAGTCAACTAGAGGCTTACTAGGGACACAGTGTTGTCTATGTACCCACACATGTATTTGAGTTTCCAATCAATACAATTATAGCATGGATAATAAACGATTATCATGAACAAGGAAATATAATAATAACCAATTTATTATTGCCTCTAGGGCATATTTCCAACAGTAATTTTGGTCGTGAACGACGCACATGTGATGAGGAGGCTCATAGGCTAGCTCGAATGGCTACTACTCTAGAAGTTGGTCGTCATGTTTGGCTGGTTAATCCATCAAACAATCTTTGTATGCCCCTAAACATTGAGATATAAATAAAGGTATTGTTCATCTTTAAAGCCCATTCTTATGAAACTGTGGTCCTTCTGTAGAAACTGACCAGCCATCGTGTTATAAAATGGACAGGGAAACACATGTAAAACTACTTTGGGTTTGTGTTTTGGCCTTCCCAAAGAACATAAAAAAAATGCAAAAACAAAAAAGCGTGGTCGGCAGGATTCGAACCTGCGCGGGCAAAGCCCACATGATTTCTAGTCATGCCCGATAACCACTCCGGCACGACCACTGCCTTGCTTTTTTTGGCTCTCAAACTGTACTAGATCGGTTTTGCTGAAACTCAGCTAGCTGAGATTATCCTGTGGTCTCATTCACGTTCGTTTTTTTTTAGAAGGGTCATTCCCGCTAAGATTTGTGTTGTTTTTGAAAAATGAGGGACGCAGCCCGTTATCTGTTTTTTTCTTGGTGCGCGGGACATCTTGGGCTGGATTGTGTCGGGGGGGCGGAGGTGCTGGGTGTGTTATACTTTTATACTGTAGCTGTTTTGAATGGATGTACCTCGCCTTGTTTCACGTCAGTGTCTTGTGCAGAACTGGAAAACTAAGGCAAAGTGTTTATGTGCAATTCCTAGTGAGCTTTTTCCTACCTTTTCTCAATCAGTCTCCCAAATATGATTGTCTCACTTTTTCTTAGACTTTTTTTAATTTTTTTGTAGTTTGGTTCTTCATTCTTGATTTTTTTTTTCTTCTGTTTTTTATTTTTTCTTGATTTTTTTGTGCTATTTTTATTTTTAATATGAACACCTGAGTTTTAACCATGACTTTTCCACGCCATTAGCCGTCAGATCAAAAATCGTCGGGATTCATATAGGTTGTCCAGTGAATGTTGTGCGCGGTCTGTTGTGACCCCCTTTTTTTCGTTTTTGTATTGTCCGTTGAGATGCTCACGACCCTTAATGACTTCGTTTTTTTATATAGAACTTGGATTGACAGGGACCGATCGTTCAATCGTCTTCTTCCCATCTTTTTTGACGCGACAAGCGAGAGAAAAAAGCAGAGCGTGTAGAGGAGACAATGGTGGTTTATTTTCTTCGTTCCTTTTCTTATTTTCTTATTATATTTTATTTGTCATTTTACCTTTTTTTGTATGTTTTTTCTTTAATATTTTTGTCATTCTTTAAGTACAGCTGGAAATCATGGCAGGAGGGGAGTTGTTGTGGTTGGTTGCATGTGTCACCTCTAAACATGCAATTGCAAGCGTTGTACCCCCAACTGCAACTGTATTGGAACATGGCGAGTGCAACTAGGGTCTAGAAAGGAGTTATTGGGGTTACTTGCTTGTGTCACCCCTATACATGCAATTGTAAGCGTTGTGCCCCCAATTGCAATGACATGAGCACTAGGCGACCACGGCTAGGGTCGGGAGGGGAGTTGTTGGGGTTAGTTGCATGTGTCACCCGTAATTATGCAACTCCAAGCGTTGTACCCCTAACAGAAACTGCATGGGCACAATGCAACTGCAACTATGGCCGGGAGGGGCGTTGTTGGTCTAGTTGCATGTGTTACCCTGAAACATGCAACTGCAGGCATTGTACCCCTAACCGCAACTGCACGGCCAAAAGCTACTGCAACTAGGGTCAGGAGGGAAGTTTTTGGGGTCTATTAGTTGCATGTGTCACCCCTAAACATGCAACTGCAAGAGGTGTACCCCCAGCTGCAACTGCACACGGGCATAACGAGACTGTAACTAGAATTGAGTTGTTGGGGTTAGTTGCATGTTTTGCTCCTAAACATGCAACTGCAAGCGTTGTATCCCCAACTGCAACTACACGGACACAAAGCGGTTGTAATTAGTGTCAAAAGGAGTGTTGTCGGTCCAGTTGCATGTCCATCACTAGACATGCTACTGTAAGCGTTGTAGCCTAAGTGCAACTATACATGCACAAAGCGACTACAAATGGGGAGTAGGAAAGGGTTGTCGAGCCAGTTACTTCTCCATTTCTTTATCTTAGCATCACACATGTGGATTTTCTATTATTTTCCCATCACAATGGATACATACAACATTTTATTTTCATTTTGGCCTTTTTCACGTTTTGTTTTATGAAATTATATTCACTGGCAGGCGCTCTCTGGCTACTCTTCATGCACACAATCAAACTCTGATGTTTCTCGTACAAAAATAACACTGCCTTTCTTTAGACAAAACACAGTCTTTTTGCATCAGACCATGAGGCAAGGAGAGAAAGACGAACCTAGCTAGCAACGAGGCCCAACAAAGCAAGTGCGCACTGTAAAAAAGAAAGCAACTACACAGCCCACATGACAAGATAACGCATCTGACCAAGCCCATAACAGAACCCAGACCCAGGGAAACGACCAGGTGGCTGATCGGAAAACAAAAGCTTAGTTTAAATCGGGACAACGTCAGATGATGTCAGCTGACCGAGACCAAACTATGTCTCAGTCAGCTGAGTTCTAGGCGATCCCATACTAGATTGCCCAGAGTTTATTTTTGTCTAGACTAGAAGGAAAACGCTGGCCATACAACAAGCAGCGTCAGACAGACTACAACAATTAAGCAAATATTCACCGCGATCAATCAATAGAATGTACACTTCATTTTCAACGCGAGAACTACATCACTCTTCTGTTAAACACGCATCATTCACCAATCACGTGCCAGACCTATACTCCTCTCCAGTAATACCATCACAAGAACAGCTCCTAATTTGAATTTTGCCGCCTATGTTGAGACGAGCCCCTCTCTCTGGCCGACTTGTTCGCCGACGAGTGGCCGACCATGTATGACCCGAACCCCCACACGGTGATCACCAGCGACAGGATCTTGAAGCCGCTCATGGGGTCGTGGAACCACACCACCGCCGCCACGCTCGTCAGCGGCACCCTCACCGCGTTCAGCATGCCGGCCAGCACCGTCGACCCCAGGTACACCACCCCCGTCGCCCCCAGCACCCCCAACTGGAACGTCGCCGCCGACCACCCCATCACCATCGCGTACCCCGCCGCCCCTCCCCCTGCGGCCGCGAACCCCGCGGCCTCCCGCCGCATCGCCGCGAACCCGTCCGTGGCCGCCAGCCCCGCCGACGTGAACGCGAACGCGCTCAGCGACACCGCCGCCTGCTGCTCCAGCACCACGTGGAAGCGGGTCGCAGCGGCACCGTCTCCGCCGTTACTAAGGTACCTGTCGAAGACGAGCTCCGAGAGCGCGAAGATGAGGCCATGGAGCGCCGACCCGGCCACGTCCAGCGCGAACCCGAGCGCGTACTGCCGGCCCGTGATCCCCGGGTACCGGTCGGACCCCGAGTCCAGCGCGATGATCACCATGCCAGCGGTGATCACCACGATGGCGTTCAGCGTGGACAGGCCTATCCTGTTCTTCTTCCCCACGATGAGGCGGCCGAACACGGCGGAGAAGGCGAGCGACGATGCGGCGACGAGGGACGCCGTGGACGCTGGCAGGTACGCATAGGCCCAGGCGTACATGAGGTTGTCGGCGGCGCTGAGCAGGCCGAGCAGCGCGTACCAGAAGCAGAGCCACGGCGACGGCGGCCACGTCGGCGACGCGTCGCTGAAGAGGTAGCAGGGGAGCAGGAGCAGCACCGGGATGGGCCAGCCGGCGACGGCGGACCACGAGAGGATCCACTTGCTCTGGCCGCCTCCGTTGTAGTAAAGCCGCGAGAGCAGGCTCGCCGCCGGGAACGCCGTGAGCATCGCGCCGCCGCTGAGCGCGAGGAGCGCCCAGAAGGAGGCGGGCTTGCTGCGGTAGGCCGCCGCGGAGGAGGCCATGATCGAAGACGCTTTCTGGCGCAGCGAGACGCTTGGTCCTGCGTTGCTGGTGATCTCCGAGTCCGAGCCCTCCATTGCTGCAACTTCTGGCGAGCAGCACACATGAAGAAAAACAGCATGTTCAGAACTTCATATTTGCTGCCAGTAACCAAAAACTAACTCTGAATCCGTAAGATTCATTCAGTAGAGCAGAGTACAGCAGAGCCCATGCACAGTACTGTATGGAGGCAGCAACATAATTTCAGTAAGCAAATTAACTGAACTAGGTCAAAATCCATGAAAGTTAATTAGGTAAATCAAGGACCCCAAAATCCACAATAGCATTGGTGTCGGCTAAAATCCATTTGGCTGGGCCAAAATCCATGAAAGTTAATTAGGTAAATCAAGACCCCCCAAATCCACCAAAGCATTGATTCAGATTGCCGTTCAACAATCATTGCAAGTATATATATTGTTTAATACTCCCTTCGTTCCATAATGTAGTGCATATAGATTTTTTAAAAAGTCAAACTTTACAAACTTTGACCAACTTTATAGAGAAAACTATTTATATCTATAATATCAAATATATACAATATGAAAGTATGTCTTGTGATGTATCTAAGGATATACATTTGGTATTCTAGATGTATATGTTTTAATCTATAAACTTGGTCAAAGTCTATAAAGTTTGACTTTCAAAAAAATCTATACGCATTACATTGTGGAACGAAGGGTGTACATAATAAAAAAAAGGAAAGAAAAAAAACATTTGGTTCTTGGCTCCCCACACTCTACTCCACTGCAAAGGCAGAGCAATTGACTGGCAACCAACCCTGAACAATAAGCAGAGTAGATTTCACAAACTGAAACTATGAGGACCTAACTAATCACTCAGCCTCCGTGCCCACGGCCAGGAACTCCCGATGGATTCCGCGTGAGGTGAGGAGAACTAGACAATTCAGCCCTAGGGATATGACGGAGCAGAGAAGAGAACCAACCAACTAACGGAATTCCGCTGTGGAAGGGAGAAACTGGGCAGGAAGTGGGGGAGAACCGAATCGGACCTGTGCGCGGGAGCCGGATGGCGTGGTGGCGGAGGCCATCGCCGCCGTCGCCGTCCTTCTCCATCCTCTGCCCGCCGCCGGCCGGGCCGTGTGGTGTGGGGCTTGGGGGTGGAACTAGCCTGCAAGACAACAACGACGACTGCCAGCTCATCTAATTTCTGTGGGCGAGTCTTGGAGATTGATTGATCGGTACGACGGTAGGTAGAGTCGCCGTCGCATCGGAGCGTGCTGATCGTGGGTTCATTGGTTTCTTCCTACTCTATCTCTATTTCACGAGGATAAGAGCATCTACAACCCGACCTCTCAAACACGCCTCATACGCCCGGGCGGGCTGTCCGGCCAGTGTCCGGTCAAAAAGAGTTGACCCAGACGGACCCCTCAAACGGGCCTCAAACGCCCGGACTGACCGGCACCTCCCATATCCAGCCCAAATATGGGGAGGATATGGGGTGGCCCGGGCACGCCCGGGCGCGTCCGCCTGACAAGCCCGGCCCACCCCGACCCCACCCTGTCCCACTAAAAACCCCCGTCCGGCGAAACCCTAGCTCACTCACTCTCGCTCCGTCCGCTCCTCTCCCCTCTCCGCCCGCTCCTCTGCCCCCGCCGACGAGCATGTCGAGCTCCGGCAGCGCCTCCGGCGACTCCGATCCGGAGTACAAGCTGGCTCTCCGCATCGCCTTGGAGCGGTCCAAGGCGGAGACCAGAGGCAGCTCCGGATCTGGAGCGTCCTCAAAGCCGCCCGCTCCCCGTCGGTGCATTTCGGACGCCGGCACTGGCCCGTCCCGTGCCATGGGCAGTGGCGACCGACGGCCAGCCCAGTCCGCGCCGGCGGGGCGGGCTCCCTCCCGCCGTGCCCTCCGCATCGCCATTGAGGAGTCCGAGCGGCTCGCGGCGGTTACGGCGAAGGAGCGGTCGCGGCTGGCCAAGCTCAAGTGCCGGCAGGACCGGGCGGCGGAGCGGCTGAAGGGCCTCGTCATCGTCTCCGACTCCTCCTCCGACGACGACGACGGCTCCTCCGACGACGACGACGACGACGACGACCAGCCCCCCGCCGCCGATGGCTACAGCTACGCCGGCGACCGCAAGGGGAAAGGTCCGGCCCGCAAGTACTAGTTAGATTTAGCTTAGGTTTAAATTTGTCCGTCGTTTGTATGAACTGGTGGAGCTTTTGTTGCAATGTGATGCTATCTCGTGTCCGCGTTCATATGTCCTGCGTTTGATCGACGTACTTTGATCCACGTTGCATGGGTAGTATGGAAATAGGGGGTCGGATATGAGGGAGACGGATGTGGACGAGCGGATTTGAGGCGTGCCCGGTCAGTGCCCGCGGACGCGTCCGGGCGCGTCCGCGGGCGTTTGAGGGGCCGGATTTGTCATATCCGGTTGTAGATGCTCTAATGCGCGAGCGTTTTTAATGTGTTCGGGCCAACACAACAAACCAGCACTCTACGCGTGCGTCACAGAGCCAGTTCTTCACGAGGGTTTCTCCCCTACCTCTCTTCTTTGGATTGGCAACATATTCATCCGGATCATCGTTTTCGTCTTTTTCCTCCTCCTGCTGCTGCTGTCCGGCGGCCCAACCCTGTTGTTGTGTGTCTGTGGCCGGCTAGATGAACGTGTCGGATTGGGTGTATCGATGGGAGTACGAGCCGGCCTGGGTGGGCTCAGACTCATCCACTTGCCCATCCTCGTAGCAACCTCCTCCTCCGCCTCCTTTTGTGGATGATGTTGAACATCTCCCTGTCGGTGACGTCGTATGCCGGTCGGTCCGCTTTAGGCATACCGACGAACAGTGTGTGGGCACCCAGTTGCTCCTCGTTCGGACAAGCTGGGGCGGTAAACACTTCAGGAAAAGCAACGACGTAGTGTTGACGTCGACGATGTAGGACACATGTTCGGCCGTGGATGCGGGGCTGAACAGGGCAGGCCCATCCCTAAGGGGGTGGGGGGGGGGGGGGGTGAGCGGGGCGACTGCCCCGGGCCCCGCAACCACAGGGCCCCGGTGATCATCCTGCCTCTGTACCAGGTCTGGCCCAAAGTGACGATTGACTCCACGATCTTCGTTGAGGCCTGCAATCTCCGCCCATGACTGCAAGGTTGATTCCATGATCTCTCGTGGGCATCGTCGTCTTCCGGATTCTCCATCAGTTGTTTCTGCACGGATCAGATATCGCCCCGTCGCGCCCGAAATATTTGGGTATGGGCGTACACCGATTCGAAAGCACCCTCCGGCGGCCAGAACAATCGGCTGGCTGCAGCCTGCAGGTCTACGATGACCTCGTCCTGCTGACCGATTACCATAGCGAGAACATATCTTCATCCTACCGACCAATGGGGTGATGATAGCTTTGTGCATTGAACATATGGTTTATTTCGGCCAGATTAGGTGAAAGCGTTGGTTGCCCTTGAGCGTCGCCTTCAATCCTCAGAGTTGTGTATGGGAACAAATACTACATCGATCTGCCGCATATAGGTACACAATACCATGTAAATATTCTTGATACAAGCAAAATTTCAGAAGTTTAGTTTTTTTCCTCTTTGCCGAATAAATTGTTTGATGGTTCTAGCAATCTAAAATTGCTTCCAATTTTTCGGGGATACCATTAACAGGGAGCGACTACAATAGAAGAAGTACCACAGGTGCAAAAATAAAAAAGATGTCCGGGCCATTGGATCGTTGGTGGATGGCACAGATTCTGGTGGAATGATCTCAGCCACTTAATGCACGTTTTATGAAAACCCCCCTACTAGTAACTAGTAATGGAACAGAACATTTGCAATAACCACCTCAAGTATTTCATCTTTCACTCCATTCATTTTGAACAACGGCCACTTTTAGAGCCTGCAAAGTGATGAAGCGCCACATCCTATTACTTGATACAACTTAAATCTTTGCACGTATCTACTTCATGAAAACCATGCATATTTCAGTACATTATTAGTGGCTTTTCTACATCACTAATCATGCAAAAAGAAGCTGAATATGATTGTCACTGTAAAGTATGTCAATATGTATCAAAAATATGCGAGTGCATAGATAAAAATAAGCCACCCTTTGAAGCATAACTAAACATCAGAGTGTACAATCCCAGAATGAGCATATCACAAGCATACATATCTTGATGAGACATGGTAGCACCATTTTTAGTACATGGGCAGCAAGACAGAGTACTACGGACTAATATGATCATCACTCAAGAGGCATTGCTACTTAAAATGATAAGATCTACTATCTTGACAGTACAGAACAGAAAAGTTGTAGCATTCCCTCCAGTTCTACTACTTCTTGCTCATCAAGCTTCTTGTTCTGGGAGAGACCACACTGGGCAGACACGATTCAGTTGAGCACAGACAAGTACAGATGCATGATCAAGAACAGAGTTAAATTTGTCTTGCATATAATTTCCCTCAATTGTCACAAAGGGAAGACTTTGATAAAAGCTTCCTCTATCCATCTGTAGTCCTGATGTTTACTGTTGTCAGAGATTCATACATCTACAAATACAAGGAAAAAATATAGTTTACATTACAAGGAAAGAAATAAGGAAGTTATGTTCTCTAATCCTAATCATGTATGTATTGAACAATTAAGAATCAAGTTCTTTGCTAACTCGTAGATGACAAAAGTCAAAACTTGATGCTGCAGCACAAAGGGACATGTCAGATCAGTGAAGAGAAAACGAAAAGAATATCGTACAGAAAAATATATTCATAGCTTGACAATGACGGATCACTTGTATCAATTTTCATAGTTCATCATCCCAATAAGACTTGCGTAATGCGCACAGCTGACGAATGGTTGTACTGATGTATTGATATTACATCATATAAGTTTTATGGCTCAATGGTTGGTTAGCAAGCAAAGGTCTATCTCAAATAAAGCCCAAGTAGGTCAAAACATTCAGGCATTTACTCCTTACAAATGCAAGGCACAAAAACAGGTAGTCTTCAAAGCAAGAAGCACAAACCTCTACTGTTTTGTCATTTGTTTCCTAGAGCATGTCCTTGCATCATGGAATGCCACTTCCTTACAAATGCTGCATTTGCGTGCGACTTTTTGATGAATTCCAGGCCTTCTTTTCTTTTCGCTCGACCCACTCCTCACACCATCCTTGTGTCCCTTTATTCTAGAGCAAGTGCCCCTTGCATTGATATCAGTGGGTGTGTGAATGGTAACGTGCTTTGGAATGATGCTCCCCATAAATGACTCCTCATTTTCGTGTGTGCTGCATGCTACAGCTGGTACGAGCTGGGCTAAAGCCAACTCGGTGTTGCACAAACTAGTGTGAAGGAATTCAATTCCTTCCATGGAACCTTTGGAACTCCGTATGAGATCTTCTAGCTTATTTCTGACAAGAGCTATCTTCCTTTTCATGGCAATGTCAACCGGGTCAATTAAATTCTCTTCAAGCATGTTCCCTTCCGCATCGAAGACAATGTCCCTAGAAATATGAAAAATATTACATCATGATGCCTGTCAAGGTAGATAAGTATGGATGCTTCTACACCTACATGAAGAGAAATATACCTTTTGCAATTTCTCTCCCACCGCTTAAGAACATAAAGTCTTGGCAATTCATTTATTTTCGTGCCCCTCAACACTCGGATAATATGGCAGCACACAATTCCATTGGACTCAAAAAGCTTGCAAGAACATTTAGCAGTCATGGATGTTGTGTCATAAGACACTTCTCTAATCTTCTTGTATTGATCACTCACAAACATGATTTTAGTCCCCTCGCGATTTTCCGTGTTCTGAACATCACAATCATCTCTGGCAGCAAGCACCTGAGCCTGAAATAATTCAAAAATCTCATGGGTGAATACCTCCCTGCCTTGTCTCTCTATTTCCCATGGTGTCACCAACTCACTTGTTGTTTATCCACTTGTGTTATCAGCAATTAACTCATTTTGCCTCTGACATTTCAAAGCAGTGTCAAACCTTAGCCAAAACTCAACAAAGGTAAGCTTGCGACAGATGAAACGCTTAAAAAATGAGTTTGCACTCTCTGAAATCGAAGTTGTCCTCAGAAGACCAGCTAAGGGAATTTCCATGAAGTAAGCTGGTATCCATGTCGCGCGAAGATCATACCTTTTCGCAAACCACTCATGGTCCTCCAACTTAAACTCTATGATGAAAGACTCCCATCTCTCCTCAAATTCAGCAGGGGTTTCAGAATTCCACACACAATGTTTTAGCCTATCATAGAATACAAGATCATTTCTCAATTCAGGACGTACCTTCCCGGGAACCTTCTCCATAATGTGCCACATACACAATCGATGTGCGGTGTTCGGCAGAGTTTGTTTAATTGCGTTCCTCATCTTACTACATTCATCAGTTATGATTAGTCTAGGTGCAATCCCACTCATTGCTCTAAGAAACGCCCTGAACAACCAAATATAGGAGTCTGTTGTCTCATGAAGTAGAAACCCAGCCCCAAAAAAGACACTTTGCATATGATGGTTTACTCCAGTGAAGGGCGCAAAGGTGTATTCATATTGGTTAGTGTTGTATCTTGAATCAAAAGATACCACGTCATTGAAGTGACCATAGTTTTTCCTACTTGTTGCATCCGTCCAGAACAAACGGACTAATGTACCAACCTCATCAACTTCATAGTCAAAGAAAAAAGCAGGATTGAGAGCCTTCAATCTACCAAATTGGTCCACTAGCATTTGAGCGTCACAATTTTTTATTTTATTTTTCAATCCACCATAGTGATTCTGTAGGTCCTTCTGGGTGCAACCAACATGCTCAAAAACCCCTGCGCCAACATGCAGAAACCTATATGCTAAGGCAGTCCCGATGCTAGCTTTCTGGCAATCATGGAGTGTTTTCTTCACCCTCTCACTAATTTGACGATTAGATCTAATCAAGTGTTGGTGGCTAGGTGGCACAAAAGGGTGATTGTGATATTCAGTGAGTGAAGCTATCCTATATTTTCCATCACTTTCCCGAGTGACATAGATAAAAGCTTGACATCCACATCTAGTCAATTTCACCTTTCTCCTTTTCTTTGAAGGATCAACAACAACCATACCTTTCTCGGGCCGAAAACCTTCTTTTGCACATAATAGGCGCTTCCATTGAAGCACATTATCTATGATCTTTTGCTGCCCAAGACGTACACCAAATCCGACATGGTGTGCATATGTCCTGTAAAATTCCATTACTGAGCCAAAGTCATCAAATAACATCCCCACTTTTGGCTTCAATTCCTCATCACACTAGGGTTTATACAAAGAACCCTACAAGAGAGTTTAGTAACATTAACCTCAGAGGACAAATGCTATGAACTTATTGGATCTCTTTTTGTCAGAAGCAAAAAATATATTTCCATCCAACCTAAATTCAATTACTATTCACCAAATGCAATGCTTATTTAGTGAGTATTACAAGATGTGACCAGCGTCGGTACCTCTTGAGAGCAGGCTTGTTTCTTTTTTGGTGTACTCGCATCATCAATGAGAAGCATTGGAGAATTAATCTCTACAAACGAGGTAGCATCACTGAAATCTTGATTTTGAACGCTATTGACCGATTCCACGGCTGCAAACAAATATTCAGCAAAAAAACTTCAAAGAAGGGATTAACAGAAAATTAGGTAATGACAAAATATGCTTGCCTGTTTGGACTATGTCTTCTCACCTGATAGTGTTGGTACAAATTTTGCAATTATGGGCTCTCCTAAAGGCGATGTCTCGCTACTTCCCTCCATTTCAGTTCAAGATGCAGCAGCAAAACACCGGAGAACAAACTTAGTACTAGTTGACGAGCTTCAATCTATCCATCATACGCAGAGCAGAAATTGAAAAATCAGCCATAATTCCCAGATTGCAGAGAGTCTTCTTTTCTACATACAAAAGGTAAAAAAGTTGCAATGGTTCTTTTTTACAATCGTACTGTCATAAAAGCAGAATGAGGAAGACCAAAGAGCTAATACATTTGTTCCGTTAAACCAAAACTATCATGATTTTAGTTTCAATGACATTACTCGACAAATAGACAGTGAACTCTCAGACTTCAGTGAAGTGGCGCATATTGCAAGTGTAAAGAATTTCAGCCTTGTGCCTACAAGCACTTCACATGCAGGTAATTTAATAGGTATATGAGATTAGTTTGCTCCCATGTACACTATCCGAGAAGAGGATGATATTTCAATATACAGAACTGCTCAAAAAATCTAGTATAAGCATGCCAAGCTTGTCCAGTGATTAATATTTCTCTTCATGTGTTTTCAGATATATTATCACAATATTGTTTTGAAGAGAAAAGTGCTCCCCACTCCGTTGTCTTGCTACAGAGAAGCAAAGAAACATCTAAAGAACTCTAAAGTGTTTCAGTTTAATACTAGATCAAGTCTAGAGTAACCCCTGGACTGGGCAAGCTTAGAAAGTATCTAATACAGTGCAAAACGAAAGCAAGACAGCCGAGTAGGCCAACAGGCCAACACTATCATCGTTACAAAACCAAACACTTCAGCTGATTGGAAAGGAGCCTAGCATCGATCCACCAAACTTGTCGTCAGCGAGTAGCAATATACAATACCACAACTACTAATCCACATGGCACTGCTGGATCCTGGGACGTATAGACCAAGCATAGAGAAATCAGCCAGATAGCAAGTTCAGTTAACAATTATAACTGTAAAAAGTGTTCATAAAATAGAAATCCAACGAACATTAAGCATCACTCGAGGACGAATCTCTCACCTTCGGGGTAAGAAGACCTGGCACGCGCGGCCGACAGCTTGCGTCCTCAGGGACACGTCCGTGCTATGGGTCTTCCGGCCGGCCACGAACCCGCCGTAGTCCGGCACGGTGAAGGCGAGGCGGTGCCCCCGGGGACTAGACCTTGGCAGCGGCTGCTGGACGGCGGTTGCTGGGTGGATGTGGAGAGAAACGTCGTGGGGTGCCCGCGAGGCGGATCCAGACAACTTGAGAGCCGGAGTAGTGGGCGCGGGCTGCGCTCGTCGACGGTGCCCGCCGGATCTGGACCGCTGCCACAGCGTGCAAGAGATGGGGCGATGGGGGAGAGGGGTTGACCCGTCTGCACAAAATTAATCAGAATTGCGGAGATCGTTTTGCAAAAGTTGGGTAACCGTGAGTAGAGGTCCCACTGGCCATAGTCTGTACCATCGATCTACAATCTGACGGACCAAGTTCCTTTTTCTATTTTTGCACACGAAGCTCAGATTTTATACTAGTCGCTCCCCCATTAACAAAATGCGACAATATAGCCCAATACACTGTATAATTATCCAAATGATAAGTGTCACACGTGTGACACGAAGTAACACCGTCGTGACGTTTTTACAACTACAATTTACATCCGAAAAAGTGAAACCCAAAAAAACTGGAACTTGGCATCCAAATAAAATGTTACCATGCTTCACAATTAAAGTTGTCATCCATGGGTAACTAAAATTGCCATCAAAATACATAAGGATAGAATTACTTCGTGCCACACGTGTGACACTTATCAGGGTTCTATAATTAACTCTTAGGAAATAATTGATTGTTAATTTTGTTGGATTAATTAGGACCTTGGTAAAGTAAGAGGAAAGAGGCCAATGCTAATGTTGCAAACGAATGGAGCGATCGACGCAGTGTAGTCCCAGACGATTTATATAGAAACATGTCCATGATTCCTACTGTATATTTAGTCTGTAGTACGTTGTACTTTCTTCGTTTTTATTTACTCCGCATGTTAGGTTTGTATAAAGAGAAACCTTAAATACTTTCAACAAGTTTGTGGAAAAATATATTAACATATACACCATCAAATCAATACCATTGAATTCATCATTCATATATTTTTACATCATATAAATTTGTTACTGTAAATGTTCATATTGTTTTCTATGAATTTGGTCAAATTTTAGAAAGTTCGACTTCAGTCAAAGCTAATATGCAGAGTAAATAAAAACAAAGGGAGTACAAACAAAAATATGCAAAGTTGCACAAATTTTATGTTGAGAAAAGTTTTAGAAAGTTGAAATTATATATTCTTATATTTAGAGGCCCCAAGTTCTAGTTTCTTCCCGGGCCCCGAAACCTTAGCACAGCCCTGAGGGCAGGCGCGGGTGGACACGGGGGTCGCCTCCGTCCTGTCGAGATCTGGTCTTCCCGCCGCTGCCATACGCCGGAGCACTGCGGCCGCTCGCCGGTGAGTCCCCGCCGAGCCCTTCTCTTTCCTTCACCTCCTCCTTCGTCACATCCACACCGATGATGTCCAGGGATGGCCCGTGCCGTGATACGTCTCCAACGTATCTATAATTTTTGCTTGTTCCATGCTGTTATGTTATAATTCTTGGATGTTTTACAATCATTTTATAGCAACTTTATATCATTTTTTGGGACTAACCTATTGACATAGTGCCAAAGTGCCTGTTGCTGTTTTTGCTTGTTTTTTACTTCGCAGAATATCAGTACCAAACGGAGTCCAATCGCGACGAAACTTTTTGGAGATTTTTTTGGACCAGAAGACATCCAGTGGGCCAAAGAAATGCCAGAGAGGTGGGCCGTGGAGAGCACAACCCACCAGGGCGCGCCAGAGGCCCCAGGCACGCCCTGATGGGTTGTGCCCTCCTCGGGGCCCCTCTCCACCGCCTCTGACGCCTATAAATTCCCAAATATTCCAGAAACCCTAGAGGAGTCGACGAAAAACACATCCAGCCACCGCAAGTTCCAGAACCTCGAGATCCAATCTAACACCATCACGGAGGGGTTCATCATCCTCATTGGTGCCTCTCCGATGATGCGTGAGTAGTCCACCATAGACCTACGGGTCCGTAGGCAGTAGCTAGATGGCTTCCTCTCTCTCTTTTGATTCTCAATATAATGGTCTCTTGGAGATCTATTTGATGTAAACTTTTGTGGTGTGTTTGTTGGGATCCGATGAATTTTGAGTTCATGATCAGTTTCTATCCATGAATATTATTTGAGTCTTCCTTGATCTCTTATATGCATGATTACTTATAGTCTTGTATTTCTTCTTCGAATCTTTGGTTTAGTTAGGTCAACTAGATCGATTTTTCTTGCCATGGGAAGAGGCGCTTTGTGATGGGTTTGATCTTGTGGTGTCCTCTCCCAGTGACAGACGGGGCAGCGAGGCACACATGTATCGTTGCTATTAAGGATAACAAGATGGGGTCTATTCCTACATGAATAGATCTTGTCTACATCATGTCACCGTTCTTATTGCATTACTCCATTTTTCCATGAACTTAATACACTAGATGCATGCTGGATAGCGGTCGATGTGTGGAGTAATAGTAGTAGATGCAGGCAGGAGTCGGTCTACTTATCTTGGATGTGATGCCTATATAATGATCATCGCCTTGGATATCATCATGATTATTTGATCTTCTATCAATTGCCCAACAGTAATTTGTTCACCCACCGTGTGCTATACTCATGAGAGAAGCCACTAGTGAAACCTACAGCCCCCGGGTCTACTTTTCCAATATATTGCTTTCCGATTTATCTTTTTGCCTCTTTTATTTTCAGATCTATTATTCCAAAAACCCAAAAATACCTTATTGCACTTTTTATTTGCCCTTTTTATTTTGTGTTCTTGAGAGATCTATCTCTACAATCTATCACTACCTAATCTATCTTTTTACCGTAGAGAGATTGACAACCTCTCTTTCGCGTCGGGTTGCAAGTATTTGTTCTTTGTGTGCAGGTGCTGTTTATTAGGTGGTGGTGATCCTCCTACTGGTTCGATACCTTGGTTTTAGAACTGAGGGAAATACTTACCATTGCTGTGCTGCATCATCCCTTCCTCTTTGGGGAAATACCGACGCAGTCTCAAGCCACGTCAAAGGAATTTCTGGCGCCGTTGCCGGGGAGGAAGCGGTCTCTTCTACGTGCCAATCTCTGGCACCGAGGAGACACCATCATCATCTACCAGGTTCCTAATCACAAATCCCATCTCCTTGCAATTACATTATTTGCCATTTGCCTCTCCTTTTCCTCTCCCCCACTTCACCAAATTTGTCGTTTTATTCGCCCTCTTTTTCGTTTGCCTTTTTCTCGTCAGATCTCTTGCTTGCTTGCAATCTTGTTTGCGTAGTCATGATGCCTCAATGAAAGTACTATGAAGTTCCTTACCCCAATATTTTGCTTGAAATTGAGAAAAGCACTAAGGAATATATGACTACACAATTTGAGCATAACAAGTACTTTACCGAGGAGCTTAAAGAACACTCTACCGTACTAGATGCCATAACAAAACAGCTTGATGATATTAGTAGAGAAGTTTGTAATCTCTAATCTAAGTATGCTCATGCTGAAAATCTGCTTGGTAAAATCTCCGATGCACAAGCCACTTTAAAAAATCAAATGGCTGCTAAACCAATTTCTCTAGAGGATAAAAACGATGAAGATCTTAAAGTGATTGGTGTTTCTTCTATTGATTCCTTGTTTAGTAATATTAAAATTGATGATAAGGAAACTGAAGTAGAGTCAACTTTAGCTAGAAGGCGTCCCAATAATTTGGAGGGTGAAAATTTTGATGAAAGTGGGTTTGAAGAGGTCAAAACTTTAACTAGTGATGTGCCCACTATTTTGGATTGCAAAGACTTTAATTATGATAGTTGCTCTTTGATCGAATGTATTTCTTTGCTGCAATCCATGTTGAATTCACCCCATGCTTATGAGCAAAATAAAGCTTTTACTAAACATATCGTTGATGCCATGATGAAATCTTTTGAAGAAAAGTTGGAGTTGGAGATTTCTATTCCTAGAAAATTACATGATGAGTGGGAACCTACCATTAAGGTCAAGATTAAAAATGATGAGTGCTTTGCTTTATGGGATTTGGGTGCTAGTGTTTCCACGATTCCGAAATCTCTATGTGATATGCTTGGTCTCACCAATATTGAAGAATGTTCTCTTAATTTGCACTTGGCGGATTCTACTATTAAAAAGCCTTTGGGAAGAATTAATGATGTTCTTATTCTTACAAATAGGAACTATGTGCCCACAGATTTTATTGTTCTTGATATTTGAAAGGATGTGGATGTCGCCTAGAGGGAGGGGGGTGAATAGGCGCTTTAAAATAATTACGGTTTAGGCTTGAACAAATGCAGAATAAAACTAACGTTTAATATGTCAAGCACAAAACCTAAAACAACTAGGCTCACCTATGTGCACCAACAACTTATGCTACGTAAGATAAACAACTAAGTGATAGCAAGATATAAAGCATGAAACAATATGGCTATCACAAAGTAAAGTGCATAAGTAAAGGGCTCGGGTAAGAGATAACCGAGGCACGCGGAGACGACGATGTATCCCGAAGTTCACACCCTTGCGGATGCTAATCTCCGTTCGGAGCGGTGTGGAGGCACAATGCTCCCCAAGATGCCATTAAGGCCACCGTAATCTCCTCACGCCCTCGCACAATGCAAGATGCCGTGATTCCACTAAGGGACCCTTGAGGGCAGTCACCGAACCCGTACAAACTAGGTTGGGGCAATCTCCACAACTTAATTGGAGGCTCCCAACGACACCGCGAAGCTTCACCACAACGGACTGTGGCTCCGAGGTGACCTCAAATGCTCGAGGCAATCTCCACAACCTAATTGGAGACCCCAATGCTTGCCCGGAGCTTTGCACCACAATGATTGAGCTCCGAGGCACCACCAACCGTCTAGGGCGCCAAAGCACCCAAGAGGAACAAGCTCTAGGGTGCTCAAACACCCAAGAGTAATAAGCTTCTCAACTTCTCACTTCCACGTATCACCGTGGAGAACTCAAACCTATGCACCAAATGCAATGGCAAGGGCACATGGAGTGCCCAAGTCCTTCTCTCCCAAATCCCACCAAAGCAACTAATGCTAGGGAGGAAAATGAGAGGAAGAACAAAGAAGAACACCAAGAACTCCAAGAACTAGATCCAAGGGGTTCCCCTCACATAGAGGAGAAAGTGATTGGTGGAAATGTGGATCTAGATCTCCTCTCTCTTTTCCCTCAAAAACTAGCAAGAATCATTGGAGGTATTGAGAGATAGCAAGCTTCAAGAGGTCAACAATGGTGGGGGGAAACTTGCTCAAAGGTTGGGGAACCATTGGGGAAGAAGACCCCCTTAAATAGGCCCCTACAAATCTGCCCGTTATGTGCAGAATAGCACACGGGCGGTACAACCGGTGGAGTGGGCGGTACAACCGGCAAGACCAGTACAACCGCCCTACTACCACCGGACCACAACAGAAAGTTGGCCGGGTGTAACCGCTCAACTCGATCGCTGGACAAGGCAAAGTCCCAAGCGGTAGAACCGCTTGAGACACCGGTAGTACCGGGCTATAGTAATATAGCAGTACAACCGTCCAACCTCCGCCCAACAACCGCAGCACAACAGAACCGTGTGCGGTTGTAGCCCGGTGTTGGGCCGGTACAACCGCCCAGGGCTGCCACCCAGGGTCACCCAGCAATTGGCGGTACAACCGCCCGGAGGCAGCGGTACAACCGCTGGGGACCAGATAGTGGCAGCACCCCCAGGGTATCACCCCTGGGGTGGTGGTTATGCCGGAAGACACGAGCGAGCGGTACAACCGTATCAAGAAAACAGGTAATACCAGAACTACCATAACCTCTGCAAATGAGCTCCGAATTGAGCAAACTCAAGCTTGTTGGTTTTCTTAAGAAGAGGCAGTATAAAAATGCCAATGGTATAGAGATGTGAAACCTCTTTCAATGAAGAATCGGCAAAAACTCCAACATCGAAAACATCATAGAAGATGCATATGGACTCCGTTTTCGATGAACTTGAGCTTGTCATGAAGCTGACCATAAGCTCAAGAAACCTCAAAGAGAAAAACCAACCAAGAACCAAGAAAGATAATGATGCCAAGAATGCAATGGTTTGAGCTCTCAACGAACGATACGATCAAGCTACTCACTTGAGAGCCCCCTTGATAGTACGGCTATCTATCCTATAACCCAGTCTCCCAACTACCACTATGAGACCGGTAAAATAGAAAACCCTATCAAGGTCAAACCTTAGCCTTGCGCATAGTCCACTTGAGCTAGATGATGACGATCTTGACTTCCTCAAGATGGACCACCTTTCTTGATTGCGTTGGCTCGATGAAGACTAGATGATTGCTCCCCCATACTCCACTATGGGTGAGCCACTCTTCGGCACATCTTCACAAGTCCATTGTCACCACAATGGACGGCAAGCTTCAAGCATGATCTCTTCATGATGCTTCACTTGAACTTGCACACCGCAACCTTGATGACGATCACCACTTGATGTCATCCTCCATGGATTGTATGGGATCTTATTATTGATGCTCGTCCATGGAAACATACCTAACCCCACAAAGAACACTCACAGGGAACATGGGTTAGTACACAAAGCGTAATGGACAATGCTTACCATACCATGGGATCACTTGATCCTTCTCGGTACATCTTGTACGCTTTGTGTGTTGATCAACTTGGTTCACTCTTTGACTTAGTCTTGATCAACCTTGTATCTTATCTTCTCTCTTCATAAAGATGATGTCTTGAAGGTAAACATGAATGTTCACACAATCTTCTTCTTCAAGACATGCTTGCAGTAAGCTCAACTCTTACATGACCAATCTTTGGATAACACCTTGAATACCACCTTGGTCACCATATAAACTCCTTGAAACCAACAGATGGACTTCAAGAAGTACCTACGGACAAATCCTTCGAATATAACTCAAGGCAACCATTAGTCCATAGGGATTGTCATCAATTATCAAAACCACACATGGAGAAATGTGCTCTTATAATATTGATTGCAATCCGTCTTGTCCCATTATACTTGGTAGACCGTTTTTATGCACTATAAGTGCCGTGATTGATATCAAAGAAGGCAATATTAGATTTCAATTTCCACTAAGAAAGGGCATGGACCACTTCCCTAGAACAAGAATTAAGCCACCATATGAATCAGTCATGAGAGCATCCTATGGAGCAAAAACCAAAGATGACAATACTTGAATCTACGCGTTATGCCTAGCCAGGGGCGTAAAACGATAGCGCTTGTTGGGAGGCAACCCAATGAATAAATTTATTTTCGTTTTTTTCTTTCTGTTTTTGAGTGTTGACACAATTATGCCTCTGTTATGATTGTGTTTTTATGTTTTATTTAGTGTTTGTGCCAAGTAAAGCCTTTAGGATGATTCATAAGATGAGTAGAAACAATGCTGAATCTGAAACAGAAAATTTGCCTCCAGTGTTAGAATTTTCATTTTTTACCGGAACGTGATATTGAGCTGACATTTTAAAACAGTATTGCTATACAAATTCTTTACGTTGTCCTATTTTTTTAGAATTTTTAGAGTTACAGAAGTATGGTTAGAGTACAGATTACTACAGACTGTTCTGTTTGAGAAAGATTCTGTTTTTGTTGCATTGTGTGCTTGTTTTGATGAATCTATGGGTCGTATTGAAGGGTATGAGCCATGGTAAAGTTAAAATACAGTAGTTATAATGCAATAATAAAATTTGAATGGGTTTGCAACAGTACCTAAAGTAGTGATTTGCTTTATTATACTAACGGATCTCACAAAGATTTTGTCGAGTTTTGTGTCATTGAAGTTTTCAAGTTTTGGGTGAGATCACGATGGATGAAGGAATAAGGAGTGAAAAGAGCCTAAGCTTGGGGATGCTACAGCACCCCCAAGATATATCCAAAGAGAAACAAGCAACTAAGCTTGGGGGTGCCCCGAGTGGCATCCCCTCTTTCTTCTAATGACCATCGGTATTTTACTTGGAGCTATATTTTTATTCGTCACATATCATGAGTTTTGCGTGGAGCGTCTTGTATCATTTGAGTCTTTGCTTTTTAGTTTGTCACTGGTATCCTTGCTGGACACACCTATTTGAGAGAGCCAAAATTATGCTATGATTTGTTAGAATTGCTCTATATGCTTCACTTAAACTTTTTGAGCTATAGAATTGCTCCAGTGCTTCACTTATATCTTTTTGAGCACGGTGTGCTTGGAATTTTTTGTAGAAAACACTCTCATGCTTCACTTAGATTAATTTGAGAGTTATTAATTTTTGAAGATATCCTCTCATGCTTCACTTATACTATTTTGAGAGATGAAATATCTATGCTCATGTTCTTCACTTAAATTTGTTTGAGCTTGTCAAAAGCAATGGCAACATATGAAACTAGTCCCAAAGTGATAGATATCCAAGGAGGATATAATAAAAACTTTCATGAAGATCATTGGACAAATTAAACTTGATTCCTTGCAATAGTTTTGAGACATGATGATAGTAATATGTGAGTCATGTTAGTGAGTAATTATGCTTTAGTAGGAATATTGGTGTTAAGGTTTGTGATTCCCTATGCATGCACGAAAATCAATAGTTATGCCATGAAATTACATCCTACTTATGGTGCATTATTCAGTGTTAGTTATGCTCAATGTTCGCTTATGTGAATTTTCGTTTCTTGGTTGGTTGCTTCTTAATCTATTTGCTAGCCTCCACTTGTACTAAGTAGAAATACCACTTGTGCATCCAAAATCCTTAAACCCAGTTTTGCCTTATGAGTCCACCATACCTACCTATATGCGGTATTTCCGTGTCGTTCTAAGAAAATTTGTATGTGCCATCTCTAATTTTCAAAATAAATTTCCTTTTTGTGTGCTCGTACCGCTCATGAAACGATAGGGGGTGTCCAATATTTTTCCATGCTAGATGTGTTATTCTCAAGATGAGTGTTTATTCACTTGTCATTGCACGAGAGTACGGCGGTAATAGGGATGCCTAGTCCCGAAATGAAAAAAAGATATTTTTTTTTTACTTTATGTTGTCAAATAATAAATTCCTTGGAAAGTGTTGGTATGGAAGGCAACCGTGGATACGGCCAGCCATGGAATGTGAAAGAATGGTGGAAAAAGGAATAAACTTTATTTTCTATTTGGGAACCGCTTATGATATATCTAGAATGGAAAGTATTGTGAACTACTTTGTCGTTTTCGTTGACAGGAAAGGCAAGCCACTCAAAATATTTTTTTCCCTCTCAATGTTAAACTTTGAGCTCTGGCACCTCTACAAATCCCTACTTACCTCTGCGAAGGGCCTATCTATTTACATTATGCAATTTTTATTTTTACTTTGAGTCTCCATCTTCTCTTATAAATCACCAACTAGGGGGCACTATGATCGTACTTGAGCATTGGGTGTAGCTAATATTTGAGTGTGTTTCATGAATGGATCAATGGTTGAGCATGATGGGGTAGGGATAACTTTCTTAAGTGTTGATATTTTGAAAGACATGGATGCTTGTTGGCATGCTTGAGTATTGAAGTCATTATGTTAAAACTAGACTATTGCTTTGAACCATCTAAAAGTCCAAATGTCCATGCTACAAAAGAAAAGATTATGTGATGAACATGTTAGGCAGCATTCCACATCAAAAATTCTGTTTTTATCATTTACCTACTCGAGGACGAGTAGGAATTAAGCTTGGGGATGTTGATACGTCTCCAACGTATCTATAATTTTTGCTTGTTCCATGCTGTTATATTATCATTCTTGGATGTTTTACAATCATTTTATAGCAACTTTATATCATTTTTTGGGACTAACCTATTGACATAGTGCCAAAGTGCCACTTACTGTTTTTACTTGTTTTTTACTTCACAGAATATCAGTACCAAACTGAGTCCAATCGCGACGAAACTTTTTGGAGATTTTTTTGGACCAGAAGACATCCAGTGGGGCAAAGAAGTGCCAGAGAGGTGGGCCGTGGAGACCACAACCCACCAGGGCGCGCCAGAGGCCCCAGGCACGCCCTGATGGGTTGTGCCCTCCTCGAGGCCCCTCTCCACCGCCTCTGACACCTATAAATTCCCAAATATTCTAGAAACCCTAGAGAAGTCGACGAAAAACACATCCAGCCGCCGCAAGTTCCAGAACCTCGAGATCCAATCTAACACCATCACGGAGGGGTTCATCATCCTCATTGGTGCCTCTCCGATGATGCGTGAGTAGTCCACCATAGACCTACGGGTCCGTAGGCAGTAGCTAGATGGTTTCCTCTCTCTCTTTTGATTCTCATTACAATGGTCTCTTGGAGATCTATTTGATGTAAACTTTTGCGGTGTGTTTGTTGGGATCCGATGAATTTTGAGTTCATGATCAGTTTCTATCCATGAATATTATTTGAGTCTTCTTTGATCTCTTATATGAATGATTACTTATAGCCTCATATTTCTTCTTCGAATCTTTGGTTTAGTTAGGCCAACTAGATCGATTTTTCTTGCCATGGGAAGAGGTGCTTTGTGATGGGTTCGATCTTGCGGTGTCCTCTCCTAGTGACAAAAGGGGCAGCGAGGCACGCATGTATCGTTGCTATTAAGGATAACAAGATGGGGTCTATTCCTACATGAATAGATCTTGTCTACATCATGTCACCGTTCTTATTGCATTACTCTGTTTTTCCATTAACTTAATACACTAGATGCATGCTAGATAGCGGTCGATGTGTGGAGTAATAGTAGTAGATGCAGGCAGGAGTCGGTCTACTTATCTTGGACGTGATGCCTATATAATAATCATTTCCTTGGATATCGTCATGATTATTTGATCTTCTATCAATTGCCCAACAGTAATTTGTTCACCCACCGTGTGCTATACTCATGAGAGAAGCCACTAGTGAAACCTACGGCCCCCGGGTCTACTTTTCCAACATATTGCTTTCCGATCTATCTTTTTGCCTCTTTTGTTTTCAGATCTATTATTCCAAAACCCCAAAAATACCTTGCTGCACTTTTTATTTGCCCTTTTTATTTTGTGTTCTTGAGAGATCTATCTCTCCAATCTATCACTACCTAATCTATCTTTTTACCGTAGAGAGATTGACAACCTCTCTTTCGCGTCGGGTTGCAAGTATTTGTTCTTTGTGTGCAGGTGTTGTTTAATAGGTGTTGGTGATCCTCCTACTGGTTCGATACCTTGGTTTCATAACTGAGGGAAATACTTACCGTCGCTGTGCTGCATCATCCCTTCCTCTTTGGGGAAATACCGAGGCAATCTCAAGCCACGTCACGCCGGTGCTCTCCTCTGCACGAACGCTTCAGGATGGCTCTGCTATGCGCGGGGCGTGCACTAGGTGGCGCTGACCGTCGGTGTTGTGGTGCCAGCCGCCGCCGCAAGCCACGCCCTACGATCACGTTCCCTACCGAACAAAGCACGTGCACTCGCTACTCCGTGTCCACCGTTTTAAGTTCTTCAGACCGTTAGGCCGCACTCACTTTAGCTCTAGCATGTAAACTCTTTCAGAAATTGTACTGTTAACAAACATGGATATTTGATTCAGTTTTCTAGTCATTACTGCTCCAATCCCTGAGAAACTCGGCAAATTTTACCCTGAAACTTCGAACCAATCCTCCCATCCCGCGCGGCTGGTTGAGCTCATGGCATTTTTCACATCTGATTGTAGATGGGACTATGGCAAATTTTAGTAAAGTTTTTTTGTTCAAGTCCATGGTAATTTTCTAAACAAATGTTTACTTAATCATGGAAAAAAAATAGATTCTTCTCTTTTGTAGCGATCACATAACAAACAAAAGCTTGGAGTTTCCCCCCTATGTCTCATGGCAAAGTACTAAAATGTTTTTACCATACACATGGCAACATTTTAATTTGCCATGATCACACGACAATTGAAAATAAAGACATGTCTCCACTTTTTGCCATGTTAAATTTTAGTTTTTAATGAAGAATGTCAATTTTAGTGCATGGAAGCACGGGAAATGTAATTTATGCATCATGGCAAATCCCCTTTTCTTTTCCAACAATGGCAACAAAAACTACTTCTTTTTATGGGACCATGGCAATTTAAGTGATGAAGCATGTAAAATGTAGTTTATGGGCCATGGCATTTTCCACCATATGAATGAGATGAACAAAATTATTTTACATACCTAGTATTTTCTTACAATAAAGCATGGTATTTTCTAATAAAAAATGCCATGGCAAATCCTAACACGCATATGCCATGGCAATTTTTTGATTGTAATTTGTCTTATTTTATATACATGACGAATTTCTTACACAAAACATGGCAATCTTAATTAAAATACCATGGAATTTTTTAATATGCATTTGCCATGGAATTTTTTGTCATAATTTGTGTCATTTTACATACATGGCAAAATTCTTATACAAAAAAAAACAATTTTATAAAAAAATAGCATGCAATTTTTAAATGCATCTGCCATGGGAATTTTCGTTCATAATTTTGTGCTTTGTACAATTGTACTGTTCATTCTATTTTTCCCATGGCATTTTTTACTACGGCAATTTCCTAACATGAATTTTTTGCCAAGGCAATTCTTGGGAAATCGCCATGTGAGCATTATAAGAAATGTTGTTAGAAAAAAACTGACAGGTTTTTTTAGATATAAAAAATAGCAGGCATTCTGAAATTTGCCATCAATTATAGAACAAAAATTCTAAATTTGCCATGACATAATTTTTTCTACATTTTTCCAAGAATTACAGATGGTTTTCAATTTCATACACAATGAAAATTTTGCATTGCTAGACCATGGAAATATTACTTTCAAATACATGGCCAATTTATTTTCATATCTATGGCAACTTAGTTTGTCCCTAGTCTATGGCAATTTTTTTGCTACACCATGGAAAAGTTATTTTAAGTGAGATGGCAACTTTATTCTCATAGAATGGAAACTTTATTTTCATAATCATGGCAATTTAGATTTTACCTGGACCCATGGGAAGTTATTTAGACCATGGAAAATATATTAATTAGACCATGATACTTTTGTTATTAAGACCATGTCATTTTCCTTAGTAAGACTTTTTGTAGTTTATTCATTTGCCATGTTCACATGGAAAATTCTAAATTCAATTAAATTTCATCATGTTTTTTGAGAAAACAACTTTCCCAATTTTTTCATGTCGCCATGGCAAATTATAAATTTTCCACTTATTTTGTGAAAATAAGCAAAATTTATAATTTTGCAATCCTTTTTTTAAGAACAAAATTCTTTTTTTAAATGAATGTGCCAATGCATAAAAGGCATAACAGAAAAAAATGTATTTGGCTTGGTCAACTATCTAGTTTTGCTAGCAAAATCATGCACAGAAAAATACATTGCCATGGTGTACAAATATTAGGCTCGTTTTTCAAAGAGTTTTGCCATGCGTGTTAGAGAGAAAAATCCAAATAGTATGATCATTCGTCATGGAAAATTTATCATCTATTTGAAGTCTATATATATATATATATATATATATATATATATATATATATATATATATATATATATATATATATATATATATATATATATATATATATAAGGCCTTGGACTAACTGTTCTCAAATCTGGACCTTTTAGATGGCCCAATTCCTTTTCTTTTTCTACTAGATAGCATGCCCGTGCAACACATATATTATCTTGTGAAAATGTTATCATGCTTCTTTATCAAACACACAACCAAGAAGACGATGGGCATATTTTTTTCTTCTTCCGTGTTTTATTCTTGCAACCTCTCAAACTATCTATGTGCCATGTGTGTTTTCTCTTCTTAAACTCCCAGCAAATTTCGGTCGTGGATCTTGGTGTCAAACGGTACTAATGATGGAGAAGCATGATAACAACATACAACATTGGTAACGATACTGTGACCACAGCTGCAATTGGTTTCACAGGAGTTAAGAAAGCGGCCACAATCAATAAATCATTTTCATAAGTTATATACTCATTTGCATCTGATTTTTTTTATCATTTGCATCTGATTTGCAAACTCGTTCATTGGATGCCCGTTAATTCGAGTATTCAAGTAATTGAGGTAGTAGCACTCCATCTGCAATGGGAATGCCTACTATGGTGGTAGTATACCGCAACCAACATTACAGAGTGTTCTCATCTATAAATGAGCATCCCATCCGAATTACTCTGGTATCGGACTGAAAAAGAAGTATACTCTCAATAGAAGAACTAAAGCTACATGAGAGATATCATTTTTACCTAGAAGACTGATGAAAGTGGGATTGATTGCTCAACATAGCTTCAAGACTCTGCTGCCCCGTAAGATAACATATATATGTCCTCCACCGCTAGCCTTTCATATAGAGTTAACGAGTCTATGGTGAAAGTAAACATAACCATCATTTGTTCATAATGTTTTAGGAGATGATAATGTTAGAAGGGCAGATGATTGTGATAGATGATCCTTTTTCCAAGTGTTATTGTGAATAGATCATGGGCTTAACCAATTATTAGGCCCACAAAGTAAACCGAAGAAATTCCCAACAACTATAATTTATTCAATTCAGTACCTGGCATTTTCACCATTTCATCTAACATTTTGCGTACACAGAACTTTTTCAGCATGCAAAGTATCTCGGTAAAAGTAAACCATATCATCTTGTGTGAACAGTGGACTTATAGTCTTATACTACACAACAAGATTCAACTATATAAGATGGAGGTACCTTAATTAAAGAAACCACAACAAGATCGGAACTATCTCCTGGAAAGAGAGATAAGTCCTGTACCAAAGCACACCGCCATTAGCTAAATCAAAAGAAAATGTACCCGCAGGAGCCTGCTTTGTATTGCTTACCTTTCATGTCAAAATTGACTTTTTTTTATTAACCACACGTTGATGTCTTGCACTTTATCTCTGAAATTTAGTGAGTTCATATTAACATAGTCTCGATGAGGATAACCGGGACTGAGAATTACTATGTTGAAACTAAACAAGATTATTTAGGACTGCAGAAGCAAATCTTTGTACTATTATGAAGGACTGCTATACCTGGAGACGGTCGCGCATCCTCGCTGTCTGAGGCGGCTCTCGTCTCGTCGGAAACGGCAGCGCCTGCGTGCACCCATGTACTTGGCAGCTATGGCGGCGCCCGAGTGCGTTCTCTTCCTCAATGTCTGCAGCGGCGTCACTTCGAAGTCAGCAGCAATCGCTTCGCTGGCTGAGGCGACTCCAATGTCCTCATAAGTTATGCACTATAATTATGGCAAAATATGCCTGCTATTTTCTTCGCGATGTTTGGCTTATGTCTACTATAAAGTGGAGTCACTATATGTATTAATCACCTAAATAAAATAAGAAGCCCCAATGAAGTTTGCACCTTGCCTCTAATTTTTGGACATTCCGAATTGCAATCGTTGTGCACTCCCAAAATATCATAAGCAAAAGTCCAAGACTTGATCAACTCTTTCATGAATCTCCCAGCTCCCCTAAACAGTAGCATAACACATAAGAGATCTGGAGATATTGTCACCATTCAACATACCACTTTACTGTCAAATATCTTCTTTTGTTCAGAAATCATATATTATGAAAGTCAACAAATTAAGCATATGGATCTCAAGGTAGATCTTGCAAACTATTTATATCATACTAATTGCACATTCCCTTCATAACAATAAATGCCATGATGAACTAAACGTGTTATATGGTGCATTGACATGAAGGATGCTAACAACCGACAAAAAAATGTTAGGCCACAAATAAAGGTTGTTGCCACATTGACATGACGCATCTGGCAACAACAAATTCCCATGAATTTCATAAAGTATTGAAAGGTTGCATTCAATATCAGGGTCGAAGATGAGCCGAAACATGGGCGATCCCCGTGGCAGCAGTGTGGTAGCAGTGCACAACGGCCAATCAGTGAAAAATCTATCAAATGCTGAAATATATGCACCTTCTGAAATAGACGCCAATCATGTCATCCGATACAATAAGAACACAAGGAAATAGAAAAGCAATGACAGGCCATGAAATCTCTAGTCAGTTTTTTCTCCAAACCAGGAAGAACTTGGCTGGTCTCTTTCAGCCTCCAACTTCCTTCTATAAAACTGTAGTATAGCTTGAACCCGATTTCTAGGGAGCAAAGGACAACTGAAAACAAATGTTTTTAGAGGCCAATAACTTGGAAAGGGAAATTTGATCAAACTTGTACAACAGGACTACTAATATACATGTGGCCAGCAGCTGCCAATGTAAATGAACATCTTTGAGAAGTAAAAACTGCTCTTTCAAAGACATGAGAACTCAAGAATCCAAACGAAACCAATGTGATGCTTGTGTAGCTATTTGAGCAGATGGGTATTTCACTACGTCATGAGAGTTCTCGAAAGGTCAATGGTCAGTACCCTGTTATATGAACAAATATAATGCAATGGGCTGCGAATGTTTGAAATCAATGCCACAAAAATAATGCAATGGGCTGCGAATGTTTGAAATCAATGCCCGAGAGGGTGCTTTTCAATGTGTGGATCAAAGCCATAACTGGTAAACTTTTCTATTTTTAATTATCCCAGATATGGTTTTGTTCCCGCTCATGAGGTACCTATTCGTGAAATTTTTCTATAGTATGGTGCTGTCCAAAGTTACTCGATTGCAATGCTAAGTTCAAGTGGCCAGTCCTAATTTCGACCTGATACTAAGCTATTTGCTATGATGATATACTTATTTTTATTCCAGTTGGATTTTTTTGTTCAGAAGTAATCTGATAATCATTTTAGAGTCCGAAGTCCGAACAAAAACAAGAAGTGACCCATTGCTAACCTGATGGCTAAGGCATGCGTATATAGAGTCTGAATCTGAAAATCCAAGCCAAATGCCAATTAAATGGAAAGAATATATCAAGAACTATAAAGAATGAGACATTGAGGCTCCGGCGATCAGGGAGGCACAGCTATGCAAGTACTTGCGCATCACCTGTAAGGAAAGTTTAATATATTCTCCAACGAAAATTAAACAATTATAATATATGCACATCTATGCACCTACTTGCGCATCAACTATAATATAACTCACAGCTCATCAATTGCATGAGTTGCATCCGGACTGGGTACATTTACGGAGAGGGAGCAGGGAACATGAGAAGGATGGAGGGGAGCACCTCGCTGCAGGAGGGAGCGACGGGAAAACCGCATCGGCAAGGGAACCCTATCCCGTCAGTGCCTTTGGGAGGAGGCCATCGGCGGATGGCGGCGGAGTGGGGGATGGCGGGTGGCGGACGGCGGCGGAATGGAGCAGCGGTCGAAGGAACGGTGGCGACGTAGGCCGAGTTGTGCGGCGGCGGCAACGAAGGCCGAGTGGAGCGGGCGGTGGTGGGCGATTGGACCGGCAACGGAGTGGTGGAGCGGGCCGAGGTCGTGGCAGTTTTTGTTTTATAGGAGGAGCAGGCGGAGGTTGTGGTGCGGGCGTGCGGAGCAGTTTTTCTTACGAAGGGGTGGGTACAATTAGTGGTAGCTGAATTGGGTGGCTTGTTGCGTTAAACATTGGATGTTTTTAGGCCTTTAGATCTTATCGATGGATGGGCGTGATGATTTGGATCTGTCCTCTCTCATGTTTTTATAGGGGTAGTAGACAGATAGATAGATTAGGCTTGTGGGATTTTTGTTAGAGCATCTCCAACAAGCGCCCAAAAAACGCCCCGGGCTGCAAAATTTGCACTTTTAGCGCGCGCGCAACTGAACCGGGCACTCCAGCGGCCGCGTTAAATCCGCGCGTGTTTCGTGCGCCCGCTCCCGCGCGCGGAACCACTCGAGCGCTCGCGCCTCTTCCACCTCTTCCGCCGGCCACGCCGCTCTCGCGCCACATCGCGCCGCCGCCGGCGCAATCGCCCGATGGACAACCGCGGCGACATCCCCCTCACCCCTTCCTACGTCCGTGACCCCTCCGCCGCCGCCAACCCTAGCGCGGGGAACTTTGGCTTCGCCTCCGCCGGTGCTCCTCCAAGCACCGGACTCGCGCGCGGGCTCTTCATGGCGCCAAGGACGACATCGGCGGGTGGCGTCGCGCCATCGCCCATCGTGAAGCCACGAGACCCCCTCACGAAGCTCTCAAATGCGGCGGCGGCAAAGGTGGGGAAGGTGACCGGGAAGAAGAAGAACAAGAAAGGGAAGCTCAAGAAAGGGAGACCATTTACCTTGCCCCATTGCTATGAAGAGTTGAAGGATGATGAGAAATGGAAGCCACGTGAAGGTGTCGATGAGGAGACCAACAAACACAAGCGAACTATTGATTTGGATGATGATGAGGAGGAGGCATCAACCGATGATGGCAAGAGAAGCCCTAGACCAAACTCGGTTGCCTACTCAAAGCCAAAAAGACCAATTGGAGACAAAAAAGAAAGACAAGAAAAGAAGAAGAGGAAAGGAGCGAAAGTGCTGTTCTACTCCCGAGCTCATGTGAGCTCGGGTGAACAATAAAATCGAAAAAATGGAAAAACATTCAAACAATTCTGAATTTTTTTTGTGTGAAGCATTGACAAAATGTTTGTTGGCTTGTAAAATTTCATCACAATACGACATTCGTGTAAATCATGGCAAAAAAACAAAATCAGCACTCCAAAATATTGTTTTCGAACACATTTTGGAGCATCGATTTTGTTTTTTTTTGCCATGATTTACACGAATGTCATATGATGATGAAATTTTGTAAGACAACAAACATTTTGTCAATGTTTCACACAAAAAAAAAACTCAGAATTTTTTTAATTTATTTTCCATTTTTTTCGATTTTACTGTTCACCCGAGCCCACATGAGCTCGGGAGTAAAACAGCCGTGTCCAGGAAAGGAGATGATGACCTCAAAAATGTTATGAAAGCTATTGTGAATGCAAGAAAGGAAGCGAACGAGGATAGGAAGATGGCAAGGAACCAAGATGCTGCGGCCGAGGAGAGGAGGTTGGCGGCCGAGGAGAGGAAGGTGACATTGGAGGAGAAGAAATTGGCCATGGAGGAGCGCACTAGAATGTTAGAATGGGAGAAGAACTTGTTCGTCATGGACACATCTACCCTCGATGAGAAGCAAAAGGAGTACGTCAATCTTGCCCGTGAAGAAGTCTTGGTCCAAAAAAGAGCCATGGCCATAGGAGGCATGGGAGGCATGGGAGCAACCATGGGAGGCATGGGAGCTACCATGGGGTGCATGGGAGCAAGCATGGGAGGAATGGGTGCTACCATGGGAGGGATGGGTGGCATGGGAGCTACCATGGGAGGCATGGGTGGCATGTGTGGCTTCGGAGCTACCATGGGCGGCATGGGAGGCATGAGTGGTTTCGGAGGTACCATGGGAAGCATGGGAGGTATGAGTTTTGCGTCACTCATGGGAGGCATGGGAGCACCTCGGGGTGACATGGGTGGACACATGTCTTCCGGTGTGCCTCACATACCTTCGGCATCTCCGAGAGACAATGAAGAGGAGGACGAAGATGAGACTTCGGATGAGGATGATGAATCGGAGGAAGAGGAGGACGAAGATGAGGATGCGGCATGATTGATCATGTGCCATTTGTTTGTGTGAACTTGTTATGTTAAACTTCGTTTGTGATTTTGAACTTGGTTGGATGATGAGATGATGGGATGATGTGAAATGCTTTTGAACTTTCTATGTGTTTTTGTGTTTCATTTTTAATCAAATTGTCTTGAAAAATAATGCATATTGCAAGCGCCGGCTACTCGCGCGCGTTGTAGTTTTGCGCGTCTGCTGGAGCGTCGCGCGCGCGCTATATTATGCGACGGCCGCTGGAGCTAGCGATCGGCCGCGCGCTAAAAATTGCTTTACGCGCGCTGCAAACCCACTTTTTGCGCGCCGCGCGATTGGGCGCATGTTGGAGATGCTCTTAGAGATTAGTTTTCCCATGGTGTTGGCGCTGGTAGGATTCGTTCGACGTGCTGATGCCCCAGATCGAACGTCAGTTCAGTATCCCGGTCACTAAAAGTGACAGAAAAAAATCTTTTTGTTAATTAACCTGGTAAATCGGGTCCAGCTACAGCGAGGCACATCGGCAGATCGATGCATGCAGGACTCGTCAGATTTTTCTGGTGCAACCCTAACCGCCGCGAGTGAATCAATATTTTCCAGGGAGAATCAGATCGTTGCGATCGATACCCAAACATGTCCGTGCCACCAAGATGGGCCGATCTCCCGCCGGAGCTGCTCGCCGTCGTCTCCGGTCGCCTGCACGACGCCGCTGAGTTCGTCCACTTCCATGCCGTCTGCACGCGGTGGCGGGATTCGCTGCCCCAGACGACGGCGCTCCGCCCGGCCGGCCTTCTTTCCCTGGCTCATCGCCCCGCCGTCCGGCTATGGCTCTTCCGTCTCCGTCGTCAAGCTCCGCTGCCTCTTCTCCAAGACAAGCTACCTCGCGGCGGCGCCCGTGACGTTCTCCAGTCGCAGGTGGGTGGCGCGAGCCGACGGCTCGGCGGCCTGGTTCTTCGCCGCTGGCTCCAGGCCTACGCTCCTCGACCCTCTCACCGGAGGCGTCACGGCCCTGCCGCCCTTCCCGGAGAACGACGAGAAGACCACGCGGAGGATGGAGATCTCCCGCGGCATTATCTACGGCGATGGCACAACCTTCCTCTACAACTTCTCCTACGACTACTACTACGACTACGACAACCTCGATGAGGATGAGGATGAGGATGATTCAGAGGAGCAAATCTACTTATGTTTCAACAGGGCCATCCTTCATCCCGGAGATACTGCTTGGAAGTTCGCCCAGAGAGAGTTGGAGGTGTACACGAAGTGGGATGCGGCCAAGGGGGAGTACGAAATCGAGAACAACCGTTTCCCGGCCGCATAGTCGACGACAGAATGAAACTGGTGTGCGTGGACGGAGAAGATTACAATTTTAAGGGCACCTGGACGTGGCCCATCCTGCCCGAGCTGACAGGCGACGAAATCATACACGAGGAAGAGATCCTCATCAGTGCCATCCAAGAGGAAGAGATCGACACCACCGGCTGGTGCCTCGAGTCTAGCCATATCCTTGAGTCCCGCGGCGAGCTGCTGCAGGTGTCCGTCCTGGTCCAACAAGACAGGAGCTTCATATATGAGGACGCAGCAGCCCAGGCGAGCGCGTTGGTGGTGTGGGTGCACGCGTTGGAGGAAGAGGCGGATGCAAACGATGGACGGACGGTGATGCGGTGGGCGAGGAGGGATGGTCGGAGCTTCGCCGACCGCGTCATGTTCTTGGGGTTCCCGACCAGCTTTGCCGTGGAATCCACGAGATTCGGCGGCAGGGAAGACGAGGTGAGCGGCGGGTGTGTCTATTTGCTCCACCACAGCAAGTCAGAGTTATGTAGCTTGTCATCGCGTGGCGTTTTCATGTACAATCTTCTCGATGACAAGGCTACCTTCATTGAGCACCTACCTCTGGAGTGGAGCCTCCATAAGAAAACCGATGCTTGCCTGTGGTTCATGCCCCAGCCTTCCATTGCTCCGATCCAGGTACTTATCAAACTCATCTCGTTTGTACTCCCTCCGGTCATTTTTACTTCGCGTATTAGATTTTTGTCAAATCAAACTTTGCATACTTTGACCGAATTTATATTAAAAAATATCAACATCTACAATACCAAATATATATACTATGAAACTATCTTTCATAATGAATATAACAATATTGATTTGGTATTGTGAATATTGATACTTTTTTCTATAAATTTGGTCAAAATAAAGATATTTTGACTTCGGACAAAACTTATATGCAAACTAAAAAGGACCAGAGGGAGTATATGTGATATTAAAATCCATGTCGAAAATAGGCACTATAAATAATTCTAGTTTGTTACACATTAGAGTAGGAATATACTCCCTCCGGTTCTTTTTAGTCTGCATATAAGTTTTGCCCGAAGTCAAAGTATCTCTACTTTGACCAACATTATAGAAAAAAATATCAACATTCACAACACCAAATCAATATTGTTAGATTCATTATGAAATGTAGTTTCAAAGTATATATATTTGATATTGTAGATGTTGATATTTTTTAATATAAATTTGGTCAAACTTTGTAGAATTTGACTTGCTACAAATCTAATACGCGGAGTAAAAAGGACCGGAGGAAGTATAATAGGGCGACAACTTGCAAAACAACACACAAGAGCCCACCTCGCACCATATTTATACTATTCAGTCATTGCACACTTTGCACCAGGTTTAAGACAATTTAGATATATGCATGACATCGTCGAGTCGCATGAAAGAAAATTGGCTGTACGCATGATCATTTCTTTTGAATAACTACTTGTTTTCACAGGTAATTAGAGAAAGACTAAATGCTCCACACGCGGACAATTCAAATATGAGAATTGGCACTTTTCGCATGGAGAAACGACCAAAAGAACCCAAGGTGCCTTTCGTCAGTTTCCTCGTGCAAAACCTACCTCCAGGCGTGGATAGCTCTCGGCTGTGCACCTTCTTCGGTAAGCACGGGCAAGTTTTCGCCGTTCAGATGATCTCACCAGAGACGGCATGTGTTACCATGTTCATGGATATGATGTTCATGGAGATGGTGGATAGACTAGATGACGCTGACGCCACCCTCGATGGGCTAGTCTTGGATGGCTGCACCCTGACGATGAAGTGGTGACGACAAATTAAGGCGCCATTTGCTAGTGTTTAAATGGCCACCTACAAATTAAGAGCAAGTACACTTGTTAAAAAGGCATCATCATTCTCTTAAACCTCCACCATCCTCTTGAGATGCCAATAAATACATTCAATAATAATTTATATCTTTATTTTAATGTTATGTCCAGTTCAGGTTTGTTCATCAGCCGCATGCTTGATCTGCCTCGTCCAGTTTTTTTTTTTTTTTTTTTTTTTTGATTCTGTGAACGAGGAGAAGAAACCTGAACTGGGGTGCTCAAGTTGTTTGATGGCATTTTCTCCGCTCTCTTTTGGCGATAGGAATTAATGTCGCATCTAAACATCTGTACAATTTGATATGCTGGGGGTCTCACTGTGGCAAAACTGTTATCTGTGAATGTGTATTCTGCTACGCACCGAAGGTGCTGAGCAGTTAACATGCACTTGATTTATATTGTTGAGGGTCTTTTAGAAATTTAGATACTTCGTTTCAAATGCTGCCAAAGGACTTCGTATATATTCGTCGTACTGCTCTACCACTAGTAGAAAACAGGGCTTTGGTCCAGCCCTGAAAAGCCCATTAATCCCGGTTCACTCACGAACCGGGACCAATGGGGGCATTGGTCCCGGTTCGTGAGGCCAGGGCGCCGGCCGGGCCTCGTGGGCCATTGGTCCCGGTTCGTCTGACCCCTTTGGTCCCGGTTCCAGACACGAACCGGGACCAATGGGCCTCGCTCCTGGCCCACAACCATTGGTCCCGGTTTGTGGCTGGAACTAGGACCAAACGATGTCCTTTAGTCCCGGTTTCAGCCACAAACCGGGACCAATGGTCGGCCTATATATACCCCCCTGCCCGCGAGGAGAGCAGTGCACTGCTCTGTCTTTTTGGCCGGCCGTGGGAGAGCTTTGTGGTGCTCTAGCTCACCTCCTATGCACATGAGGTGTTCGATGAAATGCCCGAGCCACACTTAAGCTTTCTCCTCTGAAAGCTCCTTGTCCAAGCTCCATTTTCCTCAAGATTTTTCTAGGTGTGGCGGTCCGTCCTGTCCCGTCCCCGTCCTCACCGCCGTCGATCGCCCGCGCCCATCTCGGCGCCGGCACCACCGTGGTTAGCCTCTTCTTCTTATCTTCTTTCTAAAAGAAAAAAGTTCTTACTTGTATGATTTAGATAGATACTTGTGTAACTTTCTTACTTTTATTATTGTTTGTTATTATATAGTGCGATGGTTTTGGTTATATGTTGTTCTAGATAGTTCTTACTTGTATGATTTAATTAGATGCTCTAGAGAGTTATATGTTGTTCAATAATGAGAACTATATAACGCACGCAGATGAACCGGCAATGGATGTATGGTGACCAACGCACCTCCGAGTATATTAAGGGCCTGCATAATTTTCTCGAAGCGGCTGAGGCAAACAAGCAGAATGGTTTTATGCATTGTCCATGTACTGTCTGTGAGAATACGAAGGCTTTCTCCAACTCTAAAACCCTTCACTTCCACCTGCTTGAGAAGGGTTTTATGCCACGCTATAATGTTTGGACCAAGCACGGAGAAAGAGGGGTTATGATGGAAGACAACGAAGAAGAAGAGGATGATGACAACTACCCGCCCCCTGAATACGGTGATGCTGCAATGGGGGAAGCTGAAGATCAAGAGGAACCAGACGATTTGCCCGATGATGATCTTCGTCGGGTCATTGTTGATGCACAGAGAGAATGCGAAAGTGAAAGGGAGAAGTTGAAGTTCGATCGCATGTTAGAGGATCACAAAAAAGGGTTGTACCCAAATTGCGAAGATGACAACAGAAAGCTCGGTACCACACTGGAATTGCTGCAATGGAAGGCAGACAATGGTGTATCTGACAAGGGATTTAGTTTGCTACTTAAAATAATGAAGAAGAAGCTTCCAAAGGATAACGAATTGCCCGGCAGTACGTACGAAGCAAAGAAGGTTCTATGCCCTCTAGGATTGGAGGTGTAGAAGATACATGCATGCCCTAATGACTGCATCCTCTACCGCGGTGCGTACGAGGATTTGAACGCATGCCCGGTATGCGGTGCATTGCGGTATAAGATCAGAAGAGATGACCCTGGTGATGTTGAGGGCCAGCGCACCGGGAAGAGGGTTCCTGCCAAGGTGATGTGGTATGCTCCTATAATACCACGGTTGAAACGTCTGTTCAGAAACAAAAAGCATGCCGAGTTGATGCAATGGCACATAAAAGACCGTAAGAAAGACGGGAAGTTGAGAGCACCCGCTGATGGGTCGTAGTGGAGAAAGATCGAGAGAAAGTGGAGCGACTTTACAGGTGACCCGAGGAACGTATGGTTTGGTTTAAGTGCAGATGGCGTTAATCCTTTTGGGGAGCAGAGCAGCAAGCATAGCACATGGCCTGTGACTCTATGTATGTATAACCTTCCTCCTTGGTTGTGCATGAAGCGGAAGTTCATTATGATGCCAGTGCTCATCCAAGGCCCTAAGCAACCCGGCAATGACATTGATGTGTACGAAAGGCCATTAGTTGATGAACTTTTACAGCTATGGAATGGAAGAGGTGTACGTGTGTGGGATGAGAACGAACAGGAGGAATTTGACCTACATGCGTTGCTGTTTGTAACCATCAACGATTGGCCTGCTCTCAGTAACCTTTCAGGACAGACAAACAAGGGATACCACGCATGCACACACTGTTTAGATGAAACCGACAGTATATATTTGGACAAATGCAGGAAGAATGTGTACCTGGGGCATCGTCGATTTCTTCCGACCAACCATCAATGTCGAAAGAAAGGAAAGCATTTCAAAGGTGAGGCAGATCACTGGAAGAAGCCTGCCCTCCGTACTGGTGATCACATACTTGATATGGTCAATGATTTACAAGTAATCTTTGGAAAGGGTCCTGGCGGACTATCTGTTCCGACTGACGATGCGGGACGCGCACCCATGTGGAAGAAGAAATCTATATTTTGGGACCTACCCTATTGGAAAGACCTAGAGGTCCGCTCTGCAATCGACGTGATGCACGTGACGAAGAATCTTTGCGTGAACCTGCAAGGCTTCTTGGGAGTGTATGGGAAGACAAAAGATACACCGGAGGCACGGGAGGAACAGCAACGTGTGCATGAAAAAGACAGCATGCATCCAAAGCAGTATGAAGGTCCTGCCAGCTACGCTCTTACCAAAGAAGAGAAGGAAATCTTCTTTGAATGCCTGCTCAGTATGAAGGTCCCGTCTGGCTTCTCGTCGAATATAAAGGGAATAATAAATATGGCAGAGAAAAAGTTCCAGAACCTAAAGTCTCATGACTGCCACGTGATTATGACGCAACTGCTTCCGGTTGCATTGAGGGGGCTTCTACCGGAAAACGTTCGATTAGCCATTGTAAAGCTATGTGCATTCCTCAATGCAATCTCTCAGAAGGTGATCGATCCAGAAATCTTGCCAAGGTTAAGGAGTGATTTGGTGCAATGTCTTGTTAGTTTCGAGCTGGTGTTCCCACCGTCCTTCTTCAATATCATGACGCACGTCCTAGTTCATCTAGTCGACGAGATTGTCGTTCTGGGCCCTGTATTTCTACACAATATGTTCCCCTTTGAGAGGTTCATGGGAGTCTTAAAGAAATATGTTCATAACCGCGCTAGGCCAGAAGGAAGCATCTCCATGGGCCATCAAACAGAGGATGTCATTGGGTTTTGTGTTGACTTCATTCCTGACCTTAAGAAGATTGGTCTCCCTCAATCGCGGTATGAGGGGAGACTGACTGGAAAAGGCACGCTAGGAGCGGACTCAATAATATGTAGGGACGGGCATTCTTGGTCTCAAGCACACTACACAGTTCTACAGAATTCTACCTTGGTGACCCCGTATGTCGATGAACACAAGAATATTCTGCGCTCCAAACACCCGGAGCAGTGTGACGACTGGATTACATATGAACACATCAGGACTTTCGGCAGTTGGTTGCAAACACGTCTCATGGGTGACAACACTGTTTCTGATGAGTTGTACTCGTTGGCCAGGGGACCATCTTCGACTGTATTGACTTACAAAGGGTACGAGATAAATGGGAATACATTTTACACGATCGCCAAAGATCAAAAGAGCACCAACCAAAACAGCGGTGTTCGCTTTGATGCAGCAACCAATAGGGGAAAGGACACATATTATGGTTACATAGTGGACATATGGGAACTTGACTATGGACATGATTTCAAGGTCCCTTTGTTTCAGTGCAAATGGGTCAATCTGTCAGGAGGCGGGGTACAGGAAGACCCACAGTACGGAATGACAACAGTGGATCTGAACAATCTTGGGTACACAGACGAACCATTCGTCCTAGCCAATGATGTGGCGCAAGTTTTCTATGTGAAGGACATGTCTACCAAACCAAGAAAAAGAAAAGATAAGGAAGCGAATACATCATACGATGAGCCAAAGCGCCACATAGTTCTTTCAGGAAAAAGAGACATCGTGGGATTGGAGGGCAAGACAGACATGTCCGAAGATTATGAAAAGTTTCATGAAATTCCTCCCTTCAAAGTCAAGGCTGACCCAAGCACCCTGTTAAACGATGAAGATTATCCATGGTTACGGCGCAATAAGCAAAGGACACAAGCGAAGAAAAAGTGAAGACTTTCTCTCCACAACTATATCATTGCAGTTACATGTGAAGAAATGAAATGCCCTTTGTAACAGATGAGTTTTCGTCCGAAACCCTGATACTTCGAAAGAGATTGTCCGTTTTGTACACGAAGTGCATCCAGTTTTTGCCATAACCCTCTCAACTTTTTATAACATGCTATGTGGGTGAAATGATGATACCATGCCAACTTTCAACCTTTTCAGAGTTCATTTGTAGTGCTTTTCAATTTTAGGGTCATTTAGCTCAAAAAATCAGTAAATGCATGAAAAATACCAAATGAAGTCAGAAAGGGTTGAAAATTGATGATGTGGCTTTGAATGGTGCATTTTGAACACACAAAAAGTCTAGAGTTCAAATAAGTTCAAAAAATGAAATCCCTGTGTAACAGATGAGTTTTCGTCCGAAACCCTGATACTTCGAAAGAGATTGTCCATTTTGTACACGAAGTGCATCCAGTTTTTGCCGTAATCCTCTCAACTTTTTAGCACATGCTATGTGGGTGAAATGATGATACCATGCCAACTTTCAACCTTTTCAGAGTTCATTTGTAGTGCTTTTCAATTTCAGAGTCATTTAGTTCAAAAACATCAGTAAATGCATGAAAAATACCAAATGAAGTCAGAAAGGGTTGAAAATTGATGATGTGGCTTTGAATAGTGCATTTTGAACACACAAAAAGTCTGGAGTTCAAATAAGTTCAAAAAAAATGAAATCCCTTTGTAACAGATGAGTTTTCGTCCGAAACCCTGATACTTCGAAAGAGATTGTCCATTTTGTACACGAAGTGCATCCAGTTTTCGCCGTAACCCTCTCAACTTTTTAGCACATGCTATGTGGGTGAAATGATGATACCATGCCAACTTTCAACCTTTTCAGAGTTCATTTGTAGTGTTTTTCAATTTCAGGGTCATTTAGCTCAAAGAATGAACTAATAGCAAAAAGAATGAACAAGAAAACTTTTATGAAACTCTAATAGCAAAAAGAATGAACTAAAAATAATCAATTAAAATATTTTTGAAACTAAAATTATATAAAATTTATGCAACTAAAATTATCAAAGTATTTTTTGTTCAAAACATTAATAGCAAAAAGAATTTTCATAACGATTTTTTTGTTAGAAACTTTAATAGCAAACTAAAATAACCAAATCTGTTTTTGATTAAAACAGAAATTTAAAATAATCTAAAACTTACCAAATTGAATATAATGATAAAATAACCTTCAAAAATCTATTTTTTAGTAAAGTTATTCACAAACTAGTGATTCACACAAATTTCAAAAAATTCAAATTTAAACTATTCAAATTTGAAAACTAATGGCACTAACACAAAGTTTATAATTTTTGTGACCTAAAAGCAAAAAGAATCACTGAAAAACAGTAAGTAGGAACAAAATAAAATAAATAAAGCAAAAAAACAAAACAAAAAAACTGGAATTTTTTTTTTAAAAAAATGCCACCTACTGGGCCACCACGGTCTGAATACGACTAGAAACCCAACCAGCTTGTTGGGCCAGGATTCAGGCCCACAGAAGGCCCAATAGGCCCACAGGCAGTGACAGATTAGGCCCGGAAGTCTGCAGTTGAGAGGAGCTCGGGAGGGTGTGCGCAGCAGTGTAGGGTAACGCAGCAGAAAACAAAAAAAATTCGACCTACGTACCAGCCCAGGATCACTATGTAGACTGCATACAAGGTTTGATCTGTTTCGTTACCGACTCGTAGCGCAGCGGAAGTAGAGTCGATGACGATCGGCGGTGCAGATCCCCGCAGCTAGGATTTACAACCTCCCAACCGCGAGGATGTACTCCCACATCTGCTCCTCGGACAGCCCTCCGGGAGGACCTTCGAAACTCGAACAGTCACGCGGACAACCCTTCTGGAGGACCCTCGAAACTAAGACGATCACTTGGACAGCCCTTCGGGAGGCACTCTAGAACTAAGACTGAAACTACGATCTCTCTACAGAGTTGCACACATACGGTGTCATCTATCCGGCAGGGCTTCGCCGTCCAGAACTAGTTCCCACCGGAACCCAGACAGCCTTTCGGCTCTACGAAACTATTTCGCTGGGAGGGAGAGAGAAGCCAGACAAGTCAAATGGCATGTGTATGAGAGCAAGCATGATCTGATTTTGGAGAGCAATCTCCACCTCTATTTATAGGAGGAGCAAGGGGTAGAGGAAAGACCAAAATGATCTTCCTAGGATCTTTCCACCAATTGCCACATAAGGGTGTGTAGAAGATATCCACCATGAGGTGGAAGGACACCTCAAGGAGGGCCCTCCAAGCCATGGCCGAAATTTGCAGCCCCCTGGGGGAGCTCCACCTCCCTTTCACACACCAAAAGTGGTTTTCTTCTAGAAGAAAAACCCCATTTGCAAATCAGCCCAAAAAGTGCTTTCACTATTCACGACGACATTTTTCAGCGTCCGGTCGAACTGAAAATATTTATGTGGGCTTAGAACATTTCTAGTACCCACTAAAATAATTTTCAATGCGATCCGGAACAATTCCGGTTTAGTGATTTTCATCTGCGAAAAGCATCTGAAGCGGTTTCGGCAGCTCCGGAACATTTCCGGTTTTCATCCCGGAAAATTCCAGAAAGTTTCCAGAATGATTCTGGCACCCTCCAAGAATTATCAGGCATGTGCCAAAACCAATTTGACTTTATGGTATCCCCTGAAACAACTTTTCAGTTTTACCGAAACTGTTCCGGTGTTCTCTCTGCGGAACTTTTCCGCTGTCCGAAACTTTTCCGGTGTCCGAAAACTTTTTCGGTGATTTTCTCTCAGACTCCCCATCTAGTATTCAGCAGATAGATGACCCTTAAGCGTGTGACCCTATAGGTTCGGTGAAGTATAGACATGACCCGGAACCCCTTCCGATCAATGATCAACATCGGAGCCGTGGACACCCATATTGACCCCTATACCCACACGAATGAATATTCGAGTGAACCTCCAGTTGCCGTGTGCTATTCCTGTTGCTTCGCGATATGTTACAAATACCCGAGGTGAGACATGTTGGCATCCCCGCGGATCAACAACTTGTCCACTATGCCAGTTACCTCGTTACCGGTATTGTTCTCTTTTCTCGTTCCCGTGTTCCGGCATCCCTGTGATCAAATCACAAAGTGTCTGGCCAGACGATGATGGATACCGTAACACCGAGAGGGCCCAGAGATATCTCTCCATCGTCGGAGGAGCAAATCCCAATCTTGAGCTATCAAGTTACTTGACATACTTTTCCATGAACCCGTAAGCCGCCGTAATAGCCACCCATCTACGGATGACGTTTAACAAACCCCAAAGTTCATGAAGCAAGCATGAAGTAACTCGATACTCTCATGGTCTAAGGAATTATGCAAACGTTAACCATCTCTGTGTTATTAACCATTAACTTATGACGAATGAATCTCATAGCATAACATCAATTCGGATCGATTCAACACAAATGTTCTTCTAACATTGTGCCCTCAAAATTGCCGGCATAGCCATGCCCATGATCAGGAAAACAGGATCATCATGCAATACTTGAGCCAGTCTTAGAGGCCAGACTAGGAATACATTTTACCGTTTATTATTCCACACGTGCATATGAGTCTTCCTCCGAGCCTCGTGGTTATTGTAGACTCGAGAAACATAGCAGTTATAGCATGGAACATAAACCTAATTATGAACAGGGAGATGATCAATAACATATATTATTGCCTCTAGGGCATATCTCCTACAAGCAGCGCTTATAAACCACTCTCGAGCTCTCTCAGCTAGCGAGGTGGGACTAAAAATTTGGCCCCGGGCAGCACCACCCTTTGGTCCAGGTTCGTGGCACCAACCGGGACCAATGCGCCCCTTTAGTCCCGGTTGGTGCCACCAACCGGGACCAAAGGTCCCTGTTTCCCGCCCATTGGGCTGCTGAAAACTGACCTTTGGTCCCGGTTGGTGGCACCAACCCGCATTGGTCCCGGTTGGTGCCACCAACCGGGACCAATGCTCTGTGTATATAAGCCCACACTTAGCAGTTTCTTGAAATCACTTGTTCTTCTCCGCCCAACGCTCCCAGGCTGCTCCTCGTCGCCGTCGCCGCCGAGCCTTGCCCCGACGCCGTCAGGCTGCCCCACCTCGCCGTCGTCGCCATCGCCGAGCTGCCCCGACGCCGTCCCCGCTCCCACTGTGAGCCGCCGCGCCGTTACCCTCCTCTCCTCCCCCCCCCCGCGCCCCGACGCCGCCGCCCGCCGCGATGCCGACGCCGCCCGCTCTCCGGCCGCCCGCGCTCCGGCCGCCCGCCGCGACGCCGCCGCCGCCGCCTCGGCCGCGCTCTGCTTGCCGCGCCGCCGCCGCCGCCTCTGCCTTTTTTTTGTTCATATGTATGCATTGATGTATATGTATGCAGATGTGTATGCAGATGTATATGGATGATCCATGGATATGTATGCATTGATGTATAATTTTTTTGTTCATATAACTTTTTTTTGTTCATAGAATTTTTTTTTGTTCATAGAACTTTTTTTTGTTCATAGAAAGTTTTTATATATGATCCATGGATATATGAGCAATGATGATGTTGTTGATGATATGAGTTCTTTGATGAGGGGTGAGCGTCGTTGTCGTCTACCCCCTCCCCGATAACTTTGACATGAGGGGGGACGTCGGACATGACTTGAGGGGTGAGCGTCGTTGTCTTCTACCCCCTCCCCGATAACTTCGACATGAGGGGGGATGTCGGACATGACATGAGGGGTGAGCGTCGTTGTCGTCTACCCCCTCCCCGATAACTTCGACATGAGGGGGGACGTCGGACATGACATGAGGGGTGAGCGTCGTTGTCGTCTACCCCCTCCCCGATAACTTCGACATGAGGGGGGACGTCGGACATGACATGAGGGGTGAGCGTCGTTGTCGTCTACCCCCTCCCCGATAACTTCGACATGAGGGGGGACGTCGGACATGTCATGTGGAATTTTTTTGTTCATATAGAAAACTCCGGAAACATAGATTTATCAAGAATGCCCCCATTATGGATTTGCACAAGTTGATCCAATTTTTTTCTGATCTCATCTATATATATATTCTTCTATATGTCACGTTGTCTGTCAAAGTATTCATGAAATCCATGGCTTCATCATTAGCCGGAAGTAACAGGCGTATGATGCTACGAAGCTCTTCAAAGTTGTTTTGGAACGGAGTTCCGGATAGAATAATTCGCTTTTTGGTACGAATTTCAGCAAAGGCCTTCCAAATAGCGATATTCGAAAGGCTCTTGCTGAACTTCGTACCAAAAAGCTAATTAATTATCCTATCCGGGACTCCGTTCCAAAATAATTTTGGAGAGCTTCGTACCATTATGCGCCTGTTACTTCCGGCTAATGATGAAGCCATGGTTTTCTTGAATCCTTTGACACTAGACAACGTGACATATAGAAGGGTAGATGAGATCAGGAAAAATATGGACCATTTTCTGCACATCCAGAATGGCGCCATTTTGTTAATTAAATCCCTTAAAGGTTAAGAGAATCCCTTGTTTGACATTCATGAGAGAGGCGGTCCGGACATCGGACATTCATGTTTGTATATTAATTGCCATGTTGTAATATTTGCAGAAACTATGGCTCAAAGAGACTTGGAACAAGAACAGTTGTTGGGGGACATAATCCTCGGCGGACGTGATGTCTTGTCGTTTCTCAACGGCACCGATGGTCTGGAAGGAGAGGATGACGGCTCCGGTGATCGAACAATGGAGGAGGAAGGACATGATCATGATGGCTCCGGTGACCGAATGCCGGAGGAAGAATGAGACCATGATGACGGCTCCGGTGACCGAACGGAGGAGGGAGCTGTTGCAAAGTCCGGCGAGGTATATATATTAATTAAGCCTGTGCTGACTAGCTAATTGATGCATTAATTGTTTTGGTATGTACATATATTAACTCTTCTTTCTTCTTTTATAGCCCTCCGGATCGAGCCAAACTTCGGTAATGAGACGAGGCCCGAAGAAGAGGTTGCGCAAGGATGAAAGGTTCACGATCACAGCACTCGCGGACGATGGCCATCCGATTGAACCCAAGCGGACCAAGGACGCATTTTCTGCTCAGTGCGGAGTTATTGTTAGGGACAACATCCCGATCAGCATCAAGCAATGGAATAAGCCTAAGGACGACGCCCCTGAAGGTGATTATGTCACCGATAGACAGAAAGATGATCTTTGGACCGCGCTGAAGGCAAATTTCACCCTACCGCCAGAGGAGGATCCGAATAAGCCAGTTATAGAGCCACTGGTCAAGGCGTGTGCTCTTAAGAAGATGGCAGATCTATTCAGGAGGTGGAAGAATGAGTTGAAATCAAAGTTTGTCGACAAAGGGAAGACTCCAGAATTCACCGGCCGATTTGAGAAGATAAGAGATCACTGGCCCGCATTTGTGGCCTACAAGACATCGGACAAGAGTAAGAAAATGTTAGAGACAAACAAGAACAACGCTGCAAAGAAGCAGTATCACCATCACACGGGGTCAGGTGGCTACCTCAAAGCCCGGCCGTTGTGGGACAAAGCTGAGAATGACCTGATTGCTAAAGGGGTCGTACCACAGACATTGAACTGGCCAGACCGTTCAAGGACTTGGTTCTTCGGGGTTGGGGGAACTTTGGACCCTGAAACAGGGAAGTGTCGTTGGACGGACGAGCAACTTGCAATACCCGTCACGAAGCTTCAGAAGTATATCACCGCAGCGCAGGAAGGGACGTTCATTCCCGACAGAGAGAAGGACGAGCTGACTGAGGCCCTAGGGAATGCTGAGCACCCTGGACGAACACGAGGCACATCAGGCTCCGTTCCGTGGAAGGTTGGGTTTCCCGACACAGGCGGTTACAGAAGCCGGGAGAGAAAGAGGAAAGCGGAGCTGAGCGACATGCAGAAGCTCATTGCAAGACTACAAAAGCTAGAGGAAGCTGAGAGCCAGCGAGCTGCCGACCAACTATCTCAGTGGCACGAAGCTACCCCAGAAGCTACCCCGCCATCTCAGCGGAGAAGCAGCGTCGCTTCCACGGAGCCCGTTCAGCCTGACTTCACGTCTCCTAGCTACCCCGTGGATACTATCACGGAGGCTCAACATTGCGAGCTTATGACGAAATGCCGGAACCTCACTTTCAAGGCGGCTGTCGGCTCTGTTGCACCTCCTCAACCCAACGGAACTTTTCACTGCCGTCCGATTCCACATGGCTATGCTATTGTGATGGTGGATGAAGTAATGGAGGGATATGAGGAGCTCGAGCTTGACCACTCTACAGGTGAAGGGGAGAATCAGCTGGTTCGTGCTCTGAGGAGTACATGTCTATGGCAGAAGGAGTACATCAAGCTTCCAAACTGGACGCCTCCACCTCCTCCTCCTCCTCCGGCGAGTCAGGGCACTCCGCCTCCTCCTCCTCCTCCGGCGAGTGATCAGGGCACTCCGCCTCCTACTCCGGCTCCTCCGACGCGTCAGGGCACTCCACCTCCTCCTTTGCCTACTCCGGCGCGTCGGAGCAGTCTGCCTCCTCCTCAGCCTCGTCGGCAACGGCGGAAGACAGACGCCGCCGCTCCGGCTCCTCCGGCGCGTCGGATTTCTCCGCCTCGTCAGCAACGACGGAAGAGAGACGCCGCCGCTCCGGCGGCTAGCAGTACAAGCAGAGGCGGGAGCCAATTCAGATACGGTCCATCTCTCAAGCCTCTGGAAAAGTTACCATATGAGAGTACCGAGCAGGAAAACGAGGACATATGTCGTGCCCAACTGAGGGACCATTTTGCAAAGAAAACTCCACCTCCGAAGGAGAAGGTAGATCCGGTGAAAGTGAAGCGCACTATCAATGCCCTGAAGCGACCATCACCGCCTCCGCCGGATTTCAACTATGACCGCATAATTACTAAGACACATGCTGAAGCGCAGCAGTCGGGAAGTACTTCCAGTGCTGCAAGAGCGAAAAAACGAAGAAGTGGGAAAACAATTCCCCAGCTCGGCGAACAGGAGAAGCAATCGTGCCCCCCGCTCAAGGTGTCTAGCGATATCGCTAATCATCCGGTGCTACTGCCCGGTACCACTCTTGATGATTACCTGCCCGATGATGTACAGTTTGAAACGGCTGAGGTAGTAGACGTCTTTAGATACGAGCACGGGAAGCCTCTCGTCAAACCTGATCATCCTCATCTAACAACGATGATGCAAAAATTGCATGACTGGTACATGGAAACCTGCAGGAAGTCTGGGAAAGACAGTTTGTTAGTCGGAATTAAAAAAGAGCATGACTTCCCTGGAGTCGACCTGCTGCCTGTTGAATTTGTGGAGTTATTTCAATTATACAATCAAAAGGCCCTCGACAAACAACTCATGACTTGCTACTGTCTGTAAGTATTACTTCTATAATTAAGTCTCTAGCTCAGCTCGTTCATTGCATGTATATATAATTATCCTCACTATATTATGCAGATTGAAGATGGTCGAATGCAAAAAAACAGGAATCTTCGACGTTGGGTTCATTAGCCCAAATACCGTAAATGAATGGTCGGTACGAAAGGCGGCTGAAGATACCGAGAACAACTTGCTAGAAACGTTCCTTACACATCAAAACAAAAGGGAAATACTCTTTCCTTACAACTTCAAGTGAGTGTTACTGTCTTCTGCATATTCGGTTCCGCTTACTCGTGGTTAAGTAATGTAATTGATGAGTTATGCGTGCGCAGCTTCCACTATATTCTGCTATCCATTAACCTTGACGGGGCATTAGTAACTGTCTTAGACTCGCTCCGTAAAGATCCCAAGTATTATGCGGACATGACTGCAATGCTCCAGAAGTAAGTTCAATCAATACCGGGACCATATCGGCAACTTTCGTTCATTTCCTGATATCAAGTAATCATTTTCTTTGCCTGCCAGGGTTTGGAAAACGTTCACCGCTAAGGTTCCGGGTCTGAAGAAGGAGCTGCGATTTACACACCCCAAAGTAAGTAGTACTAGCTAGTTCCGCGCATCTCTCATTGATTCTAGTTTCATCAATACCATTATCATGCTTGCTTATCAGTTTGATTGAACTCTATTCTCGTAAAGTGCTTGTTGCAGGCACCCAACACTCATTTATGTGGATACTACGTATGCGAGTTCATTCGCTACTATACCTCTGAACGGGCCTCCTCTGAGAAACAATTTGAAGTACGTAAACAATATTCACAATTTTATTTTATATATTACCATCAATTGTGTTGAGTTTCATTCATATATATGTATTGACCCCCTTCTTTAAATTAGAGCTGGCAGATGCGGGATGAACTCCTACCACATGATCGCATACGAGCAATTCAAGAGGAATTGGCGGGATTCTTTCTTGACCACGTCATACCTGAACACGGAGAATACCATGTGAAATTGAAATGGTTGTAAGGGATGTTATATATTGTACATATGTAGCAGCGTCGGATAGATATACGAAAACTTGTTGTTCGACCAAGCACGAAGAAAGAGATGTCACTTCTCTCTATATATGTTCATGACGATCTTGTGTAATTAATGGTTTCCTTTATTTGCTTACTAGCTAGCGTCGAGTTCTCTCTATATGTGTAGTAGCTAGCGTCGACCAAGCACGGAAAAAGAGATGTCACTTCTCTCTATTAGCTCGCTAACACAATATGAAACCCCTAAATTAACCCTCAAAAACCCCAAAACCCCCCCTTCCAAAAAAAAAACCCCCAGCGACTGCGAGCTGCTGACGCGTGGCCGCCTTTTGGTCCCGGTTGGTGTTACCAACCGGGACTAAAGGTCCTCTTGCCTGGGCTCCCGCAGCGGCCACGTGGAGCCCCTTTGGTCCCGGTTCGTAAGAGAACCGGGACTAAAGGTTTTGGGCTTTAGTCCCGACCCTTTAGTCCCGGTTCCAGAACCGGGACAAATGGGCCTCTGGAACCGGGACAAATGGGCCCTTTTCTACTAGTGTACTGTAGGTTTCAGCCTCAGTGGTGTGTTCTACTCATTGAAAAAAATAACACGTTATAGGGCCGCTAATAGCACGCTATAGCGTGTAGAGAATTGTCTCGCTAAATTGATCAGTATGTAATATTTCGCTAATAGCACGCTATACCACGTTATGGCACGCTAATAGCATATTTTCAGAGACGACGCTATATTTTATAGCTCACTATTTTTTTCCTTGCTTCTACTGTTCTTGGACGTAGGATGTTGTAGCTACTATCAGAACAGTAGTTCTTTTGTAATGAATTTCCGGTAATTGCGCTGGTTTTAAGCACGGGCTATGACAAAGCAACACACTTTCCCTTTACAATTCTTATTACTATCATAATGACATATCCTTCTACAAATTATTCTTAGAGTGTTCGACAACGTCCTCCTGCCTCACCCTCCATCTCAGAACTTTTGTTCACCAATAATTTTTCGCCTACACAAAATCTTGTTGTGTGCCAACAATTTTACATGTCTGGAGGGTGTAGCCATAGTGAATCGTAGTCCCGACCCATAATACAGTATCTCGTCCTCTCTATACCATCACCTATACTGCCATCTTCTTTGCAATACATATGGTAACCATGCTCCAGTGTCACCGAGTACAATTCGTCCCCAGGCAACCGGTCTTCTCTAGAACGGTAATCTTCAGAGTAATAGATATGGTTTCTCACCGGACCACGGCGAGCAGCACATATAGGCACGTGAACTGCCTTGGACCTTATGGGACCTAAGAATAAGGCATAGTCGCCGAATCTCATCACCTCTGCCCACTTGTGCTGGTAATCCTCATCGACGTTTTCATCGACAAGCATGAAGACCTTGAAGAAAGGCTCACGATTGGGCAACCATCGGGTCCTTATTGCTACCGATAGCTTGTCATGTAACTCAATGATGCAACCTTTGTATGAATCGAAATGACCCCCCACGGTGGGGCCGTGGCACCTCCGGACGGCTAGCTGGTGGGTAGATGTGACCATGGACACCCCATCTTCCTTGATGTCGATCTTAAACATGAATAATTCTTCATCGGGGAAGGTCAAACCATAGAGGTGACCACCGCAGAATGCGATATCTTGAAACGTGTTGCGACAATTTATTGTAGTCCACATAGTGCCGTAGCCAACTTTGTATAGCGTAATGTCGAGTGTAAAAGCTCGGATGGCGGCAAGGATGCAACCGTTAGAGGAGGTTGGGGCATCGGAGAAGACAATTTTTTCAATTGCTTTTTGGGGACTGGGTGAAGGTACCACAACTTGGGCACCAGAGAAGAAGTTGACAATCATGAGCTCGTTGTGGTTGTTGAGCGTGGCGACCCAACCGCCGTCATGCGAGCCGACGAACCATGGCCAGTCGTCGTCCAGCTTGGCCGGGACGTGCGTGACCCATGCGTCATCGGGCCCGCAGAGGTGCTTCCTCCCGCTGCATCGGCTTGTGCGCGGCCAGAGGAGCAGCAGCGGGACGGCAGGCGGCCCCGGGAGCCGTGCCACGGGGGCGCTCCATGGCCTGCACACGGCGCTGAGGCTCACGCGGTCCCTTATGGAGGCGACCCGGAGGCGGATGTTGCCCAGCAGGTCGTCCGGGAGGTTGGACCACGACGTTGAATCTGTTGAAGATTCGGTGCCGCCATCGCCATCGCCGGCGGGGTTCGTCCTTGTGGTTGACATCTCGTATTATTACGTATAGGCGTATGTGTCTCGATCAATTACTTGTAGTGGCAGGGTATATAAGTAGTAGAGAAATCCTCACTTCCGAATAGTTGTCCCCGGTTCCGGGATGGATCCATATTCTCCTTGTCTTCTTAGAGTTGGACACGAACTCACAGACTGGCATCTCCAGCTCCTGGCAGTTGCCCGTTTACGGCGTCGGAGAGACAGGAAGTATTCTGGCTAGCAGGAGTCAGCTGGATGATGGACGCCCATGCATCTTTACTACTAACAACCTTCGTTCTGATTTATTAGGCCTCTCATATTCTGGGTCATTTATTGACCATGATTTTAAATAATAAAATATATGTTATACGTAATCAAAAGAATATCACTGAAAACTACATTCGAATATAAATTCAAAAATAGTATAATTTTGATGAAGTGCATTATATTTTGGTAGTCAAATATGTGGTCAAATTTTGATCTGAAATATGATGAAAACTAGTAAATGAGGAAGGATGTATTATAAAAGAGAAAACATTATCGTCTCTAAATGCACCCACAAAATGTACACGGATCCATTACCGCTACATGATTAGGCCCACTGAACTAAATCTAACCAGTAGCCTTAAACTAATTCATTTTCTTTGTGCACATTACATTGTCCGACAGTCCTCCACCGCAATGGAAAATATGAAACTCCACCCGGATCAATTAGGAAAGTATATATTCACGGATGCAAAACATGGTTGCCATCCTCAGCACCCACGACTCTGCTAATTACTCTTACCCCAAAATAACTCTTGGCTTCGCTCCCGATAAATAGTACTTTAGTGACCTAGAAGGTCTTATATTAGTACATGGAGGGAGTACATCAAATCGTCGCACATCCTTACCATGCCTCCAAAAAAACATCACTCCGTTAATAAAACACCTCCCCACTCCCCAGGCCTCCACCGCCCCATGGTTCTCCCCGGTGCCTCGCCTCCTTCGCCCCGTGTGGCTCCGGCGAGCCGAACATCGCACATTGAAGTGGTTTCCGGCAGCCCTCCTCGCTCGCAGCCAAGGGGGAGACACTGATGCCCCACCCGATCTGATGCTGGGGGTGCCACCGGAGAACCGGTGCTATTGATCCTCTCACTCGCCCCCACCCGTCTCATCGTCTCCCGTCATCAGGCTGCCCCTCTCCTCGCCTGCTGCTGTACGTAGACCCCATGTGGTCCTTCATCTCGATCCAGTCCCGACGATGAAACCATCGCCACCGACCAGAACTGAGGAACTCACATGACCTCCATCAAGGTACTCACCCATTTGCATTGCCAGTTCCAAGTGCATTGATCGTGGATGGCGACCACATGCTTTGTGTATTGCCCGTAGGAAAGAAACATATTTGGCCTCTGTGATTAGATGCTTGTCAAAATAGTGCAATGAACATAATTTCAATTTAGTACGATTTCCTTGTGGGATATCTTTTTTTGCATCGACTTGTGATGTGTGCTAACCATCTGTGAATCAGATTCAATATACATAATACCACTTTTCATTTTTGATCAGTGTCTCAACAATCGTAGCTAAGTTTCATTTTACATGATACCCTCAATAAGTTTCTGTTTACATAAGTGTGCTTTGTGGATTTTTGGCAGTAATATAAATCATGGTACAGGCCCACATTTCTTTTTGTAGTTCCGTTGCTACATACATTAAATCAATAAATTATAAAATAGTTCTTCCATTAAATAAATGAGGCACATGCGTACCAATGCCAGTGAGTTAGCGACGTTTGGTGCTTGGAAGGGGAAGCGGTGGTGGTTGGTGCTGTAACGATTTGTGTACTACCTATCATTTTCGTTTCAGCAGCTAACATTCCTTTCTCGATAATCTCTCTATTATCTTTGTGTGCCTTTTGAAGTTCTAACTATTCAAGAAAGAAAAATGGGTAGAAGAAAGGCCAATGCAGGTCGTTACAAGATTTTGATGTATGTTTCATGAGTAAACTTAAATTTGTTAGTTTATCCCGCTCATGGATACTGCTTTGTTGATCATTGAAGGATGTACTTCGCTGTAGGTAGGGACTAATTTCTGATAGGAACAGTTTTCAATCATGTTTCATTTTTAGCTGGCGGTGACGCTCTTGAGGCATATCCTGCTGTCAGATTGCTATCTTTTGATATGACTTTCTTATATTTCTTTTTGATTGCCCTCTCATATCACCTCTTTGCATTTTGGACGGCAAAACGTTGTGGGTTATCCAATTCAGTTCTACCACTACTTCCCTTGTATATTTTAAGAGATTTAAGGGCTAGCAACTTGAACGTAGTTGATCACTTGTTTCTCCATTAAATATGTTGTTGCATAGTATCATACATAAGGCTCTATTTTCAATCCTTTTTATCCCTTTGTTAAATATGACAACAGTATTGCATTGAGCTGTATGAGTATATTGTAGGTGACCGGATGTGAATGATGATAGATTCAAGCCTTGATTCTTCACATCACAATGAACAACATATTCATATTTGCAACTTTCCCTTTATATTCAAAATATAATTCTACTCATTATGCTCATACACATATCTTTGCTCTTGGTGCTAGACCTGTAGGAATTGTTCCTAAATTATTTGTTTGAAATGAGATGACTCAATACTCTGAAAGCTTAGACCATTGTATTTCGAATTGGTTCTTTCTAGTGCATAGTATCTAACCACGGGTTAAAATGGAATACTCATAATTATAAACCATTTATTCACAACAAAAAATGAGCAGAATTAGCTTGTACAATAGTTTGAACATATTATTTTAATGTTGAATATATTTTAAAATTTTTAGCCACTACAATTTCAAGAGCTTGTTCTGTTACTTTGTATGCAATGTCAAAGAGAACAGATATCCTGGTTATGGTGTGTGGATTATGATTATCCTTAAACAGTGGGCACCGGTACTTTCTATTGGTGTAGACGTTTCAGATAAGCTTACTTCTTAACAACACTCTAAATCCAGAATGCAGTGAGTACCTAATGGTTTTTTTTCCTGATGTGAAGGGTGGTACAATAGGATAGTTGTGGAAGACAATTATGTCTGAAGTTCAAGCTGGTATCGTAAAAATATTTGCTCCAGTGTTCTAAAGTTTCCTGCTTAAGTGTAATGTATTCGACCAGTAGCAACACTATTGACCATAAGGCATAGATGTACCAACGATGTTACTTCTTCAAGTCAATTTGAAATTTGTGTCCGTTGTGACTAACAAGTAAATTTCTCAGCATGGTCTTATTTGTATATTTTATTAGAACTGTTTCTTGATTGATGTATTAGAAGAGTGCGGTTAGACAGTATAATTCAGTTTGATTCAGTTCAGGACATAGTAAGAATGATTTAAAAGAAATAAAAAAAATATGTCTGCATGAACTGCTTAATTACCCTGATTGTAGCCCACTAGGTAGATCCAAATCAACTTATTTTGTAGAAGATGTGCTATTTCATCAGTCTAAAAACTATGGTAGCCCACTAGGATTTTATACCAAGATTAGATTATTTAAGGGACTTTTACATTTGTGTCCATAGCTAACTCGAACCCACTATTCAGATTTACCCCTAATTTCAAAGCATGCTTAAATTTGCCCCTCTGCCATTAAGTGGCCTTACAGAAATGCCCTTCCATTCTGTTTCCGTCCGTTCAAAAGGGTTTGACTGTCTATGTGACGTTTTTTGGACAATTTGCCCCTACCTCCATTTGTCACTTACATGTGGGACCTGGTCAGCAAAAAACAAGAAGTAAAAACTCGTTCTCTCACCCCCCCTCTCCCACTTACATGTGGGACCCATTGAAAAAATAAGAATAAATCCCTATCCACCCTCTCACTCACTTACAGTGGGACCAACTAAAGAAAATTAAACAGAAAAACCTTATCTCTCACTTACATTTGGGACCCACATGTAAGCATCTAGTTATTTTTGTAAAATGACTTAGCAGTTTTGTTAATTGGAAGGGTTAGGGATAAACCAATTAATGGGCCCCACATGTCATAGGAAGCCACTGTTCCTAATCAAAGCACCGGAGTTAAGCCGCCGGGGAGCATATGCCACCGCAGAGGGCTTGGGAGCCCTATTCAAAGACCAAAACGGCCGGTGATTCTTCCTACGCGCTCCTGGGCTCTCTCCGCGTCAAATGGAGGTGGTTCGGCGAGCAGGGACGGCCGGAGTGTCGACCATGGCCGAGGACGGCAGCGACGTGGGACGAAGCTTGGTGGCAGGTAGCTACAAGGCACGGGGAAGATGGGACAAGATGGTTGTTGCGTTCCTTGGTCGGAGTTAATGGCTGATGACAACCCTTACTTCATTGATGATAAACTCCATCTGCAAATTCACGTCAAGATAACACCACTGACATAGTAATGTCTGCATTACCTTCTAGCTTGATAAGGCTGGTTGTAATGGGGAGTATCATATACTAGTATCATGCATATGATACTAGTGTATGATACTACATCCATAATGCATAGTATCATATGTTAGTATCATAGGGTAGTTCATTTATTGCCATGCATGACACATAGTAGCAAATCATTTAATATGATACGGTATCATGATATGATACTCAACCCTCTCTTCCTTCATTTAATTTTATGGCATCTCATCAAAATTGTCTAGTTGGCATGCATGATATTAGCTATGATACTTCCATTACAACCAGCCTAAGTCCCATGTGTGCAAGGTGATCTAGTTATTTACTACTCCCTCCAATCCAAGTTAATTGTCGCAGCTCTTGGGTCGGAGGGAGTCGCATTTTCGTTGCTCTCTTTCGGTGATAGGAATTAATGTTGCATGTAAATATCTAGAAGTTGATGTTGAAAGCTTTCACCAATCGCAAAGCTGTTATGTGTGCATGTGTGTTCTGCTATGCACAGAAGGTCCTGGCCACTTAACGTGTACTTCGTCATAAGCTGGCTGATTTGTATAATATTCATGTCATCTTTGATGGTCTGATTCGATGGACTGTAATCCTTAGGATCTACTCCCTCTTTACCATAATACTTGTAGTTGGGGGAACTTATATTAATTCTCTCCAACAACAAGTGTTTACTATTTAGGTACAGAGGAAGTATGTTATGTTATCACCCTTATAATCTAGTTTATGTTACAATTTGTGTGCCTCTAGGACGAAATGGTGTTACATATTTTCGATAAGGAGCATATATTAATATCGCGAAAATATCAATTACACCCGTCCTCTACAACAACATAAAGCCCTAGCGGCTCACGGATGCACACAGGCCAAAAAAAGAAGAAGAATTACAAAAAAGAGAGGTCCCGCTAAAGTGTTGCATATTTAGGTCAATGTGCTTTGCATGTAAACTTCAGTGGCCATGAAATGTTTGGGAGTTTGCTCAGTTAACCGGATATCTAGTTTCTTCACCTGAATGTGATTGCTGCCAGTAGTCTGACACTTGCCATTTTAACCATTAGTTGACAATCACCTTCAAGATCCATGTTTTTTGGGTATATTCTTCAGTGATGCCCACCTATTTAGTGTATTCATGTACATGGCTGACATTGTTAAATGGGTTGTGTGGTGAACTGGTGATCAGGTTATAGCAAGTAACAAGATTTGATGTTCCAGCTGGGTCCAAACTTTATGTTACTGTCAAGACGGTTATACCTTTTAAAATGGACTTTCGAAATTGCACATGTTACTGTGGCCGCCTTTCATCGGTCTTGAGTATCATCATACAAGTCATCGACTTCTCCATCTTTGGTCATATGGAAGCTTCTACATGGCCAACGACTATGTTTGATGGACCCGCTCTTTGGGTTAATTGTCAGGGACGATTTTTCGGGACATAAAATCCCAGCGAATAACCCTCGTGTCATCACAAGCCCCAGGATTACTGTTGCTGGTGACCACTTTCTTGATACAGAACTCCATGTAGTTACAAGCATTCTGAGTACAAGAACATAAAGGTCCATTGAGTACAACAAGGAGTTCTAGTAGCGGATGACGGAAGCGACTCGTGGATCTTCGACGTTGATGGGTCTCCATTCCCATAGGAACAAGTGGCCTGGATAACTTCTATCTCGCGTGGTTGCTATCTCCGATTCCTAGGTTGCGGGAATATCTTCATACTGCCCCTCTTCGGATCTAGTCAAGACAATAGCCAGGAACAAACCATTGAGTACTTTTGAATGTACTCGCAAACATCATGAGCACAGATATAATAAAGCAGGTAGAATGCAAGCAGTAAAACTGTAAGTGTATCTAATATTGTCATGACCCAAAGTTAATTAAAGAATGCAGATACGTAGGTTCCTTAATAGTACGGAAAATAAAGGTTAGATAAATATAAGCAATCATATATCATCAAAATATAAAGACGCGTTCAGGAGGTACAACCGTCCCGAAAGAACCCGACAACAATAAAAATATTAACCAAATGCCACAGTTAGGCGTCTGAAGGGACACCACATAAAGGGCTTATATTGAATATAACAACATGAGTATACAGGAGGTAGTTGCTACTTCTTGAGCTTGCGTTGGTTTTCCCTTGAAGAGGAAAGGGTGATGCAGCAAAGTAGATAAGTATTTCCCTCAGTTGTTGAGAACCAAGGTATCAATCCAGTAGGAGATACAAGCAAGTCCCCAATCTTCGCACCTACACAAACAATCAAACTCTTGCACCCAACGCTATAAAGGGGTTGTCAATCCCTTCACGGTTATTTGCAAGGATGAGATCTGATAGAGATAGATATAAAAGATTGCTAAAACGAAAAGTAAAACAAAAGTAAAAAGATTGCAGCAAAGTATTTTTGGTATTTTTGGTTTATAGATCTGAAATATAATATGGAAAATAGACCCCGGGGCCATAGGTTTCACTAGAGGCTTCTCTCATGAAGGAAAATAATACGGTGGGTGAACAAATTACTGTCGAGCAATTGATAGAAAAGCGCATAGTTATGACGATATCCAAGGCAATGATTATGCATATAGGCATCACGTCCGTGTCAGGTAGACCGAAACGATTCTGCATCTACTACTATTACTCCACACATCGACCAACTCCTGCCTGCATCTAGAGTATTAAGTTCATGAAGAACAGAGTAACGCATTAGGTAAGATGACATGATGTAGAGGGATAAACTCAAGCAATATGATGAAAACCCCATCTTTTTATCCTCGATGGCAACAATACAAATACGTGCCTCGCTACCCCTACTTTGTCACTGGGTGAGGACACCGCAAGATTGAACCCAAAACTAAGCACTTCTCCCATTGCAAGAATTACCAATTTAGTTGGCCAAACCAAACCAATAACTCGAAGAGACTTGCAAAGATATGAAATCATGCATATAAGAATTCAGAGAAGATTCAAATAATATTCATAGATAATCTGATCATAAACCCACAATTCATCGGATCTCGACAAACACACCGCAAAAGAGTATTACATCGGATAGATCTCCATGAAGATCATGAAGAACATGGTATTGAAGAACAAAGAGAGAGAAGAAGCCATCTAGCTACTAGCTATGGACCCGAAGGTCTGTGGTGAACTACTCACGCATCATCGGAGGGGCAATGGAGTTGATGTAGATGCCCTCCGTGATCGAATCCCCCTCCGGCAGATTACCGGAAAAGGCTCCAAGATGGGATCTCACGGGAACAGAGGCTTCCGGCGGCGGAAAAGTATTTTCGTGGCTCTCTTCGGTATTGGGGGAATATTTGGGAATTTATAGGCCGAAGAATATGGTTAGAGGACCTGCAGGGGGGCCACAAGCCAGGGGGGTGCGCCCCCCCTAGGGCGCGCCCTGCAGGCTTGTGATCTCCCAGCAGGTCTCCTGCCTTCATCTCCAAGTCTGGTAGGTTTCTTCTGGTCCAAGAAAAATCATCGCGAAGATTTTATTCCGTTTGGACTCCGTTTAATATTCCTTATCTGCAATACTCAAAAACAAGGAAAAAACAGAAACTGACACTAGGCTCTAGATTAATAGGTTAGTCCCAAAAATAATATAAAATAGCATATTAATGCATATAAAACATCCAAAATAGATAATATAATAGCATGGAACAATCAAAAATTATAGATACGTTGGAGACATATCAAGCATCCCCAAGCATAATTCCTGCTCGTTCTCGAGTAGGTAAATGATAAAAACAGAATTTTTGATGTGGAATGCTACCTAACATATTTATCCATGTAATATTCTTTATTGTGGCATGAATATTCAGATCCGCAAGATTCAAAACAAAAGTTTAATATTGACATAAAAACAGTAATACTTCAAGCATACTAACAAGGCAATTGCGTCCTTTCAAAATAACATGGCCTCAGAAAGCTATCCCTACAAAATCATATGGTCTGGCTATGCTCCATCTTCCCCACACAAAGTATTTAAATCATGCACAACCCCGATGACAAGTCAAGCAATTGTTTCACACCTTTTATGTTCTCAAACCTTTTCAACTCTTACGCAATGCATGAGCGTGAGCCATGGATATAGCACTATAGGTGGAGTAGAATATGGTGGAGGTTGTGAGGAAAAGGAGAAGATAGTCTCACATCAACTAGGCGTATCAACGGGCTATGGAGATGCCCATCAATAGATATCAATGTGAGTGAGTAGGGATTGCCATGCAACGAATGCACTAGAGCTATAAGTGTATGAAAGCTCAAAAAGAAACTAAGTGGTTGTGCATAATGATGAAAAATTCCACTAGTTATATGAAAGTGACAAAATAGGAGACTCTCTATCATGAAGATCATGGTGCTACTTTGAAGCACAAGTGTGGAAAAAGATAGTAGCATTGTCCCTTCTCTCTTTCTCTCATTTTTATTTATTTTGGTGGGCATCTTTGGCCTCTTTTTTTTTGGGGGCTTCATTGGCCTCTTTTATTATTTGTAAAGTCCGGAGACTCATCCCATCTTGTGAGGGAATCATAGCTTCCATCATCCTTTTCTCTCACGGGACAATGCTCTAATAATGAAGATCATCACACTTTTATTTACTTACAACTCAAGAATTACAACTCGATACCTAGAACAAAATATGACTCTATATGAATGCAATATGAAAATGATGGTGCGTGTCATGAAAAACGGAACGGTGGGAGTTGCATGGCAATATATCTCGGAATGGCTATGGAAATGCCATAATAGGTAGGTATGGTGGCTGTTTTGAGGAAGGGTATATGGTGGGTTTAATGCACCGGCGAAAGTTGCGCGGTACTAGAGAGGCTAGAAAAGGTGGAAGGGTGAGAGTGCGTATAATCCATGGACTCAACATTAGTCATAAAGAACTCACATACTTATTGCAAAAGTCTATTAGTTATCGAAGCAAAGTATTAGACGCATGCTCCTAGGGGAGAGGTTGGTAGGAGTTAACCATCGCGCGCTCCCGACCCTCACACAAAGGATGACAATCATTAAACAAATCATGCTCCGACTTCGTTACATAACGGTTCACCATACGTGCATGCTACGGGAATCACAAACTTTAACACAAGTATTTCTACCAATCCATAATTACTCACTAGCATGACTCTCATATCACCATCTTTATATCTCAAAACTATATGCAAGGAATCAAACTTCTCATAGTATTCAATGCACTTTATATGAAAGTTTTTATTATATCCCTCTTGGATGCCCATTATATTAGGACTAAATTCATAACCTAAACCAATTACCATGTTGTTTAAAGACTCTCAAAATAATATAAGTGAGGTACGAGAGTTCAATTATTTCTATAAAATAAAACACCACCGTGCTCTAAAAAGATATAAGTGAAGCACTAGAGCAACATTGCCTAGCTCAAAAGATATAAGTGAAGCACAAAGAGTATTCTAATAAATTCACGATTAATGCGTGTCCCCCTCAAAAGATGTGTTCAACAAGGATGATTGTGGCAAACTAAAAAGCAAAGACTCATATCATACAAGACGCTCCAAGCAAAACACATATCATATGGTGAATAAAAATATAGCCTCAAGTAAATTTACCGATGGATTGAAGACGAAAGAGGGGATGCCTTCCGGGGCATCCCCAAGCTTAGGCTCTTTGGTATCCTTGAATTTGGTTTGGGGTGCCTTGGGCATTGATACGTCTCCATCGTATCTACTTTTCCAAACTCTTTTGCCCTTGTTTTGGACTCTAATTTGCATGATTTGAATGGAACTAACCCGGACTGACGCTGTTTTCAGCAGAATTGCCTTGGTGTTATTTTTGTGCAGAAAAAAAAGTTCTCGGATTGACCTAAAAATTTACGGAGAATATTTTTGGAATTAATAAAAAATACTGGCGAAAGAATCAACCGGAGGGGGTCCACCACCTGGCCACAAGCCAGGGGGGCGCGCCCTGCAGGCTTGTCGGCCCCCTGGAGCTCCTCCGACCTCAATTCCAACTCTATATATTCCTATTCGGGGAGAAAAAAATAGGGAAGAAGAGTTCATCGCGTTTTAAAATACGAAGCCGCCGCCACCTCCCGTTCTTCCTCGAGGGGGGGGGCAGATCTGGGGTCCGTTTTGGGCTCCGGAGAGGGGAAATCGACGCCGTCGTCATCACCAACCACCCTTCATCACCAATTTCATGATGCTCTCCGCCGTTCGTGAGTAATATCATCGTGGGCTTGCTGGACGGTGATGGGTTGGATGATATTTACCATGTAATCGAGTTAGTTTTGTTAGGGTTTGATCCCTAGTATCCATTATGTTCTGAGATTGATGTTGCTATGACTTTGCTATGCTTAATGCTTGTCACTAGGGCCCGAGTGCCATGATTTCAGATCTGAACCTATTATGTTTTCATGAATATATATGTGTTCTTGATCCTATCTTGCAAGTTGTAGACACCTATTACGAGTTATGATCCGCATCCCCCAGGGTGACAATAACTGGGATTCTTTCCGGTGATTACCATAGTTTGAGGAGTTCATGTATTCACTAAGTGCTAATGCTTTGGTCCGGTTCTCTATTAAAAGGAGGCCTTAATATCCCTTAGTTTCCATTAGGACCCCGCTGCCACGGGAGGGTAGGACAAAAGATGTCATGCAAGTTCTTTTCCATAAGCACGTATGACTATATATGGAATACATGCCGACATTACATTGATGAATTGGAGCTAGTTCTGTGTCACCCTATGTTATAACCGTTGCATGATGAATGCCATCCGACATAATTATCCATCACTGATCCATTGCCTACGAGCTTTTCACATATTGATCTTTGCTAAGTTACTTTTCCGTTCCTACTGTTACAATCACTTCAAAACTGCTATTGTCACTTTGCCATTGTTACTGTTACTTCCATACTGCTTTGCTACTGAATACTTTGCTGCAGATACTAAGTCTTTCAGGTGTGGTTGAATTGACAACTCAGCTGCTAATACTCGAGAATATTCTTTGGCTCCCCTTGTGTCGAATCAATAAATTTGGGTTGAATACTCTACCCTCGAAAACTGTTGCGATCCCCTATACTTGTGGGTTATCAAGACCTTTTTCTGGCGCCGTTGCCGGGGAGCATAGCTCTATTCTCTGAGTCACTTGGGATTTATATCTGTTGATCACTATGAAGAATTTGAAATATGCTAAAACCAAGATCTACCCCTCTACTACGAGGACAGGTAAGGAACTGCCATCTAGCTCTGCACTTGATTCACCTTCTGTTATGAGTAAATTTGCGAAACCACCACCTGCTAGTAATTCTGATATGTCGCAAGTAATTGATGATGTCACTTTTGCTATGCCTGATGCTTATGATGATACTTTACTTGATAATACTGTGCCACTGGGTGAATTTCTTGATGAACAAATTGCTGGAGTAAATGCTGCAACTGATGATATTTCTGAAACTGATGAAATTATTGAAACTGAACACTATGACACACCTGCTATACCTAGATCTCCTAGATATGAATTGCCTAATATACCTAAGGGTTATGTTATGGAGGGAGAGGTAGCTAGGGACTTTCTTGCTTGTAAAGATAGAGATGATCTTTAGAAATTACTATGCAAGTGGAAAGAAAAATCTTTGAATGCTAGAATGCAATATGATCCTAAGTTTGCTACTTCACCTATCTTTGTTACTGATAAGGATTATGAATTCTCTGTCGATCCTGAGTTAATTACTTTGGTTGAATCTGATCCTTTCCATGGTTATGAATCTGAAACTGTTGTGGCACATCTTACTAAATTGAATGATATATCCACCCTATTTACTCATGAGGAAAAAATTCGTTATTACTATATTCTTAAGTTGTTTCCTTTCTCATTAAAGGGTGATGCTAAGATATGGTTTAATTCTCTTGCTCCTGGTTGTGTGCGTAGTCCCCAGGATATGATATATTACTTCTCTGAAAAGTATTTTCCTGCCCATAAGAAACAAGCTGCCTTGCAGGAAATATTTAACTTTGTGCAAATTGAAGAAGAGAGTCTCCCACAAGCTTGGGGGAGGCTTCTCCAATTACTTAATGCTTTGCCTGATCATCCTCTCAAGAAAAACAAAATACTTGATATCTTTTATAATGGACTAACCGATGCTTCTAGGGACCACCTAGATAGTTGTGCTGGTTGTGTTTTCAAGGAACGAACTGTTGAACAAGCTGAACTACTATTGAATAATATATTGAGCAATGATAATGATTGGTCTATTTCCGAACCACCTCCAAAGCCAACTCCGAAGAAAAGAGGTATTCTATTTCTCAGTCCTGAAGATATGCAAGAGGCAAAGAAATCTATGAAAGAAAAAGGTATTAAAGCTGAAGATGTTAAGAATCTACCACCTATTGAAAAAATACATGGTCTTGATAACCCGACACAGGTAGTAGAGGTAAATTCCCTCCGTAGATTTGATGAAGGTGATATTCCTTATAATAAGTCTGCTAGCCAATGCTTGGATGAGTTTGATAACTTTATTGTTAAGCAAGAAAATTTCAATGCTTATGTTAGTAGACAATTGAAACATAATGCTTACATGCTTGATCGCTTAGGTGAGTATATGAGTAGAACTGTTAATGATCTTAAGCTTATTAGTAAATATGCTTCCATGGTAACTACTCAAGTAGAACAAGTACTTAAGGCACAAAATGATTTGCTTAATGAGATGATTGGTAAGAACAATGATCATTCTGTTAGAGTTGTGACTAGAGGTGGTAAAATGACTCAGGAACCTTTGTATCCTGAGGGCCATCCTAAGAGAATTGAGCAAGATTCTCAGAGAATTAATACTGATACACCTAGTCATCCCAGTAATAAAAGGAAAAGGAATGACGATAGGACTTTGCATGCTGCTAGTGAACCTGTTATAGATACACATGAAAACACAAATTATATTTCTATTTCTGATGCTGAGACACAATCTGGTAATGAACATGAGCCTAGTGATAATATTAATGATGATGTTCATGTTGATGCTCAACCTAGTAATGATAATGATGTGGAGATTGAACCTGTTGTTGATCTTGATAACCCACAACCTAAGAACAAAAGTGTTGGGGAACATAGTAATAATTCAAAAAAATTCCTACGTGTCACCAAGATCAATCTTATTTATGCTACCGTCGTTCTACACTTAGGGGGGACACATTTCTTGAAATTTTAGTGAGGGATCATCTTATTTATGCTACCGTCGTTCTACACTTAGGGGGGACACATTTCTTGAAATTTTAGTGAGGGATCATCTTATTTATGCTACCGTCGTTCTAAGCAAATAAGATGTAAAAACATGATAAACATCACATGCAAATCATAAAGTGACATGATATGGCCAATATCATCTTGCGCCTTTGATCTCCATCTTCGGGGCGCGGCATGATCACCATCGTCACCGGCACGACACCATGATCTCCATCATCGTGTCTTCATAAAGTTGTCTCGCCAACTATTACTTCTACTACTATGGCTAACGGTTAGCAATAAATTAAAGTAATTACATGGCGTTTTTGATTGACACGCGGGTCATACAATAAATTAAGACAACTCCTATGGCTCCTGCCGGTTGTCATACCCATCGACATGTAAGTCGTGATTCCTATTACAAGAACATGATCAATCTCATACATCACATATATTTCATCACATCCTTTTGGCCATATCACATCACATAGCATACCCTGCAAAAACAAGTTAGACGTCCTCTAATTGTTGTTGCAAGTTTTACGTGGCTGCTATGGGTTTCTAGCAAGAACGTTTCTTACCTACGCAAAAGCCACAACGGTGATATGCCAATTGCTATTTACCCTTCATAAGGACCCTCTTCATCGAATCCGATCCGACTAAAGTGGGAGAGACAGACACCCGCTAGCCACCTTATGCAACAAGTGCATGTCAGGCGGTGGAACCAGTCTCACGTAAGCGTACGTGTAAAGTCGGTCCGGGCCGCTTCATCCCACAATGCCGCCGAATCAAGATAGGACTAGTAACGGCAAGGAAATTGACCAACTCATCGCCCACAACTACTTGTGTTCTACTCGTGCATAGAATCTACGCATAGACCTAGCTCATGATGCCACTGTTGGGGAACGTAGTAATAATTCAAAAAAATTCCTACGTGTCACCAAGATCAATCTAGGAGATGCTAGCAACGAGAGAGAGGGAGTGCATCTTCATACCCTTGAAGATCGCTAGCGGAAGCGTTGCAAAGAACGCGGTTGATGGAGTCGTACTCACGACGATTCAAATCGCGGAAGATCCGATCCAAGCGCCGAACGGACGGCGCCTCCGCGTTCAACACACGTACAGCCCGGGGACGTCTCCTCCTTCTTGATCCAGCAAGGGGGGAGGAGAAGTTGAGGGAGAGCTCCGGCAGCACGACGGCGTGGTGGCGGTGGAGCTCGTGGTTCTCCGGCAGAGCTTCGCTAAGCACTACGGAGGAGGAGGAGGTGTAGGAGGGGGGAGGGCTGCGCCAGGGGCAAGGGATTCAGCTCCCATGCACCTCCCCACTATGTATAGGGGTGGAGGGGGCTGGTTTCTTGCCCTCCAAGTCCATTGGGGCGTTGGCAAAGGTGGGAGGAAAGAAATCCCATCCTTTCCCTTCCCCACCGATTGTTATCCCCCCTTTTTAGGGATCTTGATCTTATCCCTTCGGGATATGATCTTATTCCTTCTAAGGGGGGATCTTGGTGCGCCTTGACCAGGGTTGTGGGGCCTTTCCCCCACTACCCACGTTCATGTGGGTCCCCCCATGCAGGTGCGCCCCACTCCGGAACCTTCTAGAACCTTCCCGGTACAATACCGAAAAATCCCGAACATTTTCCGGTGGCCAAAATAGGACTTCCCATATATAAATCTTTACCTCCGGACCATTCCGGAACTCCTCGTGACGTCCGGGATCTCATCCGGGACTCCGAACAACTTTCGGTAACCACATACAATTCCCATTACAACTCTAGCGTCACCGAACCTTAAGTGTGTAGACCCTACGGGTTCGGGAACCATGCAGACATGACCGAGACAACTCTCCGGCCAATAACCAATAGCGGGATCTGGATACCCATATTGGCTCCCACATATTCCATGATGATCTCATCGGATGAACCACGATGTCGGGGATTCAATTAATCCCGTATACAATTCCCTTTGTCCATCGGTATGTTACTTGCCCGAGATTCGATCGTCGGTATCCCTATACCTTGTTCAATCTCGTTACCGGCAAGTCTCTTTACTCGTTCCGTAACACATGATCTCGTGACTAACTCCTTAGTCACATTTAGCTCATTATGATGATGTATTACCGAGTGGGCCCAGAGATACCTCTCCATCACACGGAGTGACAAATCCCAGTCTCGATTCGTGCCAACCCAACAGACACTTTCGGAGATACCTGTAGTGCACCTTTATAGTCACACAGTTACGTTGTGATGTTTGATACACCCAAAGCATTCCTACGGTATCCGGGAGTTGCACAATCTCATGGTCTAAGGAAATGATACTTGACATTAGAAAAGCTCTAGCAGACGAACTACACGATCTTGTGCTATGCTTAGGATTGGGTCTTGTCCATCACATCATTCTCCTAATGATGTGATCCCATTATCAACGACATCCAATGTCCATGGTCAGGAAACCATGACCATCTATTGATCAACGAGCTAGTCAACTAGAGGCTCACTAGGGACATGGTGTGGTCTATGTATTCACACATGTATTACGGTTTCCAGTTAATACAATTATAGCATGAACAATAGATAATTATCATGAACAAGGAAATATAATAATAACCATTTTATTATTGCCTCTAGGGCATATTTCCAACAGTCTCCCACTTGCACTGGAGTCAATAATCTAGTTACATTGTGATGAATCGAACACCCATAGAGTTCTGGTGCTAATCATGTTTTGCTCGTGGAAGAGGTTTAGTCAACGGATCTGCGACATTCAGATCCGTATGTACTTTACAAATATCTATATCTCCATCCTGAATGTAACCACGAATGGAGTTGAAGCGGCGCTTGATGTGCTTGGTCTTCTTGTGAAACCTGGGCTCCTTGGCAATGGCAATAGCTCCAGTGTTGTCACAGAAGAGAGTCATCGTGCCCGACGCATTGGGAATCACTCCTAGGTCGGTGATGAACTCCTTCATCCAGACTCCTTCCTGCGGTGCTTCCGAAGCAGCTATGTACTCCGCTTCAGATGTAGATGCCGCCACGACGCTTTGCTTGCAACTGCACCAGCTGACTGCCCCACCATTCAAAATATACACGTATCCGGTTTGTGACTTGGAGTCATCTGGATCTGTGTCGAAGCTAGCATCGACGTAACCCTTTACGACGAGCTCTTCGGCACCTCCATAAACGAGAAACATATCCTTAGTCCTTTTTAGGTACATAAGGATATTCTTGACCGCTGTCCAGTGTTCCATTCCGGGATCACTTTGGTACCTCCCTACCAAACTTATGGCAAGGTTCACATCAGGTCTGGTACATAGCATGGCATAAATAATAGAGCCTATGGCTGAGGCATAGGGGATGACACTCATCTTTTCTCTATCTTCTGCCGAGGTCGGGCATTGAGCTGTGCTCAATCTCACACCTTGCAATACAGGCAAGAACCCCTTCTTGGACTGATCCATATTGAACTTCTTCAATATCTTGTCAAGGTATGTGCTTTGTGAAAGACCAATGAGGCGTCTCGATCTATCTCTATAGATCTTGATGCCTAATATGTAAGCAGCTTCTCCAAGGTCCTTCATTGAAAAACACTTATTCAAGTAGGCCTTTATGCTTTCCAAAAGTTCTATATCATTTCCCATCAACAATATGTCATCCACATACAAAATGAGAAATGCTACAGAGCTCCCACTCACTTTCTTGTAAATACAGGCTTCTCCATAAGTCTGTATAAACCCAAACGCTTTGATCAGATCATCAAAGCGAATGTTCCAACTCCGAGATGCTTGCACCAGCCCATAGATGGAGCGCTGGAGCTTGCATACCTTGTCAGCATTCTTAGTATCGACAAAACCTTCCGGCTGCATCATATACAATTCTTCCTTAAGGAAACCGTTAAGGAATGCCGTTTTGACGTCCATTTGCCAGATCTCATAATCATAAAATGCGGCAACTGCTAACATGATTCGGACGGACTTCAGCATCGCTACGGGTGAGAAAGTCTCATCGTAGTCAACTCCTTGAACTTGTCGATAACCCTTAGCGACAAGCCGAGCCTTATAGACGGTCACATTACCATCCGCGTCAGTCTTCTTCTTAAAGATCCATTTATTTTCTATGGCTTGCCGATCATCAGGCAAGTCCACCAAAGTCCATACTTTGTTCTCATACATGGATCCTATCTCGGATTTCATGGCTTCAACCATTTGTTGGAATCCGGGCCCGCCATGGCTTCTTCATAGTTCGAAGGTTCACCGTTGTCTAACAGCATGATTTCCAGGACAGGGTTGCCGTACCACTCTGGTGCGGAACGTGTCCTCGTGGACCTACGAAGTTCAGTAGTAACTTGATCCGAAGTTTCATGATCATCATCATTAACTTCATCTCTAGTCGGTGCAGGCACCACAGAAACATTTTCCTGCGCTGCGCTACTCTCCGGTTCGAGAGGGGGTACAATTACCTCATCAAGTTCTACTTTCCTCCCACTTACTTCTTTCGAGAGAAACTCTTTCTCTAGAAAGGATCCATTCTTGGCAACAAAGATCTTGCCTTCGGATCTGAGGTAGAAGGTATACCCAATAGTTTCCTTAGGGTATCCTATGAAGACGCACTTTTCCGATTTGGGTTCGAGCTTTTCAGGTTGAAGTTTCTTGACATAAGCATCGCATCCCCAAACTTTCAGAAACGACAGCTTAGGTTTCTTCCCAAACCATAATTCATACGGTGTCGTCTCAACGGATTTAGACGGTGCCCTATTTAAAGTGAATGTGGCAGTCTCTAATGCATATCCCCAAAATGATAGCGGTAAATCAGTAAGAGACATCATAGATCGCATCATATCCAATAGAGTGCGATTACGACGTTCGGACACACCATTACGCTGAGGTGTGCCAGGCGGCGTGAGTTGTGAAACAATTCCACATTTCCTTAAGTGCGTGCCAAACTCGTGACTCAAATATTCTCCTCCACGATCAGATCGTAAGAACTTTATTTTTCACGTTGATTCTCTACCTCACTCTCAAATTCCTTGAACTTTTCAAAGGTCTTAGACTTGTGTTTCATTAAGTAGACATACCCATATCTGCTTAAGTCATCAGTGAGGGTGAGAACATAACGATAGCCACCGCGAGCCTCAACGCTCATTGGACCGCATACATCGGTATGTATTATTTCCAACAAGTTGGTTGCTCGCTCCTATGTTCCGGAGAACGGAGTCTTAGTCATCTTGCCCATGAGGCATGGTTCGCATGTGTCAAATGATTCATAATCAAGAGACTCCAAAAGTCCATCTGCATGGAGTTTCTTCATGCGTTTGACACCAATATGACCAAGGCGGCAGTGCCACAAGTATGTGGGACTATCATTATCAACTTTACATCCTTTGGTATTAACACTATGAATATGTGTAACATCACGTTCGAGATTCAATAAAAATAAACCATTGACCAGCGAGGCATGACCATAAAACATATCTCTCATATAAATAGAACAACCATTATTCTCGGATTTAAATGAGTAGCCATCTCGCATCAAACGAGATCCAGATACAATGTTCATGCTCAAAGCTGGTACTAAATAACAATTATTGAGCTTTAAAACTAATCCCGAAGGTAGATGTAGAGGTAGCGTGCCGACGGCGATCACATCGACCTTGGAACCATTCCCGACGTGCATCGTCACCTCGTCCTTCGCCAGTCTCCGCTTATTCCGCAGCTCCTGTTTTGAGTTACAGATGTGAGCAACCACACCGGTATCAAATACCCAGGAGCTACTACGAGCTCTGGTAAGGTACACATCAATAACATGTATATCATATATACCTTTGACGTTGCCGGCCTTCTTATCCGCTAAGTACTTGGGGCAGTTCCGCTTCCAGTGACCGGTTCCCATGCAATAAAAGCACTAAGTCTCAGGCTTGGGTCCATTCTTGGGCTTCTTCCCGCCAACTGATTTACCGGGCGCGGCAACTGCTTTGCCATCCTTCATGAAGTTCTTCTTACCCTTGCCTTTCTTGAAACTGGTGGTCTTATTCACCATCAACACTTGATGTTCCTTTTTGATCTCCACCTCCGCTGATTTCAGCATCGAATATAACTCTGGAATGGACTTCTCCATCCCTTGCATATTGAAGTTCATCACAAAGCTCTTGTAGCTAGGTGGAAGCGACTGGAGGATTCTGTCAATAACCGAGTCATCCGGAAGATTAACTCCCAGCTGAGACAAGCGGTTGTGCAACCCAGACATTTTGAGTATGTGCTCGCTGACAGAACTATTTTCCTCCATCTTACAACTGAAGTACTTGTCGGAGACTTCATATCTCTCGACCCGGGCATGAGCTTGGAAAACCATTCTCAGCTCTTGGAACATCTCATATGCTCCGTGTTGCTCAAAACGCTTTTGGAGCCCCGGTTCTAAGCTGTAAAGCATGCCGCACTGAACCAGGGAGTAATCATCACTACGCGACTGCCAGGCGTTCATAACGTCTTGAGTTGCTGGGAAAATGGGTGCGTCACCTAGCGGTGCATCAAGGACATATGCTTTCTTGGAAGCTATGAGGATGATCCTCAAGTTACGGACCCAGTCTGTATAGTTGCTTCCATCGTCTTTCAGCTTGGTTTTCTCTAGGAACGCGTTGAAGTTGAGGGCAACATTAGTGTGGGCCATTGGATCTACAAGATAGATTGTAAAGATACTTTTAGACTAAGTTCATGATAATTAAGTTCATCTAATCAAATTATTTAATGAACTCCCACTCAGATAGGCATCCCTCTAGTCATCTAAGTGATACATGATCCATATCGACTAGGCCGTGTCCGATCATCACGTGAGACGGACTAGTTATCAATGGTGAACATCTCCATGTTGATCGCATCTACTATACGACTCATGTTCGACCTTTCGGTCTCTCGTGTTCCGAGGCCATGTCTGTACATGCTAGGCTCGTCAAGTCAACCTAAGTGTTTCGCGTGTGTAAATCTGGCTTACACCCGTTGTATGCGAACGTTAGAATCTATCACACCCGATCATCACGTGGTGCTTCGAAACAACGATCCTTCGCAACGGTGCACACTTAGGGGGGACACATTTCTTGAAATTTTAGTGAGGGATCATCTTATTTATGCTACCGTCGTTCTAAGCAAATAAGATGTAAAAACATGATAAACATCACATGCAAATCATAAAGTGACATGATATGGCCAATATCATCTTGCGCCTTTGATCTCCATCTTCGGGGCGCGGCATGATCACCATCGTCACCGGCACGACACCATGATCTCCATCATCGTGTCTTCATAAAGTTGTCTCGCCAACTATTACTTCTACTACTATGGCTAACGGTTAGCAATAAATTAAAGTAATTACATGGCGTTTTTGATTGACACGCAGGTCATACAATAAATTAAGACAACTCCTATGGCTCCTGCCGGTTGTCATACCCAACGACATGTAAGTCGTGATTCCTATTACAAGAACATGATCAATCTCATACATCACATATATTTCATCACATCCTTTTGGCCATATCACATCACATAGCATACCCTGCAAAAACAAGTTAGACGTCCTCTAATTGTTGTTGCAAGTTTTACGTGGCTGCTATGGGTTTCTAGCAAGAACGTTTCTTACCTACGCAAAAGCCACAACGGTGATATGCCAATTGCTATTTACCCTTCATAAGGACCCTCTTCATCGAATCCGATCCGACTAAAGTGGGAGAGACAGACACCCGCTAGCCACCTTATGCAACAAGTGCATGTCAGGCGGTGGAACCAGTCTCACGTAAGCGTACGTGTAAAGTCGGTCCGGGCCGCTTCATCCCACAATGCCGCCGAATCAAGATAGGACTAGTAACGGCATGGAAATTGACCAAATCATCGCCCACAACTACTTGTGTTCTACTCGTGCATAGAATCTACGCATAGACCTAGCTCATGATGCCACTGTTGGGGAACGTAGTAATAATTCAAAAAAATTCCTACGTGTCACCAAGATCAATCTAGGAGATGCTAGCAACGAGAGAGAGGGAGTGCATCTTCATACCCTTGAAGATCGCTAGCGGAAGCGTTGCAAAGAACGCGGTTGATGGAGTCGTACTCGCGGCGATTCAAATCGCGGAAGATCCGATCCAAGCGCCGAACGGACGGCGCCTCCGCGTTCAACACACGTATAGCCCGGGGACGTCTCCTCCTTCTTGATCCAGCAAGGGGGGAGGAGAAGTTGAGGGAGAGCTCCGGCAGCACGACGGCGTGGTGGCGGTGGAGCTCGTGGTTCTCCGGCAGAGCTTCGCTAAGCACTACGGAGGAGGAGGAGGTGTAGGAGGGGGGAGGGCTGTGCCAGGGGCAAGGGATCCAGCTCCCATGCGCCTTCCCACTATATATAGGGGTGGAGGGGGCTGGTTTCTTGCCCTCCAAGTCCATTGGGGCGTTGGCAAAGGTGGGAGGAAAAAATCCCATCCTTTCCCTTCCCCACCGATTGTTATCCTCCCTTTTTAAGGATCTTGATCTTATCCATTCGGGATATGATCTTATTCCTTCTAAGGGGGGATCTTGGTGTGCCTTGACCAGGGGTGTGGGGCCTTGCCCCCACTACCCATGTTCATGTGGGTCCCCCCATGCAGGTGGTCCCCACTCCGGAACCTTCTAGAACCTTCCCGGTACAATACCAAAAAATCCTGAACATTTTCCAGTGGCCAAAATAGGACTTCCCATATATAAATCTTTACCTCCGGACCATTCTGGAACTCCTCGTGACGTCCGGAATCTCATCCGGGACTCCGAACAACTTTCGGTAACCACATGCAATTCCCATTACAACTCTAGCGTCACCGAACCTTAAGTGTGTAGACCTTACGGGTTCGGGAACCATGCAGACATGACCGAGACACCTCTCCAGCCAATAACCAATAGCGGGATCTGGATACCCAAATTGGCTCCCACATGTTCCATGATGATCTCATCGGATGAACCACGATGTCGGGGATTCAATTAATCCCGTATACAATTCCCTTTGTCCATCGGTATGTTACTTGCCCGAGATTCGATCGTCGGTATCCCTATACCTTGTTCAATCTCGTTACCGGCAAGTCTCTTTACTCGTTCCGTAACACATGATCTCGTGACTAACTCCTTAGTCACATTGAGCTCATTATGATGTTGTATTACCGAGTGGGCCCAGAGATACCTCTCCGTCACACGGAGTTACAAATCCCAGTCTCGATTCGTGCCAACCCAACAGACACTTTCGGAGATACCTGTAGTGCACCTTTATAGTCACCCAGTTACGTTGTGACGTTTGATACACCCAAAGCATTCCTACGGTATCCGGGAGTTGCACAATCTCATGGTCTAAGGAAATGATACTTGACATTAGAAAAGCTCTAGCAGACGAACTACACGATCTTGTGCTATGCTTAGGATTGGGTCTTGTCCATCACATCATTCTCCTAATGATGTGATCCCGTTATCAACGACACCCAATGTCCATGGTCAGGAAACCATGACCATCTATTGATCAACGAGCTAGTCAACTAGAGGCTCACTAGGGACATGGTGTGGTCTATGTATTCACACATGTATTACGGTTTCCGGTTAATACAATTATAGCATGAACAATAGACAATTATCATGAACAAGGAAATATAATAATAACCATTTTATTATTGCCTCTAGGGCATATTTCCAACAAAAAGATATGACAAAAGAGACTTTGTTGCTAGGAAGCATGGTAAAGAAAGAGAACCTTGGGTTCAGAAACCCATGCCCTTTCCTCCTAAGCCATCCAAGAAAAAGGATGATGAGGATTTTGAGCGCTTTGTTGAAATGCTTAGACCTGTCTTTTTGCGTATGCGCTTGACTGATATTCTGAAAATGTCTCCTTATGCTAAGTATATGAAAGATATTGTGACAAATAAAAGAAAGATACCGGAAGCTGAGATTTCCACCATGCTTGCTAATTATACCTTTAAGGGTGGAATACCAAAGAAACTAGGAGATCCCGGAGTACCTACTATACCATGATCTATTAAAGGAAATTATGTTAAAACTGCTTTATGTGACCTTGGAGCTGGTGTTAGTGTTATGCCTTTCTCTTTGTATCGTAGACTTGATTTGAATAAGTTGACACCTACTGAAATCTCTTTGCAAATGGCTGATAAATCAACTGCTTTACCCATCGGTATTTGTGAGGATGTGCCTGTCGTAGTTGCAAATGTTACTATCCTAACGGACTTTGTTATTCTTGATATTCCCGAGGACGACAGTATGTCGATCATCCTTGGTAGACCCTTTTTGAATACTACAGGGGTTGTTATTGATTGCAACAAGGGCAATGTCACTTTTCATGTTAATGGTAATGAGCATACGGTACAATTTCCGAAGAAACAACCTCAAGTTCATAGTATCAACTCCATTGAAAAAAAATTCAACGATTATTATTGGAGACTTTGAATTCCCTCTCCCTACTACCAAAAGGAAATTTGATATACTTATTGTTGGGGACATGTATATCCCCATTGAGGTAACCTAGTGTTATTCGAAAATTCTCCGGTTCCGTGTCATTCGAAAAAAGTTTGTCAATAAGACTTGATCAACCTTATTGATGGATTCTTTTTGATGAGCATGAGATGGATGAATTTAGAAAGCACAACCTTCTGTACCCAACTTTTATTTTCTGTTCTTTAGATTTAATTTAGTAAAAAATGCTATTATTTTTCTGTTTTCTGATTTATCCGTGCAATAAAAAAATGACCTGAAAATAAAAGTCCTCCAAATGCCGTGAAAATGTAGTATGATTTTTTCTGGAATATTTTAGAATTTTTGGCACTGAGAACACATCAGGGGGCTGCACCAGTGGGTCACAAGCCTGCAGGGCGCGCCCACCCCCCCTGGGCGCGCCCCTGGCTTGTGGGTCCCACGTGGGGCCCCTCACTTATTCCAGCACCCATCCACTTCGTCTTCCTCCAGAAAAAATCCCACCATTGCTCAAACCCGTGTTCTAGCTCATCTTGCTACCATTTTCGATCTCCTTGCTCAAAGCTCCATTTGCAAAACTGTTTTGGCGGATTGTTCTTCGGTATGTGACTCCTCCAATGGTCCAATTAGTTTTTGTTCTAGTGTCTTATATATTGCAAATTTTTGCTGCTGTGGTGACCTTGTTCTTGAGCTTGCATGTCAAATTTGTATGGTCCCAAGTAGTTTTGATGCATGATATAGCCTCTAGGCACTTGTGGGAGTAGTTGCTATAAGTTTTGTTGAGTTTTGTTCACCTTTATTGTGAGTCACTAAAAATTTCAGAAATTTCTCAGAGAAAGAAAGATGCTGAGGAGAATATACCAAGGTGGTCCTCGAGCAAGAAGACCCCGAGACTCGCGATACGTGAGCCCGACTTTGAACCACCGAGGGAAGCTCAAGTGCGGCCTTGTGAATGGCCGTCGGATCAATTCATGGTCCATGCCGGATTCAAGGAAGAATTTTACGTGTACATACGAAATGGTGGCCTTGAAGATTTCGTCTCAGACCAATGCAAGCAATATTATCAACTCACTGATTCCTTCGTGCGGAGGTTTGAATTTTCATCCAGGCGTAATACGCATTCCGTTCTATTTAATCTTTATGGTGAATCTTATACTATGGACCTAGAGGATTTTAACCGTGCATGCAAAATTCCACAATGGGGCAGCCATAGTGATCCTCACAAAACTGAATATAGTGATTTTCTTGCTAGCATCACTGTGGGAGAAACTAGAAACATTACACAGGCTACCTTGGGGAGCATTCACTTTCCTGCCATACATTATTTTGCTCTCTTCATAGGTAGATGTATTAACGGTAAACATGATCATAGCCACCTTTGCGTACCTGATCTTAGTATTCTTAAGAGTGCGGTCATGGGTGATAGACGATATAACTTGGGAGCTATTATTGCTAGGAGGCTACATAAAATGCTAAGGCTGGAGATTTCTTTGGTGGGATTTATGCCACCCGGGTAGCTAATTATCTTGGGGTACCCATAAGGGAGAATGATATTGAGTTACCACCTGCTTTTCTTGATTATGAGGCTATGGTGCGCTACCAGTTTCTTGAGAGAAATGAACAATCCCTCTTGTATCGACTAATTTTTGACAGACAGTGTGCTGTCCATATTACCCTTCCAGCTCCTGCCTTCTTTAACTTTCAGGAAAAACGGAGACACTTTATAACCAGAGAGGAAGCAAACGAGTACGAGAGATAGGCGGAAGCCGCTCGCCTCTGCGCTGTAGCCGCTCAGGCAGTAGCTGCCGCAGCCCAGTACAACCCCAATTATGACTTTGGATATTATCCGGGCTAGCCATGGCCCTAGACCAACTTAGGCTAAAAGCCTAAGCTTGGGGGAGTACGTATTTCTCACCGACATTACATTCATGTTCACACACTCATCTTAGTAGTCGGTGCTTATACTTTTTCATTGTATCATCCATGGTATTTTATTTCTTCTTTCTGCTTTCTTCTTGTGTGTTTAATTAACCTTGAGAAAAATCCAAAAAAAAATTAGTTCTAGCTTTACCTTTCGGTTTGTTTAGTTGTTTCATTAAAAAGAAAACCCAAAAAGATTTCTTGTTCTTCTTTTGCTTGTTGGGAGCTCTCTCGTGTAAATAGTTTTTCTCGTTCTTGTTTTGAAATTTCTTTTCTTTGGGTCGTAAGGAGAAGACCACAATGAAAATGTTGAGTGGCTCTCATATGCATTATTGTTTATCTTACAGAGAGCCCATATTACCTTGCCTTCTCCTTTGAGTTATTGTTTGCAGATTCCAGCTTAGTCCAATGCACGTGCACTCTCTTTATTATTCACACAGTTCGGTCGTGCAAGTGAAAGGCAATAATGACGATATATGATGAAGTGATTGAGATGGAGAAAAGCTGGTACGAACTCGACCCATTTTGTTTTTGTAAATATGATTAGCTCATCGTTCTGGATTCAGCTCATTATGGATGAAACATGTTTGCAATGACAATTAGAGATTATAGTTACTCATGCCATGCTTAATTAGCTAAGAGTGTATAATGGTTTGTCTTGAGTGCCAACATGCATTTTAAAATGGTTGTGATGCAGTATGATAAGATGGTATCCTCCTCTGAATGATTCAAGTGGCTTGACTTGGCACATGTTCACACATGTAGTTGAAACAAAACCAACATAGCCTCCATGATGTTTATGTTCATGGTGATTTATATCCTACTCATGCTTGCATTCAATGTTGGTTAATCTCAATGCATGTTTATGACTGTTGTCGCTCTCTAGCTGGTCGTTTCCCAGTCTCTTGCTAGCCTTCGCCTGTACTAAGCGGGAATACTGCTTGTGCATCCATTTCCATAAACCCAAAGTTGTTCCATATGAGTACACCATACCTACCAATATGCGGTATTTACCTGCCGTTCCAAGTAAATTTGCATGTGCCAAACTCTAAACCTTCAAATAATACTCTATTTTGTATGCCCGAATCGCTCATGTAGTGACTAGGGGCTGTCAGTATCTTCCATGCTAGGTGGGTTATTCTCACGATACGTTTTGATTCACTATCATTCACGAGAAAGTGGCTGGTATTCGGGATGCCCAGTTCCATGCTCAAAAATCAAATCAAAATATAATGAAACAAAACTCCCCCAGGATTGTTGTTTGTATGGATGGTACCCGTGGATTCGGCTCGCCGTGGAGTGTGATTGATTGGTGGAGGGGGAGTAATAACTTTACTATTCTGTTTGGGAACCGCCTATAATGTATCTAGCATGGGAGATACCGAGATCTCTTAGTCGTTATGTTGACAATGAAAGCATACCGCTCAAAATTATTATTCATCCCTGTTTTAAAAGCTCGAGCTCTGGCACCTCTGTAAATCAATGCTTCCCTCTGCGAAGGGCCTATCTATTTTACTTTACTGTTGAGTCATCCTCCTCTTATAAAAAGCACCAGTTAGAGAGCACCACCGTCATTTGTATGCTTTGTTATTAATTGATATTGAGTATGATTGTGACTGGATCTCTTTTACCATGAATTACAATGTCTAGTCAGTCCTTGTTCTTCAGAGGTGCTCTGCATTTATGTTTTGCTGTCTCAGAAAGGGCTAGCGAGATACCATTATATCATATTGTATCATGATTGTTTTGATAAAATTGTTGTCATCCGTGATTTATTATTATGGCTCGCTAGTTGATTATGCCATTGATATGGGTCAATGTGAGACCTAAATGTTATTATGAATGTGGTTAGTCTATAATCTTTGCTGAAAATCTGAACATCAGTTAGACATATTTGCAACAACAAGATCAAACAGAGTTTGTAAAAGTTTTTCTTTATCACTTTCAGTTTGTCAACTGAATTGCTTGAGGACAAGCAATGGGTTAAGCTTGGGGGAGTTGATATGTCTCCATCGTATCTACTTTTCCAAACTCTTTTGCCCTTGTTTTGGACTCTAATTTGCATGATTTGAATGGAACTAACCCGGACTGACGCTGTTTTCAGCAGAATTGCCTTGGTGTTATTTTTGTGCAGAAAAAAAAGTTCTCGGATTGACCTGAAAATTTACGGAGAATATTTTTGGAATTAATAAAAAATACTGGCGAAAGAATCAACTGGAGGGGGTCCACCACCTGGCCACAAGCCAGGGGGGCGCCCTGCAGGCTTGTGGGCCCCCTGGAGCTCCTCCGACCTCAATTCCAACTCTATATATTCCTATTCGGGGAGAAAAAAATAGGGAAGAAGAGTTCATCGCGTTTTACAATACGGAGCCGCCGCCACCTCCTGTTCTTCCTCGGGAGGGCAGATCCGGGGTCCGTTTTGGGCTCCGGAGAGGGGAAATCGACGCCGTCGTCATCACCAACCACCCTTCATCACCAATTTCATGATGCTCTCCGCCGTTCGTGAGTAATATCATTGTGGGCTTGCTGGACGGTGATGGGTTGGATGAGATTTACCATGTAATCGAGTTAGTTTTGTTAGGGTTTGATCCCTAGTATCCATTATGTTCTGAGATTGATGTTGCTATGACTTTGCTATGCTTAATGCTTGTCACTAGGGCCCGAGTGCCATGATTTCAGATCTGAACCTATTATGTTTTCATGAATATATATGTGTTCTTGATCCTATCTTGCAAGTTGTAGACACCTATTACGAGTTATGATCCGCATCCCCCAGGGTGACAATAACTGGGATTCTTTCCGGTGATTACCATAGTTTGAGGAGTTCATGTATTCACTAAGTGCTAATGCTTTGGTCCGGTTCTCTATTAAAAGGAGGCCTTAATATCCCTTAGTTTCCATTAGAACCCCGCTGCCACGGGAGGGTAGGACAAAAGATGTCATGCAAGTTCTTTTCCATAAGCACGTATGACTATATATGGAATACATGCCGACATTACATTGATGAATTGGAGCTAGTTCTGTGTCACCCTATGTTATAACCGTTGCATGATGAATGCCATCCGACATAATTATCCATCACTGATCCATTGCCTACGAGCTTTTCACATATTGATCTTTGCTAAGTTACTTTTCCGTTGCTACTGTTACAATCACTACAAAACTGCTATTGTCACTTTGCCATTGTTACCATTACTTCCATACTGCTTTGCTACTGAATACTTTGCTGCAGATACTAAGTCTTTCAGGTGTGGTTGAATTGACAACTCAGCTGCTAATACTCGAGAATATTCTTTGGCTCCCCTTGTGTCGAATCAATAAATTTGGGTTGAATACTCTACCCTCGAAAACTGTTGCGATCCCCTATACTTGTGGGTTATCAGGCATCCCCAAGCTTAGGCTCTTGCCACTCCTTATTCCATAGTCCATCAAATCTTTACCCAAAACTTGAAAACTTCACAACACAAAACTCAACAGAAAACTCGTGAGATCCGTTAGTATAAGAAAAATAAATCACCACCTTTAGGTACTGTTGTGAACTCATTCTTTATTTATATTGGTGTAATATCTAATGTATTACAACTTCTCCATGGTTCATACCCCCCGATACAACCCATAGATACATCAAAATAAGCAAACAACACAAAGAAAACAGAATCTGTATAAAACAGAACAGTCTGTATAAATCTATAGACTTCGAATACTTCTGTAACTCCAAAATTTTTGAAAAATTAGGACAATCAGGGCAATTTGTATATCAATATTGTGTAAAAAATTCAGACTCATTCGACCCTCTGGTGAATTTATAAAATTCCTGGACTGAGCGCAAAAGTTTCTGTTTTTCAGCAAAATCAAATCACAATCACCGTAGACCATCCCAAAGGTCTTACTTGGCTCAAACACTAATTAAAACAAGAAAACACAATTACTACAGAGGTAATAATGTGTAAATAACTCAAAAATAGAAGCAAAAACAAAAGCATAAAAATAAAATTGGGTTGCCTCCCAACAAGCGCTATTGTTTAACGCCCCTAGCTAGGCATAACGCAATAGATCTAGGTATTGTCATAATAGTAAGGGAGATCATCCATGCTCATCTCATACTCCCTTCTTTCAGCGGCAAGTTTCCTTTTTGTCAAGCAAAAATAATCAAAGGGCTAAATTTAATAGGATAAGGATCCTTGAGATCAAGTGCGGGAGGGATAGGTTCCTCCTTCGGCCCCCTATAGTGTATAATCAATTCATCATTGTAAGCTTTCCTTTGGTGTAAAGTCATAAGTCTATCTCTTAATATGAACTCTAATCCGTTGTTTTGTATAGAAAAATTATCATTGAGTTCAGAAATCTTATCAACCAAAACCTCGATAGGAACCCTTTTTCTCAAATTTTCATTATAAGCAACATAATCCGGAGATTGCAATCTCATTATTTCTTCTTGATTAAAAAGGATCTCCTCTATGGGGGGACATTCACCATTAATTTTATAATGAGCAAAAATTTTGCTAGCCTCTTTCATGATGAATCTAAACTCGTGGGCTAGAAATATAGTGGCGGCACGCTTAACGGAAGAATGCTGAATATTAGAAAACTCTAGAAAAATTCTTTGTATGCACGGATGCATATGAACAAATTGTCTCTCAAGTTCAATTATTAACAGTGTTATTGCGTCCGCAAGACTATTAGTTTTATTGAGAATAGAACCTCTTAAGGTAGGTAGCGTACCAGCACAAGTAAAGAAATCTTGAATAACACCTTTTCCAATAATATTACCACTACCTATGCGAATTTTTTTGTATGTGTGATAGTAGGTTCTTCATGAGGGTCGTTATTAACAAAGTCATCAAAATTCCCCTCAAGATTATTACTATCCTTTTCAATGAAAACCTCCCCAGATTCAGACATGGTGGCAACGAATTGATCTAGCACACAAGCAAACAAAAAGCAAACGAAAAGACGAACGGAAGAAGGGCGAATAAAAAGGCAAATCTTTTTGGTTTTTTCTGAAAATCCTTTTAGAAGTGGGGGAGAGGAAAATGAGAGGCAAATGGCAAATAATGTAAATGCAAGAGATGAGTTTGTGATGGGTACTTGGTAGGCTTGGTGTAGATCTCCCCGGCAACGGCGCCAGAAATCCTTCTTGCTACTTCTTGAGCTTGCGTTGGTTTTCCCTTGAAGAGGAAAGGGTGATGCAGCAAAGTAGAAAAGTATTTCCCTCAGTTGTTGAGAACCAAGGTATCAATCCAGTAGGAGATACAAGCAAGTCCCCAATCTTCGCACCTACACAAACAATCAAACTCTTGCACCCAACGCTATAAAGGGGTTGTCAATCCCTTCACGGTTATTTGCAAGGATGAGATCTGATAGAGATAGATATAAAAGATTGCTAAAACGAAAAGTAAAACAAAAGTAAAAAGATTGCAGCAAAGTATTTTTGGTATTTTTGGTTTATAGATCTGAAAATATAATATGGAAAATAGACCCGGGGGCCATAGCTTTCACTAGAGGCTTCTCTCATGAAGGAAAATAATACGGTGGGTGAACAAATTACTGTCGAGCAATTGATAGAAAAGCGCATAGTTATGACGATATCCAAGGCAATGATTATGCATATAGGCATCATGTCCGTGTCAGGTAGACCGAAACGATTCTGCATCTACTACTATTACTCCACACATCGACCGACTCCTGCCTGCATCTAGAGTATTAAGTTCATGAAGAACAGAGTAACGCATTAGGTAAGATGACATGATGTAGAGGGATAAACTCAAGCAATATGATGAAAACCCCATCTTTTTATCCTCGATGGCAACCATACAAATACGTGCCTCGCTACCCCTACTTTGTCACTGGGTTAGGACACCGCAAGATTGAACCCAAAACTAAGCACTTCTCCCATTGCAAGAATTACCAATTTAGTTGGCCAAACCAAACCAATAACTCGAAGAGACTTGCAAAGATATGAAATCATGCATATAAGAATTCAGAGAAGATTCAAATAATATTCATAGATAATCTGATCATAAACCCACAATTCATCGGATCTCGACAAACACACCGCAAAAGAGTATTACATCGGATAGATCTCCATGAAGATCATGAAGAACATGGTATTGAAGAACAAAGAGAGAGAAGAAGCCATCTAGCTACTAGCTATGGACCCGAAGATCTGTGGTGAACTACTCACGCATCATCGGAGGGGCAATGGAGTTGATGTAGATGCCCTCCGTGATCGAAGCTAATTTTTTTTAAATAATACATTTTTTTTAATAAATTTGAAAAATAATACACGGTTTGAGTTATTTTCAAAAATAATACACCGTCGGCCTAGCCTAGACCGCCTGGAGCGTGTCGTCCTCCTCAAGGTCGACTAGCCCTTGTCGTCTTATAAGGAGCCGACAAGTGTCAACTATGCCGCGTGGCAGCCGACCATTGGCCGGGCCGCGTCACTCGGCCAGGCAGGCAAAGAATCGGCCTTGCACAGGCCGACAGGCGCCTGTCGGCTCTCCAGTGGCCGAGTGGCCTCCAGTCCGCCCTGCCGAGGCCGACAGGGAGCAGATAAGGCCGCAGCTTCCTTCTTCCTTCTTCCCTCCTTCCTTCTTCCACCTTTCTTCTTTTCTACTCTTCTAACCCGAAACTACACCGAATTAATACCCATTTTCTAGCCGATTTCTTCCCCGTTTTCCACCGTAGTTGCATTGTAGAGGGTAGGAGGAGGCAAGGAAGACCTCGATCTCGCGATGGGATAGCTCGTGGTGGTTCTGGTGAGCATTTTTTAAGAGGTGGTGGAGGTGAAGGTGGTGGAGGTGGAGGTGGTGGAGGAGGGGGTGCTGCACGTGGAGGAGGGGGTGCTGCACGTGGAGGTGGTGGTGGTGCTCTCCGGTGATTGAGGGCCGTCGTTCGTCGTTTCTTCGCACGCTTGAACGGTATAATACAAGTTACATTTTGTGTGTCATATTACTTGTGCGATTTTCTAGTTGGTTCGGTAATATATCTTAACATATTTAGTTGGTCCGATAATATTTTGTTGTCAAGTATTTACGTGTCCGTTAATATTTAGGCGTCCGGTAATATATAGTTGTCTGTTAATATTTAGGTGTCCGGTAATATTTAGGCGTCCGATAATATATAGTTGTTTTTTAATATTTAGGTGTCCAGTAATATTTAGGTGACCGGTAATACGTAGGCGTCCGGTAATGTAGAGTTGTCCATTAATATTTAGGTGACCGGTAATATTCCGGAATATTTTTAGATGTCTGATATTTCAGTTTATGAATATTTTTAAGTGCACCGATAATATCCCATAATATATTATAAGTTTGACTTGCTGCTTAATAGTTCTCCATGTTGAATATTTTAGGTCGGCAGATATGTCAGATGTAGTGAAGTTCACTTTTTTCTACGGTCATGGTACTGTCCAAACAAATCAGTTGGGAGTTGATCTTAGTGAGTTCGAGAACATAGTGGTGCCAATTAGTGCCCCTCAAACATGGTCTGTTAGTCAGTTGACAGAGTGGTTGACAAGATGTTTAGGGTATAATACTGAAACTCACACCGTCGGTGTTCATGCATTGTGGAGCCGGTCAAGTTCGAACATTTTCTTTTATTTGAGGCCAATCGAGCAGGACTCTCAGTGGGTGCGCTGGTTGCAAGGATGTGCAAAAAGGATAGTAAATCCTTGCGCCTTAGTGCTTCCTGTCCTGAAGGAGGTCAGTGCCCCTGAAGGCGAGGGTGGTTATGATCCTGGCCAGAGCAGTGCAGGGATACATTTATCTATGTTAGATGTTCCATCAAATGCTGGATATGATGGCCACGAATCAGGGCAGAGTAGTCAGGTAGAAGGAGGAAATGCTGATGGTTATGACGTTGGCCAGGCTGATGCTGACGAGGTAGATGGCCAAATGCAAAACCTGATGGAAGATGAAGATACAGATGTTGATATTGGTCATGCTGAAAATTCCGACGAGTCGGATGAAGATGAGAACGTAGAGGTGGTGCCTAATCCTGCAGCATGGAATCATCACTTCTCATCTGCAATGACCGTGAATGATGGCCATGATTCTGCCTGGCAATATCACCAGAACAACATTGCGACGGGTGGTATGTACCCCAACAAGGAAGCTCTGAAGGATGCAATCACTCAGTGGGCAATGTCCACACAAAGGGTTTTGAGAGCTGCCATGTCTAGTCAGAAATTTTTGACAATGGTATGCAAGAACGATGATTGTCCCGCGAGGGTGCATGGCTATCTCCCAAAGTATGGCACAAGTTGGGTGATCAGTGACTTCATACAGCACACATGTGTTATTCCGTATATCCCTCAAGATCATGGTAACCTTTCATCCACGCTTATTGCTCGATTGCTTTACAGCGAGATAGTGGAGAGCAAAGTGATGGAAGTGAAGGCTATCCAGACAAAAGTCTTCGTCAGGTTCAATTACAGAATTTCTTATGGCAAGGCTTGGAGGGCTAAGCGCATGGCGCTTGAGAAGAGATTTGGTTCGTATTTCGATGCATATGACTGTGTTGTCCGTCTCCTCCGCACACTGCAGTACCGGAATCCAGGCACCTATGTTGACATCCAAGACTTGGTCATGCCGGAGTTCCCAACTGTGATGGTGCTGCATCGATTGTTCTTCTCTTTCGGTGTATGCATCGAAGCTTTCAGTCATTGTAGACCAGTGATATGTGTAGATGGCACATTTCTCACTGGCAAGTACAAGGGTCAGATCCTCACTGCCATTGGTCAAGACGGTCAAAATCAAGTAATCCCACTAGCATTTGCTTTTGTGGAGAGCGAGAATATTGAAAGTAGGACTTGGTTCTTCAGGCAACTAAAAATAGCAGTTGTGAAGGATAAGCCGAATGTGTGCATCCTTCATGACAGGCATGCAGGTATACTGAGTGCGGTAAGGACACTGACAAACCCTGGGCCTGATGAGCCAACTCCATGGCAGGACCTGCAGAGCCGTTGGTGCATGCGTCACCTGGGGGCCAATTTCTTCTCGCAGTTCAGAAATAAGAACCTTATGAATCTATTCAAAAAACTCTGCAAGCAGAACCAGGAATGGAAGTACATGAAGATACGTGAGAGACTTAATGTGTGCACTCTGAGACATGTTAGGGATAGGAAAGCTGCAAGGGATGCAGCTGTGAGGGCACATGTAGAAGCAGTAGCTGCAGAGTTAGCAACAGGACCAGCGGTCGAGGAGGAAGAACCTGTTGGGCTTTGTGATTTGCCAGGATTTGACCCACCTGGTACTAGGAGAAGGCTTGGCAGGACGATTAAAACATTTGAGAAGTGGATAGAGCATGAGCCTCTGGAGAGGTGGTCTTTGCTGCATGACACACATGGTGCAAGGTATGGTGTCATGACTACCAACCTAGCTGAAACTTATAACTTTGTCCTCAGAGGAAACCATGCTTTGCCACTGACAGCAATCGTTGAGGGTATTTTCTATGGCACGGTGAAGTATTTCAGAGATAGACGTCAAGCAGCAGAGTTGCATATCACAAACAACCCGAACACACGTTATTGTGAAAGGGTTATGAAGTACATGAATGATAAGATGCGGAAAGCTAGGACTCACACTGTAGTCCCCATCGGAAATCAAGAAAGAAGGTTTGAGGTCCGATTAGCTAACAACAAATTCGGATGTGGAAATCAGGTGTTGACGCATGAGGTGAAAATTGGCAATGAAGTCAGGCCAACGTGTGAGTGCACATGCAACAAACCGAAGTTGCTTCATCTACCTTGATCTCATGTACTTGCTGCTTGCGGGCAGCTAGGACTTGACGCAATCTCTTTCGTGTCTCCATATTTCCTGAAAGAGTCCGTGGTCAATACCTGGACAGGTGAGTTGCAGGGATTTCAATCAATGGGTAACTTCACCACTGTTAACCCTGTTGAAAGGCGGTACATTCCGGACCCACGGAATATGCGTACAAGCAGAGGCAGATGTCAGTCTCAGCGCATCCAAAATGATATGGATGAATCTGAAGCCGGAGGGCCAACTATTCAATGCATTCTATGCAATGAATTTGGCCACAGGGACACTAATTGTCCCACCTTCGTGACTGGGCGTGGACGAGGAAACCGGGGACGAAGAGGAAGAAGAGGGAGAGGAGGGAGAGGAAGAAACTAAGTGTGGCACTCTGTTTAATTCTGTATTAAGTGTGGCACTCTGTTTAATTCTGTATTAGGTGTGGCACCCTGTTTAATTCTGTATTAAGTGTGGCACTCTGTTTAATTCTGTATTAAGTGTGGCACTCTGTTTAATTTGTATTAAGTGTGGCACTTTGTTTAAATTTGTATGGTGCGTGCAACTGTGTTTTCATAAGTGCAGGAATGGAGGATGAACGCCCTCCATTGATTGATCCTCTCATTGATAGTGGCCATCGTGCTACGATGTTAGATGAACGCCCTCTGTTACCCCTAGTCACTCGCACTCCTAAGCATGACTGGAGGATACACCCGGATTGGACTGAGAGGTACGGGTTTTATTAATTTTGTTCTTTGTTAGGTGTTTTTTCCGATAACAACTCATTGAACCTTTGTGCTTTGTTATACGCAGGTTGAAATGGGCTGGGCTTTTACCTTTCGCGCGTCTTGTTGAGGCCACAGATGGAGGCCGGAGACACGTCGCCATTGACCACTCTTTGCTCACGTGCTTAGTGGATCGATGGAGGCCGGAGACCCACACGTTTCACTTCCGTTGGGGAGAGATGGCTCCTACTCTGGAGGATGTGTCACTTTTGCTGGGACTACCCTTGTCGGGTCATGCCATAGGACCGTTGGAGGCACCGGCTGCTTGGGAGCAGCAACTTCGTCAACGTTTCCAGAATCTCTACCCCGGTGCTCCGGCATTAGCCGCGGAGAAGTACGGACCTAAGTTTGATTGGTTGGGGAAATTCGAGGTTTGTTCATGAATCACAAATCTGTCGCTTGTCTTGCATCTTTCCCTTGTCTTGCATATTCTCTATTTACTAATTGTCCATCTTTACTTATTAACTACAGATCCAGAATTTTCCGGGGTATGGACAAGTCCCCATGACTGCGATACAGATCACTAGGAGCCTGGAGGCATACCTATTGTGGCTTCTCGGGAAGGTGATGTTCACAGAGAATCATGTCACCACTTGCACCGCGCGATACATCCCCATTGCATTAGAGATCGCTACAGCTACGGGCCCGGAGCAGATCACACAAAGGAGTTGGGGTTCTGCGGTTTTAGCGGCTACATACTGAGCTCTGTGCAACGGCTGCCGGCTAGAGGGGAAGAAGGCGGCCCTTCTTGGTTGCCCTCTATTTTTACAGCTGTGGTCCTGGGAGAGATTCTCTATTGCACGACCGAACATAAAGGTGGATGAGGCTTGGCCTTCGAATGAGCTTTTCGATGCTGAGGGCATCGACATGCCTACTTTCGGTATGATCTGGAAACGTCGCCAGAGAAGCTTCGCTCATGAACAGACTAGGCGAACCTACACCACATTGAACGAGCAGTTCGATGTGTACACTAGGGTGATCTGGCAGCCGTACACGCAGGCAGCCATAGATGCTAGATATCCCGGCGGTATTTCCGAGCTATGCACAAGAGATCGGGATTACTGGATGACAAAATCGAAGATCATATTCGATGTATTCGTCGAGGAGATGGCCCAACAGAGGGTCATGAGACAGTTTGGTCTTCGACAGTTGGCCCAGCCCCCACCTACTGAGCGTCGGCTGTTAGACGATGTCCACAGGTATGTCTAGTATTTCAATGTTGGTTGGTCTTCACATTTCGAAATACCAAAGAATTACTTAATCATTGCACATACAATGCAATTTCAGGAACACGAGGAAGGGGATTAACAGGACCATGGATCAGTGGTTGGCACGTGTTCAGATGTACGTTGCAGAGTGGGAGACTGCGACGACACGGATTTGGGACGAGGATCGCACGTTCGATACGGCTGATTTCAATGCCTATTGGAATCGGTACAGTGATATGACACAGTTACGCATCATTAACCACCCTCAGAGACAGGAGATACCGGCCCCTGCTACGAGGGATACGTACCCGAGCTATGATACTTCGGGCTCTAGACAGAACGTGGTAACATATACTGAACTTATCTAATGCATCTAGTTCTTACATACTTTGTCGTGCGGACGTAATAATCTTCGAGTTCATTTCAGGCTGACATGACACTCGAGCTTCACGAGGAGGTGGCCAGCTATACACGGCAACTATCGTCTACTGCTCTTCTAGAACCTCGTCCAGTGCACTCCTTCTTTACGCGCATCGAGGGGAAACTACGAGCTATATATCAGGCTATCACGTGCACCCGCTCTACGGACGTTGTTCTCCAGCAGCCCCAGGTACGCCCGCCTCGTCACTCAACGGGCCAGCAGCAAGAACCCACACAGCACCGACATCAGCCGCGTCCACGTGTAGACCATCAGTGGATGAGTAGGCCACCACCTCCTGACCAGGCCGGGAGTTCAGCGTGGCAGCACCACCATGATCCCACGTCGGGCTACGGGTTTCGACCACACCCACAACAGCACGGTCCACCGCCGAGCTTCGTTATGCATCAACATCCTACAGGTATGTTTGTTCATATCTATTCTTTTCAATATCAGTTGGAACTACCTGTTTCTTAATTACTTATGTGGCCTCCCTGTCGCAGGAGCCTACGGATATAGGGCGCCTATGTCCGGACATGAGGCCTCCCATTCCGAATCCACGTTTGACAGTGCTCCGGAAGGTGGGCACAACACACAGGATCAGGTGTCGCAGCACATCACCAACTAGATGGACACGTATTATTCTACTCCTCCACCAGATCCTACACAGCCCACGCAGGACACACAGTATGGCGAGGACGGATCTTGGATTCCTCTTCGTAACGTTCGGCCACCGAACAGGTATGGGTGGTCGACGCCCCCTCCACCACAGCCACGCCGCGGACGAGGACGACGTGGCTGATACTTATGTATGCGAGGGACGTATTTGTATGTGAGAGACATATTTCTACCTATGTATGCGAGAGACATATTTCGACCTATGTATGTGAGAGACATATTTCGACCTATGTATGCGAGAGACATATTACTATTAATTCGCATTGTTATTCGAGTTACATTTCCACACTGACTGCAACACAACAAATTACTAAGATAGAAGTACATCTGAATTAAACGGTGCGACTAAATTTAAAAATACAGCTTACAAACTACATGAAGTCATCGTCGTCATCCTCCGTTGATGCAGCACTCTTGCCCTTCGACAATGCGGTAGTCTTCGACTTCGACGATGCGGGTCTCTTGGCCTTGGTGCTCGGCATGAAGTCATCGTCGTCATCCACCGTTGATGCAGCACCCTTGCCCTTCGACGATGCGGGTCTCCTGGCCTGGGTGCTCGGCATGAAGTCATCGTCGTCATCCTCCGTTGATGCAGCACTCTTGCCCTTCGACGATGCGGTAGTCTTCGACTTCGACGATGCGGGTCTCTTGGCCTTGGTGCTCGGCATGAAAAGATCATCTTCGTCCTCACTGTCTTGGCTCCATAACCAAGTATCTTCTACTGCAGCCCTTAGGAAAGATGAACTCTTATGTTGTACTTTCTTCCACCTTCCATCCAACCTGAGAAGTTCTGTCCGTATCTCCTCAAAGGTCCTTGCAGGCCACCCGCTCCTACTTAATTGGTGAGCCAACCCATTCATGAAGATGTCACTACCGACGAGTTCGTCCCATGGAACTATCCTGTTGTCTATCTGGAAATTGGCGGCTAACCTCAGAAGTTTTCCGGACATACCGGGGTGAAAACAACTACGATCGAAAGGATAACCAGTTTTGGACATCTTCACGAGACTACACTTGCCTGCTTACCCACCTTAGTGTGGAGGGGGTTTTATAGGTTCAGAAGAGAACATGGAGGGAGAGAAGATGGCGGGAAGGAATGGCGGGAAACAATTGGCGGGAGAGAATGGCGGGAAGAGAATGGCGGGAAACGGTTGGCGGGAGAGAATGGCGAGAAGAGAATGGCGGGAAACGGTTGGCGGGAGAGAATGGCGGGAAGGAATGGCGGTAAAAGATTTGGCAGAAAAGAATGGCGGGAAGTACATAAGCGGGAAAAGTTGGAGCCATGCAGCAGTCGGCTTAGAGTAAGCCGATTCGAGCTTATCGGCCTATAGTAAGACGAATAGTCTAATCAGCTTACTCTAAGCCGAATGTTGCATGTGGTGCTGGCCGAAAGGTCTATCGGCCAAGCCCAAGACGATTGAAATCCAGTCGGCCATGGCTAGGCCGACTGGAAGCTAATCGGCCTATAGTAAGACGATTAGTCCCAATCGGCCTACCACTGGCCGATGCTGTATTATTTTTGCAAATAACTCAAACTGCGTATTATTTTTCAAATTTATTAAAAAAAGTATTATTTAAAAAAATTAGCGTGATCGAATCCCCCTCCGGCAGATTACCGGAAAAGGCTCCAAGATGGGATCTCACGGGAACAGAGGCTTCCGGTGGCGGAAAAGTATTTTCGTGGCTCTCTTCGGTATTGGGGGAATATTTGGAAATTTATAGGCCGAAGAATAGGGTTAGAGGACCTGCAGGGGGGGCCACAAGCCAGGGGGCGCGCCCTGCAGGCTTGTGATCTCCCGGCAGGTCTCCTGTCTTCATCTCCAAGTCTGGTAGGTTTCTTCTGGTCCAAGAAAAATCATCACGAAGATTTTATTCTGTTTGGACTCCGTTTAATATTCCTTATCTGCAATACTCAAAAACAAGGAAAAAACAGAAACTGGCACTAGGCTCTAGATTAATAGGTTAGTCCCAAAAATAATATAAAATAGCATATTAATGCATATAAAACATCCAAAACAGATAATATAATAGCATGGAACAATCAAAAATTATAGATACGTTGGAGACGTATCAGTAGTACCTTCCCAGGAGACACTCAACAATTCATGTAAGAGAAGAGGTTAGTCCATAATAACATTAGTAGTAATAATCGTCCATTATAAATCCATATCTTAATTTAATTATTTTCTCCGAAGACCGACACTTGACCATCCCAGACGGATTTTAAGATGGGGAGGCCAACACCTCGAATAGCATGGGATCACAATATTTATACCGCGCGCAAACTAAGGTGTGCCCCCCTCTCGGCCTCAGCCGGAAACACCCATGGCCCCTGACCTGATGACTGGCATTATACCTAGTATTTAACACCCTGTTATGCCTGGTGGGATCTAGACTGACCCCACAAACCAACACTAGTCTTTCCTACGCATTTTGTCCTCACTCATACGCACCAGGGGACCAACTTCCAGGTCGGTCACCCATCCTAGAATTACGAATTACTCCAAGCCAAGCATGCTTAACTTTGGAGTTATTTTCGAATGGGCTCTCGGAAAAGAAGGAATTCCTTGATATGAGTAGTCTATCATTCCTATTAAGCCAGGCTCTCACATACACCCCCACTCAAAGGAACCGACGTCCTCGTCGGCCCGCCAGGAACATTTCCTCTTGGCACACGTATGCGCGTCCAGTTCGAGCAGGTCGCCCGGGAGGTCGGATCACGGCGATGTTGAAGATTTGGTGTCACCGCCGCAGCGTTCGTCTGTGTCTTCCACATCTGGTGGAGAAAAGAGATTCTTACGTGCACGGGATGTCCCGTGCCTCCATCCGCCGTTGGTCTTATTGGAGATCCGAGTGCATGATGATCACTTTTCGTGCTAGCAGCTTTTGACAAAGGTCTAGAGGCAAATAACATAGACCTAGGGGCTGTTTGGTTCATGCCCAGGTACGCCCCGCCAAATCATTGGCGCCGTGGGCATGCCAAAAAATTGGCGAGCGATTCAGCCGCCCTCGCCCAGCCAACGAATTGGCGTAAAACTACAGGGGGAAAGTGGAGGTGCACTGGCGTGCCAAAATTTTGGATCTCATCCAAACAGCACGTGAAGCCTCGGTCAACGCCCATGTTTTGGCAGGGCAAGCGACGGCGCCAAACCAAACAGCCCCCTAGTCTACCATACAACGCACCACACACCCATGCTTTTTCATGTGATTTGGAAGTTTGAAATCATTTTATCTCATGAGCTGAAAGCTCAGTTTAATTTTCGTTTGCGTATTTACGTTTCTGACGATGAGGACTTTTAAACAAGATCACTCTTGAATATATTTTCATACATTTTAAAGTTTGATAATGGTACACAATGAATTACAATAAAATTAATGATTAACACGCTATGGAACATTATGAATTTATAATACAACATGTAACATCTTATACAATTTTGTAGTTTCATGGGTTTAGCCTTTATAGTTTTATCAAATAATTTAGTTTCAAAATTTGTATTTAAAAATTATGAAAATATATTCATGTTTGGTCTTGTTTAAAAAATCTCCTTACTAGACCCCCAAATATGTAAACATACCAGAAATCAAAATTTTCATCCAAAAGATACATGGTTTAAAAGAATCAGGTAGGGTCACAGGTTGAAGTGGGTGCATTGACTAGACACTACGATGCATGCACGGGAGAACCAGTCTCGAAGCCAGATCCGTATTCTCCAAGTCTTCTGAAGGTCCGGCCATTGGATCTGGATTGGAGGGCAGATATTTGATAGGATAGGTTTGGTTGCAGCGTGATTTACCCCCGCCTTCTTCCTCCCCCGCGTTGGCTAGGGTTACGCACGGCCACCGGCGCTTCCAGAGGTGGGCGGCATGGCGCAGGGTAAGTGGCGGGCAGTTATATGGAAACATGACAGCAAGAAGGCCAGAGACGACGCGTCGACCGGGGCAGAGGTGGAGGAGGCGGTGGTGGGCGAGAGCTTTGAGTTCGCCTTCAACAACGAGGCCTTCTCCGACAGGGTGCTGCGGATAGAGGTCGTCGCCAGTGACGCCCCTAGGGCCGACAGCCGTAAGCGCCGCCGCCGAGAGGAGGACAAAAGTGAGTACAGTATAAACCCGCGACGAACTGATCACACTGTTTCCTAGGGGTTCTATTTTTTGTTTATATTTCAGATGTAGTCATGACATTTAAATCTGTACTCCGTTAGCTGGTATCAAATTTATTCAGACAATACGGTTAACAATGTAGTATTTTTCTAAATATATATAAGTCCAAGAATGCAACAGATATGTTGTCACATCTGTGGATGCAGCAGTGGTGTTCAAACTAAATCTGATCTCATACCATAAAAATTGAGAACTGCCACTGGAAAACTAGAAAAAATTTGGAATAATATGCACGTGATAGTTATGGAGGCTGGTGAGATAGATACGGTACTGTTTAAGGGCGCTTGTATCTGTGATTCAGCCTTAGAGTAAAGGGACGAGGTGATCAATTATTTCACATCAACATTTATGATTATTGTACCCACTAACGAGCATGCTTATCGCAGGCATCAAGTTTTCATGATGTTTAACATTTTGCTGTATTCCTTAAGTTTGATTGAATGAATCCGCACCTGGCGCTCCGTATATTTTTAACAGCAAAACCTTGTCAAGTTGTTACGTGCCTTCTACCGTTCTACGCCCCTAATTTTGCATGTTTCTCTATATTTATCTGACCTTGGTATTTTGCAGGCAATGATGGAGAAGGTATTGAGTCTTCTAGCACTAGTAGAAAAAGGGCCATTTGTCCCGGTTCGTAAGGGCCTTTAGTCCCGGTTCTGGAACCGGGACTAAAGGGTCGGGACTAAAGCCCAAAACCTTTAGTCCCGGTTTGCTTACGAACCGGGACCAAAGGCCCTCCACGTGGCGCTGCCTGGGGCGGGGGAGGGAGGACCTTTAGTCCCGGTTGGTGTTACCAACCGGGACTAAGAAAAAAATTGAAATTTTTTTTTAATATTTTTTTTGATTTGTTTTTAAGTTTTATTCCGAATTTCAAATCTTTGAATTATTTGACAATTTAATCTCTAATCACCCCTCCTCACTTCTTCAGAATTTAATCTCTAGAGTCTCTAATCAGCACTCATTCCAAATCGTCTAACTTCCCGGCCGGTCACCCATCCTCTCACTACTTCAGCCCCAGCACGCTTAACTTTCAGGTTCTATCTCCCCTAGTTTCCAAGTCTGCACTTGTTGTTTTCCTGACAATCTTAAGCTATCAATCCTGTTAACCCTTAGGTCTTGATGTCACATGATTTAATTTTTTGAATTCTAAACAATTATTAAAATAAACAAAATAAGTACTAATAATATTGAATTTCAATGAAAATAAAATAAGTAATAATATTATTTTATTCATTTTTTTGCCATTTATTCATTTAATATGACATAATTAATATCTTTAAATCTGTAAACCGAAATTCGACAAATAATATATCCATTATTATCAGAAAAATGTGAGGAATCCAAATATGACATCTTATTTTTAAATAAAATTAATTTTTAAAATTTTAATAATTTTTTTTTGATTTGAAATACTTTTTTTCCTTTTGGAATTTTGAGAATCTGAGAAAACTTCACCGGGTAAACCCGGTGAAATCGAGTCCGAATTTTTCTCTAGTTTTTTTTGATATATTAAACTTTTTTTCGACGTCGTATGCAAAAGTTATGGCCGTTTTACATTTTTTTTTCGTTTTTTTGCAAAAAAGGTTAAAATTCATATTTCAAAATTTCTATACCAACTAGACACTAAAACCTAACTACATCTCGAAGGATTTTATTTTTTGAAGATTTTATCATTTTTGTTTATTTTCTACAAAACTAAAAAAGGCGATCCACGGGGGGGGGGGGGGGGGGTGGGTGGGTAGAGTTTGAAAATTTCAGAACCCCTTTAGTCCGGGTTGGTGTCCATCCAATCATACCGTCGACTACACATCTGCTAGCACCGTCCCAGCCAGAGTCACAACTAAGGTTAACCAAGTCAGAAAGGTATGTGGCCGTCGGCTTCGAAGTATCAGGGTTTCAGACGAAAACTCGTCTGTTACAAAGACATTTCATTTTTTTAAACTTATTTCAACTCCAGACTTTTTGTGTGTGCACCATTCGAAGCCACGCCATCACTTTTCAACCCTTTCTGACTTCATTTGCTATTTTTCATGCATTTACTGATTTTTTTGAGCTAAATGACCCTGAAATTGAAAAGCACTACAAATGAACTCTCAAAAGGTTGAAAGTTGGCATGGTGTCATAATTTCACCCACATAGCATGTGCTAAAAAGTTGAGAGGGTTACGGGAAAAACTGGATGCACTTCGTGTACAAAATGGACAATCTCTTTCGAAGTATCAGGGTTTCAGACGAAAACTCGTCTGTTACAAAGCATTTCATTTTTTTAAACTTATTTCAACTCCAGACTTTTTGTGTGTTCATTATGCACCATTCAAAGACACATCCTCAATTTTCAACCCTTTCTGACTTCATTTGCTATTTTTCATGCATTTACTGATTTTTTTGAGCTAAATGACCCTGAAATTGAAAAGCACTACAAATGAACTCTGAAAAGGTTGAAAGTTGGCATGGTATCATCATTTCACCCACATAGCATGTGCTAAAAAGCTGAGAGGGTTACGGCAAAAACTGGATGCATTTCGTGTACAAACTGGACCATCTCATTCGAAGTATCAAGGTTTCGGACGAAAACTCGTCTGTTACAAATGCATTTCATTTTTTTAAACTTATTTCAACTCCAGACTTTTTGTGCATTCAATATGCACCGTACTACAACATGTTAAAATCTACAGAAAGAACTAACTAAAAATAATAAAGAACAACAATTAAATGACTAAAACAACTATATAAGCAAAACAGTATTGTTTTAATTAAAATCCTAATTTAAATTATTCTAAAAATAACCAAATAAATCTTACTGTGACAACAATCTAACACGTGACTAGGAGTAAAAAGAATTAAATTAAAAACTATTTGTAAACTCAAGTTATTCACAATCTAGGGTTTGAAGCAAATTTGAACAAATTCAAATTTAAACCATTCAAATTTGAAAACTAATGGCACAAACAGAAACTAGACAAAATTTTGAATCTAATGCAAAAAGAATCACTCAAAAACATCAAATATCTTAAAAGATATAAGCAATTTAAAACAGAAAACAAATGTAAAAATAGGAAAAAAAACTTTCAGAACCCCTTTAGTCCCGGTTGGTGTTACCAACCGGGACTAAAGGTCCAACCCCTTTAGTCCCGGTTGGTGTTACCAACCGGGACTAAAGCCTCAACCCCTTTAGTCCCGGTTGGTGTTACCAACCGGGACTAAAGCCTCACCATTTGGTCCCGGTTCCAGCCACAAACCAGGACCAATGGCCCACGAGGCGCATTGGTCCCGGTTCGTGTCTGGAACCGGGACCAAAGGGGTCAGACGAGGCCCGGCCAGCGCCCTGGCCTCACGAACCGGGACCGATGCTCCCATGGGTCCCGGTTCGTGAGTGAACCGGGACTAATGGGCTTTTCAGGGTGGACCAAAGCCCTGTTTTGTACTAGTGTAGTACTGTCACGGGCACACCTGTTTTACGAGTCAATACAATACATGTTACTTCGGCGATTCTTGCTGCAAAAAGTCCTTTTTTCTTCAAGGTAATTCAGATGACCTTAAATGCATTTCTTATATAATCAGTGGCCTGAGCTTTCTGATGATAAGCCTTTTGCTTCTTATAGCTTTTCTCAAATGGCATGAAAGAGTCTGATCAGAGGCAAGCAACACTTACAGTTGGAGATTCAGGTAACAGTGTTCAGTGTACTCTAACAATCGTCATCTTATAACCGAATGATTCTCGTTGCTTTGGTTATTATATTCTTGATTTCTTTATTTTTTAATTTAAAAGATGATCACTTCTTGTAGTAGAATTTAGAAGATGATTACTTATTGTAGAGAGGTGGACTGGAGTTCCCTGCCACACTAATTTTTCATGAGGAATTAGTTACTCTGATCTCCCATATAGACCCTAGGAATGGCATATTTTGTACCTTTTCTGCATTATAGTTTTCCCAACTGATTATTGATAGTGAATGGTCATAATTACATAATCATGGTATTAAGAATAGCTATCCCTTTTCTTTTGCACTTCTTTATTTAACCGTTACCGGTTGAGATTTATTGAATTGTTTCATTAGTTCTGATGCTTACCTGTGCTCATTTCTTGCATGGTACAGAGGAAAAGGCCTTCATGGAGCTTTTAATCTTTATGTATAGTGGGAAGTTAACACCAACAACTGATCCCACTCTTCTACTTGATATCTTGATGATTGCCGACAAATTTGAGGTCATTTCTTGCATGAAGCTTTGCAGTCAGCGGCTGATAGACCTGCCTATGACCCCAGAATCGGCAGTGAGGTGCCTAGATATGCCATGTTCCATTTCAATGGCACCTACCATCAAAGAGGTAGCCAAGCAATTCCTTGCAGAAAGGTACAAGGAACTCCTGTCAACAAAGTAAGTGGTCTCCACTGGAATGATATACCCCTTCTTTTCCTTTTATTTGGTACATTTTGTCACAAATCTTTATCTAATGGTACAGTTAGGTACATTTTGTCACTAATCATTATCTCAAGGCAAGGCATGGCTTTTTTTTATGTCAGCTTCCAAGATGAACTAATGAGGGTCCCTCTTGATGGGATTCGGGCGATCTTATCAAGGAATCGGCTTGGGGCATCGTCTGAAAAATCCATTTATGACTTTGTACTCAGGTGGGCACGTTCACAGTACCCAAATTCAGAAGAAAGGGACAAGATTTTGAGTTCACGTCTACTTCCGCTAGGGCCATGGGTGCTCGGAATGACCAATGACATTCAAATTGATCATCCATCTTGTATAATTAACTTCACTATAAAGCGTGAGAAGTGTTGCGGGCTGTTCCCGTCAGGATTAATCCGTTCGCCGTCGTTCCATTGCGCGGGGCGTGACTTCTTCCTCTCGGCATGCTATGCAAGGTCGGGGCAGTTCCGATATTTTGGCCTCGCGATAAAGATGTTAGAAGACAAGGGGGCAGCAAGGGTGACTATATATTATGAGATTGGGGCAAAGACAAGACCATCACTGAAGTTTGTCACCAAGTATACGCACACCACCTCCACTGACAGTATGGGACAAGATGGCTGTTGCGTTCCTTGGTCGGAGCTAATGGCTGATGACAACCCTTACTTCATTGATGATAAACTCCATCTGCAAATTCACGTCAAGATAACACCATTGACATAGTAATGTGTGCATTAGCTGCTAGCTTGATGTGTCTCGCTCAAGTCCCATGTGTGCATTAGGTGATCTATAGTTATTTACTACTCCCTCCGATCCAAGTTAATTGTCGCAGCTCTTGGATCGAAGGGAGTAGCACTTTCTCTGCTCTTTTTAGGTGACAGGAATTAATGTCGCATGTAAATATCTAGAAATTGATGCTGAAAGCTTTCACCAATCACAAAGCTGTTACTCCGAAGGTGCTGACCACCTAACGTGCACTTCGTCGTAAGTTGGTGCATTGATGTCATCTTTGATGGTCTGATTCGATGGACTGTAATCCTTATGATCTATGTTATGCAATCATCCTTATAATCTAGTTTATGTTACAATTTGTGTGCTCTCTGGTAATGTGAACCCTGGCAACATGTGCTCCAGGACGAAATGTTGCTGCATAGCTCAATGTGCTTTGTATGCGAAGAAAACTTCAGTGGCAATGAAATGTTTGGAAGTTTGCTCAGTTAAGTGGATGTCTAGTTTCTTCACCTGAATGTGATTGCTGGCAGTAGGCTGACTCTTGCCATTTTAACCACAACACAAGCTTTAATTGACAATCACCTTCAAGATCCATGTTTTTAAGTTTTTTGGGCATATTCTTCAGTTGCTGCCCACCTATGTCATGTACATGGCTGACATTGTTCTGACAGAAACAGATTATTGTCTTTGTGTTACCAGACACTCTTCTCGCCATCTACCTAGTGGTGAATCCCTGCGTTATCTATCTCTGTGGTGTCGACGTTGCTGATGTGCGGTTGCTCTCCCGGCGACCTCTGAGTTGCCTCCATGTTGTCCTGCTAGTGATGCTCTGTAGTTGGTTTCTTCATAACCTGTGCTGCTACACCCATCTACCTATCCCTTTAGGTTCCTGGCCTTTTGCGTTGTGTTGTAACTAATTATAGGGTGATTTGTGTTTTCTTTGTTCTTGCTTCGGCATTGTGTTTGCCCCTCGGGCTGTACGGTTTTTCGATCCGGTTTCCCTCATAAACTGGATCAAGGTTTTCGATCCGGTTTTCCTCATAAACCGGGTCATGGTTTTCGACCTGTTTTCCCTTATAAACTGGCTCATTTTCTTTGAATAGAGATCAATATTCAGGTGGGGATTCCTCCCCCCCCCCCCCCCCCCCCGCGGCGACATGTTCAAAAAAAATGTACCATTGATTGGGTGGGGATCAGGTCATAGCAAGTAACCAGATTTGATGTTCCTGACTCCAAATTTTATTTTATGTTACTGCCAAGACAGTTAGGCCTTTTTAAAATAAACTTCCGAAATTGCACATGTCATTGTGGCCGCCTTTCATCCGGCTTGAGTATCATCATACAATTCATGGACTTCTCCATCTTTGGTAATCACACGGAAGCTTCTACATGGCCAAAGACTTTGTTTGTTGGGACTCGCTCTCTGGGTTACCCCCTAGTTCCTACTATGGTTTCAGCCTAAAACGTGTTCCTCGGTCTTGGACATTTTTTTTACAGTCGAAGTTGGTAGGCCTTTTGAAACGGATCCCCAAAACTTTACATTGGTTTTAAGAACATGCTATGACAATATTGTGATCTCTGCGTTAACTATTTTCATCATTATAGATAACATCATTCAACAACCCATTCTTAGGGCTTTCGACAACAACCTTCTACCTATCCACGATGACATCCCATTGGGAACTCTTGTTCACTAACAATTTGGTATGGACCAAAAAATTGGCCTGACGGAAATCCTTCTTGTTTCACCAAGAAAATTGCACGGGAAAATTCTTCTTGTCCATGGAGAACAAAAACCGACTTCTGCAGAAATATGAAGATAGGAAGCCTGATATGATGTGAGAAGAAAAACTCCTGAGTCATCCACAAATTTGGGCATTGTTGTACCGAAAAAGGGTCACACGCTTTATATTATAAAGCAACCATCACCGAAACAGAACATCCGTTGAGGCAAACAGCACATCAAGTCCAAAAGAAAAGTGAAAGAAAAACGAAAAAAGAAACTAATGCCAACAACGGCAGCTCGACAAAATGCGGATGACTCGCCACCGCTACGCCCTTCGGAGTCATCCTACCACACTCCTAGACACCGGACCTCCGCGTATCAAGCAGCACCTCCAAGAATCAGGAGGAGTAATTTGAGAGGAAGTCTCCTCTTATGTGAATAAAAGGAAGGCAGGAAAGAGATGCATGGGAATTGGCCTGCTTAATTGGATTATATGTCTCTTCCCGTTCCATTCTCTCCCACTAACCTCTTGCCTCACCCTATCCAATAATTTGGCTTGACTTGAACATTTGGCCTACGAAAATCTTCTTCTTTGCCAATAATTTTGCCCTGGGCAAATTCTTCTGGTGAAACTTTTCTGGAAATATACAATCATGAAGAAAGGATGCGAGATATGAGGTGACCAATGATAATCTTGACTCCTCGACAAAGTCAGATATTCCTTTAGTTTTCTAACACCTACCTTCGGCGCCGTTTTTTCCAAAAAAAAAAAATATGATAGCGTTGGGGCCTTAGCACGACGACTTCCCGACTGTCTACTACAACAAGTTGTGTCCGACTCCGGCGATGGAGGGGCGATGACGGCGGCGCGCCTTCGGCTCGCTTCAGTACTTGTAGTCGTCGCTAGGTGGTCTATGAATCTGGATGTAATTTTTATTATTTCTGGTGTTCGTTGTACTGCCATGATTGAAGATGAATAGATCGGAAGTTTTCTCGCAAAAAAAAAAAGCAAGCCATACCACGACATTGTCCACGAGCATGCTTATACCAAGCATCAAATTTTCGTGATGTTCAACATTTTGCAGTATTCCTGAAGTTTGATTGGATGAATCCACGCCTAGGCTAAAAAATGTCATTTAGATGTCTGGAGGGTGTAGCCACAGTGAAGCATAGTCACAACCCATAATTGTGTATCTTGTCCTCTCTAGACCATCACCCATAGTTTGGTCTTCTTTGCAATACATATGGTGACCATGTTTCAGTTCCACCGAGTACACTTCATCGCCAGGCAACCGACATTCTCTAGAGCGGGTAGCTTTATTATAATTAGAGTAATATATATGGCTTCTCACCAGACCTCGGCGATCAGCGCCCAGAGGCACGTGCACGGCTTTAGACCCAGTCGGCCCCAAGAATAAGGCATAGTCGCCGGAACTCATCACCTGTGCCCACCTGTGTTGGTAAGCCTCGCCGACGTTTGCATCGATGAGTATAAACACCTTGAAGAAAGGTTCACGGGTGCGCAACCATCGGGTCCTTATCGCGATCGATGGCTTGCCATGTAGCTCAAAGATGCGGCAGTTGTACGAGTTGGGATCATCCTTCGCGGTGGGGCCGTGGCGCCTTTGGACGGCTAGCGGGTGAGCTGACGTGACCATGGACGGCCCTTCTTCCTTGATGTTGATCTTAAGCTTGACCAATTCCTCATCGTGGTAGGTGAGACCGTAGAGGTCACCGCCGCAGCCGCAGAAGGTGATGTCCACAAACTTTTTCTTGTGGCATTTTATGGTCCACCAGCTGCCGCCGCCAACTTTGCGTAGTGCGATCTGGAGTGTGTCAACCGTGATGGCGGCGAGGATGCAGCCGTTAGAGGAGGTTGGGGCGTCGGAGAAGACGACTTTGCAGACGGGGCGGCTGCGCAGCACCGCGACGCAGGCACCGGAGAAGAAGTTGGCGATCGTGAGCTCGCTGTTGTTGAAGTTGAACGCGGCGATCCAGCCGCCGTCGTGCGAGCCGACGAAGCAGCTGTTCTCCAGCTTGGCCGGGACGCGCGTGACCCATGCGTCAACGGGCCCGCACAGGTGCGCCCTCGCGCTGGACCGGCCTCTGCACGGCCAGAGGAGCAGCAGCGGGACGGCAGGCGGCCCCGGGAGCCGCGCCGCGGCGGCGCGCCACGGCCTGCACGCGGCGGCGAGGCCCGCGCGGTCGCGCAGGGAGGCGAGCCTGAGGCCGATATTGCCGATTTTTTGTCGAAAGAGACCACCTGCGCAATCGAATTGCCAGAAAAGACCCCCTCTGAGACGATTTGACAAAAAGGACCCCCTCGGCCTTGGCGGCAGGTGCGCCAGGCAACACGTGGCACCTGTTGCCACGGTGCGAGGCGGCAGCCCCTGCCGCCACTGTGTCAGGCGGCAGGCTGCCTGGAACGGGAATCGGCTGGCGCGACGGAACGGGCTGGCGTTGTGGGCCCCTGCCGCCTGATGGACTGGCGGCAAGACTGTAGCAGCCGGTCCCGGCCGCCTCAGGGGCTGGCGGCAGGTCTGTTCATTTGCTGCTGCCCACTACGCATGCGTGCACACGTTCGTCCAGTACTGCGATATATAATCAGCTATAGCTATTCCAGTACTACTACGTACGTGCGAACATGCAAGTACTAAGTACTGCATGTACAACCGGCCATCCGTTGGCATGCAAGTACATATATGGAAATGGAAGCACGTACGCGTATAATGCAGTAGCAAGGTACGATTGCCTGCCTAAACGGGTGCTTGTAGCTACATCATTGGCGCTGGCGAGGACGTAGATGCATGGGGACCTGCCGCCAGCCCCTGAGGCGGCCGGGCCTGGCTGCTACAGTTCTGCCGCCAGCCCCTCAGGCGGCAGGGGCCCACAGCGCCAGCCAATTCCCGTTCCAGGCAGCCTGCCGCTTGACGCAGTGGCGGCAGGTGCCATGTGTCGCCTGGCGCGCCTGTCGCCTCGGTCGAGGGGGTCCTTTTTGTCAAATCGTCTTAGAGGGGGTCTTTTCTGGCAATTCGATTGCGCAGGTGGTCTCTTTCGACAAAAAATCGATATTGCCGAGCAGGTCGTCCGGGAGGTTGGACCACGATGCCGGCGAATTGGTCGAAGATTCGGTGCCGTCCCCGCCGGCGGGGTTCATCTGTGTTTTGGTCCACATCTCGTATTATTAATATTACGTATGTGTATCTCAGGGTGTATGTGTCTCTAAGTCGACTACGTGTGGTGGCAGGGTATAAGCAGCAGAGTCCTCACCTCCGAATCGAATACAGTAGTTGTGCCCGTTTCCGGGGTGGATTCGTAGCCTCCGTGTCATCTGAGTGCTGGGCACGATCCAACTCAGAAGCACGCCCGATCCAACTGTGTTAAGGAAAAAATGCACGTCTTATACACCAAAAAAAAAGAGAAGGCAAAGGCATGTTCAAAGCAGAGCTTTAAACCGTCCCTAAGCGGTTTGGATGTGTTTTGCCATTTAATACGGGCATGTATCCGTCCGCGGATCGGACGTCCTTTTTTTTCACGTAAACCGAAAGTAAATTGAGGCTTTGTGCGAATAAGGATAACAACCACGTCGGACTCTGATACCCTCGGTTCAATCAAAACCTACCTCGCACCTCCATCCTTTTATCTTTCTCTGCATTTGTTTCCTCTCTTGCCGACACTGCCGCTCCACCGCTACACCCATGCTCCACGCCGCTCCCGTCGTCGCCGGTCCACACCTCTCTTCCGTCCACCGCACAGGTATCATCCGCCCCTACAGTACTCACCATGCCCAGCAATCGTTCGGTGAAATGCTCGGATCTCTTGACTCTATGCATTGGAGATGGAAGAACAACACAAAAGCTCTACAAGGGCAATATCATGGTCATGTTAAGAAGCCCACCATCATTCTTGAAGCAGTTATATCACGGAATCTTTGGATTTCGCACACTTTCATTGGCAATGCCCAGGGCTCACAATGACATTAATGTGCTGCAACGATCACCATTGTTTGCTAGTCTGACTGAAGGAAAAACTTCTCCTTACCACTATACTGTTAATAGGCATGAATACAACATGGGCAATTATCTGGTCAATGGTATATATACTATGTGGACTATCTTTTTCAAGACCATCTCTGAGCCAGTTGATCACAAAAAGTCTCACTTTGACGAAAGATAAGAAGCAGCTAGAAAGGATGGTGAGAGGCATTTGGAGTTCTGCAGACATGCGTTGCAGTTGTTCGTGGACCTTCTAAACAATTGAAACTGGAGACCTTGTGGGAGGTGATGACATGTTGTGTGATCATGCACAGTATGATCGTAAATGATGAGAGTGAGGATGTTGTTGTAGCTCTTGAATTGAGGACATGGGTGAGCCTATCGAACTTCCAATGCATAATCCTGCCACATTTGATGAGTTTGTTCAAATGCATCAACAAATTCGGCATCGTGCAACTCAAGAGCAACTAAAAAAGATTTGATTGAGTATTTATGGGCGATAAAGGGGACAACTAGTACATATGTGCTTCTTAAATTTAAGTTCCAATTACTATAATTTTACTACTTTGTTGGATTATAAAATTTAAATTAGAACTATTGGTGCATTTAAATATTTGAAAAAATGCTAAACTGAAACTAGATATGTGACTATTTTGGGTGTTCGGACTAAAAAAATAGAGACGGATGTATGCCGCTAGCTTTGAATAGCCGGCTCCCGCATCAGTGTCAGCACACTGGTCCCTGTTCTGCGGACGGATGCGGTGTCCGGTTTGAGGGTCAACGTTGAAGATACCCTAAGAGCAATTACAATAAGACAACGTAGGCAGGCTGTAAGACTTATAATAATATATTCTTGCTGAGTAGTAAGAGAAACAAGATGAGAGAGAAGATAACCAGGCTACAAACTAAGAGCCAATTGTAGCACATGCTCCTAGAGACTTTGTGAGAGAGGGAGATGAACCATGTATCAATAAAGTCGTACTTATTTACATCTAACTATTATACTCTTCGACTACAAATTTAACTATATATGACTTGACAACATCATATAGCGAACAGACAACTATACTATTAACCATGTTCTAAGTTAGCAAATTTGTACATACGTCCCTAGGCTCTAGGAGTCTTGAGGCGAATCATATTAATTTTACTAAATGGTCTTTTTTTAAATTAATCTTTGGCCTTTGAAAAATCTTATTTCGGAATCTCACTCACAAGGAAAATGTCAATTTATTTGACGTTTTTACATACACGTAACAACACCTAATTATTTGGCGTCACCTAATTCTCGCTGGAAGTCAATCTGACATGTTAAAAAATCCTGGTGCTTGCATTTATTCCTGGATTTATTTCAGGATTTCCGGCGATGCGCATTCAGTGGAAGGAGACGTTCCCGTCGACGACGAGGTGCCTACGGTGACTTCGTAAATTTCAAGATGATACGCCGGCTCAGTCTCTCGGAGGTGCTCATAGGGGTAGGGTGTGCGTGTGTGCGTTCATAGGGGTGAGTGTATGCGCGTGTATATGAGCGCTTGCGTCTGTACTGTGTTAAAAAAAAGACATGTTAAAAAATCAATGGCGTCAGATAAATTGACACGTATTCATTCTAAATCATCCAGTTAACAGAAAGGCATGGGCTGAGACATAAAAACCATAAAACCAAGGACTAACATGCAAAAGAACGAAAGGGATAAGTACAAATGAGATCCCCAACTAACAAACCAGAAAAACCACGGTGCGGGGAGGTAGACCTCGTATGGAGTTGGTCGAGATGGCTCACAACGGAGCTCGCGCTCTGTAGCGCCACACCAGTAGCTCGCGAGCGCGTCTCTCACGGGACGGCAGCAAGCACGTGTGTGGCAGCATGGGCAGGGCTACAACTCGCACACGGGACAGTGGCGCTTGGCAGGGCAACCTGTGCGGCGATGTAGGCACGTGTAGGGCTCGTGCGCGATGTGACACAGTCATGGCCAGCACATTAGTTGCTACTTTGTACTATCCCCTAAACCGTTGAAACTGACCAAGTCATGCCCATGAATTTTCAACCCTATCCGCCGTCGTCAAAGATCTCTTCTATGTCGTCGGCTCGGTCCTCCTCCTCTTCCCCGTTCAATGTCCTCGTAGGTGGCAAAAGGGGATAGACTCGTTCGTTTCGTCTCTTTCCCCTCTTAAGGTTTTGTTTCGTGACAACATCCATGAGGTGGTGCCGCCATGGCGCCTTGGTGTCTATGGCCTCTACCTACCTCGATAACGTCTGATCCGACATCGATGAAGTGCATGTGAGAGTTTGTGTCATCAGATGTGCTGGCTCTCTTCAGATCTTGGCAGTTGGCGTGTCTATCAAGAAGCATAAGTGGCTAGTTGTTGGGGGGAGACTAGTATACAATCTGGGCTTACGGTGGAAGAATAGAAAAACGATCCTGGGCCATTGAATTTGGGATGTATGGCATAGATTAGAGAGGAGAGATCTGTACAGATTATGTGCAAAACTTCCCCTTTGCTCCACACGAATTTGTTTCAAGTCCTTCTATCGTTCTCCTGTTCCCCTATCGCTCGCCGAACCTGGCGGCTGCCCAGATCCGGCGATTCCCTGGTGGACGACGACTACTCCCACGAATGCTCCCCGCCTCCTCCCCCTCCCTCTCCGGCATTCAGGTCGGTTGCCTCCATCTCCCGGTCACCCCATCGTTGCGCTGCACATCGTCGTCAGGGAACAGGCCACGGCCGCCACGGTGTCCCTCCTCCCCGTTGGCCGCGGGTGCCCCGCCCACTAAGCTGGCCACTCTTATCTTTCCATAGGCAATCTGGTAGTGCTAGAGCGCGCGGTGATGCCGCCAAGGTATCCTCCTCCCCGGTGCTCCTAGGTCGAGTATTAGCTCACCGGAGGCAAGCCGGTTGTGCTCGATCTGCTCGCCTCCTTCGCCTCGCAGGCTCAGCAAGCAGCATCAAGGTTAGCTTCGTTTCCCACTCCCCTTCCCCTCTCCCTCCTACAGATTTCTCTCTGTAATTTGGCTGAATCCAGTTAGTATTATTTTTCTTTAGGGGAGGCATGGATTTCTCTCTGTAATGTAGCTCACTGGCCAGGAGAACTTGCGGCGCCAGCAGACCAATCTAGATCTGTACGTGCTGAATATGATACATACAGTTATATGGTATGTGTAGTTTACTTGCTCTGTTTATTATGGGGATTTTGGAATTGTTCATACGTGTATGATCCAGATCTGTTATGTGATTTCTGTTGTCTATTTCCTGGTGACCAAATTATGTTTTATTTTCATCTTTCGTTGTCTTGACTAGCAAAAAGGCCCGTGCGTTGCAACGGATACAAAATAAATAAAGATTAAAAACCTAAACAATAGTATACCACTAAAACGAAATCTTGCAAGTAGAAAATCAATATTCATGGTACTCATCATTTTGAAATAAATCCATTCTCAAATAGAAAATATTACTGTTCCGTGTACTCTCCCATGTTCTATAACTTAACCGCACGTATCATCAGCCTTTTTTATCCTCCGCGCACTCTCTGTTCTTTGTTCTCCAGTAAGGTAAAGTTCGTATTCTTTGTTCTCCGGTACGACAAAGCTCCTGCTGCTGATGACATGTTGCTCCTAAGCTCATCGAGATAGTTCTGTTTTTTTTATTTTATTAAGCTTATTACTACCTCCTCAATGATAGCCTCATCCCTAGGGAGGGGAAGGACCTGATGCTTGGTTTTTAAGACCTGCAAATCGTTATCATCGGCACGCACAACAACATTATGACCGTTGCTCGCCGACCCTTCTCGCCAATGCAGAACAAGTCATTCGCCGGTAGAGAGGGAAATGTTGAGATCAACCAAATAATCTACAAAACAAATGCATGGCTCAATCACAACTGGGTTTAGGTGATACAGTTGCTAGTTTATGCATGTCAATTGAGATAAATCAAGCTGATGAAAACAAAACATTCTCAACTGGGGAGAGAATACATAAATATGATGGGCATGTATCCATGTTGTCTCAAAATGCAGAAAATTTGTATTCTTATGTATCATTTTCCATCATTAATCTTCCCTTGCACAAAGATTCCTTTAGAATGTTATGTTTCTTTAAACATTTTTATATCAATGGACTCGGGTAATCTTGATAACAGTTGTTGCAACATCTACGGTTATTAACTCGTCGGAGGTTTATATATTCCTGTTTTTTGTTACAAGATCAAGCCATAAGTAAAAAAAATGCGGAGTACATGGTATTGAAGGATATCATCCTTTCATCTATGTGCTTAGACTAAACTTATGTCTCTAGGATTATGTCAGCCTCTATACTACGCTAGTATGCTTCCAAGCGAAATCCACACATGGCTAGTCGCCACAAGATACTCGTATAAGCAAGAGATTGTCCATCACTATTGAGAACAACATGCTCAGTTGTATTCTGCAGAAAATTTTCTAACATGTGTAGTTGTCCGGTAATCGCTATGATACATTAATGATCTCTTGGAAAAAGATGCAGGCATGTCACATACCAGGTCACTGCAATTCGCCCAGGCTTCTTGGCTTTTCTGCTTTTCCTCACAAGCTCTAGATAATCACTTCAGTAAACCAATTAAGTTCACTTCTAGAGAGTTAAATATGGCTTTGTGATCTGCAACTCACTCATTATTTTGTAAGGTTAAAATAATATACAAATGACTATCATATCAATACTCTGCTACAACAATAGAATCAACATAGCAATCCCATTGATGCATTCTTGGTCACACACCACTTCCATGAAAAATACATGACATATATAGTTCTGTTTAGTAGATGCCATGTACTGGTTTCATCTTTCAGAATCCACTAAATAGAACACATATTGAACAACAACAATATTTTGCACCTAATCCGTCCTTAAGTAAGGTATAAGAGTGCTTGTTGATTTACCTCTGAGCCAGAAGGCAACAGCCAATCAAGGATGCCCACCTTCTTCAACCACCATATGGTCCCATGTTTTCAGTCTCTCCAAAATCTTGTGAGAACGACCACTGAAAGAAGAGTTCCTTCAGCAATGAGGAGAACATGGCGATAGGAAAAGGATGGTTGCGAAATTGCGCCAGTGAGGAGCACCAAGGCACGAACCTACAGCGGCGGTGCTCTCCATTATCCACTACAAAGCACTTCCTCCAAGTACAGACTGGGCCATGAAATTAGATCGAATTGCAGCAATCTTGACACTTGTTCCTCAACCAACAGCTAAAATTAAATCGTCCTACACTCATACATATGGAAAGATCAATGTACTACTAACCAAAAGCTTTATATCACTTTTTTTTTGGCTGATCAGACTGTCTTTTAGTACCAGTACACACACAGATATCAAGGATCAGATCTGATCGCCCTCTTAATTCCTCCATTCTGTTTCTTGCAACTATTTTTTCCAATAAAAGGATACAGATAGCACTTTCCAATTGAAACCAACGGATCAAAACCTTCCCTTTTTCGGTTGATCCAAACTCTAACAAAATCGTGGAGCTGAAGGAAAAGAAATAAGCACTGTAGTATTTTTCTCTTTTTTCCAAACATCACACGGTTCTCTTCCGTACAACTAATCTCTTTCTCTCTCTCTCTTTTCTGACTTGTACGGTGAAATATGGTGGGCAGAACCACGTGAACGTATATCATGCAAATCAATCTCACCTTGATCTGTACGTCCCCATCCCCTGGCGTCGATCTCGTCATGGATCAAAGGAGGGCGCTGGAAAAGGAAGGTATGAGGGTCTCCTCATCAATTCCCTCGCGAGGTGCTCAACGTCCAGGTACTCATGCTCAGCTCGACCCACTTGTCCTCCACCTGCAAGTCGCTCCCGCCCGTCCTCCTGTAGGTCCTCTGAGTCCGGCAACTGCCACCACCTGGACGGCCACCTCAACTCCTCCGTATGCGACCACCTCAACTCCTCCGTATGCCCGCCTGCACGGCCATACCACATCCATCCAGTCGTCCGCTGTCGCCGGCGGTCCTTCGTTGCTGCTTCGTGCGGCTCTCCCAGACAGCTCCTGCTTTCTACGTGCATTGCTTGAATCATAGGGTTGGCAACGTAGGGTAGGGAAGTGACATCGAAAGAGAATAAGGAGGCTTTTGGGGGCATCGAAGGGTTGTCAGGTCCGGCGACATACGTCTCTCCTCAGAGGAATAATAAAGCACGGTCGCCTGGACCCGGGACCGGGAGGAGGACTCTGTAACAAACACGTGAAACATACAAAACATGCCCAACCAATCACCCCAACCAATCACGTACAAAACGGTAATTATGTCGTCACTGAAGCCGGCGCATCTATGTGCCTGCTGACTTTGTTGGGCCATAAGGCCCTGAGCGCAGTAGTTAACGAACAACGGACGAAAATCGTGAGGCCCAACCGATACGAACCTTATTTCACGAAACTTGGCTCTACCAATTAGTACCACCTTATGTATTCACATAACTTAGGATTACATGCGGGACGAAACCAAGAATATCACCTTGCTTTATTAGTAAAATAAAAAATAATATATATATATATATATATATATAGGAAAATGACTATATACTCCTGGGAGTACGTACTCCTGCGCATCATATACCACATAAATGAATTGTTTATACCTCTTTATCATTTTTAATATACTTCATTAACAATTACTAGATGCCCCAAAATGAGTTTCATTAAAAATTATATTTTAAACCACATATTATATTTTATTTAGAAGTAAACTGCATTTTTTGTACGTAAAAAAGGTATACTGCATAAAAAAGGGTTTCGACGATATTTTTTCGCAAAACTTGCATTGAGGTATATTAAAATAATTAACAAGGTATATTGAGAATGATAAAGAGGTATAATATGCTTATTTAAGAGGTATATTTGAATGTGGGAGTACATACTCCCAGGAGTACAGAAGAGGTGTATATTTAAAAATTATATTTGAATGTGGGAGTATATATATATATATATATATATATATATATATATATATATATATATATATATAGGGGTATAGATATAGCTGAAGGTCAACTGCCTGCTTGCTCAAAGTCTGTTCTGTATATGATCCAAAGCACTGTCCAGGACAAGTCGCTGGCTCCGCTGCTTGTAGATGAAATTAAACTGCTCCTCAGACTTGACCGGGAGCATGCAATAAAGCATGTACGTCGCGAATAAAATGTTGTCAGCCATAGGCTAGGGCAGATGGGAAGATCAGGTCCCAGAACTGCTGTATGGTTCACGAAATGACCTGATGAGATAAAGCACTTGTGCTCCTTAGACTGTAATGCAGCCGGTTAATTAGTGGAAGTTTTTTCGCTCGCGAAAAGAAAGTCTATTTTATAGATGGCCGTCATATTATTGTGGGAAAGTGTCAACTGTTTTGCTTGGAATGAACCGAAAGCTGATTATTTTGAAAATGCATCGCACTGCACTGATTTATTATAATATTGTTACGCGTCATCAGGTTTTGGCATATACTTTTCAGTTATATATCGCCATGCCAACTAACTGATACTCCCTCCGTCCGGAATTACTTGTCGCGGAAATGGATAAAAATGGATGTTTCTAAAACTAAAATAGATGTTTCTAGAACTAAAAATGGATTTTAAAACTATGGAATTAGAATACTAATCTGAATGACAGTCATAGAACCCCCTTTGAAATATCTCTGAAAGAGCTCTTAAGACGGCAAAAACTCATCCTGTTTGAGCCGTGTTCATACTGGCAAATATTTGTTACATCACTAGGAGCAATTGAATTGTCAAAGTCTGCTGCACTTTAATTGTTTTGCACAGCGTTATGTGGTTTACTTTGTTCATTTTGTGATAAGATTTATTCATCTTCAGCATACAGCTACCAGGAAAAAAATGTTTTCTTATAGTTGTGACCTTGTTGAGTAAAATTATGATTGAAGCAAGCCTTTTTTAAGAATCTCTAGTCTCTGCATACAAGAGCAGAAAAATGCTTCTCTTCCATGTATTTGATACATGGTTTTGCTTTTGGGTCTGGTGCAAATGTGCCTTTGTGCCGTCATAATATATTTATTTGTTTGTTTCCTGTTAGAGTTTCATTTTTCCTTTCTTAGAAGCCAAATTTGAGTCAAACCTATTATGCAACACACTATTGATTGTGGCCAGCAATGAGAAAGTGCTGGGATTGCAATGTCATATCATTGCTGCAAAAAGTGCCCCTTCTAATTTTTAACCATGAATCATTTTTTTTAAGTAATGCTTGGTGTATGGAATCAATCAAAATAACAATTTGGTATACTAAAGGATAAAGCAATTTTACTTGCACCTCCTCCCCGTGCTTGTGATGTCTTGGTCCATTATCTGTCAATTTCTTCATTTCAAATTGAACTACTGCCCATTAAGCTTAATATTTCATCTCTTTGGTTAGGCAATCATTCCTGCTACGCAACTTGCAGATATTTGGTATCATCTTTTTCCAGTACATGAAGATTGATGAGCAAGAAGCAATATCAATGGAAGCAAAGGAATAACGTTTCTTTCATGGGCTATCAAGATAGCAGACCTGATGCAAGCTTTGGTAGCGATGCTTATTCAGCGGGGATCACTTCAGTCCTTCATACTCGGGGTTCGCTGTTCATGTCGTAGAAAATGATGTCATGTTATGTACCAAGTAATATATGTATGTGTCTTGTGCACTCAAATTAGGATGGATGGCATGCGCTAAAAAATTTCTGCCTAGGATGATCCAGTTAGACATGTATTCAAAAATTCGTGCTGGACATATACTCCATATTTGTGTCTCGGTCCATCTTTGGATTTACTAGGAACAGAATGGTTGTGATGATTTGAAGTAGAAAATGATCATGTCATGATATATGTACCAAGTTATATATGTATATATGTGTATTGTGTACTCAAATTAGGATGGATGACATGCACCGACATTTTTCTGCCTAGGATGAGATCCATTTGGAAATGTATTCAAAAATTCGTGCTTGACATATACTGTACTCCCTACCATATTTGTGTTTGGGGTGGTCCAGCTTTTGATTTATACTAGGAAGTAGGAACAGAATGGTTGTGAAGATTTGAAGTTGTCCAGATTGAATATGAGAAAGTTGGGGTTCTTACTGCAAAAGGTCATGTTTATATCTAACTGTTAGTAGGGGGGGTTTCATCAAATGTACACCAAGTAGCATGAGACGTCTCCACCCCAATCTGTACCGACCATATTCAATCCAACAGCCAAGGTTGCCGTTTTCTATTCTTTCACTGGAAGCCCATTTTCTATTCTAGTCGCTCCCAGGAGACTAGTATACAATCTGGGCCGTCATATTATTGTGGGAAAGTGTCAACTGTTTTGCTTGGAATGAACCGAAAGCTGATTATTTTGAAAATGCATCGCACTGCACTGATTTATTATAATATTGTTACGCGTCATCAGGTTTTGGCATATACTTTTCAGTTATATATCGCCATGCCAACTAACTGATACTCCCTCCATCCGGAATTACTTGTCGCGGAAATGGATAAAAATGGATGTTTCTAAAACTAAAATAGATGTTTCTAGAACTAAAAATGGATTTTAAAACTATGGAATTAGAATACTAATCTGAATGACAGTCATAGAACCCCCTTTGAAATATCTCTGAAAGAGCTCTTAAGACGGCAAAAACTCATCCTGTTGAGCCATGTTCATACTGGCAAATATTTGTTGCATCACTAGGAGCAATTGAATTGTCAAAGTATGCTGCACTTTAATTGTTTTGCACAGCGTTATGTGGTTTACTTTGTTCATTTTGTGATAAGATTTATTCATCTTCAGCATACAGCTACCAGGAAAAAAATGTTTTCTTATAGTTGTGACCTTGTTGAGTAAAATTATGATTGAAGCAAGCCTTTTTTAAGAATCTCTAGTCTCTGCATACAAGAGCAGAAAAATGCTTATCTTCCATGTATTTGATACATGGTTTTGCTTTTGGGTCTGGTGCAAATGTGCCTTTGTGCCGTCATAATATATTTATTTGTTTGTTTCCTGTTAGAGTTTCATTTTTCCTTTCTTAGAAGCCAAATTTGAGTCAAACCTATTATGCAACACACTATTGATTGTGGCCAGCAATGAGAAAGTGCTGGGATTGCAATGTCATATCATTGCTGCAAAAAGTGCTCCTTCTAATTTTTAACCATGAATCATTTTTTTTAAGTAATGCTTGGTGTATGGAATCAATCAAAATAACAATTTGGTATACTAAAGGATAAAGCAATTTTACTTGCACCTCCTCCCCGTGCTTGTGATGTCTTGGTCCATTATCTGTCAATTTCTTCATTTCAAATTGAACTACTGCCCATTAAGCTTAATATTTCATCTCTTTGGTTAGGCAATCATTCCTGCTACGCAACTTGCAGATTTCTTCTCGCTAGTACAATGATTTGTTCTTGTGCTCAAGACTGAATGGTTTGTTTGGTATCATCTTTTTCCAATACATGAAGATTGATGAGCAAGAAGCAATATCAATGGAAGCAAAGGAATAACGTTTCTTTCATGGGCTATCAAGATAGCAGACCTGATGCAAGCTTTGGTAGCGATGCTTATTCAGCGGGGATCACTTCAGTCCTTCATACTCGGGGTTCGCTGTTCATGTCGTAGAAAATGATGTCATGTTATGTACCAAGTAATATATGTATGTGTCTTGTGCACTCAAATTAGGATGGATGGCATGCGCTAAAAAATTTCTGCCTAGGATGATCCAGTTAGACATGTATTCAAAAATTCGTGATGGACATATACTCCATATTTGTGTCTCGGTCCATCTTTGGATTTACTAGGAACAGAATGGTTGTGATGATTTGAAGTAGAAAATGATCATGTCATGATATATGTACCAAGTTATATATGTATATATGTGTATTGTGTACTCAAATTAGGATGGATGGCATGCACCGACATTTTTCTGCCTAGGATGAGATCCATTTGGAAATGTATTCAAAAATTCGTGCTTGACATATACTGTACTCCCTACCATATTTGTGTTTGGGGTGGTCCAGCTTTTGATTTATACTAGGAAGTAGGAACAGAATGGTTGTGAAGATTTGAAGTTGTCCAGATTGAATATGAGAAAGTTGGGGTTCTTACTGCAAAAGGTCATGTTTATATCTAACTGTTAGTAGGGGGGGTTTCATCAAATGTACACCAAGTAGCATGAGACGTCCCCACCCCAATCTGTACCGACCATATTCAATCCAACAGCCAAGGTTGCCGTTTTCTATTCTTTCATTGGAAGCCCATTTTCTATTCTAGTCGCTCCCAGTTGTTGGTGTGGCAACTTCAACATTTTCTTCCGATTGTTCTGCGATATGTTCATTTTTCTCTAACTCTGTCGACGGATGATGATGGATTGCAAGTCTGTACTGCATGGAGTGATGGTCCAACCGATACTTCTTCAACGATTTTTAGATCTCGTCTCAAGTGACGAGTGGCTACTGCGGTCTTTCTCTACCTAATCTCTACTCCTAATTGCTCACTTGGTAGAATAGCTTTCAGGTTTTTTTTCAACCGGTTTTATTTCGTCTCCTCCCTCCACGTCCAATGCACGCAACAAAAAACCCATAGAAGTACGGAAAAAACATACTGCCATCGATCCATACTCCCATCGATCCTACACCAGAGACGGCGCTGTCTCCATCTCGCCGTCTTCATGCCATCGTCTTCGCGCCGCCGTCTTCACGGGATCGCCGCGCCGCCGTCTTCACACGACCGCCGCGGATCACCAGGTTGCAGCCATCGCGCCGCCGCGGCGGCGGCCGCCGCAGATCACCAGCGACCGCGGCGGATCACTGAGACGCAGCCGTCGCCGCCAAACCACGGATCCGCATGAACGAACCGCGGCGGCGGTGAACAGTGCAAGGCATCGTCACATCGGAGATGCCGCTGCGCGCCGCATCGAACAGCTCCAAGGTCCGTCCCTTCCACTCTCCATCCCTTTCCTTACCAACGAGCAACATGTGGATACAGCACGAGCCTGCTAAAACAGAACCAAATGCCTCTGTTCGTGCATCTCTCTCTGTATGCGGATAAATGGGAGGCTGGGTTATGCAGTCCAGCTATTTGATAAATCGTAAAATGCGCACAAAGAGCATGATCCATGGTTCTGTTTCTTCACAATTGGTTTCTTCCTTTCTTAAGATGCACATGAACATTTTTAGAGGATGATAGGTGGTGTTCATGGCAGCGCCATCGTGGTCATCTTGCTGCACCTCTAGATCCACTGCCTTTCTTTGGTCCTGCTGCGAGCTGCGAGAGCAGGAAGACACATCAGTGGGAGTGCTAGCGAAGAACATGTAGCAGTTGCTGTCCATCTGCAGAGTGGGCGGCAGAGTGGGTGGTAAACTATGCGAACACTGGCACAGGCAACGTCGTCTCACTTCTTTTGTTCTCCTTAATTAGTTCTCAAGCTATCTATGATGATGCAATTTTGGGCTGTGTGAGTGCGCTACAGAAAATAGATAAAGATAATGTTGATGCATTTTTTTACACCTGCAGTTGCTAATGCACTGATATATTTTTTTTGTTCATGATCATGTATTGTAGCTCTACATCTCTCTCCGTCTCCTTCGATTTGTTGCAGTTTTCTTCCAAGCATAGTGAACTGCTTATATATTAATGTGAATTTTTAATTCTTGCAGCTGCTAATGCATAGATATTTTTTGTTCATGGACATGTGTTGTACAGCTCCCACATCTCTCTGTGTTTCTTTTCCAAGTATATTGAGTTGTTATTTTCTTGCTTTTTCTGTTCTAGCTTATACTGAACTTGTTACATCATTATATAAGCAAGTACGGAACATCAGGGTGTTAGAGAAGAGATTTCAGATATCAACGCTAATATCATCAAGGTTCGGTCATGTACATAATCATCTTCACTCTTCAGCAACATTAGATACTACACAGTGTGAAAGATTATAATTTTGAAATTGACATTATAAGTTGCAGATATTTCTTGATATGGGTGGTGCTGGTTGACAAAATCACTGTAAATTACATGGGGCAATGGAGTGAGAGGCTGTTACTGTTGGCATGCCTTTGGAAGTTTGTCCCATAAGCTGAGTCTGAAGCTTCTCAGCTATGCATATTTTGGGAGGAGCTGCTCATGAACCCAGAGTGGTATCCCTTCAAGATTGACATAGCTGGAGACATCTGTGAGTTGTGCCGGGTTCTTTTACAGACCATAACTTATGTTCCATCGATTCTTGGAGGTGAGAACTGATAATTTATATGCTACACTGCTACTTGTGTGATCTGGAGACTATTAATGACGATGACGTTAAGCTACAAGGACTTTGCACTGAATGGGGGAAGATGTACACAAGGCTTTGCTGAATGGCTTCATGGAGTTAAAAGAATGTGGCAGGCTTGGTAATGTCAAAGAGGAACGGAAGGTCACTCTCAGTGAGACTATTGAGTACATGCTCAACCAAGTGAAGAGCCACGACAACAAAAATGATAGGACGACTCGCAGGTACGTATGATCCTAAGATTAAGTTTGTCAAGTGTGTCTTTGCTAGAATCATACAACAGACCCTCCAGTCTTGATTGCATTGGAGGATTGAAATTGTAGTTCTCAGTTTATGTATCTGTAATCAGCTAAATGAAATAAGCATCCTACTGGTCCAGTGTTTTAGAGGCATGGACATAATAACATGACATGGTTTAGACTAAAATTGTACCTGATTATAGTGCCAAGAAAATAGAAGACTTGTTATTTATAGTTTCAATGCATGATCTATATTTTTTGTTGTAAATAGAAGATATGTGTATAATTAAGCATGTCTAATGTATGGAGTAGGCCACGTAAGGAGATTTTGGCCAAAATTTATAGCAAGATATTATAGTATACTTTGATCTCAGATATTATAGTTCTTTTGGGTAATTATTCATGAAACAAGCTATTCCGTGGTAGCACACATGCACTTTATGTACTATGCATTTCCTATATGATTTCTTCATATGTGACACGCATACTTAAAAAGTTTGGAATGTGATTATCATTTCTTATTTACTTAGTTTTTTTTCTTATAGCAATCAGATCGGATTGAAGGTGTATCTGCATTTTCCTTGTGCAACATGAAGATTTCAGAAGTTGAAGCAAATGGAAAGATAGAGGAGGGTTTGAAAAATAGGGAGAACATCCAACAACGGGTAAGCATTCTTTGTATATTGATATTGAGAAATTACATCTTTGTTTGGTTGAAAAAACTGGTTTTGCTCCTTTTAGCCGGTGGTATATTGATATTGTTTGTATATTGTCATGTGAAGTTTTGTTGTACTACTATAAAGCACCAGAAGCTGGTAGAGTTGATTTGCATGGCAAAAATTAATGAACCTAAGGAATTTTCTCAAGAAGAATGTGCCTCAAAAGGTGAAGAAATTGTGATTATCAGTTATAATATAGTCCTTACTTAAGAGTTAGGGTTCACACCTATACTACTCATAATGGAGCTTCTGTTGTTAGCAATAGAATATAGTCCTTACTCTCTATCTTTGCTAATTCTCCTCTTGAGAGCCGATTTATTCTAAATTGTGTATGAATGAAAGGGTTTGATCGACATGTGAGGGATTGGTTTTGAGAAGGCAAGTATATAAGTCGCTCAGCAAAACAAATTATGTTGTGGAGATATTACTGTACTAGAGACCCATTCCTATATTTTACTCATATATGCATGGGAACAATAGTACTTGTGATACGTGTTGGAAATATGCCCTAGAGGCAATAATAAATGGGTTATTATTATATTTCCTTGTTCATGATAATCGTTTATTATCCATGCTATAATTGTATTGATTGGAAACTCAAATACATGTGTAGGTACATAGACAACACTGTGTCCCTAGTAAGCCTCTAGTTGACTAGCTCGTTGATCAAAGATGGTTAAGGTTTCCTAGCCATTGACATGAGATGTCATTTGATAACGGGATCACATCATTAGGAGAATGATGTGATGGACAAGACCCAAACTATAAACGTAGCATATGATCATGTCAGTTTATTGCTATTGTTTTCTGCATGTCAAGTATCTGTTCCTATGACCATGAGATCATGCAACTCCCTGACATCGGAGGAGTACCTTGTGTGTATCAAACGTCGCAACGTAACTGGGTGACTATAAAGGTGCTCTACAGGTATCTCCGAGGGTGTCTGTTGGGTTGGCATGGATCAAGACTGGGATTTGTTACTCCGTATGACGGAGAGGTATCTCAGGGCCCACTCGGTAATACAACATCACAATGAGCCTTGCAAGCAATGTGACTAAAGTGTTAGCCACGAGATCTTGTATTACGGAAGGAGTAAAGAGACTTGCCAGTAACGAGATTGAACTAGGTATAGAGATACCGACGATCGAATCTCGGGCAAGCAACATACCGAAGAACAAAGGGAACAGCATACGGGATTAACTGAATCCTTGACATAGAGGTTCGACCGATAAAGATCTTCGTAGAACATGTAGGAGCCAATATGGGCATCCAGGTCCCGCTATTGGTTATTGATCGTAGAGGTGTCTCGGTCATGTCTACATAGTTCTCGAACCCGCAGGGTCTACACACTTAACGTTTGGTGACGATTAGTATAGTTGAGTTATTTTGTTGGTGACCGAAGGTTGTTCGGAGTCCCGGATAAGATCCCGGACATGACGAGGGTCTCCGGAAGAGTCCGGAGGTAAAGATTGATATATGTGTGATAATAGTGTTTTGATCTCCGGAAAGGTTCCGGAATTCACCGGAAGGGGTTCCGGGTGTTTACCGAAGTGTTCGGGTGCAGCAACACTTTATATGAGCCAAAGGGGTAAAGCCCACGAGGTATTGGAAAGTGCAAAAGGAAGTTTTGCTACTGCCTTAAGCGGTACTACCGCTGGTAAAGGCAGTACTACCGCGTAAACGGTACTACCGCTTGTTGGAAGCGGTACTACCGCCCAAGCGGTACTACCGCTTGTGTGAAGCGGTACTACCGCTCAAGCGGTACTACCACTTGTGTGAAGCGGTACTACCGCTTGTGCGCGGTACTGCAGGGATCCGAGTTGGACTCTTTCCCTGCGGGCCAAACCGACCTTGTGCGGGCAAAACCGACTTGGAGGAGGCTTTTACTCCAAGTTTAGACCCCAAGGCTCAACATATAAATAGAGGGGCAGGGCTAGCACACGGGACACATCAAGATTTCCCAAGCCGTGTGTCGGCAACCCTAACCCGTCATAATCTCCGTAGTGCTTGGCGAAGCCCTGCAGAGATTGTTCCTCACCAACATCACCACGCCGTCGTGCTGCCGGAACTCATCTACTACTTCATCATCGCTCGCTGGATCGAGGAGGTGAAGGTGTCATCAAGCCGTACGTGTGTTGAACGCGGAGGTGCCATCCGTTCGGCACTAGTTCGTGATCGGATCGAGGGACGACTTGCGATTTGGATCGCGGAGACGTTCGACTACATCAACCGCGTTTCTTAACGCTTCCGCTTAGCGATCTACAAGGGTATGTAGATTCACTCTCCCTCTCGTAGATGCTCATCACCATGGATAGATCTTGTGTGTGCGTAGGAAAATTTTTGTTTCCCATGCAACGTTCCCCAACAGTGGCATCTGAGCTAGGTCTATGCGTAGATGAGATCTCGAGTAGAACACAAACGAGTTGTGGGCGTGGGTGTATACATATTGCTTGCCGTTACTAGTTGATACTTGATTCGGCGGTATTGTGAGATGAAGCGGCCCGGACCGACATTACGCGTACGCTTACGCGAGACAGGTTCCTTCAACTGACATGTAACTTCGTTGCATAAAGATGGCTAGCGGGTGTCTGTCTCTCTCACTTTAGTTGAATCGATTTCAATGAAGAGGGTTCTTTTAGAAGATCAAAAAGCAATCACTACACCACGTTGTGGTTTTGCGTAGGTAAGAACGGTTCTTGCAAACCCGTAGCAGCCACGTAAAATATGCAACAAACAATTAGAGGACGTCTAACTTGTTTTTGCAGGGTATGTTGTGATGTGATATGGCCAATTACATGATGAGATATATGTGATGTATGAGATGATCATGTGTTGTATAGAATATCACGACTTGCATGTCGATGAGTACGGCAACTGGCAGGAGCCATAGAGTTGTCTTTAATTATTTTCGCCGTTTTTGCTTTACTTTATCGCTATGAGTTAGCAATAGTCGTGGAAGCAACAGTCGGCGCGACAACCTCATGGCGACACATTGATGGAGATCAAGATGATGGAGATCATGGTGTCATGCCGGTGACGATGGAGATCATGCCGGTGCTTTGAAGATGGAGATCAAAAGCACAAGTTCATGGCCATATCATGTCACTTATGATTTGCATGTGATGTTAATCCTTTTATGCATCTTATTTTGCTTAGGACGACGGTAGCATTATAAGGTGATCCCTCACTTAAATTTCAAGATAAATTGTGTTCTCCCCGAGTGTGCACCGTTGCGAAAGTTCGTCGTTTCGAGACACGCCGTGATGATCGGGTGTGATAGACTCTACGTTCACATACAACGGGTGTAAGCCATGTTGCACGTGTGGAACACTCGGGTTAAACTTGACGAGCCTAGCATGTACAGACATGGCCTCGGAACACAAGAGACCGAAAGGTCGAACATGAGTCATATAGTAGATATGATCAACATGAAGATGTTCACCATTGAAACCACCTCAACTCACGTGATGATCGGACTTGAGTTGGTGGATTTGGATCATGTTACACTCATATGACCAGAGGGATGTCAATTTGAGTGGGAGTTTTTAAGTAATATGATTAACTAAACTCATTATCTTGAACAATAGTCTAAGTTGTCTTTGCAATATTTATGTTGTAGATCATGGCTCGCGCAGTAGCACCCCTGAATTTTAATGCGTTCCTAGAGAAAGCTAAATTGAAAGATGATGGAAGTAACTTTGTGGACTGGGCCCGTAATCTAAGGATTATCCTTACGGCTTCCCAGAAGGCTTATGTCCTTGATGCACCGCTTGGTGATCCACCCGCTCCAGTTGAGTCTCTAGACGTTGTGAACGCCTGGCAGGCTCGTTCTGAAGATTACTCAATAGTTCAATGTGCAATATTGTATGGCTTAGAACCGGGACTTCAAAGACGTTTTGAACGTCATGGAGCATATGAGATGTTCCAGGAGTTGAAGTTTATCTTTCAGAAGAATGCCCGGATCGAGAGATATGAGATCTCCGATAAGTTCTATGCTTGCAAGATGGAGGAGAACGGGTCTATCAGTGATCACGTACTCAGAATGTCTGGGTACTCCACCCGTCTGGCTGAATTGGGGATGCCCCTTCCGCCAGAGGCTATCACTGACAGAGTTCTTCAATCATTGCCACCTAGCTACAAGAGCTTCGTGTTGAACTATAACATGCACGGGATAAACAAGTCAGTTGCCGAGCTGTTTGCGATGCTGAAAGCCACTGAGTCTGAAATTCAGAAGGAGCATCAAGTGTTGATGGTCAATAAAACCACTAGTTTCAAGCAAAATGGCAAGGGTAAGAAGGGTAACTCCAAGAAGAGTGGCAAAGCAGTTGCTCCTCTCGTGAAGAAACCCAAGGCTGGACCCAAACCAGAAACTGAGTGCTTTCATTGCAAGGGAACTGGACACTGGAAGCGGAACTGCCCCAAGTATTTGGCTGACAAGAAGGCGGCCAACAACAAACAAGGTATATATGATATACATGTTATTGATGTGTACCTTACCAACTCTCGTTGTAGTGCCTGGGTATTTGATACCGGTGCGGTTGCTCATATTTGCAACTCAAAACAGGAACTGCGGAATAGACGGAGGCTGGCAAAGGACGAAGTGACGATGCGTGTGGGAAATGGTTCCAAGGTTGATGTGATCGCTGTCGGCACGCTCGCTCTTCGATTACCATCGGGATTAGTGATGAACCTGAATAATTGTTATTTAGTGCCTGCGTTAAGCATGAACATTATATCTGGATCTTGTTTATTGCGAGACGGTTACTCATTTAAATCAGATAATAATGGTTGTTCTATTTATATGAGTAATATCTTTTATGGTCATGCACCCAATGTGAGGGGTTTATTCTTATTGAATCTCGATAGTAATGATACACATGTTCATAACATTGATGCCAAAAGATGTAGAATTGATAATGATAATACCACTTTCTTGTGGCACTGCCGTTTAGGTCATATTGGCGTAAAACGCATGAGGAAGCTCCATGCTGATGGACTTTTGGAGTCACTTGATTTTGAATCACTTGACACATGTGAGCCATGCCTCATGGGCAAGATGACTAAAACGCCGTTCTCTGGAACAATGGAATGGGCAAGTGACTTATTGGAAATCATACATACTGATGTGTGCGGTCCGATGAGTATTGAGGCGCGCAGTGGTTATCGTTACTTTCTCACCTTCACTGATGACTTAAGTAGATATGGGTATATTTACTTAATGAATCACAAGTCTGAAACATTTGAAAAGTTCAAACAATTTCAGAGTGAAGTTGAGAATCATTGTAACAAGAAGATTAAATTCCTACGATCTGATCGAGGAGGAGAATATCTGAGTTATGAGTTTGGCAGTCACTTAAGACAATGTGGAATTGTTTCACAACTAACACCGCCTGGAACACCACAGCGTAATGGTGTGTCCGAACGTCGTAATCGAACCTTATTGGATATGGTGCGATCTATGATGTCTCTTGCCGATTTGCCACTATCGTTTTGGGGTTATGCATTAGAGACAGCTGCATTCACTTTAAATAGGGCACCATCGAAATCCGTTGAGACGACGCCATATGAACTTTGGTTTGGCAAGAAGCCAAAGCTGTCGTTTCTTAAAGTTTGGGGATGTGATGCTTATGTCAAAAAGCTTCAGCCTGAAAAGCTGGAACCCAAAGCGGAAAAATGCGTCTTCATAGGATACCCAAAAGAGACAGTTGGGTATACCTTCTACCTCAGATCCGAAGGCAAAGTGTTTGTCGCTAAAAACGGAACATTTCTTGAGAAAGAGTTTCTCTCGAAAGAATTGAGTGGGGGGAAGATAGAACTTGATGAGGTTGTTGAACCTTTACTTCAACCTGAAAGTAGCGCAGCGCAGAAAGATGTTTCTGTAGAGCCTACATCAGCTGAAGAGGAAGTTAATGATGATGATCATGAAGCTTTGGATCAAGTTGCTATCGAACCTCGTAGGTCGACAAGGACGCGTACTGCTCCTGAGTGGTATGGCAACCCTGTCTTAGAAGTCATGTTGTTGGACAACGATGAACCTACGAGCTATGGAGAAGCGATGATGGGCCCGGATTCCGAGAAGTGGTTAGAGGCCATGAAATCCGAGATGGGATCCATGTATGAAAACAAAGTATGGACTTTGGAAGTATTACCTGAAGGGCGTAAGGCCATTCAGAACAAATGGATCTTTAAGAGGAAGACGGACGCGGACGGTAATGTCACCGTCTATAAAGCTCGACTTGTGGCAAAGGGTTTTTCACAAGTTCAAGGAGTTGACTACGATGAGACCTTCTCACCCGTAGCGATGCTTAAGTCCGTCAGAATCATGTTAGCAATAGCTGCCTTTTTCGATTATGAAATTTGGCAGATGGATGTCAAAACAGCGTTCCTTAACGGTTTCCTTAAGGAAGAGTTGTATATGATGCAACCAGAAGGTTTTGTCGATCCAGAGAATGCTGACAAAGTTTGCAAACTCCAGCGATCCATTTATGGACTGGTGCAAGCATCTCGGAGTTGGAATCTTCGCTTTGATGAGGTGATCAAAGCGTTCGAGTTTATACAAGTTTACGGAGAAGCTTATATTTACAAGAAAGTGAGTGGGAGCTCTATAGCGTTTCTAATATTATATGTGGATGACATATTACTGATTGGAAACAATATAGAAATGTTGGAAAGCGTGAAGGAATATTTGAACAAGAGTTTTTCAATGAAGGACCTAGGAGAAGCTGCTTTCATATTAGGCATCAAGATCTATAGAGATAGATCAAGACGCTTAATAGGACTTTCACAAAGCACATACCTTGATAAGATTTTGAAGAAGTTCAAAATGGATCAGTCCAAGAAGGGGTTCTTGCCTGTTTTGTAAGGTGTGAAGTTGAGTAAGACTCAATGCCCAGTAATTGCAGAAGATAGAGAAAAGATGAGTGTCATCCCCTATGCTTCAGCCATAGGCTCTATCATGTATGCAATGCTGTGCACAAGACCCGATGTCAGCCTTGCCATAAGTATGGTCGGAAGGTTTCAAAGTGATCCAGGAATGGAACACTGGACGGCGGTCAAGAATATCCTGAAGTACCTGAAAAGGACTAAGGACATGTTTCTCGTTTATGGAGGTGATCAAGAGCTCGTCGTAAAGGGTTACGTCGATGCAAGCTTTGACACTGATCCGGATGACTCTAAGTCGCAAACCGGATACGTATTTATTCTTAATGGGGGTGCGGTTAGCTGGTGCAGTTCCAAGCAAAGCGTGGTAGCTGATTCTACATGCGAAGCGGAGTACATCGCTGCCTCGGAGGCGGCGAAGGAAGGTGTCTGGATGAAGGAGTTCATGACAGATCTTGGAGTAGTGCCTAGTGCGCTTAACCCAATGACTCTGTTTTGTGATAATACTGGTGCCATTGCTCTAGCCAAGGAACCAAGATTTCACAAGAGGACCGGACACATAAAACGACGTTTCAATTCCATACGCGATTACATCAAGGAGGACGACATAAATATTTGCAAAGTACACACGGATCTGAATGTTGCAGATCCGATGACTAAACCTCTTCCAAGGGCTAAACATGAACAACACCAGAACAGCATGGGTGTTCGATTCATTACAATGTAAATCACATAGTGATGTGAACTAGATTATTGACTCTAGTGCAAGTGGGAGACTGTTGGAAATATGCCCTAGAGGCAATAATAAATTGGTTATTATTATATTTCCTTGTTCATGATAATCGTTTATTATCCATGCTATAATTGTATTGATTGGAAACTCAAATACATGTGTGGGTACATAGACAACACTGTGTCCCTAGTAAGCCTCTAGTTGACTAGCTCGTTGATCAAAGATGGTTAAGGTTTCCTAGCCATTGACATGAGATGTCATTTGATAACGGGATCACATCATTAGGAGAATGATGTGATGGACAAGACCCAAACTATAAACGTAGCATATGATCGTGTCAGTTTATTGCTATTGTTTTCTGCATGTCAAGTATCTGTTCCTATGACCATGAGATCATGCAACTCCCTGACATCGGAGGAGTACCTTGTGTGTATCAAACGTCGCAACGTAACTGGGTGACTATAAAGGTGCTCTACAGGTATCTCCGAGGGTGTCTGTTGGGTTGGCATGGATCAAGACTGGGATTTGTTACTCCGTACGACGGAGAGGTATCTCAGGGCCCACTCGGTAATACAACATCACAATGAGCCTTGCAAGCAATGTGACTAAAGTGTTAGCCACGAGATCTTGTATTACGGAAGGAGTAAAGAGACTTGTCAGTAACGAGATTGAACTAGGTATAGAGATACCGACGATCGAATCTCGGGCAAGCAACATACCGAAGAACAAAGGGAACAGCATACGGGATTAACTGAATCCTTGACATAGAGGTTCGACCGATAAAGATCTTCGTAGAACATGTAGGAGCCAATATGGGCATCCAGGTCCCGCTATTGGTTATTGATCGTAGAGGTGTCTCGGTTATGTCTACATAGTTCTCGAACTCGCAGGGTCTACACACTTAACGTTTGGTGACGATTAGTATAGTTGAGTTATTTTGTTGGTGACCGAAGGTTGTTCGGAGTCCCGGATAAGATCCCGGACATGACGAGGGTCTCCGGAAGAGTCCGGAGGTAAAGATTGATATATGTGTGATAATAGTGTTTTGATCTCCGGAAAGGTTCCGGAATTCACCGGAAGGGGTTCCGGGTGTTTACCGAAGTGTTCGGGTGCAGCAACACTTTATATGAGCCAAAGGGGTAAAGCTCACGAGGTATTGGAAAGTGCAAAAGGAAGTTTTGCTACTGCCTTAAGCGGTACTACCGCTGGTAAAGGCAGTACTACCGCGTAAGCGGTACTACCGCTTGTTGGAAGCGGTACTACCGCCCAAGCGGTACTACCGCTTGTGTGAAGCGGTACTACCGCTCAAGCGGTACTACCGCTTGTGTGAAGCGGTACTACCGCTTGTGCGCGGTACTGCAGGGATCCGAGTTGGACTCTTTCCCTGCGGGCCAAACCGACCTTGTGCGGGCAAAACCGACTTGGAGGAGGCTTTTACTCCAAGTTTAGACCCCAAGGCTCAACATATAAATAGAGGGGCAGGGCTAGCACACGGGACACATCAAGATTTCCCAAGCCATGTGTCGGCAACCCTAACCCGTCATAATCTCCGTAGTGCTTGGCGAAGCCCTGCAGAGATTGTTCCTCACCAACATCACCACGCCGTCGTGCTGCCGGAACTCATCTACTACTTCATCATCGCTCGCTGGATCGAGGAGGTGAAGGCGTCATCAAGCCGTACGTGTGTTGAACGCGGAGGTGCCATCCGTTCGGCACTAGTTCGTGATCGGATCGAGGGACGACTTGCGATTTGGATCGCGGAGACGTTCGACTACATCAACCGCGTTTCTTAACGCTTCCGCTTAGCGATCTACAAGGGTATGTAGATTCACTCTCCCTCTCGTAGATGCTCATCACCATGGATAGATCTTGTGTGTGCGTAGGAAAAATTTTGTTTCCCATGCAACGTTCCCCAACAATACGTGAGGTACAATGTAAGGTGAAGTAAAACATGGTGGACATGGCTTCATGACAACACTGGCGGAGAAGATGTCTGGGGCGGCAGATGACATGTTATAGAAGATGTTGAGGGCGGCGGTAGAGAAAATCGCCAAATGGGGTGTCTCGGTGCCAACGAGAAGGAGGCCGATGGGTTCCCGTTGAGCAATGCGATGCTGCAACGACAACATATTGGGTTCCATTTTCGTTCGGAGAAGAACTAATAAATATTTGCTGCTTATAATGATACAAGTTCATGTTCCTAAATGCAGTATTATCTTCGATGTATATGGATTGAACAAAACATAAGCCCAAGTGGAATGTCAAGCCTTAATTTGTACTCCCTCCGTTCCTAAATATAAGTCTTTTTAGAGATTTTACTATGAACAACATACGGATGTATATAGACATATTTTAGAATGTAGGTTTATTCATTTTGCTCCGTATGTAGTCCGTAGTGGAATCTCTAGAAGGACTTATATTTAGGAACGGAGGGAGTACTAATAAATGATATATGTTTACTATATATGTAGAATAAGATTTTTTTTTGTTCCATGGAGAATCTCCGAGATGAGTGGTACTATTTATAAACAAAAAATATATAAGGGTTACATGCATGCAGTTTACATGGGGCTATCTATTGTTAGAGATCCAAAAAGGTCAAAGTGTGCACAATGGTCGTGGAAGTGGTTGATAAATGATATCTTGTTATTCATTATTGTTGAACGTATGTTATCACATTCAATGAGATTTCCTAATACTCCCTCTGTAAAGAAATATAAGAGCGTCTAGATCACTAATTTAGTGATCTAAATGCTCTTATATTTAGTGATCTAAACGCTCTTATATTCCTTTATGGAGGGAGTAGTTGATTGTTGTGTTTCTAATTAAAGCACACTATGTGACTATCTTCGAGTAAGTGTTGTTTTATCAAGCTATTGCCCTTGCACCCGAGATAAGGGGATGTTAAAAAGAAGATGTGGATTATAAATACTTTACTATTTAGATATCATATATGTAAACATCAAGTAATTATAAGTGTCATTTACGATCACCAGTGATCATAGTAGACGACTCTTTCATGTATGTTGAATGTGGCTAGAGGGGCCTCAATCCTTTTGAGCCAAGAAAAATAGATGAGGTATGTCCAAAATTTTGTAAGCTATGAATACTAGATGGGTAAGGTTGAAATATTTTGTGTTGCCATGGTTCCTAAATGGTAGGGGTAAGCCTTTTGCCGCAATAGGTCCTAACTGGTAACATGTCTGGTTCCAAGTGCCTAATTTGACAAGAAGTAGTTTGCCAGGCAATTACATAATGCACTCAACTTTTTGGTAGTAGTATCTTGTAACTTTTGTTTAAAGGGAACAAAATTCTCCATGTGTTGTTTTTAATTAATTAATAATAACAATGGACATGCTTCGTGAGACGATGGGCGTTAAGCATAAAAAGGCATTCAAGTGCTATGTATCATTTGTACTTTAGTGCACAATGAAGAGTTCTATGTTTTTGTACCAGTTTACTTTTTATTTTGTGCATTGGATCTAACAAGTCTTTCTATGTATACATCATCGAATTACAATTTGCTTTATCGAAATACATTGCAATTAAAGTTTTTTTAAAGTGGATTTAAATTATTTTACGTCTATGACTATCCATCTTTTCTATACATGTAAAATTTGACATGCATTATGTTACATATGCAACTAGAGTATTTAAAAACACATGCTACCGGTTAAAACTTTTAAAAAGCTCTTGGCAACGCACGGGCATTTTCCTAGTATTAAAGGGAGGAGTGTTTCTCCATTTTTTTCGTCCCAAAAGTGTTTTGTACGTCGTCAGTTTTAAAAATAGAAAAAAAGAGCAAACACAGACTCGAACCGTGGTCTCCTGAAAACAGGACACGATGCACAGCCAACAGGCCAGCATACGGTATTTGACAAACTAAGGGAAGTTTCCCTCTTACTCGGGCCAGCAGTAGCTCGCCTCGCTACAGGCCACAGGTTTGTGGGCTGGCCCATCCGAAAGTAAGACGTCTCACATTTTTTTTCTTATGTTTGCACTTATTGTTTCTATTTTTATTTTGTTTTTATGTTTTCACAGCATTCATTACACTTTAAAAAATGTAAATCATGTATTTGATAAATGTTAAACAAGTATAGAAAATGATGTATGTACAAGAACAATGTACAATGTGTATGAAATAATAATGATCAAAACATGTATTTCAAGAAAATATTAATCATGTATTTAAATAATGCTAAACATGTATAAAAAAAAATGTTGCAGATGTATATGAAAATAGTATAATATGTATGAAAAAAGTGTACATAAAAACATATGTTTCCTGAAGTGTTAACCATGTATTTGTTTTCAAGTTAACCTGTATAATTTTCTGTACTCCTGGGTGTATGTACTCCCATCCTTAATATACCTCGTATACCTATTGATTATACCTCTTTATCATTCTCAATATACTTCATTAAATATTTTAAGATACCTCAATACAAGTTTTGTTTAAAAAACATCAGTTGCGACGTACTTTTTGCAATATACCTTTTTCACACATAAACAAATCAGTATATACGTAAACCTTTAGAAATATGTAGACTCACATGAATTTTTTCATGAAACTCATTTTAAGGTATCTAGTAATTATTAATGAAGTAAGTATTTTAAGATACCTCAATATACTTCATTAAATATTTTAAGATACCTCAATACAAGTTTTGTTTAAAAAACATCAGTTGCGACGTACTTTTTGCAATATACCTTTTTCACACATAAACAAATCAGTATATACGTAAACCTTTAAAAATATGTAGACTCACATGAATTTTTTCATGAAACTTATTTTAAGGTATCTAGTAATTATTAATGAATCCACCCCCGAAGCCCCACGTTCCCCACCTCTCCCCGGTTCCAGCCGCCGCCATCCCCGCCGCCACGCGCCTCCCCCTCCTCCCACCGGCCGGCGCCCCCCCCCCCCCCCCCCCCCCCCCCCACTCCTCTGAACGGCCGGCGCGCCTCCACCTTCATCCCATCTTCCCAGGCGTGCTGTCGCCGGGCCATGGATCCCGAGCGCCGCCGCCGGGCGCTGGATCCCACGCGCTGCCGCCGCCTCCCGAGACCACAACGCGCCACCTGGTGTCCCCCGCCGGAGACCCCCTGCTTCCTTCCTCCCCGCGTCGGGCGGGTGGTGCAGCACCGGAGCGCCGTCGGGCACAGCCGAACACCCCTCATGCCTCCTTCCTCCGCAGGGCTCCTCTTTCGGCGACGCCCCGTCCCAGCATCCAGCCACGCGAAGCCGCCTCCAGGCGACGCGCCGGCGATGTGGCTGGCGGCGCGCCTGCCCAGTCACTGTGCGAAGGGCCATACGCACATCCCCACGGGACGTCGTCCACTTCTCCACCACGTGGGAGTGCCGCTCCAAATCTGCGCCAGAGTCATGGCGTCCTCCGCGACCCAGTCGTCCCGCCCTTGCCGTCAGCTGAGGCTACTGGCTCGACTTCGCGCATAGATGCAAGCTAGCCATGGGTTGCCATCCTTGGATCTTGACCTGCATGGGCATCTCTTGCCGGCCTTCAATGGCGCATGTCATCGACCTTCCCCCGGCATCTCTGACTGCAGCCGCGCATGGCACTCCGTGGCTTCCCTGACCATGGGTCAACCGCCCGCTCATCTCCTACCTTCCGGATGTGCGCCAGGAGCACGAGCACATGTGTGCTTGTATCCATCCTGGTAAGTTCGGCCGGTGAGCCTGGGCAGTCCGACGGCACATGCATGCTTGTATCAGTTCGCGTCCACAGGGTGTCCCTAGTGGTGTTGGCGTGCACACGATAGCCACATGCAGTGTGAGGAGAAGCCAAGCTACAAGCAGAAAACACTATCTTAACACGTTTGTGCACGCAAGAGAAACACACTGAGAAAAGTGGTCTGGTGGCTCTCGTCAGTGTTATGGTGCAGCCGTGGCAGCAGCAACGGCAAACGACACCGCGATGCGACGCTCTTGGTGCTCCACTAACTCTGCTAACTTGCTTGCTGCGGTGCCACTACTTCTGCGGATATGTACTAAGGACACTACCCCATCTCTATCTTCTCAAGTGGTTCTTGTTTGACAAATTGGAGGTACATGCCGCTCTGAAAATCTACATCGTTCGTGTTGTTGTTCTTCAGAAGTTCAGATAACTAGGCTGTTGACTATGTAAAAAAATGACGACGGTGACCACCGGTGCACTCGCAGCCGCGTTTGGACTGCAGCGACGACCGAATCAGACCTTCCCCGGCATCAGCAATCTTCCTTCTCTTCCTGTTCATCAACGCGCGCCGCCGTCCACTTGTGACGCTCCAGGTGGAGAGTTAAAAGATAAACAGTATTGTACAGGAGAAGTTCATGTATTACTGCTCATGGGAAAGTTCATCTAAGTTCTCACAAAAAAGTTTGTTTTGTTTAAAGTATAGACAAAGTTCGATTGTTTACAAAACATCTACGTCTTTTCCCTATGCCTATGACACTGAAACCTTTTTCATTTTAGGTGAGCCAAATTTTTTTGTGGATGTGCTGTGCATGTGCTTGTGCGTAGTACACTGAATAGAAAAAAAACTATTATGGGTGCCCTCTAAATGTTTGTCCTATTGCTTATGAGAATTGACCCCAATTTTCCTATTGTTTTTGCAGACCTTGGATTCAAGAGAAAATGTGTATTAAAAAGGTGTTATTTCGAAAGTTCAGGTGTAACGAACATCGAAGTTCAAACCAAAAAATGTAAACAAAAAAAATCATGGAACTCAAAGAATAAAAACTATGGAGTTTCATGAAAAAAATTAATAGCACGCGAAGTTCATGTTTCAGAAATTCTAAAGTTCACATGTACTACGTATAGAAGAAAAATCATCAAATGAAAAAAGGGACCGCCTAGGCCATTTCACCGAAAAGCAAAAAATGCATAAAATGTCGTGACAAAATTCTATAAGAAGTTCAAATTTAAAAACCGAAGCAGGTCAACGTTAAAAAAAATGAAGTTTTTAATATCTAAAAGACAAATTTGGAAGTTCAAAAAATTTGAGCAAGAAGTTCAACATAAAAGTACTTCAAAAATCTTTATAACGGATTTTCCCCGTTTGTACAAAAATTAGAGAAGTTCAAATTAAAAAGAGGAGCATTTCAAAAGATTGTATAAAAAATGATTTTCCCCATTCTGTAAAAACTAGAAGTTCAAATTAAAATAACGGCATGGTATCATTGTTTATATAAAAAAGCATTTTCCCGGCCACTAACCAATAAAACTAAGAAGTTCAAATTTAAAAAATGGTGAAGTTCGATGTCTATAAAAAATTCGGATTTTTCACATTATTAAAAAAATAAAACCAAGAAGTTCAAAATTTTAAAACAAAGAAGTTCAAAAAACTCAATTTTCTTCGTTACTAAAGAATAAAACTAAGAAGTTCAAAAAACTCAATTTTCTTCATTTGTGCAACTCCGATGAACGGGTGAGAAATTACGAACAAAAATACGTGGTAGAAGTTCAAAGTGAAAACACCGGGAAGTTCAACTACTACACGGAATGCATTTCAAATGAGAATAAAATGAATAAAAAACTAAAAGCCTAAAAGATTTGTTGCAAGAAGTTCACGTGCTCCTCCCGGTGCAGTTCGAGATCTCTAGTGCGAGTATGCTAAAAGACAAATGGGTGAGAAATTACAAACAAAAATACGCGACAGAAGTTCAACGTGGAAACAACAGGAAGTTCAGCTACTACGCTAAATGAATTTCGGATGAAAATCTTTTAAACCGTCGCGAGTATGAAAAAAATGATCAAGACGGAAAAGTTGCGTGTTTACAGCAGCTTTCCATCGGTATAACACTTGCTCAATTTCGGTGAGTGGATGGAGAGCTACGAGAAAAAAACAGTACGTGAAGAGACAGAGTGAAGTTCAGGTAGACGTGCCGATGAAGTTCAAGTTCTTCACGCGGTGCATTTTCGAAGACCCTGTTTCGCGATAAAAGGCAGAACGCATCATCTCGCCGTTTTCGAAATTGCGTGAAAAAGGCTAGGAATTAGAGAAAACCATCTACATGAAAAAGTTGCGCATTTTCCGTAGCTTTTCAACGGTATATTATTTGCCCCATTCCGATAAAATTTCTAGAAATTACGGCCAAAATACGTTTTGAGTCATTTTCAAAATTGACTTAAAACCGTAAAGAATTGGAAAAAACAATCCACATATAGAAGTTTTGCATTTCTTCAAGCTTTCCAACGCCATATCATTTGCCTCATTCCGACGAACCGTTGAGAAAATAACGTGAAAATACTCACTCGGTACAGATTCAGCCATTTTCTAAATTACTTTTGAACCGTTCATAGTTAGAACAAACTTTTTATATGGAAAGATGCGCATTTTCATAAGCTTTCCAACGCCATATCATATGCGTCGATAGGACTAGCCGTTTTGAAACTAACCCCGAAATACGAACCCGGCTATTCAGTTTCAGAAATTCCGCCATTTTTGAAATTCCTTTTTAACCGTAGGGAATTTGGAAAAACGTTCAACATGTGAAATGAGCGGATTTGCAGCAGCTATCCAACGCCATCTCAGTTGCCTCATTCCGATGAACGGTTTAGAAATAGCATCGAAAATATGATTCATGTTTTTTTGTATGAAGAAAAACGGTTTTCAAAACTGCTCTTAAACCGTGTACATTTTGCTAAAAATTCAACCAATGCTGTTATACTGGTGTCCATAGCTTTCAAACGGTATATTGCAAGACCCATTTGGGCACTTTGCCTGAAGTTCAACCTAGCACTCGGGAAAGTTCAGGTCGAACAACTCAGGCAGTAAAATTGCAGCAGAAGCAAGTTCATCACATCCCCGAGAGCAAATCCGCCAACGAGCGAGATTCCTATTTAAAACGGGCATTTAGTTGCTAAATACCGTTCCCAGATTACACTTACATCACATAGAACACGACTGACCAGAAAAATTCTCGCGGGAAGACACGGTTGCGAAGATAGCCCGAAGGTCGGGTTCCTACAGAGGGAAGTTCAGGTGTGTGTAACTCAGGAAGTGCAACCCGTGATCAGAGTAATATTCTGATCCCGTGATCAGAATAGTGTTTATATATATATATATATATATATATATATATATATATATATATATATATATATATATATATATATATATATATATTATCAAAGGTACTAATCATATATCATAAAAAAGTTTAACCATGTATAAAAATATGTGGAATTGTATATTAAAAAATGTAGGCATGTGACGAAACAAATTAGACATAAAACATTTATTCTTTATTTATCTATTTGAAAAATGTTAAACATGTATACAAAAGTGTTCTTGATATGTACTATTAGATTAAGGGAATGGGAATTTAGAGGAGGGAATTTTTCGAAGGATTAGGCTTGGGAAGTTCATTATTAATCTCAATCCCATGTTGGGTATGTGTCAGGAATTAGCGGCGGGAGTTTGACAGGAAGATATGTTTCCATAGTTGATTCGTGTGTTTTGACGTGGGCACAAAATACATAACCACTCTACCGTGGAACGTGGACAACTAATTCCCTGTCTCATCTGAATTACCAACGGTCTCCCTGGGAAGAAAACTGTGGGAGTTTGACATACGGACTCCCTTTCCCCTTCCTACCTGAAATCCCATGTCTTCCAATCAATCAATGGATGATAAGTCCGGTCTGACCTAAACTCCCAATCCCAGCCACCATCTCCTCTGAAACTATAGCCAGAACACACCAGCTCTCGCGACCGGCTCGCCCCCCGCGCGGGCGACCGGCCGCGCCCCCTCCCTCCTCCCAGCGGTTGTTGGAAATATGCCCTAGAGGCAATAATAAAATGGTTATTATTATATTTCCTTGTTCATGTTAATTGTCTATTGTTCATGCTATAATTGTATTAACCGGAAACCGTAATACATGTGTGAATACATAGACCGCACCATGTCCCTAGTGAGCCTCTAGTTGACTAGCTCGTTGATCAATAGATGGTCATGGTTTCCTGACCATGGACATTGGATGTCGTTGATAACGGGATCACATCATTAGGAGAATGATGTGATGGACAAGGCCCAATCCTAAGCATAGCACAAGATCGTGTAGTTCGTCTGCTAGAGTTTTTCTAATGTCAAGTATCATTCCCTTAGACCATGAGATTGTGCAACTCCCGGATACCGTAGGAATGCTTTGGGTGTATCAAACGTCACAACGTAACTGGGTGACTATAAAGGTGCACTACAGGTATCTCCGAAAGTGTCTGTTGGGTTGGCACGAATCGAGACTGGGATTTGTCACTCCGTGTGACGGAGAGGTATCTCTGGGCCCACTCGGTAATACATCATCATAATGAGCTCAATGTGACTAAGGAGTTAGTCACGGGATCATGTGTTACGGAACGAGTAAAGAGACTTGCCGGTAACGATATTGAACAAGGTATAGGGATACCGACGATCGAATCTCGGTCAAGTAACATACCGATGGACAAAGGGAATTGTATACGGGATTAATTGGATCCCCGACATCGTGGTTCATCCGATGATATCATCGTGGAACATGTGGGAGCCAATATGGGTATCCACATCCCGCTATTGGTTATTGGCCGGAGAGGTGTCTCGGTCATGTTTGCATGGTTCCCGAACCCGTAGGGTCTACACACTTAAGGTTCGGTGACGCTAAAGTAGTAATGGGAGATACACGTTGGTGACCAAAGGTTGTTTGGAGTCCCGGATGAGATCCCGGACGTCACGAGGAGTTCCGGAATGGTCCGGAGGTAAATATTTATATATGGGAAGTCCTATTTTGGCCACCGGAAAATGTTCGGGATTTTTCGGTATTGTACCGGGAAGGTTCTAGAAGGTTCCGGAGTGGGGACCACCTGCATGGGGGGACCCACATGAACGTGGGTAGTGGGGGCAAGGCCCCACACCCCTGGTCAAGGCGCTCCAAGATCCCCCCTTAGAAGGAATAAGATCATATCCCGAAGGGATAAGATCAAGATCCCTAAAAAGGGGGGATAACAATCGGTGGGGAAGGGAAAGGATGGGATTTCTTTCCTCCCACCTTTGCCAATGCCCCAATGGACTTGGAGGGCAAGAAACCAGCCCCCTCCACCCCTATATATAGTGAGGAGGTGCATGGGAGTTGCATCCCTTGCCCCTGGCGCAGCCCTCCCCCTCCTACACCTCCTCCTCCTCCGTAGTGCTTAGCGAAGCTCTGCCGGAGAATCACGAGCTCCACCGCCACCACGCCGTCGTGCTGCCGGAGATCTCCCTCAACTTCTCTTCCCCCCTTGCTGGATCAAGAAGGAGGAGACGTCCCCGGGCTGTACGTGTGTTGAACGCGGAGGCGCCGTCCGTTCGGCGCTTGGATCGGATCTTCCGCGATTTGAATCGCCGCGAGTACGACTCCATCAACCGCGTTCTTTGCAACGCTTCCGCTTAGCGATCTTCAAGGGTATGAAGATGCACTCCCTCTCTCTCGTTGCTAACATCTCCTAGATTGATCTTGGTGACACGTAGGATTTTTTTTGAATTATTACTACGTTTCCCAACAGTGGCATCATGAGCTAGGTCTATAAGTAGATTCTATGCACGAGTAGAACAGAAGTAGTTGTGGGCGATGATTTGGTCAATTTGCTTGCCGTTACTAGTCGTATCTTGATTCGGCGGCATTGTGGGATGAAGCGGCCCGGACCGACTTTACACGTACGCTTACGTGAGACTGGTTCCACCGCCTGACATGCACTTGTTGCATAAGGTGGCTAGCGGGTGTCTGTCTCTCCCACTTTAGTCGGATCAGATTCGATGAAGAGGGTCCTTATGAAGGGTAAATAGCAATTGGCATATCACCGTTGTGGCTTTTGCGTAGGTAAGAAACGTTCTTGCTAGAAACCCATAGCAGTCAGGTAAAACTTGCAACAACAATTAGAGGACGTCTAACTTGTTTTTGCAGGGTATGCTATGTGATGTGATATGGCCAAAAGGATGTGATGAAATATATGTGATGTATGAGATTGATCATGTTCTTGTAATAGGAATCACGACTTGCATGTCGATGGGTATGACAACCGGCAGGAGCCATAGGAGTTGTCTTAATTTATTGTATGACCTGCGTGTCAAGAAAAAACGCCATGTAATTACTTTACTTTATTGCTAACCGTTAGCCATAGTAGTAGAAGTAATAGTTGGCGAGACAACTTCATGAAGACACGATGATGGAGATCATGGTGTCGTGCCGGTGACGATGGTGATCATGCCGCGCCCCGAAGATGGAGATCAAAGGCGCAAGATGATATTGGCCATATCATGTCACTTTATGATTTGCATGTGATGTTTATCATGTTTTTACATCTTATTGCTTAGAACGACGGTAGCATAAATAAGATGATCCCTCACCAAAATTTCAAGAAATGTGTTCCCCCTAAGTGTGCACCGTTGCGAAGGATCGTTGTTTCGAAGCACCACGTGATGATCGGGTGTGACAGATTCTAACGTTCGCATACAACGGGTGTAAGCCAGATTTACACACGCGAAACACTTAGGTTGACTTGACGAGCCTAGCATGTACAGACATGGCCTCGGAACACAAGAGACCGAAAGGTCGAACATGAGTCGTATAGTAGATGCGATCAACATGGAGATGTTCACCATTGATGACTAGTCCGTCTCACGTGATGATCGGACACGGCCTAGTCGATATGGATCATGTATCACTTAGATGACTAGAGGGATGTCTATCTGAGTGGGAGTTCATTAAATAATTTGATTAGATGAACTTAATTATCATGAACTTAGTCTAAAATTGTCTTTACAATCTATCTTGTAGATCCAATGGCCCACGCTAATGTTGCCCTCAACTTCAACGCGTTCCTAGAGAAAACCAAGCTGAAAGACGATCGAAGCAACTATACGGACTGGGTCCGTAACTTGAGGATCATCCTCATAGCTTCCAAGAAAGCATATGTCCTTGATGCACCGCTAGGTGACGCACCCATTTCCCAGCAACTCAAGACGTTATGAACGCCTGGCAGTCGCGTAGTGATGATTACTCCCTGGTTCAGTGCGGCATGCTTTACAGCTTAGAACCGGGGCTCCAAAAGCGTTTTGAGCAACACGGAGCATATGAGATGTTCCAAGAGCTGAGAATGGTTTTCCAAGCTCATGCCCGGGTCGAGAGATATGAAGTCTCCGACAAGTTCTTCAGTTGTAAGATGGAGGAAAATAGTTCTGTCAGCGAGCACATACTCAAAATGTCTAGGTTGCACAACCGCTTGTCTCAGCTGGGAGTTAATCTTCCGGGTGACTCGGTTATTGACAGAATCCTCCAGTCGTTTCCACCTAGCTACAAGAGCTTTGTGATGAACTTCAATATGCAAGGGATGGAGAAGTCCATTCCTGAGTTATATTCGATGCTGAAATCAGCGGAGGTGGAGATCAAAAAGGAACATCAAGTGTTGATGGTGAATAAGACCACCAGTTTCAAGAAAGGCAAGGGTAAGAAGAACTTCAAGAAGAACGGCAAAGCAGTTGCCGCGCTCGGTAAATCAGTTTCCGGGAAGAAGCCCAAGAATGGACCCAAGCCTGAGACTGAGTGCTTTTATTGCAAGGGAACCGGTCACTGTAAGCGGAACTGCCCCAAGTACTTAGCGGAAAAGAAGGCCGGCAACGTCAAAGGTATATATGATATACATGTTATTGATGTGTACCTTACCAGCGCTCGTAGTAGCTCCTGGGTATTTGATACCGGTGCGGTTGCTCACATTTGTAACTCAAAACAGGAGCTGTAGAATAAGCGGAGACTGGCGAAGGACGAGGTGACGATGCGCGTCGGGAATGGTTCCAAGGTCGATGTGATCGCCGTCAGCACGCTACCTCTACATCTACCTTCGTGATTAGTTTTAAACCTCAATAATTGTTATTTAGTACCAGCTTTGAGCATGAACATTGTATCTGGATCTCGTTTGATGCGAGATGGCTACTCATTTAAATCCGAGAATAATGGTTGTTCTATTTATATGAGAGATATGTTTTATGGTCATGCCCCGCTGGTCAATGGTTTATTTTTATTGAATCTCGAACGTGATGTTACACATATTCATAGTGTGAATACCAAACGATGTAAGGTTGATAATGATAGTCCCACATACTTGTGGCACTGCCGCCTTGGTCATATTGGTGTCAAACGCATGAAGAAACTCCATGCAGATGGACTTTTGGAGTCTCTTGATTATGAATCATTTGACACGTGCGAACCATGCCTCATGGGCAAGATGACTAAGACTCCGTTCTCCGGAACAATGGAGCGAGCAACCAACTTGTTGGAAATAATACATACCGATGTATGCGGTCCAATGAGCGTTGAGGCTCGCGGTGGCTATCGTTATGTTCTCACCCTCACTGATGACTTAAGCAGATATGTGTATGTCTACTTAATGAAACACAAGTCTGAGACCTTTGAAAAGTTCAAGGAATTTTAGAGTGAGGTAGAGAATCAGCGTGACAAGAAAATAAAGTTCTTACGATCTGATCGTGGAGGAGAATATTTGAGTCACGAGTTTGGCACGCACTTAAGGAAATGTGGAATTGTTTCACAACTCACGCCGCCTGGCACACCTCAGCGTAATGGTGTGTCCGAACGTCGTAATCGCACTCTATTGGATATGGTGCGATCTAGGATGTCTCTTACTGATTTACCGCTATCATTTTGGGGACATGCATTAGAGACTGCCGCATTCACTTTAAATAGGGCACCGTCTAAATCCGTTGAGACGACACCGTATGAATTATGGTTTGGGAAGAAACCTAAGCTGTCGTTTCTAAAAGTTTGGGGATGCGATGCTTATGTCAAGAAACTTCAACCTGAAAAGCTCGAACCCAAATCAGAAAAGTGTGTCTTCATAGGATACCCTAAGGAAACTATTGGGTATACCTTTTACCTCAGATCCGAAGGCAAGATCTTTGTTGCCAAGAATGGATCCTTTCTAGAGAAAGATTTTCTCTCGAAAGAAGTAAGTGGGAGGAAAGTAGAACTTGATGAGGTAATTGTACCCCCTCTCGAACCGGAGAGTAGCGCAGCGCAGGAAAATGTTTCTGTGGTGCCTGCACCGACTAGAGAGGAAGTTAATGATGATGATCATGAAACTTCGGATCAAGTTACTACTGAACTTCGTAGGTCCACGAGGACACGTTCCGCACCATAGTGGTACGGCAACCCTGTCCTGGAAATCATGTTGTTAGACAACGGTGAACCTTCGAACTATGAAGAAGCCATGGCGGGCCCGGATTCCAACAAATGGCTTGAAGCCATGAAATCCGAGATAGGATTCATGTATGAGAACAAAGTATGGACTTTGGTGGACTTGCCCGATGATCGGAAGCCATAGAAAATAAATGGATCTTTAAGACGAAGACTGGCGCGGATGGTAATGTGACCGTCTATAAGGCTCGACTTGTCGCTAAGGGTTATCGACAAGTTCAAGGAGTTGACTACGATGAGACTTTCTCACCCGTAGCGATGCTGAAGTCCGTCCGAATCATGTTAGCAGTTGCCGCATTTTATGATTATGAGATCTGGCAAATGGACGTCAAAACGGCATTCCTTAACGGTTTCCTTAAGGAAGAATTGTATATGATGCAACCGGAAGGTTTTGTCGATCCTAAGAATGCTGACAAGGTATGCAAGCTCCAGCGCTCCATCTATGGGCTGGTGCAAGCATCTCGGAGTTGGAACATTCGCTTTGATAAGGTGATCAAAGCGTTTGGGTTTATACAGACTTATGGAGAAGCCTGTATTTACAAGAAAGTGAGTGGGAGCTCTGTAGCATTTCTAATTTTATATGTGGATGACATATTGTTGATGGGAAATGATATATAACTTTTGGAAAGCATAAAAAGGCCTACTTGAATAAGTGTTTTTCAATGAAGGACCTTGGAGAAGCTGCTTACATATTAGGCATCAACATCTATAGAGCTAGATCGAGACGCCTCATTGGTCTTTCACAAAGCACATACCTTGACAAGATATTGAAGAAGTTCAATATGGATCAGTCCAAGAAGGGGTTCTTGCCTGTATTGCAAGGTGTGAGATTGAGCACAGCTCAATGCCCGACCTCGGCAGAAGATAGAGAAAAGATGAGTGTCATCCCCTATGCCTCAGCCATAGGCTCTATTATGTATGCCATGCTGTGTACCAGACCTGATGTGAACCTTGCCATAAGTTTGGTAGGGAGGTACCAAAGTGATCCCGGAATGGAACACTGGACAGCGGTCAATAATATCCTTAAGTACCTGAAAAGGACTAAGGATATGTTTCTCGTTTATGGAGGTGCCGAAGAACTCGTCGTAAAGGGTTACGTCGATGCTAGCTTCGACACAGATCCGGATGACTCCAAGTCACAAACCGGATACGTGTATATTTTGAATGGTGGGGCAGTCAGGTGGTGCAGCTGCAAGCAAAGCGTCGTGGCGGCATCTACATGTGAAGCGGAGTACATAGCTGCTTCGGAAGCAGCGCAGGAAGGAGTCTGGATGAAGGAGTTCATCACCGACCTAGGAGTGATTCCCAATGCATCGGGCCCGATGACTCTCTTCTCTGACAACACTGGAGCTATTGCCATTGCCAAGGATCCCAGGTTTCACAAGAAGACCAAGCACATCAAGCGCCGCTTCAACTCCATTCGTGGTTACATTCAGGATGGAGATATAGATATTTGTAAAGTACATACGGATCTAAATGTCGCAGATCCGTTGACTAAACCTCTTTCACGAGCGAAACATGATCAGCACCAGAACTCTATGGGTGTTCGATTCATCACAATGTAACTAGATTATTGACTCTAGTGCAAGTGGAAGACTGTTGGAAATATGCCCTAGAGGCAATAATAAAATGGTTATTATTATATTTCCTTGTTCATGTTAATTGTCTATTGTTCATGCTATAATTGTATTAACCAGAAACCGTAATACATGTGTGAATACATAGACCACACCATGTCCCTAGTGAGCCTCTAGTTGACTAGCTCGTTGATCAATAGATGGTCATGGTTTCCTGGCCATGGACATTGGATGTCGTTGATAACGGGATCACATCATTAGGAGAATGATGTGATGGACAAGACCCAATCCTAAGCATAGCACAAGATCGTGTAGTTCGTCTACTAGAGCTTTTCTAATGTCAAGTATCATTTCCTTAGACCATGAGATTGTGCAAATCCGGATACCGTAGGAATGCTTTGGGTGTATCAAACGTCACAACGTAACTGGGTGACTATAAAGGTGCACTACAGGTATCTCCGAAAGTGTCTGTTGGGTTGGCACGAATCGAGACTGGGATTTGTCACTCCGTGTGACGGAGAGGTATCTCTGGGCCCACTCGGTAATACATCATCATAATGAGCTCAATGTGACTAAGGAGTTAGTCACGGTATCATGTGTTACGGAACGAGTAAAGAGACTTGCCGGTAACGAGATTGAACAAGGTATAGGGATACCGACGATCGAATCTCGGGCAAGTAACATACCGATGGACAAAGGGAATTGTATACAGGATTAATTGGATCCCCGACATCGTGGTTCATCCGATGAGATCATCGTGGAACATGTGGGAGCCAATATGGGTATCCAGATCCCGCTATTGGTTATTGGCCGGAGAGGTGTCTCGGTCATGTCTGCATGGTTCCCGAACCCGTAGGGTCTACACACTTAAGGTTCGGTGACGCTAGAGTAGTAATGGGAGATATACGTTGGTGACCGAAGGTTGTTTGGAGTCCCAGATGAGATCCCGGACGTCACGAGGAGTTCCGGAATGGTCCGGAGGTAAAGATTTATATATGGGAAGTCCTATTTTGGCCACCGGAAAATGTTCGGGATTTTTCGGTATTGTACCGGGAAGGTTCTAAAAGGTTCCAGAGTGGGGCCGACCTGCATGGGGGGACCCACATGAACGTGGGTAGAGGGGGCAAGGCCCCACACCCCTGGTCAAGGCGCACCAAGATCCCCCCTTAGAAGGAATAAGATCATATCCCGAAGGGATAAGATCAAGATCCCTAAAAAGGGGGGATAACAATCGGTGGGGAAGGGAAAGGATGGGATTTCTTTCCTCCCACCTTTGCCAACGCCCCAATGGACTTGGAGGGCAAGAAACCAGCCCCCTCCACCCCTATATATAGTGAGGAGGCGCATGGGAGCTGCATCCCTTGCCCCTGGCGCAGCCCTCCCCCTTCTACACCTCCTCCTCCGTAGTAGTGCTTAGCGAAGCTCTGCCGGAGAACCACGAGCTCCACCGCCACCACGCCGTCGTGCTGCCGGAGCTCTCCCTCAACTTCTCCTCTCCCCTTGCTAGATCAAGAAGGAGGAGACGTCCCCGGGCTGTACGTGTGTTGAACGCGGAGGCGCCGTCCGTTCGGCGCTTGGATCGGATCTTCCGCGATTTGAATCGCCGCGAGTACGACTCCATCAACCGCGTTCTTTGCAACGCTTCCACTTAGCGATCTTCAAGGGTATGAAGATGCACTCCCTCTCTCTCGTTGCTAGCATCTCCTAGATTGATCTTGGTGACACGTAGGAATTTTTTTGAATTATTACTACGTTTCCAAACAGCGGTCCCTCCCTCCTCTCCTCCTCCGCCGTCGCCGGCGTGCGGCGCCGGGCTCGGCCCGGGGCGGCCCCGGCGGCGGCGGCCCGGGGCGATTCCCCTCCTGCTGCGGCTCCGGCGCGGGGCGGACGCGGCGCAGGTGGTGCTGTCAGGCGGCGGCGCTGTTGGCGGCGGGGTGTCGCGGTGGCGCGGGCTGGCGGCGCCCGCCAGGCCCAGATCTGGGCCCTTCGGGCCCCATCTGGGTCTGGGCGGGCCGGCGGCTGCTGGGCGGCGGCGTAGCTCTCGGGCGGCGGTGGCGGGGCGTCTGGATGGTAGTGGGTCGCGGCGAGGTTGCCGGCGTGCAGCAGCGCGGCGACCAGAGCTTTGCGGGCCCGAGATGGGCCCGGCCGGGCCCGGGTGGCCTGGTATGCCTCGGCTGCTGCGTCCGGACGGCGGACTGCGGCGGCGCTGGGGGCACGAGTCCCTGCGCGGCTGCGGTGGAGGCGGTTCCCTCCCGTTCGGCTCCGGTGTCTCCACCCTTGCCTTTGGATGCGCTTTGCCCCTGTCCTCTCGACCTCGTGGTGGTACTCACAGCTTGGCGGCGTGGTGGGGTCCAAGACCGTGGTGGCGCGTGCTTGTGGGCGGCAAGATGGTGGGATGGCTCCGGTTCGAGTGGGTGGCGGTGCTTGGAGATGCGGGAGAAATCCTTGCCGGTCTATCCGGCTCCGACGTGGTGACGCCTGTGGGTGCCGCCCTTCCTTCTTGAAGGGCGTCGGTGCTATCCATCCCCCGCTCCCCTCCGCGTGCCGGGGGAAACCCTAGGACTTGTCCGGGCAGCAGCGTCGTTGGCGTCGCATTCCTTGTTGGAGGTGTTGCTTGGTACGCGGCGATCCGGTGTCATGGTGTGTGGTGGGACGTAGTTGCTTGGCGCAGCGGTGGCGGATCCTCCGTGCTTGCCGAGCTGCCGTTGTTGGCATTTTTTTCTTCCTCTTTTTTTGTCTTTGGGCTTGATGTGTTGTTCGCCCCAGCAGTTACCCTGTGATCGGTGTTCGTTGCTTTATAATATAAAGCGGGGAGAAACCCTATTTCGGATCTCCTCTGAAACAAACACGCTGTTATGGTAGAGCCGGTTCGCCAGTCCACGTTTTTTTCCCGTTGCAACGCACGGGCTCTTTTGCTAGTAAATCCTAATATGGCGAGAACGGCTGAGGTGTCCCTTTTCTTTAATGTTGGTTCATTCAATCTCTGGCGGGCTTTCGATTGAAGGAAAAAATATGTTATTTTCGTATTATAATTTTCAATGTAATTTTCGTTATTTATATATTGGTCGTTCTGTGTCCAGCCTGTCCATTGAGATCTAGGATGTCCCTTTGAACTATTTTTCTAAAACAAAAAAAAGACCAAATCCTTAATACTAGTGCTATTCTTTTGCGTCTGTCTCATCTTCACCGTTGGATCTGCTCCATCTGGATTAGTGGTATACGCTAGGTTGGAGTGTGTCTTCGCTTCTATTTCTCCCTTCTTCCTCCGGCGAGAGCTAGCTAGGGTTACGGCCACCGGCGCATCCAGAGGTGGGAGGGATGGCGGAAGGTAGTTGGAAGCCAGTTATATGGATGCCTCGCAAAAGGCTCCGAGTCGACGCGTCTACCGAGGCTGAGGCGGAGGCGGTGGTGGGCGAGAGCTTCGAGTTCGCCTTGGACAACGAGGCCTTCTCCGACCGGGTGCTGCGGGTAGAGGTCGTCGGCAGCGAGGAGGAAAAAAGTGAGTGCAGGCCTATTTCGGGCTTTCAGTTCTGTTTGTTTCTTAGGGATTTTATTCTATTTCGAGCTGTTCTATATAATTAAAATGCAGCAGATCTGCAGTCATATGTTTGGATGTTCTAGCAGTCAGCACCCTTAGTAGCGTTGGTGTTCAAACTACATCATACCATTCAAATCGAGAATTGCCACCGCCCAACTAAAAGGATTTGGAACAATTTGTATGTGATAGTTCTGTAGGCTGGTGAGATGCATACTTTTTTGAGGGTGCTTATAGGTGATTCGTGTACCCTACCGGTATGCAGCACAACACTTCAGCCTTGGATTAAGGGATGATACATATATGGTGATCAATTTTTTCACATCTTTCAGAAGAAAAATGGACCGAGTGGAAATTTGCTTGATGGCTCGCATCGAATCTGCCAATCGTTATATCTCTAAATGTAACACCAAGAGGTCCAAAAAAAAAATACAATAACAGATTATGTACTATGAAATGTGTCACCGACTTGCTGAATGTATACTTGGAACTTGAAATGGTTGTTTCGTGCAATGAGGATGTGTGGACGGAGGGGCTCCCTGTCCCGCATTTGGATTCAACATTATTCTGTGCTTTGTTTTTGGTTCGCCTGCATTTCCGTCGTTTTTTCATTGAACATTTATTGTCTATATTAACATGCCGATAATCACTTACCTTTAAGTAGTACCAATACATGTGGACTGTGGTGCACACAGTATGTCACAGTCCATTGATCAAATAGGTAGGACCTGGTTGCCAGTTTCTTCGTTCGAGCAACATCCTGTTTACAGGCCAATCCTGGCAAGATAACATGCTACTGCTACTTGTTACTTTTGGAGGTATGAGATGCTATTTATAATTAGATAAAATAAGGAAGGTCCTGTTTTTCACTTTATTACATCGGGTGCAGTTATACAAAAACCTAATAAGATCCCTGGGGCAACGTTTATGATTACTATACCCACTGGCACGGGATCATGCTTATTATGACTTATGCAACCAAATTAGCATCAAGTTTTCGTGATGTTCAGCACTTTGCTGTATTTCTGAAGGTTGACTGAATGAATCCCCGCACATAGAGAACATGGTGCTTCAAATATTTTTGCATATTTCTCTGTATTTATCTGACCTAGCTATTTTGCAGGCGCTGATGGAAAAGGTATTGACTCCTCTTGTACCGTGGAGGGTACAACAGTTTTACGAGTCAATACCATACATGTTAGTTCGGTGATTCTTGCTGCAAAGAGTCCTTTCTTTCTCAAGGTAATTCTGATGACCTGAAATAGATTTGTTATATAGTCAGTGGACTTAGCTTTCTGATAAGCTTCATGCTTCTTAGCTTTTCTCAAATGGCATGAAAGAGTCTGATCAGAGACATGCAACACTTACAATTGCTGATTCAGGTAACAGTGTTCATTGTAGTACAATCTTCATCTTATAACTGATAATTCTAGTTTTCTATTGTTATTTTTTTATATTGTTGATTTTTTTATTTTAAAAGATGGCTACTTGAAGAAGTTAAAAGATAATTACCTCTTGTAGAGAGGTGGACTGCTTTGGAGTTTCCCGCCACACTTTTCTTTCATGATGAATTTGTTACTCCCATTTCCCCTATAGACCCTACGATGGATACTTGTTTTATTATTTGCGCACTATAGTTTTTCCCAACTGATTCTTGAAAGTCAATGGTCATACTACATACTCATCCATGCATAAAAGATAGCTATCGCTTTTCTTTTGTACTCTATTTTGAGACGGAGGTAGTACTTTTTTATTTAACTGATGCCGGTTGAGATTTATTGAACTGTTTCATTGGACCTTATGCCTCCTTTCCTTTCCTTTCATTTCTTACTTGGAACAGAGGAAAAGGCCTTCATGGCGCTTTTACACTTTATGTATACCGGAAAGTTGACACCAACAACTGAGTCCACTCTTTTGGTTGATATCTTGATGGCCGCGGACAAATTTGAGGTTGTTTCTTGCATGAAGCTTTGTAGTCAGGGGCTCATAGACCTGCCTATGACCCTAGAATCGGCAGTGAGGTGCCTATATCTCCCATGTACCATTCCATTGGCAGCAGCCATCACAGAGACAGCAAAGACCTTCCTTGCTGAAAGTTACAAGGAATTCCTGTCAACAAAGTAAGTGATCCCCGTTTGATTCAGATATCTCTTCTTTTCGAGGAAACATGTGGACATTGTTGTCATAAAGTCATTATCTTAAGGCATTGCATGGTTTCATCTCATTTCAGGTTCCAAGATGAACTGATGAAGGTCCCTCTCGCTGGAATTCGGGCCATCTTATCAAGGAATCGCCTTGGGATTGTATCTGAAGGAGCCGTGTATGAGTTCGTGCTTAGGTGGGCCTGTTCACAGTACTCTAATTCAGAAGAAAGACACAAGATTTTGAGTTCACGGTTACTTCCACTAGTGCCACAAGTGCTCAGTATGAACGATTCCATTCTAATTGATCACCCGTCTTGTGTAATTAACTTTACTATAAAGCGTGAGAAGTGCTACGGTCTCTTCCCGTTAGGATCGATGCGTTCGCTGCCGTTCCATTGCGCGGAGCGTTGCTTCTACCTCTCAGCACGCTGTAGGATGGCGGAGCAGCTCCGGATTTTTGGCATTTCAGTAAAGATGGTGGAAGACAAGGGGGCAGCAAGAGGAACAGTAAATTATACGATTAGGGTAAAGACAAGACCGTCGCTGAAGTTTGTGACCAAGCACAGCAGGAGCACCACCACCGATGGTGAACAACTTGTTGGATGCGGGGTTCCTTGGTCGGAGTTCATCGCTGATGACAACCCGTACTTCATCGATGACAAACTCCATCTGCAAGTTCGCGTGAAGATAACACCACAGACGTAGTGAATTAGTGATGCATGTACTACCCCGCAAGCTTTATGGTCCTCGCTTAAGTCCCTCTTTGTTTCTGTGAGCAAGGGGAAGCCCCTGTTATTATGAAACACGAAGAAACCTGAACCGGGCACTCGTTATTTGCTAGCATTTGCTCTGCTCTCTTTTGGTGACTGGAATTAATGTCTTGTGTAAATATCTTACCAGTCTTACCAGTTGCAAAACTGTTATGTATGCCCCGAAGGTTATGCTATCATCCTTGTAATCTAAGTTATGCTATAGTTTGTGTGCTCTATGGAAATATGAACTTTGGCAACATGTGCCCCTGGGACGAAATGCTGCTGTGTAGTATATGTCAATGTTCACAGATCTGGTGCTTTGCAGATGAAGAGAACCTGGTTGCAGTGATATGTTCAAAAGTTTACTCGGTTAGTCGAATGTCTAGTTTCTTTACCTGAAATGTTACTGTTGTCAGTAGGTTGCCCACTTGCCATTAAACCGCAACTGAAGCAAAGCTTCAGCTGAAAGTCACCTTCAAGATCCGTGTTTTTTGCGTATATTCTTCTGTTTGCTGTTCACCTTTTAGTATCTCAAGTACATGGTTGAAACTTGAAAGTGTTGCTGACAGAGCAGGATATTATTTTTGTGCTTCCAGACCTGGTGCAAATTACTCTGGCATGAATGCTTTCTGTACACAAATCATAGATGTAGTGCGGTTTGTATATATCACTGAGTAGTAATGCCAGTTCTTGAGATCGCTCAACAGAAAGAAAAAAAAGGAAATCTACAACTTACTACACCTGCACCGGAGAGACATGTTCAAGAATTCGTCCGATTAACCAGTTAACCGGAGAGCCCGGTTTGAATAAAATCAGAAACAATGTTCCTTTTTTCTATAGAACGAAATAAACTGTGTTCTCAACGACAAAGGAATTTTTATTTTTTTTTGAAACGGAGGCAAAAGATTTGCCTCATATATTAAATAAGGAGGAGAAAGAGTTTGTTACAACACAGTGCCAAGAAACGGCATGGCAATTACTCTCGCAATAAGAAAGACCCTAATTTTTTCGCCCCGGCTTTAACCCAAAGGTTAGACTCTTCGATCACATTGTTTAGCAAAACATGCGGAGGGGCACTCTTGTGCCTAAACACCCTTGCGTTACGCTCATTCCAGATCACCCATGAAACTATGGATATTGATGTCATGGAAGACTTTGTTGTCATGGAATTATGGATATTGTGCCTAAACACCCTTGTGCCTAAACACCCTTGTGACAAAGGAATTATGGATATTGATGTCATGGAAGACTTTGTTGTTCCATGCATCCCACTTCCAGAGGATGGTAAGCAGCACTATGGGCCAGATGGATTCATCGAGGAGTCATGGCAGATTTAGGTTCCAAAGGAGGAGTGCGGGCAGGAGCCTGAAATCGAATGGCAAGGCGTTACCAAATTTTGATGGAGTGCGGGCAGGAGCGGGAGATCTCCTTGATGTCCTCAAGAGGGTGACTATTGTGCGAAGAATCGTTACTTGGAGTGACGTGTTTTATGTTACATGTTTGCCTTGGAGTTTAACCTATTGAGGAATATAAACCAATCATTCTTGACCCTCTTTGAAACCTTGCCGCCCCAAATTAGGTTAGCATTGGAGAAAGATAATCAGCCATAACATCTCACTGAGATCCCCTAGCTCCCGTGTCACTCTCTTTGGCAGAGGCGGAGGACGAAAAAAAATTAAGGTGTGGCAAACTGTCAACTAAACAAAATTGATGCCCCCCAAAAAAATTGATGCAAAAACATAATAGTCAATTCATATTGTATTGCACTGCACTAAAACTTTTAATGACGTCTAGAAGACGCATGCAGTGGCAGGGATAGGCCGCGGGGTCGCGACGGAGTTAGGGATGGACGGATGGGCGGCGGGGCCGTTTCTGGGCACAAATCATCGGCGGCCGAGGTGGGCAGTCATCAGCGTAGCAGACTCAAATCGGCGGGTCGGCGGCAGCTACGACGGCGTGGCCGGCGGCGAGGATAGGCGGCGGGGTCGGGGATGGGCCGACAGGCGACGGCTGCGCGTTACGGGGCAAAAGTCGCCGGCAGGCGGGCTGGAGGAAGTGAAATGAAGGCGGTTGGGCGCTCGCGCGCGGCCGCCAGTTTTACATCTCCTAGAGGTGGAGATGCAAATTTGCACCGCGAGGTGTTCTAGTTTACATCTCCGGAAGGCGGAGATGTATTTTTTTCCGTCTACACCCTCTGGTTGGGAGGTGTTTTTGGGCCTCGGAGATGCAAAAGATAGTTATTTTTGCATATACATCTTCTATTGGAGATGCTCTTAAACCTAACACTGGGTCTCGTCGTGTTGGTAGTCAATCGTGTACTCTTATATATGTCATGAGAGTTCCATCAGGAGCGAGCCGCGGAAAGAATCGATCCGATCGTTGTGCAACGGAAGCAAGCTGTTTCACTTACGTCTATGTAGTGAGATGGGCATGTGCTATGCAACACATCAATCAAGTTGCCTGCTTGCGTGCTTCCGATCATACTTTTGTGCCTCCATCTAGCTTTGCTTGGGTGAATCGATCTAGTGTGGTCTAAAACTAACAAGCAGTATATATTTACGTATTTCCGTGAAGAAAAAGTATATGCTTATATATATATATAAAATTGGTGCCAAATCAAGGTGTGGCGGCTGCCACACCTTGCCCACTGGGCTCCTCCGTAAGTGCTCTTTGGTCGACCTGAGAGCCTTAGACTGGTGCCACCAAAGGGCTCCTCGGACGGTGCTACTCCAGAGGCCAGAGAGCAAATAAGGCTATTGTGTACAAAAATAAAATAGAACAGAGGCGCGATCCTGACTTTGAATTAATGAAGTCATCGCCGGCCCGAAGTTGTAAGATAGAAGGATGCCGAGATATGGCTTACGACACAACACACACACACTACCAGCATAAAAAAACTGGAATAAAGTGCAGCTTAAGATGGCGTCAAACTTAGAGCACAAGCACCAAACAGTAGACATAAACCACATCAAAGGAGCAACCAATAGCTTGAATGACAACTTCAGGAGTTGAGCAGACCATGCACCCTCCTGCACCCTTGCCTTGTCGAAGAGGGACCCTCCCCCCTCGTCCTGACTCGACAACGTCATACCATTGTACGAAAGAAGGTGTTCACCCTAGAACTAGGAGAGGTGCTGACTGTTGATCTTTGAGGCCACCATATCATTGTACGGAAGTTTTCGGGAAGTTTTCTAATAACCACTTTTCTCAGTTCCCGTAAACATCTTCCCATAATTTTCTATTTTTCTATTTGCCATTAAAAAAAAGCACAGCAGATAGTCTAGGGCCCGCAAGTCAGTGATAGGGGCGAGCAGTTGCAGCCTGCCAGAATTATACAAGAAGGCTTTCATCCCGTAAATGTGCAGGAGGAGAGAGGTGATTATACGGGATCCCGTAAAAACATCGGGTTTATGGGAGCTGTTGGAGGTCTTTTTTGCCACAACTTCTCATAAATGATAGTTTTTATATGGATACAAGAGCTATTGGAGTTGATCTGAGTCCATCCATCATTGTGAAGGCACATAAGGGAACTATTGGAGTTGCTCTGAGGCCGACTGTCATTGTGAAGGCACATATCCTCCACATGTCATCGTCATGACACTGTTGCTGGGGCTCCTCTTGCCCAAGATGAAGGGTGATGGCTCATCGATGAGCAGAAGAACACATACAATTGAGCACCTGAATAGAGGATAGCAAACACGACGGACTCACGAAATCGTAGCAGTAAAGTTGCCGCCTAAACCTTGTTGTCGGTCGACACCTACAACCCATAACACCACAAGACTGCACCCCTTATCCCCAGTTGACGCCCCCAGGGAGTAGGCGCCGCCGCCAAATCCGAATTGATAATAGGTTTTCACCCGGAGTCAAGCAAGGGTGGGGGATGAGGAGAATGGACATAGACGGTGCTTAGCGACACCCACAAATGTGGCCACCGATGTGGTCAAATGAGGGTTCATTCCGGTCACGATTTCGTACTATCCAACTTGATCAGGAGCAGATCCTAGGACTAAAGGTCACCCATGGCAAGATCTAGTGAGGACGTGGACCAGAGGTTGTGGAAGGGCAATTACCTTCAGATGAAGCATCGATGACCAACCTAACAGATCATGCCACACTCCACACATGCCGTCGCCTCGCCGCCCCCATGGTCAGAACACACAACCAACACCCAGAGTAGTCCCTAGCGATGCCTCAGCGCACCAGCCCTCCATCCAAGTAGAAGCAAATAAAATGTCACTATCATACTCGCCGCTGACGAGAGTAATGTTGGCAGCATGATGAAAACCCTAACAACCCTCGTCCACACAGGACAACCTAAGGGACAAACCGTTTTTCGCCTCCTTCTTCAGTAGCTAGTGTGTATTGTTGGTGGGCAAATGGAACTTGACATTTTAGTAAAAGACTATCTAATTGTCCGTGTTTCGCAACAGGGACATACTTATTCTGTGGTTTAATGCCAATCTTGTCCGACATATACCTTACACCAACCATATTCTAATGTACTCCGAAGTAATTTGATTTGATTGTGTTATCAATGCAGAAAAGATTCAATCTGAATGCTAGTGTATAAATAGAACGATTTAATTGATTTAAATGAGTTATTACTAATTTTACCTTACACCCACCAAACAAAAGGGCTGCAAAAGATTTGATTTAATTCGATCGAGTTAATGTGTATATGAGACTCTATACGGCGTCCGACCTCCCCTCCCCTGCCCTCGTCTCTCACATCAGTCTCAGCTCAGAACACAGCAGTCCCTTTCCCCTTCTTCCGACGCCTCCAGGCCATCTAGCTCGCTCGGACTACGGCCGTCGGCGGCGGCGCTTCCAGAGGTGAGCGGCATGGCAGGGGCGGTGGTGGGGGCGGAGGAGGTGGTGGTGGGTGAGAGCTTCGAGTTCGCCTTTGACAAGGAGGCCTTCTCCGACAAGAAGCTGCGGGTCGAGGTCGTCGGCAGCGACGACGCCGCCAGCCGCAAGCGCCGCCGCGAGGACGACAAATGTGAGCACATCACCTCCGCCAGATCGATCTCATTTCCCCCCTTCTTCGCGCGCGAATTAAAGCTTTACGCGATTAGGATCTGGATTTGTGGGATTTTCAGCTCCTTTTGTCGTTAGGGATTTGTGGTTAGGTAAAGGGGGAGCAAAATTGAGGAGATGTTTTTCTTTAAATAGAAAAAAAGTTTGGATTTTGAGCTGTACGCCTGTACTCAAGCTGTAATCCAGGCGACTAATTTGGATGCAGCACATCTGTGGCCACATATTTGGTTGTACCAGTAGTGTTCAGCAGACTGCATCATACGAGTGTTATATCTTTCACAAGAAAAACGTGATTTGCTTGATTGCTGCATTGAATCTGCAGTTGTTACATCTCTGTATGTAGCATCCAAAGATCCAACACAAGTAGAAGGACAGATTCATCAAAAACTGTTATTTCTGAATGTATACATGGATATGAAGAAATAAGTTTTTTTTGCTAATAAGAAATATATTTAGTTAAGAGGTGTGGAGTGAGGAGCTCCTAAATCTCTAGAACTCTCTCCATAACCCTGCTCTCTATTCCACATTTCATCTCAATTTCCGTTGTTTTTGCATTGATACATTCACAGTCGATATTTGTCTGCTCATAATCAGATAATCACTTACTTTTAGTTAATATGAACACTTGTAGACTGTCATACACACCGGTAATGTTGGCACAGTACTAGCACAGTCCATTGATCAAATATTTAGTACTTAGTTGACCTTTTTTTTCATAAATGAGCAACATACTATTTATGACCCAGTCCTAGAGAAATACCATGCTACTGCCTCTAGTTGGTTGGGTGTTACGGTATACTAATTAATATAATAACTAGATAAAAGAAGATAAAAAATACAAGACTTGGGTCTGGTTTTTGTCACTGGAGTGCAAGTTGAACAAAATTCTAATAGGATCCTCGTGGTAGCATTTGTGAATACTTCACTCGCCGACATATGAGTGTGCTTATTATGCTTGATGCAGCTCAATAGGCCAGTTTTTGATATGTTCAATTTTGTCGCTCTAAAGGTTGATTAAATGTATGTGCGACATAGAGAACATTTGTTCCAAATATTTGAACAGAAAAAATCTTGTCTAGTACTTCCGTTACAAACCTTTCACTCCCCTAATTTTGTACACTTTCTCTTTATTTATCTGACATTGGTATTTTTCAGATGATGAAGGAGAATGTGTTGATTCTTCTTCTATAGTGATGGCTGCACCAATTTTACGAGTCACTACCATGCATATCAATTCGGCGATTCTTGCTGCAAAAAGTCCTTTCTTTTTCAAGGTAATTTTGATGACATTCTGAAATGCATTTTTTCTATAGCCACTTTGCTTACCTTTCTGATAAGCTCAATGTTTCTTAGCTTTTCTCAAACGGCATGAAAGAGTCTGATAAGGGACAGGCAACACTTCGTATCGCTGATTCAGGTAAGAGTGTACAATGTACTCATTAGATTCTTCATCTTATAACTGATGATTCTAGTTTGCTATTGTGATTATATTGTTGATTTATGTACTTTAAATTTTTTAAAATATGGTTACTTGTTGACGCGGGGGGAGGGGGGGGGGGGGGGGGGGGGGGGGACTGCCACACTTAATTTTAGGTTGATTACGAATTGATCATTCTCATTTACCTACAGACCATACCTACAAAATGGATTCTCGATTCTTTGTGCATTATAGTTTTTCCAGTGGATTACTGAAAGAAATGATCATGCAGGCATAAAAATAGCTACCCCTTTTCCTTTATGCTCCTTCATTTAATGTTACTTTTTGAGATATATTGAACTGTTTCATTTATCCTAATTCCTTCTTACTCTCATTTTTTACTTGCAACAGAGGAAAATGCCTTCATGGAGCTTTTGTACTTCATGTATAGTGGAAAGTTGACACCAACAACGGAGCCCACTCATCTGGTTGATATCTTGATGGCCGCTGACAAATTTGAGGTCGTTTCTTGCATTAAGCTTTGCGGTCAGCAGCTCACAAGCTTGCCCATGACCCCAGAATCTGCAGTGATGTGCCTAGATCTACCATACTCCATTTCAATGGCACCTGCCCTGGCAGAGGCAGCCAAGAAATTCTTTGCTGAAAGATACAAGGATTTCCTGTCAACAAAGTAAGCAACCCCATTGGATTGAGACACCCCTTTGTTTTCTTTGTTAGTACGCATGTCGACATTCTTGTCACAAAATCATTATGTCAACTAAGTGATCCCCATTTGGTTTTGTTGCATTTCAGGTTCCAAGACGAACTGATGAGGATCCCTCTTGCAGGGATCGTAGCCATCTTATCAAGGAATGACCTCGGGGTTTTATCTGAAGAAGCCGTCTATGACTTTGTGCTCCGGTGGGCTGATTCGCAGTACCCAAATCCAGAAGAAAGACGCAAGATCTTGAGTTCACAACTGCTTCCACTAGTACCACTAGTGCGAAGTAGGATCAGAGCCATTATACTTGATTAGCCGTCTCGTATAATTAACTTCAGTCTAGAGTTGATTATCTTGTATGTGATAGACCCTGTAGGGCTGTAGGCTGAGGAGATACACAGTACCGGTTAAGGGTAGTTATGTGTGATTTGTGTGCCATGTTGTTACTGGTTAAGGGCTGTTAGGCCTTGTACAATGCTAGGTGCTTAGGGAGATGCTTAGAAAATAAAACCCGGTTTTTCTGAAGCACCGGTGCTTATTTCTATAGGAAAGACGCCTAACTAAGCATCTATCCTGTACAAATAAGCACCGGTGCTTAAGAAAAGCTTGGTTTATTTTCTTAAGCACCTTTACTAAGCACCTTGCATTGTACAAGGCCTTATGTTGCTTGCTTGTCCTGCTATGCAGCAAGTCGCCGAACTGTTAATGTCTTTATCGGAAGTTGGCTGACATATTGCTGATTACCTCTGTAATTCGATGGAGTGTAATCCAAGAATTAATATGAAACGGAGGGAGCACTATCACTATGACGCACATATTCTCTCCGTTGGTTCTGCCCGGTTAATGATGCCACACGTTCACAAGTCTTGCGTTGTAGATCAAGCATTTCAGTGTGACTGAAATGTTCAAAGCCTCATTTACCAGTTTGTCCATTTTACCTGAAATGTCGATTTCCTTTACCACAACTGCAGCTGTAACTGAAATTCACCTTTCAGTGCAACGATTTGTGTCTGCGTATTTTTTAGTTGCTCTTCACCTACTAGTATTTCTCTACATGGCTGAAAATGCTACTAACATACTCCAGAATGCAAATTACTAACATACAGATTCTCATGTCACCCAGGCACACCAGAATGCAAATTACTGTGTCATGTTGATCTTGGTACACTTGATGCTTTCTATACACAAACGGACAAACCACACAAGTATCACCGAGTAACAATGGAAGCACCAGCTTGAGCTTCCAGGTCGAGAGTTTCTCTCTGATGGATGCTAGCATGCATGAAGGCCGCAGCTGGAATCTCTGCTTTGTGATTCACCAAGAAATGGAACCATCTCTGAAACATAAAGAAGCTAGGGGAGAAATCTGCCTACTTGCAAATAGTGCGGAGATGAATCATTGATGTAAATGGTACCCAAGTTCAGTGTACTCGATAATCATCATCAGGGCATATATAGCTGGTAACAGTACATGGAAATGCTGGAATTTTTCTTTTTGCGGAAAGAATAAAATCTATTATAAAAGTTCGCCGAAAGTACAAAGTATCTTAAACATAATAAAAATTCCTAAAATCTAAAACGTGCGTACGCACGATCTGGCGCTCGCGAGCGGCAGTTTTCGCGCCGTGCGATTTGCGCGGATCGAACGGCGCAGAGTCTCCAGGTGGCACCTGGTCGGGGCCAGCCGAGTCGCCCACCTGGTCCGCACGGGGTCCCACCCGTCATAGACAGAAACGCGCAGATAGTGGGCGTGGTGGGCGGCGGTTTCGAAATTCGAGCCTCTTCTGTTCCGTCGCCCGTTCCCCCCCCCCCCCCTCGCTCTCTCGCCATTTCTCCCCTCTTCTCGCGAGTTCCCGTTGTCGTCGCCGTTGCCCTCGGCGAGGGAGAGCCGAAGGACGGCGTGGTCGAAGGTGGCTTTCGCGAGATCTGCAAGCGGCGCAGGTATTCCCCTGTCACTCCGAGTAGTTTCGCCGGCGAGCTCGAGAGCGACCGTTAGGTCTAGGGCGGGCGAAGAGGGGCCGTGGAGGCTTGGGTCGTGGTGAGGACGGGTAGGACGGCGAGGCGCGCGGCGACGGCGAGGCGCGCGGCTATGCGTAGAGGGGCTCACGGCGGCGAGTAGTTCGAGGACGCGCGCCGGCGTAGTTTGGTGGGGCGGCGAGGTGATGAGGTCGGCGGCGACGTACATGATGCGCAGGAGGAACGAGCGGAGGTTGGAGGTGTCGTTGGTCGTTTGTAGGTGAGCCCTTCTGCGCGCGTTTGATTTCTCATGCCATGGGTGGTCGTGAGGCCGTGAAGTCGCCATGGGGGGTGGTCTGATCTGTTGATTGGTGGTCGATTTGGTCGTTTTTCTTACTGGAGATGTTGGTTAGATGTTTTGATCTGTGCTTTTGCTCAAATTCGTGATGATTTTTGTGCATCCAGGATGCTTATTGTGTGTAATTTGTTAGTATTAGTAGCCAATTTTCATGTTCAACTAGATTGTTGGAAGTTTTCAGTTGTTTTGGTGTTTGTGTTTTGTGCAACTAGGATTACATGGGTTGTTCAACTAGTTTAAAGTTGTTGTGCAATTTTATCAGTACCAAGGTAGGCTCTCCGGTGTGCAATCTGGCTCTATTTATTCTATGCAAATCAGAGTGACTTTGTTGTGCAAATTATCATGAATAGTAGCCATTTTCTAATGTGGATTAGATGATTTCTGTTGATTTTGGTTCTTACAGTGTGCAACTAGGATCTTTTTTGTGTGCAATTTGTTAGTAATAGAAGCCATTTTCATGTTCAACCCAGGTTAATTAAATTGTTGGAAGTTTTTCAGTTGTTTTGGTCTTATGTGTTTGTGCAACTAGGGTTATATGTGTTGCTCAACTAGTTATCTGTTGTTGTGCAATTTATGAGTTCCAAGGCTCTCTGGTGTGCAATGTGGCTCTATTTTATCTGTGCAACCAGGGTTACTTTGTTGTGCAAATTATCATGAATGCTAGTCAATTTTTCATTTTGCAAAACTCGACAACTAGGTGTTCTATATTGTGCAACTAGGCTGCAGTAGTTTAACAACTAGGTGTTCTATACATGTGCAACTAGGATGCAGTAGTTTAACAACTAGGTGTTGTATATTGTGCAACTAGGCTGTAGTTCTATATCAACAGATGCACTGAATGAACTCATTCTGTGTCTTTTTTTTTGCAGACCAACAAAATGGATGGCAGTGAAGGAGAGGTATATCTTCATCTCTATTTGTCCTTGTTTTTGTCCTTTTTTGGTCCTTTAGTCCTACACCTGACCATCCTTTTTTTACATGCCTTTTTGATCATTGCAGGGTTCAGTGTGACGCCCCCATTCTTGTCCGTACGCTAATCATGCACGCAATGCGTACGACCAAGATTAGGGACTCACTGATTGATATCACAACACAACAAAAGACACAAATATAAAGTCATACAGCTCCATATTACAAGCCAGGGGCCTCGAGGGCTCGAATACAAAGCTCGACATAAACACGAGTCAGCGGAAGCAAATATATCTGAGTACAGACATAAGTTAGACAAGCTTTGCCTTAAGAAGGCTAGCACAAAACATAAGCACGGATCGAAAGAGGCGAGGCCTCCTGCCTGGGAACCTCCTAACTACTCCTGAGCGTCGGGGGCAGCCTCCACATAGTAGTAGGCTCCATGCGGTGGTGCAGTAGTCGTCTCCGGCGTACTCCATCTCCTGGGCTCCATCGTCTGAACGTGGCAACGTATCGAGGGGGAAAGAAAATGCAAAGCAGCGGTGAGTACTCATCCAAAGTACTCGCAAGACTGACATCAGAACTATGCTAAATATGCATCATTATCAAGGGGAAGGGTTATATCTGGGCTGACTGCAGAAAGCAAGAATAGGGAGAAGGCCTAGTCCTATCGAAGACTAGCATCTTCAGCATCTTCAACATCTTGCAGCATTAGAAGAGTGCAGATTGGTATCTCACATATAGTCATATTATTGTAGCAATTTTATTAAGTAACCACGCCCAGAGATCCTTCCTCGACTCCCTGCGAGGAAGCAATCCCGGAGCCACAATTCAATTCAAATTAAAATTACAATTATAGTTGTATAAGGTCAAGGTACAACTCCAAGTCGTCCTATTACTGTGGACACGGCTATTCGAATAGATTAATCATCCCTGCAGGGGTGCACCGCATCTCCAACACGCCTGATCACCTCCGGCCGGACACACTTTCCTGGGTCATGCCCGGCCTCGGGATAGCAGCACGTCGTCGCCCCACCTAGGCTCAACGAAGAGGCCAGCCCGCCGGTCTAAATCCTATGCGCGCAGGGGTCATGGGCCCAATCACCCTTTGCATACCTGCACGATGCGTGGGCGGCCGGAAACAGACCTAGTACACTCCAGTCCAAGAGCTGCACCGTCCAGTCCAATCCGGCGCGCGCCACTCCATTGCTGACGTCCGAAGAGCTTCGGCTGATACAACGACGCTGAGTGCCCATAACTTTCCCACGCGACGGTTTGGTGCGTAAAAAGGCCAACGACCCAACTCAGATCAAATACCCAACCCATTAGCATTTTATTAATGCGGGGCAATCGCGACCCTCAAAGTGCGGTTCCGTCACCCCGACTTGAGGATGTGTGGCAAAGGCCTCTCTCGCCAGTCCACGCCTCAACATAACCCGGATGCCTTACCGGCGCATCCCACCACATCTCACACGGGTACCCTTGGGGCCGACCCGTCTCAAGACTGTCGGGAACTCAGGTCCACCTCAACCAGGGTGGTACCGCCTGTCCCTCCAGTCCCGTCTTTCACATGTAACAAATGTCAAGTCAAGGTAACTGAGTGTCTAAAACATCAAGGCAGGAACTGAGGAATCACCCTCAATGGTCCCCGCTCGATGAAACCGTCAAGGTGGAACTAGAGGAATCACCCTCAAGGGTCCCACACTTGAGGGGTTGCACGACAGAGTCATCGTCGGGAGTGGTGAAGGAGGAATCACCCTCAATAACCACGACCGACTAGCTGCACTACAGAGCTAGCATCAGGAGTACTTCACGAGGTGTCACCCTCGGTACTCGATAGTAGCGCTGCAGAGTCGTACAACTAAGGGGAGTGCGGTGATGTGAGGGGCCTGGCTTGTCGGTCGGTTGACCGAGTCTACGAATCTTCGAGTCGTCGAGTCATCGATGAAGAAGCAGGGGCAACTGGGACTAAGGGGTCACTGGGGATTCACCGATCCACCTATACTAAGCAGTTGGTATGATTGCGGGTAAAGTAACAGTTTATCAAAAACAGGCTATGCATCAGAATAGGAGCTAACTAATACAGTAGCAAAAATCTAATGCAAGCATGAGAGAGAAAGGAATATGCGATATCGGAATGCTCAAAGGGGGGGGGGGTTGCTTGCCTTGCTGCTCTGCGGCAAAGGACTGATCGTCAACGCGTAGTCGTACCCGGCAGCACCGTCAGTCTCGGAGGCTACCGGACAGAAGAGGGGGAAGAAACAATAAATATAAAGCAAACAATGCTATACAAAGTATGACATGACAATAGGCAGCGCCGGGTGTGTTCTAACGTAAGGTTGCACGTTGCCGATGAAGGGGGAACCCATCCGGGAAAGTTCTCCCGGTTCCGGACAAATGTCGGACAGATGACCGGAGGGCGGAATGTTCCAGGTTTGCGGTGTTAGAGGCATGTGACAGCTAGGATGCAGTGCAGGGTTGCCTAAAATCATGTCTAAACCATTTTAGTTATTTTAGGATTAAAGTTGGAATTAACAGTCGGTAGTTATACACTATTCATCTGCCGGAAACAGGCGGAAAGTAGTGGGTTCACCTACGTAGAGGGCCCCAACATGGAAATAGATAGCACGGTTAGATTCGTGGGATTTTTCTGATCAACTTTCATGTACAAAGTTTTTCGATCCGAGCTATGGTTTAATTTCTACGAATTTCTAAAGATTAAAACATTTTCTGAAATTATTTAATTTAACAGAAATACTAAATTAGGATTATGACGTCATGCTGATGTCAGCACTGCGTCAGCAGTCAACTGAGCTGCTGACTGGTCAAACTGACAGGTGGGACCCACCTGTCAGCCTCTATGGGTTTAACAGTCGGTTACACTAAACTAACAGACTAATTAGAGGGGAGGGCCCCAGGTGTCAGTGACTAACTAATTACTATTTAATTAACAGATTTTAATTAACAGTTTTATTTATTTATAAAATGTTTTAAATTAGTGGGGCCCGCATGTCAGTGGGCCACGGTGCCCAGTCAGGAGTTGACCCAGTCAACTGGGTCAACTGGGGCCCGTGGGGCCCGGCGTCAGCGTCTCTAAGGCGGGGCCCGGCCGGCCACGCTGGCGGCGGCGCCGGAGAGGGCTCCGGCGAGCCTCCCGCGGCGGCGCTCTCGCCGGAGGTGATCGGAATTCGCGTACGGGGCATCATTTGCAGCGCGCTTGGGCGCGTTCGAAAGCAGAGATTGAGCCGCATCCAACCACGGCAACCCCGCGGGCTGAGGTGGACGAAAACGTCGCCGGCGACGAGCCGTGGCAGAGACCGAAGCACGAGCTCGTCGGGTTCGGCGTTTGAGCACGCGAGCGGGCAACCTAGCTAGCTACGCGGGGTCTACGGCGCACGAGGAGCACTCCTGAGCGGTCGGGCAAGCTTGTAGAGGCTCGGGAGTACGACAACGGCGGCTATGGCGGCGGCCGGAGCACGTTTGCGGTGGCGGTCGTGCACGGCCTGAAGGAGAGCAGGCAGAGTAGGGAGGAGAGAGTGGAGCTCACCGCAGCGGCCAAGAAAAGCCCGTGGCAGTTTATTAGCTGCAGGGGAGGTCGAGGTCGCCGGCGGTCGCCGGTGGCCGAGGCAGAAGGGGGCGAGGGAGATCCGTCACTGTAGAGGTCCCCGGCTCCAACGAGCAGCGCAGGGAGACGATGCAGTTTGCGGCGAGGCCGACGGACATGACGGAGGGAGCCGGCGATGCCTGTCGCCGCGGCGGAGCAGGCAAGCGGTGGCGGTTGTGCTCGGGACAGAGGGAGGGGAGTGAGCGAGTGCGCGCGAGAGAGGGAGAGGCAGCGAATGGGGGAGGGCATCCAGGGGAGGTCGACGAGGGCGCCCTTATCCCCTTGCCCCAACTGCTCCGGCGCCGTGGCAAGCGGCGAGCGGCGCGGCGAGCTCCTGCCATGGAGGCGCCGACACGCAGGGGGAAGCAGGTGAGCGGAGGTGGGCTGGATGGGCTGGGCTCCGCCACTGTTGCTAACTGGGCCGAAGGGCAAAGGGGCACATGAGGTTTCTTCTCCTTTTTCTTTTCTGAAAACAAAGGGAAAACTCCTGTTGAATTTAATTGAGCTAGCAAATGATTTTTGTTGTGAGTGAAATTTGACACATAAACCAAGCACATTATTTTGGTGCTGCACAAAAAGTTTGGGGTCAATAGAAGTTGTCCAAGCATTTTTTTGAAAATGGAAAGGCCATTTAAAATGCTGCTGGACCAGAGAATAAATTCCCAGGGGCAAATTGGGAATTGCAAAAATGTTGGTTCCTTCATGATAATTATTCAGTGATTATTTTCCATAGGATGAACTATTTTGTTTTGCAGTTTGAAGAAATAATTATTTGACTTTATTTTAAGTTTGAATTTGAGCGGGATTGAATCATCGCGAGATTAACAACAGTAATCGTGGTGACGTGGCATCATCAGCGTGGGATTACTGTAGCCTAATTATCCGAGCGTCACAATTCTTCCCTACTAACAAGAATTCTCGTCCCGATAATTAAGGGGTAGACGTAAGGGGGGGGGGGGGAATCTGGTTACGAAATTCTAACGAGTCTTCTTGTCTTTGTTGTTCTTCTCGAAGAAGTTGATCCCTTTCGTTGATGTCTTCATTTCTCTGCTCCAGGTCATCCTAATGAAATTGGCATCGTTCCTTCGGTATCTCCATCGGCCTACGAATGCGATAAGAGGAAAAACTTTGGAAGAACGAATCTAAACAAAGCTGGGTATCTGACGGCGAACTCAGGGAGGAACACCAGATTTACTTCTCAAGTTAAGACTCGAGGAATCACTAAGAGCAAAATGCGATGGTGTAAAAGTTTCAAAAGGGTAGGCAATCATTCGATGCCTAATCAGATGAAGAAAAGGGGGGGGGGGAGTTCAGAGTAACGAGAATAGGTATCGCGTCTGATTTTAGAATAGATCATCCCCTGGACGGTGGCTGCACTTTGGAAACAAAGTTGTACAGGAGAGTCAGGTTTCGATCGTGTGGAACTATGGGTTATGGGACCATCATGTGGATTAAGAGTAAGAAGAGCGGTGACATCTTGCACGGTCATGGTAGCAAGATATGTCAGAGGATAACCTGTCATTTATGTCAGCAACAGCATCGGTACCAAGGGCGGGGAACGAAGAGAACCATCTTCCTGCTCGTTGAAACGAGGCGGACCAATAGGCAAAGTTCTCGTCCACCGGCGGTTACCGGAATGTTATCAACAATAGTAACATGGCGTTACTGACATAATTGATCACCGAGGTGTTTACCTAAGCAGAGAATTATTACTGCTTAGATCATATAATCTCAAGAAAGGTTAAACAGACCAATGGAAAGGAAAATGCGAGTATTAGATCAACCAGACCAATGGAAAGGAAAATGTGTTCATCACATTAAATAGACCAATGGAAAGGAAAATGTGATTATACTCAAGTGTTAGGAGTATATCTTTCCCAAGGAAAAACAGAGCATGATATACATGACAGGATATCAAGTAGATAACCATTTAGGTAAAAGGGATGAGGAAAAATCCATGACATGCCCATACAATGGGGTTTGAATAATTGGTCAAGAAACAATTAGCATTGAGCTTACATTATTCCTTTCGATGATCGATATACCACATCCATGCTTCGGGATAGCAATGATATGGTGTTTCGAGTAAAAGATGGAGTTTGGACACACAAAGGATCCAGTAGGAACAACTTATAAAATAAGTCTTACAATTTCTCCATGGAAGAATGGCAATCCTTGCTGAACAAAGCATTATAACAATAGGTCATCCGGCCAGGTGTGCTGGCTACAACATCACCTTACCGAGTAATAAAGACCAAAGTTATAATTCTTGACAACGTTCCAACCATCATATCTGTCCGAGATTCAGATCTGGTTTGTGTCAGGATATTTCATACAAAGAAGGCCTGAGGAGAAAAGGATGCAACACATAACTACGGGATGATGTTGCAAGAATCTCAGGATGAACGACGGAAGCAAGACTCGAATCATTAGCGAGACTACAAGACATCTGAACACAAGGTCAAGACATTCGTGCCCACATGGAAGTTTCTAGAATGGAGGGCAATCAAGTTCTGATTAGGTACCCTCATAGAGGATATCAATGTTCCATGTGTAAGTCTGGACTAGGACAAATCAAATCAATCAGTGGCCCGGCGTGCTCGGAAATACATATGGAGTGAAGGTAGTAAATCTATCAAACCATAGAATACTTTGCAAATGCAAGAATGAATTGGAACGATTCTAGAGGAAGCGAAGCATATCTTTCTCATAATCACAACGGCAAGGTACACGTGAACTTAGAGAAAACACTTCTTTTAACAATCATATTCTTCATGAGCTAGGCACAAAGATAATGCTTTCAAGGTTGCCAACATGCTTAAATGTTCATCAAGAACCACGAAGGAGAAGAGAATGTGGCTGGTGGGCTCAGCAACAATTCGTCGAGATTCCCACAAAGAAGGATCTCCATGATTGAGTGAACAAAACCAGATGATATATTGAGGTATGTCCGAGGGAAACACCCACAATTAAACATTAATCGATAGGTGCACCCAACATCCGGACTAAGTAGCATGACCAATGTTAGAATGTTGGTTCAACAGCCAACACCTAAGTATGGACTTATTGTTCATTAACCCCAAGGTAATAGAGTTGCTATGCCATACGTGTTGAATTTACACATCACATTCCATTTGTCGGTATTCCGGTTAGAAACAACACGGGAACTAAGAAATAAGGTGATGGCAAGGATGTTGCCAACGACAACACTAATTACCACGGGCAAGGATGATACCCTCATCATGAATTTAATTGGTATCCTGGAAGAGCCCAGAATGCTGATGAGGATCACGACACATTTGTCGAGAAGTCTCATGAAGATGTAATCGATCAGTGATGACATCAAGCAAAGAACGGTGAAGTGAAAAGTTGTCGGAAACACAGATTGGAGTGTTAGTTCAGCATCGAAATTGCCTTTCAAGACAACCAACATGACGTTGAAAACTCGATGTAAGCTTAGAGCACTGTTGGAATTGTGTTACGGGGATGAAGGATATAAATAGCATGGTCAAGCCTTAGCATGACGATGATGATGTAGCCAAACAGCTTGGAAAGACATGATCGAGTACAAACTCGTAAACAAAGAAGTTTACTACGAGTTGTTGAATTGCAGTGCGGACTCGATTCAATTATCGGTGTCCTTGAGTGTCCAACAACTCAGAACACGAGGAAACTGGAATCAGTGAAGGAAAAACATAGCTGATGAGGAGCTTATAAGAAGCTATGTAGCTCCATGATTTTCTCGAGATACATGGGGTAATACTCGGATGTAGATCAGAATTAAAGCTTGGACCGATGTATTGATCCGCAGAAGACAAGTGCTTAAACTGGTCTAAAAATGGGATTAAAGAAGAACAGTCATGGTCGGAACCACGATTGCAAAGGATAAGATCAAAGATACAAGATCAAGTCATACAATGAATGATTATATGAAAGGAGAAGCTTGTATGATAAGATCAACATCGTTTCCATGGGCATGAACACAAGGTTCAAGGTCGACTCCCACTTCATCAATGCATCACCTTCCATTCACACCTCGCCTTTGATGAAATTATAGTTTTAAAAGATTATCTGGCAAAACACCAGAAAAGTATGACTCGTGAAATTGTCGGATTCACGCGGATTAAGGAAGGCATAGGTCCAACCCATCGGGGCATCTTAGGAACATATACCACAAGCTTCAACAACAGAGCATGGCTGACAAAAGTATAGGATACAACTTATCAGAGGGAAAAGACACAATTTACCAATAGCATCATGTATCAGGGGAAGACCATCACAAGAATTTTGAATGTGAAGGATGCTATCGGATAATAATCCAACAATGCATCGGGCGATCCACAACGGAGCTGATGTGAGTATCGGTACTCATTCAAAGGAATAAAGAATGCGGAGGCATCGGATTCAAGAAACACCTGAATAGTCTGATGCTTAAATACAAAGGAATTATGATTTCCAAATTGAAGGATCAGAAGCAGACGCTCTGATCAAGGATGGATAAGTTGAAAAGACTTGGTCGGACAATCAATAAAGGTTTGAATTGCCAAGAACCAACTCATGTCCGGAAGGACGTCTGAGCCGGAAAGATAATTTAAAAGGATCACCTGATGACTGCGTGCATACGCACACATTGAATCAATAGGCTCAAAATGGCAAGGACAAGGGATGTCAATGAAGAATACTAGACATATGGAGTTAACCATTATGCGAGCAGGCAAGAATTTCAAGAGCAACAAGCTGCAGAGGATTTTCGGAAGATTGGAAAGTATTTCGAAGAATTTTGTGAAACACATGAACAACTGAGATGAACGGATCCTCGACAATTGTGAGGAATTACCCGTAAGGTTTTCATGCGGAAAAGAACTATAAGGCAGTAAACTCAAAGGGCTATCGAGGAAATGGCGAGTATTTCGGGGCATCTTGTAATAACAAGAGTAACGAGAAAAGATTGTATGAATGAAAAGTGCAATTAGTCATCCATAGGGAATTATCGGTGGTAGGGAATTGCAAAGCCGATGAGCACAAAGTCCCGGAAAACATCAAAAGGGTATCTTCAGAATCTTCTGACGAAGCAGGTGATCTTCTGGTATGAGGGCTCTCCGGGAGAAGTAGTTACGAGAACCTAGAGTCAGAGTTAGTAAAATGTTTAACCCGAAAGAGAAGAGAGATCAGAACCCAGAGTATAGACGAGGAATAAAAGATCCTAATACTACCCGATTGAGATGTGGGCCCGTAAGCCACACAACAATGTTAGTATAAGTTTTTCAAGTACTAGACTCAACTTCGGCCAAGGATTTGGAAAGGGGGCTACCTACAGGCAGTTGGCTCTGATACCAACTTGTGATGCCCCCATTCTTGTCCGTACGCTAATCATGCACGCAATGCGTACGACCAAGATTAGGGACTCACTGATTGATATCACAACACAACAAAAGACACAAATATAAAGTCATACAGCTCTATATTACAAGCCAGGGGCCTCGAGGGCTCGAATACAAAGCTCGACATAAACACGAGTCAGCGGAAGCAAATATATCTGAGTACAGACATAAGTTAGACAAGCTTTGCCTTAAGAAGGCTAGCACAAAACATAAGCACGGATCGAAAGAGGCGAGGCCTCCTGCCTGGGAACCTCCTAACTACTCCTGAGCGTCGGGGGCAGCCTCCACATAGTAGTAGGCTCCATGCGGTGGTGCAGTAGTCGTCTCCGGCGTACTCCATCTCCTGGGCTCCATCGTCTGAACGTGGCAACGTATCGAGGGGGAAAGAAAATGCAAAGCAGCGGTGAGTACTCATCCAAAGTACTCGCAAGACCGACATCAGAACTATGCTAAATATGCATCATTATCAAGGGGAGGGGTTATATCTGGGCTGACTGCAGAAAGCAAGAATAGGGAGAAAGCCTAGTCCTATCGAAGACTAGCATCTTCAGCATCTTCAACATCTTGCAGCATTAGAAGAGTGCAGATTGGTATCTCACATATAGTCATATTATTGTAGCAATTTTATTAAGTAACCACGCCCAGAGATCCTTCCTCGACTCCCTGCGAGGAAGCAATCCCGGAGCCACAATTCAATTCAAATTAAAATTACAATTATAGTTGTATAAGGTCAAGGTACAACTCCAAGTCGTCCTGTTACCGTGGACACGGCTATTCGAATAGATTAATCATCCCTGCAGGGGTGCACCGCATCTCCAACACACCTGATCACCTCCGGCCGGACACACTTTCCTGGGTCATGCCCGGCCTCGGGATAGCAGCACGTCGTCGCCCCACCTAGGCTCAACGAAGAGGCCAGCCCGCCGGTCTAAATCCTATGCGTGCAGGGGTCATGGGCCCAATCACCCTTTGCACACCTGCATGAAGCGTGGGCGGCCGGAAACAGACCTAGTACACTCCAGTCCAAGAGCTGCACCGTCCAGTCCAATCCGGCGCGCGCCGCTCCATTGCTGACGTCCGAAGAGCTTCGGCTGATACAACGACGCTGAGTGCCCATAACTTTCCCACGCGATGGTTTGGTGCGTAAAAAGGCCAACGACCCAACTCAGATCAAATACCCAACCCATTAGCATTTTATTAATGCGGGGCAATCGTGACCCTCAAAGTGCGGTCCCGTCACCCGACTCGAGGATGTGTGGCAAAGGCCTCTCTCGCCAGTCCACGCCTCAACATAACTCGGATGCCTTACCGGCGCATCCCACCACATCTCACACGGGTACCCTTGGGGCCGGCCCGTCTCAAGACTGTCGGGAACTCAGGTCCACCTCAACCAGGATGGTACCGCCTGTCCCTCCAGTCCCGTCTTTCACATGTAACAAATGTCAAGTCAAGGTAACTGTGTGTCTAAAACATCAAGGCAGGAACTGAGGAATCACCCTCAATTGTCCCCGCTCGATGAAACCTTCAAGGTGGAACTAGAGGAATCACCCTCGAGGGTCCCACACTTGAGGGGTTGCACGACAGAGTCATCGTCGGGAGTGGTGAAGGAGGAATCACCCTCAATAACCACGACCGACTAGCTGCACTACAGAGATAGCATCAGGAGTACTTCACGAGGTGTCACCCTCGGTACTCGATAGTAGCGCTGCAGAGTCGTACAACTAAGGGGAGTGCGGTGATGTGAGGGGCCTGGCTTGTCGGTCGGTTGACCGAGTCTTCGAATCTTCGAGTCGTCGAGTCGTCGATGAAGAAGCAGGGGCAACTGGGACTATGGGGTCACTGGGGATTCACTGATCCACCTATACTAAGCAGTTGGTATGATTGCGGGTAAAGTAACAGTTTATCAAAAACAGGCTATGCATCAGAATAGGAGCTAACTAATACAGTAGCAAAAATTTAATGCAAGCATGAGAGAGAAAGGAATAGGCGATATCGGAATGCTCAAAGGGGGGGGGGGTTGCTTGCCTTGCTGCTCTGCGGCAAAGGACTGATCGTCAACGCGTAGTCGTACCCGGCAGCACCGTCAGTCTCGGAGGCTACCGGAGAGAAGAGGGGGAAGAAACAATAAATATAAAGCAAACAATGCTATACAAAGTATGACATGACAATAGGCAGCGCCGGGTGTGTTCTAACGTAAGGTTGCACGTTACCGATGAAGGGGGAACCCATCCGGAAAGTTCTCCCGGTTCTGGACAAATGTCGGACAGATGACCGGAGGGGGGAATGTTCCAGGTTTGCGGTGTTAGAGGCATGTGACAGCTAGGATGCAGTGCAGGGTTGCCTAAAATCATGTCTAAACCATTTTAGTTATTTTAGGATTAAAGTTGGAATTAATAGTCGGTAGTTATACACTATTCATCTACCGGAAACAGGCGGAAAGTTGCGGGTTCACCTACGTAGAGGGTCCCAACAAGGAAACAGATAGCACGGTTAGATTCGTGGGATTTTTCTGATCAACTTTCATGTACAAAGTTTTTCGATCCGAGCTATGGTTTAATTTTTACGAATTTCTAAAGATTAATTTTTTTTTCTGAAATTATTTAATTTAACAGAAATACTAAATTAGGATTATGACGTCATGTTGATGTCAGCACTGCGTCAACAGTCAACTGAGCTGCTGACTGGTCAAACTGACAGGTGGGACCCACCTGTCAGCCTCTATGGGTTTAACAGTCGGTTACACTAAACTAACAGACTAATTAGAGGGGTGGGCCCCAGGTGTTAGTGACTAACTAATTACTATTTAATTAACAGATTTTAATTAACAGTTTTATTTATTTATAAAACTTTTTAAATTAGTGGGGCCCGCATGTCAGTGGGCCACGGTGCCTAGTCAGGAGTTGACCCAGTCAACTGGGTCAACTGGGGCCCGTGGGGCCCGGCGTCAGCGTCTCTAAGGCGGAGCCCGGCCGGCCACGCTGGCGGCGGCGCCGGAGAGGGCTCCGGCGAGCCTCCCGCGGCGGCGCTCTCGCCGGAGGTGTTCGGAATTCGCGTACGGGGCATCATTTGCAGCGCGCTTGGGCGCGTTCGAAAGCAGAGACTGAGCCGCATCCAACCACGGCAACCCCGCGGGCTGAGGTGGACGAAAACGTCACCGGCGACGAGCCGTGGCGGAGACCGAAGCACGAACTCGTCGGGTTCGGCGTTTGAGCGCGTGAGCGGGCAACCTAGCTAGCTACGCGGGGTCTACGGCGCACGAGGAGCACACCTGAGCGGTCGGGGCGAGCTTGTAGAGGCTCGGGAGCACGACAACGGTGGCCATGGCGGCGGCCGGAGCACGGTTGTGGTGGCGGTCGCGCACGGCCTGAAGGAGAGCAGGCAGAGTAGGGAGGAGAGAGTGGAGCTCACCGCAGCGGCCAAGAAAAGCCCGTGGCAGTTTAGTAGCTGCAGGGGAGGTCGAGGTCGCCGGCGGTCGCCGGTGGCCGAGGCGGAAGGGGGCGAGGGAGATCCGTCACTGTAGAGGTCCACGGCTCCAACGAGCAGCGCAGGGAGACGATGCAGTTTGCGGCGAGGCGGACGGACACGACGGAGGGAGCCGGCGATGGCTGTCGCCGCGGCGGAGCAGGCAAGCGGCGGCGGTTGTGCTCGGGACAGAGGGAGGGGAGTGAGCGAGTGCGCGTGAGAGAGGGAGAGGGAGCGAATGGGGGAGGGCATCCAGGGGAGGTGGATGAGGGCGCCCTTATCCCCTTGCCCCAACTGTTCCGGCGCCGTGGCAAGCGGCGAGCGGCGCAGCGAGCTCCTGCCATGGAGGCGCCGACACGCAGGGGGAAGCAGGTGAGCGGAGGTGGGCTGGGCTCCGCCACTGTTGCTAACTGGGCCGAAGGGCAAAGGGGCACATGAGGTTTCTTCTCCTTTTTCTTTTCTGAAAACAAAGGGAAAACTCCTGTTGAATTTAATTGAGCTAGCAAATGATTTTTGCTGTGAGTGAAATTTGACACATAAACCAAGCACATTATTTTGGTGCTGCACAAAAAGTTTGGGGCCAACAGAAGTTGTCCAAGCATTTTTTGAAAATGGAAAGGCCATTTAAAATGCTGCTGGACCAGAGAATAAATTCCCAGGGGCAAATTGGGAATTGCAAAAATGTTGGTTCCTTCATGATAATTATTCAGTGATTATTTTCCATAGGATGAACTATTTTGTTTTGCAGTTTGAAGAAATAATTATTTGACTTTATTTTAAGTTTGAATTTGAGCGGGATTGAATCATCGCGAGATTAACAACAGTAATCGTGGTGACGTGGCATCATCAGCGTGGGATTACTATAGCCTAATTATCCGGGCGTCACATTTAGCTAGTCATGTTGCTCGACAAAACGCCAAAAGGCCCGCCGTGCGCAAACCACGCGGTGTCGATGACGACACGGAGGAAAATGATGATCAGGTTAGTATCATACCTAGGAGCATTCACCCGTTTGATATTTTTGATTTTTGTCACTGTTTTTCCTTTTTCGTGGGATCATAGTAAATGGCTTTTTGTGTTGTTTTTTGTGCATATATAGGTTGCTGCAAAATACTGTTTAGTAGAACGGAAGAGACGCAAGATGTCTCCAGCTCAAGGGGAAGTAGGAACAACATCTGCAGCAGCTAACAATGTAAGTTAGAATTATTTTGCCTCTTTTTTTCATTTTACACAAGTATAACAATTTGAATTGGCAATAGCAGTGTTTTCAGTTGGCATCTTTGATAATATAGTTGCACAATAATGTTGGTTGACTTGGCATCCCTCCTATAAGGTTTTGGTCCTTAGTTTTGTAGTTGTTGCCCAAGGGGAATTTAATTCAAATTGTACATAGTTATGCACAAAATACAACATTAGTTGGCACCATTCCTCTTTTTTTAATTGCCATGTTTCTAACACTGTATTTTTTTCATTCATTGTTTTTATGTTTTGATTGTTTTGTGCCTTTTTCCAAAGTATATTAATTCACTTTGCAACACCAGTCCTTTTTGTTGGCAAGCTTAGAAAAACACTTGCACAAGAATATTTCCTAACTTGTCATTTATTCAAATTTTCATGTATTCTTTCTGTAGGAAATTGGTCCAGAAGATCCGACAGTTGATGCAGAGAATGTAGATCGCCCGTCACATGCTGGTAGGCTAAGGGCTTCCCCAGGGAGATTAGTCAAGCTGAACAAGGCGTTGACTCCTTCCCAAAAGTCAAGCCTTTGTGGGAGGCTGTTTGGTGGTCTTCTAAACATAGCTGATACTTTGCCTGCGGAGCTCACCAAGTTTCTAGTTCAGAGTTATAAACCAGAATCTGGAGAAATGGTCTTTCCAGGGAGCGGTAGAATCCGTGTTGATGCTGAGAGCGTGCATAGGGTATTTGCTCTACCAAACAGGGGTCAACGTGTTAGATACTTTGCTGATAAGGATTCTGTCAGAAGGTTTAGAGATATGTCCAACATTAGTGGCAGTTCCCACCCAAAGGTGAATGAGTGAATCAAGGGGATTGGAAATATGGGTGGAAGAACTGACGATAAATTTTTCATATCCTGGCTAGCTGTTGCTTTCAGCACATTCCTAGCCCCCACGACCAGCTTGAATCTCAGTCCCAAGTGTTATGGTGTTATCCTAGAATCGGAAATGCTCAAGAATACCAACATATGCCTCTTTGTGGCAGAACACATAAACGAACAATTCCACAACATGACCAAGGACAAGCAGAATGTGTGCTGCTGTCTATATCATCTGGTGGTTAGTATTTTAGAATATTGAAAAATACTTAGTGTGTTTTTCTTGTGATTTGTTTCTTCAGTAGCAATTTAATGCATTAAATAAAACAGTAATGTTATTTAACCTGTTTTTGTTTGTTTGTTGTTTGTGTGGCAGGTGCTCTACCTAGACGCGCTTGTTCACGATGTGTCTATTAGCAGCTGCCCCATACGAGCCAATGCATGGGACAACAACCTTATGAACAAGGTCATAAAAAAAGATCTGATTTCGCCAGGCGTTTTTGGGAAGCTTCAAGTTAGTTCTCGAAATTTGTTGACATCATATCATTTTTTTGTTATTTTTTTTTGCACAAATCTATGTTGGGTGTTGCACAATTATTGAAAAGATGTTGGCACAACAACCATGCAGTGCTTTAACAACCACTGAATACTGAATTGTGTTTTCCATGTGTGACAGTTGAAGGAGCAGTTCAGAGGTATAGAGCAGACACCAATTCTTGGTGGTTTGTTGCAAGCGGAAGCTTTTGTTTCGTCCAAGTTACCGCAATCATACAACCCACATGTTAGCTATTTTCTTTTTTCATTTTTTCAGTTGCATGTTGGCTTCTGTCAGTAGCACCTTTGTTTGTAGTGTATGTGCTTGCCACACATCATGTAACTAGTTGCACATGGTACTGAATTAACGCGGCAGGTATATAGGTGGTTGAACATCAATGGGTAGGGAAAATTGGCATGATCAGGGACATAGTTGCACAAGTATGGCTTTATCACTTGGTATTAACTAGATTGTTTTTTCAGTTATACATAGTTGCTGCACAAGGAAACGGTCGAATTTTCCTTTATTTGCACAAAACATCACATCATTTTGGCATCACCCCCTTTGTGTAGTTGCCATGTTTCTTAGTCTATTTTTGCATGCATATTAACAGTATATAGTCAGTTAATGGCTGTTAGTAGCACTTTTTAGTGTATGTGGTTGCCACACATCATGTAGGCAGTTGCACATGTACTGAAGAATGACAAGTTCTTTTTCTCTTCTTGGCTACTTCTGTTTTTGCAGAAAAGGGCAAAGATTGCAAAGTTGGTACATGAGGTATGCAAAACAATGACTGAACAGTTTGGCAAGTTCATAGAAGGTATTGCTGAGATTGATGATGAGGAACCAGATCATGTACCCCCTCCAGAGCCAAAAGGGGGTAGCACAAAGACCACTTGTGGGGGACGAAGTAAGAGAAGTGGTTGAGAAAGATCGAAACAAATAGCAAAGGCTCGTGAAGAAGAAGATGATGATTCAGACGGAGATGAAGCTACTGCAGAGGAGGAGCCGGAAGAGGAGGAGGAAGAGGAGAATGAAGATGAGGAGGAAGAGGACAATGAAGAGGAGGAGGAAGAGTATGATGAAGAGAAGGAGGAAGAGGACGGTGAAGAGGAAGATGAAGACGGGGAGGAACAAGGGAAAACGGAACAATACAGTGACAACAGTGAAGAGTTTGTTGGCAGTGATGAGGGTGAGGAGGAACAACATCAGGAGGATGGTGATGGCACAGTTAAGGGCAACAACGACACAGCCAAAAACGCTAATGAACGTAGCGGCGGTGATGATGATGACAACGACGGCGATAACAAAGATGATGATGTACCTGATGGAGGTTCAGAAAGTGACAAGAATGACGACGATGACGACAGTGATGGTGGTGGAGATTGTACCGGTGGCACACTAACACGGTTAACGATAACAGCGACCAGGATGATAGCAGCACCAAGTTAACTGACGACAACACTACACTTAAATGGTGGCTGGAAAATACTGTCACAAAGACGATGATTCAAAAACAAAGAAGAACACGGAGGTAGTGCCACGGGATTTCATCAATTTGTTCGAACTCTGCAAAATGAAAGACATTTTCACTGAACCTCTAGATGAGCCAAAATTTGTGTCTAATGATATTTTTGCAAGATCTGAGAGACACATTGATTATGAGAGGGTACTTGAATCAGAAACTCAATTGTACAATATGGAGGAGGCAGCAAAGAGCTTGGAATTTGTTGGGTCAAAGTCGTCATACAAAAGGTTGTTGGATACCATCATTGTACCCTCTCTGCATCCTGGAAGCAAGACCATGGCTGGTTCCGTACCACTTCCTCCAATGGCCAACAAACAGAAAAAGACTGTATTGCTCAAGAAGAACTTGCAGCTGCCTGAACGGAAAACTGAAACTTCGGCGCAAACAGTGTTGACGGAACGTTCAAGTGAAGCCCCTCCATTGCCAACTGCAATGGTTGTCGAGCCATCTGCAGTACACCGAGAGGCAAGCATACTTGATTGCGTGCCAACTGTACCGGTTAAGGGCACCAGCCCTCATGGAGTATTTATTGATAAGGGGAAGGCTCCACAGAGGATAAAGGTTGTAAAATTTGCAAAGGGCACAAAGGGAGAAGAGCTAGCAGGGATTACAGAAAAGGTAGTTGCAAAACCCAAAATATCAACCATTGAGGAGGCCCCACAGCTTGTCACAGTTGCTATAGCTGCATTGCCAACTAAAGCCTCTTGCGTGCCAACTGTTGTGCAACAGGGTGCAACCCATGCTGATCTCGCGCCAACTCAAGCAGGAACCAAAAGTGTTGGATCATCAGCAGGAACATCAATGAATTCCCAACCTGTTCCACTACCAACTTTTCAAGCCACACTGTCACAAGAGGAGGTTTTCAATATTGTGAGCAGATGCATGCCGCCAAGACCTCCACCCAAAATTATGTTGCGTACAAAGTCAGTTGGAGATGCGGAGCATGTGTTGCAAGGACATGAGAATACTGATTAGCCGTTACGTAGATCAAGTTCAGCAACTTATCATGGCGATGGGTTCATTGATGCCCCATCTTTTGATTTGGGAATAAATGACGACACAAACACAAAATCTGTTGCAGATGCTACACAACCAGAAATATTTTTGACACAAGGAAAGGCACCCCCGCCAAAGACTGCTGAAGTCGACATTGTTGATGTTTGGGACACAGCCATACCGGAAGAGGCATGTGATGCAGCTGACACGGTTGAAGCAAGTAAGGGGAAAGCTTATCCATTGGATGGTAGCACGTCACCAGAGTTGCACACACCTGTTGCTGCAGTTGACGCGGATGGTTCAGGAACGAGCACATCAGGACCACCCGTACCACGGCGAGTGAGGAGGGTAATTCGACCCGGTGCTCAGCAAAGGTCTCCCTTTATTGACTACAATAGGAAGAGGTCATTCATTTGCACTGAACCAATGAACAATTTGTATGCTGCAATTGTTTATTGGGTTAGGAACACTCCTAGGGCAGACGTACAAGCTTCCAGGTACACCAAAATTCACTCGCCAAATTTGTATGCTTATTTAGTTTTATGAGTATCTTTTTATGGCAGAGTTGGTAGTTTACCTTTTGTTTGTTTGCACATCAAAGTTCAGTTTGTTGCACAAATCTATATTTCAAGTTGCACATCATTTCTTTATAACTTGTCAACAAAAATACGAGGAGAAACTAACCAACTCTTTCTTCTTCTGCCTTTTCTCAAAACCGAGCCCTGAGATCATTAACTATGATGGGTTCTACATCACGCTAAAGGAATTGGTGGATTCCATGAAGCCCAAACAATGGTTATCAAGCATGGTTATTGAGATTGGCATCATTCACACAATTAAGACCTTACCATCAGGCTCAAAGAATGTCATCATGCCATTAAGGGTTGCTGTAAGTCTTTTTTTTTAACTCTCCGACCAAGCCATGTCTTTTTGAATGTGCAATGAAAACTTAACATTGGAAAGTCAAGGATCAAAAATCTCTTGATTTTGAGGAAAAGTTGCATGTATTTTCAGGCTGTTTCCGTACAACCAATGGATCATTGTTTTCTTATTTTTATTCCCTTTTTTTACAGTAAGTTGCACTTGATATTATAAAAGTTGGTCAGCACAACAAAGTTGGTTGCATTGTTTTGGCATTGCAGTTGTTCTTATGTATTTTTTGAACTTATCTTGCACACTTCTCTTCTCTTTTTGTAGACAAAGCTACAACAAGGCATATACAATGTCTCTGATATCAATAAGAAATTTGAGAAGTCAAATCGCCTCGACAAACAAGACATGGTCAGTTTTGTTGACATTTTTTGCCAACACATGATTCAAAGTTGGACATACCAAAGAAAAATGTTGGCAAAAAACAAGAGAATTAAATATTTTTGTGTTGTGTGCATGCAGGTCATGCTGCCTGTGCTCGAGTGTGACGACCCAAACCGTACTGATGGTGGCAGGCACTACTGGTTGTTCAATATCAACTTGAGGGACGAGCGTTTCGAGGTGCTCGATTCAAACCGGAGGTTAGATGATGTCGAGCTAATGGAGACTGCTTCTACCATTGCAGCGGCAGTACGCAATCTTTGGAGGAAGCATTATCCAAACCACAAAATCGACACCTTCGGAATTATTGACATCGACGTACCCAAGCAAATTGGCAAGTAAGTTAATAGTAGATTCTATGTCTTATGTTGTTTTTTCTGAGAGTTATGTACCTGATGATCCATGCTTTTGCTTCCTGTTGGTAATCAGTTCTTTCTGAATTGCACACAGATAACTATTTAGTTGCAGAGTGACAACAATTTAGTTGCATAGTCAATGTTATTGCACATCATCCTCTAACAATACAGTACAACTTGGTGTTACAATTCATTTTTGTGCAACAATTGTACCTGTTCCTTTCCTGTCTTTTTTTGTTAGCACATCAGTGTTTTAAACTTGCACATACACTACTACCTATTTGCACTGTAACAATGATTATAGTTGCAGTGTAACAATGATTATAGTCGCACAGTATAGTTGCACATACAACATTTTTTTTGCAGATAGTTTGTTGCACGTTACTCATATTTTCTTGTCACATATTTTTGTGCAACTTAAATTTTTCCAGCAATGAATGCGGAATTTTCATGGAGTTGAACACATCCGATTGGAATGGCAGCTTGTTGCCCAACTACGAGCCGAAAGATGTTCTAAACATGAGGAAATTCTTGACACACCAGTGGGTGACAAGCGAGCACAACTCCGCCCCTTGGAGGAAGGCGCTGAAGTATGACAGGAAATAGGTTAGTCAACTCAACCTTTTTTTTGCAACTGCTCAAAATATTATATAGTTGCACAACAGTAACAAATTGTTGGCACACAGCTTATCAGGTGGTTAAACAATGAATTGACATATCACAAAACTGCAAAAGTTAATTGAAAGAACTTTAGTTCTTCAGTACATTTTTTGTCCGATACAAGGATAATTAAAACAAGTTTAACAGTCCGCAACAACATTAAAAACAAAAACATGTGAACACCCAAATTCTCAAGCAATCTCCAGTCTCTTATGTCTCCTCCAAAGCCAGAATTATCACAGTAACCTCATTTGGCAAGCTCTAGCAGTGTGCTCTGTAGAATTGCAGTGGCTGCACTTGTTTTTCTTTTTTTGGGTGAAGCTCGAGCGCCGAATTGTACCGCCTAGATTTCGCCCTCCCTTTTGTAGTTGACCTAGGTGGATATCTAGGGACAACATCATCAAACCGGTTTGAAGGTGACGTAGGAATTGTTGCAGCAACAGTACTAGCCTGGGCAGCTGTTAGAGGTTGGCCTGAAGGTTGATTTTGTTGGCGATGCCCTATAGAGACAGTCGGCAGAACATTGTATGTAGGGTTAGGCTATGATACTTTCCCTGTAGGAATTGTGGCAGCAGCACTGCTAGCCTGGACAGGTTCCATAGGATGGCCTGAACCTTGTTTCTATTGGCTATGCATTGTAGAGTCAGTTGGCAGAACACTGCCTGTAGGGGTAGGCTGTGGTACGTGCGCCGTAGGGCCTCCTGGTGGTGGATGTCCTTGAGGGTTGCCAACATTCGATGGCCCTCCAGCTGTAGCTGATTTTTTTCTTCTTCGACTTGTTGAGGTGATTGATCTCTGTACGTGTTGCACGCATATGCTTGTACCCAATTGCCTCTGATGCATCAGAACCACTTGCAAACTTGGCTAGCTTCTGAAAATCTATTGTCATGTTTGCATGTCTTATCTGCTTCCTTGATTGTGGAGGCATCTCATCCAGTGGCTGGAAACCTGTGCCTTGTGCAGTAGGGACAGCAAGAGGAGTCCAACATTGGAGAATGTAGCGATCAGGTATGACATCAACCCCAAGATGGGTGAACACCTTCACAATGTGGCAACAGAGCATGCCATCCTTTTCCATCTTGCAACATTCACACAAATAAGAACCCTGTGCAACTTTTGCCTCCACCAAGTAGTGTCTAGAACCATATTTTGCAATTGTTTCCTGGTTTGGTCTGAGTTCAAAGTGCTGAGCAGCTATCTGGTATACATTATACCGTCCAATCAACTCAAATTCTTCACGAAACTTGCGATATAGTCTCCAATGTAGGTTCTATAAGCTTGCTTCTCTAAGGGGAATTTTGACCACAGTTCAATGTCCAGGTGTTTTGTCCAGTAGTCATTGCAACCTTCCTTGACAAGTATGTGATTCTGAATTTTCTCATATTGTCTCACAAAGGTCAAAACTGAATTATGTGGATTCACATAACGTTTTAGGACAACATTGAAACCCTCGCTACGTTGTGTAGACTGTAGGAACGGGAAAAACCTGAGCTTGAAGTAGCACGACACCCAAGTCGATCTATATTTATACAGGTTCTCAAAGTGTGTGTGCGTAATTGCCTCGTACTTGATCATCAACGGAGCCCAATTCTCCTCAAATTCTTCCGGAGTGAAACTGAAATCAATGCAATGGTTGAAATCCTCAGCCAATCCTGGATTCCGACAAAGAAGCCAACCAACTTTCTCTTGAGCTTTCTTCATTATGTGCCATCAGCAACAACGATGCACAGTCGCAGGGAAGATTTTTTCTATTGATTGCTTCATAGCTATATCCTGATCTGTTATGAAGTTGTCAGGAGGCTTTCCATTCATCGCCTCCAAGAATGTTTTGAACACCCAATCAAAGCTTGATGCCATCTCTTGCCTCACAAATGCACACCCCAACATAAAAGATTGACCATGACGGTTGATTCCTATGAACGGGGCAAAGGGCATGTTATACATGTTGGTCATATAGGTCGTGTCAAACGATATGCAGTCGTGGTACGCCTCAGCATAAGTCTTCCTTGCCAAACCATCAACCCAAAAAATGTTAACAACTCTGTCCTCTTGTAGAAGAAATCTGGGTCTGTTTTCTGAATATCCTTGAAGTGTGCAATTGTTTCAATTATATCACCCTCTTTCGTGTCATCCTTACGGAAGCTTGTGCAAAGGTTTGTTATTGCTTTAGGGTCATAAGGAACCATCAACTCCGAGCCATAGAACTCCGACATCACATGCATCATACGTCCTGAAAAAAAAACAAAGAAAGCAATTGATTTTATAAACTTGACATTTCTGCACAATATTGAAATTAAGTTGCACATGTGGCTTTGTTTTCATAAACATGTTGTTTTGGAAGTATGTCAAAAAACATGTCTTTTTTTTGTTTTAATTCACCGATTTCGCACAGTTGGACATGTAATGTGAACATTTTTGAATTGTGTTGCACATCCTTTTTTGTGCAGTTGCACAGCTCTGGTTATGTGTAGTTGGACAATCATATAGATCATATAGTTTCTATTTTTCTTTTGAACTCTCATTTTCCTGATTTTATTTTTGATTTTTTTGCATTAATTGCACAATAGCATAACCAATTTGCACACTACACAGATCTAGTTGCATAGTTTCTAATTATGCAATTGCAAAAACACATTGAACAGAACTGGAAGTCTTTCTCATTTTTCTGATTTCCTTTTGGTTTTTTTACATAAATTGCACAATAACATAACTAATTTGAACACCACACAGATCTAGTTGCACAACTTTTAATTATGCAATTGCACATACACATAGAACAGAACTGGAAATCTTTTCTAAAAACAAGAAATAGAAGAGTCAAGAACTCACCTCTACTTAGGTTGCAGTTGTACAAAATTCGCAAAAATTCTGCCTCTTTTGGAGGTATGCCTCGATGAGACCTCAAATATTTGTGCAGTGATGGCTTGTTGACTAGTGGATGATTGTGATCACGAACAAAGTGAATTACCTCCCACCGTCCATCTATCAGCTTGACCAGCATTTTTCCCTTGCACCCAGTCTGCTTTATTGTCTCACGTTTCCTTTTCTTCTTCTTCTTTTGGTTGCCTGTAGCTTCTTCTTCTATAAAAACTGGTGGCTCTTCATCTATCTCTTCATCACCATTGTTTGGTTTGGGATCTGGTATAGGATCAAGGATAGGGACACTCTCTGCTCCTCCATCATCAATTTTTGGCTTCCTATATTTGTTGCAAACAAACTGTTGTTTTTCCAAGATGTTGGTACGACTTTGTCTCCTTGAAGTGTCCATTTTGATAGAAAAACCAACCCTCAAGGAGTAGCTGTTGTAGTGTTCCTTAGCAATTTCAAGGCTATCAAATCTCATGCCAACATGGGGCTCCATTGGCTGGGAACCAACCTCATCATCTCCATACACAGTAGCATCACCACCTCCTGCTCTCATTTCACTGTCAGTTGGACCACCAGCAGCAGCCTCAGTGCCTGTGTCAGCTAGAGTATGACCCTCCGACTCCAAAGAGACGACTACACGGTTATTAGTTGGTGGTGGCTGCCCTTCGATGTCAACAGTAGTACTAGGAAACCCACTGTGACTCCAACTGGTAGATTGTACATGCCGTGCACCAACATCATCAGCCTCATTGGTCTCAGGAGGAAGCTCATTGAGATCAGGAGGCACCTCATTGAGATCTAACATGTCTAATTTTTTTGGAGGAAACTGATCAAAATCTGCATAAGTAGAGGAAATTCAAATCAGCGCCAAATTGGTTGTTTCTCAACATAAGTTGCACAACACTACAGGACAATTGCATGCAGCAGTCAAGATAGTTGCACAAACTGTAGCTTTTTGTAGCTGAACACAGACACAAAAAAAGACCACACCTTAAGACTGTAACATTGTTGAAGTTGCAGAAGATAAACTACTTGGTTGCACAAGACTGTAACATTGTTGCACAGTGTCAGTTAACCTAGCTGCACAAGTTAGTTTCCCATTTTTCAATATACTTATCTCTGTTGTATACATTTTGTTGTACAACTTGCTATTTTTTGTAGACTAAAATTGTGCACAGGCAAAAACACATAAAACAAGTGTTTTCTATCCTTTCTCACATGGATTTTTTATGTTCTGAATCCTTTTTGAATACAGATTTTTTTTCCGATGGAGTTGCTGTGGACTTTATGCACATAACAACCATGATTCACAAGAAGATGCAATGAACACCCTACCAGTCTCTCATTGATGAACAGTTCAAGTTTGGCTTTTGTATAGTAGTTAACTAGATGAATCAATGTTTACTAGTTCAAGTGTGGAACCATTTACGTATGCTTTCTACTGGATCATTGTTTTTTTAATGCTTGTTGCACTGTGCACTTCAAAAATTAGTTTAGCACTGTTTGATTGGTTGCACAGTTTTACCTCATAAACTGCACAGGTTATGTTGCACTTTATATTGCAAAAGTTGGCCTATATAGATTATGTTGTTGCACAGTTTTACTGCTAATTTTGCACATGTACTTTTTGGCCACAGAAAGTTGTCTTATTGGTTTATGCACATGGCAAAATTGGTCTCTTATTCTGCATTGTGCCATTTTTTTTGCCAAGGTTGTTTCAATTGTTATAAGATCTTTTTACCTTTTTGTTGTTGTATGTTGCACTTATAACTACAGTTTTTGGGCAGCAAAGCTACTTCTGTTGCACAGTTTCTAACAACCCAATCATTTGCACTTGGTTGTACAGAAGTTGGCTACCACAGTTTGTTTAGTTGCACAGTTTTACTAGTAAATTTGCTCAAGTTTTTTCTTGACCTAGGCTCAGTAAAAAGTGGATCTAACTCTGTAGTTTTTGCACACCCAATAACACTTTTGTGGGCAAGATCTGAAGAGGAGGAAGAAGGGTAGGGAAGAGAAGGATAACTTACAGGTTTTTTTTGCTGTTAAAATTGCTTCAGATTTCAACTATAACTCTCCCATGGCGATCTGCTGTTCTTCCTCCATTAGAGTAAGCTATTTCGTGGGGAAGAGGTAGATCTGGGGCAGTTTGAGGGAGGAGGAAAGAGGCTGCAGCCTGATCTAGGGGCTTTGGGCGCTTTTATGTATAGGGAGGTGCCAAGGCCAGCACGTGGGGGGCAGCTGGAGACGAGGCTAGCGCGTGGGGACCGGCTGGGGTTGGTGGAGCGTTTCCTGGCGGGAGGGGACCAAAATTTTCCTTTTCTATAGCGGGGGGGGGGGGTGGGGTGGGGCAAGCTATTGCCTTTTCTGACCGGCTGCTCGGGAAGGCTAACCAGCTACCGGCCGCTCACTAGACGTGTCCATAAAAATTACATCAAGATTCCAAGACCACCGAACAACCACTACTACCGCCAAACGAGCCGTTGACGCGCCGATGTCGCCGCTCCCCTACCTGAGCCGGCTTGACCTTGTCGGTGACAACCAAGAAGTCTTCGTGCACATGTCCCTAAGGATCAATGCACTGGAGTTGCAATCGTCGACGTTTAACTCTTGTAAATATTTGAAGCACCTGATATCAAATCTCGCCACATGACAAGAAACTCTAACTCACCGCTGATACGTCTCCATCGTATCTACTTTTCCAAACTCTTTTGCCCTTGTTTTGGACTCTAATTTGCATGATTTGAATGGAACTAACCCGGACTGACGCTGTTTTCAGCAGAATTACCTTGGTGTTATTTTTGTGCAGAAATAAAAGTTCTCGGATTGACCTGAAAATTTACGGAGAATATTTTTGGAATTAATAAAAAATATTGGCGAAAGAATCAAGCCAGGGGGTTCACCTGTTGGCCACAAGCCAGGAGGGCGCGCCCTGACGGCTTGTGGCCCCCCCGTGGCTCCTTCGACCCTAATTCCAGCTCTATATATTCATATTCGGAGAGAAAAAAATCAAGAAGAAGGGTTCATCGCGTTTCATGATACGAAGCCGCTGCCACCTCCTGTTCTTCCTCGGGAGGGCAGATCTGGGGTCCGTTTTGGGCTCCGGAGAGGGGAAATCGACGCCGTCATCATCACCAACCATCCTTCATCACCTATTTCATGATGCTCTCCGCCGTTCGTGAGTAATCCCATCGTAGGCTTGCAGGATGGTGATGGGTTGGATGAGATTTACCATGTAATCGAGTTAGTTTTGTTAGGGTTTGATCCCTAGTATCCACTATGTTCTGAGATTTATGTTGCTATGACTTTGCTATGCTTAATGCTTGTCACTAGGGCCCGAGTGCCATGATTTCAGATCTGAACCTATTATGTTTTCATGAATATATATGTGTTCTTGATCCTATCTTGCAAGTTGTAGACACCTATTACGAGTTATGATCCGCATCCCCCAGGGTGACAATAACTGGGATTCTTTCCGGTGATTACCATAGTTTGAGGAGTTCATGTATTCACTAAGTGCTAATGCTTTGGTCCGGTTCTCTATTAAAAGGAGGCCTTAATATCCCTTAGTTTCCATTAGGACCCCGCTGCCACGGGAGGGTAGGACAAAAGATGTCATGCAAGTTCTTTTCCATAAGCACGTATGACTATATATGGAATACATGCCTACATTACATTGATGAATTGGAGCTAGTTCTGTGTCACCCTATGTTATAACCGTTGCATGACGAATGCCATCCGACATAATTATCCATCACTGATCCGTTGCCTACGAGCTTTTCACATATTGATCTTTGCTAAGTTACTATTCCGTTGCTACTGTTACAATCACTACAAAACTGCTACTGTCACGTTTGCCATCGTTACCGTTACTTCCATACTACTTTGCTACTAAATACTTTGCTGCAGATACTAAGTCTTTCAGGTGTGGTTGAATTGACAACTCAGCTGCTAATACTCGAGAATATTCTTTGGCTCCCCTTGTGTTGAATCAATAAATCTGGGTTGAATACTCTACCCTCGAAAACTGTTGCGATCCCCTATACTTGTGGGTTATCAAGACCTTTTTCTGGCACCGTTGCCGGGGAGCATAGCTCTATTCTCTGAGTCACTTGGGATTTATATCTGTTGATCACTATGAAGAATCTGAAAGACCCAAAAACCAAGATCTATCCCTCTACTACGAGGGGAGGTAAGGAACTGCCATCTAGCTCTGCATTTGATTCACCTTCTGTTATGAGTAAATTTGCGACACCACCACCTGCTATTGATTCTGATACGTCGCAAGTAATTAATGATGCCACTTCTGCTATGCATGATGCTTATGATGATATTTTGCTTGATAATACTGTGCCACTGGGTGAATTTCTTGATGAACAAATTGCTAGAGTCAATGCTGAAACTGATGATATTTCTGAAACTGATAAAATTATCGAAACTGAACACTATGAGACACCTGCTAGACCTAGCTCTCCTAGATATGAATTGCCTAATATACCTAAGGGTTATGTTATGGAGGGAGAGGTAGCTAGGGACTTTCTTGCTTGTAAGGATAGAGATGATCTTAAGAAATTGCTATGCAAGTGGAAGGAAAAATCTTTGAATGCTAGAATGCAATATGATCCTAAGTTTGCTACTTCACCTATCCTTGTTACTGATAAGGATTATGAATTCTCTGTCAATCCTGAGTTAATTACTTTGGTTGAATTTGATCCTTTCCATGGCCATGAATCTAAAACTGTTGTGGCACATCTTACTAAATTGAATGATATAGCCACCCTATTCACTCATGAGGAAAAAAATCGTTATTACTATATTCTTAAGTTGTTTCCTTTCCCATTAAAGGGTGATGCTAAGATATGGTTTAATTCTCTTGCTCCTGGTTGTGTGCGTAGTCCCCAGGATATTATATATTACTTATCTGAAAAATATTTTCCTGCCCATAAGAAACAAGCTGCCTTGCAGGAAATATTTAACTTTGTGCAAATTGAAGAAGAGAGTCTCCCACAAGCTTGGGGGAGGCTTCTCCAATTACTTAATGCTTTGCCTGATCATCCTCTCAAGAAAAACGAAATACTTGATATCTTTTCTAATGGACTAACCGATGCTTCTAGGGACCACCTAGATAGTTATGCTGGTTGTGTTTTCAGGGAATGAACTGTTGAACAAGCTGAAATACTATTGAATAATATATTGAGCAATGATAATGATTGGACTATTCCTGAACCACCTCCAAAGCCCACTCCGAAGAAAAGAGGTATTCTATTTCTCAGTCCTGAAGATATGCAAGAGGCAAAGAAATCTATGAAAGAAAAAGGTATTAAAGCTGAAGATGTTAAGAATTTACCACCTATTGAAGAGATACATGGTCTTGATACCCCGACACAGGTAGTAGAGGTAAATTCTCTCCGTAGGTTTGATGAAGGTGATATTCCCTATAATAAGTCTGCTAGCCAATGCTTGGATGAGTTTGATAACTTTATTGTTAAGCAAGAAAATTTCAATGCTTATGTTAGTAGACAATTGAAACATAATGCTTACATGCTTGATCGCTTAGGTGATTATATGAGTAGAACTATCAATGATCTTAAGCTTATTAGTAAACATGCTTCCATGGTAACTACTCAAGTAGAACAAGTACTTAAGGCACAAAATGATTTGCTTAATGAGATGAATGGTAAGAACAATGATCATTTTGTTAGAGTTGTGACTAGAGGTGGTAAAACGACTCAGGAACCTTTGTATCCCGAGGGCCATCCTAAGAGAATCGAGCAAGATTCTCAGAGAATTAATACTGATGCACTTAGTCGTCCCAGTAATAAAAGGAAAAAGAATGACGATAGGACTTTGCATGCTGCTAGTGAACCTGTTATAGATACACATGAAAACCCAAATGATATTTCTATTTCTGATGCTGAGACACAATCTGGTAATGAACACGAGCCTAGTGATAATATTAATGATGATGTTCATGTTGATGCTCAACCTAGTAATGATAATGATGTGGAGATTGAACCTACTGTTGATCTTGATAACCCACAACCTAAGAATAAAAGATATGATAAAAGAGACTTTGTTGCTAGGAAGCATGGTAGAGAAAGAGAACCTTGGGTTCAGAAACCCATGCCCTTTCCTCCTGAGCCATCTAGGAAAAAGGATGATGAGGATTTTGAGCGCTTTGTTGAAATGCTTAGACCTGTCTTTTTGCGTATGCGCTTGACTGATATTCTGAAAATGTGTCCTTATGCTAAGTATATGAAAGATATTGTGACAAATAAAAGAAAGATACCAGAAGCTGAGATTTCCACCATGCTTGCTAATTATACCTTTAAGGGTGGAATACCAAAGAAACTAGGAGATCCCGGAGTACCTACTATACCATGCTCCATTAAAGGAAATTATGTCAAAACTGCTTTATGTGACCTTGGAGCCGGTGTTAGTGTTATGCCTTTATCTTTGTATCGTAGACTTGATTTGAATAAGTTGACACCTACTGAAATATCTTTGCAAATGGCTGATAAATCAACTGCTTTACCCATCGGTATTTGTTTGGATGTGCCTGTCGTAGTTGCAAATGTTACTATCCTAACGGACTTTGTTATTCTTGATATTCCTGAGGACGACAGTATGTCGATCATCCTTGGTAGACCTTTTTTGAATACTGCAGGGGCTGTTATTGATTGCAACAAGGGCAATGTCACTTTTCATGTTAATGGTAATGAGCATACGGTACACTTTCCGAAGAAACAACCTCAAGTTCATAGTATCAACTCCATTGAAAAAAATTCAACGATTATTATTGGAGATTTTGAATTCCCTCTCCCTACTGCCAAAAAGAAATATGATATACTTATTGTTGGGGACGTGCATATCCCCATTGAGGTAACCTAGTGTTATTCGAAAATTCTCCGGTACCGTGTCATTCGAAAAAACTTTGTCAATAAGACTTGATCAACCTTATTGATGGATTCTTTTTGATGAGCATGAGATGGATGAATTTAGGAGGCACAACCTTCTGTACCCAACTTTTACTTTCTTTTATTTAGATTAAATTAAGTAAAAATGCTATTATTTTTCCTGTTTTCTGATTTATCCGTGCAATAAAAAAGTGACCTGAAAATAAAAGTTCTCAGAATTCCCTGAAAATTTAGTATGATTTTTTCTGGAATATTTAAGAATTTTTGGCACTGAGAACACATCAGGGTGCTACACCAGTGGGCCACAAGCCTGCAGGGCGCGCCCTGGTGGCTTGTGGGTCCCACGTAGGCCCCCCTCACTTATTCCACCACCCATCCACTTCGTCTTCCTCTAGAAAAAATCCCACCATTGCTCAAACCCGTGTCCTAGCTCATCTTGCTGCCATTTTCGATCTCCTTGCTCAAAGCTCCATTTGCAAAACTATTTTGGGGGATTGTTCATCGGTATGTGACTCCTCCAATGGTCCAATTAGTTTTTATTCTAGTGCTTTATATATTGCAAATTTTTCCTGCTGTGGTGACCTTGTTCTTGAGCTTGCATGTCAAATTTGTATGGTCCCAAGTAGTTTTGATGCATGATATAGCCTCTAGGCACTTGTGGGAGTAGTTGCTATAAGTTTTATTGAGTTTTGTTCACCTTTATTTTGAGTCACTAAAAATTTCAGATATTTTTCAGAGAAAGAAATGATGAGGAGATTGTTAAGAGGCTCTTCAAGCCGGGGTTCTAAAGAAAATGAAAATGAGAAGCCCAGATACAATATTTCCCGCACCGCGGAGGTTCGGCCATGTGAATGGCCAAGTGATGCATTCTTGAGGGCGGCCGGAATTTATGAAGATTTCTATTATTTGGCAGAGAATGCAGGCATCACCAACTTCCTCAATGATAAGTGTGACCAGTACCTCCTACTCACTAATATCTTCGTGCAAAACTTTCACTTTTATCCTAGGAAGAATCCTCCCATGGTAGAGTTTTACTTGTATGATGTGCCTAAGAAGATGACACTTTACGATTTTTGCAATGTTTGCAAAATACCTTATGAGGGCAGCATCAGTGAACCACGTCCTAGAGACATGGAGGACTTTATTGCTGCAACCACAGTGGGGGAAGAGAGAGGGGTGTCAAGGGCAAGAGCAGCTAGTTTACATTTTCCTGTTCTATGCTATTATTCATTATTTGCGGGGAGATGTTTAGTTGGTCATGGGGAGAGTGGAAGCCTTAGTGCTCCCGACCTCGCCATTCCGCGCCACGCTTTACTTGCTGATAGAACTTTTAGTTTGGGCGCTATGGTGGCTCAACGGTTGAACTTAAACCATTCGAAGGGCCCCATATTCAGAGGTATCTATGCATCTCGTCTAGCTAAATACTTTACGAGACCCATTAGGCTTGACGAGGAAGAGGAAATGCTGCTACCTACAAGATATTTAGACTATGATAGTATGGTAGCACATGATTTTATTAGGAAGGATAATGATAGGAGGCTGCTTTACAACTTAGTATTTAGTCAGGGTACTTGTGAGATTATTGCTCTGCCTGCTTCTTCTTTGTTCGATATCCATTCAGGCAGGTACACTATTATGCCCGACGACATCTACATATATTGGGGTCTGTCGCAACCCCCAGCACCTGAGCCGGCACCAGCCCTTGATCCGTATCAGGATCCAGTTTTTCAGTGGGAGCCACAGGAGCTCGCCAACCAGTGGAACCCTCAGGACCCTCTGGAGTATCCAGGAGATGGTTATTTCCAGCCATGGCACTAGACCAACTTAGGCCAAAGGCCTAAGCTTGGGGGAGTACGTATTTCTCACCGACATTACATTCATGTTCACACACTCATTCGAGTAGTCGGTGCTTATACTTTTCCATTGTATCATCCATGGTATTTTATTTCTTCTTTCTGCTTTCTTCTTGTGTGTTTAATTAACCTTGAGAAAAATCTAAAAATAAATTAGTTCTAGCTTTACCTTTTAGTTTTTTTAGTTGTATCATTAAAAGAAAACCAAAAAATATTTCTCGTTCTTCTTTTGCTTGTTGGGAGCTTTCCCGTGTAAATAGTTTTTCTCGTTCTTGTTTTGAAATTTCTTTCCTTTGGGTCATAAGGAGAAGACCACAATGAAAATGTTGAGTGGCTCTCATATGCATTATTGTTTATCTTACAGAGAGCCCAAATTACCTTGCCTTCCCCTTTGAGTTATTGTTTGTAGATTCCAGCTTAGTCCAATGCACGTGCACTCTTATTATTATTCACACCGTTCGGTCGTGCAAGTGAAAGGCAATAATGACGATATATGATGAAGTGATTGAGATGGAGAAAAAGCTGGTATGAACTCGACCTATTTTGTTTTTGTAAATATGATTAGCTCATCGTTCTGGATTCAGCTCATTATGGATGAAACATGTTTGCAACAACAATTAGAGATTATAGTTACTCATGCCAATGTTAATTAGCTAAGAGTGTATAATGGTTTGTCTTGAGTGCCAACATGCATTTTAAAATGGTTGTGATGTAGTATGATAGAATGGTATCCTCCTCTGAATGATTCAAGTGGCTTGACTTGGCACATGTTCACGCATGTACTTGAAACAAAATCAACATATCCTCCACGATATTTATGTTCATGGTGATTTATATTCTACTCATGCTTGCATTCAATGTTGGTTAATCTCAATGCATGTTTATGACTGTTGTCGCTCTCTAGTTGGTCGCTTCCCAGTCTCTTGTTAGCCTTCACCTGTACTAAGCGGGAATACTGCTTGTGCATCCATTTCCATAAACCCAAAGTTGTTCCATGTGAGTCCACCATACCTACCTATATGCGGTATTTACCTGCCGTTCCAAGTAAATTTGCATGTGCCAAACTCTAAACCTTCAAATAATATTCTGTTTTGTATGCCCGAATCGCTCATGTAGTGACTAGGGGCTGTCAGTATCTTCCATGCTAGGTCGGTCATTCTCACGATATGTGTTGATTCACTATCATTCACGAGAAAGTGGCTGGTATTCGGGATGCCCAGTTCCATGCTCAAAAATCAAATAAAAATATAATGAAACAAAACTCCCCCAGGATTGTTGTTTGTATGGACGGTACCCGTGGATTTGGCCCGCCGTGGAGTGTGATTGATTGGTGGAGGGGGAGTAAAAACTTTACTATTATGTTTGGGAACCACCTATAATGTATCTAGCATGGAAGATACCGAGATCTCTCAGTTGTTATGTTGACAATGAAAGCATATCGCTCAAAATTATATTCATCTCTGTTTTAAAAGCTCGAGCTCTGGCACCTCTGCAAATCCCTGCTTCCCTCTGCGAAGGGCCTATATATTTTACTTTACTGTTGAGTCATCCTCCTCTTATAAAAAGCACCAGTTAGAGAGCACCACCGTCATTTATATGCTTTGTTATTAATTGATATTGAGTATGACTGCGACTGGATCTCTTTTACCATGAATTACAATGTCTAGTCAGTCCTTGTTCTTCAGAGGTGCTCTGCATTTATGTTTTGCGGTCTCAGAAAGGGCTAGCGAGATACCATTATATCATATTGTATCATGATTGTTTTGATAAAATTGTTGTCATCCGAGATTTATTATTATTGCTCGCTAGTTGGTTATGCCATTGATAGGAGTAAATGTGAGACCTAAATGTTATTGTGAATGTGGTTAGTCTATAATCTTTGTTGAAAATCTGAACATCAGTTAGACATATTTACAACAACAAGATCAAACAGAGTTTGTAAAAGTTTTTCTTTGTCACTTTCAGTTTGTCAACTGAATTGCTTGAGGACAAGCAATGTGTTAAGCTTGGGGGAGTTGATACGTCTCCATCGTATCTACTTTTCCAAACTCTTTTGCCCTTGTTTTGGACTCTAATTTGCATGATTTGAATGGAACTAACCCGGACTGACGCTGTTTTCAGCAGAATTGCCTTGGTGTTATTTTTGTGCAGAAATAAAAGTTCTCGGATTGACCTGAAAATTTACGGAAAATATTTTTGAAATTAATAAAAAATATTGGCGAAAGAATCAAGCCAGGGGGTCCACCTGTTGGCCACAAGCCAGGTGGGCGCCCCCCCCTAGGGCGCGCCCTGATGGCTTGTGGGCCCCCCGTGGCTCCTCCGACCCTAATTCCAGCTCTATATATTCATATTCGGAGAGAAAAAAATCAAGAAGAAGAGTTCATCGCGTTTCACGATACGGAGCCGCCGCCACCTCCTGTTCTTCCTCGGGAGGGTAGATCTGGGGTCCGTTTTGGGCTCCGGAGAGGGGAAATCGATGCCGTCATCATCACCAACCATCCTTCATCACCAATTTCATGATGCTCTCCGCCGTTCGTGAGTAATCCAATCGTAGGCTTGCTGGACGGTGATGGGTTGGATGAGATTTACCTTGTAATCGAGTTAGTTTTGTTAGGGTTTGATCCCTAGTATCCACTATGTTCTGAGATTGATGTTGCTATGACTTTGCTATGCTTAATGCTTGGCACTAGGGCCCGAGTGCCATGATTTCAGATCTGAACCTATTATGTTTTCATGAATATATATGTGTTCTTGATCCTATCTTGCAAGTTGTAGACACCTATTACGAGTTATGATCCGCATCCCCCAGGGTGACAATAACTGGGATTCTTTCCGGTGATTACCGTAGTTTGAGGAGTTCATGTATTCACTAAGTGCTAATGCTTTGGTCCGGTTCTCTATTAAAAGGAGGCCTTAATATCCCTTAGTTTCCATTAGGACCCCGCTGCCACGGGAGGGTAGGACAAAAGATGTCATGCAAGTTCTTTTCCATAAGCACGTATGACTATATTTGGAATACATGCCTACATTACATTGATGAATTGGAGCTACTTCTGTGTCACCCTATGTTATAACCGTTGCATGACGAATGCCATCTGACATAATAATTATCCATCACTGATCCGTTGCCTACGAGCTTTTCACATATTGATCTTTGCTAAGTTACTATTCCGTTGCTACTGTTACAATCACTACAAAACTGCTACTGTCACGTTTGCCATCGTTACCGTTACTTCCATACTACTTTGCTACTAAATACTTTGCTGCAGATACTAAGTCTTTCAGGTGTGGTTGAATTGACAACTCAGCTGCTAATACTCGAGAATATTCTTTGGCTCCCATTGTGTCGAATCAATAAATCTGGGTTGAATACTCTACCCTCGAAAACTGTTGCGATCCCCTATACTTGTGGGTTATCAACCGCCCCAAGGAGATGGAAGGACTCTGCTCCCCAGCTCCATTGAGTACATGCAAACGGACAAACTCGAGGAGGGTCGGAACCCGGAAGATAAACTCGAAGAAGAAGCTTCGCCATCCGCGTGAGCACCGCACCTCCAAGGACTAAAAAACCCTAACCAAAAACTACTAACCAGAATGGAGGCTCCGAGATTACCCTCCCCGCCACCAACCGTTGGAGCGGCAGGCAGAGGGGAGGTGAGTCCACGGGCTCGCCGGTGAAGTCTGGAGGGAAAAGTTTGCCCTAGCGCCTAGGGTTAGCGAAGGAAATGTTGGAATTAAGTGATCACTATTTCACATCCAAGTTTGATGCATACAATTCATACAAACACATTTCCCAACTTACAAACAACGTTATGAGTTTAAGCTTGGCAAGTTGACACGTGCATTTCACATGATAGTTCCTGAATTTAAATTGATAAATATTATGTTGATTTCATCACCTTTGACCTATTATGCCCATTAACTTTTTCCCTATATGCCTTCTTGGTATTTTTCTTGGCATGTTGATATTTAATTAACTATAAAAGCCTCCTAATCACTATTAGAGCATTTTATTATTAATTTAACATCTCCGGGAACATTTGTCACCTAAATCAGTTACCAGTGTTACCCGGTAAACCACGAAACCCTTCCGGTAACCCCGAAACGCTTCCGGTTCCTCTCGAAACTATTTTGAATATCGGTGAAACTATTTCATAAATATTTTCTCATAACTCTTGTTTCTCTAACACTCAGGAGACTGTGATTCCCTTAAGCTTGAGACTCTGTAGGTCCGATAAAACATAGACATGAACAAAACCCCCTTTCCTTCAATTATCGACAGCGGAACCGTGGACATCCATATTAATTGCGTCCTGGACTAGGGTGTACTCACCACGTCGTCTCCCGACTGAGTGGGTCGGGCCGAGGACCCTCATGACGGTTCACTAATGAGCCACTTCAGGCAACCCGTGATGTATACAAGGGATATTCCACAAGACTTGGCGCACAAGACAAGGACTCCTCTAAACCCTAGGCCTCCGGTACATTATATAAACCGAGGCCAGGCTAGTCAATAAAAAATCTCATATTCATGAGAACAATCTCGTGGTAGATACATGTACTCTCTACTATCCTCCATATGAATACAATTAAAAGCAGGACGTAGGGTATTATCTCTTTGAGAGAGCCCACACCTGGGTAAAATCCCGTGTCCATGTTACCATTGCTTCAAGACGCCTAGCATAGGACCCCTACTACAAGATATGCCGGATTTAGAACCGACACATATCAATCCCTATGACTACATGAATGACATTCGAGTGAACCTTTGATTATCATGTGTTATTCCCTTTGCTTCATGATACTACAAAACCCAAACTGAGATGTATCGGTATCCTCTTGAGTCATTCTCATGCTCACTATACCCGTCAACTCGTTACCGATTTTGTTCTTCTTTCTCGTTGACATGTTCCGGCATCCCTTTGACCTAGTCACATGTGTCTAGTCAGGCGATGATGGATGTCGTGACACCGAGAGGGCCCTAAGAATATCTCTCCATCGTCCAAGAAGCAAATCCCACTCTCGAGTTATCTAGACCCCTGTCAAACTTTCCGATAAACCTCTAAGTTGTCGCTATGATCATTGTGTTACAGATGACGTTTGAGCAACCCCAAAGTCCATCATACGGTAATAAGAAACTACGATATTCTCATGGTCTAAGGAACTAAGCATATGTTAACTCTTCGTGTCATAACAATTGACTTGTGACGATTGTATCTCCAAGTATAACAAGCAAGTTTGGGTCAATTCAATATGATCGTTCTTCCAACGTCATATTCTCAAAGTTATTTTAGGACTATCGTTTACACTTAACGATATCCTAATTAAGATCCGAAAAACATGATCACTAACAACACTAGAGCTCTGTAAATTTTTTGTTTTCTGCTGTGTTACCCTAAAGTGCGGTCCGTCTAGCGTCCGAACGCGGCAGGGGAAGCGCAACTGCTTCGTTGGCACGCAGAGGCGGAGGTACATGCATGTGCGTCATCCGACACAAATATGGCGCACGCGTGACCGTCGTGCGAGGCTGCGGACGTGCGAGGTGGCGGCAACCCTCGCAGAGGCGGATGTTTGCGAGGGAGAGTTGCATTCTCCGACGCCTTGTACGTATGGTGCACGACCACCCCAAGCGCTGCAACCTTGTCGTGATGGAGGTCGCCGGCTCCTTCCACAACGGATCCATCATCAATCTCACGTCCACCTGCGACGTGCAAGCGACGTGCTCCGAAAAGGAAGAGTAGGGCATGGGAGACGGCGACGCCTTAAGTCCCGCGAGCAGGTGTGTGTCCCATGTGCTACTCTACCTCGCCGGCGACCGGAGCCGCACTTTAAGGGGCGCAGCCGACCGTCGGACATGGGCACGATGGAGCAAGACGAGGTTCATTTAGATTAGGTTTTCACGTTGCATGTAATAATGTGGATTTGATTATTTGAAAATGATGTTTGTGACTGTGAAATAAAATGTGTGTTGTCAGGTCACCGTCTGTGGACATGCTTTGACGCGTCCACGTACTTTGAAGGCTGGATTTTAGTGTTTGTAATCGTAGATTCTCCTGGTACGAAAATCATAGTACTAGGTTCATGTATTAGTGAATCACTCTCTGTCGTCGTTTTTGACGATTTAGTTTTTCAAAAAGTATCACACATACGGATTGTGTGGGATGGATTCCCTTTCACACACCTGCACAAAGACAACGGTTGAAAACCGAGTCGGACTTGCGTGCACTAGCTCCATGCATGCGGTCGGTGAAGCGACAGTACCACGCCACGCGGCCGCTCGCACAGGTGCGACCGGCGCTTGATTGACAAGCAAAGCAAAATTGGAAGGGCACTGCTAGGCGCCGGCGCGCCGGCCCAACAGTTGGGCCGGTCGTGCCCTAGCCGCCCGATGCAGCCAGTCCCATCGTTCGATTTGCGTTGACTTTATTTTTTTTTTGAGCGCAGCCCCCGTCTCGCCCTGTACTGCCGTAATCCGCCCCGTCCCCCGCCGCAGCGCCGCAAACCGCACCTCCGCAGTGCCGCAAGCCGCCTCGCCGCTGGTCGCCGTCCTTGCAGCTCCTGCCGTGGCCGCTTGCCGGTTTGGATCGCGGCGCGCTTCGAGCGCAGCCCCGCCCCGCCCTGCACTGCCGCAAGCCGCCCCGTCCCCCGCCGCAGCGCCGCAAGCCGCCCCGTCCTCGCCGCTGCTCGCCATCCTTGCAGCTCCTGCCGTGGCCGCTCGCCGTCATTGTCAAGAAAAGCTTCATCCATGGGAAAAAAAGCTTCGACCGGCGTCACAAAAAGCTTCAACCGTTGTGAAAAAATGTTTCAGTCGGAATGGGAAAAAATTTCAACCATGACAAAAAAAGCTTCAATCGCACCATAACATGGATGTAGCAAAAAAACTTTCGGTTGTAGCAAAAGGCAACAACGGTTGCAGCAAAATGTCGTCGTCGTCCCCGTGGGTCGGAACTCGCCATGAATGGACGTAGCAAAAACAATTGCCGGTTGTAGCAAAAATCAACGACGGTTGCAGCAAAATCAAATGATGGATTTAGCAAAAATCACGATGTCATGTGCGATGTAGCAAAATGCGACACCGATGGTAGCAAAATGTGATGCTGCTTGTAGCAAATTATGATGCCGGTTGAAACATGTAGCAATTTGCGATGTTGGTTCCAGCATCGTGTGTGTGCCTCGCCGTCGCAGTTATGCAGCTCGTCCGCCGGAGCTGCGAAAATGGTGGAGCTGAAGACGTTGCGCTGGAATAGCCGGAGCTGCGGATAAGAGATGGTCGTGCACGCAGGGATGGGGACGACGGCAGCCTCACGAGGGCCGCTTGCCGTCGCGCGCTCGTCATGGCTGCTCGCCGTCGCAGCTCGCCGTCGATGCGGGGGGTAGACGGAGGAATCGCCGGGGCCGCGCGCCTTCATCACTCGCCGGGGCCGTGCGCCATCCCCACTCGTCGGGGGCCGCTTGCTCGCCGGTGCTGCTCGCCGCCGCAGTGACAGGGGAGAAACAGGGCGCGGGGTAGCGGGCGACCGGCCGAAAGTTCGGCCGGCGCGCCGAACCCAATCGTTTCCCAAATTGGAAGGAGAGAAACGAAAAGCTTTCTTTCCCGCCTCGGTATTCGAGTTTTCGGGGGAGAGTGCAGGCGCGGCGGTCAGCCTCGCCACTGGAGCACGGCGAAGTCAAATCACAATCAATGGCGTGGCGTCCGACTTCCCCACCCTTCTCTTTATTAGTGGAGCACCTCTCAGTCCCAAGGCTCAGCGCAACGCTCCTGCTTCTATCTCCATTTTCCCTTCCTCCGCCGCCCGCCAGCTAGGGTTACGGTCGCCGGTAACACTAACCTGTGATAGCGCCGGTGGGAGGGTGGCGGCCCGCGCGAATGGCTGGAGGAGACGCGTCGACGGGGGAGGAGGTGGACGCGGGCTTTGAGTTCGCCTTTGACAACGAGATCTTCTCCGACAAGGTGCTCCGTATAGAGGTCGTCGCCGGCGGTGCCGCCAGCCGCAAGCGCCGCCGCGAGGGGTCCGAAGAAGGTGAGTCCGTACAGGCACAGTACCCAGCCCTTGGCCCTTGCGTTGCGTGGGTACCATTAGCCCTAGCCAGTAGTAGATTCTAAGCATCACACTAATCTAAGCACGTGCGTAGGTCCCTGCATGACAGTATCGGTCAGGTTTGTAAGCGCCTCCAACTCCAAAAATATAATCGATCTTTCCAAATCTGGCTACGCGAGTTCGCGCATGCTTTCTTGGATGTAAATTTCTCGCTATTAGGATCTGGATTTATGGGAAATTTTCTGGCTTATTTGGGCGTTATTTTTGTCTGTCTGTCTGTCTGTTTTCTAGGGATTTCTGGTTACGAAAAGGAGATGAAATAGTGTCTAAAAGCTTTTTTTTTGTTTTGCTTTAGATTTCAAGGTGTTGTGGTTTACTTTAAAATGTGTTCCAAGTTCTCTGACATCATTCTTATCAAATTATAATGCAGCAGATCTGTAGCCACATATTTTGATGTAGCAATCACTAGTAGAAAAAAGGTCCATTTGTCCCGGTTTCAGAGGCCCATTTGTCCCGGTTCTGGAACCGCGACTAAAGGGTCGGGACTAAAGCCCAAAACCTTTAGTCCCGGTTTGCTTACGAACCGGGACCAAAGGCCCTCCACGTGGCCGCTGCGGGGAGCCCAGGCAGGAGGACCTTTAGTCCCGGTTGGTAACACCAACCGGGACCAAAATGCATCCACGCGTCAGCATCTGGCAGGAGCTGGGGTTTTTGTTTTTTTTAAGGGGGGGGGGGGGGGTTAGGGGGTTTTGTAGGGTTAATTTAGGGGTTTCATATTGTGTTAGCTAGCTAATAGAGAGAAGTGTCCTCTCTTTCTTTGTGCTTGGTCGACGCTAGCTACTATAGAGAGAACTCGACACGCTAGCTAGTAAGCAAATGAAGGAACCATTAAGTACATAAGATCGTCATGAACATATACAGAGAGAAGTGATCGACCTCTCTTTCTCCGAGAGATTGGTCGAACAACAAGTTTTCGTATATCTATCCGACGGTACTACATATATACAATATAACATCTTTTACAATCCCTAACATCATCTACCTAAGATCCAATCAGAAATCCGCATGGTATTCTCCGTCTTTAGGTATGACGTGGTCAAGAAAGAATCCCGCCAATTCCTCTTGAATTGCTCGTATGCGATTATGTGGTAGGAGTTCATCCCACATCTGCCAGATCTAATTTAAAGAAGGGGGTCAATACATGCATATATATGAATAAAACTCAACACAATTGATGGTAATATATAAAATAAAATTGTGAATATTATTTACGTACTTCAAATTGTTTGTCAGAGAAGCCCCGCTCAGAGGTCGAGTGGCGAATGAACTCGCATACGTAGTATGCATATAAAGAAGTCCCTTCTTTCTGGTACAAGCACTTTACGAGAATAGAGTTCAATCAAACTGATAAGCAAGCATGGTAATGATATATTGATGAAAATTTGAATCAATTAGAGATGCGCGGAACTAGCTAGTACTACTTACTTTGGGGTGCGTAAATCGCAACTCTTTGTTTAGACCGGGAACCTTTCGGGTGAACTTCTTCCAAACCCTGCCAGGCAAAGAAAATGATTACTTGATATCAGGAAATTAACGAAAGTTGCATGCCGATATGGTCCCGGTATTGACTGAACTTACTTCTTGAGCATTGCAGTCATGTCCGCATAATTCTCGGGATCTTTACATCTCGAGTCTAAGACAGTTACTAATGCCCCGTCAAGCTTAATGGATAGCAGAATAAAGTGAAAACTGCGCACGCATATATAACTCATCAATTACATTACTTAACCTCGAGTAAGCGAAACCGAGTATACAGAGAAGACAACAACACTCACTTGAAGTTGTAAGGAAAGAGTATTTCCCTTTTGTTTTGATGTATAAGGAACGACTTTAGCAAGTTCTCCTCGGTCTCTTTGATTGAGTTTCGTACCGTCCATTCATTTACGGCATCTGGGCTAATGAACCCAACATCGAAGATTCCTAGTTTTTTGCATTCGACGATCTTCAATCTGCATAATATAGTGAGGATAATTATATATACATGCAATGAACGAGCTGAGCTAGAGACTTAACTATAGAAGTAATACTTACAGACAGTAGGCAGTCATGAGTTGTTTGTTGAGGGCCAGTTGATTGTATAACTGAAATAACTCCACAAATTCAACAGGCATCACGGGAAGTCCAATGAATTCGTGCTCTGGTTTCACTGCCATATACATAGTGTCTCTCCCAGACTCCCTGCAGGTTTTCATGTACCACTCATGCAATTTGTACATCATCGTTGTTAGAGGAGGATGATCAGGTTTGACGAGAGGCTTCCCGTGCATGTATTCATATTTTTCTTTTGTTACCTCAGCCGTTTGAAAAATTACATCATCCCCCAAGTAATCACCAGGATTGGTACCGGGCACCATCCCCGGATGATTTGCGACGATATCGCTAGACACCTTGAGCGGGGGGCACGATTGCTTCTCCTGTTCGACGAGCTGGGGAACTGTTTTCCCACTTCTTCGTTCTGCTAACCTTGCATCACTAGAAGTACTTCCCGACCGCCGCGCTTCTTCATATGTCTTTTTAATAATCCGGACATAGTTGGAATCCGGCGGAGGCGGTGGTGGTCGCTTCAGGGCATCGATAGTGCGCTTCAGTTTCACCGGATCTAGCTTCTCCTTCGGAGGTGGAGTTTTCTTTGCAAAATGGGCCCTCAATTGGTCCTGACATATCTCCTTGTTTTCAGACTCGGTCCTCTCATATGGTAACTTTTCCAGAGGCTTGAGAGATGGACCGTATCTGTATTCCCTCCCGCCTCTACTTGTACTACTAGCCGCCGGAGCGGCGGCGTCTCTCTTCCGTCGTTGCTTACGAGGCGGAGAAGGAGGCGGAGTGCTCCGACGCGCCGGAGGAGCCGGGGCGGCGGCGTCTGTCTTCCGCCGTTGCCGACGAGGCTGAGGAGGAGGCGTACTGCTCCGACGTGCCGGAGTAGGCGAAGGAGAAGGCGGAGTGCCCTCACGCGTCGGAGGAGCCGGAGAAGGAGGCGGGGTCCCCTGATCACTCGCCGGAGGAGGAGGAGGAGGCGGAGTGGCCTGACTCGCCGGAGGAGGAGGAGGAGGCGGAGGCGTCCAGTTTGGAAGCTTGATGTACTCCTTCTGCCATAGACATGTACTCCTCAGGGCACGACCCAGCCGATTCTCCCCTTCACCTGTAGAGTGGTCAAGCTCGAGCTCCGCAAATCCCTCCATTACTTCATCCACCATCACAACAGCATAGCCATGTGGAATCGGACGGCAGTGAAAAGTTCCGTTGGGTTGAGGATGTGCAACAGAGCCGACAGCCGCCAATAAAGTGAGGTTCCGGCATTTCGTCATAAGCTCGCAATGTTGTGCCTCCGTGATAGTATCCACGGGGTAGCTAGGAGACGTGAAGTCAGGCTGAACGGGCTCCGTGGAAGCGACGCTGCTTTTCCGCTGAGATGGCGGGGTAGCTTCTGGGGTAGCTTCATGCCGCTGAGATGGTTGGCCGACAGCTCGCTGGCTCTCAGCTTCCTCTAGCTTTTGTAGTCTTGCATTGAGCTTCTGAATTTCGCTCAGCTCCGCTTTCCTCTTTCTCTCCCGGCTTCTGTAACCGCCTGCGTCGGGAAACCCAACCTTCCACGGAACGGAGCCTGGTGTGCCTCGTGTTCGTCCAGGGTGCTCAGCATTCCCTAGGGCCTCAGTCAGCTCGTCCTTCTCTCTGTCGGGAATGAACGTCCCTTCCTGCGCTGCGGTGATATACTCCTGAAGCTTGTTCATGGGTATTGCAAGTTGCTCGTTCGTCCAGCGGCACTTCCCTGTTTCAGGGTCCAAAGTTCCCCCAACCCCGAAGAACCAAGTCCTTGAACGGTCTGGCCAGTTCAATGTCTGTGGTACGATGTTTTTAGCAATCAGGTCATTCTCAGTTTTATCTCACAACGGCCGGGCTTTGAGGTAGCCACCTGACCCCGTGTGATGGTGATACTGCTTCTTTACAGCATTGATCTTGTTTGTCTCTGACATTTTCTTACTCTTGTCCGATGTCTTGTAGGCCACAAATGCGGGCCAGTGATCTCTTATCTTCTCAAATCGGCCGGTGAATTTTGGAGTCTTCCCTTTGTCGACAAACTTTGATTTCAACTCATTCTTCCACCTCCTGAATAGATCTGCCATCTTCTTAAGAGCACACGCCTTGACCAGTGGCTCTATAACTGGCTTATTCGGATCCTCCTCTGGCGGTAGGGTGAAATTTGCCTTCAGCGCGGTCCAAATATCATCTTTCTGTCTATCGGTGACATAATCACCATCAGGGGCGCCGTCCTTAGGCTTATTCCATTCCTAACAATAGCTCCGCACTGAGCAGAAAATGCGTCCTTGGTCCGCTTGGGTTCAATCGGATGGCCATCGTGCGCGAGTGCTGTGATCGTGAACCTTATATCCTTGCGCAACCTCTTCTTCGGGCCTCGTCTCGTTACCGAAGTTTGGCTCGATCCGGAGGGCTATAAAAGAAGAAAGAAGAGTTAATTAATATATGTACATACCAAAACAATTAATGCATCAATTAGCTAGTCAGCACAGGCTTAATTAATATATATACCTCGACGGACTTTGCAACAGCTCCCTCCTCCGTTCGGTCACCGGAGCCGTCATCATGGTCTCCTTCTTCCTCCGGCATTCGATCACCGGAGCCATCATGATCATGTCCTTCCTCCTCCATTGTTCAATCACCGGAGCCGTCATCCTCTCCTTCCAGACCATCGGTGTCGTTGAGAAACGACAAGATATCACGTCCGCCGTGGATTATGTCCCCCAACAACTGTTCTTGTTCCAAGTCTCTTGGATCCATAGTTTCTACAAATATTACAACATGGCAATTAATATACAAACATGAATGTTGTCCGACGTCCGGACCGCCTCTCTCATGAATGTCCGACGTCCGGTTTGGGGTGGCCTCGACAACACTTCTAGGGTTTGGGGTGGCCTCGACAACGCTCTTTCTTCTAGGGTTTGGGTGGCCTCAAGAGTTTATCGGGTAGGGACGGGAGGGGGTAGGAGATCGACAACGCTCTTTCTTCTAGGGTTTGGGTGGCCTCGAGAGTTTATTGGGTAGGGCGAGAGGGCCGGGATTCTCTTAACCTTTTAGGGATTTAACAAAATGGCGCCATTCTGGATGTGCAGAAAATGGTCCATATTTTTCCTGATCTCATCTACCCTTCTATATGTCACGTTGTCTAGTATCAAAGGATTCAAGAAAACCACGGCTTCATCATTAGCCGGAAGTAACAGGCGCATAATGGTACGAAGCTCTCCAAAATTGTTTTGGAACGGAGTCCCGGATAGGATAATTAGCTTTTTGGTATGAAGTTCAGCAAGAGCCTTCCGAATATCGCTATTTGGAAGGCCGTTGCTGAAATTCATACCAAAAAGCGAATTATTCTATCCGGAACTCCATTCCAAAACAACTTTGAAGAGCTTCGTAACATCATATGCCGGTTACTTCCGGCTAATGATGAAGCCATGGATTTCTTCAATACTTTGACACACAACATGACATATAGAAGAATATATATATATATATATATATATATATATATATATATATATATATATATATATATGGGATCAGGAAAAAATTGGATCAACTTGTGCACATCCATAATGGGGCCATTCTTGATAAATCTATATTACCGGAGTTATCGGGGAGGGGGTATATCGACAACGCTTTTTTCTAGGGTTTGGGTGGCCTCGAGAGTTGGTCGCCCGGTATATTGAGAGGGGGGTGAACATTTTACCTTAGTAACTTAGAAAAAAAATGTTATCGGGGAGGGGGTATATCGACCCCCCCTCATGTCGAAGTTATCGGGAAGGGGGTATATCAACAATGACATACATTCCGAATCCGTTGGAAAGCTCTCGGGGAGCCGATGCCAACGTGATGATAGGGGGCCGGGGTGCTCCCGTGGCCTTGTTGATAGATAGAGCCGATGCCAACGTGATGATAGAGCCGATGCCAACATTTTCATTTAACAAAAAAACTACCTTCAAAAAAAGACTTGCTTCGCCGCGGGTGCTCGGTGCGACGTGGACTCGGTGGAAAAACTTTATGAAAATGCGGTGGTGGCCGGTCCGGGCGGTTTTCTTTTCCTTCTTCATTTTTTCCTTTGTTTTTTCTTATATGTTTGTTTTCGTTTTCACTCTACATTTTCGTACATATGAAAAACAACGAAGACTTTTTACATGAACATATACACACATATACATGAACATATATAAATATACATGAAAAAAAAAACATATACATGAACATATACACATATACATGCCCGCAAAAAAAAACCTAAACGATGACGGGGCGGCACACCATGGGAAAGGGGGGGGGGCTCACTGGGGGGGGGGGCGGCGATGGCTGGAGGCCGGCGACGGGGACAAGGACGGCGGCGACGGGAACGAGGACGGCGGCTCGGGGAGGCGACGGGGACGGGGACGACGAGGACGGCGGCTCGGGGAGGCAACGGGGACGGGGACGACGAGGACGGCGGCTCGGGGAGGCGACGGGGAGGCGACGGGGACGAGGACGGCGGCGACGGGGACGAGGACGGCGGCTCAGGGAGGCGACGGGGACGAGGACGGCGGCGACGGGGACGAGGACGGCGTCGACGGGGACGAGGACGGCGGCGACGGGGACGAGGACGGCGGCGACGGGGACGAGGACGGCGGCTCGGGGAGGCAACGGGGCCGGCGACGAGGACGGCGGCGGCAGCGGCAGCGGCGGCGGCGGCAGCGCAGGGGAAGGGGGTCGGTGCGTCCGGGCAGGGAGCGACGGAGCGGCGGACGACGACGGCGACGGCGACGACGACGACGGGGAAGAGGCGGCGGCGAGGGCGAGGGCGAGGGCGACGGCGAGGCGACGGCGAGCACGACGGGGGCGGCGGGCGAGGGCGACGACGGCAAGCGACGACGGGGGCGGCGGGCGACGACGGGGGCAGCGAGCGACGGCGACGATGGGGGCGGCGGGCGGCGGCGACGGCTGGGGCGACGGCGGGCGGTGGGCGGGCAGCCTGGCGGCGTCGATTTCGTCGGCGTCTTCGGGGGTGAGATGAGAATGCTGAAAATTCCTAAGTGTGGGCTTATATACACAGAGCATTGGTCCCGGTTGGTGGCACCAACCGAGACTAATGCACCCCTTTAGTCCTGGTTGGTGCCACCAACCGGGACCAAAGGTCAGTTTTCAGTAGCCCAAAGGGCGGGAAACAGGGACCTTTGGTCCCGGTTGGTGGCACCAACCGGGACTAAAGGGTACATTGGTCCCGGTTGGTGGCACCAACCGGGACTAAAGGGGCGCATTGGTCCCGGTTGGTGCCACCAACCGGGACCAAAGGGTAGTGGTGCCCGGGGCCAAATTTTTAGTCCCACCTAGCTAGCCGAGAGAGCTCGAGAGTGGTTTATAAGCGCTGCTGCGCATACCCTCTGGAGCTCCTCTTAGCTGCAGGCCTCCGGGCCTAATCTGTCACTGCCTGTGGGCCTATTGGGCTTTCTGCGGGCCCAGTAGGTGGTATTTTTTTTAAAAAAATTCTAGTTTTTTGTTTTGTTTTTTTTCTTTATTTATTTTTTAAATTTTTTTCCAGTATTTTTCTTATGTTATTTTAGTTCATTCTTTTTAACAAATAAATACTTTGATAATTTTAGTTGCATTTATTTATTTTTGTTTTGTTTTTTGCTTTATTTATTTTTGTTTTATTTTTTGCTTTATTTATTTCCAGTGTGTTTTATCATTATATTCTTTTTGCTATTAATGGTTTGAACAAAAAATACTTTGATAATTTTAGTTGCATAATTTTTATATAATTATAGTTTCAAAAATACTAGAGGTTTATAAAAGCTTTTTAGTTGATTCTTTTTTGAACTCCACTCCCACGATGTTTTGAAAGAAATTAAAAAGCACTTCAAATGAACTCTGAAAAGGTTGAAAGTTGGCATGGTATCATCATTTCACCGACATAGCATGTGCTAAAAAGTTGAGTGGGTTACGGCAAAAACTGGATGCACTTCGTGTACAAAACGGACAATCTCTTTCGAAGTATCACTGTTTCGGACGAAAACTCATTTGTTACAAAGGGATTTCATTTTTTTGAACTTATTTGAACTCCATACTTTTTGTGTGTTCAAAATGCACCATTCAAAGCCACATCATCAATTTTCAACCCTTTCTGACTTCATTTGGTATTTTTCATGCACTTACTGATTTTTTTTGAGCTAAATAACCCTGAAATTGAAAAGCACTTCAAATGAACTCTGAAAAGGTTGAAAGTTGGCATGGTATCATCATTTCACCCACATAGCATGTGCTAAAAAGTTGAGAGGGTTACGGCAAAAACTGGATGCACTTCGCGTACAAAACGGACAATCTCTTTCGAAGTATCAGGGTTTCGGACGAAAACTCATGTGTTACAGCCCGACGGTGGCTTGTGAGTGCCCGCATATGAAATGCACCGTCGGACCGTATGCAGGGAATCCGAATGATTTTTATTCGGTCGATGAACTAAAGGATTTCTAGATAGATCAACAAAACACACGGTTTCCCCTGCATACAGCCCGATGGTGGCTCGTGAGTGCCCGCATATGAAATGCACCGTCGGACCGTATGCAGGGAATCCGAATGATTTGTATTCGGTCGATGAACTAAAGGATTTCTAGATAGATCAACAAAACACACGGTTTCCCCTGCATACAGCCCAACGGTGGAAATATGAAATGCACCGTTGGACCGTATGCAGGGAATCCGAATGATTTGAATCTGAATGAGTACACACACTAAGTGTCGAACATGTCCGAGAGGTGGGCTATATATAGGGTCGTGTGCCTCTTTAGTCCCGGTTGCTAGCACGAACCGGGACTAGTCGTTATAGTGCTGATCCAACAGCTCACAAGCGCTTGAAAGAAACACACGATCCGTGTGCTTCTTCCTGATTGGTACGACCTTCACCCACATAGCATGTGCTAAAAAGTTGAGAGAGTTACGGCAAAAACTGGATGCACTTCATGTACAAAATGGATAATCTCTTTCGAAGTATCAGGCTTTCGGACGAAAACTCGTCTGTTACAAAGGCATTTCATTTTTTTGAACTTATTTGAACTCCGTACTTTTTGTGTGTTCAAAATGCACCATTCAAAGCCACATCATCAATTTTCAACCCTTTCTGACTTCATTTGTTATTTTTCATGCACTTACTGATTTTTTTGAGCTAAATAACCCTGAAATTGAAAAACACTTCAAATGAACTCTGAAAAGGTTGAAAGTTGGCATGGTATCATCATTTCACCCACATAGCATGTTATAAAAAGTTGAGAGGGTTACGGCAAAAACTGTATGCACTTCGTGTACAAAACGGACAATCTGTTTCGAAGTATCAGGGTTTCGGACGAAAACTCATGTGTTACAAAAGGCATTTCATTTCTTCACATGTAACTGCAATGATATAGTTGTGGAGAGAAAGTCTTTACTTTTTCTTCGCTTGTGTCCTTTGCTTATTGCGCCGTAACCATGGATAATCTTCATCATTTAATAGGGTGCTTGGGTCAGCCTTGACTTTGAAGGGAGGAATTTCATGAAACTTTTCATAATCTTCAGACATGTCTGTCTTGCCCTCCAATCCCACGATGTCTCTTTTTCCTGAAAGAAGTATGTGGCGCTTTGGCTCATCGTATGATGTATTCGCTTCCTTATCTATTCTTTTTCTCGGTTTGGTAGACATGTCCTTCACATAGAAAACCTGCGCCACATCATTGGCTAGGACGAATGGTTCGTCTATGTACCCAAGATTGTTCAGATCCACTGTTGTCATTCCGTACTGTGGATCTTCCTGTACCCCGCCTCTTGACAGATTGACCCATTTGCACTGAAACAAAGGGACCTTGAAATCATGTCCATAGTCAAGTTCCCATATGTCCACTTTGTAACCATAATATGTGTCCTTTCCCCTCTTGGTTGCTGCATCAAAGCGGACACCACTGTTTTGGTTGGTGCTCTTTTGATCCTGGGCGATCGTGTAAAATGTATTCCCATTTATCTCGTACCCTTTGTAAGTCATTACAGTCGAAGATGGTCCCCTGGCTAACGAGTACAGCTCATCAGAAATAGTGTTGTCACGCATGAGACGTGTTTGCAACCAACTGCCGAAAGTCCTGATGTGTTCACATATAATCCAGTCGTCACACTGCTCCGGGTGTTTGGAGCGTAGAATATTCTTGTGTTCATCGACATACGGGGTCACCAAGGTAGAATTCTGTAGAACTGTGTAGTGTGCTTGAGACCAAGAATGGCCGTCCCTACATATTATTGAGTCCGCTCCTAGCGTGCCTTTTCCAGTCAGTCTCCCCTCATACCACGATTGAGGGAGACCAATCTTCTTAAGGTCAGGAATGAACTCAACACAAAACCCAATGACATCCTCTGTTTGATGGCCCATGGAGATGCTTGCTTCTGGCCTAGCGCGGTTACGAACATATTTCTTTAAGACTCCCATGAACCTCTCAAAGGGGAACATATTGTGTAGAAATACAGGGCCCAGAACGACAATCTCGTCGACTAGATGAACTAGGACGTGCGTCATCATATTGAAGAAGGACGGTGGGGACACCAGCTCGAAACTAACAAGACATTGCACCAAATCACTCCTTAACCTTGGCAGGATTTCTGGATCGATCACCTTCTGAGAGATTGCATTGAGGAATGCACATAGCTTCACAATGGCTAATCGAACATTTTCCGGTAGAAGCCCCCTCAATGCAACCGGAAGCAGTTGCGTCATAATCACGTGGCAGTCATGAGACTTTAGGTTCTGGAACTTTTTCTCTGCCATATTTATTATTCCCTTTATATTCGACGAGAAGCCAGACGGGACCTTCATACTGAGCAGGCATTCAAAGAAGATTTCCTTCTCTTCTTTGGTAAGAGCGTAGCTGGCAGGACCTTTATACTGCTTTGGATGCATGCCGTCTTTTTCATGCACACGTTGCTGTTCCTCCCGTGCCTCCGGTGTATCTTTTGTCTTCCCATACACTCCCAAGAAGCCTAGCAGGTTCACGCAAAGATTCTTCGTCACGTGCATCACGTCGATTGCAGAGCGGACCTCTAGGTCTTTCCAATAGGGTAGGTCCCAAAATATAGATTTCTTCTTCCACATGGGTGCGCGTCCCGCATCGTCAGTCGGAACAGATAGTCCGCCAGGACCCTTTCCAAATATTACTTGTAAATCATTGACCATATCAAGTATGTGATCACCAGTACGGAGGGCGGGCTTCTTCCGGTGATCTGCCTCACCTTTGAAATGCTTTCCTTTCTTTCGACATTGATGGTTGGTCGGAAGAAATCGACGATGCCCCAGGTACACATTCTTCCTGCATTTGTCCAAATATATATTGTCAGTGTCATCTAAACAGTGTGTGCATGCGTGGTATCCCTTGTTTCTCTGTCCTGAAAGGTTACTGAGAGCAGGCCAATCGTTGATGGTTACAAACATCAACGCATGTAGGTCAAATTCCTCATGTTCGTTCTCATCCCACACATGTACACCTCTTCCATTCCATAGCTGTAAAAGTTCATCAACTAATGGCCTTAGGTACACATCAATGTCATTGCCGGGTTGCTTAGGGCCTTGGATGAGCACTGGCATCATAATGAACTTCCGCTTCATGCACAACCAAGGAGGAAGGTTATACATACATAGAGTCACAGGCCATGTGCTATGCTTGCTGCTCTGCTCCCCAAAAGGATTAACGCCATCTGCACTTAAACCAAACCATACGTTCCTCGGGTCACCTGTAAAGTCGCTCCACTTTCTCTCGATCTTTCTCCAATGCGACCCGTCAGCGGGTGCTCTCAACTTCCCGTCTTTCTTACGGTCTTTTTTGTGACATTGCATCAACTCGGCATGCTTTTTGTTTCTAAACAGATGTTTCAACCGTGGTATTATAGGAGCATACCACATCACCTTGGCAGGAACCCTCTTCCCGGTGCGCTGGCCCTCAACATCACCAGGGTCATCTCTTCTGATCTTATACCGCAATGCACCGCATACCGGGCATGCATTCAAATCCTCGTACGCACCGCGGTAGAGGATGCAGTCATTAGGGCATGCATGTATCTTCTGCACCTCCAATCCTAGAGGGCATAGAAACTTCTTTGCTTCATACGTACTGCCGGTCAATTCGTTATCCTTTGGAAGCTTCTTCTTCATTATTTTCAGTAGCGAACTAAATCCCTTGTCAGATACACCATTGTCTGCCTTCCATTGCAGCAATTCCAGTGTGGTACCGAGCTTTCTGTTGTCATCTTCGCAATTTGGGTACAACCCTTTTTTGTGATCCTCTAACATGCGATCGAACTTCAACTTCTCCCTTTTACTTTCGCATTCTCTCTGTGCATCAACAATGACCCGGCGAAGATCATCATCGGGCACATCGTCTGGTTCCTCTTGATCTTCAGCTTCCCCCATTGCAGCATCACCGTATTCAGGGGGCGGGTAGTTGTCGTCATCCTCTTCTTCTTCGTTATCTTCCATCATAACCCCTCTTTCTCCGTGCTTGGTCCAAACATTATAGTGTGGCATAAAACCCTTCTGAAGTAGGTGGAAGTGAAGGGTTTTACAGTTGGAGAAAGCCTTCGTATTCTCACAGACAGTACATGGACAATGCATAAAACCATTCTGCTTGTTTGCCTCAGCCGCTTCGAGAAAATTATGCAGGCCCTTAATATAATCGGAGGTGCGTCGGTCACCGTACATCCACTGCCGGTTCATCTGCGTGCATATCATGAATAGAGAAGTGACCAAATTAATAGAAATTCATCATCACATTAAAGCCAAAGTATAGTATTGACCAAAATAAATACATAACGTTCATACATAGTTCTCATTATTGAACAACATATAGCTCTCTAGAGCATCTAATTAAAACATACATTGAAACTATAAAATTTAAATGCAACAACAAATGCGATCATAACCGCAACTAAGGTACCAATTGATCCAACGGCATAATGATACCAAGCCTCAGTATGAATGGCATATTTTCTAATCTTTCTAATCTTCAAGCGCATTGCATCCATCTTGATCTTGTGATCGTCGACGACATCGGCAACATGCAACTCCAACTTCATCTTCTCCTCTTCAACTCTTTGTAATTTTTCTTTCAAGTAATTGTTTTCTTTTTCAACCAAATTTAACTTATCGACAAGAATTTCTATGTCGGTTGGAATTTCCGGTTCACATACCTCCTAGATTAAAAAATCTATGTCACGTTGGTCGGCATAATTGTCATAAACACTAAATAAAACAAATAGTTATAAAAGATAATATATATCACATCCGAATCATAGACCGGACGAGGGCCGACGTGGGCGGATACCATGACCATGGCACTATATAATAACAAACAATAATAAAAGTAAGAAAATTACACAAGTATCTATCTAAATGATACAAGTAAGAACTTTTTTCTTTTAGAAAGAAGATAAGAAGAAGAGGCTAACCACGGTGGTGCCGGTGCCGAGATGGGCGCGGGCGATCGACGGCGGTGAGGACGGGGACGGGACAGGACGGACCGCCAAACCTAAACAAATCTTGAGGAAAATGGAGCTTGGACAAGGAGCTTCGAGAGGAGAAAGCTTAAGTGTGGTTCGGGCATTTCATCGAACACCTCATGTGCATAGGAGGTGAGCTAGAGCACCACAAAGCTCTCCCACGGCCGGCCAAAAAAAAGTGAGCAGTGCATTGCTCTGCTCGCGGGCAGGGGGTATATATAGGCTGACCATTGGTCCTGGTTTGTGGCTGGAACCGGGACTAAAGGACACCATTTGGTCCCGGTTCCAGCCACAAACCGGGACCAATGGTTGTGGGCCAGGAGCCAGGCCCATTGGTCCCGGTTCGTGTCTGGAACCGGGACCAAAGGGGTCAGACGAACCGGGACCAATGGCCCACTAGGCCCGGCCGGCGCCCTGGCCTCACGAACCGGGACCAATGCCCCCATGGGTCCCGGTTCGTGAGTGAACCGGGATTAATGGGCTTCTCAGGGCTGGACCAAAGCCCTGTTATGTACTAGTGAGTGGCAGTGCTGTTCAAACTACACCATAAAAACTCTTTGCTTTTGATCTAGTTATACTTTACGAGTATATTGACAATTCCAAAAAACTGCTCATACTATAGTATATTCAAGTTGAGAATAGCCGCTGGGAAGATAAAGCGATTTGGAATTTATTTTGTATGTGATGAGTCTGTATATGCTGGTGAGATACGTACAGGTTATGTGTGTTTATGCATGATCCGTGTAGCCTGTAGGTAGGTGTGATCCAAGCAGCACAATGCTCCAGCCTTACATTGAAGGGACAAGGTGATCAGCTATTTCCAATGTTTTAAATAGCGGGCTATGGCAAATAGCGGCGGACCTCCAAATAGGCTATAGCGGAGCTATAGCGGCCTATAGCAGGCTATAGCGTGCTTTTTGTACATGAGACCATTTAGCGGCACCCTGATGAAAAGGCTATAGCGGGGCTATAGCGGGCTATTTAAAACTATGGTTATTTCACATCTTTTCATAAGAAAAAAATAAATTTCATTGATCTCTGCACTGAATCTGCAGTTGTCATATCACCAAACGTAGCACCAAAGGCCCAAAACAAACAGAAGAACAGATTTGTCAATAGTTTTATTTCTTGAATGCATGCTTGCATGTGAACATCATTGAGATACAAAATTCTAATAGAATCCTTGGGGAAACATTTATGATTAAATTAGCATGCTTATTATGTTTCATGCAACTCAATGTACTCGCTCCGTTCCTAAATATAAGTCGTTTTAGAGATTCCACTACGGACTACATACGGAGCAAAATGAGTGAATCCACACTCTAAAGTATGTCTATATACATTCGTATGTAGTCTATAGTGGAATCTCTAAAAAGACTTATATTTAGGAACGGAGGGAGTATGCTCAGTTTTTTGTATAACATTTCCCGCATTTCTCGAGGTTGATCTAATGAATCTCGCACATAGAGAATATGATGATCCATATAGTTTGAGAACAAAAAAACTTGTCAAGTAATTCTGTTACATGCCTCCTCTTCTCCAGCTTTGCATTTTCTTCTATATTATCCGACCTTAGATTTTCGCAGGGGAGGATGAAGAAGGTATTGACTCTTCTTGTATTGTGATGGGTACACCGATATTACAAGTCAAGACCATACATGTCAGTTTGGTGATCCTTGCTGCAAAAAGTTCTTTCTTTCTGAAGGTAATTCTGACAATCTTTAGAAATGCATTTGTTCTATAATCAGTTGACTCGTCTTTATGATAAGCTTCCTGCTTTTTAGCTTTTCTCAAATGGCATGAAAGAATCTGGTCAAACCCAGGCAACAGTTAAAATTGCTGATTCAGGTAAGTCAAGTGTGCAATGTACTCTTCTTCATCTTCTTATAACCGATGGCTCTAGTTTGCTATTGTGATTGTGTTATCGAGTTATGTTTTTTTTAATTTGTTAATGTGATTATTCTAGAGAGGCCTGTTTTAGAGTTTCCTGCCACACTTTTATACTTTGATAATGAATTGGCTATTCTCACTGGCAAATGCATATTTTTTTGTGCGTTACTGGTTTACCCAATTGATTACTGATAGTCAATGGGCATGCTTAAATAATCATCTAGGCATTAAAAAAGTAGCTACCCCCCTTTTTGGTGCTTATTTAAGTGTTTCCTTTTGAGATTTATCGGATTGCTTTATTAATCCTGATGCCTCCTTGTTTTCATTTCTTATTTGGAACAGAGGAAAATGCCTTCATGGAGCTTTTACGCTTTATGTATAGTGGAAAGTTGACACCAACTGAGCCCATTCTTCTGCTTGATATCTTGATGGCTGCTGACAAATTTGAGGTTGTTTCTTGCATGAAGCTCTGCAGTAAGCGGCTCATAGACCTTTCTATGAACCTAGAATCGGCAGTGCGGTGTCTAGATCTCCCATGTTGCATTCCAATGGCAGCTACCCTCAAAGAGGCAGCCCATAAATTCTTTGCTGAAAGTGAAAGGTACAAGAAATTCCCGGAGTAAGTAACCCCCCTTGGAGTGAGATACCCCATTTTCCTTTTATTATCTCAAGTGAAAGAACATTGTTGTCGCAAAAAATCATTATATCAAGGCACTGCATGGTTTTTGACTCATGTCAGGTTTCAAGATGAACTAATGAGGATCCCTTTCCTTGGGATTATGGCCATCTTGACAAGGAATGACCTTGAAGTTACATCTGAAGTAGCCGCCTATGACTTTGTGATCAGGTGGGCCTGTTCGTGGTACCCAAATTCGGAGGAAAGTCGCAGGACCTTGAGTTATTTTCTAATTCCAACAGTGGGTGTACACAAGTGCAATGCCTTATTGTCAGATTTCATACAAACCGCTAAGAGTATTCTGAAGCAGTAGTGGTTGCGTGCAGTAGCCGCTAGCTTGATTTGCCTTGCCCCAAGTCCCTTCCTGTTTTTGCGAGCGAGGAGAAGTCCCTGTCGTTTTGAACCATTTAAAACCTGAACTGTGATGCTCTAGTTATTTGCTGGCATTGTTCTCCCTTTTGGCGACTGTAATGTAGCATGCGAACATCAAGAATTTGATGCTGGGGGTTTCACCATCTCAGCATATTCTTACAAGTATCAAAGCTGTTATGTGTGCATCAGTGCATGTGTGTTTTCTCCTATGCCCCGAAGGTGCTGACCAGTTAATGTACACTTTGTCGTCAGGTGGCTGATATATACCACTAACGACCTTAATTTGGAGTGTAATCTTTAAAATCAATATTATGTGATGATCTGTTGCTGATTATCTCTGGATATTTTAGTACATACTTCTTGGCAGTCAGATAAAACTATTTTAACAACTAGCCCAGTGGCCCTCGCAAATGCGAGGGCATCTTCTTTAGTGTATAAGACGTGTATCATAAATAAATCTGTGACTCATATACTTCTAATTTATATCATATGTCTTAAAACATTTTGATCCTGCAAGCACCGTCCATATTTATTCTATTTCCTAAGAATATCATGTGTGTGTCAAACATACTTGTTAATGCTTAATTTAGGGATGAATAGTGACGTCATTCTCAAAACATGATACTAATGAGCATATGGTAATTACTATGACAGTTTAAAATAGGTTGTGTGCTCATTGATACTATATGTATAGTTCCAAAAGTATAGTTGCAATGATCCAAATTACAAAATGCCGGTAGGATAACAATAGCCAAGTGTTAGTTAGTTTTAATTTTCTGATACATAGAATATAGTCTGTTTACAGAATTTAAAAAGTTACACTATTTATAATTTGTTTATATAAATGTCAACAGAAAACGTTGACTACTAAAAAACTACTCCCTCCGTCCCAAAATAAGTGTCGTTGATCTAGTACAAAATTTGTACTAACTTAGTGCAAAATATACGACACTTATTTTGGGACGGAGAGAGTATGTGGTAATTTGACTATATATGTGCCAAACTACAGTTCCAAAATCAACGGCTCAACTATGTGCAGTGTGGATTATGGTCACCATTAATACATGCATCCAAGTGTCGGTCCTAAGAGCATCTATAGCCGGACCCCCTATATGCTCCTCAAACGCCCGGAACGCCCCCCCGGTCACTGACCGGTCACAAAAATGCGACCCAACCGGACCCCTCATATCCGTCTCAAACGCCCGGACTGACCGGCACCCCTCATATCCATCTCAAATATGGGGACGATATGAGGGCTCGTGGACGCGCCCGGACACGCCCGGTCAGTCCACCACGTAGGACGCGGCCCCACTCCGGACCACCTTTTCTCTTTTCTTATTCATTATTTTCTTTCTCTCTCTTCTTCTTCACCAATCACGTGCAAGTGACCGGACATATGAGAAGAAAAATGAGAAGTGTAGCTGCGCGGACCAAATTATATGGGCTCAAAACGGACACGCCCGGTCACTGACCGGGCGCGTCCGCGGGCGTTTAAGGGGTTAGATTTGCTAGGTCCGGCTGTAGATGCTCTAATGAATTTGATAGTCTTCAAATGAGGTTCCCTACCATGGCTAGTATAGAAACCAATAAAGTGTGTGAAGCTATTTGTTTTGTTTAAATTATTGTTCTAATAATAATTTTGTTCTAACATAACATTCAATATGGGTAACGATACAGAGAAATAGATTTAGAAATGAATTAGGAGGCAAGAATTCAAAGTGTGTACAATATCAAAACATTACCCATTTTTTTCATATTAAAAAGAAGAAATCATGTAGGATTATATTACTTCTTGTAACAGAGGTGTTTCTCCAATTGCACTCTCTTCAAACCTTCATATTGTAGGCAGCGACGTGGTGATAGTAGAGGAGATGCAATAGACTATGCACATACGTCTATAATTGATTAGAAATTTTTAGAGAGAGAAAACTGATTGGAAGATTAAATAGCAATTTACAAGCCCTAGGCTGCCACCCCATGTTGATTGCCTGATCCATGCATGCCTTGAAGAGTATCAACGGTTAGTAGAGTTGTTGTTTAGCAAAGCTTGAACCTATCGATCCTTCAGGTGATTGATTTTGGCACGGAGAACCATGGAAACTATTACAGCTTCCCCGGCTCGTCTCAGCATGCAACGATCTACACAACCAGGGGGGATAATTAAGCATCGGAATTGTCCATAGCAAGGAGGCTCCACCCGTCGGATTGATCCATGGATCAGGTGATGGACACGCTGATACTGCGGGGGAAGGCAGTCTAGAGCAGTAGAGCTCATAGAAGAATATAATTTGATGCACGGATGGATTACACATAGACTTAAGAGAGTATAGACGTTCTCAAAATTGGGTCTGTCTCTGTAAAAGTGGAAGGTTTTAGACGAACACCATTGAAGTCGTATGTACAATTGGGCATGCAAAGTTCTAACAGAAATAAGCACATGATTGTAGGATTGAAAGTATGTCTATAGGGGGGGGGGGGTGATTAGACTACTTGAGCAAATAAAAATTCTACCTTTTCCCAATTTTAAGTGTTGGCAGATTTTAGCAGTGATAGCAATTCAAGTAAACCCTACACATGCATGTCTAAGAGTATAGCAGCGGAAAGTAACGACAAGCATATGTAGTAGAGGGTAGGGAGGAAGATCAAACGCAATTTGAAGACACGAAGATTTTTCCCGTGGTTCCGATAGGTGGTGCTATCGTACGTCCACATTTATGGAGTCTTCAACCCACGTAGAGTAACGGTCGCGAGAGTCCATGGAGGACTCCACCCGTAAGGGTCCACGAAGTAGCAACCTTGACTATTCCATAACGGCTTCCGTCCACGAAGGACTAGCCTCACTATGGGTAGATCTTCACGAAGTAGGCGATCTCCTTGCCCGTACAAACTTCTTGGTTCAACTCCACAACACGAAGTAGGGGGCTCCCAAGCGACACCTAACCAATCTAGGAGGCACCACCCTCCAAAAGGTAATAGGCTCGGTAATGTCGATGAACTCCTTGCTCTTGTGCTTCAAGATGATAGACTCCTCAACACACAATCACTCTCTCACAGATTTGGCTTTGGTGGAAGAGATTGATTTGGTGGAAAGCAACTTGGGGAGGCTAGAGATCAAGATTCATATGGATGGAGTGGAATGGCTTGATCTCAACACATGAGTAGGTGGCTCTCTCAGAAAATTGGATAGGACAAGTATGGAATAGTTCTGAGTGCTTCTCTTGAGAGTGGGTGGTGGTGAAGGGGTATATATAGGCATCCCCAAAAATCCAACCGTTACACCTAAAGTGAACAACTCGGTGACACCGAAGTATAAAACTCGGTGGTACCGAGTTGCTCCACAGGTAGCAACTTTTGAATCTCGGTGAGACCGATACAAAGATCTCGACAATACCGATTAGGTGACCAACGGTCAGTTTCCACAACTCGGTGACGCCGATCCAAAATCTCGGAAATTCCGATTTTAAGAATTGAGGTAACAGAGAGTTGGCAAGCTGAACTCGGTGGCACCGAAGCAGAATCGGTTGTACCGAAGATCTAGGGTTTGGCATGAGTCTGTCTGAGGTGGGAATCCGTGGGACCAAGTGGGAAGAATTGGTTGCACCGATTTTCATGATAGGCTTGGACGGACTTTTGTGGAAGAGATTGTGGGTGTTTTTGGTGACTATCACTTGTGCAAGTGGAGCATATTGTTCACCAACAGTACCTTATCCCTTTTAATAATATTGGCTTTCCTATGGACTCAAGGTGATTTCTCACAAAGTAAAATGTAGAGTCCTCTTGCTTGAAGTTTTGACAATCCAATTCCTTGCATCTAGGGGTCTCTCCACAATCCTTTTGCTAACCCATCATTGAACTTTTCCTGAAATATACTTAGTGGAAACATTAGTTCAATGGCATATATGTTGTTATTAATTACCAAAACCACCAAGGGAGCAAATGTGCTTTCAATCTCCCCCTTTTTGGTAATTGATGACAACATATAGATCAAAGCTTCGACATATGATATAATCAATGAATATAATCGTCGCTTTGAGAAGTATGTGATAAGCAAGAGATCCCCCTAAATTTGTCCATTATTTTGAATTTGCGTTTGAATGCAAATGCACAATCGATTAGGTACATGGGGCACTCTTTCATGTCACATACAACTTGGTGGTGTGCGAGAATAATAAGAATGAATATCATAGCACAACACAATCAAGTAAAGGTGAATGATCATCTCATAAGCATCACAAGGATAGGAAATAGTAGCAATACACATCAAGTGTATGATCAAACACCGACAAAGTTTAACACAAGCAAACAAACCAAAAGATATCAATGTTTTGAAAAGCGATAAAAAAAGCAACGCTCTCTCTCTCGAAGCCCTAATGATCTATACATCTTCTCTCCCTTTGGCAACAAGTTACCAAAAAGTTCGAAGGTATAGAACTAAGTGCTCTTCTGGGGCTGATCTCCTCCGGTAGCTGATGAAGGAGTCGAGAGAACGGCATCAGCAAAGATGTCGGCAGACGTCATGGACGGAGTTGGAGTAGCAACTGGAGGTGCTGGAGGAGCTGAAGGAGCTGAAGGAGCTATGGCAGGCGCTGATGAAGAAGGTCTAGACTCTGGAACTGGCACTGTAGCAGATCTGGCCTGAGTCCTGAGCTGAGTGTCTGGCCTGTGAGGTGGACTATCCTCATCATCATCTGTAGTGTGGGGATTGGGCACGCCATCAACTTCCTTCTTGAGCTCATTCATAGTCACTGTGAACTCATTCATCTTGTTGTTGAGAATATGAAACTTGATGTCAACAATCCTCGAGAGGCTCTCCTGGTTCTTCAAGATGTTCCCGATGTCCTTCTGCATACTGAGCACAGAGCTAAGGAGAAGATCCATCTGCTCACTCCTAGTCTTTGGCACCTGAGCACTAGAGTCTCTGGCTGCCTCTGCCTGTGCCTGTGTTGTAGCTGAGGTGGGATGATCTGGGTCCATCACCACAACATTGTCTTCTAGCTCTGGCAAGAGTGGCAAATGTGGTCGATCAAGTGCATACATGTGCTTCTCCAGCTTGGAGTTGATAAGCATCTGAATATACGGAGCGTATCTACATGATCTCTTCTGATCTGCAGCAGTCCTCTTCACTGTTTTAACTATCAAGTCCATCACTCTGAATCTGGTGTGTTGATCAAGATGGAGCAGCATGTTGATAGAATAGCCTCTTATCATCTTCTCATCTCCAGACTTAGGCATCAAGGTATACCTCAAGATGGTGTTGATCATGCGTAGACCAGCCTGAAGGAAGTAAATGGATCCAAATTGTGAGATGGCAAGTTTGCAACAGGGATCTCATTGTACATATTCTTCATGGCATTGTGATTTGCCTTAGACTCGGAGTACACATCTAGGTCACCGTCTTCCACCTGTGGAGCTCCTAAGATGGCACCCCACTCCTCAACCATGGATTCATACCTGGTGCCTTCTGTCATCCATACAATCCTACCATCTCCATAGGAATGTGTAGTGGAGTAGAATTGCATGATCATCTCGTCGTTCCAAGCAGTGAACTCCTTACCAACAAACTCATCAATACCAATGCAGTGGAAGTTATCTTGCACACTTGGAAAGTAATCTTCGCTGTCCTTGATGTGCTTCCAATCCACATATCTCATGTCACTCACTGCAGGGCTCTTATCAAGCAGAACTATTTCATAGAAGTTTTGCTGTTCTTTTATGTAGAACATGTAGTCTACAGCTGTCCTTCTCCTCTGAGAGTAAGGATCAATTGCTCTCCACTCTCTCAAACCTGAGTCCTTCCTCTTCTTCATGTCTTCGGCAACTGGATGGCTAGCATTATGCTCTGGAAGGTGTGGTCTTAGCTTCATCAAAACAAACTGTGTATCATCCTTAGCTTCTCTGAAAGTAGAAGTCTTGTTCTTGGTAGCAGCTGGGATGTCCCTGGAAAACCTCTTCGGTTTTGGAGCAGTGGGTTTCTTGGAAGTAGCTGGCTTGCTCTTGGATGGAGCTTGGCTTGTCATAGAATCAGCAAGCAGCTTCTTCTTCTTCTTAGGAGGAGCCTTGGCAGCTGGCTCTTCCTCTTCCTCTTCATCTAGGTACTCTGGAGTAGAAGGAAGAACTGTAGTTTTGACATATCTTGTCCTTTCTCTCTTCTTCTCTCCTGCCTTCTTAGGCATGGATTTCTTTGGGGGCTCAACAGTCATTGTTGCCCTAGCACTCTCTGGGGCTCTCATTGTTCTTGAGCTGGCATACTCCTTCCTTATTACCTTCTTCTTGGATGAAGTGGCAGCAGCAGTGCTCTTGGCAGTTGTATCTTTCTTGGGCAGCTCCTCAGGCACAAAATCTTCATCCTCCTCATCTGAGTTGAGCTTTCTTCTTGCCCTGGTTGCAGCTTTGGGCAGATTTGGTGAGCTAGGTACATCATCATAGCTCCCTTCAGGACTAGTGCCTGAGCTCATATCAACATCCTCCTCTCTGAAGTTATTCTGGCTATCATCAGAACCTGACATCTCTGACCCTGTGAAAAGAGTATAGAGGAGTAGAAGGATTGAGTCATCACAAAATGCATAGATTTTTCAAAGGGTGAACAAAGAAATTCTTAGATATAGCTTTCTGCAAAAAGGGATTTCGGTGTCACTGAGTCAAAAGTTTTGGTACCACCGAGACGCACAGACCTCTTTACAGAAACTTGGCAGCAATTTCGATCGCACCGAAAATCGCCACTCGGTTTCACCGAGACTGTCCTCAGTAGTCCAAAAAAAAATCGGTAGAGCCGATTTTTCTGACTTGGTGTCACCGAGATTCGGTTTTGCGGACGGCTAGATCTAAAAGTCTTTCGTTCGCTATGCTAATGAGGTTTCTAGAGGATTGAGAGGATTTCAATCAGTGGATTATCGATAAGAGTTACTCTAATGCGCATGAATCGGAAGGGGAGCGCAAAAGAGGGCCGGATCTATACACTAACTCGGTGAAGGATCCGCGAAGGCGACGACGGCGGTGAAGATTCCGTCGGCGGCGACGATTCCCAACGGCGGAGGCGCACGGGGAGGCAAGGGCGACGACCAAGGGGTCCGGAGAGGCAGCTTAGGGTTGGAGGAAACAGACTTTTGCGGTTGAATTTGAAAAGTCGGGTCCGCCAGGTAATATACCCTTTGCTGTCGGGGAAACCGGTTCGAAATTATCGGTGCCACCGAGTTTCTCAACTGTCAGTTGACAGGGATACTCGGTGTAACCGAGAATAAGGAATCGGTGTTACCGAGATAGAAAACCAGATCAACCCTAGCCATCGGTGAGACCGAGAATTTGGTATTGGTTCCACCGAGATGCACTTGGGATGTTTTAATGGTCAGTTCTTGTCGATACGGAACTCTGAGTGCTCCTCACACTGAGAGATCGAAAAGTCCTTGTTCAAATTTTGTGATGCAGCAAGAATGGAATATGAGACGAGAAAGCATAGATAGCTAGAGAGTGGTCCTAGGCATTCTTGTCCATCCAATTGGCAAAAGAAAAATCCAAATCCAAATAGCAACAATTGGATGTCCTCAAATGGATAAAGAAATGCAGACCAGCATGCTCACACAATAAGATGTCAAATGAAATAATGGAAAACATGCACATACATACTAGCATCTATCAAGCATTTTGGCGATGACGGAGTCATCTATATATGAGTATATTGACTTAGGAGCCAAGTAAGAATACTTGATCATAGGTCATACTCATCGTTTAAGCACAAGTGGGGTTACCACTTTTACATAAAGCATTTAATGTTGTCACATGCTATGAGATGCTTTGACTCAAGTCTTAGAGTAAAGCTCCCCCTTGATGTGACATCGCCCCTTGAGAGGGATAAACTAACCTTGGGTTTTGTCGATGAAGACTTCATGTAGGTGAAGTAGTGATGAATGCTCAAAGTTGATGAAGATCACCATGAGTTGGGAGCATCCTTGTTGTTTCTTACTCTTCCCACCTACATGGGTTAGTCCCAACACACAAGAGACAAATACAAGGATATCTATGGACATGGAGTGCAAAGTATACATGATGATGTCCATGGATTTGTTGATTACCTTGTCCCTTTCTTACCTTTGAGGGAATGTGTGACTCCTTGAACTATTGCATGGTGTTGACGTTGATTGCAACTAGTTCTTGCCAATAATGAATGTGAGTGAATTTCATTGGCGGAGTCACCCCTCAAGAACTTCTCTAGTTCTTCTTCTTGGGGACCCACATCAACTTGATGGGGATCCTTGGTGTTGAAGTGGCACCTGTAGAAGTTGAGCTTGAAGTAGCCTTGAGAACCCACTTCACCAAAGCTTGGGATTCATCTTCATATGAGTCAATGTCCTCTTGAAGCTTGTCCTTGCCCTTGAGCTTGTGGTCTTGTGATGGAAGGTCATCTTGAGCTTTCGTTCCCTTGGGAAGAGTATGTTCATACTTCTCCCTTTGAGGAACAAACTTGGGCTTGGGGTATTAACCTTCTTCCCATTCAACTCCATTTGCGTTGAAGTAGCCAATGCCATGGTTCTTCCGGTATCCTCCGTGCTTGCGTACAATCTCCTCAAATTGCTTACACCCGGCAAGACTCTTGTAGATACCTTTCTCTATAATCCCTTTCAAAAGTTCATTTTCTTGCTCAAGTGTGACTTGGCTAAGAGAAATGTTAGTGGGATCAATAGAACTACTAGGAGCAATATCATTGGGTTTATCATTTTTATTGCTACTAGTTGAAGAACCTTTCTTGCCTTTGTTACTAGTTTGCTTAGTCTTAACTTGTGGAATGAATGTAGAGAAGAGTAGTCGTTTGGCTAGATAAGATGAAGTCTTCTTTCGGAGATCGTCATTGATAGCTTTAAGAAACCCATGTTCTTGCTCCAAGGTGAGCTTCTCGAAGTGTAGCTTCTCATGAGTCCTTACAAGCTCTCTATGATCTTCTAGAGTAGATTCATGGGCTAACTTAAGAGTGTTTAATTCGTTAGTTAGTCATTCTATTTCCATCTTATCATCATCACATGACTTATCTTGACTACCATGAAAATTATCAAGTTCATCTTGACTAATATCACTAGTTTAATCAAAGAGCAAGTCATCATCTCCAAGTAAATCATCTTCATCACTATTGAAATCAAGATACTCGGGGTGTGATACCTTGGGGCCTTTAGCCATGAAGCAACTTTCACTCCCTTCATTTGGTGAATCAAATAGATCATAGGAGTTGGTAGTCACTAGTGCAAGTCCGGCAACACCTTCATCTTGACTATAGTCGGAGTTGGAGTGATAGCTTCTCTCGGAGTGGTTGTCGGATTCGAAGTCGGAAACCCATTCAGCAACATGAGCTTGATGTCTTCTTCTTGAGTAGCTCTTGGTGTACTTGTCCTTCTTCTCCGAGTCCCTACTTCTCCTTGAGGGTCTTCGTTCATAACAGTCATCTCCACTCCTTCTCTCTCTTCGAGGTGATTCATCTCTTGAGCTTCGTCTTCTAGGTGACTCTTCCCTTCATTTGTAGGGAGCCGTGCACTCATTGGAGTAGTGTCCGGGCTTCCCACCATTGTAGCAGTTTCGGTCACGACTTAACGAACGCTTCTCTTCATATCTTGAGTTGGAGCTTCGTTCTTTGCCTCTATTCTTGTAGAACTTGTTGAATTTCTTGACCATGAGGCTTATCTCTTCATTGGTGACAAGGTTGTCGCTTGAAGTTGCGGGAGCATCACTTGTGGCTTTGTCAGCACCGCTAGACTTGTTGTGAAGCTCTTCTTTGTCTTTGAGTGTCATCTCATGAGCAACAATCCTTCCAATGACTTCTATAGGATTGAGATCTTTGTAGTTGGGCATCATTTGGATCAATGTGCACACGGTGTCGTATCTCTCATCCAAAGCTCTAAGTATCTTCTTGATGATGAATTTGTCAGTCATTTCTTCGCTTCATAAGCCGGCAATCTCATTGGTGATGAGAGCTAGCCTAGAGTACATCTCTGCGACTCCTTCACCATCCTTCATCTTGAACTTGTCAAGCTGACTTTGAAAAACGTCCAACTTGGATTCTCTCACGGATTCGGTACGTTCATGCATATCAACCAAAGTATCCCAAATTTCCTTGGCATTCTCAAGACGGCTGATTTTGTTGAATTCTTCGGGGGCATAGGCAGTTGAAGAGAATGTCACATGCTTGAGCGTTGTATTGCAACATCTTCAATTCTTCCGCGGTCGCTTCACGATCCGGTTCCTTTCCATCACCAAAGAATTCACCTTGCAATCCAACACGAACAACAGCCCAAACGACAGGGTTATGACCAAGAATATGCATTTTCATTTTGTGCTTCCAACTAGCAAAATTTGTGCCATCAAAGTACGAACCTCTACGGTGATAATTTCCCTCACTAAACGCCATACTCTCCTAGGTTGTGAGACCAATGCAATGGAGACCAAAGCTCTGATACCACTTGAGGATCGAAAGTATGTCTAGAGGGGGGTGATTAGACTACTTGAGCAAATAAAATTTCTATCTTTTCCTAATTTTAAGTGTTGGCAGATTTTAGCAATGATAGCAATTCAAGTACACCCTAAACATGCATGTCTAAGAGTATAGCAGCGGAAAGGAACGACAAGCATATGTAGTAGAGAGTAGGGAGGAAGATCAAATGCAATTTGAAGAGACGAAGATTTTTCCCGTGGTTCCGATAGGTGGTGCTATCGTACGTCCACGTTTATGGAGTCTTCAACCCACGGAGGGTAACGGTCGCCAGAGTCCATGGAGGGCTCCAGCGATAAGGGTCCACGAAGTAGCAACCTTGACTATTCCATAACGGCTTCCATCCACGAAGGACTAGCCTCACTATGGGTAGATCTTCACGAAGTAGGCGATCTCCTTGCCCGTACAAACTTCTTGGTTCAACTCCACAACACGAAGTAGGAGTCTCCCAAGCGACACCTAACCAATCTAGGAGGCACCACCCTCCAAAAGGTAATAGGCTCGGTAATGTCGATGAACTCCTTGCTCTTGTGCTTCAAGATGATAGACTCCTCAACACACAATCACTCTCTCACAGATTTGGCTTTGGTGGAAGAGATTGATTTGGTGGAAAGCAACTTGGGGAGGCTAGAGATCAAGACTCATATGGATGGAGTGGAATGGCTTGATCATAACACATGAGTAGGTGGCTCTCTCTCAGAAAATTGGATGGGGCAAGTATGGAATAGTTCCGATTGCTTCTCTTGCGAGTGGGTGGTGGTGAAGGGGTATATATATGCATCCCCAAAAATCCAACCGTTACACCTAAAGTGACCAACTCGGTGACACTGAAGTATAAAACTCGGTGGTACCGAGTTGCTCCACAGGTAGCAACTTTTGAATCTCGGTGAGACCGATACAAAGATCTCGGCAGTACCGATTAAGTGACCAACGGTCAGTTTCCACAACTCGGTGATGTCCATCCAAAATCTCCGAAATTCCGATTTTAAGAATCGAGGTAACAGAGAGTCGGCAAGCTGAACTCGGTGGCACCGAAGTAGAATCGGTTGTACCGCAGATCTAGGGTTTGGCATGAGTGTGTCTGAGGTGGGAATCGATGGGACCGAGTGGGAAGAATTGGTTGCACCGATTTTCATGATAGGCTTGGACAGACTTTTGTGGAAGAGATTGTGGGTGTTTTTGTTGACTATCACTTGTGCACGTGGAGCATATTGTTCACCACCAGTACCTTACCCCCTTTTAATAGTATTGGCTTTCCTATGGACTCAAGATGATTTCTCACAAAGTAAAATGTAGAGTCCTCTTGCTTGAAGCTTTGCCAATCCAATTCCTTGCATCTAGGGGTCTCTCCACAATCCTTTTGCTAACCCATCATTGAACTTTTCCTGGAATATACTTAGTGGAAACATTAGTTCAATGGCATATATGTTGTTATTAATTACCAAAACCACCAAGGGAGCGAATGTGCTTTCAATGATGCATAGAGGATGCTGATGGTGGTCTTGTGGAGGCGACGGCGTCATGCATAGCCCACCATGTCGGAGTTGTGGAAGCGTCTGCCGGATGAGCTGGTTAATGGCGTTGTTCTCGCCAACCAATTTATTTTCCTACAATGAGGTGATGCGGCCAACAGACCTTCTACGTTTCTTGAGGGCAAGAATATATTTGAGAATATGTACGTAATGGTAATATAGCTAATTTCTTGCCCTTTTTGTTTTTGAACTTCCATGGGAAAAGGCTAATTTCTAGATGAAACGTGTGATGCGAGCAGAATTAGTAAATCCTTCTATCTACCGAATTAAGTGTTCTAGTCGAGGACGTTTTGGATCTAAACGTGGTTTCCGGTATATGTGTTTGCGGCTCCTTTTTTTATTGAGAGGTAAAAGCTGTGCTGCTCCTTTGTTTTTCTTTCCGTGACCGTCGCTCCTTTTATTTTCAGAGTTCTAGTCTAACATGTATTAGATCTAAACATGGTGTAATCAATAAAACATGGCCCTAAGATATGGCCGATGCGGAGCTGACGACGTTTGCGGTCGCTTGTGCCTCTTCTTCATCCGTTGCCGAGCCAATCTCCACGACGAGGGCATCTCTTTTCGCCCGTAGGACGCATAGTCACCATCACTCGCGGTGGCTGTCGTGGGCGCACTCGTCTGCCATACATCCGCGAGCAGGTGTTCGTCGAGAAGTCGTATGTTGTAGCACTGCTCCTCATGCGCCTGCCAGAACGCCGACACAGGTGGCGCCGACTGCTCTTTTGCCATGACGGCGTTGAAGCGCGGATGCGTGGACGGGGGCACCAGCTTGTCATCAGACACCTTCTCCATCGTGTGGTCCTCCTTGCTGACCTCCAGCGAGCTAGCCAGCAAGCTAGCCTCAGTCCGTCGTGCACGACGGGCATGCCAGCTAGCCGCAATGCTGGGCAACTTCTGCTTCTGCTTCGTGGAGAGGCTCTCCCACATAGCTTTTGAGCTCGCGGTCGTGACGGGCGTGAAGGCACTGCTTAAATAGTGGGCACCAACCGGTACATGCACATGTGGCATAATATGTGAATGCGCGTCCCGGAGTACATTTCTCGATCATCGTGCTTGTTTAATGTGAACATCCGAATGGATGGGATCAGGTTTGAATGTGGTGCATAGCCGTCCAATGCCGGTCGGCCACACATCTCCGGCACTGGAACACGTGGGGTATAGGCGGCGCTCTCGACTAGCGCGCCGCTTTAATGCTAGCTACAATGAGAGATCGTGTACTTTCTGGACCGACATGAAAGTGGCGTTGGCGCTCTAGACCGACATAAATGTGCGGCAATCACTTTGCGCGGGAGAGTGCATGGGTACGGAAGGGTGTTTTGGGTAGTTTCATGCTTGTGGACGTATACGTTGCAGCAGCCTACAAAAGTTTCGTTGGTTTGCGGGAAAACGGACGTTCAGGCTAGTCCACGGACCAATGAGAACGACGTTGGATGACAAGCTGCATCTGGACCGCTTGGTTCAAACTGTTGCAGGCGGTTTAAGAGTTCGTGTTGGAGATGCCCTTGGACCAATGTATCTAGGTACGATTGCCATCAAACTACAACTGAAATTCACCTTCAAGTGCCATGTTTGTTGGGTATATTTTACTTGGTTTCCATCAAACTAGTTGCTCTTGCAGTTCACTTTTTAGTATTTCTTTACATGGTTGAAACCGGGATAATTTTTATGTTCCCTTGAATGGAGACTACTCTAGCATTTTCACCTTAGTACCATCCTTTAACAGAATAAGAAGGAGCCTGAGTTTTCAGGTTTGGAGTCCCTATTAAAAGACACTAGGATGCATGGGACTGAAATATTAGCATCATGAAATTCAACAAACAAGAACCAGTTCCTGAAATCGGTCACCAGAAAGAAAGGGAGACTTTGTAGCATAGAAATTTTATACGGGTGCCCTCATCGTGCCCCCCAGCACTCTGGACAACCTCAACAAGATTGGGAGGTCTTTCCTTTGGTCGGGTGCGGAAAAGACCACGGGATCCAAATGCAAGGTCAACTGGAAAGTGGTGTGTAGACAAAAGGAGTACGATGGCCTTGGGGTGCTCGATACTGACAAGTTTGCACGGGATTTGCGGTTACACTGGCTATGGCTTGAACGAAAAGATCCCCGGAAGCTCTGGCTTGGTTTTGGCAATCCATGCACTGAAGAGGACCGTGATTTCTTCTATGCTTCTATGACTATCACCGTGGGGGATGGCGCCAAAATGCCATTTTGGCACTCCCCTTGGCTTCTTCTTCGCAAGCCATAGGACATTGCTCCATTAATTTTTGAGGCCTCGGAAAGAAAGAATTGGAAGGTGCGTGAGGCCCTTAAGGGGAATGCTTGGATCATAAAAATCAAGCACGACACCGCTATCTCCGCCAACCATATTTCGCAATTCTTCAACCTTTTGATGCTTGTGCATGACTTCCACCTTGATGAACAAGCGGGAGATGATATCATTTGGAAGCATGCGAACGACAAGATATACACAGCGAGTACCGCCTACAAGGCTCATTTCCTAGGCTTGACCCTCTCCCACATGGACCGCATGGTTTGGAAGGCCTGGGCACCTTCGAAGGTTAAGTTCTTCGCCTAGTTGGCCTTGCAAGATAGGATTTGGACCGCCGATCGTTTGGAGAAGCGGGGTTGGCCAAACTATGGCCTTTGCCCACTTTGCAAAAGGGAACAAGAAACAGGGGTTCATCTCCTCTTCAAGTGTCGCTACACGCTTAGGCTTTGAGATCGATCATTGAAAAGCTTGTACTCGCACACATGGACACCTTCGAGTGGCACTTCAATGAAATCGTCAACGAGTGGTGGCAAAAGAGAAACGACGACCATAATCCTAACCAAAATGCGATGGCTTCCCTCACCATGCTCGTTTCTTGGACCATTTGGAACCAGTGAAACACCCGTGTTTCTCGCCACAAAAGTGTGCCTCCGCCGATCCTTCTTACCAGTATCTTAGAAGATGCAAAACTTTGGGTAACCGCCGGCGCAAAGAAGCTATAGGGAATCATAGTGCACGAGTAATTGTCGTGCCGTATTTGTGAGTGTCTTGTAAAATACTCTAAACTCTACTCTATCTTATTTAATTGAAGAGGCCAATCTTCTGCCTCTGTTTCAAAAAAAATAGACGGGTGGAGCGTATGGATTCTGAACTTCCAGTTATTCCTACTTCCCCTCGGAACAGAAGATGGAGTGCGTCACTGACGTGGCTTGAGACTGCGTCGGTATTTCCCCAAAGAGGAAGGGATGATGCATCACAGCGACGGTAAGTATTTCCCCTAGTTATGAAACCAAGGTATCGAACCAATAGGAGGATCACCACCACCTAATAAGCAGCACCTGCACACAAAGAACAAATACTTGCAACCCAACGCGAAAGAGAGGATGTCAATCTCTCTACGGTAAAAAGATAGATTAGGTAATGATAGATTGGAGAGATAGATCTCTCAAGAACACAAAATAAAAAGAGAAAATAAAATGTGCAGCAATATATTTTTGGGTTTTTGGAATAACAGATCTGAAAACAAAAGCGGCAAAAAGATAGATCGGAAAGCAATTTGTTGGAAAAGTAGACCCGGGGGCCGTAGGTTTCACTAGTGGCTTCTCTCATGAGTATAGCACACGGAGGGTGAACAAATTACTGTTGGGCAATTGATAGAAGATCAAATAATCATGACGATATCCAAGGCGATGATCATTATATAGGCATCACGTCCAAGATAAGTAGATCGACTCCTGCCTGCATCTACCACTATTACTCCACACATCGACCGCTATCTAGCATGCATCTAGTGTATTAAGTTCATGTAGAAACAGAGTAATGCAATAAGAACGATGACATGATGTATACAAGATCTATTCATGTAGGAATAGACCCCATCTTGCTATCGTTAATAGCAACGATACATGTGTGCTTCGCTGCCCCTTCTGTCACTGGGAGAGGACACCGCAAGATTGAACCAATCACAAAGCACCTCTTCCCATGGCAAGAAAAATCGATCTAGTCGGCCTAACTAAACCAAAGATTCGAAGAAGAAATACGAGGCTATAAGTAATCATGCATATAAGAGATCAAAGAAGACTCAAATAATATTCATGGATAGAAACTGATCATGAACTCAAAATTCATCGGATCCCAACAAACACACCACAAAAGTTTACATGAAATTGATCTCCAAGAGACCAGTGTATTGAGAATCAAAAGAGAGAGAGGAAGCCATCTAGCTACTGCCTACGGACCCGTAGGTCTATGGTGGACTACTCACGCATCATCAGAGAGGCACCAATGAGGATGATGAACCCCTCAGTGATGGTGTTCGATTGGATCTCGAGGCTCTGGAACTTGCGGCGGCTGGATGTGTTTTTCGTTGACTCCCCTAGGGTTTCTGGAACATTTGGGAATTTATAGGCATCAGAGGCGGTGGAGAGGGGCCCCGAGGAGGGCACAACCCATCAGGGCGCGCCCTGGTGGGTTGTGGTCTCCACGGCCCACCTCTCTGGCACTTCTTTGGCCCACTGGGTGTCTTCTGGTCCAAAAAAATCTCCAAAAAGTTTCGTCGCGATTGGACCCTGTTTGGTACTGATATTCTGCGAAGTAAAAAACAAGCAAAAACAGCAACTGGCACTTTGGCACTATGTCAATAGGTTAGTCCCAAAAAATGATATAAATGATTGTAAAACATCCAAGAATGATAATATAACAGCATGGAGCAAGCAAAAATTATAGATACAATGGAGACGTATCAGCATCCCCAAGCTTAATTCCTACTCGTCCTCGAGTAGGTAAATGATAAAAACAAAATTTTTGATGTGGAATGCTGCCTAACATGTTCATCTCATATTCTTTTCTTTTGTAGCATGGACATTTGGACTCTAGATGATTCAAATTAATTGTCTAGTTTTAACATAATGACTTCAATACTGAGGCATGCCAACAAGCTACCATGTCTTTCAAAATATCAACACTAAAAAAAGTTATCCCTAGCCCATCACGCTCAATCATTGATCCATTCATGAAACACACTCAAATATTAGCTACACCCAATGCTCAAGTACGATCGTAGTGCCCCCTTGTTGGTGCTTTATAAGAGAAGATGGAGACTCAAAGTAAAAATAAAAATTTGCATAAAGTAAATAGATAGGCCCTTCCCAGAGGGAAGTAGGGATTTGTAGAGGTGCCAGAGCTCAAAGTATAAATTGAGAGAGAAAAATATTCTGAGTGGCATGCCTTTCCGGTCAAGGAAAACGACAAAGTAGTTCACAATACTTTCCATGCTAGATACATCATAGGCGCTTCCCAAACAGAAAATAAAGTTTATTCCTTTTTCCACCATTCTTTCACATTCCATGGCTGGCCGTATCCACGGTTGCCTTCCATACCAACACTTTCCAAGGAATTTATTATTTGACAACAAAAAGTAATTTTTTTCTTTTTTCATTTCGGGAATGGGCATCCCTATTACCGTCGCACTCTCGTGCAATGACAAGTGAAAAAACACTCATCTTGAGAATAACACATCTAGCATGGAAAAATATTGGACACCCCCTACCGTTTCATGAGCGGTACGAGCACACAAAAAGGAAATTTATTTTGAAAATTAGAGATGGCACATACAAATTTGCTTAGAACAGCATGGAAATACCGCATATAGGTAGGTATGGTGGACTCATAAGGCAAAACTAGGTTTAAGGATTTTGGATGCACAAGTAGTATTTCTACTTAGTACAAGTGGAGGCTAGCAAATAGATTGAGAAGCAACCAACCAAGAAACAAAAATTCACATAAGCGAGCATTGAGCATAACTAACACCGAATAATGCACCATAAGTAGGATGTAAATTCATTGCATACCTATTGACTTTCGTGCATGCATAGGGGATCACAAACCTTAACACCAATATTCCTACTAAAGCATAATTACTCACTAACATGACTCACATATAACTATCATGATGTCTCAAAATTATTACAAGGAATCAAGTTTAATTTGTCCAGTGATCTTCATGAAAGTTTTTATTATATCCTCCTTGGATATCTATCACTTTGGGACTAGTTTTATATATTACCATTGCTTTTGGCAAGCTCAAACAAATCTAAGTGAAGCACATGAGCATAAAGATTTCTTCTCTCAAAATAGTATAAGTGAAGCATGAGAGGATTTCTTCAAAATTTACTAACTCTCAAACTAATATAAGTGAAGCATGAGAGTATTTCTTCAAAAATTTCCAAGCACACCGTGCTCAAAAAGATATAAGTGAAGCACTAGAGCAAATCTATAGCTCAAAAAGTTTAAATGAAGCATATAGAGCAATTCAAACAAATCATAGCATAATTTTGGCTCTCTCAAATAGGTGTGTACAGCAAGGATACAAGTGACAAACTAACAAGCAAAGCAAGCAAAGACTCAAATGATACAAGACGCTCCAAGCAAAACTCATGATATGTGACGAATAAAAATATAGCTCCAAGTAAAATACCGATGGTCGTTAGAAGAAAGAGGGGATGCCACTCTGGGCATCCCCAAGCTTAGTTGCTTGTTTCTCTTTGGATATATCTTGGGGGTGATGTAGCATCCCCAAGCTTAGGCTCTTTTCACTCCTTATTCCTTCATCCATCGTGATCTCATCCAAAACTTGAAAACTTCAATCACACAAAACTCAACAAAATCTTCGTGAGATCCGTTAGTATAATAAAGCAAATCACTACTTTAGGTGCTGTTGCAAACCCATTCATATTTTATTATTGCATTATACCTACTGTATTTTAACTTTACCATGGCTCATACCGTTCAATATAACCCATAGATTCATCAAAACAAGCACACAATGCAACGAAAACAGAATCTGTCTTAAACAGAACAGTATGTAGTAATATGTAATCTAACCATACTTCTGAAAATCTACAAATTCTGAAAAATGAGGACAATGTAAATAATTTGTATAGAAACATTGTGTTAAAATTTCAGCTCAATATCACGTTCCAGTAAAAAAATTCAAATTCGAACACTGGAGGCAAAGTTTCCGTTTCAGATTCAGCATCGCTTCTACTCATCTTATGAATCATCCTAAAGGCTCTACTTGGCACAAACACTAAATAAAACATAAATAACACAATCATAATAGAGGCATAATTGTTTCAACACTCAACATAAAGAAAACGATGAAAATAAATTTATTCATTGGGTTGCCTCCCAACAAGCACTTTTCTTTAAAGCCTTTTAGCTAGGCATGATGATTTCAATGATGCTCACATAAAAAGTAGTAATTGGAATATGCAAGAGAGCATCATGAATCTCATGACAAGCACATTTAAGTCTAACCCACTTCCTATGCATAGGGATTTTGTGAGCAAACAATTTATGGGAACAAGAATCAACTAGCATAGGAAGGCAAAACAAGCATAACTTCAAGACATTGAACACATAGAGAGGAAACTTGATATTATTGCAATTCCTACAAGCATATGTTCCTCATCATAATAAATTTCAGTAGCATCATGAAGGAATTCAACAATATAACTATCACATGAATCTTTCTTTCCATGATGCACAAGCATAGAAATTTCATTACTCTCCACATAAGCAAATTCCTTTTCATCCATGGTAGTGGGAGCAAAGTCAACAAAATAACTATCATGAGACACTTGATTGACATAACCACATTGCAAATTAAAACCATGATGATAAGTTTCATGGTTATCATTACTCGTTATAGCATATGTGTCATCACCATCATCATAAGTAGAAGGCATGCAATCATCATAATAAATTTGCTCATCAAAACTTGGGGGACTAAATATATCATCTTCATAAAACATAGCATCCCCAAGCTTGTGGCTTTGCATATCATTAGCATCATGGATATTTAGAGAATTCATACTAGCAACATTGCAATCATGCTTTTCAATCAAGGAGCTATCATGAATCACCTTATAAATTTCTTCTTTCAACACTTCATCAAAATTTTCAGATTCATGATTTTCAAACAAAAACTTCATGGAGGTAATCAAGTGCACTCAACTCACTAGCAATTGGTTCATCATAATTTGGTCTATTGAGAAGATTATCAAGTGGATGAGGATCCATATCAATAGATTTTTAGCAAGCGAAGATGCAAGCAAATAGAAGGCACATGGCAACAGAAGCAAAAAAAAGAGATCCGGCGAGAAAAAGGCGAACGAAAAAGAGGGCGAATAAAACGGCAAATTTGGTGAAGTAGGGAAGAGGAAAACGAGAGGCAAATGGCAAATAATGTAATTGCAAGGAGATGAGATTTGTGATTAGGAACCTGGTAGATGATGATGGTGTCTCCTTGGCGCCAGAGATTGGCACGTAGAAGAGACCGCTTCCTCCCCGGCAACGGCGCCAGAAATTCCTTTGACGTGGCTTGAGACTGTCGGTATTTCCCCAAAGAGGAAGGGATGATGCAGCACAGCGACGGTAAGTATTTCCCTCAGTTATGAAACCAAGGTATCGAGCCAGTAGGAGGATCACCACCACCTAATAAGCAGCACCTGCACACAAAGAACAAATACTTGCAACGTGACGCGTAAGAGAGGTTGTCAATATCTCTATGGTAAAAATATAGATTAGGTAATGATAGATTGGAGAGATAGATCTCTCAAGAACACAAAATAAAAAGACAAAATAAAATGTGCAGTAATATATTGTTGAAGATAGATCGGAAAGCAATATGTTGGAAAAGTAGACCCGGGGGCCGTAGGTTTTACTAGTGGCTTCTCTCATGAGTATAGCACACGATGGGTAAACAAATTACTGTTGGGCAATTGATAGAAGATCAAATAATCATGACGATATCCAAGGCGATGATCATTACATAGGCATCACGTCCAAGATAAGTAGACTAACTCATGCCTGCTTCTACCACAATTACTCCACACATCGACCACTATCCAGCATGCATCTAGTGTATTAAGTTCATGTAGAAACAGAGGAATGCAATAAGAACGATGACATGATGTAGACAAGATCTATTCATGTAGGAATAGACCCCATCTTGTTATCATTAATAGCAATGATACATGCGTGCTTCGCTGCCCCTTCTGTCACTGGGAGAGGACACCGCAAGATCGAACCCATCACAAAGCACCTCTTCCCATGGAAAGAAAAATCGATCTAGTCGGCCTAACCAAACCAAATATTCGAAGAAGAAATACGAGGCTATAAGTAATCATGCATATAAGAGATCAAAGAAGACTCAAATAATATTCATGGATAGAAACTGCTCATGAATTCAAATTCATCGGATCCCAACAAACACACCGCAAAAGTTTACATCAAATAGATCTCCAAGAGACCATTGATAACCCACAAGTATAGGGGATCTCAACAGTTTTCAAGGGTAGAGTATTCAACCCTAATTTATAGATTCGACACAAGGGGAGCCAAAGAATACTTGAGAGTATTAGCAGTTGAGTTGTCAATTCAACCACACCTGGAGATTAAATATCTGCAGCAGAGTGATCAGTAGCCATGTAATATGATAGTTTTGATAGCAGTAGCAATAGTAATGGTAGCGGTAACAGTAGTAGCAATAGTTTTGTGGCAGTTGGAACAGCAGCAACAGCAGTAGTAACTTAGCAAGAACAATAAGTGAAAAGGTCATAGGCACTAGATCGGTAACTTGTTGGATGATATTCATCATGTAACAGTTATAACCTAGGGCGATATGGAACTAGCTCAATTCATCGATGTAATGTAGGCATGTATTCCGTAAATAGTCATACGTGCTTATGGAAAAGAACTGCCATGACATCTTTTGTCCTACCCTCCCGTGGCAGCGGGGTCCATAAGGAAACTAAGGGATATTAAGGCCTCCTTTTAATAGAGAACAGAAACAAAGCATTAACAGATGGTGAATACATGAACTCCTCAAACTACGGTCATCACCGCGAAGTATCCCAAATATTGTCACTATGGGGTTGCCGGATCATAATACGTAATAGGTGCATATGACTAGGCAAGATCGGATCAAGAACATGGATATAGAGATGATAACATAAATGGTTCAGATCTGAAATCATGGCACTCGGGCCCTAGTGACAAGCATTAGGCATAGCAAAGTCATAGCAACATCAATCTCAGAACATAATGGATACTAGTGATCAAGCCCTAACAAAACTAACTCGATTACATGATGAATCTCATCCAACTCCTCACCGACTAGAAAGCCTACGAAGGAATTAGTCACTCCCGGTGGGTAGCATCATGGAATTGGCGATGGAGAAAGGTTGGTGATGACGAAGACCGAAGATTCCCCTCTCCGAAGACCCAAACGGGCTCCAGATCTGGCCTCCCGATGAAGAACAGGAGGTGGCGGCAGCTCCGTATCGTAAAACGCGATAATTCTTTCTCTCTGATTTTTTTCTCCAAATTTAGGAATTTATAGTGGCGGAGATAGGGCAAGTGGGGCCCCGAGGTGGGCACAACCCACTAGGGCGCGCCGGGAGGGGGCTGGCGCGCCCTGGTGGGTGATGCTCACCCTGGGCCCCCTCTCCGGTGGTTTTTGGCTCCAGTATTTTTTATATTTTCAAAAATAAATCTCCCAAAAGTTTCATTCCATTCCGATAACTTTTATTTCTGCACAAAAACAACACCATGGCAATTTCGCTGAAAACATCGTCAGTCCAGGTTAGTTCCATTCAAATCATGCAAATTAGAGTCCAAAACAAGGGCAAAAGGGTGAGGAAAAGTAGATACGTTGGAGACGTATCAACTCCCCCAAGCTTAAACCTTTGCTTGTCCTCAAGCAATTCAGTTGATAAACTGAAAGTGATAAATAAAAACTTTTATGAACTCTTTTGTTCTTGTTTACATATATATGCTTAAGTAGCACCCAGGTTTTCAGCAAAGATTATGACTAACCATGTCAACAATAACTCTAAGGAATTATATTTACTCATATCAATAACATAAGAAACTAGCGAGCAATAATAAGATATCTCGAGCGCCAACATTTTGTCAAAACAATCGTGATATAGTGACAATAGTGGTATCTCGCTAGCCCTTTCTGAGACCGCAAAACATAAATGCAGAGCACCTCCAAAGTTCAAGCAGCGACTAAACATTGTAATTCATGGTAGAAAAGATCCAGTCATGCTGCACCCAATATCAACTATACACAATGCATGAGGATGACAATAGTGCTCTCAGGTTTGGCGCTTATTTGAGAAGGTGATGACTCAACATAAAAGTAAATAGATAGTACCTTCGCAGAGGGAAGCATGGATTTGCAGCGGTGCCAGAGCTCAAAGTTTAAAACAGAGATAGACATAATTTGGGAGGTACACCCTTCCTGTCAACGTCATGACCATGAGTTATCAATATCTTCCATGCTAAACAAATTAGCGGCGGTTCCCAAGCGGTAAAAGTAAAGGTTTACTCCCCCTCCACCAACAATCACACTCCACGGCGAGCTGCATCCACGGGTACCGTCCAAACCAACAACATTCCTGGGGGAGTTTTGTTTAATTATTTTTGATTTTTGATTTCGGGACTGGGAATCCCTATTACTGCCACTCTAGTGTAAGGACAAGTGAATAAACACTCGTCATGAGAATAACCCGCTTAGCATGGAAGATACTGACCACCCCCTGTCGCTCCATGAGCGGTCCAGGCACACAAAATAGATGTTTATTTGAATTTTAGAGGTGGCACATGCAAATTTACTTTGGAACGGCAGGGTAATACCGCATATAGGTAGATATAGTGGACTCATCTGGCATAACTTGGTTTAAAGGTTTTGATGCACAAGCAATATTCCCGCTTAATACAGGCGAAGAGTAGCAGTTAGATTGAGAAGCGGCCAGCTAGAGAGCGAAGACGGTCATGAACATGCATTACATATAATCAACATTGAATACTAGCATGAGTAGGATATGGACACCATGAACATAAATATCATGAAGGCTATGTTGGTTTTGATTCAACTACATGCGTGAACATGTGCCAAGTCAAGCCACTTGAAACATTCAGAGGAGGATACCATATCATCATACCGCATCACAACCATTTTAAATGCATGTTGACACCCAAGATAAATCATTATCCACTCCTAGCTACTTAAGCATGGCATGAACAACTATAATCTCTAATGGTCATTGCAAACATGTTTGATCATAATGAGCTGAAACAAGGGAGACTAGGTTAAACATATTTACAAAAACAAAAACAAGTTGAGTTCATACCCGCTTTTCTCTGCCACAGTCAATTCATCAAATGTCGTCATTATTGCCTTTCACTTGCACGACCGAATGATAAGAAAATAATAATAGTGCAAGAATGCCGTGGACTAAGCTGGAATCTACAAACATTTTATTCAAGGGGAGAAGACAAGGTAACATGGGTTCTTTGTTAGATAAATGATAATGCAGATGAGAACCACTCAACAATTTCATCGTGGTCTTCTCCTAGGTAAGACTCGAGTAAAAAGAAAAGAATTTCAAAGAAACACACTGAAATATGTTTGGAGTTTTTGGTTTTTCTTGAAGAAAGCCAATTAAAGAAGAAAAAAATGAGAAAATTATTTACATGGGAAAGCTCCCAACAAGTAAAAGAAGAAGCGAGAAATCTTTTTGGGTTTTCTTTTAATGCAACAATTAAACTAAGCTAGAAAGAAAAACTAAAAAGAAGTAGGAAATGTTTTTGGGTTTTCTCAAAGTTTTTCAAACACACAAGAAGAAAGCGAGAAAACAAATCTAGCATGGATATTACAATGAAAAAGTATGAACACCGACAACTGGAATGAAATGTGCGAACATGAATGTAATGTCGGTGGAAATACGTACTCCCCCAAGCTTAGGCTTTTGGCCTAGCTTGGTAATCACCATCCGTATGAATAATAATCTGGGCGATGGCTCATCGAGAACCTCGGAGCAGACTCCGCGGCCCTCCTGGCAGCTTCAACCTCCGTGTTGTACTCATAAGCTTCGCTCTCAAGAACATAATATCTTCCCCCAGTGTGAAAATCAATGAGAGCAGGAGCAGGCAAAACAACAGGCACAACAGGTTTCTAATTGAATCTCAAGTTATAGGTGTAGTTGGTGGCCGTACCCGTAAGGAACTTATGACGCTTCATAGCATCAAAGTCTAAATACTGAGTGGGTAGGATGGGGTCATTAGGCCAAGGTGAAACATTTAATCTCTCAGCTACACGGGAGGCATAAATTCCTCCAAAAAATTACCACTAGCAGCATTAAGTTGCAACCTCCGTGTAACAATTGCACCAAGATTATAATCCTTATTCCCAGTTATGGCAGTTTGTAAGAGACTCAAATCATGAGCACATAATGTGCTACAGTCTTGTTTGCCTACAATACATTTACCGTTAAAGAGCGCAAAATACTGGAGTGATGGAAAATGGATGCTATATATTCTCCCTTGTGTAACCCCTCTATCTTCGCCAAAGCAAAGATTAACTAAAAATGATTCATACTCGGATCTTGTTGGTTCATCGAAGGAACCCTTATATGGAAGTTTGCATGCATCGCTAAACATTTCTAAGGGCATGGTAAAGGAATGATCGTACAGGTTGAATGAGACTCTAGACTCACGAGGAAAATATTTAAATTTCTTTGTGAAGGTTTTCGTGAGTTCGAGGCGTTGGGGGCACTTATCTACGATGAAGGGAGCAAGACCTGTGTTGTGGATAAATTGATAAAATTCCTCCTTAATACCTGCACCTTCCATGAACTTGTCGCAAGGCCACAAGCATGATTTGGTAGCGACATCTCGCATCGAGCTTTCGCTTGGTTCAACATAAGACTGTCGAACTGAGCTTCCACTTGACGAGGCTCCCGAGGATGTCCTCCTGGAAGAACTCCTAAAGAATTGCATTTTTATTCCTATAAATATTCTGAAATTTTTTAGGTCCATAAAAATTTGTCAACAAAACTTTGTAATATTGTTAGCAACTACTCCTAAGCATGCATAGAGGCCATATTGAGCATTCAAACTACTTAGAACTCTAAGAATTCAACATGCAAGCTCATCTACAGCAGCATCAAGAGTAGCTAATTAATCTAAAAATAACCCACTAAAACAAAAACTAATTGGAGCAATGGAGGAGTCACATACCAAGTAGCAATCCCTCCAAACAGTTTCAGAAATGGAGCTTCGAGCAAAGAGATCGAAATCCGCGGGTTTGAGAGCAAGAACACGAAAATGGTGGCTGTGGTGATTTTTTGCTGGAGGTAGGTGACAATGTGGGCTAAAAAGATAAGTGAGGGGGCCCACGTGGGGGCCACAACCCACCAGGGCGTGCCTGGGGGTGCTGGCGCGCCCTGGTGTATTGTGGGCACCAGGTGCACCCCCTCAGGTGTTAATTGCACCAAAAATTCATAAATATTCGAAAACAAATCGTGTTAAATTTTCAGGGCATTCTGAGAATTTTTATTTTTGGATCATTTTTTTATTGCACGGAGAAAACAGAAAACAGGATAAACATGGCATTTTTTTATTTGACTAACTAAAATAGAAAATAAAATGTGGGAGTAGGGAGTTGTGCTTACTAGATTCATCGACGTTATACCTCTCAAAAATGATTCATTAATATGGTTGATCAAGTCTTATTAACAACCACTTCCGATTAGCATGAAACCGAAGAACTTTCGTAAAACACTAAGTTACCTCAATGGGGATGTGCATATCCCCTACAATAAGTATATCATATTTCTTTTTGGCACTAGGTAGAGGTAATTGAAAACTTCCAATAGTGATGGTCGGAGATTCTTCAAGAACATTTATACCGTTCGCTTGAAATTGTTTCTTCGGAAAGTGCACCGTGTGCTCATTACCATTGATATGAAAAGTAACTTTGCTTTTATTGCAATCAATAACATCCCCTGCAGTATTCAAAAAGGGTCTACCAAGGATAATCGACATGTTGTCGTCCTCGGGCATCTCAAGAATAACAAAGTCCGTTAAGATAGTAACATTTCGAACAACAACTGGCACATCCTCACAAATACCAATAGGTATGGCTGTTGATTTGTCAGCCATTTGCAATGATATCATTCAAATCAAGTCTTTTATATAAGGAGAAAGGCATAACACTAACACCGGATCCCAAATCACACAAAGCAGTTTTAACATAGTTTCTTTTGATGGAGCAAGGTATAGTTGGTATTCCAGGATCTCCAAATTTTTTAGGTACTCCATCCTTAAAAGAATAATTAGCAAGCATGGTGGAGATTTCAGCTTCAAGTATTTTTCTTTTATTGGTGATGATGTCTTTCATATACTTTGCATAAGGGGCCATTTTCAAAATATCAGTCAAACGGGTACGCAAAGACTAGCCTAATCATTTTAGCAAAGCGCTCAAATTCTTCATCATCCTTTTTCTTAGAGGGCTTAGGTGGAAATGGCATGGGTTTCTGAACCCATGGCTCTCTTTCTGTACCATGTTTCCTAGCCACAAGGTCTTTCTGATCATAACGTTTATTTTTAGGTTGTGGGTTATCAAGATCAGGGGCAAGCTCTATTTCAACATCATTATCTGGTTCTCTATCATTACTAGGTTGAGCATCATCATTAACATCATCATTATCGCTAGGTTGATGTTCAGTACCAGACTGAGTTTCAGCATCGGAAATAGAGACGTCATTATTATCAGGAGGTTTTTGTGTCTCAGGTTCACTAGAGGTATGCAAAGTCCTATCATTTTTCTTTTTCTTTTTCTTCTTAGAAGGACTAGGTGCAGCAGGATTAATTCTTTGAGAGTCTTGTTCAATTCTTTTAGGATGACCCTCAGGATAGAGTGGTTCTTGGGTCATTCTACCTCCTCTAGTTACTACTCTAGCAGCAAAGTCATGCATATTACTATTCATTTCATCAAGCAATTCTTTTTGAGACTTAGCTACTTGTTCTAATTGGGTTTGAACCATAGAGGCATGCTTTCCTACACCTCTAACATCATTACTGATTCTAAATAGCAAGTCACTCAAGCGAGCAATCATATCACAATTGTATTTCAATTGTTTCAGAACATGAGCATTGAAATGATCTTGCTTCATAATATAGTTATGAAACTCATATCAGCATTGACTAGGCGGTTTATTGTGAGGGATGTCACTTTCATTAAACTTTAATAAAGAATTTACCTCTACCACCTGTGGAGGTGGTGGTGTGTCCAGGCCATGTATTTCTTCAATAGGTGGCAAATTCTTAGCATCCTCAGCTTTAATACCTTTTTCCTTCATAGATTTCTTTGCCTCTGGCATATCTTCAGGACTGAGAAATAAGATACCCCTCTTCTTCAGAGTGGGTTTAGGCGGTGGTTTAGGGAGAGTCCAATCATCATAATTCTTCAATATGTTATTCAATAATTCCTCAGCTTGTTCAACAGTTCGTTCCCTGAAAACACAACCAGCACTACTATCTAGGAAGTCCCTAGAAGTATCGGTTAGTCCATTCTAAAAGATATCAAGTATTTCATTTTTCTTGAGAGGATGATCAGGCAAAGCATTAAGCAACTGGATAAGCCTCCCCCAAGCTTGTGGGATACTCTCTTCTTCAATTTGCACAAAGTTAAATATTTCCTGTAAGGCAGCTTGTTTCTTATGAGCAGGAAAATATTTTTCAGAGAAGTGGTAAATCATATCCTGAGGACTACGCACACAACCAGGAGCAAGAGTATTGTACCATGTCTTAGCATCACCCTTTAATGAGAACGGAAACAACTTAAGGATGTAATAGTAGCGAATCTTCTCATCATGAGCAAAGAGGGTGGCTATATCATTCAGCTTAGTAAGGTGTGCCACTACAGTTTCAGTTTCATAGCCATGGAAAGGATCGGATTCAACCAAAGTAATTAACTCTGGGTCGACAGAGAACTCATAATCCTTGTCAGTAACACAAATAGGTGAAGTAGCAAACTTAGGATCACATTTCATTCTAGCATTCAAAGTTTTTTCCTTATACTTGCATATCAGTTCCTTAAGATCGTCTCTATCCTTGCAAGAAAGAATTTCTCTAGTTATCTCCTCATCCATAACATAACCTTCAGGTATCTTAGGCATTTCAAACTTAGGAGAGCTAGGACTAATAGGAGTTTCATAATCATAATCAGTTTCATAAGCTTCATCAGTTTCAGCAATTTCATTTTCTTTAGCTCTAGCAATTTGTTCATCAAGAAATTCTCTTAGTGGCACATTATCATCAAGCATGGTACTAGCATCATCATAAGCATCATTCATAGTAGAGGTAGCATCACCAATAACTTGCGACATATCAGGATTACTAGCATGTGGTGGTGTTGCAAACTTACTCATAACAGAAGGTGAATCAAGTGCAGAGCTAGATGGCAGTTCCTTACCTCCCCTCGTAATAGAGGGAAAAATCTTAGTCTTTTGATCCTTCAGATTCTTCATAGTGATAAATTGATATAAATCCCAAGTGACTCAACAAATATTGTTATGCTCCCCGGCAACGGCGCCAGAAAAAAGTCTTGATAACCCACAAGTATAGGGGATCGCAACAGTTTTGGAGGGTAGATTCGACACAAGGGGAGCCAAAGAATACTTGAGAGTATTAGCAGTTGAGTTGTCAATTCAACCACACCTGGAGATTAAATATCTGCAGCAGAGTGATCAATAGCATAGTAATATGATAGTTTTGATAGCAGTAGCAGTAGTAATGGTAGCGGTAACAGTAGTAGCAATAGTTTTGTAGCAGTTGGAACAGCAGCAACAACAGTAGTAACTTAGTAAGAACAATAAGTGAAAAGGTCGTAGGCACTGGATCGGTAACTCGTTGGATGATATTCATCATGTAACAGTCATAACCTAGGGCGATACAGAACTAGCTCAATTCATCAATGTAATGTAGGCATGTATTCCGTAAATAGTCATACGTGCTTATGGAAAAGAATTTGCATGAAATCTTTTGTCCTACCCTCCCGTGGCAGCGGGGTCCATAAGGAAACTAAGGGATATTAAGGCCTCCTTTTAATAGAGAACCGGAACAAAGCATTAACACATGGTGAATACATGAACTCCTCAAACTACGGTCGTCACCGCGAAGTATCCCAAATATTGTCACTATGGGGTTGACGGATCATAACACGTAATAGGTGCATATGACTAGGCAAGATCGGATGAAGAACATGTATATAGAGATGATAAATTAAACGGTTCAGATCTGAAATCATGGCACTCGGGCCCTAGTGACAAGCATTAGGCATAGCAAAGTCATAGCAACATCAATCTCAGAACATAATGGATACTAGTGATCAAGCCCTAACAAAACTAACTCGATTACATGATGAATCTCATCCAACTCCTCACCGACCAGCAAGCCTACATAGGAATTACTCACTCCCGGTGGGGAGCATCATGGAATTGGCAATGGAGAAAGGTTGGTGATGACGAAGACCGAAGATTCCCCTCTCCGGAGCCCCAAACGGGCACCAGATCTGGCCTCCCGATGAAGAACGTGAGGTGGCGGCGGCTCCGTATCATCAAACGCGATAATTCTTTCTCTCTGATTTTTTCCTCCAAATTTAGGAATTTATAGTGGCAGAGATAGGGCAAGTGGGGCCCCGAGGTGCGCACAACCCACCAGGGCGCGCCGGGAGTGGGCTGGCGCGCCCTGGTGGGTGATGCTCACCCTGGGCCCCCTCTCCGGTGGTTTTTGGCTCCAGTATTTTTTATATTTTCCAAAATAAATCTACAAAAAGTTTCGTTCCATTCCGAGAACTTTTATTTCTTTACAAAAACAACACCATGGCAATTCTGCTAAAAACAGCGTCAGTCCGGGTTAGTTCCATTCAAATCATGCAAATTAGAGTCCAAAACAATGGCAAAAGGGTGAGGAAAAGTATATACGTTGGAGACGTATCTACCATTGTATTGAGAATCAAAAGAGAGAGAGGAAGCCATCTAGCTACTGCCTACGGACCCATAGGTCTATGGTGGACTACTCACGCATTATCGGAGAGGCACCAATGAGGATGATGAACCCCTCCGTGATGGTGTTAGATTGGATCTCGAGGTTCTGGAACTTGTGGCGGCTTGATGTGTTTTTTGTTGACTCCCCTAGGGTTTCTGGAATATTTGGGAATTTATAGGCATCAGAGGCGGTGGAGAGGGGCCCCAAGGAGGGCACAACCATCAGGGCGCGCCGGGGGCCTCTGGCACGCCCTGGTGGGTTGTGGTCTCCATGGCCCACCTCTCTGGCACTTCTTTGGCCCACTCGGTGTCTTCTGGTCCAAAAAAAATCTCCAAAAAGTTTCGTCGCGATTGGACTCCGTTTGGTACTGATATTCTGCGAAGTAAAAAACAAGCAAAAACAGCAACTTGCACTTTGGCACTATGTCAATAGGTTAGTCCCAAAAAATGATGTAAAATTGCTATAAAATGATTGTAAAACATCCAAGAACGATAATATAACAGCATGTAACAAGCAAAAATTATAGATACGTTGGAGACGTATCAGTCACAAGCCTTCTTGAAGTCATTATCTTGGGGTAAATAGCTCATGTGCGACGTTTTTATGCGAATTGGAAAGGATGCAGTGTAGTTGACAGAAATAGCTCGCGTGTGACGTCTTACATGGCAATAATAGCCCCTATATGACCAGGTGGTTAAAACACGGGGACGGTCGTCAACGGGGAGTGCAGTTAAGTTAAAAAAGGGGGTCAAATTAATCAGTGCATTTGGTGGTGGGTCCCACTTGGCAGTGCCTCGAGGTTAACGGCTCCCCGCCTGACTGAACCCATGCTGCTCCCTTGGTTCTGGTTGCTGCTCCCTTCTTCATTCTCGTCGGCGGCGGCGACGGAGCTTTCGTTTTGGCGACGGAGCTTTCGTTCACGGCCACGACAACGTATGTGGTGAGTGTATTTGGCACCCTAGACCTGTTCCCCTCCGTCTTGAGTTAGATCCGACAAAGTGAGCCTCTATTTTCCACGGGATCCAGATTGTGGAGGTGGGTGGGGTGGGGGAGCGGCGGCGGCGTTGGGCTGAACGAGATGGAGCCGCGAGAGACAATGTCGACCAGGTAATGATCACCCTTTCCAACCTATGTGATGTGTGCCTCGTCTGCTTCCGCTACCTCACAGTGCCCGCCATTGATAAACAGGGGTGATGGTGCTCGGATCTTCAAATTCACTGTTGAATTCTTTTCGTCTAAAGGGAAGCTAGTTGATGGTAGCGTGAGAGACATAGTGAGAGATACAATTGTAAAATGGGAGGTTGAATTTGCAGAGATTGATCCACATGAAATACAGAGCATGGAAGAGAGGGCCGTGAGGAATGTTGTGGAGAAAATTAGGGAGTGAATTTTTTTGTAATCCAGAGCAAGAGGTAGCCTTGTTACAGTTTGATAATTGGAAGGGTGGGTAAGTGAGAATTGAGAATGGTGAAGAGATGGTTGATGAAATCGATCGGCAATACGGCTGGGCAAGCAAACAGACTACCTTTCATGCATAGCTCGTTGATCTGAAATCAGATTCTAGGGTTGGATATGTGCCCTCAAATTTGGCTTCGCAGATGATAAATGATGATTGGACTTCACAGAGACAGATAACGCCCATGTGTGCGGGTGAACTGACAGTAATAGAGGGGGCTGATCCGGGCCGGTCCTGTGATTTTAGGGGCTTGGGGCGAAACCAAACCTCGGGGGCCCTAGTATAGACATCATATAGCAATAATAAGCAAAATCTACGTATATGATGTTACCGGTAAAAATTATTATCACTAATGTATACATTGTTTTCGCCAAAAAAGACGCATACATTGTTATTGCCAATGTTGATGTAAATATTTTCATCTTGTTAAGATTCAGAATTCCCATTGCATAGTCGTTCCTCTTCCTTCACAAGAAGTATCCGCAATACCCAACTCATCATTTGGGGTTTGTCAAAGCACCGATGATCCACATGTTGTTCCCTTTCCTTTAATTTTTTTCTACCAGAAGCATACTTCACAGACGATATGATAACATAAGGGCTAGGAAGTTTTTTGCATCAAAAGGTTGAACAGTCTTGTAAATTACTACTTAATTAACAGTATACGTATAGGGAATGGTTATGTGATATACCTGAAATCGGTCAGATCGGCGTCGGCAAACGCTCATCGGATGCTCGATCGGCATGGCAATGGTCCGATCTGGACTGGTGTCTGTCGGACGACCTCAACGATGTGCGTGTGCTTCAATGCCTAGGGACAGGGGAGCAGAGTTTGTCGACGTACTACGAGGCCGGAACTTGCGATCTGGGCTCAGGCGAATATCTTAGGATAGGATAGTAGCGAATTATGGATCATCGCAAACAACTAGATATGCGAAGTCATGATGAAAAGAAAACACAATTGGCAACTGCCCATGGAGTAGTAGACGGGATTCTCGGGAAGGATTGTGGGTTACCTAAGTACGTAACGTAGCTGCTACCTAGACTGTTTTGCATCGACAAAATAAAGGTTGCTAGCCTATTACCGCGACGCTGTGTACGGGATAGGGTCATGGTCTAATAGGGCATAGCATCTGGCATGGGGCCCCTAGATTTTGGGGGCCCGGTGCGGCCTCCCCCTGCCCCCCCCCCCCCTCAGGACCGGCCCTGGGGCTGATCAAGATGCACAAGAGGATTGTCATGGTGCTGCAAGGGTTGTCTGTGTTGATTGGAATTCAGTACAATTAGAAGACACTACTGATTTGGTCATTATACCAATGGCTCACACTAAGATGGCCATTTTTTTGGCATTCGAGTAGATGATCAAGATAAGGAAGAGAGGTTGAATCGAGTTTGCCTAATGATGCCAATATAGATGCTTGTGAAGATGTGGATGGACAGCTAATGAAAAATGCTGCAAATGATGTAGATGATGCACATGATGATGAGCTTGTAAATGTGTATGACAAAGAAAATCATGTTATTGAAGTAGGGAAGTTGTTCCCAAGCATGAAGGAGTTTAGGGTGTGTTTCAAGACTTATGCAGTCAAACATGAGTTTGATGCCAAGACTATGTGGACTGATAGAAAAAAAAAAATGCGAGTTGCAGAGGTTTTGATGGAAGCGTCAAGCCTTGCAAGTGGTACATATCTGCTAGAATTCAACCCGATGGAAGTACCATCAGGGTTAATCAAATCCCACATCCACATACCTGTATTACAAGTTCACAGAGAGTATCAACCATGACATCACAGCTTTGGATTACAGAAAAGATCACTCCAATTTTAGCCAAGAACCAAACACTACTGCAAAGAAACTTAAAGTAGACTTGGAAAAGCAGTACCCCATTACGGTGAAGTATACCAAAGTGTGGAAAGCAAAACAGAGGGCAATGAAAGAATTATATGGTGATTGGGAAAATACTTTTAGGATGCTTTATAACTTCAATGCAGCGGTGGAGAAGAGGTCACCTCGCAGTGTTGTGGAGATAGATACTGAGGTAATAGAGGATGGTAGAGTTCTTTTCTCCAAGTTCCTTATGGCTTTAAAGCTTTGTATCGATGGCTTCAAAGCAGGGTGTTGTCCATATTTGAGCATAGATTCATCTTTTTTGACTGGTAAATGGAATGGTCAATTGGCAACATGCAATGCTTTAGATGGACACAACTTGTCGTGGTTTTGTCACGGCAGATGTCCTAGTGCCACGACTTAGGTGTGAAGCCATCGCTACGGTGGTTAACTCGAAGGGGTTGATCAGGACAAAAGACACAGGTTTACCTAGGTTTGGCCCCTCTCGAAGGAGGTAAAAGCCTACGTCCTGCATTGTGTTGTATTGACTGGATATCGATTACAAGGGAGCGAGTTCGCTTGACCTAGCTATCGATCAGATGTTTCGTACCCTAAGCCGCCTGGGGAACCCGCTTTTATATACACAGGCTAGGGCCCCGGGCTTACAAGAGTCCAGACCGGGTCACACTAAACATCCGATCAGATCTCTAAGTCGTCTTGCCTTCCTGGGCAAGCCTTCTTCCGGGCGGCTCACGCGCTCGGGTCTCGCCTCACCTTTCGGCGCAGGGCCTCCATCCGGCCCACCTGACGACTCACCTCTAGACTTGTCTCCGGCCTCCAAGCCCACTTGGAATCTTTAAATATGAGCCGCCAGCTGTGACCCGACCCCTCCTGGGTGGGTTATACCACGGGGTTATATCCCCAACATTAGGCCCCAGATTGATTTGAACCTGTTCATGTCAATCTTCAAGTCCATTTGGCGGCGAGTCTCATACCTTTCTTACCTGAAAATAAAACTTCCTAACCCGCCACATAAAGCGGATGATGTCACAACGGATATATCCAAAAGATCTCCATGACGTCACAACGGATTATCTCTTTAAACGGTCAACCCGAAAATCGAGGCGTCTTCTTTAGTCAATTATCATTGCGTTTCCTCGATTCTCGTGTGGACTGTTGCTGTCCCATCTCCTCATAAATAGACAGGGGAGGGGATCCCATTTCTTTTTATTCCCCCGCCGTCGCCATTTATCTCCTTCTTCCTCCTCTAACGCTCGTGCGACTGAAGCTCCACCGCCGTCGCCGGACCTTCCCCGTCTTCACCAGCTAAGGCCGTCGTGTCAACCTGATTTGACCAGAGCTCGCCGGCGTTCGACCGCCTCCTTGGTATCCTTCAGGTTCCTCCGTCTTCACCTTGTAGATCTGCCTTAGTTCTTCGGAGTTCTTTCGAGTCCGCCGCCGCTCGTCGGAGCATTCATCGTAGATCGGAAAAGAAAGCGTCTGTAGGTTTCGAAACTCTAACCAACTCACGCGGCGATCCGCTTAGCATCTATCCCCTGATCAATGCGGATTGTTTCTTGAATCGAATCCATGCATGAGCTGCCTGCCCTTCTATTGATATTTTAGGTTTAGAATATTTTTCCTTTTTGTCTTCATCCGCAGATCTTACAACGACCGCTGTAGTTGGCAGAATCTGTTTGTCTATACTTAATAAAATTTCCAACACCGACTATTTTATGACCCGTCATGGTATTGCCGGCTCTTCTCATAGAAATTTAACTCGCCTCAATCCCATAGTAACAGCGGCTTAGAATCAGTTTGCCGTCTCATCCATAGCTCCCTTTGCTGCGAAGTTTTCTTAACCCGCCGCATATTTATACCTTTCTACAGAGTCTAACCCGTCATCATGGCCAAAGCCATCGTCTCTTGCGACTGGGTCAGTTCCTGTGTCAGTGAAGCATCGTTGAAGGTATTCGTGACCATGGGAGCTTTGCCAGCTCAAGATATCATCCACTGGCGGGTTCCAGGCAACGAGACCAGCCCGAACCTAAGGAAGGGGAAGTAGTCATATTCACAGATCACCTTCTCCGCGGCTTCTCACCACCCGGATCCAAATTATTCCGGGACGCCCTGCACTTTATAAGATCCATCCACAAGACATTGGCCCCAACTCTGTGACCAACTTGTGCCAATTTCAAGTCCTCTGCGAAGCCTATATGCAAGAAGAACCCACTGTTGACCTCTTCTGAGATTTTTTCTACATCAACCGCCAGACCGAGCTAGCAGCTGGGCCGAGTCTCGAGCTTGGAGGCATCTCAATCCAGAGGTGAAGAGACATGTCTTTCCCTGCAGCCGTCCTGCCCAGCCATCCCAAGGATTGGAACCGGACTTGGTTCTATTGCAGAGATACCTCTCCAGCTCGAGAAAATCCATTGCCGGGTTATCGTCCTATCCGGCTCTGCACCAGTACTGAGCTTCCTGACCGAATGAGTGTTGCGGAGCGTGTCAAGTATGCTCCGGCCTTTCTAAAGATCCAAGCTCTATTAGCCAACGGTTTAACTGGTGTAGATCTGACCCGTTGCTGGGTCTCCTGGAGGATTATGCCGTTAAGCCGGCGTGACAAACTACTATGTGAATATTCTGGTGATGTGGATGATCCAATGCGCTGCAACTGTACACCCTTAACTGATAAGGACCTCAACTCCATCGTCAAATCCCTGCTTGGGGAACCTCAAGCAGCATGTAACCAGACCGGGTTACAACCGTTCTATGTTGGCAACCCGGCTCCAGAGGTAGAAAACCTTTGAACAAATTGTTGGTTATCTCTAAATCTGGTATTTCTTTCTGATCCTTCTATGACTCATATGCACGCCAAATCTTCCTTCTGGAAGAAGAAATTAACCGCCGTTTCCAAGAAAAAAGTGAAGACCACCAAGAGCTGTGTTCCGGCTCGTAAGAAGAAACCATCTGCTGCTGAACTGCTCGAACTTGATGACTCAGAGGTAGAACTTGACTCTCTTGGCCTTCTCTTTATACAGCTCATTGACAATGATTACTCACAGGAAGAAGCAGAGACAAGCCTTGCTGATGTTACAGAGGTAACTATTGTCTCCTCTGACTCAGAACCTTTACCAGTAAAGAAAATACGGCGGGCTGTACGGAAGGTAAAAAGTTCACGCCCTTTTGCTCACTTGGATCCCAACTTTCTTTTGAAGAAGCAGCAAGATGATAATAGACGTCAGACCCGGAGCACCGGCTCTGAAGATCTTGTGGCCGGCTTACCGAACGCTCCGGCTCCTCGGAAACGGCGCACCGAGGTATTTCGTTACCTTGAATTTATTTCTTCTGTATGCTTTAATCTTATGTTACAGCTGCTTTATACTTTCCAATTTAACTTCCCAGGAATCACCTCCTTCTTCCGGCGACTCAACCGCCACAAAGTTACCTCCTCTTGTCATCAACCCGGGGTGAGCATTTTTACATCCCGTAACATGTTAACATTCTATCTTTGGTTATGACATATATGACACCACCTTTGCTCACAGGGCTCAAGCCAAACGAAGGAAAGTAACCGGGTCATCTGTCACTCCTGATGCGCAAGACCCGGAGAACCCAATGCCTAGCACCCCTGAAACTCACATTGAGCCCTCTGAAGCTGACAAAGGCGCACATGAAGAGACTCCTCAGCCAACTGAGCCGGTTGATGTTGACATTGCCGCTCCTGAAGCCCATCCGGAAGCTGACCCCAAGCTGCCAAGCCCCCAGCCAACAGCCGAAGACATGGCTTCTCCTAAAGAAGTTATTATGACCGGGGTGGCTTATAAATCTCCGGCTCCTCCCAATGTGCTATCCAAACATAACAACCAAGATGAGGCAGCTCCTCTTAAGGAAGAGAAGATTCAATTTGAACTTCCCAATTTAGAAAAGCTTACTACTGATGAGTTACACTCTGGCTATCTGAACCGTCTCTGTGCAAGCCGGGACATGGAGGCCAACTTGGTTGGTATGATGAAGAAAAAATACGAGGTACTCTACTTCCCTTGCCTTCCATATATCTTTACATAGCCCCCAAGAGCCGGTTTATTTTGAAAAAATCAGTCGGGTCTTCAATCACTTGTTCACTGCAACAAATCGCCGTGTAGCCCCCAAGGGTCGGGTCATGATGTGAATGATGAGCCGGTACTTGACATAGACTTAGAGCCAAGTGTAGCCCCCAAGGGCCGGGTCATCTTCCTGAAGATGATCTGGGTCTTATGTGAATTGTAACCCCTTAAAGAGCTGATGCACATTAGCCCCCAAGTGTCAAGTATATTGCTTGCAATCTGCTTGAGACTTGTAATATCCTTCTTCATTGCCCCCTAATTATTATCATATATTGTTCTGGCGGCTTAAGAATGAGAATAATCCTGTTCTTGACTACTTGTATTCTGCAGGAATCCTTAAACACGGCCGAGTCTAGTTTGACCGACCTGAAGAAGAGTTTAGCTTTGCAACAGGACGCCCGGGTGGAGGCTGAAGAAAAATGGCAGCTCTCCTCCATAGAGCTCGAGAAGGCCAAGGCAGACTTCGAATCGTACAAACAAACAGCTGAAGCCGAGCAAGCCGTCTTAACGAAACGCGCAGAAAACGTCGAGGGTCAATTGCAACCCGTCACAGAAGAGCTTAACGATCTGAAAAGCCATATATCCCGGATGATTGCAGCCGTCTTTGGTAAGTGTCTTTAACTATCCATACTCCTTGCAAAATAATCTTTGAAGAATTTTTCAGGCGGCTTATCAAATTTATCTTGTTTGTAGGTGAACGAAGTCGCCAACTTTCAGACAACAGCCTGCTAAAGCTGAAAGCTTTATATTCACTTACTGAACAGCTGTATGCCGGATCCCTTGTTACCATTAAGGTTGTTATGATTGAGAAGGGCGTTCCAAAGTTTATGAAGGGTGTGCTAGAAGTCCTTTCCACCATCCCGAGGCAGATAGAAGAGCTGAAGAGATCAGCCGCCCGCAAAGGCGCAATGGCTGCTTTGAGCCGGTCACTGGCTTATGCACCTGAGCTTAACCCGGCTGAGATGATGGATGGTTTTCCTCAGCTGAAAGACGACGGCTCGCAATTCACTCAATATGATTATGCCCATTGCATAAAGGCATCCCGAATATTGGCAAGCCGGTTGGCCGCATAAGCTGACCTGTCGTCATATCAAGCGGCTTACTTTGAGGATAATAAGCGAGTTCGGGGGCCCACCTTTGAAGCAAAAAGCCTGATTCCTCAACGCCGTAAGCACCTCTTTGCTCCTGATGTTGACCCATCTCCAATCATGCATGATGAAGCCAAATTTGAGGCCTTAACAAACTACAACTGGGATGTGGACAACCTTCAAATCCGGGAGACCGAAGACCCGGCGCAGGATGACCCGGCGATGAGCTAAATATAGAGTTGGCTTCATGTGAAGGTAACCCGGCCCTGTTGATATGCCGGGTTATATTTTGCTGCAAAAAACTTAAGTCCGCAGATTTTGGGCTCCTTGACAACCTTGTAATAGCAGTAGTAAAACTGACTGCCTTGGTTGTGCCTTCGTGCACATTTGGAGTTTGAATAGCTTTATACTTATCCATCCTCTATTTATTCTGGCTATGATTATGTTTCCTGATGCTTGATGGCGGCTTATCATGAAAGACAAGACCTGCAAAAAATATCAAGACAGAAAACATATTCTCCATCATTGTTTAGGCGGCTTTAAAGGTACGGCCCAAAGAGGTTAACTCTTTCTTTGTATTCTTAAGAAAAATTCAAATTTTGTTGTTTTTTCAAAACATAGGCATGACTGCCCAAACCTCATATGCCGGCTCTCCCATGGCACAGATTTGTTGTTTTAACCTTAACTAGTTCAGGGTCTTAAAAAAGATTGACTGTTAAAAGTACGACGAGCCATATAACGGAGAGACTACAGCAGGGCATGAGTACCCCCAAACCCATAAGCCGGCTCTCACATGACATAAATCCGTCGTTTTAACCTTAAACAGTTCAGGGTCTTAAAAAGATTGACTGTCTAAGAGTACGAACGGGCCACATGGCGGAGAGACTACAGCAGACGGGTGAGTTTATCCTAGCTTTCTGTAAGCCGGCCCTCTCGTGACATAAGTCGCCGTTTTAACCTTAACCAATACAGGGTCTCATTGCAAGATTGACTGTCAATATCTTTGACCAGTTCAGAGTCTTTATTATGAGATTAACTGGTAAGAGTTCGGCGGGTCACATGGTGGAGTGGCAAGTTGCAAACAGACAGGTTTAACCCGGATATGGCTTAAAAGCCGGTCAAGAGGGTATGAAAGCTAAACCCAGTGGGTTGGAAGCCCCCAAGTGACCTGTTGAATTATCAGCTCTTTTGCACAATTATGTTGCACGAAAAAACGGCAGAGGCCCCGAATTATGGGGATGCCAACTTTATTATATCATAAAAGATGGTATATACAATGACAGGGGTATGTACATTGATGAGTGCCGGACCGGCTGGTCAAGTATAGTACGGCCGAAGGTGAGCAATATTCCACGGCCTTGCAGTCTCTTCACCAGAAGTGCGTGACTTGTCACTCTCCCGTATATCGATGAGATAGTAGGAACCATTGATGAGATTTTTGCTGATCACAAATGGTCCTTCCCAAGGAGGTGATAACTTGTGCATATCTGACTGGTCTTGAATCAAACGGAGTACCAAGTCGCCTTCTTGGAACGTCCGGGTCTTGACCCTGTGGCTATGATAGCCACGTAGGTCTTACTGGTAAATTGTAGACCGTGCTGCTGCAAGATCCCGTTCTTCGTCTAAAGCATCCAAAGCATCCTGACGTGCCATCTCATTATCAGCTTCCACGTAAGCCGCCACTCTGGGCGAGTCATGACGAATATCACTGGGGAGAACAGCTTTTGCGCCATAAACCATGAAGAAAGGCGTATAGCCTGTTGACCTATTGGGGGTGGTTCTTATGCTCCAAAGAACTGAAGGCAACTCCTCCACCCAACAACCCGACGTGCGCTCCAAAGGAACCATAAGCCGGAGTTTTATTCCTCTCAAAATTTCCTGGTTAGCACGCTCTGCTTGACCATTAGACTGTGGGTGAGCCACAGAAGATACATCGAGGCGGATATGCTCACCATCACAAAACTCCTTCATAGCCCCCTTGGACAGGTTTGTGCCATTGTCAGTAATGATACTATGAGGATACCCAAACCAAAAGATCAACTTTTTGATGAAATGAACTGTTGTCGCCGCATCACACTTGCTGACCGGCTCAGCTTCAACCCACTTAGTAAACTTGGCAACCGCCACCAAGAGGTGGGTCTTCTTGTCTTTAGACCTCTTAAAAGGTCCCACCATATCAAGCCCCCAGACTGCAAACGGCCAGGTGATTGGAATCATCCGTAACTCTTGAGCCGGTACATGGGCACGTTGCCCAAATTTTTGGCACCCGTCACATTTACTGACCAAGTATTCCGCATCTTTATGAGCTGTTAACCAGTAAAAATTGTGTCGAAAAGCCTTGGCCACCAAAGATTTTGACCCGGCGTGATGACCACAATCACCGGCGTGTATCTCTTGCAGGATTTCACGGCCCTCATCAGGAGAAACACATTGCTGAAAGACGCCAGTCACGCTGCGCCTGTGTAACTCGCCATTGACAATAGTCATGGATTTAGACCACCTTATGAGCTGACGCGCCAGAGTCTCATCTTGAGGTAACTCGCCGCGGGTCAGATACGCCAGATAAGGCAGTGTCCAATCAGGGATCGCACGGAGAGCCGCCACCAATTGTCCTTCCGGGTCAGGTATAGCTAAATCCTCTTCCGACGGTAACTTAACCGACAGGTGATGCAGTACGTCCAGGAACACGTTAGGCGGCACCGGCTTATGCAGAGATCCCAGTCTTGATCACGCGTCAGCTGCCTCATTCTTCCGCCAATCAATATGATCTACCTGATAGCCCTTGAAGTGGCCAACGATAACATCAACCGCCTGGCGATAAGCCGCCATGCGAGGGTCCTTAGAATCCCACGTGCCAAAGACTTGCTGAGCTACCAGGTCTGAGTCACCAAGACATCTGACCTGGCTCAAATTCATCTCCTTGTCCACACGGAGCCCATGAAGCAAAGGCCCATATTCAGCTGCATTGTTAGTACAAGGAAACATTAACCTCAAAACATAACAGAACTTGTCACCTCGTGGGGAACTTAAAACAACTCCAGCCCCCGAGCCTTCCAATTGCCTGGAGCCATCAAAATGAATTGTCCAATATGTATTATCCGGCTTCTCCTCGGGTGCCTGACATTCTATCCAGTCATTGATAAAGTCCACCAGAGCTTGAGATTTCACAGCCGTCCGGGGCACATATTTCAGATTTAGGGGTCCAAGCTCAATTGCCCACTTAGCAATCCTGCCAGTGGCTTCTCTGTTTTGAATAATATCTCCCAAAGGAGCAGAGCTGACCACCGTGATTGGATGCCCAAGAAAACAGTGTTTCAGCTTGCGATTGGCCATGAATACCCCAAAGACCAGCTTTTGCCAATGTGGATACCTTTCCTTGGACTCCGTCAAGACCTCGCTGAGATAGTAAACCGGCCGCTAGACTGGGTACTCCTTACCCGCCTCCTTGCGCTCCACCACGACTACAGCACTCACAGCTCTGTTGTTAGCCACCACATACAAGAGCAAAGGCTCCTTTTCCACCGGAGCAGCCAAAACGGGCGGCTCAGCCAACTGCTTCTTGAGCGCCTCAAACGCCTCATTAGCCGCATCACTCCAGACGAAGTCATCTGTCTTCTTCATCATCTGATACAGAGGAATAGCTTTCTCACCCAGGCGGCATATGAACTGGCTCAGAGCGGCGATACGACCCGCCAAACGCTGAACATCATTAATACACGCCGGCTTAGACAAAGAAGTGATGGCCTTTATCTTGTCTGGGTTAGCCTCAATGCCGTGCTCGGAGACCAAGAATCCCAAGAGCTTGCCTGCAGGTACACCAAATACACACTTTGCCGGGTTAAGCATCATCTTGTAAACCCGCAAATTATCAAAAGTTTCCTTCAAATCAGCCAACAGAGTCTCCTTCTTTCTTGACTTGACCACAATATCATCCACATAAGCATGAACATTGCGCCCAATTTGACCATGAAGACAGTTCTGTACACAGCGCTGATAAGTTGCATGGGCGCTCTTGATCCCGAAAGGCATAGACACATAGTAGAAAGCTCCAAAAGGCGTAATGAAAGACGTCTTCTCTTGATCTTTGACTACCATCTTGATCTGATGATAACCCGAATAAGCATCCAAGAAACATAAACTCTCACAACCCGCCGTTGCATCGATGATCTGGTCGATACGGGGGAGAGCAAATGGATCAACTGGACACGCCTTGTTGAGATTGGTGTAATCCACACACATGCGCCATGTACCATTCTTCCTGAGTACCAACATCGGGTTAGCTAACCACTCCGGGTGAAAAACTTCGACGATGAACCCTGCTGCTAAGAGCCGGGCTACCTCTTCTCCAATAGCCTTGCGCCTCTCCTCATTGAAACGACGGAGGAACTGTTTGACCGGCTTAAACTTAAGATCCACATTAAGGTGGTGCTCAGTGAATTCTCTCGGTACACCCGGCATGTCAGAAGGTTTCCATGCAAAGATGTCCCGGTTCTCACGGATGAATTCGATGAGCGCCCTTTCCTATTTGGGATCCATATTGGCCCCAATAGTGAACTGCTGCGATGAGTCGCTAGGAGTAAAATCCACCAGCTTGGTATCTTCTGCCACCAACTTAAGGGGCAGCTCAGATTCTGTACAGGGCTTCTTCAACGGGGTCATATCTGCCGGGTCAACATTCTCCTTATAAAATTTGAGCTCCACCTCAGCACAACTTGACTCTGCATACGCAGCATCGCCTTCCTCGCACTCAAGAGCAATCTTCCGATCACCATGCACTGTAATCGTTCCATTTAATCCGGGCATCTTGAGCTGCAAGTAAACATAACAAGGCCTAGCCATGAACTTGGCATAAGCCGGCCGCCCAAACAAAGCGTGGTACGGGCTCTTGATCTTTACCACCTCAAACCATAAGGTCTCCACCCTGTAGTTGAACTCATCACCAAAGGCTACCTCTAGGGAAAATTTTCCAACTGGATAAGCCAACTTTCCAGGCACCACACCGTGAAAAACCGTTGAAGATGGTTTGAGATCCTTGTCAAGCAAGTTCATCCGGCGGAACGTGTCATAGTACAGGATGTTGATGCTGCTGCCACCATCCATAAGAACCTTGGTGAACACGTAACCTCCTACTTGGGAGGCTACTACCAAGGCCAACTGCCCCGGGTTATCCACACATGGCGGGTGATCCTCCCTGCTCCAAGTTATGTCATACTCAGACCACTTCAAGTACTGTGGGTGGGCCGGCATGACCGCATTAACCGCCCTCTTGTGCACCTTCTGATCCCGCTTGTCAAGGCTTGTTGTAAAGACGTGGTATTGACCACCATTAAGCTGTTTTGGATTACTCTAATATCCGGACTGGTTGTTTTGTTGCTGACCTCCATTGCCTGACTGTGGATGATGGTGACCACCTTGATTACCTTGCCCCTGATAGCCGGAACTAGAGCCGCCTCCTCCGAATCCTGGCCCATGAGAGCCGGATCCTGACCCGCCAGACGGTCCATTGCCGCCACCATGATGCTGATTAAGGCTGTAGTTCCGGAACTCCCGCATTATATAACAGTCCCTCCAAGCATGACCGGATGGCTTGCCGGGTTGAATGTGCTCCGGGCAAGGTTTGCTGAGCATCACCTCCATATTAAAGGGGGCTTTAGCCTTACCGAAAGGCGGTTTACCATTGCCCTTAGCACGATTGTTCCCGGTGTTGGCGTTGGCTACCAGATCTGACCCACCATCCGGGTTCTTTCTCTTTCCACCATTACCCGGGTTGTTATTTCCTACCCCGTTCTGCTGCTGGCCCTTACCATTGCCATTCTTTTTACCCTTAGCTGATTTCTACTCATCAGACCCGGGATCCTTCGTACTGTCAGAATCTGCATATTTGGTGAGAGCCGCCATAAGCTCCCCCATATCCTGGCATGAACGCTTGAGCCGTCCAAGCTTCTGCTTGAGGGGCAAAAAGTGGCAATTCTTCTCCAGAATTAGAACCGCCTGAGCCGCCGTGATATTATCAGAGGAGTGGATAATGGTTGAGACCCGCCGGACCCAATGATGGGCCGACTCATCCTCCCGCTGCACACAATGATCCAAATCCACGATTATCTTCGGCTGCTTGCACGTTCCTTGAAATTTTTTGATGAATTTCGCATTCAACTCGGCCCAGGAATTAATGGTATTGGGTGGCAAACCCTTCAACCACGTGCGAGCCGGCCCTACAACATCACTAACGCAGACTGCATCACTGACGTCCAACATCTCCATGGCTAGTTCATAACACTCAATCCAGGCTTCCGGAGGCAGATCGGCAGTATAATTTGGCACCTTACGGGGACCCTTGAAATCCTTCGGCAGGCGTTCATTTCGTAAAGCTGGCACCAAGCACGGCACTCCCACAGCCCTGGAGGTTACTCCGGCTCCTACCGAAACAGAAGGTGCTACTGTGGGTTCTTGGTAAGCCGTCGCAGCTGCTGCCTCCCGTTGTGCTCTCGCACGATCTACCAGCGCCTGGGCATCAATAGCGGGCGGGTCATCCCGCGCTGGATTCCGACGTAGATCGCTGCTAGAAATCGCAGGCGACTCTATACAACAACTGTAACTGCGGCTTGGGATGGGGCTTGAGTGCACGCGGCTCCGGCTATAGGTGTACTTCTCCTGATGCGCCACCGCTGTCTACAAATATCCAATGGCGTTCCACGCTTCTTCTGCAAAAAGGCGTTCTATCAGGGATGGGGAGCGCGCCAAGTCTGACTGCCGCTGCCACCATGTTCTCCACCGGGTTCGAATAATGATCGGGTGGTGTCGGAAAGTGCTGCGGCGGGGTCTGGTTCCTGCGGGGCGGGTCTGGCTGCCGATGCTGAACCGCCGCCCTATTCCCAGGTACTTCAACCGTCCGGGTTTTGGTCAGAGGTGCATTCTGTCCTGTCCCTAGTGTGTTGAAAAGATTCCTAGGCTCATACTGATCCGGTAGGCAGGTCTGGTGCCTCATCCGCCGGACTGCATCTGCGGTCTGTTGATCCAGGTCCAGGCGAAAAGCTTCCGCCCTGAGGCGCTCCGACTCAGCATCCATCTGAGCTTTCAGCGCATTAATTTCCTCTTGGGCACCGGCCATCTGGTCCTTCAACCTCGCGATCTCCGTGTTACGGGCTATTTGGTTTTCAGCCATGACCTCGGTTCCCATCAGAGTCGTAAGCTCATTCATCAGATCCAGCAAAACTTGAGCCGGCAGCCTACCTGATCCTGATCCGGTCGCACCAGCGGCCGTGCTACCAGGAGCTGGTGCCGATCCTGCCATGAAAACAGCGGCTCGGCTCGGCGGCTCATAGTATTCCGGGTCATGGTAGCCCTCGATGTAGCCCCCAAGCCCGCCGTTGTGAAGCTGGTAGATTGATTCCGCCTCTCCGCTCGAGGATCCATCCTCTGAGCAGATGAGGGTTTCCTCCCGCGACATAGAACCTACAAGTTCCGTGCCTTGGGTGAAGCCGACAAAGACGTGCTTCCGGCCCGGGTTAACCCGGGCGGGTTGCGCGCGCCGGGCCGGCTCAACGAGGCCGGTGCAGATGTCCGGCCTGGGCTTAGATCTGCCGATCTTGCCAATGAAAACGTGAATTCCGCCGAAGGGGACCCGGTACCCGTACTCGATTGAGTCGGCCTCGGGGCCCCAGCCAGCATCGTTGATGTAGAGCTTGCCGCAGCGACTCTTGGTCATCTTGCCAACGGCGTATCCCTCGATCCCTGGGAGAGAGCCCTTCGAGTACTCCAAACCACCAAGCATCGGCCCCACAGTGGGCGCCAACTGTCGTGGCTTTGTCACGGCAGATGTCCTAGTGCCAGGACTTAGGTGTGAAGCCATTGCTACGGTGGTTAACTTGAAGGGGTTGATCGGGACGAAAGACACAGGTTTACCCAGGTTCGGCCCCTCTCGAAGGAGGTAAAAGCCTACGTCCTGCTTTATGTTGTATTGACTGGATATCGATACAAGGGAGCGAGTTTGCATGACCTAGCTATCGATCAGATGTTTCGTACCCTAAGCCGCCCGGGGAACCTGCCTTTATATACACAGGCTAGGGCCCCGGGCTTACAAGAGTCCAGACCGGGTCACACTAAGAATCCGATCAGATCTCTAAGTCGTCTTGCCTTCCTGGGCAAGCCTTCTTCCGGGCGGCTCACGCACCCGGGTCTCGCCTCACCTTCCGGCGCTGGGCCTCCATCCGGCCCACCTGACGAGTCGCCTCTAGGCTTGTCTCCGGCCTCTAGGCCCACTTGGAATCTTTAAATATGAGCCGCCAGCTGTGACCCGGCCCCTCCTGGGCGGGTTATACCACGAGGTTATATCCCCAACACAACTGGATGTGCCCTGTTGCTATTGGTTTGTTTCAGTCACAGACAAAGGTTTCATGGACATGGTTCATGATGTAGTTGAAACGATGCGTAGGGCCAGTGTCACCTTTGGCAGTACACAAAGATGCATGTAAAGGGCTAGAAAATGCAGTGAAGAATGTTTTTCCTCATTGTGACCAGAGGGAGTGCTTCGACCATATGTGGATGAATTTGATCAAAAATTCAGAGGAGAAGAATTTGGGAGAATGTGGCCAGCAGCAAGATCTTACACCAAAGACACACATTCATATTATCTTGACAAGATAAAAGCAGCATGCAGTGAGTTTGGTCCATGGTTGAACACCTACCATTCTCTATTGTGGTACAGGTCAGGATTAAACAGTACTGCCATCAAGTATAATCATATCAACAACAACTTGGTAGAAAGTTTTAACAACAAGATAAAGCAGTTAAAGAACTTGCATGTGCATGACATGGTTGACCAAATCATGATCATGATCATGCGCATGTGGAAATTGAGAAGAACGATTGGTGATTTTCTGCAAGGAGATAAGCTTCCTGTAGTGGTACAACAGGTGGTCAACAGGAGCAGAAATCTTATACATTTGTTTGTGGAAAAATCTTCATTGTGGGGTGCTGAAGTTAGAGATACCAAGACTAGAAGGAGGCATGTTGTTAACACTGAATTGCATGACTGCACATGTCTAGAGTGGCAACACACTGGGAAACCATGTGACCATGCCATACTTTTCTTGGCCTCCCAACCAAAGATTAACATGCACCCATATTTGCAGGAATGTTACTCCGTGGCAAGATTCAGGGCTGCATAAGCAACACCAATTCTAGCACTTACAGATCAGTCTCAGTGGCCTGAAGTGCTAATTGAATTTTTCATGTGTCCTCCCATGACGAAAAGAAAGGCTGGCAGTCCTAAATAGAGTAGATTCAAGGCATGGTTTGAGGAAGGCTGGAGTAGTAAGAAGGGAAAGAAAGGGGGTGCAAAGCCAAAAAGGTCACAAAAAGGTAAGAAAAATAGATGCAAGTTGTCCCAGGAACTTGGGCACCAAAAAAGATCTCCAAAATGTCGTTACACTCCTGAAAGGCCAAAGTATGTTTGTGTTTGTGGTTTTTTATTTGGATGTTGTTTTTAATTACTAACCAAATTACATGCTTTGTTTACCAGGAAGAAGCGTGGAGGTCAGCCCCTTTTTGTTGAAGATTGCTAGTCAATAAAAGCCAAGAATCAATGGATGTAGAAAAAAGAGAAGTTTTGGTGAAACAGTGCACATTGAACCAGACTTGGATGTTGTGGTGCAAGATGAACTAGAGTTGGATGATGTTGGGTTGCAAATTGGGCTAGACTTGGATGATGTTGTGGTGCAAAATGAGCCAAACTTGGATGATGTTGGGGTGAAAAATAAGCAACATTTCGATGAGGTGCAAAATGAGCAAGATTTGGATGTGGTGCAAAATGAGCAAAATGTGGTGCAAACTAGAACTGGAGCTGTGGCGGCTGATGTGCAAACTGAGCCTATATTGGAAGTTGTGTTACAAATTTAAGCTTCTTTAGTTGATGTTGTGCAAACTAAGCCTCATTTAGATGTTGTCCTAGATGGTCCAGTGAAGAAAACCAAGAGCTTGAGTGAACTGGGTGTCGTACCCGTCGTAGGATCAACAAGTGACAAGAAGAAGAAGAAATCGAGTGGTAAGAAGAAGTAGAAGTGAAATATTGTTCTTGTATGAATAAAAAAACTTGCCTGAATTTTTGTAATGCTATTTTAACTTTGATGGGTATTTGTGTAACACTATTCAAATTCTAGCCGAATTTAAATTTGAGCCAAAATTCAAATTTGAAGCTGTTTAGTATGGGTATTGTTGTTGCAATGCTTTCTCAAATATTATGCATGTTAGGTGATCAATCCGAGCACTTTTTGTTGAGTGAAACACTAGTCATGAAAAAATGTGCTCCAAATGAGCTCCAAAGCTAGGATAAACACCCCATTTCTAAGCACGTTTTTCTCAACCTTCTCTAAATGAGCCAAAAATCAAAACTTGACTTCCAGTGTGCAAATATAGGGTCCAAGCCAAATATGGGATCATTTGGATAAACTATGACATGCTTAACCCTAAACCCTAACCTGAATCCCACGCAACCTTATTCATGATAGCTAAGTTTTGTGAAAGGTTTTTCATGAAAATACTCGTAGACCAAGTTTCTTATTTTTTCCAGCAACCTACTAACATAAAACGATGATGGGTGCAATTTTCATATTTTTCTCATTTTTTTGAATTAGTTATGGTCAACCCTAGCCCTTGAAATATCTCAAAACCCTCTCAAACCCCCTGATAACCCCTTCAAAACCCCTCAAACCCTAGCCAAAACCCCGCACTCTTCCAGGCCGCTGGATATCTGCGAGTGGACGGTGTGAATCAAGCGCTAGGGCAACGTCAGCGATCCGCGTGAGGCGCTCTGAGTGGCCGTATTCGAGAATGCTGGATCACTTCCCCAACCATTCCTGACTGTTGGATCACTGCGCATCGAATGGTGTGGATCAGCATGCGGTGCTACGCCAGCGATCCGCGTGACGCTCATTCTTCGCTGTGATTGGGTGGATTTGAAAATGCCTGGTTTCATTTTTTTGCGTTTGGATTGTTCTGCGCTCGAGGGTGGGCTGCCATGCATGCGCGCCGTTGGGCTGTGGTAAAGAAGCCCATCCGTTGGACCGTTGGACCGAGAGATGTCCACCGTTGTTCGTTGCCCCGCTTCAGCCTACGTTGCATGTGTGTACAGACGCGAATGAGCACGCGCCACACACCTGACCCCACGTGACCTGACCGACAGCACAGAGTGCAGCACTGAAATGTCGCATTATAGGTATTGATTCAGACTACGGTTTTCCACACGTGTACACTCCCAATGTCGTGGTGGGTGGGAAAATTTGTTCACATTTGACCCCATCACTGCCACGGTGAAATAACACGTCGCACTACCACTATTTAAGCCACCTATCATCTTCCTCTTCCTCTCAGACCCTCATCCATCTCCCATCCTCTCCCATCTGCCCTTCTTTTTCTTCACCACAAACAGCCCCGAAGACCAGTGATGTCTACTACACAACTTTATTCTTGTAGACTCCGTTGTGCCTCCAACCGCAGAGTTTTGTAGTACAGTAGCAATTTTCCCTCAAGTGGATGACCTAAAGTTTATCAATCCGTGGAAGGTGTAGGATGAAGATGGTCTCTCTCGAACAACCCTGCAATCAAATACAAGAAATCTCTTGTGTCCCCAACACACCCAATACAATGGTAAATTGTATAGGTGCACTAGTTCGGCGAAGAGATGGTGATACAAGTGCAATATACAATGGTAGATATAGGTTTTTGTAATCTGAAAATATAAAAACAGCGAGGTAACAAGTAGTAAACAACGAGCAAAACGGTATATCAATGCTTGTAAATAAGGCCTAGGATTCATACTTTCACTAGTGCAATCTCACAACAATGCTAACACAATAGGATCATATGATCATCCCTCAATGTGCAACAAAGAATCACTCCAAAGTTCATAAGTAGCGGAGAACATAAGATGAAATTGTTTTAGGTAGTAACAACCACCTCAAAGTTACCCTTTCCGATCAATCTATTGGGCTATTCCTATAGGTGTCACAAACAGCCCTAGAGTTCATACTAAAATAACACCAATGATACATATCAATCAACCCAAATGTCACCTAGATACTCCAATCTCACCTCAAGTATTTGTGAGTTAATTATTTGACACGCATCAAACAATTTCAGATTCATCACATTCAATCCAACACAAAGAACTTCAAAGAGTACCCCAAGATTTCTATCGGAGAAGGTAGGACAAGAACGTGCCATCAACCCCTATGCATTGATCCCCAAGGTCATTGGAATCCGCAAGTTGATGCCATAACATATATCAAGTGAATCAATAGAATACCCCATTGTCACCACGGGTATCCACATGCAAGAAATACATCAAGTGATCTGAAATCCAATATTCAATCCGACATAACAAAATCTCAAAGGGAAAGACTCAATTCATCACTTGATGGGGAAGAACACCATATGACCCAACTATATTAATAAAGCTCGTGATACATCAAGATCATGCCATCTCAAGAATACGAGAGAGAGAGAGAGAGAGAGAGAGATTAAACACATAGCTACTGGTACATATCCTCGGCCCTGAGGGTGAACTACTCCCTCCTCGTCATGGCCTCCGCCGGGATGATGAAGATGGCCACCGGATGATGATTTCCCTCTCCGGCAGGGTACTAGAAAGGTTCCAGATGGGTTTTTCGTCAATACACATAGTTTGTCGGGGGGATTACCCCCGGTTAGCCTCAAGGAGACGACTCAATATTTTAAAACATCGGGGGAGCCACCCCCGGTATGCCAAGCCCCACGAATCAACGAGACAAACGAAGAAGTGAAGACAGAAGACAAAACTACGGCCCGGGCGGCTGGCTACTCCTGGCTGGCTCCTCCTGGCTGCTCCTCCGAGTTGGCTCCTCCTGGCTGGCTCCTCCCGTCCGGCTACTCCTGTCCGGCTCCTCCTGTCCGGCTCCTCCTGTCCGGCTGCTCCTGTCCGGCTCCTCCTGTCCGGCTCCTCCTGGCTGGCTCCTCCCAGCTGGCTCCTCCTGGCTGGCTCTTCCCGTCCGGCTACTCCTGTCCGGCTCCTCCTGTCCGGCTGCTCCTGTCCGGCTCCTCCTGTCCGGCTCCTCCTGTCTGCTCCTCCTGTCCGGCTCCTCCTGTCCGGCTGCTCCTGTCCGGCTCCTCCTGTCCGGCAGCTCCTATCCGGGTCCTCCAGTCCGGCTGCTTCTGTCCGGCTCCTCCTGTCCGGCTGCCGGCTGCGGCCCGACGAAGTCAGCTCCAGGCGTCCCGTCGGACACGAGCTGACGACACTGTAGCTGACGGACTGCAGAGCCTGCCACCCCGCTACAGTCGGGCACTATTGGCGAATAGTGCCCCGCTGTGCACCCGTCACCTGTCACTTCATTGCGCCCCAATAGTGGCACATTGTAGCCTGCATCACTTGTCATCTCCAATAGTAGATAGTTGGCTGGTGGGCCACCCCTTGTCCCCTGGGCCTCCCTATATAAGAGGCACCAGGGGAGCCTCCAAAAGGCAGCCACACACACGCTCACGGGAGGCCTCCTCTCATCCTCTCCCCCTCACTCATACTCACACATGCAGACACGTGAGGCCAAGGTAAGGAGCTCACAGCTCCCTCTTCCTCCTCAGATACAGCTCTAGGAGCAACCCTGTACTACATGTACACCATATATATACAGACATGCAGGAGTAGGGGTATTATCTCTCCGGAGAGCCCCGAACCTGGGTAAACCACCGCGTGCTATCCGCATACCCGTCCCGGATCTCCACTGCAGCCTTGCTCTCACCTCTTAAGCCATCCCATGGCATCTGCCGTCTCGGGGCACCCCCTGTGAGAAAACGACGAGAGTTGGCGCCCACCGTGGGGCAAGCTGCCGTTGGAACCATAGTCCGGGCGGGACCATCTTCGTCATCATCGCCGCGAGGTCGCCGCCGTCTCTTCGGCCGCGCTCGAGGGCACGACATCAACACGCACCCGGGGCGACCGCGCGGGGCGGCGCGCCGTCGTCGTCGGCCTCACCATTTTCGTCACCACCACCGCGACGTCGCCGCCGTCTCTCCGCCGGCGCTCGGAGGCTCGACATCGACACAGCCCCGGGACGGCCGTGCGGGACGGCGCATCCTCGCCGCCGGCCTCGACACCGCCCGCCTCGCTCTCTTCTGCTACACCAACATCCGTCCGCGCGCCCCAACCGCCGCGGGCACCCTGCCCACTGCCCGCGCGCCTGCGATCCGGCCTTCCCAGCGCTCGGGCCGCGCCGGCGGCCCCCCCGCCACCCCAAGCGCCGGTCGAGCCCCGCCTCCCTCCGCTCGGGCTGCCCCTGCGGCTCCGCCCCGCTCCTGAGCTCCTCCACCTCGCGTCGCCTCCGCTCCTCCCGCGCCGCTCAGTCCCCGCGCGGCCGCGTCTCCCGAGCGCCGCCCGCCGGTCCCGCGCGCGGCTCCGCGTCCGCGCTCGCACTCCCCGTCACCGCGCGTTGCCCCGCCCGAATCGCCGGGCCGCCTCCGACGCCCAGTGGGCGCCCCGGCCTCCCCGTTGCCGGCCTCCCCTGCGCCCGGCTGCGCCTCCCCGCATCCTGCCGCCGGCTGTTGCCGCCGCCCGCGCCAGCCGGCTCCCGCTCACCCCGCGCCGGCCGCTCCACGTGTCGGCTGCGCCGCGCCCGCGCCGGCTCCGCCCCGGCCAGCCGGCCTCGCCCCGCTGGCCCGGCTGCGCGCCCCCACGCCGGCTCCGCCCCGGCCAGCCCTCCTCGCCACGCTGGCCCGACTGCGCGCCCCGGCCAGCCAAAGAGAAGAGAAGAAAAAGAGAAGAGAAGAAAAAGACGTCCGCCTGCTTCGCACAGCCGGCCAAAGAGAAGAGAAGAAAAAGACGTCCGCCTGCTTCGCCACTCGGACGGCCAGACACGACCCCGCCTGCCTGTCCGCGTCACCACACGGCCGGCTGGAGAGCCGCCTGACTGCTCGTCCGCCTCGATGCCTGGTCGGTCGGGTCCGACCGACCGGGGCCCCCTTCGAGCACCCGGAGGCTCGAGGGTCACCCCCAGCGGGTGCGCCGGCGCGCTCCGCAAGCACCAACCCGCGCCGGCTATCTTCGTCAACCTCCACCTCACGCTCTTCAGCCGGCGGACCCCTCGTCCGCCCTCGGCACCGCCTCGCGCGCATCAGCCGGAGGACCCCCGCGTCCACCCTCGGCGGCGCCTCGCGCGCATCAGCCGGCGGACCCCCGCCTCCGCCCTCGGCAGCGCATCGCACGCATCAGCCGGCGGACCCCGCCTCCGCCCTCGGCAGCGCCTCGCGCCCGTCAGCCGGCGGACCCCCCGTCCGTCCTCGACAGGGCCCCGCGCCCATCGGTCGACGGTCCCCGCGTCCGCGCCCGACGTCCTCAACGCCACTATCTGCTTCAGCAATAGCAAAGACCCTCCGCCCGACTCTTCGAGTCGCCCGGAGGCTTAGAGGCTACACCCAGCGGGTGCGCTGGCGCGCCCCCGCTGGAAACCGCCAGCCGGTGGACTCCGCGTCCACGCCCGGCAGGGCTCCGCGCCCATCAGCCGGCGGACTCCAAGTTCGCGCTCGGCGGCGCCTCGCGCGCATCAGTCGGACCACGTCGGCTGCACGCCACGCTGGCCGACATCGACAAAAACCGCCTCGCCGGCACCAAAAAGCAATGTGAGATCTCCACCCACACACCCTCGCGGTGTACACAAAGCAGATGCCCGAGCGATCCTCGGGGGCCATCTCCGTATTTGTTTCTACTACTTCACTATTCACCCCGGCGCCAGCTAGCCTCGGCCTGGGGGTTGACCGTTTGGCCCGATACATTCATACCCATAGACGGCTTAATTAGTAGCGTGCATGGGACCGAAGCCCCACTCTTTGTCTCAGCTACAGCTCGCACCGCGACTGTCCGGCTAGCGAGAGCACAAGCTGGAGGTCACCACACGCGAAAAGCGTCTAGGGAGAAAAAGGCTCGGGTGATCTGGTCGTTTCACTTATGAGTATCTGCTCGGTCGAGTCTGCTCCAAGAGTCCGAGTACTGTACGCTCCACTCCGCGGTCGACTCTTTGCCTCAGCTACAGACCGGCTCCCGGCTGTCCGGCTAGCAAGAGCATAAGCCAAAGAGACGACTCAATATTTTAAAACATCGGGGGAGCCACCCCCGGTATGCCAAGCCCCACGAATCAACGAGACAAACGAAGAAGTGAAGACAGAAGACAAAACTACGGCCCGGGCGGCTGGCTACTCCTGGCTGGCTCCTCCTGGCTGGCTCCTCCTGGCTGGCACCTCCCGTCCGGCTGCTCCTGTCCAGCTCCTCCTGTCCGGCTGCTCCTGTCCGGCTCCTCCTGTCCGGCTGCTCCTGTCCGGCTCCTCCTGTCCGGCTCCTCCTGTCTGGCTGCTCCTGTCCGGCTCCTCTGTCCGGCTGCTCCTGTTCGGCTCCTCCTGTCCGGCTCCTCCTGTCCGGCTGCTCCTGTCCGGCTCCTCCTGTCCGGCTGCTCCTGTCCGGCTCCTCCAGTCCGGCTGCTTCTGTCCGGCTCCTCCTGTCCGGCTCCTCCCGGCCGGCTGCCGGCTGCGGCTTGACGAAGTCAGCTCCAGGCGTCCCGTCGGACACGAGCTGACGACACTGTAGCTGACGGACTGCAGAGCCTGCCACCCCGCTACAGTCGGGCACTATTTGCGAATAGTGCCCCGCTGTGCACCCGTCACCTGTCACTTCACTGCGCTCCAATAGTGGCGCACTGTAGCATGCATCACTTGTCATCTCCAATAGTAGATAGTTGGCTGGTGGGCCACCCCTTGTCCCATGGGCCTCCCTATATAAGAGGCACCAGGGGAGCCTCCAAAAGGCAGCCACACACACGCTCACGGGAGGCCTCCTCTCATCCTCTCCCCCTCACTCATACTCACACATGCAGACACGTGAGGCCAAGGTAAGGAGCTCACAGCTCCCTCTTCCTCCTCAGATACAGCTCCAGGAGCAACCCTGTACTACATGTACACCATATATATACAGACATGCAGGAGTAGGGGTATTATCTCTCCGGAGAGCCCCGAACCTGGGTAAACCACCGCGTGCTATCCGCATACCCGTCCCGGATCTCCACTGCAGCCTTGCTCTCACCTCTTAAGCCATCCCATGGCATCTGCCGTCTCGGGGCACCCCCTGTGAGAAAACGACGACATAGTTGCGGCGACGGGACGGAGGTTCTCCATTTATTTCTGAGGGTTTTTTTATATATAGGATTTTTGGCATTAGAATCATGCTAAACGGAGCCACGTGGGCCCCACAAGCCATCAGGGCACGCCCAGGGGGGTGGGCGCGCCCTGTTGTCTTGTGGCCCACAAGTGGCTCCCCTCTGGTGGTTCTTCGCTTCGGTATTTCTTAGTTCCTCCAGAAAAATCACAAAAAAAATCGGGCGATTCCGAGAACTTTTATTTTCTGCATAAAAAACAACACCACGGTAATTCTGATGAACACGGCGTCAGTCCGGGCTAGTTCTTAATAAATCATATAAAGTGCATAAAAACCATATAAAGTATTGTAAACATAGGCAAATATGGCCTGAATACTGTATAAATTATCGATACGTTGGAGACGTATCAACCAGTAGGCCAAAAAGAAACCTGCTGCAGCCATGAAGTACACCGGGCCAACCTACCGCATGCCCCCCACCATGCCGGAGAGGCTCTACCCTGTGGGGGTGTACGTTGAGAGCACCATCCGCGTGCGGGCGATGTCAAGGTGGAGGGGTGCAAGGGACTTCACCGAGTTCTTCCTTGCGACCGGTTACCGCCACCTCTCTCGGGGATCTCCAAGGATGTACCGAGTTGAGGAGGTCATCCACAGGGGTTGTGGTTGCTATCCTTGCCAACTACACCAACCCCTTTGACGTGTTCTACCTTCTCGACCGCATGTTCTGGTGTGGCTGCAAGTTCATCGCTTTCACCATCCACAACATCTTCACGGACTACACCAACATCCCCCACCGCGGAGCGCGTGCACACTCTGTCGTACCCCATCGACAACACCCCGGAGGAGTAGTGAAGGGTGCTCGGAGGAGGAGTGAGGTTGAAAGTACAACTTCTCACTAGGTGGTTTTGGTAATTAATAACAAGATATATTTCATTGGACCAATGATTCCACCAAGTATATTTCACGAAAAGTTCAATGAATGGAATGGCAAAGGATTGTGTGGAGATACCCTAGATGCAAGGAACATCTATTGGCAACAAGCTTCAAGACTCTACATTTTACATTTTGTGAGAAATCACTTTTGAGTCCATAGGAAATACAATACTATTAAAAGGGGATGAGGTGTCAATGATGATCTGGTTGCTCAAGTGCTTAAAGTTAGCCACCAAAAATACCCACGAAATTCTCCCACGTAATACTCTGTCTAAACCCTAACACTCAAATTTGGTGCCACCAAGTTTTCCAAATCGCCCCTACTGAGTTTTACCCTAGACAGATCCCAAGTCAAACCCTAAGGTCTCGGTAATACCAACTTTCATTTTGGTGAAACCGAAATGAGTGACCAAATTTCGGGTAACCCATTTCTAAGAATCGGAATTTCTGAGTTTTGGAAATTGGTCTCACCGAGTTTTGAAAACTGCCTAGGTCAACCAATTCGGTCCCACCGAGATCTATATATCGGTCTCACCGAAACGCCAAAAGTTGTCAGGCATTTCAGAATCTCGATGGAACCGATATTTCTGAATCGGTGTTACCGACAGTAGTTGGGTATATATATCACGCGGACCCGACTGTTGAAATTAAATCTTCAATCGTCTCCTTCGCACCCCACTGCTGCCGCGCTCGAAGTCTACGGACGCCTACCTTGTCTCCCATGCGCCCTCTCCGCCGGAGTCCGCCACAGTCAACGGCAATCCACCCCGCCGTTGCCGCCGTAGCGAGGTCTTCACCAAGTTAGGGTAAGATCTCGACCCCTTTTGCGCTCCAAGCACCAAATCTTGCGCAATAGGTCAAGTTCCTATTCATGCCACCGATTCCAATGCTTCTGTCTACGAGACAATTCCAATAGAATAGGCTAACGAAGAAATTTTAGGGTTAGGTTTCCGCCATATGCGTTTCGAAGTCACCGAGTGGAAATGAATCGGTGTCACCGATTCAGGTTTTAGGGTTCTGAGAACTTTCTCGGTGAGACCGAGTAACTATTTTCGGTGAAACCGAAATGGTGACCAAGTTTCTATTAAAAAGAAAGTTAGTCTCGGATACTTTGAAAATCCAAACTCGATGGAACCGAAACCCATATTGCATGAATCTAAAACTGAGATTTTGAGTTTAATTTTTTTGCAAAATATTTGTGTTTTGTGATGCTTATCCCCTCCGCTATTCTACATCTATTCACAGGGTCAGTCTTTCAGCATGTCAGGCTCAGATGACAGTGAGAATGCCTTCAGGGAACCAAGTGTTAATCTTGATGCTTGCACTAGTCCAGAAGCCAGTTTCTCAGACCTAGGGACCCCCAACTCACATGGCTTGCCCAAGGCAGCCACCAGGGCTAGAAGAAAGCTCAACTCAGATGAATAGGATGAAGACTTCATCCCAGATGATGCTACTTCCAAGAGGAAGACTGTCAGGAAGGAGTATGCCAGCTTTGATGCTATGAAGGCTCCTAAGACTACCAAGAGAGGGATGACACTCACACTTGAGAATCCAAGCTCCTCCAGGCAGACCAAGTCTATGGCTAAGAAGCCTGCCCACAAGAAGATATAGAGGAAGAGAATTGTCCATGTGGTTGGAAGGCCAACTTCAATGTATGAAGACCCAGTTGAGCTTGAGGAAGAGGAAGGGGAAGAACCAGCTGCAAACCCTCCTCCTTCCAAGAAGAAGAAGCTTTTGGTTGATGTCATGCCTAGCAAGCCACCTTCCAAGGCTAAGCCATCTGCTCCCAAGAAGCCAGACATCCCACTAGCTGAGAAGAACAAGGGTTCTACCTCCATGGTAGAAGAAGAAGATGTTGCTGTTTTGAGGACGCTGAGACCTCACCTGCCAGAACACAATGATGATCATCTAGTAGCAGAGGATATGAAGAAGAGGAAGGATAAAGGGCTCAGGAAATGGAGAGCAGCTGATCCATATGCTATCTGGAGAAGGACTGTTGTTGATGCTCGCTTCCACACTAAGGAGGAGCAAGATTTTTATCAGACTGTTTTGTTAGACAAGAGTCCAGCTGTCAGTGACATGAGATATGTTGACTGGAAGTTTATCAAGGAGAATGAAGATTACTTCCCTCATGTGCTAGAAAACTTCAAGGTCATTGACACTTTTGTTGGCAGAGAAATGACAGCATGGAACGATGACATGATCATGCAATTCTATTCCATAGCTCACTTCTATCGTGATGGAAAGATTGTATGGATGACTGAGGGCACTATGTACCAGTCTACTGTTGATCAATGGGCTACCATCTTAGGAGCCTCAGAGATTCTGGACGGAGATCTTGATGTGTATATTGAGGCCAAGATGAACCACAACTCCATGGCCAACATGTATAACCCTATCCCCACAGCATATGTGAAGACATACAAGTTTGCCTCTGTCTACTTCTTGCAAGCAGGACTACCCACCACCAACACTATTATAAGGCACACCTTGATGCCAAAATCAGGTGATGACAAGATGATCAGGGGGTACTCAATCAACATGCTGCACCATGTAGACACCCACACCAGGTTCAAGGTGATGGATTTGATTGTGGAGACAATCAGAGGACTGTTGTTGACTCACGTGGCTTGAGACTGCGTCGGTATTTCCCCAAAGACGAAGGGATGATGCAGCACAGTGACGATAAGTATTTCCCTCAGTTATGAAACCAAGGTTATCAAACCAATAGGAGGATCACCACCACCCAATAAGCAGCACCTGCACACAAATAACAAATACTTGCAACCCGACGCGAAAGAGAGGTTGTCAATCTCTCTACGATAAAAATATAGATTAGGTAATGATAGATAGGAGAGATAGATCTCTCAAGAACACAAAATAAGAAGAGCAAATAAAAAGTGCAGCAATATGTTTTGTATTTTTGGTTTTGTAGATCTGAAAACAAAGATGCAAAAAGATAGATCGGAAAGCAATATGTTGCAAAAGTAGACACGGGGGCCGTAGGTTTCACTTGTGGCTTCTCTCATGAGTATAGCACACGGTGGGTGAACAAATTACTGTTGGGCAATTGATAGAAGATCAAATAATCATGACGATATCCAAGGCGATGATCGTTATATAGGCATCACGTCCAAGATAAGTAGACCGACTCCTACCTGCATCTACCACTATTACTCCACACATCGACCGCTATCCAGCATGCATCTAGTGTATTAAGTTCATGGAAAAACAGGGTAATGCAATAAGAACGATGACATGATCTAGACAAGATCTATTCATGTAGGAATAGACCCCATCTTTTTATCCATAATGGCAATGATACATGCGTGCCTTGCTGCCCCTTCTGTCACTGGGAAAGGACACCGCAAGATCGAACCCATCACAAAGCACCTCTTCCCATGGCAAGAAAAATCGATCTAGTCGGCCTAACTAAACCAAAGATTTGAAGAAGAAATACGAGGCTATAAGTAATCATGCATATAAGAGATCAAAGAAGACTCAAATAATAGTCATGGATAGAAACTAATCATGAACTCAAAATTCATCGGATCCCAACAAACACACCGCAAAAGTTTACATCAAATAGATCTCCAAGAGACCATTGTATTGAGAATCATAAGAGAGAGAGAGAGGAATCCATCTAGCTACTGCCTACGGACCCGTAGGTCTATTGTGGACTACTCACGCATCATCGGAGAGGCACCTATGAGGAAGATGAACCCCTCTGTGGTGGTGTTTAGATTGCATCTCAAGGTTCTGGAACTTGCGGCGGCTGGAATTGTGTTTCGTCGACTCCCCTAGGGTTTTTGGAATATTTGGGAATTTATAGGCATCAAAGGCAGTGGAGAGGGGCCCCGTGGAGGGCACAACCCATCAGGGCGCGTTGGGGGCCTCCTGGCGCGCCCTGGTAGGTTGTGGTCTCCACGGCCCACCTCTCTGGCACTTCTTTGGCCCACTGGGTGTCTTCTGGTCCAAAAAAAATCTCCAAAAAGTTTCGTCGCGATTGGACTCCGTTTTGTATTGATATTCTACAAAGTAAAAAACAAGCAAAAATAGTAACTAGCACTTTGGCACTATGTCAATAGGTTAGTCCCAAAAAATGATATAAAGTTGTTATAAAATGATTGTAAAACATCCAAGAATGATAATATAACAGCATGGAACAAGCAAAAATTATAGATACGTTGGAGACGTATCAGCATCCCCAAGCTTAATTCCTACTCGTCCTCGAGTAGGTAAATGATAAAAACAGAATTTTTGATGTGGAATGTTGCCTAACATGTTCATCATATTCTTTTCTCTTGTATAGCTTGGACATTTTGACTTGTAGATGATTCAAAGCAATAGTCTAGTTTTAACATAATGACTTCAATACTCAAGCATGCCAACAAGCAACCATGTCTTTCAAAATATCAACACTAAAGAAAGTTATCCCTAGCCCATCATGATCAATCATTGATCCATTCATGACACACACTCAAATATTAGCTATACCCAATGCTCAAGTACGATCATAGTGCCCCCTAGTTGGTGCTTATAAGAGAGGATGGAGACTCAAAATAAAAAAATGCATAAAGTAAATAGATAGGCCCTTCGCAGAGGAAAGTAGGGATTTGTAGAGGTGCCAGAGCTCAAAGTTTTAAATTGAGAGAGAAAAATATTTTGGGTGGCATGCTTTTCCTGTCAACGAAAATGACAAAGTAGATCACAATACTTTCCATGCTAGATATATCATAGGCGGTTCCCAAACAGAAAATAAAGTTTATTCCTTTTTCCACCAAACTTTCACTTTCCATGGCGGGCCGTATCCACGGTTGCCTTCCATACCAACACTTTCCAAGGAATTTATTATTTGACAACATAAAGTAAATATTTTTTCTTTTTCATTTTGGGAATGGGAATCCCTATTACCGCCGCACTCTCGTGCAATGACAAGTGAATAAACACTCATCTTGAGAATAACACATCTAGCATGGAAAAATATTGGACACTCCCTACCGTTTCATGAGCGGTACGAGCACACAAAAGAGAAAATTTCTTTTGAAAATTTAGAGATGGCACATACAAATTTGCTTGGAACGGCATGGAAATACCGCATATAGGTAGGTATGGTGGACTCATAAGGCAAAACTTGGTTTAAGGATTTTGGATGCACAAGTAGTATTTCTACTTAGTACAAATGGAGGCTAGCAAATAGATTGAGAAGCAACCGAACCAAGAAACGAAAATTCACATAAGTGAGCATTGAGCATAACTAACACCGAATAATGCACCACAAGTAGGATGTAATTTCATTGCATAACTATTGACTTTCGTACTTGCATAGGGAATCACAAACCTTAACACCAATATTCCTACTAAAGCACAATTACTCACTAACATGACTCACATATTACTATCATCATGTTTCAAAATTATTACGAGGAATCAAGTTTAATTTGCCCAATGATCTTCATGAAAGTTTTTATTATATCCTCCTTGGATATCTATCACTTTGGGACTAGTTTCATATATTGCCATTGCTTTTTTTGACAAGCTCAAACAAATTTAAGTGAAGCACATGAGCATAAAGATTTCATCTCTCAAAAGGGTATAAGTGAAGCATGAGAGGATTTCTTCAAAAATTACTAACTCTCAAATTAATCTAAGTGAAGCATGAGAGTATTTCTACAAAAATTTCCAAGCACACCGTGCTCAAAAAGATATAAGTGAAGCACTAGAGCAATTCTATAGCTCAAAAGGTTTAAGTGAAGCATAGAGAGCAATTCTAATAAATCATAGCATAATTTTGGCTCTCCCAAATAGGTGTGTACAGGAAGGAAACAAATGAAAATAAAACAAGCAAAGCAAGAAAAGATACAATACGCTCCAAGCAAAACTCATGATATGTGACGAATAAAAATATAGCTCCAAGTAAAATACCGATGGCTGTTAGAAGAAAGAGGGGATGCCACTCGGGGGCATCCCCAAGCTTAGTTGCTTGTTAATATTTGGATATATCTTGGGGGTGCGGTAGCATCCCCAAGCTTAGGATCTTATCACTCCTTATTCCTTCATCCATCGTGATCTCACCCAAAACTTGAAAACATCAATCACACAAAACTCAACAAAATCTTCGTGAGATCCATTAGTATAATAAAGCAAATCACTAATTTAGGTGCTGTTGCAAACCCATTAATATTTTGTTATTGCATTATACCTACTGTATTTTAACTTTACCATGGCTTATACCCCCCGATACAAACCATAGATTCATCAAAACAAGCACACAATGCAACGAAAACAGAATCTGTCTTAAACAGAACAGTCTGTAGTAATCTGTACTCTAACCATACTTCTATAACTCTAAAAATTCTGAAAAATTAGCACAACATAAAGAATTTGTATAGAAACACTGTGTTAAAATTTTAGCTCAAGATCACGTCCAAGCAAAAAAATTATAATTCAAATACTGGACGCAAAGTTTCTGTTTCAGATTCAGCATCGCTTCTACTCATCTTATCAATCATCCTAAAGGTTCTTCTTGGCACAAACACTAAATAAAACATAAAAACACAATTATAACAGAGGCATAATTGTGTCAACACTCAAAAACAGAAAGGACAAAGCAAAAATAAATTTATTCATTGGGTTGCCTCCCAACAAGCGCTATTGTTTTACGCCCCTAGCTAGGCATAACGCATAGTTTCAAGTATTGTCATTTTTGGTTTTGGATCCATAGGATGCCCTCATGATTGATTCATATGGTAGCTTAATTCTTGTTCTAGGGAAGTGTTCCATACCGTTTCTTAGTGGAAATTGAAAACGAATATTGCCTTCTTTCATATCAATCACAGCACCTATAGTGCGTAAAAACGGTCTACCAAGTATAATGGGACAAGACGAATTGCAATCAATATCAAGCACAATAAAGTCAATAGGCACATAGTTCCTATTTGCAAGAATAAGAACATCATTAATTCTTCTCAAAGGCTTTTTAATAGTGGAATCCGCCAAGTGCAAATTAAGAGAACATTCTTCAATATTGGTGAGACCAAGCACATCACATAAAGATTTCGGAATCGTGGAAACACTAGAATCCAAATCACATAAATCAAAGCACTTATAATTTTTAATCTTAACCTTAATGGTGGGTTCCCACTCATCATGTAATTTTCTAGGGATAGAAATCTCCAACTCCAACTTTTCTTCAAAAGATTTCATCATGGCATCAACGATATGTTTAGTAAAAGCTTTATTTTGCTCATAAGCATGGGGTGAATTCAACATGGATTGCAGCAAAGAAATACATTCAGTCAAGGAGCAACTATCATAATTAAAGTCTTTGCAATCCAAAATAGTGGGCACATCACTAGTTAAAGTTTTGACCTCTTCAAACCCACTTTTATCAAAAATTTCATCAAGATTTTGACCCTCCAAATTATTGGGACGCCTTCTAGCTAAAGTTGACTCTACTTCAGTCCCTTTATCATCAATTTTAATATTACTAAACAAGGAATCAATAGTAGAAACACCAATCACTTTAAGATCTACATCTTTTTTATGAAGGCAATCACTAGAAAACGATTTTTCTAAGATTTCTCTTTTAGCTCTAAGCATAGCGGTTCTTTTCTTACTTTCATCCATAGAGACATATAAAGCTTTCAACTTGAGATTTTCAACATCATGAGAAATTCTATCAATGCTTCTAGACATATCATCAATCTTATTCAACTTTTCTTCTATTATAGTATTGAAAACCTTTTACGCATTGATAAATTCTTTAATATTACTCTCAAGATCAGAGGTGTTCCTATTATTATTGTAAGAGGAATTACCATAGGAATTACCATAATTATTAGAGGAATTTCCAAGAAAAGGCCTTGGATTAAAATTACCTCTATAAGCATTGTTATTGAAATTGTTTCGCGAGACAAAGTTCACGTCTACGGAATCACTATTTTGCTCAATCAAGGTAGACAAAGGCACATCATTAAGATCAATAGGAGCATTTTTTTACTAGCAACCAATTTCATCAAAGCATTGACCTTATCACTCAAAGTATTAATTTCTTCAACCGAATTAACTTTTTTACTAGTAGGTGCTCTTTCGGTATGCCATTGTGAATAATTTGCCATGATATTATCTAGCAATTTAGTAGCTTCACCCAAAGTAATTTCCATAAAAGTACCACCCGCGGCAGAATCTAAAAGATTTCTAAAGACAAAACTCAATCCCGCGTAAAAAATTTGTATGATCATCGAAAGATTTAAACCATGAGTAGGACAATTTCTTAGCATCAACTTCATTCTTTCCCAAGATTTTGCAACATGTTCATGCTCAAGTTGCTTAAAATTCATGATTTGCGTCCTAAGGGAATAATTTTCGTGGGCGGAAAATACTTAGTAATAAAAGCATCCTTGCACTTATTCCAAGAATCGATACTATTGCGAGGCAAAGAGGAAAACCAAATTTTTGCACGATCCCGCAAGGAAAAAGGAAATAATTTCAACTTCACAATATCATTGTCCACATATTTTTTCTTTTGCATATCACACAATTCTACGAACGTTTTAGATGGGATGCGGCATCCTCATTAGGATTACCGGCAAATTGATCTTTCATGACAAGATTCAACAAAGCGGCATTAATATCACATGACTCCGGACTAGTGGCGGGAGGAGCAATCGGAGTACTAATAAAATCATTTTTTTTAAATAGAGAGTTGTATTAATTAAAAGAGGAAATATTGTTCTTACAATCTTGCAAGGCCACACTCAACACACATGTTGGCACTGTCCCTTGCATAACACCACCACGTAACTCTCTACGCCCAAACTGGGCAAGACTATGAGCTAACCTATTGACCTTCTATCTACTTTACAAACTTTAATCTCTCTGTTTTTGTGCTTGATGGCATGAAATTCCTTTGCAATCACACCAATTTCCGATCTATCGACACATGCGGGGTCAAGCGCCCTTGCCACCGAGCTGCTGTCAGTCTCGATAACTAAATGGAGGTTTGTAGACAGCATCGCTTTCCGTAATCCTTCTAGACAAGCAGTAGCCTCCGCGAAATCCGCTCCTTTGCATCGCGGGATGTAGTCCCAGGCGGATAAAATAGTTCTTCCGTGGTGATCTCGAACCACAGCTCCTCACGCACCAGTTCTACTCTCCTCCAAGAAACTTCCATCAACATTAACCTTTGCACACCCTAGATCAGGCTTTTGCCAATCATTCACCTTAGTATCATCATGTCGTTTCAAACTTGGCAATTTAAACATAGGGCTTTTCCCTTTACGATCTATCTCAGAGTTTCCGCTCTCGATCATGCGTAGGCTTACTAAGTAGTTTTGCAAAAATCTAGCGGAATGGGAAATTTTTGCTTTACCTTTCGCGAAGATCGCATCATTTCTATGGTGCCACACACGCCACCAAAAAAGCATAAATTTTTGTCTTAGATCTTCACTCACCTTATCTAACAGGACAAGAACCCAATCCTTTCATGTGTAGTTTATTTCGTGTTCAGGGGCAAGTTCCAAACATCTTTCATTTCATGCCAAAGGGCCCTTGCAAAGGTGCATCGGTGTACAGCATGAAAGCCCGTTTCGTCATCCGCACCACACACGTTACAAATCGGGGTGAGGCCTGGGATACGTCGAAATCTGTTTGTTTGAACCGCAAGGGATTCAGTTGCTAGTCTCCAAGTAAAGATACGTACCTTTTGGGGCACATTTGTTTTCCAAATAGTATTCCATATAGTGCGGTCCCCTGAACTGGTATGGCTGGACCCGGTTATTTTAACATTCTTCTCATCCATGGCGAGCCTATACGCGCTACGGACAGTGAAAATTCCATTCTTTTCTGGCTGCCAAGCGATATAATCATCCTCATCATAGTTTGGTAGTCGAATGCTCAGAATATCATTCGCATCTTGCTGTGTAAATATATACCTGATGGCGTCCTCCTTCCAGGCATGAGTTTCTTGGTTAATGAGATCCGCAACCCACCGGATACGGGAGTTTGTTGGATTTACATTGATTTTCATGTTTCCCCTCGGGATCCAATTGTCTCTCCAGATGCGGACCCGCCTTCCATTACAGATGCGCCATACGCATCCTTTCTTGAGAAGTTCCAAACCGTGCAGGATGCCCTGCCAACCCGGTGATGCATTATGAATAAACGCCGTGTCAAGCAAGTCAGCCCCATGATAATATTTTGCCTTAAGGACTCTCGCACACAAACTATTCGGATATGTAATAAGTCGCCAGGCTTGCCTCGCAAGGAGAGCCTGGTTAAAAACTCTAAGGTCCTTGAAACCCATACCACCCTGGTTTTTGCGTTGTGTAAGTTTCTCCCAACTCAACCAGTGAATATGACGGCGGTCCTTGTCATCTCCCCACCAGAAGTCTCTGGTCATGTGCATGAGCTCCTCACAAAGTGTTGCTGAAAACTTAAACACACTCATTGCAAAGGTGGGGATCGCCTGAGCCACGGATTTTATCAGCGTCTCCTTAGCACCACTCGATGAATATTTTTCCGTCCAATCATTCATTCTTTTCCTCGCCTTATCCTTGGTTGACTTGAATTTGCCCTTAACCATGCGCCCTTCTGGGACGGCAGGCCTAAATACTTCTCATCAAAGCTCACTGTCTCCACATTCACAATATTTATTACATCTTGGCCATCCTCTTGTGAGCATTTGTTTCCAAGGAGTAGTGAGCATTTAGATGGGCTGATCCTCTGGCCAGTGGCTCTCTCGTAACTGTTGAGAATGTGCTTCACCTTGTTGGCTTGATCATTATTTGCTTTAAAAAAGAGAAGGCTTTCGTCTGCAAATAATAGGTGTGAGATACCGGGGCTTTGACGACAGATTTTTAGCTCCTGCAACTCACCCGCTTCGATTCTGCTCTGTATTAGACGTGAAAGCCCATCTGCGACAAAAAGGAAAAGATATGGGGAAAGTGGATCTCCCTGTCTCAAGCCACATGTAGGGGAGAAACTCCGCAAGAGGTTCCCATTGAAACGGACTAAATATTGCACTGATTTTACACACGTCATGATCCATTGTATCCACTTATCAGCGAAACCTAGCCTTCGCATCGCCCCTTCAAGATAGTTCCAGTCGACTCTGTCGTATGCTTTTGCGAGGTCTAGTTTGTAGGCGCAAAATTTTCCTTTTGCATCTGAACTCTTCTGGATACTGTGTATACATTCAAATGCAATCAAAGCGTTGTCCATAATCATCCACCCAGGAATGAAAGCGCTTTGAGTTGGGGCTATCAAATCTTGGAGCAGTGGTCGCAACTTGTTTACTAGACATTTTGAAACAATTTTGTAGACGACATTGCATAAACTGATGGGTCTATAGTCTTTGAGGGAACTTGGGTTTTCCTTCTTCGGTATTAACACTATTACCGTATTATTAACACCCTCTGGCATGACGCCTGATTTAAAAAACTCTCTTACTGCCTTGATTACCTCGTCTTTCAGAGTACCCGAGTGTCTTTGATAAAATCTAGCCGGGAAACCATCCGCTCCCGGGGCCTTCAGTGGCCCTATTTGGAACAATGCGTTGCTGATCTCTTCATCTGAGAATTCACTACACAACATGTCATTGCTTTGTTGTGTAATTAAAGGCTCAATAGTGTCTAGAATAATCTCAGGTTGTACTGTTTGGTCTGCTGTGTATAACTTCTGAAAAAATGATGTAGCCAGCACCTCCATTTCCTGTGTATCAACTGTGACGCTGCCATCTTCCTTCTCCAGCTGGCTTATTTTATTTTTCTTCTTCCTCCATGTGGCTTTACGATGGAAAAAATCTGTATTCCTGTCGCCGTACTGCAGGTAGTCCATTCTCGATCTTTGTTTCCAGAAAAGCTCTTCCTTCTCGAGTAGACTGTCTAATTCCTTTTCTAAACGTCTTTTGATCATCTCTTTGTTTGGATTATTGCTGTGAACAATCACTTCCAGTTCTTTCCGTGTCTTCTCTATTTTCCTTGGGACCGAGCCCACAGTTTTGCTGCTCCAATTGTGCAGTGCATCCATCACTCCCTGCAGTTTGTTTGCTACTGCACCTAAGAGCATCTCCAACAGACGCGCTATATAAGCGTCGCGCCGCAAATGTCACCATTATACCGCGCGCGCAATCGCTTTTGGCGCTCGAGCGGGCGCGCAATAAACGCGCGCGCGGCATAAAGAGTTGGGCGCGCCCGGAGAATCGGCATCGCGCGCTGTTAATTTGGGGCGCCCGCTTCCGCGCGCCGCACTCGAGCGCTCGCGCCTCACACGCCTTCCGCCGCGCCACCTTCGCCCGCCCGCGCCGCCGCCGCCGCCGCCGACCCGATGGACGCCTCCGCCGTCGACCCCCTCACCCCCTCCTACTCCCGCGACCCCTCGGCCGCCGCCGCCGCCGCAAACCCTAGCGCGGGGAGCTTTGGCAATGCCTCCGCCGGAGCTCCTCCAAGCACCCTCGTCGCGCGCGGCCTTTTCATGCTGCCACGTATGACCTCGGCGGCCGGTGGCGGCGCGCCGGCGCCTGCCATGAAGCCACGTGACCATCTCCCAAATGCGGCGCGGCCAAAGAAGATTTCGGCGAAGAAGAAGAAGGCGGCGGACGGCTCCGGCTCCTCGAAGCCGTCGAGGAAGAAGCTTGCAGGGCGTTCGACGGGCGCGGCGGCTACCGAAGCGCCGGCGAGCTCACTTGTTGAGCCGGCGGCCGACGCGGACAACGTGTTCGAGGAAATGCCCCAAAGGTATAAAATTTCGCCAACTTTTTTGTTGTTGCATTTTGTTGACATATATACATATAGATAGCTTATTTGCTTCGTTGTATACTACTTTGTAGTGTCAACGATGATGCATATATGTCAACTATGGGTGTTGGCTCCAACAATTGGTCTCAAACCAATGACCATGAGTTTGAGGTGGACGAGGATGGTGAGGGCATTGTCGACGCACCGAAAGGAAGAGCAGGCAACTACACCAATGAAGAAGACATCTTGATATGCAATACTTGGTTGCATGTGTCGAGGGATCCATCCGTTGGAGGTGATCAAAGTAGAGATGCTTATTGGCGCCGGATGAAGGAGCACTTTGATCTACACAACAAGAGTGGAATTGACCGCACCGGACGATCTCTTCGCTCCCGGTGGTCGACAATCAACAAAGATTGTCAAATGTGGGCGGCCGCACAAAAGTCGGTTGACAAGTTGAACCCAAGTGGCACTAATGAGGACGATAGGGTAAGAAGAATTTCATCCATGTTCATCATTTCATCCATGTCCATGTTCATCCATGTTCCATGTTCATCATGCAAGTTGAACCCATATGCTAACTTGTTTTTTTATGTAGCTCAACATTGCACAAAACTTGTTCAAAGGAGAGGACAAGAAGAGTAATAGCAAGAAAGGGAAGATCACGAAGGGGAGAACATTTACCTTGGCTCATTGCTATGATGTTTTGAAGGATGATGAGAAATGGAAGAAGCGTGAGGACATGGATGATTTGAATTTGGGCAACAAACGCAAGCGCACCATTGATTTGGAGGATGATGAGGAGGAGGCATCAAGTGATGACGGCAAGAGAAGCCCTACACCAAACTCGGTTTCATACTCGAAGCCAAAACGACCGGATGGTACCAAGAAAGATGCCAAAGAAAAGAAGAAGAAGAAAGAAGATGACGGGCTCAAAATTGCCATGGACGCTATTGTGAAGGCAAGAAAGGAAGCGAACGAGGCGAGGAAGATGGCAAGGAGCCTAGATGCCGTGGCCGAGGAGAGGAGGTTGGCGGCCGAGGAGAGGAGGGTGGCGGCCGAGGAGAGGAAGGTGGCATTGGAGGAGAGGAAGGTGGCCATGGAGGAGCGATCTAGGTTGTTGGAGTGGGAGAAGCACTTGTTCTTCATGGACACGTCTACACTCGATGAGGCTCAAAAGGAGTATGTCAATCTTGCCCGTTAAGAAGTCTTGATCCAAAAAAGAGCCAGCATGGGTGGCGGTGGCCTTGGCGGCATGGGAGGCGCTGGCCTTGGCGGCATGGGCAGCATAGGTGGCTTCGGAGCTACCATGGGCGGCATGGGTTCCATGGGTGGCTTCGGAGTACCTCCGGGCGGCATGGAGACCATGGGAGGCATGGGTGGCTTCGGAGTACCTCCGGGCGGCATGGGAGGCATGAGTTTTGCGTCTCTCATAGGAGGCATGGGAGCACCTCCGGGCGGCATTGGCGGAATGTCTTCCGGTGTGCCTCATCACACACCTTCGCATGAAGATGCGGCACGCGGCAATGAAGAGGAGGAAGGAACGTCTACGAATGAAGATGATGAAACCGATGACGAGCAAGATGAAGATGAAGACGAGGACGAGGCTTGAATGTTGATGGGCAATTCGTTGGTGTGAACTTTTGTGTCATGAACTTGTGGGCATGAATTTGAACTTGTGGGCATGTACTTTTGTGTCATGAACTTGTTTGTGTGATTTGCCATGTCTTTGTTTAGATTTTTGAAATTCATTTCGTGTCAAAATTGAAACATATGGCAAGTGCCGGCTGCTCGCGCGCGCTGCATTTTTGGGCGCCTGCTGGAGCGGCTCGCGCGCGCTAAAATTTGTCGTGGCTGCTGGAGCAAGCGCGCCGCGCCGCGCTAAAACAGGCAAACCGCGCGCTGTAACTGGGTTTTTAGCGCGCCGCGAGTTGGGCGCCTGTTGGAGATGCTCTAAGTCTGTAGCTTGTGTATGCATGGTCCATGCAATTTCCACTTCTTCTGCTAAGGCCTTTTCCTTTTCCCAATAAATTTCATATCTACGGCACCGGCGGCCAGAGCTTTTCGGGGATTAGGCGATCCTCGGACAGTTCAAGAACTTACTCGCCTAATCCCCGGCAGTTCCAGCAGAGTATCGTCATGTCTTTTGACAGGCGCGATCCTCCGCACCTGTCAGTTGACCAGCGGCCCCTGGGCTGGTTGCCTCCGCTTCGTCTTCCACCCCCGTGTCTTCAGGCTTCTCCACCGGTTCTGATGATGCTGCGCCGCGGCTCTTCTTGCTGCTCTCAAAACTGAACCGAATGTCGCGGCCATCGTCCAGCTGCATCATTTCAAGCTCTTCCCCACCCCGCTTGCCAAGCCCAGTCGGCTGGCGGTGTGGCATGGTTGGTGCCGTCATGCCCTCTCCTGGAGCACGTCTGTGTATTGCTAAGTTGTCCCCTGGAAGGTTTGCATATAGCTGCTTTGTAGAATCTGGGTCACTGGATGCTTGTTGGTTGACTGCAAGTACGTGTCCTGTCTTATTCTGGTCAAACTGCCCTTGGTCTGCATCCATGCCGCTCATGTATTGCACTAAGGCATTTGCCATCTGCTCCTTCCTTCACACACCTGGCCGTCTCCTGTCGCTTAGCCAGCAGAGCTGCTGCGCGGGCAGCTAAACCCGCCGATAGCGCTGCCGCAACCTGACCCACGCTTGGGTTCTTCCTTGCCGCCTGTGAGAGGGGCCGAGTTGGACCGCGACGCTGACGCCCCGTCTGATAAGGACGAGACTGCCTGGTCCATGTTCCTTTCTTCATTGTAATATGCACCTGGGGATCTTTTTTAGGCTTCTCCATCGGCTCTCCTTCCAATATGTGTTTCCCATCTATGTCCAGTTTGTTTACTGCCTTCACAACGTCCTTAACGACCAGGGCAATCATGGGGTCGGTGATTGTGCGTTCCTCATCACTGGTGGGCAATTGTGCCCCTGCCTTCGTTGTTATCTTGCCGGTATTACCAATGCCATCTTCAGAATCCACCTGGGGAGTACACTTCCATCCAGAATGTGATGGTGAATTAAACTCCGCTTGGCCCTGCTCTGCTCACCGGGCATATAGAAGCTTCTGTGTTCAAACATTTTGTATGGTGATGCACACTGCTCAGAACTAAAACGAACAATCTTTTCTTCCTCCGGGATCAAGCAGGAGCTCTCAGTGTGTCCAACGAAACCACAGAAGAAACAAAAGTGTGGGACACGTTCATACTTTACTGGGCATCTCTTCTTGTTCCTCTCAGGGTCGCTAATGTCCTCAATTACCACCCATTTGCGAAGTGGCTTTGTGATCAAGTGCTCAACCCGGACACGCAGAAAATCATCAAAGGCTCTCCCCTTATTATCCGTGTGTACCATCCTTACCACGCCAAGCTTTTTCCCCACCTCCTCGCCAAATATGTTATCCATCATGGCCAACGGCAGATTGAAAATTCTCGCCCACATGGGGAGGATCTCCAGCTGAACCTCCACAGGCGACCTCTTCCCGTCATATGCCGCCACGAGAAGGGCGTCATTGTCATGCGTCCAAGGACCTCCCCTCAGGACGTGCAGGTAGTCACCCTCTTGTTCGAACTCGATGATGAATCGGTTGTTCGCAAGCGGCTTCTCCAACATACCACCATGGGGTTTCCACACCCTACGCATGGTGGTGAACAGTGCGTTGGCATTAAAAACCTTCATGGTGAGGAAGAAAGCCACTATGATCCATTTACTCAACTTCTTTGCCGCTTCAGCCAGATCCACAGACAACACATCCTCATCATCATCTAGGAGGCATACCTGAGATGGCATCATCGGCAGCTTCTTTGTCTTTGTCATGCTGCAATCCGGAGCTAGTTGTTGCGGCCTACGCTTGTCTCCATCTCTTTCCTCCTCCCCCCTGCCATGGGGATGAGCTACTGGTGTTGCATTCTCCCCCATGCCGCTCCCTCCTTCGCGTTCACGCCCTTGTTCCTCCCTGCACCATGGTACTAGTTTCCAGCCATCTCTCCTGACCTTTGTTGTGTTTGGGTGTTTTGTTTGCGTGGATACCCTGTTTCTTTGGTCTTCCCTTTTAACCCCTTCGCTTGCCGTCGACCTACCATGGACCTCCCGTGAACTTCCTTTGTACAGACCTGATTCACTTCCGTTTTGTGGATCGCTTTATCTCCTTCCTCCCTACCTCTCTCCAGCCCCAACATTCCTTTCTGTCATGTATCCTTCCATGGCTTCCTCTTTTGGTGCCTGATCTCAACGTGGTAAGACACCTCCAGTTGCCACATATATGCCGTCCACTCCATTCTTCTTCCAAGCCGTAGTCCAGACTTCCATGTTTTCTCTGCAATACATAGGATTTCATGTCAAGTACCTGAGGCACAGATTACCTTCCGGTTGTCGTCGATCTCGAACCTATCCTTCACCGTCACGCCTTCCCCGTCCTTCCTTTCCGGCACCATCTTCCCCAACTGCTCCTCATCGTCTTCCATATGTGGCGATGGCATCCTGATCTCCACGCATCTTCCACCTCCTTCCTCCTTGTCCTTCTGATCCCCTTGCCTCCCAGACCCTTCCGTCTCTTCCTCCACGCGACTTCCACCTTCTTTTTCCAGTAGATCCCACATCCTATCCCTCATCTCCTCTATCATCGGGAGCAGGCCCCCATCGGCCGACCTTGGTGGCCTCTTGAGATCTGGCCTCCTCGTCTTCAGTTTCAACACCAACACCCGAGCACAGGCACGCAACTCCTCCACATCGAGGAGGGTCCCTTGCGGGAGCCACTCCATGCCTGCATCAGCGCACCCCTCCTGAGAGGAGCCGCCCCACTTCATCGGAGCCCAAGGCCTCGCCATGTTTTGTGGATCGGCGCCGCCGCCGGCAGCGCCGGGAACCCTAATCGCCTGTAACCCTATGGGACAAAGATTAACTTTATGCGCCCGGTTAAAAACATTGTTATTAGTATCAGAAAAATCACACAACTTGGTGTTTTCTTGAGTCATCGTGACTACGCAAACAAGATTGCAAGCAAGGAAGAGATCCGGCAAGGAAAAGGCAAACGAAAAAGAGGGCGAATAAAACGGCAAATTGGTGAAGTGGGGAGAGGAAAATGAGAGGCAAATGGCAAATAATGTAATTGCAAGGAGATGAGATTTGTGATTAGGAACCTGGTAGATGACGATGGAGTCCCCTCGGCGCCTGAGATAGGCACGTAGAAGAGACCGCTTCCTCCCCGGCAACGGCGCCAGAAATTCCTTTGATGTGGCTTGAGACTGCGTCGGTATTTCCCCAAAGAGGAAGGGATGATGCAGCACAGTGATGGTAAGTATTTCCCTCAGTTATGAAACCAAGGTTATCGAACCAATAAGAGGATCACCACCACCCAATAAGCAGCACCTGCACACAAATAACAAATACTTACAACCCAACGCGAAAGAGAGGTTGTCAATCTCTCTACGGTAAAAAGATAGATTAGGTAATGATAGATAGGAGAGATAGATCTCTCAAGAACACAAAATAAGAAGAGCAAATAAAAAGTGCAGCAATATGTTTTTGTATTTTTGGTTTTGTAGATCTGAAAACAAAGATGCAAAAAGATAGATCGGAAAGAAATATGTTGCAAAAGTAGACCCGAGGGGTGTAGGTTTCACTAGTGGCTTCTCTCATGAGTATAGCACAAGCTGGGTGAACAAATTAATGTTGGGCAATTGATAGAAGATCAAATAATCATGACGATATCCAAGCGGTGATCATTATATAGGCATCACGTCCAAGATAAGTAGACCGACTCCTGCCTGCATCTACCACTATTACTCCACACATCGACTGCTATCCAGCATGCATCTTGTGTATTAAGTTCATGGAAAAACGGAGTAATGCAATAAGAACGATGACATGATGTAGACAAGATCTATTCATGTAGGAATAGACCCCATCTTGTTATCCTTAATGGCAACGATACATGCGTGCCATGCTACCCCTTCTGTCACTGGGAAAGGACACCGCAAGATCGAACCCATCACAAAGCACCTCTTCCCATGGCAAGAAAAATCGATCTAGTTGGCCTAACTAAACCAAAGATTCAAAGAAGAAATACGAGGCTATAAGTAATCATGCATATAAGAGATCAAAGAAGACTCAAATAATATTCATGGATAGAAACTGATCATGAACTCAAAATTCATCGGATCCCAACAAACACACCGCAAAAGTTTACATCAAATAGATCTCCAAGAGACCATTGTATTGAGAATCATAAGAGAGAAAGGAAGCCATCTAGCTACTGCCTACGGACCCGTAGGTCTATTGTGGACTACTCACGCATCATCGGAGAGGCACCTATGAGGAAGATGAACCCCTCCGTGATGGTGTTTAGATTGGATCTCGAGGTTCTGGAACTTGCGGCGGCTGGAATTGTGTTTAGTCGACTCCCCTAGGGTTTTTGGAATATTTGGAAATTTATAGGCATCAGAGGCGGTGGAGAGGGGCCCCGTGGAAGGCACAACCCATCAGGGGGCGCCTCCACAGCCCACCTCTCTGGCACTTCTTTGGCCCACTGGGTGTCTTCTGGTCCAAAAACAATCTCCAAAAAGTTTTGTCGCGATTGGACTCCGTTTGGTATTGATATTCTGCGAAGTAAAAAACAAGCAAAAACGGCAACTGGCACTTTGGCACTATGTCAATAGGTTAGTCCCAAAAAATGATATAAAGTTGTTATAAAATGATTGTAAAACATCCAAGAATGATAATATAACAGCATGGAATAAGCAAAAATTATAGATACGTTGGAGACGTATCATTGACCAGAAAAGATCTTGTGGATATGCTCCATATATCGAGATGCTCATAAACTCCAAAGTTGGAAAGATCCTCTATCTACTTGATCGTCCACACCTGCCACTCTAGCCAGATTACGAGGATAACGTTATGGTGATGGATCCTAGTCATCCCACTTCAGCTACAGCACATGCCGAGGCCCAGGCTGAGCCAAGCAGAGCCACTAGTGCTCAAGTTCCAAGAACGAAGAATGATCAAATGGCATATCTTATCAGCACTATCCAAGGGATAGAGAAGAATGTGTCTGAGATCCTCAAGTACCAGAAGAGTCTTGAGAGGATAGTGGAGACAAAATTTAATGCTCTAGACAACAAGGTGGCTGAGCTGACCATCACTGTCAATGACTTGAAGAAGGAAGTGGATGCAGTTCCCAGCCCCAGCTCCAGTGATGATGATGATGATGATGATGATGATGATGATGATGATGATGATGATGATGATGATGATAGTCCTTCTCTACAGCGTCATACTCAGTTCAGGACACATGCCATATCGTCCGCCGTGCCAGCTCCGGACTTGAGAGCATCTGTGACGCCCTGGATTTGGTGCGACAGTAATGCTTGTGTTTAAGCTACAGTGATCATAAGGATTAAGCTGATGTTTTGCTAAACCATGTTTGATCATCAATGGAATCAAACCTCACTTAAATTTCCTAATGATTTTCAAAATTCATTTGAAAAGTGGATTTAAAAGTTTTACAAATCAGGAAATAATAATCATGAATAGGTTTCAAATATTCCCTAAGCTATTCTAAAATTGTAACCACATTTTTATAAAGTATTTTAGTGCCTCAAAACAAGTATAGCAGAGGCCAAAACAATTATTTAAATGTCGTTTGAATTATGAAAATTCCCAAACTTTTCAATTGATCCCCAAACTTTTGATGGCTTTGCCTAATATTACACTGGATTTATGTGTCAAGTTTCATAATGAACAAAATTCTTTTAGCAGCAAAATAAATTGCAAAACAGTAGAGAGTATAAAATAAATTAAAAGGGACCTAATCTACTAGGCACTTTGGCCCATCTAGCACAATGGCCGGCCCAGCCCACCTCCACCTCTCGTTCCCCTTGCTACAGGGAACAGGGAGTCGTGGAGGCCATCCACCATGGCCGCCGGCCACGCGCCGGCCATCCCACGCCCCCCCTCGAGGATAAGAGCATCCCCGCGACCCTTGGGACGAACCCTAGCCTCTCCTCCCTCTCCCTCGCGCCGCTGCTCACTCTCCACGTACATGCCCAACGCGGCCGTCGCCATGGCCGAGCTCTTCACCGCGGCCGTCGTCGTTCCCGGCGCCTGAGGAGGTGTCCAACAGCTTCCTCGCCGTCGACTACATCAACTACGTCGTCGAGTACGATCTCCTGGCCACGGCAGTGCCCGAATCGAGCCCGTCTTCAACCTCCAGTCGCCGTTGTTTGACGCGTCGATCCGCCGTCCCCTGCGCTCCTAAGCGTCCCGCCGAACCCTCGTGCGCTCCTCGGTGAGCCCTCCTCTGATTCCCTTCGTTTCCCGTTTCGATCTGTCGTCGTGCCGCCGTCCGAGCTCGCCCGAGGTCCCGTGTACGCGTGCGAACATTCTGCTTTTGTTGCTGCTCCTTGTACTGCTGTTGGTTGGCTGCTGCTCTTGCGATTGCTGTTGTGCGCTGCTCTGCTGCTGCTCTTACTAGCCGCCGCTGCGTACCATGGCCGGAGATTCACCCGAGCTCATGCGCGCGCCTGCTCCTGCCTTAGCGCTGCTCCCTGCTGTTGCTTCTGCTGCCGCTGCGCTACCGTTGCATGCTGCCGTGCCTCGTCCGCTCGGCCTCTCCCGTGTGGTCCGCGTCGTCCGCTCGGCCTCTCCCGTGCCCGTCGCTGCTGCTGGCCATGACAAGACCATGGCCGAGTGCGCCATGCGTGTGTGTTGTGTGCACATGCGTGTGGGTGTTGTGCCCTGCGTGCTAGCCATGGCAACCTGGCCGTGGCCTTGCTTGCCTCCGTGCGTGCGTGTGTGTGCACAGCCAGGGCATAGCCGGTTGTGCCACTGTCTAGTGTGGCCGGCCGTGCTAATCTGGTATTAATGCTAACCTTAGATGCTAATTAGAGTATGACATATGGGACCATCTACTAAACAACTCATTAAAGCAATCTGTTAAATTTTTAGTCTATGACATGCTGGCCTCTTTGACCCAGTTGACCAGTCAACAGTCCAACTGTTGACTGCTGACTCAGCACACCCCTGGCCCCCACATGTCTTTGACTCTAGCTGTGTATAAAAGTAGTTGCCCTGTTTAAAATTTGAATTTATAATAATTGCAGAATATCAATAAAACTTTGTAAAATCATATTAAATAAACCGTAATTCAGATGGAATAGTTTTATACATGAAAGTTGTTCAGAAAAATCCCACGAATCCGAATACGCCGTCCGTTCGTCTGTCGCGTGCTCCTATCATAACGAACATGGAACTTTTCCATTCGTTTCATCTGTCCGGTAGTAGCCCGAGACCCAGAAAATATCGTCAGATATTCTTCCGATCCGTCTGCGACGTGTGGTACTGCGTTAGTGCATGCCTAGTTCTGCATATTGCCATGTCATGCATCGTGATTGTATCTGTGCTTTATATTTATTGTTTCTCCCCCCCCCCCTCTTCTTATCGGTAGACCCCGAGACTGACGCTGCTGTCGAGTACGACTACGACGCTGACGATTAGGCCTTTGCGGCAGAGCAGCAAGGCAAGCAAACCCCCCTTGAGCATTCCGATATCGCCCAATTCTTTCCCTCTCATTCTTGCATTCTGATGCATAGCCTGCTTTTGATAAACTGTTACTATACCTGTTGTTATATCAACTGCTTAGTATAGGTTGATCAATGGATCCCCTGTGACCCCGTAGTCCCGATTGCCCTTGCTTCTTCATCGACGACTCGAAGACTTGAAGACTCGGTCAACCGACCGACAAGCCAGGCCCGTCACATTCACCGCACACCCCTTAGTTGTACGACTCTGCAGAGCTACTATCGAGTACCGAGGGTGACACCTCGAGAAGTACTCATGATGCTAACTCTGTAGTGCAGCTAGTCGGTCGTGGTTATCGAGGGTGATTCCTCCTTCACAACTCCCGATGACGACTCTGTCGTGCAACCCCTCAAGTGTAGACCATTGAGGGTGAATCTTCTCTGGTCACCTTGACGGTTACATCAGGTGGGATTCCTTCGAGGTTAATCCCTCGGGTTTCCCCCTTGGTGTTATATACACACGGTTACATTTACTTTACTGTTGATACATGATGAGGTCAGGATGACCGGAGGATACATGATGAGGTCAGGATGACCGGAGGGTGTTGGTGTAATACGACGGGGCGTGGCCGGGCATTCTTGGCCCTTGCCACAAGACCTCGAGACGGGGCGACGGGACCACATATCGTGTATCGCGCTCATCACCGCAATTAATAAAATGCTAATGGTTTGGGTATTTGATCTGAGTTGGTCATTTGACCTTTTCGCACTAACCTTCACGTGGGAGAAGTTATGGGTACTCAGCGTCATTGTATCAGTCGAAGCTCTTCGGACGTCAGCAATGGAGCGGCGTGCACCCGAGTGGTCTGGAAGGCACAGATCTTGGATTAGAGTGTGCTAGGACTGACCTCGGCCGCGTACGCATCGTGCAGGAGTGCAAAGGGTGAGTGGGCCCATGACCCCTGCGCGCTTAGGATTTAGACTGGCGGGCTGGCCTCTCTGTTGAGCCTAGGTAGGGCCACGACGTGTTGATCTTCGAGGCCGGGCATGACCCAGGAAAGTGTGTCCGGCCAAAGGTGATCAAGCGTGATGGAAAATGTGGTGCACCCCTGCAGGGATGAAATTATCTATTCGAATAGCCGTGTCCACGGTAACAGGATGACTTGGAGTTGTATCCCGAGCTAATATAATTAAAAGTGCTAATTTGAAATGAATGTTGGCTCCGAGATTGCTTTCTCGCGGGAGACAAGGAAGAATCTCTGGGCATGGTTACTTAATAAAATTGCTACAATGATATTGTTACATATGAGCTACCAATCTACACTCTTCTAATGCTGCAAGATGTTGAAGATGCTAGTCTTCGACAGGACTAGGCCTTTCCCCTATTCCTGCTTTCTGCAGTCAGCCCAGATATGACCCCCATTCCTTGATACTGATGCATTCTTAGCATAGTTCTGATGCCAGTCTTGCGAGTACTTTGGATGAGTACTCACCGCTGCTTTGCTTTCTCTTTCCCCCTCGATAAATTGCTGCGTTCAGACGATGGAGCCCAGGATCTGGAGTACGCCGGACACGACTACTACGCCACCGCTGGAGCATAGTACTACGTGGAGGCTGCCCCCAACCAGCAGTAGGATAGGAGGTTTCCAGGCAGGAGGCCACGCCTCTTTCGATCCGTGTTGTGTTTGTGCTAGCCTTCTTAAGGCAAAACTTGTTTAACTTATGTATGTACTCAGATATTATTTGCTTTCGCTGACTCGTGCTTGTCGAGCTTTCTATTCGAGCCCTCGAGGCCCCTGGCTTGTAATATGAAGCTGTATGACTTTAATTTGTGTCTAATGTTGTGTTGTGATATCGATCAGTGAGTCCCTAATCTTGGTCGTACGCATTGCGTGTATGTTTAACGTACGGTCGAAATTGGGGGCGTCACAAATTGGTATCAGAGCCGACTGCCTGTAGGTAGACCCCTTTCCAACTCCTTGGCAGAAGTTGAGTCTAGTCATCGAAAAACTTTTACTAACATAGTTGTGTGGCTTACGGGCCCACATCTCAATTGGGTGGTATTAGGATCTTTTATTCCTCGTCTATACTCTGGGTTCTGATCTCTCTTCTCTTTTGGGTTAAAGATTTTGCTAACTCTAACTCTAGGTTCTCGTAACTACTTCCTCCCGGAGAGCCCCTCATTCCAGATGATGGCTTGATTCATCAAAAGACTCCGAAGATACTCTCTGATGTTCTCTCGAGGACTTGTGTTCCTCGCTCTTACGATTCCCTTCTACCATCACCCCCCCCCCCCTCCCTATGCTTATCGGGAATTCGGTCGTCCTTAGTTGTCATGGGTCTCACAAAATCATTCCAATTGCTATTCGATCTTTCGAAAATCCTCATTAGTCTTTTGCTCTTGGCCTTTCTCTCCTGCTTGCATTATGGTTAATTCCATATGTCTAGCAATATTCATTAAATCCTTGGTGGTTGTCATTTGATTTTATTGATTCAACCTGTGTGTGGATGCACGCAGTCATCAGTTGTTTCTCATAAATTATCTGTCTGGCTCAGACGTCTTTCCAAACATGAGTTGGTTCTTGACAAATCAACTTAGATTGATTGTCCATCTAAGTCCATTCAGCTTACTTGTATTTGATCGGAGCATCTGATTCTGATACACCAATTGAGGAACCTTAATTCCTTGGTTATTTTAAGCATCGATTTAATTGGATGTTCTATAATCTGATGCCTTGTGTTCTTTCTTCCACTGATTGGGTTCCGATACTCACATCAGATTCCTTTGTGGGATGCCAAAACCATTGTTGGGTTTATCCGACAGCATCCTTCACATTCAAAATCCTTGTGAGTTCTTCTCCTGATACATGATGCCATTGGTAAATTGTGTCTTCTCCCTCTGATAAGTTGTATCCTATGCTTTTGTCAGCCATGTTGTGTTGTCAAACATGTGTTAATTACTCTTGAAGCTTGTGGTATATGTTCCTAAGATGCCCCGATGGGTTGAACCTATGCCTTCCTTAATTCGTGTGAACTCAAGAGTTTTCACGAGTCCTACTCTTCTGGTGTTTTGCCGGATAATCTTTCAAAGCTACAACCTCATCGAAAGCGAGGAGTAAATGGAAGGTGATGCATTGATGAAGTGGGAGTCGACCTTGAACTTTGTGTTCATGCTCATGGAAACAATGTTGATCTTATCATAGCAGCTTCTCGTAACAATGAAATTCACTTGGTATGATCTGATCTGGTATCCTTTGCAATCATGGTTCCGACCATGTTGTTCTACTTTGATTTCTTTCTCAGACAAGTTAAAGCACTTGTCTTCTGCAGATCAATACATCGGCCCATGCTTTAATTTTGATCTACCTCCGAGTATTATCCTTGGTATTTCGAGAATATCACGGAGCTACATAGCTTCTTATGAGCTCCTCATCAGCTATGTTTTCTTTCACTAATTCCATTTTCCACGTGTTCTAAGTTGTTGGACACTCACAGACACCGATAACCGAATCGAGTACGCATTGCGATTCAATAACTCTTAGTAATCTTCTTTGCCTAAGAGTTTGCACTCGATCATGTCTATCCAAGCTGTTAGGCTACATCATCATCGTCATGTTAAAGCTTGACCATGCTATCTATGTCCTTCATCCCTGAAGCACAATTCCAACAGTGCATCTTACATCGAGCTTCCAACGTCATGTTGGTTGTCTTGAAAGGCAATTTTGATTCTGAGCTAGCACTCTAATATGTGGTTCCGACAACCTTTCGCTTCACCATTTCTTTGCTTGATGTCGTCGCTGATCGATTACATCTTCATGAGACTTCTCGACAAATGTGTCGTGATCCTCATCAGCATTCTGGGCTCTTCCAGGATATCAATTAGATTCATGATGAGAAGTAGCATCCTTGTCCTTGGTAATTGGTGTTGTCGTTGGCAACATCCTTGCCATCACCTTTCATTCCTTAGATCACGTGTTGTTTCTAACCGGAATACTGACAAATGGAATGTGATGTGTAAATTCAACACTTATGGCATACCAACTCTATTACCTTAGAGTTAATTAACAATAAGTCCATTCTTAGTGTATTGGCTGTTGAGTCAACATTCTAACATTGGTCGTACTACTAAGTCCGGATTTTGGGAGCACCTTTCGATTAATGTTTTAATTGTGAATGTTTCCCTCGGGAATACTTCAATATTTCATCTTGTTTGACCAATGCTATCACCTTGTTCACTCAATCGTGGAGATCCATCTTTGTGGGAATCTCGACGAATTGTTGCTGAGCCCATCAGCCACATCCTCTTCTCCCTCGTGGTTCATGATGAACATTGAAGCTAGTGTTGGAAACCTTGAAAGCATTATCTTTGTGTCTAGCTCATGAAGGATATGTTTGATAAAGGAAGTGTTTTTCTCTAAGTTCACATGCATCTTGCCGTTGTGATTATGAGAAAGTTTTGTTTCGCTTCCTCTAGAATCGTTCCAATTCATTCTTGCATGTGCAAAGTATTCTATGGTTTGATAGATTTGCTACCTTCACCCCATATGTATTTCCTAGCACGCCAAGCCACTGATTGTTTTGATCGGGGAAAAGAAGTTCCTCGTAAGAGCTAGTCCAGACTTACACATGGAACTTTGATATCCTATATGATGGTCCCCAACCAGAACTTGATTGCATTCCATTCTAGAAACTTCCATGTGGGCACGATTGTCTTGTCCTTGTGTTCATATGTCTTGCAGTCTGGCTAATGATTCAAGGCTTGCTTACCTCGTTCATTCCGAGATTCTTGCAACATCATCTCGTAGATCTGTGTTGCATCCTTTTCTTCTCAGGCCTGCTAAGTCTGAAGAATCCTGACACCAACCAGATCTGAATCTCAGTCAGGTATGATGGTTGGGGTATTTTCAAAGGGGTATAACATTGGTCTCTATGTGACTCGGTAAGGTGATGTTATGGCTACCACACTTGGCCGTGGGACCTATTGTTATAGTATCTTGTTCAACAAAGTTCGCCTTTCCCCCATAAGGAAATTGTAAGGCTTATGTTATAAGTTGTTCCTGATGGATCCTTTGTGTCCCCAACGTCTGATCTTACCTGATGACCATGCCGATGCTTCCCCGAAGCATGGCTGTGATACTCCAACCATCAACAAAAACATAGGAACCGCAGTGCTAAATGTTTCTTGATCAATTATCCAAACGCCATTGTATGGGTAATATCATGAATTCCTCCCCCCCCCTTACCTAAACGGTGATGTACTTGATGTCCTGTCACGTACATCATGCTCCTTTTTGTCTTTGGGAAAGGTATACTCAAATGCTTGGGTATAAACACATTTCCCTTCCATTGGTGTGTTCAACCTTTCTTATAGTCTAAGTTATCTGAACAGTGATAATTCCCTGCTTAGGTAAACACATCGGTGATCAATTCTATCAGTAAGGCCCTGTTACTATTGTTGATAACATTCCGGTAACCGCCGGTGGACGAGAACTTTGCCTATTGGTCCGCCTAGTTTCAACGAGCATGAAAATGGTTCTATTCGTCCCCCGCCCTTGGTACCGACGTTGTTGCCAACATAACTGACAAGCTATCCTCTAACATGTCTTGCTACCATGACCGTGCAAGATGTCACCGCTCTTCCTATTCTTAACCCACATGGTGGGCCCACAACCCACAGTTCCACAGGATCGAAACCTGACTCTCTTATACAGCCTTGATTCTAAAGTATCCCTTGCACTTGGCTTCGTATGTAATCCCCGAGCCACCGTCCAAGGGGCGATATATTCTAGTATCAGACGCAATATCGAATTCTGTTGCTCTGAACTCCCCCATTCACCTTCTGATTAGGCATCAAATGATTGCCTACCCGTTTGAAACTTTTGTGCCATCGCATTTTGCACTCAACTAATTCCCTGAGTTACATCTCGAGGAATGATTTGTGTCTTCTTCTTCGAGTTCGCCATCAGGTGACCAACCCTGTGTAGCTACGTCCTTCCAGAGTTTTCCCTCATATCGCATTCGTAGGACTATGAAGTTCCCAAAGAAAGGATGACGATTTCATCAGGAGGACCCGAATCAGAGAATTGAAGACATAGACGAAAGGGATCAACTTCTTCGAGAAGAGCAACCAAGAACGAGAAGATCCGTTAGAATTTCGTAACCTAAACTTTGCCCCCTTACCTCTACCTCTTAATTCTCGGGACGAGAATTTCTTTTAGTAGGGGAGAGTTGTGACGCCCTGGATTTGGTGCGACAGCAATGCTTGTGTTTAAGCTACAGTGATCATAAGGATTAAGCTGATGTTTTTCTAAACCATGTTTGATCATCAATGGAATCAAACCTCACTTAAGTTTCCTAATGATTTTCAAAATTCATTTGAAAAGTGGATTTAAAAGTTTTACAAATCAGGAGATAATAATCATGAATAGGTTTCAAATATTCCCTAAGCTATTCTAAAATTGTAACCACATTTTTATAAAGTATTTTAGTGCCTCAAAACAATTATAGCAGAGGCCAAAACAATTATTTAAATGTCGTTTGAATTATGAAAATTCCCAAACTTTTCAATTGATCCCCAAACTTTTGATGGCTTTGCCTAATATTACACTGAATTTATGTGTCAAGTTTCATAATGAACAAAATTCTTTTAGCAGCAAAATAAATTGCAAAACAGTAGAGAGTATAAAATAAATTAAAAGGGACCTAATCTACTAGGCACTTTGGCCCATCTAGCACAATGGCCGGCCCAGCCCACCTCCACCTCTCCTTCCCCTTGCTACAGGGAACAGGGAGTCGTGGAGGCCATCCACCATGGCCGCCGGCCACGCGCCGTCCATCCCACGCCCCCCCTTGGATGATAAGAGCATCCCCGCGACCCTTGGGACGAACCCTAGCCTCTCCTCCCTCTCCCTCGCGCTGCTGCTCACTCTCCACGTACATGCCCAACGCGGCCGTCGCCATGGCCTAGCTCTTCACCGCGGCCGTCGTCGTTCCCGGCGCCTGAGGAGGTGTCCAACAGCTTCCTCGCCGTCGACTACATCAACTACGTCGTCGAGTACAATCTCCTGGCCACGGCAGTGCCCGAATCGAGCCCGTCTTCAACCTCCAGTCGCCGTCGTTTGACGCGTCGATCCTCCGTCCCCTGCGCTCCTAAGCCTCCCGGCGAGCCCTCGTGTGCTCCTCGGTGAGCCCTCCTCCGATTCCCTTCGTTTCCCGTTTCGATCTCGTCGTGCCGCCGTCCGAGCTCGCCCGAGGTCCCGTGTACGCGTGCGAACATTCTGCTTTTGTTGCTGCTCCTTGTACTGCTGTTGGTTGGCTGCTGCTCTTGCGATTGCTGTTGTGCGCTGCTCTGCTGCTGCTCTTACTAGCCGCCGCTGCGTACCATGGCCGGAGATTCACCCGAGCTCATGCGCGCGCCTGCTCCTGCCTTAGCGCTGCTCCTACTGTTGCTTCTGCTGCCGCTGCGCTACCGTTGCATGCTGCCGTGCCTCGTCCGCTCGGCCTCTCCCGTGCCCGTCGCTGCTGCTGGCCATGACAAGGCCATGGCCGAGTGCGCCATGCGTGTGTGTTGTGTGCACATGCGTGTGGGTGTTGTGCCCTGCGTGCTGGCCATGGCAACCTGGCCGTGGCCTTGCTTGCCTCCGTGCTGTGCGTGTGTGTGCACAACCAGGGCATAGCCGGTTGTGCCACTGTCTAGTGTGGCCGGCCGTGCTAATCTGGTATTAATGCTAACCTTAGATGCTAATTAGAGTATGACATATGGGCCCATCTACTAAACAACTCATTAAAGCAATCTGTTAAATTTTTAGTCTATGACATGCTGGCCTCTTTGACCCAGTTGACCAGTCAACAGTCCAACTGTTGACTGCTGACTCAGCACACCCCTGGGCCCCACACGTCTTTGACTCTAGCTGGCTGTTGCTGTGTATAAAAGTAGTTGCCCTGTTTAAAATTCGAATTTATAATAATTGCAGAATATCAGTAAAACTTTGTAAAATCATATTAAATAAACCGTAAGTCAGATGGAATAGTTTTATACATGAAAGTTGTTCAGAAAAATCCCACGAATCCGAATACGCAGTCCGTTCGTCTGTCGCGTGCTCCTATCATAACGAACATGGAACTTTTCCATCCATTTCATCTGTCCGGTAGTAGCCCGAGACCCGGAAAATATCATCATATATTCTTCCGATCCGTCTGCGACGTGTGGTACTGCGTTAGTGCATGCCTAGCTCTGCATATTTCCATGTCATGTATCATGATTGTATCTGTGCTTTATATTTATTGTTTCTCCCCCCCCCCCTCTTCTTACCGGTAGACCCCGAGACTGACGCTGCTGCCGGGTACGACTACGTCGCTAATGATCAGGCCTTTGCAGCAGAGCAGCAAGGCAAGCAAACCCCCCTTGAGCATTCCGATATCGCCCAATTCTTTCCCTCCCATTTTTGCATTAGATTTTGCTACTGTATTAGCTAGCTCCTATTCTGATGCATAGCCTGCTTTTGATAAACTGTTACTATACCTGTTGTTATATCAACTGCTTAGTATAGGTTGATCAATGGATCCCCTGTGACCCCGTAGTCCCGGTTGCCCCTGCTTCTTCATTGACGACTCGAAGACTTGAAGACTCGGTCAATCGACCGACAAGCCAGGCCCGTCACATTCACCGCACACCCCTTAGTTGTACGACTCTGCAGAGCTACTATCGAGTACCGAGGGTGACACCTCGAGAAGTACTCATGATGCTAACTCTGTAGTGCGGCTAGTCGGTCGTGGTTATCGAGGGTGATTCCTCCTTCACCACTCGCGACGACGACTCTGTCGTGCAACCCCTCAAGTGTAAACCATCGAGGGTGAATCTTCTCTGGTCACCTTGACGGTTACATCAGGTGGGATTCCTTCGAGGTTAATCCCTCGGGTTTCCCCCTTGGTGTTATATACACACGGTTACATTTACTTTACTGTTGATACATGATGAGGTCAGGATGACCGGAGGATACATGATGAGGTCAGGATGACCGGAGGGTGTTGGTGTAATACGACGGGGCGTGGCCGGGCATTCTTGGCCCTTGCCACAAGACCTCGAGACGGGGCGACGGGACCACATATCGTGTATCGTGCTCGTGACCACAATTAATAAAATGCTAATGGTTTGGGTATTTGATCTGAGTTGGTCATTTAACCTTTTCGCACTAACCTTCACGTGGGAGAAGTTATGGGTACTCAGCGTCGTTGTATCAGCCGAAGCTCTTCGGACGTCAGCAAAGGCACAGATCTTGGATTAGAGTGTGCTAGGACTGACCTCGGTCGCGTACACATCGTGCAGGAGTGCAAAGGGTGAGTGGGCCCATGACCCCTGCGCGCTTAGGATTTAGACCGGCGGGCTGGCCTCTCTGTTGAGCCTAGGTAGGGCGACGACGTGTTGATCTTCGAGGCCGGGCATGGCCCAGGAAAGTGTGTCCGACCAAAGGTGATCAAGCGTGATGGAAAACGTGGTGCACCCTTGTAGGGATGAAATTATCTATTCGAATAGCCGTGTCCACGGTAACAGGACGACTTGGAGTTGTATCCCGAGCTAATATAATTAAAAGTGCTAATTTGAAATGAATGTTGGCTCCGAGATTGCTTTCTCGCGGTAGACGAGGAAGAATCTCTGGGCATGGTTACTTAATAAAATTGCTACAATGATATTGTTACATATGAGTTACCAATCTACACTCTTCTAATGCTACAAGATGTTGAAGATGCTAGTCTTCGATAGGACTAGGCCTTCCCCCTATTCTTGCTTTCTGCAGTCAGCCCAGATATGACCCCCATTCCTTGATACTGATGCATTCTTAGCATAGTTCTGATGTCAGTCTTGCGAGTACTTTGGATGAGTACTCACCGCTGCTTTGCTTTCTCTTTCCCCCTCGATAAATTGCTGCGTTCAGACGATGGAGCCCAGGAGATGGAGTACGCCGGAGACGACTACTACGCCACCGCTGGAGCATACTACTACGTGGAGGCTGCCCCCGACCAGCAGTAGGATAGGAGGTTCCCAGGCAGGAGGCCTCGCCTCTTTCGATCCGTGTTGTGTTTGTGCTAGCCTTCTTAAGGCAAAACTTGTTTAACTTATGTCTGTACTCAGATATTATTTGCTTCCGCTGACTTGTGCTTGTTGAGCTTTGTATTCGAGCCCTCGAGGCCCCTGGCTTGTAATATGAAGTTGTATGACTTTAATTTGTGTCTAGTGTTGTGTTGTGATATCTATCAGTGAGTCCCTAATCTTGGTCGTGTTGGGGAACGTCGCATGGGAAACAAAAAATTTCCTACGCACACGCAAGATCTATCCATGGTGATGAGCATCTACGAGAGGGAGAGTGAATCTACATACCCTTGTAGATCGCTAAGCGGAAGCGTTAAAAAACGCGGTTGATGTAGTCGAACGTCTCCGCGATCCAAATCGCAAGTCGTCCCTCGATCCGATCACGAACTAGTGCCGAACAGACGGCACCTCCGCGTTCAACACACGTACGGGTTGATGACGCCTTCACCTCCTCGATCCAGCGAGCGATGGTGAAGTAGTAGATGAGTTCCGGCAGCACGACGGCGTGGTGATGGTGGTGAGGAACAATCTTGTTGGAAATATGCCCTAGAGGCAATAATAAATTGGTTATTATTATATTTCCTTGTTCATGATAATCGTTTATTATCCATGCTATAATTGTATTGATTGGAAACTCAAATACATGTGTGGGTACATAGACAACACTGTGTCCCTAGTAAGCCTCTAGTTGACTAGCTCGTTGATCAAAGATGGTTAAGGTTTCCTAGCCATTGACATGAGATGTCATTTGATAACGGGATCACATCATTAGGAGAATGATGTGATGGACAAGACCCAAACTATAAACGTAGCATATGATCGTGTCAGTTTATTGCTATTGTTTTCTGCATGTCAAGTATCTGTTCCTATGACCATGAGATCATGCAACTCCCTGACATCGGAGGAGTACCTTGTGTGTATCAAACGTCGCAACGTAACTGGGTGACTATAAAGGTGCTCTACAGGTATCTCCGAGGGTGTCTGTTGGGTTGGCATGGATCAAGACTGGGATTTGTTACTCCGTATGACGGAGAGGTATCTCAGGGCCCACTCGGTAATACAACATCACAATGAGCCTTGCAAGCAATGTGACTAAAGTGTTAGCCACGAGATCTTGTATTACGGAACGAGTAAAGAGACTTGCCGGTAACGAGATTGAACTAGGTATAGAGATACCGACGATCGAATCTCGGGCAAGTAACATACCGAAGAACAAAGGGAACAGCATACGGGATTAACTGAATCCTTGACATAGAGGTTCGACCGATAAAGATCTTCGTAGAATATGTAGGAGCCAATATGGGCATCCAGGTCCCGCTATTGGTTATTGATCGTAGAGGTGTCTCGGTCATGTCTACATAGTTCTCGAACCCGCAGGGTCTACACACTTAACGTTTGGTGACGATTAGTATAGTTGAGTTATTGTGTTGGTGACCGAAGGTTGTTCGGAGTCCCGGATAAGATCCAGGACATGACGAGGGTCTCCGGAAGAGTCCGGAGGTAAAGATTAATATATGTGATAATAGTGTTTTGATCTCCGGAAAGGTTCCGGAATTCACCGGAAGGGGTTCCGGGTGTTTACCGAAGTGTTCGGGTGCAGCAACACTTTATATGAGCCAAAGGGGTAAAGCCCACGAGGTACTGGTAAAGGCAGTACTGCCGCGTAAGCGGTACTACCGCTTGTTGGAAGCGGTACTACCGCCCAAGCGGTACTACCGCTTGTGTGAAGCGGTACTACCGCTCAAGCGGTACTACCGCTCGTGAGCGGTACTACCGCTTGTGTGCGGTACTGCAGGGATCCGAGTTGGACTCTTTCCCTGCGGGCCAAACTGACCTTGTGCGGGCAAAACCGACCTGGAGGAGGCTTTTACTCCAAGTTTAGACCCCAAGGCTCAACATATAAATAGAGGGGCAGGGCTAGCACACGGGATACATGAATATTTCCCAAGCCGTGTGTCGGCAACCCTAACCCTCTAGTTCTCTCGTCATAATCTCCGTAGTGCTTGGCGTAGCCCTGCAGAGATTGTTCCTCACCACCATCACCACGCCGTCGTGCTGCTGGAACTCATCTACTACTTCATCATCGCTCGCTGGATCGAGGAGGTGAAGGCGTCATCAAGCCGTACGTGTGTTGAACGCGGAGGTGCCGTCCGTTCGGCACTAGTTCGTGATCGAATCGAGGGACGACTTGCGATTTGGATCGCGGAGACGTTCGACTACATGAACCGCGTTTCTTAACGCTTCCGCTTAACGATCTACAAGGGTATGTAGATTCACTCTCCCTCTCGTAGATGCTCGTCACCATGGATAGATCTTGTGTGTGCGTAGGAAAATTTTTGTTTCCCATGCAACGTTCCCCAACAGTGGCATCAGAGCTAGGTCTATGCGTAGATGAGATCTCGAGTAGAACACAAACGAGTTGTGGGCGTGGGTGTATACATATTGCTTGCCGTTACTAGTTGATACTTGATTCGGCGGTATTGTGAGATGAAGCGGCCCGGACCGACATTACGCGTACGCTTACGCGAGACAGGTTCCTTCAACTGACATGTAATTTTGTTGCATAAAGATGGCTAGCGGGTGTCTGTCTCTCTCACTTTAGTTGAATCGATTTCAATGAAGAGGGTTCTTTTAGAAGATCAAAAAGCAATCACTACACCACGTTGTGGTTTTGCGTAGGTAAGAACGGTTCTTGCAAACCCGTAGCAGCCACGTAAAATTTGCAACAACAATTAGAGGACGTCTAACTTGTTTTTGCAGGGTATGTTGTGATGTGATATGGCCAATTACATGATGAGATATATGTGATGTATGAGATGATCATGTGTTGTATAGAATATCACGACTTGCATGTCGATGAGTACGGCAACTGGCAGGAGCCATAGAGTTGTCTTTAATTATTTTCGCCGTTTTGCTTTACTTTATCGCTATGAGTTAGCAATAGTCGTGGAAGCAACAGTCGGCGCGACAACCTCATGGCGACACGTTGATAGAGATCAAGATGATGGAGATCATGGTGTCATGCCGGTGACGATGGAGATCATGTCGGTGCTTTGAAGATGGAGATCAAAAGCACAAGTTCATGGCCATATCATGTCACTTATGATTTGCATGTGATGTTAATCCTTTTTTGCATCTTATTTTGCTTAGGACGACGGTAGCATTATAAGGTGATCCCTCACTTAAATTTCAAGATAAATTGTGTTCTCCCCGAGTGTGCACCGTTGCGAAAGTTCGTCGTTTCGAGACACGCCGTGATGATCGGGTGTGATAGACTCTACGTTCACATACAACGGGTGTAAGCCATGTTGCACGTGCGGAACACTCGGGTTAAACTTGATGAGCCTAGCATGTACAGACATGGCCTCGGAACACAAGAGACCGAAAGGTCGAACATGAGTCATATAGTAGATATGATCAACATGAAGATGTTCACCATTGAAACCACCTCAACTCACGTGATGATCGGACTTGAGTTGGTGGATTTGGATCATGTTACACTCGAATGACCGGAGGGATGTCAATTTGAGTGGGAGTTTTTAAGTAATATGATTAAACTAAACTCATTATCTAGAACAATAGTCTAAGTTGTCTTTGCTATATTTATGTTGTAGATCATGGCTCGCGCAGTAGCACCCCTGAATTTTAATGCGTTCCTAGAGAAAGCTAAGTTGAAAGATGATGGAAGTAACTTTGTGGACTGGGCCCGTAATCTAAGGATTATCCTTACGGCTTCCCAGAAGGCTTATGTCCTTGATGCACCGCTTGGTGATCCACCCGCTCCTGTTGAGTCTCTAGACGTTGTGAACGCCTGGCAGGCTCGTTCTGAAGATTACTCAATAGTTCAATGTGCAATGTTGTATGGCTTAGAACCGGGACTTCAAAGACGTTTTGAACGTCATGGAGCATATGAGATGTTCCAGGAGTTGAAGTTTATCTTTCAGAAGAATGCCCGGATCGAGAGATATGAGATCTCCGATAAGTTCTATGCTTGCAAGATGGAGGAGAACGGGTCTATCAGTGATCACGTACTCAGAATGTCTGGGTACTCCACCCGTCTGGCAGAATTGGGGATGCCCCTTCCATCAGAGGCTATCACTGACAGAGTTCTTCAATCATTGCCACCTAGCTACAAGAGCTTCGTGTTGAACTATAACATGCACGGGATGAACAAGTCAGTCGCCGAGCTGTTTGCGATGCTGAAAGTCGCTAAGTCTGAAATTCAGAAGGAGCATCAAGTGTTGATGGTCAATAAAACCACTAGTTTCAAGAAAAATGGCAAGGGTAAGAAGGGTAACTCCAAGAAGAGTGGCAAAGCAGTTGCTCCTCTCGTGAAGAAACCCAAGGCTGGACCCAAACCAGAAACTGAGTGCTTTCATTGCAAGGGAACTGGTCACTGGAAGCGGAACTGCCCCAAGTATTTGGCTGACAAGAAGGCGGCCAACAACAAACAAGGTATATATGATATACATGTTATTGATGTGTACCTTACCAACTCTCGTTGTAGTGCCTGGGTATTTGATACCGGTGCGGTTGCTCATATTTGCAACTCAAAACAGGAACTGCGGAATAGACGGAGGCTGGCAAAGGACGAAGTGACGATGCGCATGGGAAATGGTTCCAAGGTTGATGTGATCGCCGTCGGCACGCTCGCTCTTCGATTACCATCGGGATTAGTGATGAACCTGAATAATTGTTATTTAGTGCCTGCGTTAAGCATGAACATTATATCTGGATCTTGTTTATTGCGAGACGGTTACTCATTTAAATCAGAGAATAATGGTTGTTCTATTTATATGAGTAATATCTTTTATGGTCATGCACCCAATGTGAGGGGTTTATTCTTATTGAATCTCGATAGTAATGATACACATGTTCATAACATTGATGCCAAAAGATGTAGAATTGATAATGATAATACCACTTTCTTGTGGCACTGCCGTTTAGGTCATATTGGCGTAAAACGCATGAGGAAGCTCCATGCTGATGGACTTTTGGAGTCACTTGATTTTGAATCACTTGACACATGTGAGCCATGCCTCATGGGCAAGATGACTAAAACGCCGTTCTCTGGAACAATGGAGCGGGCAAGTGACTTATTGGAAATCATACATACTGATGTGTGCGGTCCGATGAGTATTGAGGCGCGCGGTGGTTATCGTTACTTTCTCACCTTCACTGATGACTTAAGTAGATATGGGTATATTTACTTAATGAAACACAAGTCTGAAACATTTGAAAAGTTCAAACAATTTCAGAGTAAAGTTGAGAATCATCGTAACAAGAAGATTAAATTCCTACGATCTGATCGAGGAGGAGAATATCTGAGTTATGAGTTTGGCAGTCACTTAAGACAGTGTGGAATTGTTTCACAATTGACACCGCCTGGAACACCACAGCGTAATGGTGTGTCCGAACGTCGTAATCGAACCTTATTGGATATGGTATGATCTATGATGTCTCTTGCCGATTTGCCACTATCGTTTTGGGGTTATGCATTAGAGACAGCTGCATTCACTTTAAATAGGGCACCATCGAAATCCGTTGAGACGACGCCATATGAACTTTGGTTTGGCAAGAAGCCAAAGCTGTCGTTTCTTAAAGTTTGGGGATGTGATGCTTATGTCAAAAAGCTTCAGCCTGAAAAGCTGGAACCCAAAGCGGAAAAATGCGTCTTCATAGGATACCCAAAAGAGACAGTTGGGTATACCTTCTACCTCAGATCCGAAGGCAAAGTGTTTGTCGCTAAAAACGGAACATTTCTTGAGAAAGAGTTTCTCTCGAAAGAATTGAGTGGGAGGAAGATAGAACTTGATGAGGTTGTTGAACCTTTACTTCAACCTGAAAGTAGCGCAGCGCAGAAAGAAGTTTCTGTAGAGCCTACATCAGCTGAAAAGGAAGTTAATGATGATGATCATGAAGCTTTGGATCAAGTTGCTATCAAACCTCGTTGGTCGACAAGGACGCGTACTGCTCCTGAGTGGTACGGCAACCTTGTCTTAGAGGTCATGTTGTTAGACAACAATGAACCTACGAGCTATGGAGAAGCGATGATGGGTCCGGATTCCGAGAAGTGGTTAGAGGCCATGAAATCCGAGATGGGATCCATGTATGAAAACAAAGTGTGGACTTTGGAAGTATTACCTGAAGGGCGTAAGGCCATTCAGAACAAATGGATCTTTAAGAGGAAGACGGACGCGGACGGTAATGTCACCGTCTATAAAGCTCGACTTGTGGCAAAGGGTTTTTCACAAGTTCAAGGAGTTGACTACGATGAGACCTTCTCACCCGTAGCGATGCTTAAGTCTGTCAGAATCATGTTAGCAATAGTTGCCTTTTTCGATTATGAAATTTGGCAGATGGATGTCAAAACAGCGTTCCTTAACGGTTTCCTTAAGGAAGAGTTGTATATGATGCAACCAGAAGGTTTTGTCGATCCAGAGAATGCTGACAAAGTTTGCAAACTCCAGCGATCCATTTATGGACTGGTGCAAGCATCTCGGAGTTGGAATCTTCGCTTTGATGAGGTGATCAAAGCGTTCGAGTTTATACAAGTTTACGGAGAAGCTTGTATTTACAAGAAAGTGAGTGGGAGCTCTATAGCGTTTCTAATATTATATGTGGATGACATATTACTGATTGGAAACAATATAGAAATGTTGGAAGGCGTGAAGGAATATTTGAACAAGAGTTTTTCAATGAAGGACCTAGGAGAAGCTGCTTTCATATTAGGCATCAAGATCTATAGAGATAGATCGAGACGCTTAATAGGACTTTCACAAAGCACATACCTTGACAAAGTTTTGAAGAAGTTCAAAATGGATCAGTCAAAGAAGGGGTTCTTGCCTGTTTTGCAAGGTGTGAAGTTGAGTAAGACTCAATGCCCAGTGACTGCAAAAGATAGAGAAAAGATGAGTGTCATCCCCTATGCTTCAGCCATAGGCTCTATTATGTATGCAATGCTGTGCACAAGACCCGATGTCAGCCTTGCCATAAGTATGGTCGGAAGGTTTCAAAGTGATCCAGGAATGGAACACTGGACGGCGGTCAAGAATATCCTGAAGTACCTGAAAAGGACTAAGGACATGTTTCTCGTTTATGGAGGTGATCAAGAGCTCGTCGTAAAGGGTTACGTCGATGCAAGCTTTGACACTGATCCGGATGACTCTAAGTCGCAAACCGGATATGTATTTATTCTTAATGGGGATGCGGTTAGCTGGTGCAGTTCCAAGCAAAGCGTGGTAGCTGATTCTACATGCGAAGCGGAGTACACGCTGCCTCGGAGGCGGCGAAGGAAGGTGTCTGGATGAAGGAGTTCATGACAGATCTTGGAGTAGTGCCTAGTGCACTTAACCCAATGACTCTGTTTTGTGATAATACTGGTGCCATTGCTCTAGCCAAGGAACCAAGATTTCACAAGAGGACCAGACACATAAAGCGACGTTTCAATTCCATCCGCGATTACATCAAGGAGGACGACATAAATATTTGCAAAGTACACACGGATCTGAATGTTGCAGATCCGATGACTAAACCTCTTCCAAGGGCTAAACATGAACAACACCAGAACTGCATGGGTGTTCGATTCATTACAATGTAAATCACATAGTGATTTGAACTAGATTATTGACTCTAGTGCAAGTGGGAGACTGTTGGAAATATGCCCTAGAGGCAATAATAAATTGGTTATTATTATATTTCCTTGTTCATGATAATCGTTTATTATCCATGCTATAATTGTATTGATTGGAAACTCAAATACATGTGTGGGTACATAGACAACACTGTGTCCCTAGTAAGCCTCTAGTTGACTAGCTCGTTGATCAAAGATGGTTAAGGTTTCCTAGCCATTGACATGAGATGTCATTTGATAACGGGATCACATCATTAGGAGAATGATGTGATGGACAAGACCCAAACTATAAACGTAGCATATGATCGTGTCAGTTTATTGCTATTGTTTTCTGCATGTCAAGTATCTGTTCCTATGACCATGAGATCATGCAACTCCCTGACATCGGAGGAGTACCTTGTGTGTATCAAACGTCGCAACGTAACTGGGTGACTATAAAGGTGCTCTACAGGTATCTCCGAGGGTGTCTGTTGGGTTGGCATGTATCAAGACTGGGATTTGTTACTCCGTATGATGGAGAGGTATCTCAGGGCCCACTCGGTAATACAACATCACAATGAGCCTTGCAAGCAATGTGACAAGCAATGTGACTAAAGTGTTAGCCACGAGATCTTGTATTATGGAACGAGTAAAGAGACTTGCCGGTAACGAGATTGAACTAGGTATAGAGATACCGACGATCGAATCTCGGGCAAGTAACATACCGAAGAACAAAGGGAACAGCATACGGGATTAATTGAATCCTTGACATAGAGGTTCGACCGATAAAGATCTTCGTAGAATATGTAGGAGCCAATATGGGCATCCAGGTCCCGCTATTGGTTATTGATCGTAGAGGTGTCTCGGTCATGTCTACATAGTTCTCGAACCCGTAGGGTCTACACACTTAACGTTTGGTGACGATTAGTATAGTTGAGTTATTGTGTTGGTGACCGAAGGTTGTTCGGAGTCCCGGATAAGATCCAGGACATGACGAGGGTCTCCGGAAGAGTCCGGAGGTAAAGATTAATATATGTGATAATAGTGTTTTGATCTCCGGAAAGGTTCCGGAATTCACCGGAAGGGGTTCCGGGTGTTTACCGAAGTGTTCGGGTGCAGCAACACTTTATATGAGCCAAAGGGGTAAAGCCCACGAGGTACTGGTAAAGGCAGTACTGCCGCGTAAGCGGTACTACCGCTTGTTGGAAGCGGTACTACCGCCCAAGCGGTACTACCGCTTGTGTGAAGCGGTACTACCGCTCAAGCGGTACTACCGCTCGTGAGCGGTACTACCGCTTGTGTGCGGTACTGCAGGGATCCGAGTTGGACTCTTTCCCTGCGGGCCAAACCGACCTTGTGCGGGCAAAACCGACCTGGAGGAGGCTTTTACTCCAAGTTTAGACCCCAAGGCTCAACATATAAATAGAGGGGCAGGGCTAGCACACGGGATACATGAATATTTCCCAAGCCGTGTGTCGGCAACCCTAACCCTCTAGTTCTCTCGTCATAATCTCCGTAGTGCTTGGCGTAACCCTGCAGAGATTGTGACGGGAGGAACTAGAGGGCTAGGGTTGCTGGCACACGGCTTGGGAAATCCTGATGTGTCCCGTGTGCTAGCCCTGCCCCTCTATTTATATGTTGAGCCCTGGGGTCTAAACTTGGAGAGAAAACCTCTATAAGGTTGGTTTTGCCCGCACAAGGTCGGTTTGGCCCGCAAGGAAAGAGTCCAACTCGGATCCCTGCAGTACCGCGCACAAGCGGCAGTACCGCTCGTGAGCGGTAGTACCGCTTGAGCGGTAGTACCGCTTGAGCGGTAGTACCGCTTCACACAAGCGGTAGTACCGCTTACATGGTAGTACTGCCTTACCAGCGGTAGTACCGCTTAAGGCAGCAGCAAAACTTCCTTTGCACTTTCCAATACCTCGTGGGTTTTACCCCTTTGGCCCATATAAAGTGTTGCTGCGCCCGAACACTTCGGTAAACATCCGGAACCCCTTCCGGTGAATTCCGGAACCCTTCCGGAGATCAAAACACTATTATCACATATATCAATCTTTACCTCCGGACTCTTCCGGAGATCCTCGTCATGTCCGGGATCTTATCCGAGACTCCGAACAACCTTCGGTCACCAACACAATAACTCAACTATACTAATCGTCACCAAACGTTAAGTGTGTAGACCCTGCGGGTTCGAGAACTATGTAGACATGACCGAGACACCTCTACGGTCAATAACCAATAGCGGGACCTGGATGCCCATATTGGTTCCTACATATTCTATGAAGATCTATATCGGTCGAACCTCTATGTCAAGGATTCAGTTAATCCCGTATGATGTTCCCTTTGTTCTTCGGTATGTTACTTGCCCGAGATTCGATCGTCGGTATCTCTATACCTAGTTCAATCTCGTTACCGGCAAGTCTCTTTACTCGTTCCGTAATACAAGATCCCGTGGCTAACACCTTAGTCACATTGCTTGCAAGGCTTATAGTGATGTTGTATTACCGAGTGGGCCCTGAGATACCTCTCCGTCACACGGAGTAACAAATCCCAGTCTTGATCCATGCCCACTCAACAGAAACCCTCGGAGATACCTGTAGAGCATCTTTATAGTCACCCAGTTACGTTGTGACGTTTGATACACACAAGGCATTCCTCCGGTGTCAGTAAGTTGCATGATCTCATGGTCATAGGAACAGATACTTGACATGGAGAAAACTATAGCAATAAACTGACACGATCACATGCTACGTTTATAGTTTGGGTCTTGTCCATCACATCATTCTCCTAATAATGTGATCCCGTTATCAAATGACATCTCATGTCCATGGCCAGCAAACCTTCACCATCTTTGATCAACGAGTTAGTTAACTAGAGGCTCACTAAGGACACATTGTTTGTCTATGTACCCACACATGTATTTGAGTTTCCAATCAATACAATTATAGCATGGATAATAAACGATTATCATGAACAAGGAAATATAATAATAACCATTTTATTATTGCCTCTAGGGCATATTTCCAACAGTCTCCCACTTGCACTAGAGTCAATAATCTAGCTCACATCACTATGTGATTTACATTGTTATGAATCTAACACCCATACAGTTCTGGTGTTGATCATGTTTAGCCCTTGGAAGAGGTTTAGTCATCAGATCAGCAACATTCAGATCCGTGTGTACTTTGCAAATATTTATGTCGTCCTCCTTGATATAATCGCGGATGGAATTGAAACGTCGCTTTATGTGTCTGGTCCTCTTGTGAAACCTGGGTTCCTTGGCTAGAGCAATGGCACCAGTGTTGTCACAGAACATAGTCATTGGGTTTAGTGCACTAGGCACTACTCCAAGATCTGTCATGAACTCCTTCATCCAGACACCTTCCTTCGCCGCCTCCGAGGCAGCGATGTACTCCGCTTCGCATGTAGAATCAGCTACTACGCTTTGCTTGGAACTGCACCAGCTAACCGCACCCCCATTGAGAATAAATACGTACCCGGTTTGCGACTTAGAGTCATCCGGATCAGTGTCAAAGCTTGCATCGACGTAACCCTTTACGACGAGCTCTTGATCACCTTCATAAACGAGAAACATGTCCTTAGTCCTTTTCAGGTACTTCAGGATATTCTTGACCGCCGTCCAGTGTTCCATTCCTGGATCACTTTGAAACCTTCCGGCCATACTTATGGAAAGGTTGACATCGGGTCTTGTGCACAGCATTGCATACATGATAGAGCCTATGGCTGAAGCATAGGGGACGACACTCATCTTTTCTCTATCTTCTGCAGTCACTGGGCATTGAGTCTTACTCAACTTCACACCTTGCAATACAGGCAAGAACCCCTTCTTGGACTGATCCATTTTGAACTTCTTCAAAACTTTGTCAAGGTATGTGCTCTGTGAAAGTCCTATTAAGCGTCTCGATCTATCTCTATAGATCTTGATGCCTAATATGAAAGCAGCTTCTCCTAGGTCCTTCATTGAAAAACTTTTGTTCAAATATTCCTTCACGCTTTCCAACATTTCTATATTGTTTCCAATCAGCAATATGTCATCCACATATAATATTAGAAACGCTATAGAGCTCCCACTCACTTTCTTGTAAATACAAGCTTCTCCGTAAACTTGTATAAACCCGAACGCTTTGATCACCTCATCAAAGCGAAGATTCCAACTCCGAGATGCTTGCACCAGTCCATAAATGGATCGCTGGAGTTTGCAAACTTTGGCAGCATTCTCTGAATCGACAAAACCTTCTGGTTGCATCATATACAACTCTTCCTTAAGGAAACCGTTAAGGAACGCTGTTTTGACATCCATCTGCCAAATTTCATAATCGAAAAAGGCAGCTATTGCTAACATGATTCTGACAGACTTAAGCATCGCTACGGGTGAGAAGGTCTCATCGTAGTCAACTCCTTGAACTTGTGAAAAACCCTTTGCCACAAGTCGAGCTTTATAGACGGTGACATAACCGTCCGCGTCCGTCTTCCTCTTAAAGATCCATTTGTTCTGAATGGCCTTACGCCCTTCAGGTAATACTTCCAAAGCCCATACTTTGTTTTCATACATGGATCCCATCTCGGAATTCATGGCCTCTAACCATTTATCGGAATCCGGGCCCACCATCGCTTCTCCATAGCTCGTAGGTTCATCGTTGTCCAACAACATGACCTCTAAGACAGGGTTGCCGTACCACTCAGGAGCAGTACGCGTCCTTGTCGACCTACGAGGTTCGATAGCAACTTGATCCGAAGCTTCATGATCATCATCATTAACTTCCTCTTCAACTGATGTAGGCTCTACAGAAACATCTTTCTGTGCTGCGCTACTCTCTGGTTGAAGTAAAGGTTCAATAACCTCATCAAGTTCTATCTTCCTCCCACTCAATTCTTTCGAGAGAAACTCTTTCTCAAGAAATGTTCCGTTTTTAGCGACAAACACTTTGCCTTCGGATCTGAGATAGAAGGTATACCCAACTGTTTCTTTTGGGTATCCTATGAAGACGCATTTCTCCGCTTTGGGTTCCAGCTTTTCAGGCTGAAGCTTTTTGACATAAGCATCACATCCCCAAACTTTAAGAAACGACATCTTTGGCTTCTTGCCAAACCATAGTTCATATGGCGTCGTCTCAACGGATTTCGATGGTGCCCTATTTAAAGTGAATGCAGTTGTCTCTAATGCATAACCCCAAAACAATAGTGGCAAATCAGCAAGAGACATCATAGATCGCACCATATCCAATAAGGTTCGATTACGACGTTCGGACACACCATTACGCTGTGGTGTTCCAGGCGGTGTCAATTGTGAAACAATTCCACACTGTCTTAAGTGACTGCCAAACTCATAACTCAGATATTCTCCTCCTCGATCAGATCGTAGGAATTTAATCTTCTTGTTACGATGATTCTCAACTTCACTCTGAATATGCTTGAACTTTTCAAACGTTTCAGACTTGTGTTTCATTAAGTAAATATACCCATATCTACTTAAGTCATCAGTGAAGGTGAGAAAGTAACGATAACCACCGCGCGCCTCAATGCTCATCGAACCGCACACATCAGTATGTATGATTTCCAATAAGTCACTTGCCCGTTCCATTGTACCAGAGAACGGCGTCTTAGTCATCTTGCCCATGAGGCATGGCTCACATGTGTCAAGTGAATCAAAATCAAGTGACTCCAAAAGTCCATCAGCATGGAGCTTCTTCATGCGTTTTACGCCAATATAACCTAAACGGCAGTGCCACAAGAAAGTGGTATTATCATTATCAATTCTACATCTTTTGGCATCAATGTTATGAACATGTGTATCATCACTATCGAGATTCAATAAGAATAAACCCCTCACATTGGGTGCATGACCATAAAAGATATTACTCATATAAATAGAACAACCATTATTCTCTGATTTAAATGAGTAACCGTCTCGCAATAAACAAGATCCAGATATAATGTTCATGCTTAACGCAGGCACTAAATAAAAATTATTCAGGTTCATCACTAATCCCGATGGTAATCGAAGAGCGAGCGTGCCGACGGCGATCACATCAACCTTGGAACCATTTCCCACGCGCATCGTCACTTCGTCCTTTGCCAGCCTCCGTCTATTCCGCAGTTCCTGTTTTGAGTTGCAAATGTGAGCAACCGCACCGGTATCAAATACCCAGGCACTACAACGAGAGTTGGTAAGGTACACATCAATAACATGTATATCATATATACCTTGTTTGTTGTTGGCCGCCTTCTTGTCAGCCAAATACTTGGGGCAGTTCCGCTTCCAGTGACCAGTTCCCTTGCAATGAAAGCACTCAGTTTCAGGCTTGGGTCCAGCCTTGGGTTTCTTCACGGGAGGGGCAACTGCTTTGCCACTCTTCTTGGAGTTACCCTTTTTACCCTTGCCATTCTTCTTGAAACTAGTGGTTTTATTGACCATCAACACTTGATGCTCCTTCTGAATCTCAGACTCAGCGACTTTCAACATCGCAAACAGCTCGGCGACTGACTTGTTCATCCCGTGCATGTTATAGTTCAACACGAAGCTCTTGTAGCTAGGTGGCAATGATTGAAGAACTCTGTCAGTGATGGCCTCTGGCGGAAGGGGCATCCCCAATTCAGCCAGACGGGTGGAGTACCCAGACATTCTGAGTATGTGATCACTGACAGACCCGTTCTCCTCCATCTTGCAAGCATAGAACTTATCGGAGGTCTCATACCTCTCGATCCGGGCATTCTTCTGAAAGATAAACTTCAACTCCTGGAACATATCATATGCTCCATGACGTTCAAAACGTCTTTGAAGTCCCGGTTCTAAGCCATACAACATTGCACATTGAACTATTGAGTAATCATCAGAACGAGCCTGCCAGGCGTTCACAATGTCTGGAAACTCAACTGGAGCGGGTGGATCACCAAGCGGTGCATCAAGGACATAAGGCTTCTGGGAAGCCGTAAGGATAATCCTTAGATTACGGGCCCAGTCCACAAAGTTACTTCCATCATCTTTCAACTTAGCTTTCTCTAGGAACGCATTAAAATTCAGGGGTGCTACTGCGCGAGCCATGATCTACAACATAAATATTGCAAAGACAACTTAGACTATTGTTCAAGACAATGAGTTTAGTTAATCATATTACTTAAAAACTCCCACTCAAATTGACATCCCTCCGGTCATTTGAGTGTAACATGATCCAAATCAACCAACTCAAGTCCGATCATCACGTGAGTTGAGGTGGTTTCAATGGTGAACATCTTCATGTTGATCATATCTTCTATATGACTCATGTTCGACCTTTCAGTCTCTTGTGTTCCGAGGCCATGTCTGTACATGCTAGGCTCGTCAAGTTTAACCCGAGTGTTCCGCATGTGCAACACTGGCTTACACCCGTTGTATGCGAACGTAGAGTCTATCACACCCGATCATCACGTGGTGTCTCGAAACGACGAACTTTCGCAACGGTGCACACTCGGGGAGAACACAATTTTATCTTGAAATTTAAGTGAGGGATCACCTTATAATGCTACCGTCGTCCTAAGCAAAATAAGATGCATAAAAGGATTAACATCACATGCAAATCATAAGTGACATGATATGGCCATGAACTTGTGCTTTTGATCTTCATCTTCAAAGCACCGGCATGATCTCTATCGTCACCGGCATAACACCATGATCTCCATCATCTTGATCTCCATCAATGTGTCGCCATGAGGTTGTCGCGCCGACTGTTACTTCCACGACTATTGCTAACTCATAGCGATAAAGTAAAGCAAAAACGGCGAAAATAATTAAAGACAACTCTATGGCTCCTGCCAGTTGCCGTACTCATCGACATGCAAGTCGTGATATTCTATACAACACATGATCATATCATACATCACATATATCTCATCATGTAATTGGCCATATCACATCACAACATACCCTGCAAAAACAAGTTAGACGTCCTCTAATTGTTGTTGCAAGTTTTACGTGGCTGCTACGGGTATCTAGCAAGAACGATTCTTACCTACGCAAAACCACAACGTGGTGTAGTGATTGCTTTTTGATCTTCTAAAAGAACCCTCTTCATTGAACCGATTCAACTAAAGTGAGAGAAACAGACACCCGCCAGTCACCTTTATGCAACAAGTGCACGTAGCGGTGAAACCAGTCTCGCGTAAGCGTACGCGTAATGTCGGTCCAGGCCGCTTCATCTCACAATACCGCCAAATCAAGTATCAACTAGTAACGGCAAGCAATATGTATACACCCACGCCCACAACTCCTTTGTGTTCTACTCGAGATCTCATCTACGCATAGACCTAGCTCAGATGCCACTGTTGGGGAACGTCGCATGGGAAACAAAAAATTTCCTACGCACACGCAAGATCTATCCATGGTGATGAGCATCTACGAGAGGGAGAGTGAATCTACATACCCTTGTAGATCGCTAAGCGGAAGCGTTAAGAAACGCGGTTGATGTAGTCGAACGTCTCCGCGATCCAAATCGCAAGTCGTCCCTCGATCCGATCACGAACTAGTGCCGAACAGACGGCACCTCCGCGTTCAACACACGTACGGCTTGATGACGCCTTCACCTCCTCGATCCAGCGAGCGATGGTGAAGTAGTAGATGAGTTCCGGCAGCACGACGGCGTGGTGATGGTGGTGAGGAACAATCTCTGCAGGGCTTCGCCAAGCACTACGGAGATTATGACGGGAGGAACTAGAGGGCTAGGGTTGCCGGCACACGGCTTGGGAAATCCTGATGTGTCTCGTGTGCTAGCCCTGCCCCTCTATTTATATGTTGAGCCCTGGGGTCTAAACTTGGAGAGAAAACCTCTACAAGGTCGGTTTTGCCCGCACAAGGTCGGTTTGGCCCGCAAGGAAAGAGTCCAACTCGGATCCCTGCAGTACCGCGCACAAGCGGTAGTACCGCTCGTGAACGGTAGTACCGCTTGAGCGGTAGTACCGCTTCACACAAGCGGTAGTACCGCTTACGCGGTAGTACTGCCTTACCAGCGGTAGTACCGCTTAAGGCAGCAGCAAAACTTCCTTTTGCACTTTCCAATACCTCGTGGGTTTTACCCCTTTGGCCCATATAAAGTGTTGCTGCGCCCGAACACTTCGGTAAACATCCGGAACCCCTTCCGGTGAATTCCGGAACCCTTCCGGAGATCAAAACACTATTATCACATATATCAATCTTTACCTCTAGACTCTTCCGGAGATCCTCGTCATGTCCGGGATCTTATCCGAGACTCCGAACAACCTTCGGTCACCAACACAATAACTCAACTATACTAATCGTCACCAAACGTTAAGTGTGTAGACCCTGCGGGTTCGAGAACTATGTAGACATGACCGAGACACCTCTACGGTCAATAACCAATAGCGGGACCTGGATGCCCATATTGGTTCCTACATATTCTATGAAGATCTATATCGGTCGAACCTCTATGTCAAGGATTCAGTTAATCCCGTATGCTGTTCCCTTTGTTCTTCGGTATGTTACTTGCCCGAGATTCGATCGTCGGTATCTCTATACCTAGTTCAATCTCGTTACCGGCAAGTCTCTTTACTCGTTCCGTAATACAAGATCCCGTGGCTAACACCTTAGTCACATTGCTTGCAAGGCTTATAGTGATGTTGTATTACCGAGTGGGCCTTGAGATACCTCTCCGTCACACGGAGTAACAAATCCCAGTCTTGATCCATGCCCACTCAACAGAAACCCTCGGAGATACCTGTAGAGCATCTTTATAGTCACCCAGTTACGTTGTGACGTTTGATACACACAAGGCATTCCTCCGGTGTCAGTGAGTTGCATGATCTCATGGTCATAGGAACAGATACTTGACATGCAGAAAACTATAGCAATAAACTGACACGATCACATGCTACGTTTATAGTTTGGGTCTTGTCCATCACATCATTCTCCTAATGATGTGATCCCGTTATCAAATGACATCTCATGTCCATGGCCAGGAAACCTTCACCATCTTTGATCAACGAGTTAGTTAACTAGAGGCTCACTAAGGACACATTTTTTGTCTATGTACCCACACATGTATTTGAGTTTCCAATCAATACAATTATAGCATGGATAATAAACGATTATCATGAACAAGGAAATATAATAATATCATTTTATTATTGCCTCTAGGGCATATTTCCAACAGGTCGTACGCATTGCGTGTATGTTTAGCGTACGGTCGAAATTGGGGGCGTCACACCATCTTCATCAACACCTGCATCAGCTCCATCAGCTCCCTCGGCACCTTCAGTGTCTACTCCACCACCCCAGAGGACCTTAGCTGAAGCATTCGCATACGGTGTTCTTTCGACTCCTTCTACAACTACCGAAGGAGATAGAGCCTAGAGCGACGCTTAACTCTATACCTTTAAACTTTTTGGTAACTTATTGCCAAAGGGGGAGAAGTGTATAGATCATAGGGCTTCGAGAGAGAGTGTTTTGCCTTTTGTTTGCTCTCTTCGTTTCAAAAACATTTGGTTTATCGTGTGATTATTCTTAAAACTCCGTCGTGTTTGATCATACGCTTTGCTTCAAGATGCTACTATTTCCTATCCATGTGATGCTTATATGATGATCATTCACTCTTGTTTGGTGTTATGTGCATTGTAATCCATTCATATCTTTTATTCGCACCACCAAGATGTATGTGACATGGAAGAGTTACTCATGATCCTAATCGATTGTACATTTGCATTCAAACGCAAATTTTAAATAGTGCACAAATTTAGGGGGAGCTCTTGCTTATCACATACTTCTCAGAGCAACGATGTTATTCATTGTTTAATCCCTATTGAAGATTTGATCTATATGTTGTCATCAATTACCAAAAAGGGGGAGATTGATAACACAACTTCTCCCTAGGTGGTTTTGGTAATTAATAAAAACATATATTTCATTGGACTAATGATTCCACCAAGTATATTTCAGGAAAAGTTCAATGGATGAAATGGCAAAGGATTGTGTGAAGATCTCCTGGAGGCAAGGAACATCTATTGGCAAGAAGCTTCAAGACTCTACATTTTACATTTTGTGAGAAATCACTTTTGAGTCCATAGGAAAGCCAATACTATTAAAAGGGGATGAGGTGTCTATGATGATCTGGTTGCTCAAGTGCTTAAGGTTAGCCACCAAAACTACCCATGAAATTCTCCCCATAATACTCTGTCTAAACCTTACCACTCAAATTCGGTGCCACCAAGTTTTCCAAATCGGCCCTACCGAGTTTTACCCTAGACAGATCCTAAGTCAAACCCTAAGGTCTCAGTGACACCAACTTTCATTTCGGTGAAACCGAAATCAGTGACCAACTTTATTGTAACCCATTTATAAGAATCGGAATTTTCGAGTTTTGGAAATCGGTCTAACTGCCTAGGTCAGCCAATTCGGTCCCATCGAGATCTATATATCGGTCTCACCGAAACGCCAAAAGTTGCCACATTTTGCACTAGTCGGTACAACCGAGTTTTTGCTTCGGTTTCACCGAGTTGGGCAATAATGTTGTAACGGTCGGATTTTTGGAGATGCCTATATATACCCCTCCACTTACCTCTCACTCGAAGAGGAAGCACTCAGAACAGACCAACACTTGCCCCATCCATTTTTTTGAGAGAGAAAAACCTTCTCATGTGTTGAGATCAAGATCTTCCACTCCAACCATATGAATCTTGATTTCTAGCCTCCCCAAGTTGCTTTCCACCCAATCAACCTCTTCTACCAAGCCAAATCTGTGAGATAGTGATTGTGTGTTAAGGAGACTATCTTTTGAAGCACAAGAGCAAAAGTTCATCATTGTTACCACATATATTACCTTTTGGAGAGTGGTGTCTCCTAGATTGGTTAGGTGTCGCTTGGGAGCCTCTATCTTCGTGTGTGGAGTTCAACCAAATAGTTTGTAAGGACAATGAGACCGCCTACTTCGTGAAGATCTACCCCGAGTGAGGCTAGTCCTTCATGGACGTAAGCCGTGATGGAATAGATGAGGTTGCTACTTCGTGGACCCTTTTGGGTGGAGCCCTCCATGGACTCTCGCGACCGCTGCCCTCCGAGGGTTGAAGTCTCGATCAACGTGGACGTATGATAGCACCACCTATCGGAACCACGGGAAAAATCTTCGTGTCTACAATTGCATTTGATCCTTCTATCCCTTCCCTCTACTTATATGTGCATGTCTTTACTTTCCGCTGATATAGTCTTAGACTTGCATGTGTAGGGTGTGCTTGACTTGTTACAATTGCTAAAATTTGTCAACATCTAAAATTGGGAACAGACTAGATTTTGAATTTGCTCAAGTAGTCTAATCACCCCCCCCCTCTAGACATACTTCGGATCCTACAGAGGTGGAGGAGGAGCAAGGTGGACAAGGCGGCGGCTAGGGTTTAGATCTACCCATCTATCTATATATCTTTTTTTGAGTAAAATCTATCTATATATCTATATTTGTCTTCTGTTATCTTAAGTTGTAAGCATACTATATGTTCGTGTTGTCGGCTTGGTTGGCCCTAACTATCTATATTTGTTATGTGTCTTTCTATTATTAAGTTCTTGCTACTATATTTGAACTTTTTTTTGAGTTGTTGATTGTTTTTTGAGAGAGTTACCCGCTTTGTTCGTGCAATATTGTGCTACTATTTGGACACGGTGTTTTGGCTTGTAGGTCTAGATACACCCATTATATAAAAAATTAATGCATTTCAAAACGTCAAAAAAAGATATTTTTCGTAGACCGTGTAAAAAAGACAAAAAAATGACTCATGAAAAGTCATTTTGTAGCAATGAAATTACTTTTTTTTACACAAGCCACAAAAAAAATTCTTTTTAGTGATTTTTTTGCAAACAATACTCTATATTTGAAACTTTTTTTGCAAACAATAGACTATATTTACACAAGCCACAAAGAATCAACATATGGAGCCACCTAGTTCATGTAACTACAAAGAATACAAAAAATATTGTGCAATAATTTTTTTTCGTAGCAAAACGGGTGCAGAAGTTGTTTAGTTTTTTTTAGAACAGAAGTTGTTTAGTATGTGGGCTTGTTTTTACTTTGGGCCCAAATTATGTGGGCTTGTATTATACTTTGGGCCCAATATCTTGTTTTTTCCCAAGGAATCGCATCCAGTCTAGTTGTAGGCTTAGTTTCTCTCCAGGCCTTTCTCACACTCATCTCCACACCACGGCCCAACAACTGTAGAAATGATTCTTAAAAAACAACTGAAGAACTCTCCTTGCACTCATGTTCTGCACTCTGTCGAACTGAAGCTGCAGAGAGAAATTCATACGAATTGCTGCCTCCTTTGATTCATTAGGGAAAGCCAGAGAGGAAATTATTCTTGGAATTAAGCCTACATGACATTGCGCACATACAAGCTAACTGAAACACTGATAACAATTTCTAACGACTAATGATCGGCAAGTAAACAAATCCCAAAGAAATTATACAGATATAAAATCCTACAACCAATAGATTTGCCTACTTCTTCAGATCGATCACCTGCCTTAGGTTATTGTTCACCTTCTTCAATTCCACCTTCAGTTCTACATCCCCCACCGTTGGAGCGACACTGTCCGAGCCAAATTTATCCACTGCCGACGGCAGATAGAGCTCTTGGGTTGCGCCCTGCCTCAAATCAGTTGAGCCCTCCAGCTGAAGCCTCTCAATGTATTCATCCAGCCAATCAAAATGCTTGCATTTCTTCAGATTCTGAAAATGGAAGCGAAACCCTAAATCCTAAATTTGAGGAAAAAACAACAAATCTAGGGGCAGAAATCAAAGAAAAATGTTACACGAGAACATAGATCAAACCTTGTTTGCCTTTGGTTTGCTCTCGCTTTTCACAAATTCGCACCCATAGTTTCCATTGTCCTCCGACTTGGTTGTCAAACCCTTCAATGGCGTGATGTGTGGGTAGTCTGGGCACCTGGTCATCGGCACTGCACCATACCGCGGCCATGAGGGGCGAGAGGCTGAACTGGACGTCAGCATCTCTCGTCTCTCGCCGGCCGCCGGCGTTGGCACGCTTCGACGCCGGAGAAGAAGAAGAATGACGGCTGCGGGGGGAAGGGAACTGGAGGCAATGGCGGCGGCGGGCTGGCACGGGCGCGATAATGGCTCGGGCTCATGTGATATGTGGTGGGTCCCGCGGTCAGTGGATAAGTTATGGTTCCAGGGCTGATGTGGATAAGTTGTGGGTCCCGCGGTCAGTGGACAAGTTGATCAGTCCAGCGCTGACGTGGATAAGTTGTGGGTCCCGCTGACTCCCATAATCCAACTAGATAACGATCTGTCTTGTGCTTAAGGCCCGTGTCGTGTGCCAGCTATTATTGCCATGTAAAACGTCGCACGCGAGCTATTTTCATCAACTAAGTTACATCATTTCCAATTCACCTCAAAATCGTCGCACATGAGCTATTCACCCATTATCTTGGGGTCGGCTTGAACTACTACCTTTGTTCTGGTTTACCAGCCTCCCTCGCATCCCGTGTCATATTTTTACCACAAATTTAACTAACAAAATGTAATTTTTATGCGAACCAACCTGTGGTTGGATGGTTAGAGGGACTGTGGTATCCCCAGCCCACCAGGGTTCAAATCTTGGTGCTTGCATTTATTTCTGGATTTATTTTAGAATTTCCGGCGATGCGCATTCAGTGGGAGGAGACGTTCCCGTCGACGACGAGGTACCTACGGTGACTTCTAAAACGTGTGCATGTGGTGTACGCTTTAGGTTTGCTGCACCGGCTGTAGGTTCCGATACGTTGTGTGGATGAATCGGCATTCGGCAACGACACCGGTTTTAGATATGGGGAGTGAGAGCACTCCACATTATCGAGTTTGTAGGTGTGAGTGGTGGCTTCGGGTGGCTTGATGTATGTTCTTGTCAGACCTTTGTTGAATAATTAATAAACGTGGCGTATGCATCGATTGATGCAGATGCCGGGGGTCTTAACCTTCTTTTCTAAAAAAATGTTTGTAGGGTAAAGGTGATATGTGTATCACAATGCTTTAGCCTTGGATTAAAGGTATAAGGTGATCAGTCATTTCACATCTTTCAAAAGAAATGTATGAGAGGAAATTTGCTTGATCGGTCATTACGTCGGATCTGCCAATTGCTACATTCTAAATGTAACATTGAAAGGTCCAAACAAATACAACAACCGATTATTGTCAAACATGCTATTACAGTACATTGTTTTCTACTTCCTTGGAATATGAAGAATTAGTATCCTGGCAAGAAATAGCCCTGGAAAAAAAAGGAATATGAAGAAATAGTGTAATGGTCATCTGAGCAAGTATTATCCTTCATATACTTGGTGAGTAGATCCTGGGGGAAGGGGCTCACTAGAGCTCTCCACAACCTCGTTCCACATTTGAGGTCAACATTAGCCTTTGGTTCACCTCTATTTACATATTTTAATCGAAATATTTAAGGTCAGTATTATCCTGCTCAAAATCACATACTATTAAGTAGTATGAATACATGTGGATTGTGGTACTCCTTCTGTTTTTTCTGTACTTCACATCAAACTTTATAATGTTTGACCAAGTTTGTAGAAAACAATATGACCATTTACAATGATGCAAAAATATTCAATGATGAATCTGATGGTATTGATTCGGTATTTTAGATGCTAATAACTTTTTTCTACATACTTTTCAAAGTTTAAAAAGTTTGGCTTAAGACAAAACTAATGTGTAGAGTAAAAAAACAGAGTATATGTTGGCACTCTAATGGCATGGTCCGTTGATCAACTTGGTTGTCTATCAATTCATACGAGCAACATACTATTTACCAATTACCGGTCATATAAGAGTGCTTTTTTTTTACTTTTATTACTTGAGGGTCGTTGTACAAAATTCTAATATAATCCTAGGAGTACTTTAGCATGTACTCCATACTTTTATTACTTGATGCAACTCCATGAGTATGTTAACATTTTTCCATATGTCTAAAGGTTGATAAAATTAATATGCCCACATTGAGAATATGATGTTCCAGATACTTTTTAACAATAAATTTTGTCTGGTAATTGTTTTGTGTGCATCTTCTCCCCTACTTTTCCATGTTTCTCTATAAAAAAATATCCGACCTTAGTATTTTGCAGGTGATGATGGAGAACATATCGACTCGTCTTCTACTGTGATGAGTACACCAATTTTACGAGTCGAGACCATATATGTGAGCTCGGCGATTCTTGCTGCAAAAAGTAATTTCTTTCGCAAGGTAATTCTGACAGTCTTCTGAGATGCATTTGTTATATAATCAGTTGACTCATCTTTCTGATAAGTTCCATGCTTAGCTTTTTTCAAATGGCATGAAGGAATCTGGTCAGAGAGAGGCAACAGTTAGACTTGCTGATTCAGGTAACTCAGGTGTACCGTGTACTCTTCATCTTCTTATAACCGATGATTGTAGTTTGTTATTGTGATTGTATTTTTTATTTTTTCTGAAATAAAAAAAAAGATGGCTGTAGAGAGGCCTGTTTCAGAGTTTCCTGCACTTTCTACTTTGATATGAATTGGCTCTCATTACCCTTACAAACTTTTGCCCCAAATGCACACTTTCTCATGCATTACAGGTTTCCCAAAGGATTATTGGAAGTCAATGGTCGTACTTAAATAATCATGTAGGCATAAAAATAGATGCCCCTTTTTCTTTTGTACTCCTTTATTTAACTGTTACTGTTTTAGATTAGTTTTTTTCGAACCATGCAGGAGAACTGCATGTGATCTATTCTAGGAGAAGAAAAAAAGCAGGGGAAAGAACCCCAAACATAGACACGATCTGGGTGGGTAACCAGCCGGCACCCCACACACCCACCACTGACTGAAAACTACAGAAGCTATAGGGGAAAAAAACAATGAATGCCTAAACCAGAAGTTGGTATCGTTCTTAATCTGATTTATGACAATCAATCAGGTTGAAAATCTTTACGAACACCGACGATTTCTCTTCCGCCAAATTGCCAAACGACCAGAACGCAAAGACAGTCGATCTTCTTCTTGTCCTTCCCCTGATAAGCAATCTTCGCAGCCCTCCACCAGTCCATCACCACCATGTCAGCACTAGGTATAACTTCCCGGATATTAGGCCAAAGGAGGATGGTATTCCAGATGATGTTGACGACCGCACAATTCATGAAAAGATGATTGCAGTCATCGTCTGTTTTAGATTTTTTTTAAACTGTTTCATTAATCCTTATGCCTCCTTGCTCTCATTTCTTACTTGGAACAGAGGAAAAGGCCTTCATGGAGCTTTTACGCTTTATGTACACTGGAAAGTTGACACCAACAACTGAGCCCACTCATCTGGTTGACATCTTGATGTCTGCTGACAAATTTGAGGTCATTTCTTGCATGAGGCTTTGTGGTGAGCGGCTCATCAGCCTGCCTATGACCCCAGAATTTGCAGTGATGTGCTTAGGTCTCCCATGTTCCATTTCAATGGCAGCTGCCCTGACAGAGGCAGCCCTGATCTTCCTTGCTGTAACGGTACAAGGAATTCCTGTCCACGGAGTAAGTGAACCCCCTTGGATTGAGATGTCTATTTTTTTTTCCTTTTCGAGGAAACATGTGGACATTGTTGTCCGTAATCATTATCCTCAAGGCATTGCATGGTATTGTTTCATTTCAGGTTCCAAGATGAACTGATGAGGATCCCTGGTGCTGGGATTGAAGCCATCCTAAGAAGGAATAGCTTTGGGTTTTTATCTGAAGTAGCTGTCTACGACTTCGTGCTTAGGTGGGCCTGTTATCAGTGCCCAAATTCAGAAGAAAGACGGAAGTTCTCGAGTAATCGTTTACTTCCGGTAGTGCAACGAATGCACATTTTCGCCAATACCATTGCAGTTGATCATCCGTCTGGTATAATTGACTTTACTATAAAGCGTGAGATGTGCCTCAGGCTCTTCCCGTCAGGATCGTTCAATTCGCTGCCGTTCCACTGCAGGGGGCATGTCCTCTATTTCTTGGTACGCTGTTTTATGAGGGAGCAGCTCCAGTATTTTTACCTTGGAATACATATGCTAAGATATACCAAGGGGGCAGGACGGGAGACAATAGATTATAAGGTTGAGGTAAAGAGAAGGCCGTTGCTGGAGTTTGTCACCATGTTCAGGCGCACCACCAACGCCGATAGTAGGGAAGGTGTTGGATGGAAGTATTATTGGTCGCAGTTCATTGCTGACGACAACCCTTTCTTTGTTGAGGACAAACTCCATTTGCGAGTCCATGTGACGACAACACCGCAGGCAGAGTCATGTGTGCATTAGCGACTAGCTTGATGAGCCTCGCCCAAGAGTTTCTTTTGTGTGCGCGAGGAGAAGCCCCTGTTACTCTGAAACATGAAGAAACCTGAACCGGGGTGCTCTAGCTATTTGCTAGCATTTTGCTCTGCTCTCTTTTGGTAACTGGAATTATTGTTGCGTGTAAATATCTAGAATTTGATGCTGGTGGTTTCACCATCTCAAATACTATTACTAGTCGCAAAACTGTTGTGTGTGCCCTGAAGGTGCTGGCCAGTTAATGCTGCTGCATAGGCCATTGTTCACTAAAACTGTTGCTTTGCAGATGAGAAAAAAAAAACTTCAGTGGCAATGAAGTGTTCAAAAGTTTTCTCTCGTTCCTTTACCTGAATGTTATCGTTGCCAGTAGGCTGAGACTTGCCATTAAACCATAACAGAAGCTTTAACTCAAAACCATCTTCAAGATCCATGTTTTTTGGGGCATATCCTTCAGTTGCTGCTAACCTATTACTATTTCTGTACATGGCTGAAATTGTTACCGGTAGAGATAGATCCTTGTGTTTGTGTTTCCAGGCACCGTTTAGATCACTCTCGCATATTGATTTAGCAATGCACACAGATTTACTACGGTTGTGTAATATGACTGAGTAGTAAAGGAAATAGAAGCTTGAGGGCTTTTCAGATGTGAAGTTCAATGTTGCTTTTGTCTTTTTTTTTTACACTATTCATGCTAGATTTCACATTTTTGTTTCTCAATGTGCGTTTCGAGTTTGGACCTGAAATTTTTAGGGGTTGTAGTCACATTCCTTGTGAACATTCACATTTTTTTCCGGATATTTTTGAAACATTTAAGAATGTTCTTTTGAATTTGGAGCACCGGGTGTACCCCAAGATGGGAGCACCTGATTCTTAATCTCAAGCTTGGGTGGTGGTGGTGGTGATAGCGGTGTTGTGTGATTCACCACACAAATACCAGATATTTTTTTTCTTTTTTGAGGAAACAAACAAGAGGCCTGCTTCGGTAGACCCCCTCCACAAACCGTATAAGGGCATTCTAGTCATTTCATCAAATCGTATATCATCTACGTATGTTATACATATGAGGCATCATACCGATTTATTCCCGATTTATTCGCATGAATCGAACTCAAGACCTCTTGATCTAAGGAGAACCCCACTAACCAACTAGGACATCCCATTCCATGTGTCTATTTCCTTCTTTTTTTGGTTTTCTTCCACTTAAAATCGCGGCTGGGCCGGCCCATTGTTGAAAACCGGCCCTTTTATCACTATTTCTTTTTCGTTCTTTCTATTAGTTTTTTTTGTTTTTCCTTCTTTAATTTTTCGTTTTCTTCTTCTTTTTCAAAAAATACTCACATTTATAAAATCGTATTTCAAAATTTTCGTTTTTTAAAATTTTGTTCATAAAGTACAAATATTCGTATTTAAAAAAGTATATATGTGTCAAAAAATTGTTCGTTTAAACATGAAAAATGCTCATATCAATATAATTAAAATTTTGAACATCTATTAAATAGAAAAAAAATCGTTTAAATAAAAATGTTCGTTTAAATAGAAAATTCTCACATAAAAAATCGAACACTTTTCAATTTTCTGAACATCTATTTAAAATAAAATAATAATAATATATCAATAAGTGACCGATTTATTGTTCTTTTTTGTTTCTTTTCCATTCTTGTTGTTTTTCGTTTTCCCTTTTTTGTTCTTTGTATTTTTTCAGAAAATGCTCAACACACTAGCATCACAATATAATGGATTCAAAATTTTCAACACACTAGCATCACAATGCCAAGCATCCATGATAAATTTCATTGAGTTCCAAGATTTTATACATTTTCTATGGTTTTGTCGATGAAAACCCCTAAAACACTAGCCGAACGTGACGCAACATGCGTTCGGTGTCTAAATTCCTTCAAATTTTGCATGGAGGCCTGCCATGACCATGCCCACAAGCTGGCAAAATTTGATGTCATTTCATGCAAGACAAGAAACACATCATGTTCAAAGGTGATTCGTTCGGGTAGACCAGTAGGACAAGTCTGGATGCACTTTTTCTTCACATCAATAAAATGAAACAATTTTTTTTGCACACACTAACTTCACTATGCCAAGCATCCATGATAAATTTATTTGAGTTATAACATTTTATGCATTTTCTACCTTTTCCCGGTGAAAAATCATAAAACACTAGCCGAACGTGACGCAACGTGCGTTCGGTGTCTGAATTCCTTCAAATTTTGCATGGAGGCCCGCCATGAGCATGCCCACATCCTGGAAAAATTTGGTGTCATCTCACGCATGGAAATAAGCACACCATGTTCAGAGGTGATGGTTCAGGTAGACCAGTAGGACAAGTCTGGATGCACTTTTTGTTCACATCAATAAAATGGACCAATTTTTTTGCACACACTAACTTCACTATGCCAAGCATCCATGATAAATTTCATTAGGTTCTGACATTTTATGCAGTGAAAAACCCTAAAACACTAGTCGAACGTGACGCAACCGCGTTCGATGTCTGAATTCCTTCAAATTTTATATGAAGGCCAGCCGTGAGCATGCCCACATGCTGACAAATTTTGATGTCATTTCATGCATGGTAAGAAGCACACCATGTTCAAAGGTGGTGGTTCGGTTAGGCCGGTAGGGGAAGTCCGAATTTACCTTTTTCACATCAATAAAATGGAACCATATTTTTCTAGGGCCTTGTATCGCCATTCCAAGGTGCTATGCAAAGTTTTTGTGATTTGAACAATTCTGCATTTTCAAATAATGTTCGTGCTTTCAAAATTTATTTGGAATTTAAAAAATAATCTTGTGTTCTAATTTTTTCTACATAAATACAAAAAATGGTTGCGGAAATTCTAAATAAATTGGTTTCAGTTTTTCTTCTTCTTATTTTTCGACTTTTACTTGAAATTTCAAATTTCGTAGTGTTTTTTTTTTTTAAATTTTGTTCAAATTTTTTTTTGCTCTATTTAAAATATGTACTTGTTACGACATTATGACAATTTCGAAAGACACAAACTATTTTTGACTTATCTACAATTTTGTTAAAATGCAAATATTTGTACTTTATGAACAAAATATTAAAAGGCGAACATTTTTAAAATTTTGAACAAAATTTAATAAGCGTGAGCATTTTTTGAAAAATAAAAAATAAATAAATAAAAAGAACGAATAGAAAAATAAAAAAAAAGATAGTGATAAAAGGACCGATTCAACAATGGGCCGCCCAGCCACGAATTGAAATAGAAGAAAACAAAAAATAAGTAAATAGTCACAAACATTAGGATGTCCTAGTTGGTTATTGTGATCCTCCTTATACCAAGGAGAGAATTCCTTATTTGGCCCTTTCTTAAAATTTGATTCCCTTTGTGGCCCTCAAAAACTTTTTTTTCCCTTTTTGACATTCAATTTTCATTTGGTTCCCTTCATGACACTTCCGTCAATTCTGGCACATAAAAATGTTAAATCTAACGTGAAAATACCGTTTTACCCCTGGCATATTATGTGATCAAAATTATTCACAAATCAAAAGCAGCGGTAATGTAGGTGGTAGTCCGACATCACAGATCACACATACCCAGCGCGAGCAGAAACACACACAAGCACACATCACGCACGCACGGCATGCGGCAGCACACAGACTAGCACACATCACACACACACACACACACACACACACACACACACGGAAGCACACGCGTTGCATGCCCTAGCGCTAACAACATGCACGACGACGAGCATGAAGGCCACCTGATGCATGGCGGGTCGACTGGAAGCGGAGTGCGTGCTGCCTCCCAAGCCAGGGTTGGCCGTGGGTGAGCTTCGGAGCATCGTCGTTTTCGCTGGAGGACGGCGTGTGGACACAACAACCGTGCGATCCAAGGCGGAGCACCCAGCCGGACTGTTGCTCGACCCTGCGGGCGCGGCAGTCCAAGCACCGTGTCCCGACCCCTTCCTCGCCTTCTCCACCGCGCCATCGTGGCTGTCGAGGCCGAGAACGCACGACTCTCCACCGCGCTACCATGTCCGTCTATGGCTGCTGCAGGTCCGCGGCCCTCCTCCGTCGTCCCTGCATGGCCGCACGACGCCGATACCGCATGGCCCAAGGCCGCTGCCCCGGCATGACCCTCCCCCGCTGTTGGCGAGGCCTTCCGTTTCGTCGCGTACTTCCGACGAGGTCCGACGATGCACTCACGTCAAGATCGAGTACTTTCCGATCTTTAACACGCGAAGTACACAAAGCAACGCACATGTCTTGAAACAAGCAGACAAGCACCCAGCTCGATTGATCCTTGACGTAAAGCTAGCTTAGCTTGGTAGCTCTATACGTACGTATAGAAAACTAAACAGCCGCCGTCTTGATCGATCGACGCCGCGACTCAAGAGAACACAGGAGACGCCGAGTTATGGCCACAGGCCGCCGCCCGCCCGCAATCCGCAGCAACAACATCGGTCTTGCCCTCCGATATATCACTCTATCACTCTCTCAGCCTCTCGCCGCCGCGGCTATTTGCCTCGTACAACTACCGCCGTAGCTCGGGTGGAGTGGAGAGAGAAGCTGCGTTGGAGATTGTTTCTTACCAGTGAGCTAAAGCAGGGGTAAAAATGACATTTCATGTTGCACTTCACGGTGTTAGTGGTCAAAGTTCACAGAAATGTCATGCAGGGAACAAAATAAAATTAAAGTGTCAAAAAAGGAAAAAAAATATTTTTAAGGGCTAAAAAGGGAAGCAAATTTTAAAAAAGGGCCAAATAAGGAATTCTCTCTATACCAAGAGGTCTTGAGTTCAAATCATGTTACCTACACTCTTTTTTCTTTTAAAAACAAAGTGAAAAAACGCTAAGGATGCTATGGAAAAAAAAAAGCCGCGAGAAAAAAAAAGGGGCACCCCGTATATGTACGAGGCCGCGTATTGGCGCGGGTGAAAAGACAATCCTACCCTTTATTATGAAGAGGTATAGAGAGATCTAAGCCGTCAATGTGTTTAGAGGGGGTCTACCGAAGCAAAAGTGAACAAATAAATACCAGATCTTGACCAGAAAGAACAAGGGAAATCTGCAACTTACACCTCCGCCATGCAAAATGGGCTGGACAGTCATCAGGACACAACTCTCTGTACAAACAACAACGTCACGCTCACGCATGAGGGGTCCGAGGCGAGGCAGGAAGGAGGTGGGGTAGCGGAAGGAAGGGAGGAGGAGTGCCGAGGAAGGGAAGGAGGGGCCGGAGCTGCTACGTCTCCTGGCAGCGACGGCGTGCTGGGGCGGCAGCGAGTTGAGAGCCGGCCGTGAGTTGACCATGGAGCAGGGGCGGGCCGCCGGCGATGTAGCTTGATGGGCCTCGCTCAAGTCCCTTTTTGTTTTTGTGAGCGAAGAGAAGCCCCTGTTATTCTGAATTATGAAGTACCCTGAACCTTGATGCTCTAGTTATTTATTTGATTGATAGCATTTGATTTGCTCTCTTTTGGTGACTGGAAATGTAGCATGCAGACATCTATAATTCGATGCTGGGGTTTCACCATCTCAGCCTATTCTTACCAGTATCAAACCTGAAGGTGCTGACCAATTAATGTACACTTTGTTTTAAGTTGTCTGATATATGTTCCTGAGGACCTTTCTAATTATGTGCAGTGTAATCCTTAGAATCTAAATTATGTGATAATCTATTAATGATTATCTTTGGACACTTTAGCACTGGCGGAGCTTAAGCAAGGCCAGATGGGCCATGGCCCGCCCAGTCTATGACCAAAACATTAAAGAGTATAGGTAAATTTGGGCCTTTTGAGACAGAAAAAAATGTGTTTTCTTCAGCATGGGCCATCTTGGCCCGCCCAACATTTTTTGGCAAGCTCCGCCACTGACTTTAGTACATACTTCCTGGCAGTTGGTAATTTTGTTTAACGCCGTGCTCCCTGAGAACACGAAGTTTGGCAGGACTGAATGCTGTTGCATATTAGGGATTTCAGTGTAAATAAATTTCGGTAAGTTTATTCACTACTTTGTTTGGTTAGCGGAATGTATCCAATCTCTTTACCTGAATGTAATTGTTGTTGGCGGTGGTGGTGGTGGTGTGTGTGATTCAGCAACATGTAAAATCGGCTGGATAGTGATCAAGACATAGCAGTTAGCAATATTTGGAAATCGCTGATCACTATGCCGCTGTCACATCCAAGCTGAAAAATCGTTCCAAATACAGTGGAGGTGAATCGTCAACATGAGAAAAATGACATGAAAATGCCATCCTTGCCAGTCACTGATTTTTCTTCCGAGAGGAATCAACGTGGAGAGAGGATCCACACCTGAATTATATCAACGGTCCAAGGAATTGAAATGGATTCGAATACCAAATCAACCAAGAAACTGAAATGGGCTGCAATTTCAAGGTTTGCTGTCTGGACAAAACAATGCATTGTATTGCAGTACCAAAACTCAACACCAGCCTCCGTTTTCCCCACTTCCGACGCCCTGCTTTGGCCTCTGTCTTCCCCGCAACATTCTTTCTTCTCTAGACCAATGATTTTGTAATGTAAAATTAGAAATGTTGTTCACAACGACTAAGGATTTGTGGATGTTTATGTCATGAAAGGCTTTGGTGTTCCACACATCCCACTTCTAGAGGATGGTAAGCAACACCGTGGGGTGGATGGGGTCATCGAGGTGCCACGACAGCACTAGGTGAGCCTAGATTAATTGCAAGGTGTTACCAATACCGATTGAGTGCGCACAGGAGTGGAAGATGTGCTTGGTGTTCACAAAGGGGTGACTAATGCGCGAGCAATCGCTATTCGGGAGTGATGTGTTTATGTTGCATGTTTGCCTTGGAGTTAAGCATGTCTTGGAGTAAAAGCCAACCATAGATATTGACCTTGTTTGGAACCTTGTCGCCCTAAATTAAGTTAGCGTCGTAGACAACTGACATTTCATTGAGAACACCAAGCTCCCGTGTTGTTCTGTTTGGGTGACCCGAGAACCCTAACCCTAGCACCGACAAGGGCTCCCCTCCCCCGCGGTCCTCCTCACCATTATTGTCTCTGGTTGCCATCCTAGTGCCAGTGGACCCTATTTCCAAATGAAGGCAAGAGATATGGGTGTGTCTCGTGCACATAATTCAGTGGTTGTGGTGGCATCGCCTCAGTGGAAGTTTGCCTCCGGCTATGCAGGCAACAAAACTCCCGCTAAGGATGGCACGACTCCTCTTGACAGAGGGTCCGCCCAGCGCAGCAAGGTCCATGCAGGCGGGGCATCAACCGATGGCGCATGGGGAGTGGTTGACCTAGCCCCCCCCCCCCCCCCCCTCCCCCAAAGTGCTCGCAGTATACTCCCTTTGTACCGCAATATAGTGCATATTATATATTTTCTAAAGCTAAACTTGACCAAGTTTACAGAAAAATTTATCAACATCCACAATAACAAATTGATACCATTGGATTTATCATGAAATCTATTTGTCTATGGTGTATATTTGTTATTGTAGATATAGATAATTTCTATATAAATTTGGTGAATGTTTATGAAGTTTGACTTTTGTGAAAAACAATGCACACTACATTGCGAGTCCGAGGGAGTAACATTTTCCCGTATCATGTATTCGCATGTACTTCTGGTTACCCTAAAACAAAAATGCTAGACCTACTAAAGCCTACGTAGGTTTACTAAACCTTCCAACTAATCTAAACATGCCCCCCCTGATTTTCAAGGGTGGGTGGGCCTCACCCTCCTCTTAATCCAATCAATTATCACTAAATCAGACTATCCCGTAAACGTACGTAAATGTTTACGTAGATGTAGCATTGCTCACCCTAAAATCCCAAAAGAAATATCAAGCTCACTGGTCGTTCCAATGGTTTAAACTTTAGTAACAGACATAAAATTGGATATTACCAAATATAAATTTTCTTTCCGAATTCGATCTATTAAATTCACTTAATTTTAAAGGATCTTCACTTCATTTGAATCTGACCCAAAATTTCGAGCTTACAAACATTTTGGTACCCACCAAACTTTCAGAAACGTGGTCAAAAATTCGTTTGAACCTTGGTCCTCCGTCCTCCGTGCGCAGGACCAACCCTACACTGGCGACCGCCTCGGTATTCGAGTCGCCTCTCCCTTCTTCCTCCGCCGCCGGGCCAGCGCTAGGGTTACGGCCACCGGCTCTCCCTGAGGGCAGGGGTGGCGGAGACGGCGACGCACGCGCATGCCCGGAGACGACGCTTCATCGGGGGCGGCGCCGGGGCCGGGGACGGCGGGGGAGGCGGAGGTGGACGCGGGCTTCGAGTTCGCCTTCGACAACGAGTCCTTCTCCGACAGGGTCCTGTTGATAGAGGTCGTCGGCGCTTGCCGGAAGCGCCGCCGTGAAGGTGCGCACGTACAGGCACACTAGTACCATTAGCCATTAGAATATTCGTAGTAGATTCTAGGCACCACACTGATCTAAGCACCTGCCTGCATCAAAGTATCGATCATATCGTTATGCGCCTTCATTTCGCCGTGCAATTTCTCCCTCGTCAGATGTAAATTTATCTTCTTACACGCCATTAGGATCTGGATCTGTGGTGAATTTTTCTGCCTTGTATTTTATCCTAAATACACCCGATTAGGTCTTCAGTTCTGGATCTCGAGTTGCTCCAAGTTCTCTGGTATGTTTTTTCATGATTATACGAGCAAGTTTCACCCTTAATGTATCTAGTGAGGAGGTGTGAAGGGAGGAGCTCCCTAAGTCCCTAGAACTCTCCATAATCCTGCTTACTGTTCCAAATTTGAGGTCATCATTAGTTTGTGTTCTGTTTCTGGTTCACCTCTATTTCTCTTTTGTTGTTGTTGAAACATCTACTGTCAAAATTGGCCTACTTATAATCACTTTTACTACGAACACATGTGGACTGTTGTACACACTGGCATGTTGGTACTGTAATGGTACGATCATTGATGAACTGGGTGCCTATTACTAGTAAATATGAGCAGCATACTGTTTGCCGGCCATATAATTGTGGTCTGGTCTTTTACCTTTGTTAAATGAGTGCATTTATGGAAGATTACAATAGAATCCTTGGGGCAACATTCATGATTACTCTAGCATGCCTATTAGGCTTGATGCAACTCAGTGAGTATCCATTATTCATGATGTTTAAAATTTTCCCGCATATCTAAAGATTGATTCAATGAATCTGCAGTTCTGCACACACAGCAAACATGATATTTCAGACATTTTTAACAGCAAAAATATTGTCTAGTAATTATCTTATGTGCCTTCTTCTCCCCTAGTTTTGCGTGTTTCTCTAAATTTATCTGACCTGTATTTCGCAGGTGATGATGGAGAAGGTAGTACACCAGTTTTACGAGTCAAGACCGTACATATCAGTTCGGTAATTCTCGCCGCAAAAAGTTCTTTCTTTTTCAAGGTAATTCTGATGATCTTCTAAAATGCATTTGGTCTATAATCAGTTGACCCCTATTTCTGACAATTTTTCATGCTTCTTAGCTTTTCTCAAATGGCATGAAAGAATCTGGTCAGAGACAGTCAACAGTTAGAATTGCTGATTCAGGTAACTCAAGTGTACGCTGTACTCTTCCTTGTCTTATTATAACTAATGATTCTAGTTTGCTATTGTGATTGTATTATTTATTTATTAATTCAAGAAATGTGATTATTGTAGAGAGGCCTGCTTTGGAGTTTCGTGCCACAACTTTCTACTTTGATAATGAATTAGCTATTCTCATTTCCCCTATAGAATTTGCCTACCAAATGGATTTTCTTGTGCATGACAGGTTTCCTAAATTGATTATTGAAACTCAATGGACTTTCGATGCAGATAGTGGCTGAGATTAAAGTGTACCCTTCAGTTGCAAAGGGCATTATAGTCTTACTTTTATATGTCATTAAGGACTTAATAATTTTAACATGTACGAGCTTGCCAATTCTCACGGCACAACATGCAAGAGGAGAAAGAGACTGAATAGAAAGCTGTCTCCTCTATTTAGGGATTCTCCTCTATTTAAGGATTCTTATTCATCTGCATGCATTTTACTACATCTATATTGGTGTACAAAATCGTCTCTAAATAATATGAGAATATATTATGTATCATTGGTGTATAAAATCGTCTCCAAAAACTATGAATACATACGAGTACAATATGTTCCAATTTCTGGCCAATAAACATAAAGAGGGGAGACCATCCAATTGTGCAAACTAAGTATATATGGAGTAGTTCACCGTTTATATAAAGATGGAGTACGTAGCTCATTATTGGAAGGATGCTGTGGAGATCCTAACTTCTAGGGATTAATTCGTTTCATGCATAAGGGATTTAGCCGTGCAGATTAAAATTAGGAATTAAACTGTTTACCAAGGTCTAACGAATCAAATCTCTATTTCTCTAGACCCAAATGCCCTTTCCATAGTTCTGAAGGAGGGGGGGGGGGGGGGGGGGGGGGGGTGTTACTGAAGCGTACCTCTAAAACAATAGCTATCCCTTTCCTTTTGTACTCCTTTACTTAACTACTGTTACTGATTGTGATAAATTGGACTGTTCTTATGTCTCCTTGCTTTCATTTTTAATTGGAACAGAGGAAAATGCCTTTATGGAGCTTTTACGGTTTATGTACAATGGAAGGTTGACACCAACAACTGAGTCCACTCTTCTGGTCGATATCTTGATGGCTGCTGACAAATTTGATGTCGTTTCGTGCATCAAGCTTTGCGGTCAGCGGCTCATAGGCCTGCCTATGACCCTAGAATGCGCAGTGAGGTGCCTAGATCTCCCATGTTCCATTTCAATGGCAGCCGACCTGTCAGAGGCAGCCAAGAAATTCGTTGCTAAAAGATACAAGAACTTCCTGTCAACAAAGTAAGTGACCCCCATCAGATTGAGATACTCCCTTTTTTCCTTTATTAGAGAACATGTGGATTTTGTTGTCACAAAATCATTATATCGAGGCATTGCATGGTCATTTCAGGTTCCAAGATGAACTGATGAGGATTCCTCTCGCTGGGATTGTGGCCATCTTATCACGGAATCTCCCCAGTGTCGCATCTGAAAAATTCGTCTATGACTTTATGCTCAGGTGGGCCGACTTGCAGTATCCAGATTCAGAAGAAAAACGCAAGATTTTAAGTTCAAGTTTACTTCCAATGGTGCCACTAGTGCGTAGCATGACCAATGTGATCCTAATTGATCAGCCCTCTTGTATAATGAACTTTACTCTAAAGCGGGAGCACTGCTCTGGGAGCTTCCCATCAGGATCGATACGCTCGCCACCATTTTATTGTGCGGGGCATGGTTTCTTCCTCTCAGCACACCGTAGAATGGATCTGTCCAACTATTTTTTCTTCGAAATACAGAAGATAGAAGACAAGGGCCTAGTAAGGGGGACATTAGATTATGACATTGAGTTAAAGACAACACCGTCGCTGGACTTTACCTGCTTGTGGAAGTGCCCCACCACCACCGGTTGTAGACATGGTTTTGGATGCATAGTTCCTTGGCCGGAGGTCATTCCTGACGATAGCCCCTTCTTCATCGACGACAAACTCCATGTTCGAGTTCATGTGAAGATAACGCCGCAGCCATAGTGATGCATGCACTAGCCACTAGCGTGATGTGCTTCATTCATGTCCATTTGTTTATGTGAGCGAGGAGAAGCCCCTGTTGTTTTAACATATGAACTCGGTGAATAATGTTAGCCTTTGCTCTGCACTCTTTTGGTGACTGGTAATGTAGCAATGTAGCTTCTGAACATCTAGAGTTGGATGCTGGAGGTTTCGTTGTGTTGCGGACTCTTACCAGATGTAAAACTGTCGACTTTGTGTGTGAGTTTTGATGTCCAGTGAAGTCGCTGAACAGTTGAAGTGCACTTTGTCGTAAGTTGGTTGGTATACATTGCCGAATGCTGATGACCTCTTTGACTCGATGGACTTGTGACCCTTAGAATGCATATTATGTCATCATCTGTTCATGGCTATCTTTCGATATTTTTTACTCCCTCTAGCGTTTTTTTACACTATATTATATACTGCCAAAAAGGCTCTTGTATTATGGGACGGAGGGAGTAGTTCATACTCTATGACACTTACATGTTGTGCCCCAAGGACAGAATGCTGCTGTAAATTGTCCCAAAATGCTGCTGCAAAGTTCAATGTTGTCCCCCCACGATGGACTCGGAACCCTCTTTCCCCTCCCTCGTCGCGCCCGCGTTGCGACGGGGAGGGATCCCTAGATCTCGGCCGCCGGTCCTCCTCCCGCCTACCCCCTCCCTTGCCGCTGCCAGGGGGGGCGCGGTCGGGCTACGACGCCGGTGCCGGCGGGGTTGTGACGTCCAATCACGGATGGGGGGCAACGCAGGTCAGCCTTCCCATGGCAGGTCGCGGCACGGGTGCCGAGCGTCGCGACGTGGCGGCTCTCTAGTTTGGCGGTGGTGGGTTGGTGGCTGCAACTATCGGGTTTCAGTCGCCCGGCGACGCATCCTGTGGCAGCCAGGGCCGGTAGCGGCCGCGGCGGCTGCCTTCAGCGCGGCCGCGGCGGCTGCCTTCAGCGCGGCCGCGGCGGTTGATACTAGCGGCAGTGGTGCTCTGCCTGTGGTTGGACCTTCGAGTGCTGACACGAGTGGGAGCGGCTGAGCGGGCGTGGTGTGGCTGTCGCGTTGCGTCCGTCGCGGCCCTGCTCGCAGTGCATGGTGGAGCTTTTGGTCTAGGGTTTATGCTAGGGTAGACCAGATCTGGGCCTGAGGCGGATCGGGGCTGTCGCCCCGGATAGGTGAGGGTGTGCTCGGTCTGGGTTGCGTCTGTGGGCATTTCTCGCGGGTATGATGATCAATGATGGTGATCGTGTTAGCGTTGCGTCGGTACGCGGATCGGTGCCGATGACCACGGACATGGCATCGTGTGAGCTCACCTAGCTAAGGGTCTTTTATTTCGCGAGAGTGATCCGCATGCCGTATATTTGGGTGTCTTGTGTAGAACAAACTTTATTCTTTCTTATTTAATGAATGAGGCAAAGGTCTTGCCTCCGTTTAAAAAAAATGTTTTATGGCATGACAAGCGTAATGATTTATGTTGAGTGTGAAAAAAGTTTAAACACCAACCAAAGAAATAGCGGTCGCTTTGCTAGCAAACTGGTTTGTTCCAAATGCCTAAAAATGTATTTAGTTGCTTAAAGGAAACAGATTACGTAAAATGCCAAATTTTGACATGATATATTTAATGGTGTGTATTGAGTGTGAAAAAATAAATCAAGGTCCACCGACAAAGCAACGCTCAATTTATATGCAAATTTGACATATTTCCCCTTGAAACCTAGTTTTTTTCTCGGAGATGATCTAGTTTGTAAGCACTCTATGTGAAAAAAAATTACAAAACATTCTCAATTTTTTTACCACAACCTCTAGGGGTCATATCATAACATCATGCCAAGTATCGTGATTTTCGGGCTTCGATTGAATTTTCTGAATTAAAATGCAATAACAACCATGTTGGTGCCCCGATCTTGGCCACCTAGTGTATGAGACTCCTATTTTTTTCCTTACATAAGGACTAAACATACACTAAAGACAACCAATAAGATTTTTAAAACCATTTCTTGTGATATTTTAGTGTACATGCAGTTCATATTTGGATTATATCCATTAAATGCCTAGAAATTTATCTAATGGCTTAAATATAGCAAACAGACCATGGAAAATGCCAATTTTTTACATAATACATGTAATGATATGTGTTGAGCGCAAGACAATTTGAAGCCCAAATGGTAAAGTAGCAACTGCTTCGCACGTAAACCTGATCCGTTCTCTCTCGAAACCTAATTTCTTCATTAGAGATGGTCAGGTTTGTAAGCAGTTTGCTTTAACATTTTTTCGCAAAATATTCTAAAAAAAATTAACATGGTCCTAGAGCTCATATCATGACACCTTGCCAAAGTTTCATAATTTTTGGGCATCATTTGAATTTTTCAGAATTAAAATGCCATTAACCACCTTGTTGATGCCCAAGGCTCAGCCACCTGTATCCCTGAATTCTCTTATTTACTTACATAAGGCCTAAAAATAAAATAAAGCCCACCAACAAGAGTTTTCAACCCACTTCTTGCTATGTACGTACAGTTCACTTTGAGTTATCTCCACTAAATGCTTAGAAATGCATTTAATGGCTTAAATAAAGCAAACGGACCCCGGAAATGCCACTGGCTAATATTTCTTCCAGATTTTTCACGCTTTTTTTGTTTATTTTACCTTTATTTATACTTCCAAATATTCTAAACATATATATTACAAAAATATATTTGTACACATATTTTTGAAAAAAAAATCATGCATTTAAAAAATATTATATTTGTATACAAAACTGTACACAGAAAATGTTCAATGTGTATGGAAAAACTAGACATAATTTTTTTAAATGTTTATATTTTATTTGCAAAATATTAAAAATGTATATAAAAATGTTCTCGATGTATACCAAAAATGTAGAATGTGTATTGAAAAAGTTGAACATAACAACATAATGTTTTTTAAATGTTGATTGTGTATCAAAAAAATGTTAACCATATATTTTAAAAATCTTAAACATGTATCAAAAAATGTTCCTGGTGTATACAAAAAAATGTAGTCATGAAATACAAAAAGTACAAAAAGAAATGTTAAACATGTACAAAAATTGTTAACATTTATACGAAAAATGTAGAATGTGTATTAAAATTTTGAATATAAAAACATACAATTTAAAAACTGTTGACCGTGTATAGAAATTGTTAATCATATATCTTAAAAGGGTTAAAAGTTTATTTAAAATGTTACTGATATGTAGTCAAAATGTACAATGTGTATTTATAAAAAATGTTAATCATCTATTTGAAAAATTCTTAAAATATATAAAAAAATCCCAGATGTACACTTAAAATATAAAAAATTGTATGAAAAATGTAGAGATATCTCGAAGAAAAAAACAAAGAAAAATGAAAACCCAAAGAAACCCATGAAACCCATGAGGAAACCAAGAAAAAACTAAACTAAACCGAAGAAAAAAACTAATGAAAACCAAGAAAGGAAAAAATCAAAAGAAAATAAAGAAATTAGGAAGGACAGGTAAAAAACCAATAAAATGAAGAAATAAAAAAAAGAAAACCAATGGAAAACAAAGAAAAAAAAAACCAATGAAAACCGGACTAAAACAAAGAAAACGGTGAGAAAACAAAGAAATAACAAAAAAACCAAAGAAAATTGTGAAGAAACGAAGAAAAAGCAGAAACAAAAGAATAGAAGAAAACCAGAGCAGAAGTAACGAACAGATAGGCAATCAAGCAACGAGAAGCTGGCGGTAAAAAACCCGAAATGGGCCGGCCCAGAAAATACGAAAGAGGGAAACCCTTCGCACAAGAGCTGCTTCCATCTCACGTTAACCGAGATATAACTCTCACGTTCGGTCCATGAGTAAATAATTTTTAGCCACATACTTCAACTTTGCAGATAATGATGGTGAAGGTATTGAATCTGCTTGTGTTGTAATGGGTACGCCGGTTTTACGAGTCAAGAGCATACATGTTAGTTCGGTGATCCTCGCCGCAAGAAGTTCTTTCTTTTTCAAGGTAATTCTGATGATCTTCTGAAATACACTTGGTTTACAATCAGTTGACTCATATTTCTGATAAGCTTCATGCTTCTTAGCTTTTCTCAAATGGCATGAAAAAAACTGGTCAAAGGCAGTCAACACTTAGAATTGTTGATTCAGATAACTCAAGGGTATGACGTACTCTTACTCATCTTATTATAGCTGATGGTTCTAGTATGTTTTTCTGATTGCATTAGTTACTCGTGTTTTTTTAATTCAAGCAATGTGATTATTGTAGAGGCTTATTTTAGAGTTTCTTGCTCCATTTTTCTACTTCGATAATGAACTAGCTATTCTCATTTCCTCTATAGACTTTGCCTACCAAATGGACATTTTTCTCGTGCTTTACAAGTTTCCTCAATTGATTATTGAAAGTCAATGGTCATACTTAAATAGTTGTCCCTTTTATTTTACACTCCCTCCATTCCGCAATATAGTGCATATAGAGATTTTTCAAAATTCAAACCTAGTTGACTTTGACCAAGTAGCTTGACAGAGATTTATTAGAATGTTTCATCAATCTTTATGCCTCCTTGCTTTCATTTTTACTTGGAACAGAGGAAAACGCCTTTATGGAGCTTTTACGCTTTATGTACAATGGAAAGTTGACACCAACAACTGAGTCCACTCTTCTGGTTGATATCTTGATGGTTGCTGACAAATTTGATGTCCCTTCGTGCATCAAGCTTTGCGGTCAGAGGCTCATAGGCTTGCCTATGACCCCAGAATCTGCAGTGAGGTGCCTAGATCTCCCATGTTCCATTCCAATGGCAGCTGACCTGTCAGAGGCAGCCAAGAAATTCCTTTCTAAAAGATACGAGAAATTCCTGTCAACAAAGTAAGTAAGCCCATCTGATTGAGATGCCCTTTTTTTCTTGCTTTGTTAGTGAACTTGTGGACATTTTTGTCACAAAATCATTATACCAAAGCATTACATGGTTTTGTTGCATTCCAGGTTCCAAGATGAGCTGATGAGGATTCCTCTCGCTGGGATTGTAGCCATCTTATCAAGGAACCACCCCGGGGTTGCATCTGAAGAATCCATCTATGAGTTTGTGCTCAGGTGGGCCGACTTGCGGTACCCAAATTCAGAAGAAAGGCACAAGATTTTGAGTTCAAGTTTACTTCCACTGGTGACACTAGGCCGTATCATGTCCAGTGCCATCCTGATCGACCAGTCGTCTTGCATAATCAACTTTAGCATAAAGCGTGAGGACTGCCGTGGGCTCTTCCCATCAGGATCGATACACTCGCCACCATTCTATTGTGCAGGGCATGGTTTCTTCGTCTCGGCGCTCGGTAGAACGGAGCCATTCAACTCTTTTGGTCTCTTAGTAAAGAAGCTACAAGGCAATGTGCCACTAAGGGGGGCAATAGATTATGAGATGGAGGTAATGGCGAGGCGGTCGTCGGAGTTTGCCTCCATATCGAGGCGCGCCACCACCACCGACATTAGACAAGCTTTTGGATGCAGGATTCCTTGGTCGGAGATCTGTGCTGATGATAGCCCCTTCTTTGTCGACGACAAAATCCATCTGCAAGTTCGCATGAAGGTAACGCCGCGGCCCTAGTGATGCATGCATCTGCTCTGCTCTCTTCTGGTGACCGGAAATATAGCAGTGTAGCATGTGAAAATCTAGAGTCGGATGCTGAAGGCTTCATTGTGCCGTGGACTCTTATTACCGGACGCAAAACTGTCAAATGCGTGTGTGTGTTTCGATGTCGAGCGAAGTCGCTGAACAGTTAGCATGATCTATCTTTGTCGTAAGTTGGATTATGTGATCATCTGTTCATCATGGTTATCTTTGGACATTTTGTTTGTTCATGTCAGTTGATAAATTTATTAGTGAGCCCCTTTTTGTTTTTGCGAGCGAGAAGAAAAGCCCCCTATTCTTTTGACATATGAAGAACCCTGGACCGGGCGCTCTAGTCATCCGCTAGCATTTGCTCTGCTCTTTTTTGGTTACTGGAAATGTAGCACGTGAAGATCCAGAGCCTGATCGATGCTGGAGGTTTCATAGCGTCGTGTATTATTACTAGACTAGAGAAGTCACTGACCGTTAGTGTGCACTTTGTTGTAAGTTGGCTGATATAGATTGCGGATGACCTCTTTGAGTAATGAATCTTATGCGTTCATCTGTCATGGTTATGTTTGGGCGCTGGTGTGTGCTTCACTAGAAAGAAAGAAAAAAGGAAAATGGTTCTTCACATAAGGCCCCGATTGGAAGCCATGTAAGTTGTTACGCCTGTAAAAACAATGCCAACGTAGTACTCCCTCCGTCCTAGTGGTAAAAACGTTCTTATATTACTAGCACAAATGCCCGTGCGTTGCAACGGGAGACATTGTTACACGTCTCATGTCTCACTCATTTCCGTCCGTCCTCGTCTACTCTTCCCAGTCCGCCACACGCCCGTACGTTGCAACGGGATAAAAAATCATCGCACTTCTTTGGTTTTACTATGTTTATTCTAAACAATAAATATGGCCAAGTGATTCCGGTTTAAATATCCCAACAGGTCATCGAATTTTTTTCTTATGCGCTTCATATAATTCCGTTTTAATTAGAGAGGTTTCCTTCCTTATTTCTCTGACCAATTTATACTGGTGTATGACTTCCTCTTTTCCACTCCACATACAGTGGGTGTACCTTTCCAACCATAAGTTTTAAGGCACTTTACATCAAAGTTCATATGTAAACAGTTGGCAACTTCTCTTCTCATCATTAGTCGTATTTGTATTTTTTACTCCTGCAATACCATGTCTTTTATATGCTTGCTTGCATGTTCACCTTAATCAAATTTAATTTTTCGCTTGCAATTCTAAGAATATGTAAATTCACTATATATTTATTGGAAATTGCTAAATACTATTATTTAATCTCGTCATGGCTTGTAGCCACAACTCGTGCTTCCATTTTTCAGTACGTCATTTTTTTACATGCATATATTATTTCATTTTTTCAAAATCTACAACATTAGATCATGCACGACGTCCTCGTGACTACTTTGTCTATGTTGACATACATATGTTTTTATATCTCAAGCCCATGCATATTAATAAATCTAAGAAAAAGATACATGTTGGTCATGTTACTTTCACACTGGTCCTTCGTCACAACTATACTATAAATTCTATAGAATGGAAATCAAATTACCTATTTTTTGTAATTATTTATTCCACTTTTTATTTAAAAAATGAACTATTAATGTGTACATTAAATTTATTATTTAAATTTTGCTAGCTACGTATTCCACATCGAGTTACGAAGGCGGTGTGCATGTGACGGCGGGACGCAGCGAAGGTCGACGGCCAAGCGCGCAATGCATATTCTGTATTTCTTGGGACATTCTGTATTTCTTGGGACGGATGTGGCAGGGCGTTGGGCGTTTTTTGGGCCTCCTCTTTTTTCCAATCATGTGACTTCCTCTTTTCCACTCCACATACAGTGGGTGTACCTTTCCAACCATAAGTTTTAAGGCACTTTACATCAAAGTTCATATGTAAACAGTTGGCAACTTCTCTTCTCATCATTAGTCGTATTTGTATTTTTTTACTCCTGCAATACCATGTCTTTTATATGCTTGCTTGCATGTTCACCTTAATCAAATTTAATTTTTCGCTTGCAATTCTAAGAATATGTAAATTCACTATATATTTATTGGAAATTGCTAAATACTATTATTTAATCTCGTCATGGCTTGTAGCCACAACTCGTGCTTCCATTTTTCAGTACGTCATTTTTTTACATGCATATATTATTTCATTTTTTCAAAATCTACAACATTAGATCATGCACGACGTCCTCGTGACTACTTTGTCTTTGTTGACATACATATGTTTTTATATCTCAAGCCCATGCATATTAATAAATCTAAGAAAAAGATACATGTTGGTCATGTTACTTTCACACTGGTCCTTCGTCACAACTATACTATAAATTCTATAGAATGGAAATCAAATTACCTATTTTTTGTAATTATTTATTCCACTTTTTTATTTAAAAAATGAACTATTAATGTGTACATTAAATTTATTATTTAAATTTTGCTAGCTACGTATTCCACATCGAGTTACGAAGGCGGTGTGCATGTGACGGCGGGACGCAGCGAAGGTCGACGGCCAAGCACGCAATGCATATTCTGTATTTCTTGGGACATTCTGTATTTCTTGGGACGGATGTGGCAGGGCGTTGGGCGTTTTTTGGGCCTCCTCTTTTTTCCAATCATGAGCAGACGCATTGGCAACTTGTGCATTAAGTCTCATTTCCTCTTGCCAAAGGGAAAGCCTTCCTTTTCCCTCGTTAATTTAGCCCCGCTTGCCCCCTCGACAATTAGCCCTCAATCAGCCCGTGTGATTCCTCTTACGGGGCAGCCTTTCTTTTCCCTCGTTAATATATTTGGCCTCTCTTCCTCCAGGTGATTCTTTCCCCTGGTTATCTCTCTCTAGATCGTTTGAAATCCTCTTGATTCCCGAGACACCTCCTTGAGACTCAGGAACCTAGAAGACATATATAAATTAGGAGGATTTAGAGTAAGAAAGCGAGGTGGGACTATTAGTAGTAGATCAATCTTTTATCTGAACAACAAATAGAGCTAGCTTAGTTGGCCGCAGTCCCTTTGACGTAAGGCTTGGTCGTGGGTTCGAATATTCACATCGCTGCAGCCCTTTTGTCTTTTCTTTTTTTCAAAAAATATAGGACGAGGCCCAGTTCGGCCCATAGGGTTGACGGACGGACTAAACCAACTTTTTAACTGGATGGGGTGGACGGACCAAAAACGGACGAAATTACGGTGGTAAGAAGCGATCACCCTTTATTATTAAACTAGCAAACATGCCCGTGCGTTGCAACGGGAGAAAAAAATATCACATGCCTCTAACCGAATAAGCATGACTCAAGACCCTCCATCGATACACGTACTCTATTTCAATGCGACACACCGCCATCTCGTGGCTTATCCTCCTTCTCACCCTCACCGTCAACAGTGGTCGCGGTGCCTATCTGATCACAATGCGTCCAAAAACATGCTAAATCCCAAGGCAATGATCTTGTCCACCGCATGACACACCTGACATTGAACTGCGTCAATGCAAGTGAATTTTAAATATTTTCCCACACAAATCCGGTTTTAGTGCTCACCACCAATGTGCGATTTAATCGGGTCTCTCTCTCAAATCCCACAATTATAATGTGTCACCCACATGAATCTCAATCCCACAATTAATACATCCTTATTTTTAATTATGCGCCACCAATCTCTCAATCCCGCAATTAAAGCGTCCTTATTTTTAATTATGTCGTGGCTATAATTATTGCTTCCCGAGCCGGCTTATTGAGTTGATGGTACCCAGGTAACAGTAGACGTATATAAATTGGTGAGGTTGGCTCCAAGGAAGCGAGGTGGTACTATTTAGAAGACCAACCGGGATATGCACACCTGCCTATCTAGCTCAGTTGGCTGCCTCCTGAGGTGCTGAGCGTGAGCTCGCTGGTTCAAATCCTCATAACAGCTTGTATTTTTTGCAATTTTGCAGGCCTAGTAAAGCAGCGATTCGCAGGCCCAGTAAAGCGAGCGAGAGGCCCAGCGAAGCGTTGCAATTTCCTAGGCCCAGGGAAGCTGTGACGGACGGGAGACGAACGAACGGAAAAATGTCTGACGTATGAACGATTTTTTTTTGACGTATACGAAACGGACGAAAATTTGAGAGGACCAAAAAAAGTGGAGAAACAATCCTCCCTTTAATATTAGGTATAGATATAGATTAGGTAAAGATAGGACGGAGGGAGTAGTATTTTACTTGCCCACGTAGGACACAGGTATTTTGCAGGGGGGGTCTTTGCCGTTCGGAAAAGAGAGAATAATTTAGTTGAACTCTGAGAAAATACCAGCGTTTGGATGATCGCTTGGAGCAGCAGGAGCAAGCCACCTGTTGTGGCCGCCGGCGCCTCACGACCTCGCCGTTGCTTCGCCGCATCGCGGTGAAGGTCACAGCTGCCAAAGCCTAGTGACGCCCTGGTCCCAGTCACGGTCAATATCGCCGGCGCCTCACTCCTCACCCCATGGCAGACGCCCGTCCCTTGTGGTTATGAGTTTACGACGGCGCATCGCTCGTCCTTGCCTATAGGTCTATAGAAAGGAGATGGGTGGGGGGAAGCACATGGACTGGAGGTGTAAGAGCATCTTCAATAGAAGATGTATAATTATTTTCCGAACGGCCGTGTCGGGGATGGACGTACCGGCGGCAGCGGCAGCGTTTCGGGGCACAAATCGTCGGCGGCGGAGGCGTGCAGGCGACTAAAATTTGCAGCTTCCGCTGTTGGCGTTTGGTGCTGCAGGCGACTGAAATTTTCAGCTTCTGCAGTCGGCGTTTGACGCGCGGGTTGGTCGTTCTACATCACCAGGCGGCTAGAGATGCCAATTTGGATCTCCAAATGTTGTATTTTACATCATTTGGAAGAGATGATGTTATTTCTTTTACATCTATAATCATCTGTTGGAGCAGCGTTTGTAGGACACGAGCAGCGTCTTTATGCATCTATATCATTTATTGGAGATGCTCTATCTACATCATCTATTGGAGTTTTTGTCGGGTGTGTGTTACGGTCCTAAAACGATTAACCAAGTGCTTCTTCCAAACCCATCCCTTTCTTTTAGGTATATTTTACGCGTGTAGATCGCTGGAAAACGGCAATCCAATCGCGGCCTAAGTATGGCCGCTGCGGATACTGCTTGTTCATCACTCTGAAGTACAATTTGCTAGGTATAATAATCAAGACAAAGCAGGTAACACGATATGTAAATGCTGTAAATTAAGTGATCACTACTTCACATCCAAAGCTCAAGGGATACAAATTCATACAAATAGGGGTTGGCCCGAAAAATATGACATGAAACAACCGATCTTGCAATTGCTGTATCTATGTCAAAGTTTCATGGAATGGTTAGTAAATACATTGAAGATGTTCCAGCTGATATGGAGATGTTTAAAAAAACTACCAGAACACTGAGAACATGCAACAGATGGTACAACATCCTTTGCCTTTTATCTCAAATTCTTGGAACAAATATATCAAATAATATCCCACTATGAAACACAAATTCTCCCCTTTGAATCCTCTGGCTGGTTAAGTGATGCCGTGGATGCAAAACAAACTAGTACTACCTCAGTACACTAATATAAGACGTTTTTGCAGTTCAATTTGAACTGCAAAAACATCTTACATTGGTTTACAGAGGGAGTATTTCTATACATGGCGCATATCCAGACACCCTTAAATGCAGATTACTCTAGCATTTTGATCTTATTACCACCAAGCAACAAAATAAGTAGCAACTTGAGCTTTCATGTTCATGTTTTTTTATAGAAAGACCCTAGAATGCATGAAGCTGGAACCTTCGCTGCATGTGATTCATTCACCAAACAAAAACCAGTTCTTGAAATCAGACACCAGAAAGGAAGAAAAAAGGAAAATCTGCAACTTAGTAAAAAAACAATCTTACCACTCATCAGTGATATTATCTATTGCAAAATTTAATGGAATGATCAGTCAACGAATTGAATATGTTCCAGTAGTTGTGGAGATATTCAAAATTCTAAGTACAGTACAACATCTGTTGCCTTTTATCTCAAAATGAATATAGAATAGTATTAGCACTATGATACACAATTTCTCTCCCCCGAATGCTCTGCCCGGTTAATGGTGCTGCGGATATAACAAAATGTATATCTTATCTCTCTTTCTCAAAATCTGATGGGAAAAAATCACCTGGGGCAATGTAACAAATTGTGCTTGCCTATTGTAAAAAACAAAATGTACACTATACAATCTGAACAGTGTGACGCAAGGAATCAAGGCATAATTTTGAAGATCCTATGTAACCTGGTAGAAGAAACAAGCATGAGAAATCCAGTTTCTTTCTGAGCGGAAAGTCGCCGTGCTTGTGGACACCATCTGTTGTATGACTGAAAACAGGAATTGGTGTGTGTGTATCTGACACTGGGGGATACAGATTGATCTATGCTATCTACTACTCATCTAGTAAGAGGCTCAAGCTGCACCTCCATTACACCAGAAGGCCTAGATTCTGAACTCCTGGCAGAGCTGTCAGGATGCAAGAGATCAACTGAGTCATCCTCCTCGGTGTTACCTAACACCCAATGCCCTCTGAAGCTTCGGTCACTACCCCTTCGTTTGACTTCTTTGTATTCCAAGGATAGAGCTATAACTATGGCGGAAAGCACCCACAGCATCAAGGCCCAGGTGAGCTCCTCTACATTCTCACTGTCATACCTATGGCCTAAATGCTTCATTCCGGTGAAAAGCGCCACGACTCCGACGACAATTGCTGACCTGCCTGTGATAACATGTAGGTACTCCCAGAGGACACGGTTCCGGGGTGGAACCTCCCCGTTAGCTGGCCTCTTGGGCCGGAAATAGGCATTGAGCGGCTGAAAGGCTGCCAACAGTAGGGCTGATAACCCAAACTTGACGTGTACTGAATCGACATAGAAACCTCGGAGCTCGGCTGCAGCAAAAAGGACGCCCAGGAACATTATAGAGATCCCAGAATACTGCAGATAGACATGTATTTGGTACCACCCGTCTCCCTTCAAGCTTTTCAAATACCGAGCAGCCAATATTCCACCAGGAAGCAAGATGCCCCAGGCCACAAACATCATAAATCCATGCACAGCCAGAACGGGCCGCAAGTCCTGTTCTGCCTCAGCTGAACCTCTCAATAAAAGAACACGTATGGGGCGACTGCTTGTGACCGAATGCATATTACTGTCCGTCAGATCATCTCCTGACCAGCTTGCACCCATGGCCCAAACAACCTTGAGAGGTGTGGTTGGATCAATAATATTCTTGCACTCTACCTTTCCAGTACAGGAAGGCTTAAGAGGACGTGTAAACTCAAATGTAATAACGCCATCTTCTGATTTACACCTGACATAGGTTAAATTTTCAGATGTTGAATGGATACCTGCTGCACTCTTTCCATCAATCCAGTAAGTCTTGACCCTCCCAACTCCATCATTGCCTACCCAGCCAACATAGGCATAACTGTTCAGCATCCCACTCCCAAACACGACAGCAAGGTACCCGCTTTTCTTCTCACCTCGAGCTGCTATAGATATAGAGTCAGGGGACAGAGTCCAAAACAGAGTAACCTGCTGATCATCCAACAAGACACTGTTATTGTACATGTCACTGAGGCCTCCATCAACTACTTGAACTTTCCACCCCATCTTTGCTTCATATACTGACTGGTAGTAGACAAGATCAGGTGTATTCCTATCAGGCAGCCAAACCAGCTCTGTGGGGGTTGCTGGCACACCATGAGCATCAGGGCCACCAGCATATATGACCTCAGTCTTATTCCGCAAAGTGGCATTTCCACCAATGGGGTCTGAAGTGACATACAGTGCCACATCATGACCAGCCTGCACTGAGAACTTCACCGGCACACCCCTCTCGACCTTCAGCAGCGGCGCCTCCTTCTTGTTGATATATATCACCTTGTCAGGGTTTGGTGGGTTTGGGTAGCGCACTGCTGGAGCGGATGTCACGACCAGCGGTGTCTTCCCATCAGCAATGATCCTGTCCTGGTCTTGCTTATTGTCGGCGTCCAACGGTCCAAGGCAACTGTCCACCACCTCGGACAAATTGACCCTCATCAACCCAAAGGTTTCGTCCCTCGGACCCCCATGATTCTGCGGAAGGTAGTGCGGCCGCAATGTGTCCGGCGGCCGCAGCTTTCCGATGGCCCAGACCACAGCCATCTCTTCCGCGGCACCAACAGGCACATCATACTTGTCATCCTCGTTATCAAGTTTCCTCTTGTACCTGACAAAAGACACGCCATCCCGCCGGTGCCCATAAACCAGCCTTGAATCGTTCCTCCCGTCATCATAAGCACTGTCCGGGCACACCCCCGATACAGGCAGGTCATCCTTCCCCATGGTGCACTCGCTGTAGTCGGTAATGTAGTAGTCCTCGGCGAACGGCATGCCTTCCTCGGTGAAGCCGGCGACGACGACGTCGGAGCGGACCATGGCGGGGGAGTTGGCCTTGGGGTCGGCCCACCCGAACGCCATGTAGTACTCGGAGCCGACGGCGGCCTCGAGGCCGATGTCGACCTCGCCGGCGGAAGCATTGAGCGTCCAGCGGAGGCGGTAGGTGTCGGAGAGCTGGACGCAGTTGTCGAACATGGTGGGCGCGGTGATCCGGGAGGCGAGAGCGGCGGTGGCGTTGGATGAGTTGGAGGAGTTGGCGGCGGAGAGGAAGACGTGGCCGAGGTCGGAGGAGGTGTCGGGGTCGAAGATGGCGAGGAGCGGCGGCAGCGGGGCGGAGAAGGGGAGGCGGAGGGTCTCGTTGCGGAAGATGGCGTTGAGCGGGAGCGGCGAAAAGGGGCGGCCTTTGGCGAGGTCATCGAGCGAGGCGCCGTCGGCGGCCCAGAAGCGCGCGGAGGGGGAGGCCGCGAGGAGGTCGAAGCGGGTGAGCTGGAGCGCGCAGGCGCCGGAGGGGTCGAGGCGCACCGTGCCCCGAAGCTGGTGCTGCAGCATGGTCAGGTCCGCCGCGAAGCCCGCCGTCAGGTTGGTGTGCCGGCACGCCGCGTCGGCCACGGCCGCCAGGACCGCGAGGCAGGCGAGGAGGGAGACGGCGGCGGGGGCCATGGGATCACCCAGCGGCCCGCCACGCGGCCGCGGATCCGCGGATCGAGATCTGGGCCGGCGGGGCGGCGGGGGGTTGGGATCTGGTGGGGAGGTTGGAGTGGGGTTGGGGCTGGGTTCGGGGGAGGGCGGCGAGACGGTGGCGTGCGTGGGAGGCGAGGCGGCCGGGGGCGGTGGGTATTCGGAGGAGGTGGGGTGGGGATGCGACCGCCGCAGTTTGGTGTGGCGGTGGTGGCGAGGCGACTGGACCGGTGCGGTGCTGGTAGGGAAGCACCAGCGCCTACAACTGTCAGTCACTGACCCCACGTGTTAGAGAGGCAAGGACGTGCCTTTTCTTCTTATCGAAGAAACAAGAACAAAAAAAGAGAGAAAACATGTGTCATTTTGTAAATGAAACGTGGCATTTTCTCGAACCACTAGTAGTAAAATCTTGACGCGTACATATGGGATTTGGATGAAAAATGTCAGGGATTTTTCTCACCGCAGATCCAAGGAGGCGAATTGAAGCCGTGGCATCCGATCGATCTTGGCGCGTATGGGATTTAGATGAAAAACATCAATAATTCTAGATTTCGTCACATTTTGACTCAGTCTTCCAACGCAATGTATAATGTATATGACAGACCATTCACTGTGAGTCTATGAGGAGATGAACAAATGAAGGGCAAAGAGGATAAGAAGATAAAACGGAGGACATACCAAAAAAGGAGGGAATGCATGAGGCAAGGTAGATTATCGATGCGACGAGGTTGGTGACACACTGACATGCTTGTCGATGGGGTGCCGACTCCTCTAGGGCTTCGGCGTCGCCGATGGGGGTAGCACCATATACAACGATGCCGCCATGGAGAACGAGGAGGGTGAAAGTGAGGGTAAAAAAAGGAGGACGAAGATAATGAAAAAGAAGATGGCGTGTATTGGTTTGTGGTTGGTTTTATTGGTTTTCTTTGCTGGTGTATTGTTCGAACGTCAAAGAATGCTCATGGTCGCTGGATAAATGGTCGGTTGTTTGATTTAGCTACTAATGACTGACATTATAAAAGCAATTATACCATGCTTCACTGGAGGGAAAAGGAGTTGATGCCTCGATGCATACGATAATTCGTTGCACATGCTGCCATGAATATTTTTCTAGTACCATGTACCTCCTGTCGAGTATAGGTGACAAGCGTAGATAAAATTCCATTTTCTTTTTGAGAAGCGACGAGACTAGCTTCTGTATTGAAGAAACAAATTGTGCGCTATTCTTTTTCTTTCATAGTAATATGTGTCTCATTTATATCATAAAGATCAAAGTACAAGTCACATAAGGACCGATATAACAAAACTGAAAAGATAACAGAACATCTCTGAGTTTGACACCAGCGCCCGTCACCTCCTTCCGGCACCACCACGACAACCACCGAAAAAAAGAATGATGAATCACCTCCTCACTCGAGCTCGATGCGGCTCCATCGCTGATATGTAGATTTGCGGACCTCCAACATGGCTCACCAAAAGTAAAGCCCTTGCCGTTGAACGAATCAGACCGGGGCAATACTCCAGACACGCCATCGAACTCGAGATCTGCCCCCCCACCACCACCACCATCACCACGACTAAGACGTCGAAGCATGAAACCATAACTGCCATCCACGAACCATGAACCCAACACACGTTTCGTCTTCCAGATGTCGTCGATGCAAACCACAATCTGCATCCGCTCTTGGACTACCTCCCAAGCTTCGCGCTGACGCTGGAGCAAACGATGTCGCAACGATGGAGCCCGAGGACACGTGTCCACCACGAGGATGCCGCCGCCGCCACGCCATCCTTGCTTGAACAGACTGGTTTCCAAATCCATCCCCAACCATAGGACCGATGGCCTCGTCAGGGAAGTATCCGAATAATCTTTATTCACCGCCATCGCCATATTAATCTTGTGCTGACATAGAGTGGGGCTTATGCCCTTAAGATCGTCAAGAGTATATCCAATAGCAGCCATGTGTTTCCTCAGAGTTTTAAGTAATCTCTTTTCTTCATGCTCTAAAAGGTTACACTGATAATAACAAGATATATCTTCTTTTCATCAAGATAAGCATATTTCAGAGTATAAGGTAATGTCTTTAGCTCAAACACGGGATCTCCCTTGGGTGGAGGAGGATCCCCTAAAATATTAACTAGTAAGTTGTGTTTAAGTATATGTGTTTGTCTAAGAAATATATCATCTATTTCATTTCTTTCATTCATATGCATATCACTTTCATGGTCTAGCAAGTATTGTTCTAACGGGTCAGTAGGAGGTACGGCAATAGAAGCGAGACCAATTATTTCATCCTTACTAGGTAATCTTTCTCGTGTGGTTGTCTACCAAACTTAGAGAAATTAAATTCATGAGACACATCACCAAAGCTTACTTTGACCTTCTCAGTAACACAATTAATTTCAGCATTAACAGTATTCAAGAAAGGTCTACCAAATATAATGGGACAAAAGTTATCTTGTTCTGAACCAAGTACTAAGAAATCAGCTGGGTACTTAATTTTTCCACACAAGACTTCAACATCCCTAACAATCCCAAGTGGTGTAATAGTATCTATGTTTGCAAGTGTAATAGTGACATCAATATCTTCAATCTCAGAGGGTGCTATGTCATTCATAATTTCTTGATATAAGGTAAAAGGTATAGCACTAACACTAGCACCAATGTCACACAAGCCATGATAACAATGATCTCCAATTTTAACTGAAACAACAGGCATGCAAACAACTGGTTTGTTTTTATCTAGCTCATCCCGCTTGTTTCTAACAGGTTTTGCAATTCTAGCAGCTTCATCACAGAAGTAAATAACCTAACCATCAATATTATTAACTAGGAGGTCTTTAACCATAGAAACATTAGGCTCAATATTTATTTGTTCAGAAGGTTTAGGTGTTCTAACATGACTTTTATTAACCACAGTTGTAGCTTTAGCATGTTCCCTAATTGTAACAGGGAAATGTGGTTTCTCAGTGTAAGCAATATGAACAATTGGATCAACGTGGCTAACAATTATTGTTTCCTTCTTAATTTTAACAGGTTCAATGGGTGGATGATATTTAAACCACTTCTCCTTAGAAAGATTAACATGGGCATCAGTTTCCATAAAAGATTTAACATAATCAAACTAAAACTTTATACCTGACTCTTTACCTTTGTCGAGTTCCCAATCTTTAGAGTTGCGTTTAATTCTTTCTAGAAGATCCCATTTGAATTCAATAGTATTGTAAGGGCATTCTCTTACCTTAGTGTTTTGGTGATGATGACACCTCACTATGTTATCTAACAGCGGGTCAAGTTATTCAGGTATTATGTGTGAAACACAAGACGGTTAGGCATTCCCTTCAGACGGAAAAGATCGAAGACGGTGTTCTCTACGTGTTTATTTTCTTTGGTCATAGGGATCCCGTACTATTAAGAGGGAATCCACATTGGAAGATCTTGGGGTGAATCAATACTCTCTCACATCCTTAGCACCCACCTCGTTCCTTCCCATCAAAGAGAGAGAGGCCCTACTTTCCTTCCATGCAGGACAGTTGTACCGCTGTCCCAACAGGTTGCACCGCTCGCTCCAGTCATCCAGTTTAACCACCACTCCAGGGGTGATACCCTGGGGGTGCTGCCACTGAGTGGTCCCCAGCGATTGTACCGCTGCCCCCGGGCGCTTGTACCGCCCACAGCTGGGTGACCCAGGGTGGCAGCCCTGGGCGGTTGAACCGGCCCAGCACCAAGCTTCAACCGGACGCGGTTCTATTGAGCTGCGGTTGTTGGGCGGACGTGGGCCGGTTGTACAGCTATATTACTATAGCCCGGTACTACCGGTGTCGGGACTTTGCCCTATCCAGTGCTCGAGCCGAGCGGTTGCACCGGGGAGGAACCACCGCCTCAGGTTCTGTTGTGATGCGGTGGTTGGCCGGTTGTTGGGCGGTTGTACCGCTATATTACTATAGCCCGGTTCTACCGCCCGCATCATCGGTTGTACCGCTGCCATGTAAAAATGGCTGTAACGGTTGGAAAGTGGGGACACTATATAAAGGGGTGGTTCTTCCACCTCCATCTTATCTCTTACCTCTCTCTCTCCACCATTGATGCCCTTCAAGCTTTCTTGCCCGATCTCTCTCTCTCTCTAGACACTCAAACTTGTTGATTTGCTAGGGATTGAAGGAGGAGACCTAGATCTACACTTCCACCAAAGGAAAATTGATTCCCCCTTACTTTCTTGTGTGGATTTTGTTACTCTTGGGTGCTTGAGCACCCTAGACGGAAGAGGTCATCCCGAAGCCATATTCCATTGTGGTGAAGCTTCGTGGTTTCGTTGGGAGCCTCCAATTAAGTTGTGGAGAGGGCCCCAACCTTGTTTGTAAAGGTCCGGTTGCCGCCTTCAAGTGCACCACTAGTGGAATCACGTCATCTCGCATTGTGTGAGGGCATGAGAAGAATACGGTGGCCCTAGTGGCTTCTTGGGGAGCATTGTGCCTCCACACCGCTCCAACAGAGACGTACTTTCCCTCAAAGGAAGGAACTTCGGCAACACATCCTCGTCTCCAACGGTTCCACTCGTGGTTACTTCTTACCTTTACTTTGTGCAAGCTTATATCTTGTTGTTATCATAGCTAGCATCATATAGGTTGTTCACCTAGTTGCATATCTAGACAACCTATTTGTTGCTAAACCTAATTTGTTAAGAAAAGCTTAAAAAATTGGTAGTTGCCTATTCACCCCCCACCCTCTAGTCAACTATATCGATCCTTTCAATTGGTATCAGAGCCTCGTCTCTTTATTAAGGGTTTCACCACCCGAAGAGTATGGTTGACGACGGGGACCGGGCGGTTGAACTCCCCGAGGTCGTGGGTGTGAACACGGTCTCTTGTGAGGATTTGAATGAGGCCATGTCCTCACTTAAATCCTCCATGACAACCGAGGTCAAATCCATGTTTAAAGAAGTCCTTGAGGGTCTCAAACTTTCTACCGATCCGTTGCTAGTGGTTAACCCCACTAACTCATCATCGGATGTCCACTCCGAAAAGGAAGGGGCTAGCACTGACAAGAACAAGCTACCTCAAGGAACTAATGGGACGGGTACTTTTGCCTCGATGCCCCCTCCCATGGTCTATGGAGGACCGGTGCACCCTCCACATATAGTCAATCTCGGTCCTCCTCCTAAGCTTGTTAAGAATGATTTTGCTAATTGGGTTTTTCGTATCAAGTCTCATTTGAATCACAGCTCAACACAACTTTGGAGAATCATCGAGCAAGGGTACTACCCTCATGATCCAAGCAACCTCACTCCAAGAGAAGAGGCCGACAATCAACTCAATCACTCCGCCTTGTTCATCCTTCAAGTAGATGTTCCCATGGAAGATCTTGCTCACTTGCGTCCTTTCACTCGGGCTAAGGATTGTTGGGAACACATTGTCTCCATGTACAAGGGTAGCTCGAGCATTCAACGGTCCAACTTTGAGGTGGACCTTGATGAGTGCGATGAATTTGTGATGCTTGATGATCAAGAACCTCGTGAGCTCTACCGGAGAGTGACAACTCTTGTTGTTGCTCTACAAGATCATGGTAGCAAGGATGTGGATGACAATTGGATCAAGCGGAAGTTTCTCAAGGCCATTATGCCATTCAACAAGGCCATGTCCTCCGTCATTCGCCAAAGGCCAGACTTTCACTCTTTGTCCTCAAGCGACGTGTTGGATGAATTTATTGCCATGAACATCTTAAACAAGACCGCCGACAACGCTCTAGCTCGCGTCCAACGGTCAAAGAAATCATCTCCCAACCTTGCTTTGAGGGCCAAAGGTATTGTTGAAGAAGAGGAATAAAAAGAAGAGGAGTGTTGCCCCGAAGACACCAAATATGCTTACCATGAGCACATGGCTCTTGCGTCTAGACAATTTTGGGGCAACAAGAGAAACTCAAAGCCCAACTTCTCCAAGACCAACTCAAGTGGGTCAAAGGGCAAGCAACGTCTGAGGACTTGCTATAATTGTGGCAATGTGAGTCACTTTGTGGTGAATTGTTCGTATGAGAAGAGGGAAGACAATGGTGGCAAGCTTATCCGTAAAGACAAAGCCAAGTCATTCCCCAACAAGAACAACTTCCACAAGAAAGTGCCTCAAAAGGTGTTGGTGGCTCAAGAAGAGTATCCCTCCGATGATGATGTCGATAACAAAGATTCAAGTGGTGAAGGGATGGCAATGGCTACAGTGGCAATTGCATCTTCAACCCCAACTAAGGTGTCTCTCTTCGACGCCCCCAACGAGAACCACATTGCTAGGTGCCTTATGGCCAAAGGTATCACCAAGGTAACCTCCAACGTCAAAACCTCTAACATTACAACGTCTATTTCTACCACTCCTTCTTTGTTGGATTGTGTGGATGAACATGAGGTGGCGAAAGAGGATGAAAATGAGTTTGACAAATTTTTGTGTAAACTAAAAGGTGATTCCAAGAAGCACTTTGTTGCTCTCTTGGAACAACTTGGTGAGGCCAATGATGTCATTGAGTCTCAAGAGGAATATCTCGAGGAGTTGAGGGGGCATAGTCATGAATATGCCGATGAGATAGCGGATCTTTCCATTGCTCTTGAGGAAGAGCGAAGTCTTCGTTTGACTCTTGAGGAGTCACAAAATGTTGACCTAGCTAAATTACGTAAAGATCATGATCATGCTATTGTCCTTAATTGTGTACTTAAATCTGAGAAGGATACTCTTGGGGTTGACCATGGTAGACTCAAGAAAGAGTTTGACACTCTTGACATTGCTCACAAGGCATTGAAGAGTGATCTTGCCTCTCTCAAGGAGTCTCATTATCAACTCCAAGTAAAACTTACTAAGGAAATAGCTACATGTCCTCCCTTTGTATTAATTGATAGTGCCAATGCTACTAACCCTTGTTGTGAGCATGCACACCTTGTGGAGGAGAATGCTAAGTTGAAAGAGCAACTTGAGAAAGGCCTTGTGACATGTATCCAAGTTGAGAAGAATCTCAATGACCTTTTGAGCAATCAAAATGAAGTTGTAGCAAAGGAAGGAGTTGGGTTCGCACCCAAAACCAAGAAGAAGAAGAAGAAGAAGAAGGCAAAGACCAAGCAAGTTCCCCTGCTCAAGGAAACCTTTCTCAAAGCGGGGAATGTCCCTCATGAGAAGAAGAAGGACAAGGTTGTGGATGGTAATGCCAAGAAGTGCAAGACCACCCACTCCAACAAGGCCGGCGACTTTAACCCCTCTTATGTTTTATGCCGTGCTAGTGATGGACATGCTTATGCTAAATATGTTGGTTCCTCTTATGAGTACATTGAATGGTCTATCTGGGTTCCTAAGACCCTTGTTACTAACATGAAAGGACCCATAAAAGAATGGGTACCTAAATCCAAGCATTGATCTATTGTAGGAGTTTGCTTCCGGAGGAGTATCATGGTTGCTTGATAGTGGAGCAACAAATCATATGACCGGAAGCAAGGACTTGGTGGTGGACGTTCATACTAATCCATCTTTGGCCACTCAAGTCTCCTTTGGCGATGATACTAACTCAAAGGTATTGGGTCTTGGCAAGGTGGTAATCTCTCCGGACTTGTCCATTGAGAATGTCATGCTTGTTGAGACTCTTGCATATAATTTACTTTCCGTTCGTCAACTTGCACTCATGGTTTGTACCTTGTTTGGTGTTGACACCGTGGCCCTTTTGTGGAGCAAGACTCTTAAAGTAGCCTTTGCTGGGCATGTCGAAAATGGTCTCCATGTGGTTAACTTCTCGGAGCGACCCACTAAGACCGCGACTTGCCTAATGGCTAAAGTTGATGTGGGTTGGCTTTGGCATCGCCGGCTAGCCCATGTCAATATGAGATCTTTGCAAAGTCTCCTCAAAGGGGATCACGTCCTTGGACTAACAAATGTGAGTTTTGCCAAAGATCGTGATTGCAGTGCTTGTATCGAAGGAAAGCTATATGAGAAGGCTCACCGACCCACGACTATCATCTACTCAAAGAGGCCCTTGGAGCTCCTTCACATGGATCTCTTTGGTCCCCCATCTTTTGATAGTCTTGGAGGAAGAAAGTATTGTTTGGTGATTGTGGATGACTACTTAAGATACACTTGGGTATACTTCTTCAAGAGGAAAAGTGAGACTCAACAAACTGTCATTGACTTTGCCAATGAAGCTCAACGTTAACTTGAGGCAATGATATTAATGATAAGAAGTGACAACGGCACCGAGTTCAAGAACTACACCTTGAATGAGTTCCTTAGTGATGAGGGGATTAAGCATCAATACTCCGCACCATATACCCCTCAACAAAATGGTGTTGCGAAAAGGAAGAACCGGACATTGATGGATGCGGCAAGGACCATGATGACGGAATTCAAAGCTCCGTACAACTTTTGGGCCGAAGCCATCAACACCGCATGTCATGCATCCAATCGGCTTTATCTCCGCAAAGGCTTGAACAAGACTCCCTATGAAATTCTTACCAGTAACAAGCCCAACCTCAAGTACTTCCGGGTGTTTGGGTGCAAGTGTTTCATTCTCAAAAAGGGTGTTCGTTTGTCTAAATTTGAACCTAGAGCTCAAGAGGGCATATTTGTTGGTTATGCTACAAACTCTCGCGCTTACCGTGTCCTAAATAAGTCCACCGGACTCATTGAGGAGACGTGTAACGTAAAGTTTGATGAAAATAATGGCTCCCAAGTGGAGCAAAGTGGTCTTTGTGATGTAGGTGATGAAATTCCTCCCCAAGCCATAAGAAGAATGGGTGTGGGACTCTTCCTACCCATTGAGGAACCCCTTGTGGCCGAAGGAGAAGGACAATGTTCCACTCATGTGGAACCATCACCAACTCAAGACCCACACGCTTCGGAAGAACAAAGTGAAGGCCCTCAACCACGTGAACGAGATCAAGGGCAAGATCAACCTCTTGATATCGGTGATTCTCCGAGTGATGCCCAATGTCAAGTTCACACCCCCGAGCAAGCTCAAGGTCAAGATCAAGAGCAAGCTCATGAAGGCGCTCAAGATTATCAGGAAGATGCTCGTCAGGAAGTTGTCCCTCAACTTTCCATGGAGGAGATCTTAGAGAGACGAGCCGCCAAGAATGCTGCCAAGCTTGAACATAAACAATATTTGTTGGAAAACGTCTACAGCAGCTTGAAAAGAGGGGTAACTACTCGTAGACAATTAACAAACTTTTGTGAACATCATGCGTTTGTTTCTTGCATTGAACCCCTCGAGGTACGAGATGCGCTCGAGGACATGGAATGGGTTGAAGCCATGCACGATGAACTCAACAACTTCGAGCGCAACAAAGTATGCCGGTTGGTGCCAAGACCAAAGGAGAACCACAATGTCATTGGAACCAAATGGATATTCAAGAACAAGCAAGATGCGAACGGCGTCGTCATTCGCAACAAGGCAATATTGGTGGCACAAGGCTACTCCCAAGTCGAGGGTATCGACTACGGTGAAACCTTTGCTCCTGTCGCTCGTCTTGAATCTATTCGCATGTTGCTTGCATATACTTCTCATCATGATTTTAAATTATATCAAATGGATGTGAAGAGTGCATTTCTTAATGGTCCACTCAAGGAGTTGGTATATGTCAAGCAACCCCCGGGGTTCGAGGATCCCAAGTTTCCCAATCATGTATACGTTCTCGATAAGGCTCTCTATGGCCTTAAACAAGCCCCACGTGCGTGGTATGAGCACCTTACCGAGATGTTGCAAGACCGTGGGTTTCAAACTTGTTCATATGCCAACTATATGTTGATGATATTATATTTGGTTCCCCTAACAAAGCTTTCAATGAAGAGTTTGCCGCACTAATGACCAAAGAGTTTGAGATGTCCATGATGGGAGAGTTGAAGTTCTTCCTTGGATTCGAAGTCAAGCAACGAAGTCAAGGAACCTTCATCAACCAAGCTAAATATACTCAAGACATGCTCAAATGTTTCAAGATGGATGAGCTCAACCCGCCCAAGGCCAACACTCCTATGCCTCTCAAATGCTATCTTGACAGTGATCCCAATGGTAAAGCCGTGGATCAAAAGGTATATCGCTCCATGATTGGATCTCTGCTTTATCTTTGTGCATCTAGACCGGATATCATGTTGAGTGTGGGTATTTGTGCAAGATTTCAAGCAGCACCTAAGGAAAGTCACTTTGTGGCTGTCAAACGAATCTTTCGATATTTGGCTCATACCCCAAACTTTGGCTTATGGTACCCCAAAGGTGCTTCATTTGATCTCATAGGATATACTGACTCGGATTGGGCGGGAGACCGTGTGGAAAGGAAGTCCACTTCCGGAGGGTGCCAATTTCTTGGTCGCTCTTTTGTAAGTTGGTCTTCAAAGAAACAAAATTGTGTTTCTCTCTCGTCCACCTAGGCCGAGTATGTAGCCGCCGCAAGCTGTTGTGCACAGATTCTTTGGATGAGGCAAACTTTAAAGGATTATGGTGTCAATTGTGACAAAGTGCCTCTTTACTGTGACAATGAAAGCACAATCAAGATCTCCAACAACCCGGTTCAACATTGCAAGACGAAACATATTGAGATTCGTCATCACTTCATCCGGGATCACATCAAGCGTGGAGATATTGATCTTATTCATCTCTATACTAAGGAAAAACTTGCAGATATTTTCACGAAGCCATTGGATGAAGCAAGATTTCGCGAGTTAAGGCATGAGCTAAATATCATCGATTCGAGCAATGTGGCTTGAATTAGTGCACACCCCTCCACACTCTTCATTATGTCTTGTGTAGGTGTAGGCATGGACATAGGGGTGTTCTAGTTCTCTCAATGAACTATCCCTCCTCCTATTATGCATAAAGCGATCTCATCTTTCACATTAGTCATTTTTTATGACACTTGTGCTTCAAAGACGAGTTTTGGTCATGGGCCCAAGGTTAAAATCTTCGCGGTACCATACCATTTGACTCAAACATAGGTGGCCTCGGCCACCGCCCCCTCCGAGTGAGGCATTTGGCATTGTTTGTGTCCTAAGTTTGTGTTTCTTGACTTCTCCTTGTTCTTGCTCGAGTTTGTTGGTCCTAGGTGTGGGCATCCTCCATGGGTTTTTCTATCTTGCGTTTGTGTTTTTGCAACCATGGAGCTTACCCCACCATACTACTGTGCTTTGCTTCTATCCCAAGCTCTCCTCATCTCGAAACCCTCTCATCCAATTGTACGCTTTGAAATCACGGTGGTGGTGGCTGTGGCCGGGCGGTAAAACCGGTGGTCAAAGCGGTACAACCGCTGGCCATCCTGTTGTCCCGGTACAACCGGTGGTCCATGCGGTACAACCGCTGACCATCCTGTTGTCCCGCCCCAACGGTACAACCGGCGGGGTTACGCGGTTCAACCGCTAATTCCCAGGTCCTGTACCGGGACCGGTACAACCGCTTAGAAGAGCGGTACAACCGGTCGCGTCTATGGCCAACTAAAAGGGAGGGCCGGGCCGAAGGGGTATTCAGTTTTCCCCTTCGTGCCCGACTCCCCCCTTGCCGCCCTAGCCACCGGCCGCCGTCACCACCGCCCCGGAGTGCTACCGGCGCACCAGATCTGCGGCCTCCTCTCGGATCTGCTCCGTGGAGGCCCTTCCCTTCGACGATCTCCTCCCATGAAGGCCGGTAATGCCCCGTTTTCTCTTGTTCTTGGATTCTTTCATTTGAATCATCCATTGTTAGGGCATTGCTCGCTTCCCGCATTTTCTAGTCAAAACTATTGTAGGGATGAGATCTGATGACCCACAAGTATAGGGGGGATCAATCATAGTCCTTTCAATAAGGAAGAGTGTCGAACCCAACGAGGAGCAGAAGGAAATGACAAGCGGTTTTCAGCAAGGTAATTTCTGCAAGCACTGAAATTGTAGGTAACCAATAGTTTGATAGCAAGATAATTGGTAACGAGCGAGTATCGGTAACGGTAAGTAAAGTGCAGCAAGGTAGCCCAATCCTTTTATGGCAAAGGACAGGCGAGAACAATCTCTAGTAATAGGCAAAGTGTTCTTGAGGGTACACGGGAATTTCATCTAGTCACTTTTATCATGTTGGTTTGATTCGTGTTCGCTACTTTGATAATTTGATATGTGGCTGGATCGGTGCTTGGGTGCTGTTCTTACTTGAACAACCTCCCACTTATGATTAACCCCCTTGCAAGCATCCGCAACTACGAGAAAAGTATTAAGATAAAATCTAACCATAGCATTAAACGTTTGGATCCAAATCAGCCCCTTACGAAGTAGCGCATAAACTAGGGTTTAAGCTTCTGTCACTCTAGCAACCCATCATCTAATAACTACTCCAGAATGCATTGCCTTAGGCCCATGAATGGTGAAGTGTCATGTAGTCGACGTTCACATGACACCACTAAGGGAATCACAACATACATATCATCAAAATATCGAACACATATAAAATTCACATGATTAATTGCAACATGACTTCTCCCGTGACCTCAAGAACAAAGGTAACTACTCACAAATAATAAACATGCTCAAGATCAGATGGGTATTGAATAGCATAATGGATCTGAACATATAATCTTCCACCAAATAAACCATATAGTAATCAACTACGCAAGGTAATCAACACTACTAGTCACCCACAGGTACCAATCTGAGGTTCGCGGTACAAAGATTGAACACAAGAGATGAAGTAGGGTTTGAGAGGAGATGGTGTTGTTGAAGATGTTGATGAAGATTGGCCTCCCAAAGATGAGAGGTGTGTTGGTGATGACGATGGCTTCGATTTCCCCCTCCGGGAGGGAAGTTCCCCCGGCGGAATCGCTACGCCGGAGGGCAAAAGTGCTCCTGCCCAAGTTCCGCCTCGAGGCGGCGGCGCTTCGTCCCGAAAGTCCTCCTCTTATTTTTATAGGTCAAATTTGACTATATACCAGAAGATGGGCATCGGAGGTGGGCCGAGGAGGCCACAACCCACCAGGGCGCGCCCAGGGGGGCCTGGCGCGCCCTGGTGGGTTATGCCCACCAGGGTGGCCCCCTCCGGTAGTTTTTTGCTCCAGTATTTTTTATTTATTCCAAAAATAATCTCCGTAAAATTTCAACTTCATTGGAGTTGTGCAGAATAGGTATCTCTGATGTGCTTTTTTCAGGTCCAGAATTCTAGCTGCTGGTATTCTCCCTCTTTGTGTAAACCTTGCATATTATGAGAGAAAAGGCATTAGAATCACTCCTTAAAGCATTATTATTCGACAAAATATAATAAATAACAGTAGGAAATCATGATGCAAAATGGACGTATCAACTCCCCCAAGCTTAGACCTCGCTTGTCCTCAAGCGAAAGCCGATATTGAAAAGCATGTCCACATGGTTTGGAAGAGAGGTGTCGATAAAAACAAAATACGGACATAGAAGCATCATGCTTATTATTATAACAGCAACAAACTCTATCATAAAACTTATTCAATACATTTTTATCATATAACTTCTCATGAACAAGTAACAATTCAGCACAACATAGAAGTATGAAGCATAAACCTTATTGAAAACCAACAAACTATGTTCTCAGTCAAATTTGCAACTACAATTCATCATATTTTCAGGAAGGGTCTCATGTCGGAGCCTTTTGGCAAGTCCACATACTCAACCATCATTTAGTCTTCTATGATTTCTAACACTCACGGCATACCCATGAACAAAAAGTTTCAACCGGACACATAGGAAGATAGGGGCTTATAGTTTCGCCTCCCAACGTATTCACCTCAAGGGTGATGTCAACAATAATAACTCATGCCCACTCATATCCAACTGGATATATGTGCCTAGGTCTTTCCTCACCACATGATGCTTGCAAAAAGAAAAAGTAAAAAGGAATAGGGAAGAATACTTTAACTCTTGCATAAAAGTAAATACATAAAAGTAAAAGATAGTCCCTTCGCAGAGGGAAGCAGAGATTGTCATGCGCTTATTGGTTTGTATGCCCAATCCCTTAATGTAAAATAACGTCACGCTATATTGTCCCCTATGATAGCAACCTTTATTATGCAGTCCATTGCTTTTATTACTTTGCCATCATAAGTTCGTATAGCGCTCAATTTTCTCTTACACTAATTGATCAAAACACTTTTAGAAGCAATTTTTATTGCCTTATTGCACCGATGACAACTTACTTGAAGGATCTTACTCGATCCATAGGTAGGTATGGTGGACACTCAAAGAATGAATTTGGGTTTGGGTTTTTGGATGCACGAGTAGTATCTCTACTTAGTGCGGAATTTTTGGCTAGCAAGGATATTGAGCAAGCACCACATGTTGAAGGATCTATGACAATATAACTTCTATGTGGATATGAACAAACATAAATCATTACGTTGTCTTCCTCATCCAACATCAATAATTTTGACATATAATATTTGATGGGGGCTCACAATCATAAAAGATGTCCAAGATAGTGTATTTGCATGTGAATCTTCTCTTCCCTTACTACTTCTTTCATGAATTGCATCATTGACCAATGCTATGTTTGTCAATCTCCAATAAATTTTACTACTTATATTTTTTCTTATGTGATGTCATTACTCACTAAAAGATTAGAATATGATTCTTTTCATTTATTTCTCTTTCCTTTATTTTGATTGCAACAAGAAAGTAGAGAGGCAAAAACTCAAACTAAACTTTATTATATAACTCTCACTCGATTACATAGATAGATAGGCCACGAAACTAACACACGAAAATATATCATGCAAAACTTTTATTCAATTAAAGCAAAGGGAAACTAAAGATCGAACTAAAATAGGTAAAGGTGAATAAAAGTGGTGGTGATACGATACCGGGGCACCTCCCCCAAGCTTGGCTCAAGCCAAGGGGAGTGCCCATACCCGTGTGCTCAAGTCTCCTTTGGTGGTGGTGATGAAGAAGGTGGTGGTGATGATGTAGTAGGCTTGTCCTCCAGCTTCCAGGGCAAGGGCTCCCCATCAAATGTTGACGCAAGAGTCCCGTGAGTCCTGCAACTGGCAGCTAAACTCATACCTTTAAATCTTGCTTCATATTCGAAGACTTGGTTTTGAAGATCATAAACTTGGCTCTACAGAAAATTAATTTGCTCGTTGAGGGTGGAGATGATGTCCTTCACAAACCGGCCATCCACCATCTGATCACGGGTGAATTCCGTAATCATGGAGTGATTGGCACTAAGTCCACGCTCCACCATCTTCTGGCACTTGAAGATTTCCTGTTCCACCGCCTCGAGCCTAGCCTCCACGCTTCCGGTCTTCTTGGGTCCTTGAACATCGCGGATGTGGAGCACCCCCTCACGCATCTCAATGGCTTGAGGGTGCTTCATCACCTCCGGCAAGTACGGGTTGATGACCTTCTTGAAGAACTTGTCCTTGGAGGAGCTTGGTGGAGCCATGGAGATCTATATCTGACGAGAAAACAGCAAGAAACAAGAACAGAGAATTTTTCTGCGATGCGGTCGTCAAAACAGTCGGGGGTATATATAGAGAATTTTTATTCTTGGGAAACAAGCATATGGAAGGAAAACGGAGTCGGGAAGGTGTCCGAGGTGGGCACAACCCACCAGGGCGCGCCCAGGGGTGCCTGGCGCCCCCTGGTGTCTCGTGCTCACCTCGATCACCTTCCGGTTTATTTCTTTATTTCCAAAATTTTCTAATATTCCAAAACTGACAAAAAATATTTTTGCGGATTTTTCGGAGTCTGTTTACTTACCGTATCACGTACCTCCTATTTTTTCAGAATTCTGGAGTGTTCCGGAAGGTTTCTTTTATGTGTTCCTCCGGTGTCATGGTTTGGATAACATTGCTTTCAACGTTAATAGGCGTACCTGAGATGTAATGCTTAATTCTTTGTCCATTGACCACCTTCGGGTTAGTACCTTCGGCGTTATTAATCTTGATAGCTCCAGAACAATAAACCTCTTCAATAATATAAGGTCCTTCCCATTTGGAGAGAAGCTTACCTGCAACAAATCTTAAACGAGAGTTGAACAAAAGAACATAGTCTCCTATTTTGAATTCCCGCTTTTGGATTCTTTTGTCATGCCATCTTTTTACTTTTTCTTTAAATAGTTTGGCATTTTCATAGGCTTGGGTTCTCCATTCATCTAGTGAGCTAATATCAAATAGACTCTTCTCACCGGCAAGTTTGAAATCATAGTTAAGTTCTTTAATTGCGCAAAATGCCTTATGTTCTAATTCTAGAGGCAAATGACAAGCTTTTCCATACACCGTATGGAGACATACCCATAGGATTTTTATAAGCTGTTCTATAGGCCCAAAGTGCATCATCTAATTTCTTAGACTAGTTCTTACGAGACCTATTGACAGTTTTTTGTAATATTAATTTTATTTCTCTATTGTTAAGTTCAACTTGACCACTAGATTGAGGATGATAGGGTGATGCAATTATATGGTTAACATCATATTTAGCAAGCATCTTACGGAAAGCACCATGAATAAAGTGTGAACCACCATCGGTCATTAAATATCTAGGGACTCCAAACCTCGGGAAGATAACCTCTTTAAGCATTTTAATGGAGGTGTGGTGATCAACACTACTAGTTGGAATAGCTTCTACCCACTTAGTGACATAATCAACAGCAACCAAAATATGAGTGTACCCGTTAGAGGAAGGAAAAGGCCCCATATAATCAAAACCCCAAACGTCGAATGGTTCGACAACAAGTGAATAATTCATAGGCATTTCCTGACGCTTACCCATATTACCAATTCTTTGACATTCATCACAAGACAAGACAAACTTACGGGCATCCTTGAAGAGAGTAGGCCAATAAAAACCAGATTGCAATACCTTATGAGCAGTTCTATCTCCCGCGTGATGTCCTCCATAAGCTTCAGAATGACATTTCCATAGGATTTGTTCCTGTTCATGCTCAGGTACACAACGTCTAATAATACCATCTACTGCTTCTTTATAAACATGTGGGTCATCCCAAAAGTAATGTCTCAAGTCATAGAAGAATTTTCCCTTTTGTTGGTATGTGAAGCTAGGTGGTATATATTTAGCGACAATGTAATTAGCATAATCAGCATACCAAGGGGTGTTTTGTGAAACACTTATTGCAGCTAAATGTTCGTCAGGGAAACTATCATCAATAGGTAGTGGGTCATCAAGAATATTTTCTAACCTAGACAAGTTATCAGCTACGGGGTTCTCAGCTCCCTTCCTATCAATGATGTGTAAGTCAAATTCTTGAAGCAAGAGAACCCACCTAATGAGTCTAGGTTTAGCATCTTTCTTTTCCATAAGGTATTTTATAGCAGCATGATCGGTGTGGACAATAAGTTTTGAGTCAACAATGTAAGATCTAAACTTGTCACAGGGAAACACAACTGCTAAGAATTCTTTTTCAGTAGTAGCATAATTTCGTTGAGCACTGTCTAGAGTTTTACTAGCATAATGGATAACGTTCAATTTCTTATCAACTCTTTGTCCTAGAACAGCACCAACAACATAGTCACTAGCATCACACATGATTTCAAAAGGCAAGTTCCAATCAGGTGGTTGAACGATAGGTGCAGAGTTTAAGGCTTTCTTGAGTGTTTCAAAGGCTTCCAAACAATCATCATAAAAAACAAAAGGAATGTCCTTTTGCAAAAGATTAGTAAGAGGCCTAGAAATTTTAGAGAAGTCTTTAATGAACCTCCTATAAAAAGCAGCATGAGCAAGGAAACTTCGAATACCTTTAATATCTTTAGGACATGGCATTTTCTCAATTGCATCAACTTTAGCTTTATCCACCTCAATACCTCGTTCAGATATTTTATGCCCCAAGACAATGCCTTCATTAACCATAAAGTGGCACTTCTCCCAATTCAAGACGAGATTAGTTTGTTCGCATCTCTGCAAAACTAGATCAAGGTTGCTTAAGCAATCATCAAAAGAAGTTCCATAAACGGAAAAATCATCCATGAAAACCTCCACAATATTTTCACAAAAATCAGAGAATATAGCAGTCATACATCTTTGAAAGGTAGCAGGTGCATTGCATAAACCAAAAGGCATACGTCTATAAGCATAGGTTCCAAAAGGGCAAGTAAAGGTGGTTTTCCCTTGATCGAATTGTGACACAGGTATTTGAGAGAAACCAAAATATCCATCTAGGAAGCAAAAAGTGTGTGTGCTTAGATAATCTTTCTAGCATTTGATCAATGAAAGGCAGAGGGTAATGATCTTTTATAGTAGCTTTATTTAATTTTCTAAAATCAATTACCATTCTATAGCCAGTAACAATTCTTTGTGGAATGAGTTCATTTTTATCATTGGGAACAACGGTAATACCTCCTTTCTTAGGGACACAATGAATGGGACTTACCCATCTACTATCAGCAATGGGATAGATTATACCTGCTTCCAGAAGCTTTCATATTTCAGTTCTTACCACTTCCTTCATCTTAGGATTCAGTCGCCATTGGTGATCAACAACGGGTTTAGCATCAAGTTCCATATTAATCTTGTGCTGACATAGAGTGGGACTAATGCCCTTAAGATCATCAAGAGTATATCCAATAGCAGCCCAGTGCTTCCTTAGAACTTCTAATGATCTTTCTTCTTCATGTTCTGAAAGGTTAGCACTAATAATAAGAGGATATATCTTTTTCTCATCAAGATAAGCATACTTCAAAGTGTCAGGCAATTGCTTTAATTCGAACACAGGATCACCTTTAGGTGGAGGAGGACCTCCCAGAGTTTCAATAGGCAAATTGTGTTTCAGGAGAGGTTGTTGTTCAAAGAAAATTTTATCTATTTAATTTCTTTCACGCAAGTGCATATCATTTTCATGGTCAAGCAAATATTGTTCTAATGGATCGGTGGGAGGCACATCAATAGAAGCAAGACCAATTATTTCATCCTTACTAGATAAAGCTTTATCACGAGGTTGTCTACGAAACTTGGAAAAATTAAACTCATGAGACACACCACCAAAATTGACACCGACAGTTTGTTTTTCACAATCTATCTTAGCATTGACGATGCTCAAGAAAGGTCTACCAAAATAATGGGACAAAAGTCATCTTGTGGGGAACCAAGGACTAGAAAATCAGTAGGGTATTTTACTTTCCCACACAAGACTTCAACATCTCTAACAATCCCAAGTGGTGTGATAGTGTCTCTGTTAGCAAGTTTAATAGTAACGTCAATGTCTTCTATTTCAGCAGGTGCTATTTCATCCATAATTTCTTGGTATAAAGTAAAAGGGATAGCACTCACACTAGCACCCAAATCACATAAATCATGATAGCAATGATCTCCTATTTTGATTGAGACAATAGGCATGCCTTCTAGGGGTCTATGTTTATCTTTTTCATCGGGTTTAGCAATTCTAGCAGCTTCATCATAGAAGTAGATAACATGCCCATCAATATTTTTTACCGAGAGATCTTTAACCATAGCAACACTAGGTTTTACTTTAATTTGATCAGGGGGCTTAGGTGCTCTTATATTACTCTTACGAACCACAGTTGATACCTTAGCATGTTCCTTTATCCTAACAGGGAAAGGTGGTTTTTCAATATAAGCGGTAGGCACAACTGGATCAACATTGTAAATGATGGTTTCTTCTTTAGCTATGACCGGTTCCTTAATTTCTTCTTTAATAGGGGGGTGATATTTAAACCACTTCTCCTTAGGGAGATCAACGTGAGTAGCAAAAGCTTCGCAGAAAGAGGCTACTATCTCAGAGTCAAGTCCATATTTAGTGCTAAACTTGTGAAAAGTATTGGTATTCATAAAAGATTTAACACAATCAAACTCAAGCTTTATACCTGACTCATTACCTTCGTCGAGTTCCCAATCTTCAGAGTTTCGTTTAGTTCTTTCTAAGAGATCCCACTTGAATTCAATAGTCTTCTTCATATAAGAACCAGCACAAGAAGTATCGAGCATGGATTGATCGTTATGAGAAAGCCGAGCATAAAAATTCTGAATGATAACTTCTCTCGGGATGTCATGATTGGGGCATGAATATAACATTGACTTAAGCCTCCCCCAAGCTAGAGCAATGCTTTCTCCTTCACGAGGCCAAAAATTATATATATAATTCCGATCACGATGAACTAGATGCTTGGGATAAAACTTTTGGTGGAATTCCAATTGCAAATGACTCCAGTTCCACGATCTAAGATCATCACATAGCCTATACCATGTCAATGCTTTTCCCTTCAAAGATAAAGGGAAAACCTTCTTCTTCACCTCATCTCCGGGTAAACCTGCAAGATTAAATAATCCACAAATTTTGTTCACATATAATAGGTGCATATCAGGATGTTCAGTTCCATCTCCTGCATAAGGTTTAGCAAGCAGTTGTTCTACCATACCCGAAGGAATTTCATAACCAATAATTTCAGTAGGTGAAGTAGGTTGAGGGGCAACTAATTGTGGTTCCGGTCGAGGTGAAGATACCCCGAACAAACCCCTCAAAGGATTGTTTTCCATAGTAGCAAGTAGCAACACATTTCAGCACGTAGTATACGTTTTTCCTTACCGATTTCCAGTTACCAAGAGCGCTTCACTCCCCGGCAACGGCGCCATAAAAGAGTCTTGATGACCCACACGTATAGGGGATCAATCGTAGTCCTTTCGATAAGTAAGAGTGTCGAACCCAATTTGGAGCAGAAGGAAATGACAAGCGGTTTTCAGCAAGGTAATTTCTGCAAGGACTGAAATTGTAGGTAACAGATAGTTTGATAGCAAGATAATTGGTAACGAGCGAGTATCGGTAACGGTAAGTAAAGTGCAGCAAGGTAGCCCAATCCTTTTGTGGCAAAGGACAGGCGAGAACAATCTCTAGTAATAGGCAAAGTGTTCTTGAGGGTACACGGGAATTTCATCTAGTCACTTTTATCATGTTGGTTTGATTCGTGTTCGCTACTTTGATAATTTGATATGTGGGTGGACCGGTGCTTGGGTTCTGTTCTTACTTGAACAACCTCCCACTTATGATTAACCCCCTCGCAAGCATCCGCAACTACGAGAAAAGTATTAAGATAAAATCTAACCATAGCATTAAACGTTTGGATCCAAATCAGCCCCTTACGAAGTAGCGCATAAACTAGGGTTTAAGCTTCTGTCACTCTAGCAACCCATCATCTAATAACTACTCCAGAATGCATTGCCTTAGGCCCATGAATGGTGAAGTTTCATGTAGTCGACGTTCACATGACACCACTAAGGGAATCACAACATACATATCATCAAAATATCGAACACATATAAAATTCACATGATTAATTGCAACATGACTTCTCCCGTGACCTCAAGAACAAAGGTAACTACTCACAAATAATAAACATGCTCAAAATCAGAGGGGTATTGAATAGCATAATGGATCTGAACATATAATCTTCCACCAAATAAACCATATAGTAATCAACTACGCAAGGTAATCAACACTACTAGTCACCCACAGGTACCAATCTGAGGTTCGCGGTACAAAGATTGAACACAAGAGATGAACTAGGGTTTGAGAGGAGATGGTGATGTTGAAGATGTTGATGAAGATTGGCCTCCCAAAGATGAGAGGGGTGTTGGTGATGACGATGGCTTCGATTTCCCCCTCCGGGAGGGAAGTTCCCCCGGCGGAATCGCTCCGCTGGAGGGCAAAAGTGCTCCTGCCCAAGTTCCGCCTCGAGGCGATGGCGCTTCATCCCGAAAGTCCTCCTCTTATTTTTTCTAGGTCAAATGTGACTATATACCAGAAGATGGGCACCGGAGGTGGGCCGAGGAGGCCACAACCCACCAGGGCGCGCCCAGGGGGGCCTCGCGCGCCCTCGTGGGTTATGCCCACCAGGGTGGCCCCCTCTGGTAGTTTTTTTACTCCGGTATTTTTTATTTATTCCAAAAATAATCTCCATAAAATTTTAGCTTCATTGGAGTTATGCAGAATAGGTATCTCTAATGTGCTTTTTTCAGGTCCAGAATTCCAGCTGCCGGTATTCTCCCTCTTTGTGTAAACCTTGCATATTATGAGAGAAAAGGCATTAGAATCACTCCTTAAAGCATTATTATTTGACAAAACATAATAAATAACAGTAGGAAATCATGATGCAAAATGGACGTATCAAGATCCTATATACATTTCCTATTAGTTGTGATGCTTAGAAACTAAAAATAGTGGTGCATTACTCACATTTGGATGCACCGGTTCCCCAGCAGCGGTACAACCGCTGTGGTGACCGGTTCAACCGGATTCTCTGATTCCTGCCCCACTGTTCTTTGTTTCTCTACTTCACACCTAATTTATTCCTACTCTTGCTTACAATCCTCTCATCTTTTCTGGGTTTCTCTTGTATGCTCCTCTTGTGCATGTCTGCAGGTGGCTCTAGCTCTCGTTCTGCTCCTCGGAAGAAGTCCAAGAAACGAGCTCGCAGGTGTAGGCTTGTTAATGAATTTGAGCAAGAGGAAGTTGTGATCCCTGATACGTCTCCATCGTATCTACTTTTCCAAACTCTTTTGCCCTTGTTTTGGACTCTAATTTGCATGATTTGAATGGAACTAACCCGGACTGACGCTGTTTTCAGCAGAATTGCCTTGGTGTTATTTTTGTGCAGAAATAAAAGTTCTCGGATTGATCTGAAAATTTACGGAGAATATTTTTGGAATTAATAAAAAATATTGGCGAAAGAATCAACCAAAGGGGGTCCACCCATTGGCCACAAGCCAGGGGGCGCCCCCCCTAGGGCGCACCCTGGCGGCTTGTGGGTCCCACAGACCTCCTCCGACCCGAATTCCAACTCTATATATTCACATCCGTGGAGAAAAAAATAGAGGAGAAGAGTTCATCGCGTTTCACGATACGGAGCCGCCTAGGGATGGCAATTTTACCCATGGACAGGGTATGGGTACAATTTTATACCCGCGGGTAGTACCCATACCCCACCCGTTAAGTCATGGGTAGGGTAAGGGTATAGCCTTTTACCCATGGATATACCCATACCCTACCCGTTTATACTAACATGTGAACCTTACCCGTGATTCATAAGTGTATCTATGTTGTGTCGTGAGCTTGTGAACCTATGTTAAAGTTGTCACCATTGTTAATTTGAATTGAGATAATTATCATGTACTCATCTATTTGTTATTGAGTTGTGATCAATGTTATTTTGTCAAATGTGCTATGATGAATGTAAAATTGTGAATAACTTGTGTACTGTTTGATCTACCCATTGGGTACCCAATGGTTATGGGTACCCATCGGGTATGGGTACGGGTAAAGTTCCATACCCGTGGGTACGGGTATGGGTAGAATTTTATACCCATTGATTACACGGGTATGGGTATGGTATTGGTCTACCCGCCTCATACCCTACCCATTGCCATCCTTAGAGCCGCCGCCACCTCCTGGTCTTCCACGGGAGGATAGATCTGGAGTCCGTTTTGGGCTCCGGAGAGGGGAAATCGACGCCGTCGTCATCACCAACCATCCTCCATCACCAATTTCATGATGCTCACCGCCGTGCGTGAGTAATTCCATCGTAGGCTTGCTGGACGGTGATGGGTTGGATGAGATTTACCATGTAATCGAGTTAGTTTTGTTAGGGTTTGATCCCTAGAATCCACTATGTTCTGAGATTAATGTTGCTATGACTTTGCTATGCTTAATGCTTGTCACTAGGGCCCGAGTGCCATGATTTCAGATCTGAACCTGTTATGTTTCCATGAATATATATGTGTTCTTGATCCTATCTTGCAAGTTGTAGACACCTATTAAGTGTTATGATCCGCATACCCCAAGGTGATAATAATTGGGATTCTTTCCGGTGATTACCATAGTTTGAGGAGTTCATGTATTCACTAAGTGTTAATGCTTTGGTCCGGTTCTCTATTAAAAGGAGGCCTTAATATCCCTTAGTTTCCATTAGGACCCCGCTGCCACGGGAGGGTAGGACAAAAGATGTCATGCAAGTTCTTTTCCATAAGCACGTATGACTATATACGGAATACATGCCTACATTACATTGATGAATTGGAGCTAGTTCTGTGTCACCCTAGGTTATAACTGTTGCATGATGAATGCCGTCCGACATAATTATCCATCACTGATCCATTGCCTATGAGCTTTTCACATATTGATCTTTGCTAAGTTACTTTTCCGTTGCTACTGTTACAATCACTACAAAACTGCTACTGTCACTTTTGCCATCGTTACCGTTACTTCCATACTACTTTGCTACTAAATATTTTGCTGCAGATATTAAGTCTTTCGGGTGTGGTTGAATTGACAATTCAGCTGCTAATACTTGAGAATATTCTTTGGCTCCCCTTGTGTCGAATCAATAAATTTGGGCTGAATACTCTACCCTCGAAAACTGTTGCGATCCCCTATACTTATGGGTTATCAATCCCCACCAAGCCCACTCGCCGTGAGAAGTCTTTGGCCGCCAAGCAAAAAACTACCAAGCCAGTGCACTCCTGGAAGCAAGTTGATTGGGAGCGGGTTCGCTTTCAAAATCCTTATGAGGTCCCCGTTGCTCCCAGGTGGTCCATCCCAAGATTGTGCGCGAGCTCTATGACCATCACAAGAACAAGTTTGCCAAGCAATGGACTATTGACATTGAGTACTGGAAGGCTAACATGGATTACTTTGGAGAGGCTTTAGCACTATGTGAGGAGTTTAACTTGATCAAGCTCATGACTATCAACTGTCCCTTTGATGTGTAGCTCATTCACCAGTTCTATGCCACCGTCCACTTCGGCACTGATGATGCTTGTACCCTTTCATTCATGTGTCGTGATGAATTATTTCAGGTTCCGTGGCGTGCCTTCTGCAATGCACTTGGTTATGATGATACTGGCCTCACCAGGAATGGCGGCAGCCGTCCTCATGACCGCGCTACTCCCATGGATAAGAAGGAGTTAGCCCCCTTGTACATTCTCGGGCATGGCATTCTTGGAGCCTCTAAGGATCTGCAGTAGGTCTATGATATCTTACACCGTGTGTTCCGAAATGTTCTTCTGCCCAAGGTTGGAAATCAAGATGAGATTCATGGATATTTTGTTGATCTACTAGGTTCAATGATGACTGAAGCTGTCTCGGGTGCTACGTTTGATGCTTCTAAATGGTTGTGGGAGGAGATGTACAACACGGTCTTCTACAGGAAGATCCCCACCTATGCTCCCTTCATAATGTGTTTCCTCAACTCTGTGTGGGCAGTTCGTAGGCCTAGAGTGCCCCTCACTTCTTCGGACAACCTCGTCGAGCATGAGGTCAAGCAACTCAGGAAGAAGAAGCATGTTGAGCCTCGCTTCCCTGTCAACCCCCCTGAGGATGTCTATGCTACTTCCAGTGAAAGTGATTTTGAGCTTCCTGTAGGGGCCAAGCCATCTTGGGTCACTAAGCTCACCACCAAGATTAAGAAGGCCTTTTGTCTCCAGACTCATGTTCAGAAGAAGTTCTATGAAGCCCATGTCAATGAGAAACTTGCAAGACACAGACAAATTCAAATTATGCGGGATCTTCAACTTCTGGTAGAAAGTGGTCCTGAGATGACAATCACTCCTGGGGAGAAGTGGATCTCTGAGCACAGCACTTGGACTGATGATGAGATCTCTGGTCAGCCTCCTGCTTCCTCCTCTGTTGCCACTGCTGCTGATGACATTATGGATGATGATGAGGATGATGATGATGAGGATGATGGGGATGGGTCTGAGGATGATGATTCCGAGGAGTGTGATGGTTCTGAGGAGGTCTACTTGTAGGAGATATGCCCTAGAGGCAATAATAAATTTTATTGATTATCTCCCTATTCATAATTATGTTTATGTTCCATGCTATAACTGCTATGGTTCTCGAGTCTACAATAACCACGAGGCTCGAAGGAAGACTCATATGCACGTGTGGAATAATAAACGGTAAAATGTATTCCTAGTCTGGCCTTTAAGACTGGCTCAAGTATTGCATGATGATCCTGTTTTCCTGATCATGGGCATGGCTATGCCGGCAATTTTGTGGGCACAATGTTAGAAGAACATTTGTGTTGAATCGACCCAAATTGATGTTATGCTATGAGATACATTCGTCACAAGTTAATGGTTTATAACATAGAGATGGTTAACGTTTGCATGATTCCTTAGACCATGAGAGTATCGAGTTTCTTCATGCTTGCTTCATGAACTTTGGGGTTTGTTAAACGTCATCCGTAAATGGGTGGCTATTACGGCGGCTTACGGGTTCATGGAAAAGTATGTTAAGTAACTTGATAGCTCAAGATTGGGATTTTCTCCTCCGATGATGGAGAGAAATCTCTGAGCCCTCTCGCTGTTACGGTATCCATCATCGTCTGGCCAGACACAAGTGTGATTTGATCACAGGGATACCGGAACACAGAAACGAGAAAAGAGAACAAAAACCGGCAACGAGGTAACTGGCATTATGGACAAGTGTTGATCCACGAGGATGCCGATGTTTCTCACCTCGGGTATTTGTAACATATCGCGAAGTAACAGGAATAGCACACGGCAACTGGAGGTTCACTCGAATATTCATTCGTGTGGGTATAGGGGTCAATATGGGTGTCCACGGCTCCGATGTTGATAATTGATCGGAAAGAGTTCCGGTCATGTCTATACTTCACCAAACCTATAGGGTCACACGCTTAAGGGTCATCTATCTGCTGAATACTAGACGGGGAGTCTGAGAGAAAATCACCGAAAAAGTTTCGGACGAAACGGAAACGTTCCGGAGAGAACACCGGAATAGTTCCGGTGAAACTGAAAAGTTGTTTCAGGGTATTCCATTAAGTCAAATTGGTTCTGGCACACGCCTGGAAATTCTTGGAGGATGCCAGAAGTGTTCTGGAAACTTCTGGGAATTTTCCGGGACAAAAACCGGAAATGTTCCGGAGCAGCCGGAACCGTTTTGGTTGCTTTTCGCTGAAGAAACATTGTTCCGAAATTGTTTCGGAATGCGTTAAAAATTGTTTTGGTGGGTGCTAGAATTATTCTAGGCACACAGAAATAATTTGGGTTTTAACGGACGCAGAAAAATGTAGGTCGGAAATTTTTGTTTTTTGCTGCGTTCCCCTACAGTGGCATCAAGAGCCGTGCTATGTGTAGATGCAGGTTGCGATCTAGAATACATAGAGATGTATGGGTGTTGCACAATATAATTAGGTAGTAGATGAGATCTATTGCTGTAAATTATTTGTGCGGGTAGCAGATGAAATCTGTTACCCGATGTTCTTGTTGCTTCCCCTGAATTTGCGTAGTCCTGATCTTGACGGCATGGTGGAATCTCACAAAGTTCTGGCAATCCGCGATCCTTTCATGCTGCTCCTGAGTATGCTGATTGACAGATCAACGAAGTGCTAACAGTTCTTTGGGTTCCACCATAGTTAAAGAAAGATGGATGTTTCGCAGACGAAAGGGCAATGCAGATATGATCTGCACGGGGGTCACGCGTATGACGAAGTTTAGTATGGGGCTCGAGATTTTATTATCTCGTGTTTCATACACCCTGGAAAGTTAATCTAGCAACTTGAATTATCATACTTTATGATGGACGTTGGTAGCTTCGGTTTGTTTCGAAACCTTAGAAGCCACGAAAAATAAAATTTTGCATGAACCGATTAGAGGCGTCTAACTTGGTTTTGCAGGATGGTTTGCATGTGCATATGATGTGGTATAGCAGTGCTCATAATAATTTGATTATGTATGAGATGACTATATGATGTAATTTGATTAACATGACCTGCGTGTCATGATTCGGCATGATGGCTGGAGCCATATGATTGTCACTTTAATGACTTGCGTGTCAACCTTAAGTAATGCACTTATTTTATTAGCTATAGAGATAGCAATATTATCTGGTGCATCGACAAGGTGGTGGCAATCTTCGCGAAGGTGAACACCGATGCGAATGCCGGAGACGAAGAAATGAAAGACTTCTCCGTCAGAAAGGGCTATACCATATCATGCTATTATGAATTGCTTGAGATGTTTATCCCTTATGATGCACCCTTTTTGATTGCGCGGTAGTCGCTTTTTATTAGGGTGATCTCTCACTTAAAATATCAAGTAGTTAGTGTTCTCCCAAGTGTAGCACCGTCACGGCACCTATCTCTTCGGGGCATCACATGATCTCCATGGGTGTGAACGATTAGAGAAGTGTGAGGCGGGTGAGTTGAGACCTCGCAGCGAGATCACTTGGTTGTCTTGACGTTCAGGCAGGACAGTCCTGAGCTCGGAACACACGCATCGAAAGATGAACAAGAATCACATAGAGATGTGATCGGCAAGTTTGCCTACCAATTGAAGTTCGCGCCATTTGAGTTCATCTCGAACCGTGGCGTTGAATTGAAATGTGGATCTTGTATCACTCACAATCAATTATGAGAGATATTGATTTGAGTGGGAGCGCACTGTAGAATTAACTTGTTTAATTCTTAGTGCAATTAATTTTGAACACTGTCTAAATGTGGTTTGCATAATAGTTGTAGAATAATGGCTCGCGTTTCCACCTTCCCTATTAAAATTGAATAGCTATTAAATATCTGGTTAAAACTTTACGGTTGGTAACGTAATGTGAGGATTGTCCTCAAGAGTGCCGAGAAGGACTTTGTCCTATCGCATGCTTTCGGTATTCTCCCGCTAATGCTATGGATCATATGACTCTCGTCCTTTGATCCAAAAGCTAGAATTCCATTTCGGTCAAGTGCAATATGTTTGATTCCATGAAACCCGAACTTCAAAAGTTTGGGATAGCTATGTGATATTAATGGAACTGAAAATCATTTTCAGACACAAACAAAGGCTAAAAGATATTTGATATCCAAAGCAATGTTTGTTTTGCAAACTGTTAGTAAAAGTGTTTACTATGCATTTGACTAATAACAGAGGGATCCAGTAGAACGCCTGTCATATGATGAAGGTGAATAAAACAACAACTTAAAGGAAATGTCCAAAGGGTGTTAGTATGACTTACACGCCTAGGAAGTCCGGGGCTAACGCCACTCTTAAGTTGGATGCTTCTTCTGAGAGTAGAAGAAATACTAAAAGTTAAACTGTTAGAAGTATAAAGGCAAATAGAGAGAAGACTGGAATATCCAGCTCATGTATGAAAGTCATACAAGTTATTGATGTATAGAAGGCTGGTCAAAGAAATAGTTCTTGGGAATTATGATTAAACATGTTAATCACTAATTCTTGGGTATTGTGAGTTAATCACAAAGATACCCGCTCGATTGCATTCTGTTGCAACTCGATGTAAGAACTACTATGGCCTGAAAGACTAGCCAGGAATGAGGTTAGATACACGCAGGGAACATAGTAAATGTTACTATGCCATCCATAGGTGTATTCCCTATGTATTTACTTTCATAATTCATTTTAGAGTTTCACACTCTAGCCCTTTGCATAAGGTATCTTGCAAGAAGGTTGTTCATAAGAGAACTTTTGATGTTCGGTGTTATGAATAACATAAGGGCCATACTTTCATTATGAATGAGACGTATGTTATGAATATTGATAATAATACATAACCTCTGTGTTTACTTTCATAATTCATTTTAGAGTTTCATACACTCTAGCCCATTGCACAATGTTTGTTGCAAAAGAGTTGTTCATAAAAACAACAATTGTTGTTCAGTATTATGAATAACATGAAGGGACATGCTTCCATCCTAGATGGGATGTATGTTATGAATATTGATGGAAATATGATACATCCATAACACTGACGCTAAATGTCGCAAGACTAAAAGAATACCACACAAGTGTGGCACTGCATTTGGTCACATTGGAGAAACCCGCATGGAAAATTCCATTATGATGGATTTTGAAGTCGTTTGATTTTGAATCATCTGACACTTGCAACTTTCCTCTGAAAAGTGAAGTGACTGAAATACCGTTCACAGGCCATAAGGAACGAGCAAAGAACATATTGGTGATCATACATTATGATGTGTGTAGTCCAATAAATGTTGTTGCAAGTAGTGGATTTATCTATCTTCAGAAATGACTCAAGTAGATATATGGATATTTACTTGTTGAGACGTAAGTCTGGATCTTTTGAATTCATTCATAAGGTTTTCAAAAATGAAGTAGAATTTGTCGTAACAAGAAAATTATGTTTCTACAATTCGATTGCGGAAAGGAATATTTGAGTTACAAGTTTAGCGAATGTCTGATGAGTTGTGAAAGGGGTTTCATAACTTGCACCTCCCGGAACACCACTGCAAGTGGAGAGTCCGTGTAGATGTAATCGAACCATTCATGACATGGTAAGATCAAAGATGACATAAATAAATTTGCCATTACCCCTTTTAAGGAGTAATGCTTTAGAGACTGCGGCTTTTACACTGAAAAGAGATCCATCAGGTCTGTTGAAATGACGCCATGGTATGGTACGCCCAACCATGTTATATCTTTTCTTAACATTTGGAATATGGGGCTTGTGTAAAAGGTTACAAACCTATTCCAAATCAGACAAGTGCTATTTTGTAGGTTATCCCAAGTCATTGGGTATTCCCCCACCACTATACCGAGGCAAACGATTTTGCCACAAAACGGTATGCTTTTAAAGAGAATAGTTCTTACAAAAGGTGAGTGGGAGGACAGTGCAACTCGACGAGATAACCAGTATCTTCGTCATCAGGTCAAAGGAAAGGAACCTTGGAAGTGATTCCGGAGTTTCCTACTGCGACTGATACGGAAGCCTCTACATGAGATGTATGGACTTCGGTCGAACTTGCAGCTGAACCGCGTAGGAAAAACTCGTGCAAACCTCTCAGGTGCGCATACGAGATATTGTTGTTAGACAATAGTATACCTACGATACACAAGGAAGCATTGATGGGCCCTGACTCCGGAATTGGCTAAATGCCAATACAATCCGAGATAGTTTCCATATAAGTGATTCGAGATTAAAATCTTGATACACCTTTCGGAAGACTTAGAGTCTAACGAATATTTATGGAACTAAAAACTGATACGGATAAAATGTTTTATCCATAAAGCTCGACTTGTTGCAATAACAAGTTCAAGGAGTTGACAACGATGAGATTGTCTCACCGTAGCGATGCTTGAAGTCGGTTCGGGTTGAACTAGCAATTAATACATATTTCAATCATGAGATATGAAACATGGATGACAAAAGGATTTCCATCTGATGGAAATGAAACCTAGGACTTGTATGTGATACAGTCCAAAGTAATTTGTCGATCCAGAGGATGCTAGTAAGTATGCAAACATCAGAGTTCCAGCGATGGACAGAAGAGAGCAAAGTGGAGTTGGAATCTTCGTTTTTGATGGAATGGTCAAAGGGGTTTGACTTCATCAAATGGGTATCGAAGATGCTTGTGATTCAAGAAAGTAAGTGGGAGCATAATAATATTTCTAAAAACCTTGTGTACTTGACACATTGTTAATTGGAAATAAATTTCTTGACACGAATTAGGACTTCATTTGAAAATAGTTTTTCGATGAAGTGCTTAGGCTAAATAGCCTCAATATTAGGCATGATGATCTATGGAGATAGATTTACCTAATGGGGCTAAGCTATGAATACATATTGACAAGATGCTAAACGTTTTTAGCATTGAAAAACGTCAAGGAGTGATTCTTGCCGAAGTCACATGGAAAGAGTTTTTGCAAGACTCGGTGTCCCAAAACACTGATGAGCAAAATACATGATGGTGATTCCACACACTCTTGTGTTTGGATTAATCATGTATTCCATGGTATGTAAAAACAACCAGATATGTCCAATACTCCAAAGTTGTTGCGAGTATAGATACCAAAGTGATCAAAGATGTCATTGAGTACTAGAGTAGTAGTGATGACATGTTTTCTCGCAAGCAGAGATTATGAAGTGCTCGTTGTAAGTAATTACATCGATACAGTCTTCATCAATGCTCCATGCGATTTTCGATTTAAGTTAAGGGTTTTTGTGTAATACACAATATGGTGGCACGGTAGTTGGAAATTGTTCCAAACAAGATACTGTGACGAATTCTATAACAAAGGCTAAGTATGTTGACGCTTAAGAAGCGACAAAGAAGTTGTTGAATCATATAGTTCATTCATGAACTTAGTATGGTTCCAAGATGGCGTTGGTCTATGGGACACTATTGCAGATAGTTGCTCCATAGCTCAGTCTGAGGAATCAGGTTTCGACCAATGATTCACACATATGCAAAGCCAAGTCCACACAAAATATGAATTTTGTGAAAGCTTGAAAACGCGAGGATATGCAAAGTTGCACACGGAGCTGAAGTCGTCAGATCCGTTGGACATCAGGCTATACCACATGCGAAGCATATTTTACACCGGTATGCCACAGGTGTAAAGTGCATTAGCATTGACTAGATTATTGACTCTAGTGCAAGTGGGAGTCTGTAGGAGATATGCCCTAGAGGCAATAATAAATTTTACTGATTATCTCCCTGCTCATAATTATGTTTATGTTCCATGCTATAACTGCTATGGTTCTCGAGTCTACAATAACCACGAGGCTCGAAGGAAGACTCATATGCACGTGTGGAATAATAAACGGTAAAATGTATTCCTAGTCTGGCCTCTAAGACTGGCTCAAGTATTGCATGATGATCCTGTTTTCCTCATCATGGGCATGGCTATGCCGGCAATTTTGTGGGCACAATGTTAGAAGAACATTTGTGTTGAATCGACCCGAATTGATGTTATGCTATGAGATACATTCGTCACAAGTTAATGGTTTATAATACAGAGATGGTTAACGTTTGCATGATTCCTTAGACCATGAGAGTATCAAGTTTCTTCATGCTTGCTTCATGAACTTTGGGGTTTGTTAAACGTCATCCGTAAATGGGTGGCTATTACGGCGGTTTACGGGTTCATGGAAAAGTATGTTAAGTAACTTGATAGCTCAAGATTGGGATTTGCTCCTCCGACGATGGAGAGATATCTCTGGGCCCTCTCGGTGTTACGGTATCCATCATCGTCTGGCCAGACACAAGTGTGATTTGATCACAGGGATACCGGAACACAGAAACGAGAAAAGAGAACAAAAACTGGCAACGAGGTAACTGGCATTGTGGACAAGTGTTGATCCACGAGGATGCCGATGTTTCTCACCTCGGGTATTTGTAACATATCGCGAAGCAACAGGAATAGCACACGGCAACTGGAGGTTCACTCGAATATTCATTCGTGTGGGTATAGGGGTCAATATGGGTGTCCACGGCTCCGATGTTGATAATTGATCGGAAAGAGTTCCGGTCATGTCTATACTTCACCGAACCTATAGGGTCACACGCTTAAGGGTCATCTATCTGCTGAATACTAAACGGGGAGTCTGAGAGAAAATCACCGAAAAAGTTTCGGACGAAACGGAAACGTTCCGGTGAAACTGAAAAGTTGTTTCAGGGTATTCCATTAAGTCAAATTGGTTCTGGCACATGCCTGGAAATTCTTGGAGGATGCCAGAAGTGTTCTGGAAACTTCTGGGAATTTTCCGGGACAAAAACCGGAAATGTTCCGGAGCAGCCGGAACCGTTTTGGTTGCTTTTCGCTGAAGAAACATTGTTCCGAAATTGTTTCGGAATGCGTTCAAAATTGTTTTGGTGGGTGCTAGAATTATTCTAGGCACACAGAAATAATTTGGGTTTTAACGGACGCAGAAAAATGTCTTTGTGAATAGTGAAAAGCACTTTTTGGGCTGATTTGCAAATGGGGTTTTTCTTCTAGAAGAAAACCACTTTTGGTGTGTGAAAGGGAGGTGGAGCTCCCCAAGGGGGCTGCAAATTTCGGCCATGGCATGGGGGGCCCTCTTTGAGGTGTCCTTCCACCTCATGGTGGATATCTTCTACACACCCTTATGTGGCATGTGGTGGAAAGATCCTAGGAAGGTCCTTTTGGTCTTTCCTCTACCCCTTGCTCCTCCTATAAATAGAGGTGGAGAGAGCTCTCCAAAATCAGATCATGCGTGCTCTCATACACATGCCATTGACTTGTCTGGCTTCTCTCTCCCTCCCAGCGAAATAGTTTCGTAGAGCCAAAAGGCTGTCTGGGTTCCGGTGGGAACTAGTTCTGGACGGCGAAGCCCTGCCGGATAGATGACACCGTATGTGTGCAACTCTGTAGAGAGATCGTAGTTTCGGTCTTAGTTCGAGAGTGCCTCCCGAAGGGCTGTCCAAGTGATCGTCTTAGTTTCGAGGGTCCTCCCGAAGGGCTGTCCGAGTGACCGTTCGAGTTTCGAAGGTCCTCTCGAAGGGCTGTCCGCGACACCGTCCGAGGGACTGTCCGACCGCCTCCCGGAGGGCTGTCCGAGGGGCAGATGTGGGAGTACATCCTCGCGGTTGGGAGGTTGTAAATCCTAGCTGTGGGGATCTGCACCGCCGATCGTCATCGACTCTACTTCCGCTGCGCTACGAGTCGGTAACGAAACAGATCAAACCTTGTATGCAGTCTCCATAGTGATCCTGGGCTGGTGCGTAGGTCAGAAATTTTTGTTTTCTGCTGCGTTCCCCTACACTACTGAGTTCTGGGGCGTTAGCATCGCTCTTTTCCTTTTTGGTGTCTTGATGCCAAAGGGGGAGAGAGTTATATTATGCCGAGATTTGCATGGGTGTCCTGGTTGTCTATCGTTTTTGTTTTTGCGTCTTCCCAGTTGAACTCTTATTTGCTCTTAGTCGGTTATGAACCTATCTTATGTGAAGACTATTTGCATTTCAGTAGAGACTGAGATTATTATTTCCCTTGTTATTAAGCTCTACTTATTATCTCGTACATTTGCTCCTTAATGTTATTCCCTCTATTGTACCCATTGGTTGGTCTATAAAATCAAGGGGGAGCTCCAATTTTTGCACATGACTCGTCTGGTGCACACAATGAGGGGGAGCTCCGCTTTTATTTTATAGACCATCAATGCAAATCGTGTTGTTGTCATCATCCACCAAAAAGGGGGAGATTGTAAGGGCATTCTCTTACCTTAGTGTTTTGGTGATGATGACACCTCACTATGTTATCTAACCGTGTGTCAAGTTATTCAAGTATTATGTGTGAGACACAAGACGGTTAGGCATTCCCTTCAGACGGAAAAGATCGAAGACGGTGTTCTCTACGTGTTTATTTTCTTTGGTCGTAGGGATCCCGTACTATTAAGAGGGAATCCACATTGGAAGATCTTGGGTGAATCAATACTCTCTCACATCCTTAGCACCCACCTCGTTCCTTCCCATCAAAGAGAGAGAGGCCCTACTTTCCTTCCATGCAGGTCGGTTGTACCATTGTCCCGACTGGTTGCACCGCTCGCTCCAGTCATCCGGTTTAACCACCACTCCAGGGGTGATACCCTAGGGGTGCTGCCACTGAGTGGTCCCCAGCGGTTCTACCACTGCCCCCGGGCGGTTGTACCGCCCACAGCTGGGTGACCCAGGATGGCAGCCATGGGCGATTGAATCGGCCCAGCACCGGGCTTCAACCGGACGCAGTTCTGTTGAGCTATGGTTGTTGGGCGGACGTGGGCCTGTTGTACCCTATATTACTATAGCCCAGTACTACCGGTGTCCCTAGCGGTTGTACCGCTCGGGATTTTGCCCTGTCCAGCGCTCGAGCCGAGCGGTTGCACCGGGGAGGAACCACCGCCTCAGGTTCTGTTGCGATGCAGTGGTTGGCCGATTGTTGGGCAGTTGTACCGCTATATTACTATAGCCCGGTTCTACCGCCCGCATCACCGGTTGTACCGCTGCCATGTAAAAATGGTTGTAACAGTTGGAAAGTGGGGACACTATATAAAGGGGTGGTTCTTCCACCTCCATCTTATCTCTTACCTCTCTATCTCCACCATTGATGCCCTTCAAGATTTCTTGCCTGATCTCTCTCTCTAGCCACTCAAACTTGTTGATTTGCTAGGGATTGAAGGAGGAGACCTAGATCTACACTTCCACCAAAGGAAAATTGATTCCCCCTTACTTTCATGTGTGGATTTTGTTACTCTTGGGTGCTTGAGCACCCTAGACGGAAGAGGTCACCCCGAAGCCATATTCCATTGTGGTGAAGCTTCGTGGTTTCGTTGGGAGCCTCCAATTAAGTTGTGGAGAGGGCCCCAACCTTGTTTGTAAAGGTCCGGTTGCCGCCTTCAAGTGCACCACTAGTGGAATCACGGCATCTCGCATTGTGTGAGGGCGTGAGGAGAATATGGTGGCCCTAGTGGCTTCTTGGGGAGCATTGTGCCTCCACACCGCTCCAACGGAGACGTACTTCCCCTCAAAGGAAGGAACTTCGGTAACACATCCTCGTCTCCAACGGTTCCACTCGTGGTTACTTCTTACCTTTACTTTGTGCAAGCTTATATCTTGTTGTTATCATAGCTAGCATCATATAGGTTGTTCACCTAGTTGCATATCTTGACAACCTATTTGTTGCTAAACCTAATTTGTTAAGACAAACTTAAAAAATTGGTAGTTGCCTATTCACCCCCCCCCCTCTAGTCAACCATATCGATCCTTTCACTCTTCATATAGGAACCGATAGAAGAAGAATTGAGTAATACTTGATCATCGTGAGAAAGCCGAGCATAAAATTATTTGTATAATCATTTATCTTGAGAGCTCATGATTGGGGAAAGTGAACATCATAGATTTAAGCCTCCCCAAGCTTGAGAGATACATTCTCCTTCACGAGGCCAGCAATTATAAATAAAGTTCTGATCACGATGGACTAGATGCATAGGATAAAACTTCTAATGAAATTCCAGCTTCAAGCGATTCCAGTTCCATGATCCAATATCATCCAATAGCTTGTACCACATTAATGCCTTTACCTCCAAAGATAAAGGGAAAACCTTCTTCTTAACTTTGTCTCCACAAAACCTGCAATCTTAAAAAAGCCACAAACCTCATAGACAAATATCAAATGGTAATCAGGATGAGTCATATCATCATAAGGATTAGCTAGCAGTTTCTCTAACATACCCGAAGGAATCTCATAATAAATATTTTCAGTAGGTTCAGTAGGTTGAGGAGCAACCTTTTCAACTTCCGTTCGAGGCGAAGATGCCCCGAAAAAGCCACTGAAAGGGTGACCGTCCATAGTAACAAGCAACAGTAAATTTCAGCACGTACCGAAAATGTTTCCTTACCAAAGGCGCTTCACTCCCCGGCAACGGCGCCATAAAAGAGTCTTGATGACCCACAAGTATAGGGGATCAATCGTAGTCTTTTCGATATGTAAGACTGTCGAACCCAACGAGGAGCAGAAGGAAACGATAAGCAGTTTTCAGCTAGGTATTCTCTGCAAGTGTTGTGAGTAGCAATAGTATATAGTTTTGTAGCAAGATAATTCGTAACAAGTGACAAGTAACAATACTAACTAAGGTGCAGCAAGATATCCCAATCCTTTTTATAACAAAGGACAGGCCAAAAAGTATTCTTATATGAAACAAGCGCTCCCGGGGACACATTACTATCTAGTCATGTTCATCATGTTGAGTTGATTCGCGTTCGGTACTTTGATAATTTTATATGTGGGTTGACCGGTGCTAAGGTGTTGTTCTTACTTGAAAAAACAACCCATTTATGATTACTCCCTCTCGCAAGCATCCGCAACTATGAAAGAAGAATTAAGATAAATCTAACCATAGCATGAAACGTGTGGATCCAAATTAGCCCCTTATGAAGCAACGCATAAACTGGGGTTTAAGCTTCTGTCACTCTCACAACCCATCATCTACTTGTTAATACACAATGACTTCCCTTAGGCCCATAACATGGTGAAGTGTCATGTAGTGGACGTTCACATGACACCACTAAGCACTACTAGAATCTGCAAGTACCCCTAGGGCCATATACCCTAAGGAAGAAGGCAAAAACTCTAGGGAACAAGGTTCCCCTAGTGTATACCCTAGGGAAACCACCCTAGGGCTACAGTGGTGGGGAAATCATATGTTCCCTTGGGTTCGCTAGTTATACCCTAGGGATCATTTTGTTTCCTTTGGGTTACATGCCCTAGGGAACCATTGCACATGTGACAAGGTTGCTGACGTGTATCTATCTTTTGGGTTGTCACGCCCTAGGGATAGTCACTCATTGTTATTAAAATAGGGCACTCCAATGCCGTCATTTTGTTATTGTTTTTTTCTTTTTAATAACGCAAGCTATGTAAATTGTAGTGAAACTATGACAAGAAAACCAAAAGAACGACAAAAATTTCAATTTACATTAGATCCAACATAATGGTTATGTACATCATATACACATTGGTATGGAAAAAACATTACATTCTCAAGAGCAATGCGCATAATTTTCTAACTAGTTCCTATTCCTACCAATGATGTGAAATCTAATCTGAACTAAAGCCTTTGAGCTTCACCAACCATTTAGCATTAAGTCGTTATCATCCTTGTTCACCATCAATCTGAACCTGCACGGTTTTAAGTGAACAACAAAATTAATCAGTAAGTAGCTCTTAATAGGGATCCAGATATAACAAATAATAGCCAATCTATAGATTTTACTGGTACAGATAGACATATGAGGACTGAATATACAAGGAATAATAGCTTTTGTTAGTAGATACTAAGCTTCTAGGTAGTAATTTTTTAAAGATTAGCTAGTCATTGTGGCATGCATAAGAGCAAAAAAGTGCACATACGGACCAACAAGGAATTATTCCTAACTTCAAAATAATTTGGTGTACCACACACAGAAAAATCTTATGCCAATAGACATCACCCGGAAAGAGATCTTCTAATGATTAATGGTACACTCTCAGCTCCAGTATAGACAAGTAACAACATATATATATTTCCTATTCTCTACTCACTGTCAGTATGCAAGAAATACATAAACTAGAATTATCTTCTCTCATCCCAACTCGTTTTGAATCAGATCATGAAGGAGTCAAGCAAGCACTAACATATGAAAGAAACGAACTAGTTGTATGACTCTGTTCCTCAAGTGATATACACTGAATTTACGTGTTCTATCAAATGTAATCTGATATACAACAATAGTATAGTTGAGCATCAATTAGCAATTAACAGGAACTGTGTAATTTTTAACAAAGTAGCATCCATTCCTCTTGAGATTGAGGCTAAAACTCTGTGTTCTAGGTTCTAATAGGTTTCATGTGCTAAAAAGGAATCATAAATGCAGAAGTTTGATACAAGAAATGCAGTTGGTTGTTTGGAAAATTAATCGCCTGCCAGCAGATTACAGAAGTGTTGAATGCATAATTTTCATTGGTATAGCCAACGAAAAAATTAGCTTGCACATGTAAGATGGTAAGGTACGTCTCTGAACTTTTAGTTTGCAACTCTGCATTTCCTCACACAAGGTAAGGACAATAAGGGGCACCATAGCAAAATCTAATTATCACATACCTGAAATCCATAATGAATTACCTGTATATTACACGCTGGTTGTTCTGACCCAAGTGGCATTTCCATTAACAATCATAAGGGTAGCAGGTGTTGCAGGAAGTTAGTCCTTTCCAGATCGAGCAATACCTAAATCCAAATCTCAGAGAAAGATGACGATGTAAAAACAAATCTCAAAGATCAAGAAGAGGAGAAATAAATACACATAACTGTAAGCGATTTCTACCTGTGATGCGAATCGGCCATGGCGATGGGGACAAGCAGATTTTACCGGAAGAATGAACTGCAATAGAGAGGATGTGGAAGGATAAGAGGGCTTGCAGCCTGTAGGCAACGTAGACAGAGAGTAAGGCAGCAGCAAGGTCACCATGGCGATGCAACTTCGTAACCCATCCAGATCTGGCCACACCAACATAAAGAGGAAAACGTGATGGTGGAGAAGATCTAGGGCCCTCGGTGGCTTTGATGGGCTTCCAAGCAATGCGTTGTTGGGGCGGCAGAAAGGGTAGTGAGCAGCAGCAACTGGCCGGTCGAAAGCAACATCAACAAGAACATGGGTGAGGACTGAGGACAGAAGTGGATTTCGGAGATGTGTTATGCGAAGGTATTTGCGAGGAAGAAGATAATGGAGGATAGCTTGGCTAGCTTGTCAGTGGGCTTGGACGGAGGAAAGGGCGGCAATCCAAATTGTGAAAGGAAAGATGCGCGCCTCGCACGCGCGTGGCGGGAACAGAGGAAGGGAAAACATTCCCATCCCGCGCAAGCCAAAGCAAAGTGTCCCTAGGGTATCAATTACATGGCCAAATTGTACAAGGAACCCCTAGGGGTGAAAGACCACACTAGGGAACTTTTAGTTTACCTAGAGTTCCGTAAATGCACCCTAGGGGAAATTCAGTTTACCTAGGGTGTTGCAATGGACCCTAGGGAGACTAACAATCCTTAGCATTTTGTTTTTTGGCTCTAGGGAACTACATAAACCCTAGGGCTATTTGCAGATTCTAGTAGTGAAGAGAAGTAACAACATACATATCATCAAAATATCAAACGGATACCAACTTCATATGATTACTTATAACAAGACTTCTCCCATGTCCTCAGGAACAATAGTAACTACTCACACCTCATCAACATGTTCAAGATCAGAGGTATAATAATGGTGATCACGGATATAAACATAATATCTTCCACCAAGTAAACCAACAAGCATCAACTGCAAGATGTAATCAACACTACTACCAACCTACAGGTACCAATCTGAGGTTTTGAGACAAAGATTAAATACAAGAGATGAACTAGGGTTTGAGATGAGATGGTGTCGGTGAAGATGTTGATGAAGATTGGTCCTCCCATGAAGGAGGAAGCGTTGGTGATAACGATGGTTTCGATCTCCCCCTCCCGAAGAGAAGTTTCCCTGGCAGAATCGGCATGCCAGAGTGCAAAAGGGCCTTTGCCCAGGTTTCCGCCTCGAGACGGTGCCGCTTCATCCCGAAAGATTACTTATGATTTTTTCTAGGGTAAAACACATCATATAGGAGAAGAGGAGGGTCAGGAGACCTGCTGCGGCCCCACAAGCCATCAGGGCGTGCCCAGGGGGGTGGGTGCGCCCTGTTGGCTTGTGGCCAACAGGTGGCCCCCCTCGGGTATATTTTTTCCCAATAATTCTTAAATATTCCATAAAAATTCTCCGTGAAGTTTCAGGTCATTTGAAGTCCGGTGATTTTTCTGCCTTTTTCTTGGTTTCCCGGTCCAGAATTCCAGCTTCCAGAGATTTCCCTCTTTGTGATGTACCTTGCATATTCATAGAGAAAAGGCATCAGAATTGTATGATAATGAGGAATAATGGATAAGAATAACATAAATATCAGTAAGAAATCATGATGCAAAATGGACGTATCACTTGTCATGAGACTCGGGTTCTTCATAGTCTTTTCAAATTCAATGTTGAATTCCTCATCTTTATCATAGTAGCCATGTTGCACATTGTCATCATCAAATGGAATTTCCTTGTCACAAAGATCAAGAGAGTCGTTAGAATTATGACCATGACAATGTTCAAGATTATGAATGCGAATGGCTTCAATAATGATGTTATTGATAGTTATGACATCTCCTTTAGCATGCATGAGGTCACGAAGCTCAAATAGGCATTTATCAAAATTAGGACCACTAGGGTTCATTTTTTGAAAGGCAATAGTTTTATGGAGAATAACATCAAGATTTTAAAAGAGTAGTTTGGATATCTCTTCTCCAAATCCTTCCACAAACTGTAGGCACACTCGAGGTTTTTCATATGATCAAACACAATTCTTGGTATTCCTCTAATGATAAGATTGACGATTCTAAGATTACAAAGCATATCAATTTCTTCCTCGTGAGTAGGATCTAAGGGATCAATGGGAGGCACATAGGGACTATCAACATACTTGCTCAAATGAAATTCATCAAATATATCAAGCATTTTGTCTTTCCATTGACTATAGTACTCCCCATTGAGAATAGGCACTCTACAGCTAAGACTCCCCAAACTAGGCACATCCATCTTCCTCCAATGGTAATAAAACAAAAGCAATGGAGAACAAAGCTCTGATACCAATTGTGGGATCGAGAAGAGGCATCTAGAGGGGGGTGAATAGACTACTTGACCAGATAAAAACTTAACATTTTCCCAATTTTATCGGTTGGCAAGTTTTAGCAATTCTATTAAGTCTAGCACACCCCACACATGCAAGTCTATGAGTATAGCAGCGGAAAGTAATCACATGCAAGTGTAATTAAGGAGTAGAGATAGGAAGATCAAATGCAATGAAGACATGGATATTTTTGGCGTGGTTCCGATAGGTGGTGCTATCGTACGTCCATGTTGATGGAGACTTCAACCCACGAAGGGTAACAGCTGCGCGGTCCATGAAGGGCTCCACCCACAAGGGGTTCACAAAGAAGCAACCTTGTCTATTCTACCATGGCTTACGTCCACGCAGGACTAGCCTCACTCAGGTAGATCTTCACGAAGTAGGCGATCTGCTTGCCCTTACAAACTTCTTGGTTCAACTCCACGCGATTTGGAGGCTCCCAAGCGACACCTAACCACTCTAGGAGACACCCCTCTCCAAATGGTAATAGATGTGGTATGGATGATGAACTCCTTGCTCTAGTGCTTCAAAAGATAGTCTCCTGAACACACAATCACTCTCTCATAGAATTTGGCTTGGTAGAAGAGATTGATTCGGTGGAAACCAACTTGGGGAGGCTAGAAATCAAGATTCATATGGTTGGAGTGGAAGATCTTGATCTCAACACATAAGTAGGTGGTTCTCTCTTGGAACATGAATGGTGGAAGTGTTTGCATGTTCTGAGTGCTCTCTCTACAAATGAGAGGGGGGTGGAGGGGTATATATAGCCATTCCAAAAATCTAACCGTTACAACATTATTGCCCAACTCGATGGAACCAAAGTAAAAACTCGGTTGCACCGACTAGTGCAAAATGTCCTAACTTTTGTCTTCTCGGTGAGACCGATACCAAACAACTTGGTGAGTTTGATTCGGTTGGCCTAGGCAGTTCCAGTGACTCGGTGGCACCGAAATGCACCGCTTTTCGGCTGTACCGAAGCAAAACTTGGTTGTACCGAATTGCTAGGGTTTGGCTTGGGTCCTGTCTAAGGAAAACTCGATGGGGCCAAAATGGAATAAGTTGGTGGCACAGAATTTGATCGTTTGGGTTTTGGACAGAATATTTTGTGGGAGAATTGTTGAGGCTTTTGGTGGCAAATCTCTAAGCACTTTGAGCAACCAGATCATCTTAGATACCTCATCCCCTTTAGTATTGGCTTTCCTGTTGACTCAATTGTGATTTCTCACATAAAGTAAAATGTAGAGTCTTGAAGCTTGAAGATTTTGCCAATCATATTCCTTTCCTTCTTGGGGATCCTCCGCACAATTCCCAGCCTCTGCAATATTTGCACTTAATCTGAAACAAACTAGGTAGAACTGTTAGTCCAAGAGATAATGTATGTTGTCATGAATTATCAAAACCTTCAAGGGAGCACTTGCGCTTTCACTCTAGTCATTTTCTATCCAACAATCTTGAGTTTACTGATTCGGAGTCCATTTGCAGAAGTTATAGCAGTTTCAGTATTGGTGAATTCATCTGCTATGCTTGGGTAGTTTTTTAGCTCTCAAGCGGTAATACCATTCAGCTCCACGGTAGTACCGCTTATTCTCGTACTACCGCTATGAGCTACCGCGACCACTACCACTTGTCTTTCGCCCTATCTTGGTCCTCTGTTTTGCTTAGGGCTTCCTTGAAGCACCCAAGCGGTAGTACCGCCCTGGGCAGCGGTAGTACCGCTTGAGGCGGTATTGCCATCCCATACTACCGCACTCTCTTCCGCTGGTCTTATTTGTGCTTCTGTAACTCATCACGAAATTCATGGTAGTAGAGCGGTAGTAGGGCGCGGTTGTACCATTTTGTGTGGTACTACTGTCCTACCCACCTTCTACTACCGCTCCTAGGAGCGGTAGTACCGCTTTACTACGGGCTGATGCATAACGGCTGCATTTTCCCCACCTATAAAAGGGGTTCTTCTTCCCCAATGGTTCATATCCTTTGAGCTCGTGTTTGCCCCCCATTGTTGAACCTCTTTGAGCTTGTTGTCTCTCAATCTATGTAATGATTCTTGCTCCTTTTTGAGAAAAAAGAGAGAGGAGATCTAGATCCACATTTCCACCAATCACTTTCTCCTCTTTGTGAGGGAAACCCCTTGGATCTAGATCTTGGAGTTCTTTGTGTTTTCCTTGTTATTCCTCTCATATTCCTCCATAGCTTTTGTTGTTGTGGTGGGATTTGGGAGAGAAGGACCTGAGCACTCTGTGTGCTTTTGCCATTGCATTTGGTGCCTAGGTTTGAGTTCTCCACGGTGATCATGGAAGTGAAAAGTTGAGAAGCTTATTACTATTGGGTGTTTGGGCACTGACGTGGCTTGAGACTGCATCGGTATTTCCCCAAAGAGGAAGGGATGATGCAGCACAGCGACGGTAAGTATTTCCCTCAGTTATGAAACCAAGGTTATCGAACCAGTAGGAGAACCACGCAACACTATGTAAATGGTACCTGGACACAAAGAACAAATACTTGCAACCCGACGCGAAAGAGAGGTTATCAATCTCTCCACGGTAAAAAGATAGATTATATTGTAATAGATTGGATAGATAGATCGCACAAAAACACAAAATAAAAGAGGCAAATAAAAAGTGCAACAAGGTATTTTTGGGTTTTTGGAATAATAGATCTGAAAACAAAAAGCGGCAAAAGATAATCGGAAAGCAATATGTTGGAAAAGTAGACCTGGGGGTCGTAAGTTTCACTAGTGGCTTCTCTCATGAGTATAGCACACGGTGGGTAAACAAATTACTGTTGGGCAATTGATAGAAGATCAAATAATCATGACGATATCCAAGGCGATGGTCATTATATAGGCATCACGTCCAAGATTAGTAGACTGAAACGATTCTGCATCTACTACTATTACTCCACAAATCGACCGCTATCCAGCATGCATCTAGTGTATTAAGTTCATGGAAAAACAGAGTAATGCAATAAGAACGGTGACATGATGTAGACAAGATCTATTCATGTAGGAATAGACCCCATCTTGTTATCCTTAATAGCAGCGATACATGCGTGCCTCGCTGCCCCTTCTGTCACTGGGAGAGGACACCGCAAAATCGAACCCATCACAAAGCACCTCTTCCCATGGCAAGAAAAATTGATCTAGTTGGCCTAACTAAACCAAAGATTCGAAGAAGAAATATGAGGCTATAAGTAATCATGCATATAAGAGATCAAAGAAGACTCAAATAATATTCATGGATAGAAACTAATCATGAACTCAAAATTCATCGGATCCCAACAAACACACCGCAAAAAGACATTACATCAAATAGATCTCCAAGAGACCATTGTATTGAGAATCAAAAGAGAGAGAGAGAGAAAGCCATCTAGCTACTGCCTACGGACCCGTAGGTCTATGGTGGACTACTCACGCATCATCGGAGAGGCACCAATGAGGATGATGAACCCCTTCGTGATGGTGTTAGATTGGATCGCGCGGTTCTAGAACTTGCGGCGGCTGGAAGTATTTTTCGTCGACTCCTCTAGGGTTTCTGGAATATTTGGGTATTTATAGAGCTCAGAGGGGGTGGAGGGGGTTTCCGAGGCGGCCACAACCCACCAGGGCACGCTCGGGGCCTCTAGCGCGCCCTCGTGTCTTGTGGGCCTCCTGAGCTCCCTCCTGGTTACTTATTTGGCCCACTGGCTTCCTTCTAGTCCAAAAAAATCTCCAAAAAGTTTCGTCGTGATTGGACTCCATTTAGTACTGATATTCTGCGAAGTAAAAAAACAAGCAAAAAAACAGCAACTGGCACTTGGCACTATGTCAATAGGTTTGTCCCAAAAAATGATATAAAGTGGCTATAAAATGGTTGTAAAACATCCAAGAATGATAATATAACAGCATGGAACAATAAAAAATTATAGATACGTTGGAGACATATCAGCATCCCCAAGCTTAATTCCTACTCGTCCTCGAGTAGGTAAATGATAAGAACAGAATTTTTGTTGTGGAATGCTGCCTAACATGTTCATCACATATTCTTTTCTTTTGTAGCATGGACATTTGGACTTCTAGATGGTTCAAAGCAATAGTCTAGTTTTGACATAAAGACTTTAATACTCAAGCATGCCAACAAGCAACCATGTCTTTCAAAATATCAACACTAAAGAAAGTTATCCCTAGCCCATTATGCTCAATCATTGATCCATTCATGAAACACAATCAAATATTAACTACACCCAATGCACAAGTATGATCATAGTGCCCCCTAGTTGGTGCTTTATAAGAGAAGATGGAGACTCAAATAAAAATAAAAATTGCATAAAGTAAATAGATAGGCCCTTTGCAGAGGGAAGTAGGGATTTGTAGAGGTGCGAGTGTTGGAGATATGCCCTAGAGGCAATTATGAATGATGATATTTCCTATGTGTTTATGAATAAAGATAGTCCTTGGACATTATCAATGATGTGTATTAACAAGTACGTGACTTGTTTGTGAGACTATGCATTGTATGATGACTGTCCTAAATGGTCCCTAGTCGAAACGGTTGTGTGGACACGCAACCAGTTAGACTAGCATATGACACGGTGGATAGTCCGGTCTCACTAACCATGTAGCATTGGATGCTAGCCGGATAATATGGACTCAGAAAGATCTGGTCAGATTCGACGTAGTCGGATCCGAGTTAAGATAAGGTCTGAGTTGGACAGACCCAACTAAGAGACGCAGCGATAGGTCATCTATGAGTCTCTAGTACAACAACGTTCTATGTCCTAAGACCTGAGCTGGCGCATGTACTCGGGATGGTGACAGACTTGCTTTGGGCCGACCAAACGCTACTCCGTGATTGGGTAGTTACAAAGGTAGGTTTCGGGCTTGTCCAGACCCATGTTGCGAGACATGGTCGAGCGAGATGGGATTTGCCCCTCCGATCGGGAGAGATATACTCTGGGCCCCTCGGGTGATCCGACCTGGATAAGCATGGCCATGTGATACGTCTCCAACGTATCTATAATTTTTGCTTATTACATGCTATTATATTATCATTCTTGAATGTTTTACAATCATTTTATAACAATTTTATCATTTTTTGGGACTAACCTATTGACATAGTGCCAAAGTGCCAGTTGCTCTTTTTGCTTGCTTTTTACTTTGCGGAATATCAGTACCAAATGGAGTCCAATCGCGACGAAACTTTTTGGAGATTTTTTCTGGACCAGAAGACACCCAGTGGGCCAAAGAAGTGCCAGAGTGGTGGGTTGTGGAGGCCACAACCCACCAGGGCGCGCCAGGGGGCCCCCGGCACGCCCTGATGGGTTGTGCCCTCCACGGGGCCCCCCTCCACCGCCTCTGAAGCCTATAAATTCCCAAATATTCCAAAAACCCTAGGGGAGTCGACAAAACACAATTCCAGCCGCCGCAAGTTCCAGAACCTCAAGATCCAATCTAAACACCATTACGGAGGGGTTCATCTTCTTCATAGGTGCCTCTCCGATGATGCGTGAGTAGTCCACCATAGACCTACGGGTTCGTAGGCAGTAGCTAGATGACTTCCTCTCTCTCTTATGATTCTCAATACAATGGTCTCTTGGAGATCTATTTGATGTAAACTTTTGCGGTGTGTTTGTTGGGATCCGATGAATTGTGAGTTCATGATTAGTTTCTATCCATGAATATTATTTGAGTCTTCTTTGATCTCTTATATGCATGATTACTTATAGCCTCATATTTCTTCTTTGAATCTTTGGTTTATTTAGGCCGACTAGATCGATTTTTCTTGCCATGGGAAGAGGTGCTTTGTGATGGGTTCGATCTTGCGGTGTCCTTTCCCAGTGATAGAAGGGGCAGCAAGGCACACATGTATCGTTGCCATTAAGGAAAACAAGATGGGGTCTATTCCTACATGAATAGATCTTGTCTACATCATTTCATCGTTCTTATTGCATTACTCCGTTTTTCCATGAACTTAATACACTAGATGCATGCTGGATAGCGGTCGATGTGTGGAGTAATAGTGGTAGATGCAGGCAGGAGTCGGTCTACTTATCTTGGACGTGATGCCTATATAATGATCATTGCCTTGGATATCGTCATGATTATTTGATCTTCTATCAATTGCCCAACAGTAATTTGTTCACCCACCGTGTGCTATACGCATGAGAGAAGCCACTAGTGAATCCTACGACCCCCGGGTCTACTTTTCCAACATATTGCTTTCCAATCTAAATTTTTGCCTCTTTGTTTTCAGATCTACAAAACGAAAAAAACGAAAATGTATTGTTGCACTTTTTATTTGCTCTTTTTATTTTGTGTTCTTGAGAGATCTATCTCTCCTATGTATCGCTACCTAATCTATCTTTTTACCGTAGAGAGATTGACAACCTCTCTTTCGCGTCGGGTTGCAAGTATTTGTTATTTGTGTGTAGGTGTTGCTTATTGGGTGGTGGTGATCCTCCTACTCGTTTGATAACCTTGGTTTCATAACTGAGGGAAATACTTACCGTCGTTGTGCTGCATCATCCCTTCCTCTTTGGGGAAATACCGACGCAGTCTCAAGCCACGTCACCAGGCGATGAGGATTATGAGATAATCCGAAGTGTTGGTCGGATTCACCGGAACGAGAAAGAGGTCGTGCTGCACAAGGATGACCATGTCGCCTTGAGCATGACAACATATATCGTGTTGCAAAGGGAACATAAGTGTGATGTACAGGTTTGCCTAACCAGCTTCATCGGACACTTGGAGTCGGCACGCTTTGCTAGAGGCCGCTACCGACTAGTCGAGTCGGATGTGATCTGACTCACGACCAAGTGAATGAGAACCTAAGGGGCCGCGCGCTTAAGGGAAGGAACACGTGGGCTTTAGGATCCATGCGAGGCCCAAGAGTTGAGCCCGCGCCGGATGCCTATATATAGTGGAGGTGCGGCACACCCATCTAGTTGATCGCTTCGGCGCCGTCATTAGGGCTTTGCATGTGGTTCAACTAGCCACCTCCACTTGCCGCTGCCGACTGTGTGATCGGACCTAGCAGTCCGCCGCATGGTGTTCCTCCTGCATGCGCGGATACCGTTAGAGGCGGTGAACTTGCGCCGCTCCGGCGAACCTGTACGTGGGATCCGGCAACCTGCTGCGCGAGGGAGATCGGACGAGGAGGAGACGGACCACGCGAACGCGCTGCCCCAACTCTACTTCCATTGCACGGCACTGCGCGTCTAGTGGTAACAAACTGCGATCCATCTCTGTAGCATATTCTTGGATGTTCTTTGCGTAGGGAAATTTTAATTCGCATGCGATGCACCTACGGTAGAACCCAACAGTGGTACCGGAGCCTCTACTATAGGATTTGGATTCAGATCGGATGCATATTTGATATGTGGAGGCGGCAGATGAGATCTGTTGTCATTCATGAGTTCGGCTATGTGCACGGTTGATGAGATCAACTGCACATGGGGGCGTTGAGGCTATGTTTTCTGTCCATCGGAATCGATGAGGTCGTGTGACAACCTACCCCTACCGGTCGGTTTCCGCCATCGGGGTTAACAGTGAAACGTAAATCTGAATCGGGTTCGCGATGATCGATGAGACCGCCGTGTGCGTAGCGCCTTGTATTTCGTACGCGATCACACAAACCGGTAGAATGTGATCCTATGCATAACTTTGCTTTGCAGGTTTAATGTGAATAGTATGGCTCATATGTATGTGATGCATGTGTGTAATTTAACATGACCTGCGTGTCATGATTGTCAGCCGGCAGGAGCCAAAGTGCTGTCATTAATTGTATAATGACATGTGTGTCGACTTGTGATTCTCTATAAATTCATTACTAGTTGTAGTAGTTGCAGAACATAGATCAAGTTCGAGGCTTTGGCGTCCTGGTGTGACGAACATGATGGAGTTCCGCCTTAGTCATCGGAGTTGGAGCCAGCCTGGGAGGATATCCATGAAGGAGTCATACTATTTCACATATTTATGTTTATATGTAATTGATATTGCTTCTTGTTTCTATGCATGTCAAAATGGTAGAAAAATCCCTTGTTAATATCAAGCACATTGCCATTCCGAATGTTGCACCTTCGCACGTCAAGTACGTCTAGTGGTGGGCTCATAAAATTGAGGTGCCACTAGGTGTCCTTGAACTGGAGGGTTCGTGTCGCACACGGACATGCACTGCATCAGGTTAACTTGACAAGGCTATCAAAACGGTTTTGGGCCTTGTGGCAAAGAAGGTTGGGAGCCGGGGTATAAGATACCTACCCGATCGACATGAGTCGTATAGAGATACGATTAGCAAGGAGTTGCTTACTGAATAGGCAAGATGGCTAGCAGTGATGCTAAAGCTCACTAGTCGCTCGCGCTAGACGGGTCCTGAATCACTAATAGTTTGCGGAGGGGTGCTGACTTCAGTGGGAGTAGTTCTGTTTAAAGCTTGAATTACTCTACATAAACACATTGCTTAGTGATTGCATATTTTATGTTGTAGATCAATGGTACCACCTGCTCAACCCAACTTTGCGTTGAAATCAATTCTGGAAAAGGATAAACTGAATGGAACAAACTTTACCACCTGGTATAGAAATTTGAGAATTGTTCTCAAGCATGATAAAAAGGAACATGTTCTAGAGGATCCACTTCCATAGGAACCGGCCGATAATGCTAATGCCACAACCAAGAATGCCCACCAGAAACTCGTTGATGAAACAAACGAGATCAGCTGCCTCACGCTAGCGGCTTGTATGGAGCCCGATTTGCAACAACATTTCGAAAATGCTGAGGCTTTCAATATGATCGAGAGTCTCAAGAGCATGTTTCAGGTGCAGGCTAGGACCGAAAGGTTCAACGTCTGGCAATCCTTGACGGATTGTAAGCTAAAAAAGGGTGATCCACTGAGCCTGCATGTGATCAAGATGATCGGGTACGTGCAAGCTTTGGATCGGTTAGGCTTCCCACTTGGGGACGAGCTGTCCACGAATGCAATTCTGGGTTCTCTTCCACCTAGCTATGGGACGTTCGTCTCGAACTATCATATGCACGGCATGGATAAGAAGCTCATTGAATTGCATGGGATGCTTAAGGTGGCAGAACAAGATATTAAGAAAGGCACGTATCAAGTGTTGATGGTGCAGAACTCGGCTAAGTTCAAGAAGAGTTGGTCCAAGAAAAATGGCAAGGCAAAGGGCACGGAGAAGGTTGTCTCCGCCGCTGCGCCGAAGTCGGGACCGGACTCAAAGACCATTTGCTTTCATTGCAAGGAAACTGGTCACTTGAAGAGGAACTGTAGCAAGTGGCGTGCTGAGCATGGCAAGAAGGCCGAAAATGCTTCTTCAGGCGGGTACACTTGTTACATATGTTATAGACATTTACCTTGCTGACATACCTAGTAGCTCTTGGGTATTTGATACCGGATTGGTTGTTCATATTTGCAACTCGATGCAGGGGCTGATAAGAACTAGGCGTGTGGCACAAGGGGAGATTGACATTAGGGTCGGCAACAAAGCAAGAGTTGTTGCGTTGGAGGTCGGCACGATGCAGCTCAAGCTTCCTTCTGGATTTATTTTGGAATTGAATAATTGTTATTACATTCCCGCACTTAGTCGGAACATTATTTCTGCCTCATGCTTGATGAGTCAGGGTTATGAATTCAGTTTAAAGGACAATGGTTGTTCGTTTTATTTGAATGGAATGTTCCACAGCTATGCACCCATTCTGGATGGGCTATTTATTTTAAATCTAGAAACGGAACCAGTCTATAACATGAATATCAAGAGGCATAAGCCTAATGAGATAAATCCGACTTACTTCTGGCATTGCCGGCTTGGACATATTAGTCTGAAACGCATGAAGAAGCTCCATGATGATGGACTCCTAACTTCGTCCGACTTCGGGTCGTTCGAGACATGCGAATCATGCTTGCTCGGCAAGATGACTAAGTCTCCTTTTGCAAAGAGTTGTGAAAGGGTGTCCGAGCTGTTGGAGCTTATACACAGTGATGTGTGTGGTCCAATGAGCACAACGGCCAGAGGTGGCTATCAGTACTTTGTGACTTTTACCGACGACTTGAGTAGATATGGATATATCTATTTGATGAGGCACAAGTCGGAAACTTTTGAAAAGTTCAAAGAGTTTCAGAACGAGGTTGAAAATCAGCTTGGCAAGACGATAAAGCTTTTGTGATTAGATCGTGGAGGTGAGTACATGAGCCAGGAGTTTGATGATCATCTGACAAGCCGAGGTATAGTACCTAAGCTCACACCTCCGGGTACGCCGCAGAGAAACGGCGTGTCAGAACGGAGAAATCGAACCTTGTTGGACATGGTCCGATCGATGATGAGCAAATCGGATTTACCCTTGTCATTCTGGGGATACGCTCTAGAAACTGCGGCTTTCACACTAAACAGGGTACCATCAAAATCTATAGATAAGACACCACATGAGATGTGGACTGGGAAGAGTCCTAGTTTGTCTTTTCTAAAGATTTGGGGTTGTGAAGCATTTGTCAAACGACTCATGTCGGACAAGCTTACACCCAAGTCGGATAAATGCATATTCATGGGATATTCGAGGGAAACCTTGGGATACAGCTTCTACAACCGAGAAGAGAACAAAGTGTTTGTTGCTCGGAACAGGGTTTTCCTAGAGAAAGAGTTTCTCACTCGGGAAGCCAGTGGGAGAACGGTGTGACTCGAAGAAATTCGAGAGCCACTCGGGGACAACTCGGTTGGTGATGAGATCATACCGGAGTTGGTCAGGGAACCCGTAGTGGAATCGGCACCGGAGCCACGGAGGTCGAAAAGATTGCGCAGAGTGTGCGATGTGTTGTTGCTAGAAAGCGACGAGCCGGCCACGTATGTGGAAGCGATGGTGAGCCCAGATTCCGAGGCATGGCTGGAGGCCATGAGATCTGAGTTAAAGTCCATGGATGATAATCAAGTCTGGGACTTGGTTGATCCGCCACCTGGCATAATTGTCATTGCTTGCAAATGGGTCTTTAAGAAGAAAACCGATGTAGATGGAAATGTTTAGATCCACAAAGTTTGGCTTGTCGCTAAAGGTTTGGACAAGTTCAAGGAATTGACTACGACGAGACCTACTCGCCGGTAGCGATGCTAAAGTCGGTGAGGATCATACTAGCTATAACTGCATATTTCGATTATGAGATATGGCAGATGGATGTCAAAACGGCTTTCCTTCATGGAAATTTAAAGGAGGATATGTACATGATACAACCTGAAGGTTTTGTCGATCCAAATAACGTTGGTAAGATATGCAAGCTCAAGAGATCCATTTATGGATTGAAGCAAGCAACTAGGAGTTGGAACATTCGTTTTGATGAAGTCATTGTTGACCTTGGTTTCATCAAGAAGGAAGAGGACTATTGTTTATACAAGAAGTCTAGTGGGAGCTCGGTAGTATTTTTGATCCTGTATGTAGATGACATACTGCTGGTCGGAAATGATGTTTCGATGCTGAACTCAGTCAAGGAATCATTGAATGGCAAGTTTTCGATGAAAGACCTTGGAGAAGCAGTATACATTGTAGGCATTAAGATCTATAGAGATAGATCGAGAAGGCTGCTCGGCTTGAGCCAGAGCACGTACATAGACAAAGTGTTGAAGAGGTTCAACATGAGTGAGGCTAAGAAGGGGTTCTTGCCCATCTCACATGGCATAAGGCTAAGCAAGACTCAGAGTCCTACGACTTCTGATGAGCGAAACCGGATGAGTAGGATTCCGTATGCTTCGGCAATAGGATCCATCATGTATGCCATGCTATGTACTCAACCTGATGTTGCCTATGCAATAAGCTTAACAAGCAGATACCAGGCTGACCCAGGTGAGAGTCACTGGGCAGCGGTGAAACCTATCCTGAAGTACCTGAAAAGGACTAAAGAGATGTTCCTAGTTTATGGAGGTGAGGATGAGCTCTGCATAAAGGGTTACGCTGATGCTAGTTTCCAAACCGACAGGGATGATTGTCGATCGCAAACTGGATTCGTGTATGTAATGAATGGAGGAGGAGTGAGCTGGACGAGTTCCAAGCAAGATACGGTGGCCGACTCCACAACAGAGGCCGAATATATTGCGGCTTGTGAAGCCTCAAAGGAAGGTGTTTGGATTTGGAAGTTCCTGGAGGATCTTGGTGTGTTCCCGGGCTGGGCAAAACCGTTGGACCTGTATTGCGACAATTCAGGTGCCATCGCACAGGCCAATGAGCCGAGACAACACCCCAAGACCAGGCACATAGACCGAAAGTATCACCTGATACGAAAGCTCGTAAAGAATGGTGATACTAATTTATGCAAGATTCATACGGATGAAAATGTTGCAGATCCGTTAACTAAGCTGCTTCCCCAACCCAAGCATGAGGGGCACGTTAGAGCTATGGGCATTCGATGTCTATTTGATTGACTCTAGTGCAAGTGGGAGACTGTTGGAGATATGCCCTAGAGGCAATCATGTATGATGATATTTCCTATGTGTTTATGAATAAAGATAGTCCTTGGACATTATCAATGATGTGTATTAACAAGTACATGACTTGTTTGTGAGACTATGCATTGTATGATGACTGTCCTAAATGGTCCCTAGTCGAAACGGTTGTGTGGACGCGCAACCAGTTAGACTAGCATATGACACGGTGGATGGACCGGTCTCACTGACCATGTAGCATTGGATGCTAGCCGGATAATATGGACTTAGAAAGATCTGGTCGGATTCGACGTAGTCGGATCCGAGGTAAGATAAGGTTTGAGTTGGACAGACCCAACTAAGAGACGCAGCGGTAGGTCATCTGTGAGTCTCTAGTACAACATACATTCTATGTCCTAAGACCTAAGCTGGCGCATGTACTCGGGATGGTGACAGACTTGCTTTGGGCCGACCAAACGCTACTCCATGACTGGGTAGTTACAAAGGTAGGTTTCGGGCTTGTCCAGACCAATGCTACGAGACATGGTCGAGCAAGATGGGATTTGCCCCTCCGATCAGGAGAGATATACTCTGGGCCCCTCGGGTGATCTGACCTGGATAAGCATGGCCATGCGATGAGGATTATGAGATAATCCGAAGTGTTGGTCGGATTCACCGGAACGAGAAAGAGGTCGTGCTGCACAAGGATGACCATGTCGCCTTGAGCATGACAATATATATCGTGTGGCAAAGGGAACAGAAGTGTGATGTACAGGTTCGCCTAACCAGCTTCATCGGACACTTGGAGTCGGCACGCTTTGCTAGAGGCCGCTACCGACTAGTCGAGTCGGATGTGATCTGACTCGCGACCAAGTGAATGAGAACCTAAGGGGTCACGCGCTTAAGGGAAGGAACACGTAGGCTTTAGGATCCATGCGAGGCCCAAGAGTTGAGCCCGCGCCGGATGCCTATATATAGTGGAGGTGCGGCACACCCATCTGGTTGATCGCTTCGGTGCCATCATTAGGGCTTTGCATGTGTTGCAACTAGGCATCTCCACTTGCCGCCGCCGACTGTATGATCGAACCTAGCAGTCCGCCGCATGGTGTTCCTCCTGCACGCGCGGATACCGTTAGAGGCAGTGCACTTGCGCTGCTCTGGCGAACCTGTATGTGGGATCCGGCGACCGGCTGCGCGAGGGAGATCGGATGAGGAGGAGACGGACCACGCGAACACGCTGCCCCGACTCTACTTCCGCTGCACGGCACTGCGCGTCTAGTGGTAACAAACTGCGATCCATGTCTGTAGCATGTTCTTGGATGTTCTACGCGTAGGAAAATTTTAATTCGCATGCGATGCACCTACGGTAGAACCCAACAGCCATAGCTCAAAGCTTAAATTCAGAGGGAAAAATATATTTTGGGTGGCATGCCTTTCCCGGCAACGAAAACGACAAAGTAGTTCTCAATACTTTCCATGCTAGATACATCATAAGCGGTTCCCAAACATAAAGTAAATTTTATTCCTTTTTCCACCATTCTTTCACAATCCATGGCTAGCCGTATCCACGGTTGCCTTCCATACCAACACTTTCCAAGGAATTTATTATTTGACAACATAAAGTATTTCATTTCGGGACAGGGCATCGCTATTACCGCCGTACTCTCGTGCAATGACAAGTGAATAAACACTTATCTTGAGAATAACATATCTAGCATGGAAAAATATTGGACACCCCCTACCGTTTCATGAGTGGTACGAGCACACAAAAAGGAAATTCATTTTGAAAATTAGAGATGGCACATACAAATTTGCTTAGAACGGCATGAAAATACCAGATATAGGTAGGTATGGTGGACTCATAAGGCAAAACTGGGTTTAAGGATTTTGGATGCACAAGTAGTATTTCTACTTAGTACAAGTGGAGGCTAGCAAATAGATTGAGAAGCAACCAACCAAGAAACGAAAATTCACATAAACGGGCATTGAGCATAACTAACACCGAATATTGCACCATAAGTAGGATGTAATTTCATTGCATAACTATTGACTTTCGTGCTTGCATAAGGAATCACAAACCTTAACACCAATATTCTTACTAAAGCATAATTACTCACCAACATAACTCACATATCACTATCATCATGTCTCAAAACTATTACAAGGAATCAAGTTTAATTTGTCCAATGATCTTCATGAAAGTTTTTACTATATCCCCCTTGAATATCTATCACTTTGGGACTAGTTTCATATATTGCCATTGCTTTTGACAAGCTCAAACAAATTTAAGTGAAGAACATGAGCAAAAAAAATTCATCTCTCAAAATAATATAAGTGAAGCATGAGAGAATTTCTTCAAAAGTTACTAACTATCAAATTAATCTAAGTGAAGCATGAGAGTATTTCTTCAAAAATTTAAAGCACACTGTGCTCAAAAAGATATAAGTGAAGCACTAGAGCAATTCCGTAGCTCAATTTTTTTAAGTGAAGCATAAAGAGCAATTCTAACAAATCATAGCATAATTTTGGCTCTCTCAAATAGGTGTGTCCAGCAAGGATACTTGTGACAAACTAAAAAGCAAATCAAGCAAGGACTCAAATAATACAAGACGCTCCAAGCAAAACTCATGATATGTGACGAATAAAAATATTGCTCCAAGTAAAATACCGATGGTCGTTAGAAGAAAGAGGGGATGCCACTCTGGGCATCCCCAAGCTTAGTTGCTTGTTTCTCCTTGGATATTATCTTGGGGGTGCTGTAGCATCCCCAAGCTTAGGCTCTTTTCACTCCTTATTCCTTCATCCATCGTGATCTCACCCAAAATTGAAAACTTCAATCACACAAAACTCAACAAAACCTTCGTGAGATCCGTTAGTATAATAAATCAAATCACCACTCTAAGTACTGTTGCAAACCCATTCATATTTTATTATTGCATTATACCTACTGTATTTTAAATTTACCATGTCTTATACCCTTCAATACAAACCATAGATTCATCAAAACAAGCACACAATGCAACGAAAACAGAATCTGTCAAAAACAGAACAGTCTGTAGTAATATGTACTCTAACCATACTTCTGTAACTATAAAAATTCTGAAAATTAGGACAACATAAAGCATTTGTATAGCAATACTGTGTTAAAATTTCAGCTCATTATCATGCTCCAGTAAAAAATGAAAATTCACGCACTGGAGTCAAAGTTTCTGTTTCAGATTCAGCATTGTTTCTACTCATCTTATGAATCATCCTAAAGGCTTTACTTGACACAAACACTAAATAAAACATAAAAAACACAATAATAACAGTAGCATAATTGTGTCAACACTCAAAAACAGAAAAAAGGTGAAAATAAATTTATTCATTGGGTTACCTCCCAACAAGTGCTATTGTTTTACGCCCCTAGCTAGGCATAAAGCATAGATTCAAGTATTGTCATCTTTAGTTTTTTTAGAGATATTTTTATCTAGAGTTTTTGCAAATACAACTTGAAACACATCATCCATAGAAATCTTAGCACTATCAAGTTGTCCATCTACGTACCCTCTTTGATTCCCGGCCACAATCCAAGAATATTGTTGATTAACGTCATTGAAAACTTGTTGGATCATATCTAAAACGGGGACTTCCTTTTTAAGGTTCTCATCAAAAATTTGATTATTTCCAAGCAGATGTCTCAACATGTAATCACTATTGTAAAGGATCTCTCCTATTACCGGTTTTTCACGGCTCATACCAAAGAAATCAAAAATCTCCCTAGCTTCTCATACTATATGATCAAATTCATTCATGAGAACAAGGGTGGCTAACTTCTTAGCTTTGGGATCCTTTATGACGGGTAGCTCATAAAACAATCTTTGCAAGGTGGTATGGGTACGAATAAACCTATTTTCAAGTTTCAGGACTAGCGCTGAAATAGCTTCCGCATAAATTTTAGTTCTTCTAAGTATAGGAGCATCATCGAGAGTCAAATTTCCAACACAATTGAAAAATTCTTTGATAGTTTTTTTCATATAATGTTCCCTTGCCCCAAAACAAAAGTTTTAGCATCTAGATTACCAGAACGTCCAATATTAGGAGTCCTGCCTTCATCTGATTCTGCCATACCAAAATCACTCATGATGACAAGCAAACAAGAGGTCTGACAAGAAAAAGGGGAACGAAAAAGAGGGCGAATAAAACGGCGAATTTGTGAAGTGGGGGAGAGGAAAACGAGAGGCAAATGGCAAATAATGTAATTGCAAGGAGATGAGATTTGTGATTAGGAACCTGATAGATGTTGATGATGTCTCCCCAGCAACGGTGCCAGAAATTGGCAAGTTGACGGGAGACTACTTTCGTACCTCCTCCCCGGCAACGGCGCCAGAAATTCCTTTGATGTGGCTTGAGACTGCGTCGGCATTTCCCCAAAGAGGAAGGGATGATGCAGCACAACGACGGTAAGTATTTCCCTCAGTTATGAAACCAAGGTTATCGAACCAGTAGGAGAACCGCGCAACACTATGTAAACGGTACCTGCACACAAAGAACAAATACTTGCAACCGGACGCGAAAGAGAGGTTGTCAATCTCTCCACGATAAAAAGATATATTAGATTGTAATAGATTGGATAGATAGATCGCACAAGAACACAAAATAAAAGAGGCAAATAAAAAGTGCAGCAAGGTATTTTTGGGTTTTTGGAATAATAGATCTGGAAACAAAAAGTGTCAAAAGATAGATCGGAAAGCAATATGTTGGAAAAGTAGACCCGGGGGCCGTAGGTTTCACTAGTGGCTTCTCTCATGAGTATAGCACACAGTGGGTAAACAAATTATTGTTGGGCAATTGATAGAAGATCAAATAATCATGACGATATCCAAGGCGATGATCATTATATAGGCATCACGTCCAAGATTAGTAGACCGAAACGATTCTGCATCTACTACTATTACTCCACACATCGCCCACTATCCAGCATGCATTTAGTGTATTAAGTTCATGGAAAAATGGAGTAATGCAATAAGAACGGTGACATGATGTAGACAAGATCTATTCATGTAGGAATAGACCCCATCTTGTTATCCTTAATAGCAACGATACATGCGTGCCTTGCCGCCCCTTCTGTCACTGGGAGAGGACACCGCAAGATCGAACCCATCACAAAGCACCTCCTCCCATGGCAAGAAAAATCGATCTAGTTGGCCTAACTAAACCAAAGATTCGAAGAAGAAATACGAGGCTATAAGTAATCATGCATATAAGAGATCAAAGAAGACTCAAATAATATTCATGGATAGAAACTGATCATGAACTCAAAATTCATCGGATCCCAACAAACACACCGCAAAAAGTCATTACATCAAATAGATCTCCAAGAGACCATTGTATTGAGAATCAAAAGAGAGAGAGAAAGCCATCTAGATACTGCCTACGGACCTGTAGGTCTATGGTGGACTACTCACGCATCATCGGATAGGCACCAATGTGGATGATGAACCCCTCCGTGATGGTGTTAGATTGGATCTCGCGGTTCTGGAACTTGCGGCGGCTGGAAGTATTTTTCATCGACTCCTCTAGGGTTTCTAGAATATTTGGGTATTTATAGAGCTTAGAGGTGGTGGAGGGGGTTCCCGAGGCGGCCACAACCCACCAGGGCGCGCCCGGGGCCTCTGGCGCGCTCTGGTGTCTTGTGGGCCACGTGAGCTCCCTCCTGGTTACTTCTTTGGCCCACTGGCTTCCTTCTGGTCCAAAAAAAATCTCCAAAAAGTTTTGTCGCGATTAGACTCCGTTTGGTACTGATATTCTGCGAAGTAAAAAATAAGCAAAAAACTACAACTGGCACTTGGCACTATGTCAATAGGTTAGTCCCAAAAAATGATATAAAGTTGCTATAAATGGTTGTAAAACATCCAAGAATGATAATATAACAACGTGGAACAATAAAAAATTATAGATACGATGGAGACGTATCAGGCACCCTAGATCTTGTGCCTCTTGGGTGCTTGGGCTCCCTAGATGGTTGGTGGTGTCTCGGAGCCCAATCGTTATGGTGTAAAGCTCCGGGCAAGAGTCGGGGTCTCCAATTCAGTTGTGGAGATTGCCCCGAGCAATTTGTATGGGTTTCGGTGACCGCCCCAAATGGTTGCCAATTGTATGGGTTCGATAACCGCCCCCAAGGGTTGCCATTTATACGGGTATCTATTATGCGGCTTACGATGATGTATCATAATTAATACATATGTAATTAATGTGCATTAAACCCAACCCACAACCAAAAAGTAGTGTATACTCAAATCCATGCTTCGTGGCTTCCCCAAAACAACACCGCTCACTCTTTACAAAACCTAGGCTTATACCTATCATGTTTCTATTAACGCTTTGAGGCAGTAGTTTTTTGTCATCTAAAAAAATGCTTAACTGTGGGCGTGTTTGGAGTTTGTGTTCGAATCATCGTACGATGACCATGTAATGTTGTCTCTGTATTACCCAGAGAAGAGATAAATTACTTGTTTGATTGATCCATTATATATTCTTTATGTAATGTCAAAATTGGGTGATCAATTTTTTTCGGGGTGAGTAACGCTCCTAGTTTGTTTAGCAGTATGTTTAGTTGCTTCGCACCTGTGTGGGTTGAAAAAGTTTCACTAAAATGGGTTACCATGATAATGGAGCGCATTAGGTCACATAGGACTGTGAAGAGTTCTTCCATGGTGGCAACCACGGTATCTTGGATCTCTCATTCAAGATTGCTAACAAGACCGGCAATGGCTTCATTTGTAGCATCACACCTCGATGCCCATACCGAACCACGTCGCTGCTAAGTTTGATATCCCAGAGCACGTGACCTCACCAGCCTCTACTGTTAGGGCATTTCCCGCGTTAGTGTTTTGGTGATGATGACGACTCACTTTATGGTCTAATCGTGTGCCAAGTTCTTCAGGTACATTTTGTTTGGTACAAGATGATTAGGCATTCCCTCCGGACGGAAAAGATCGAAGACGGTGTTCTCTACGTGTTTATTTCTTTGGTCGTAGGAAACCTGTACTATTAAGAGGGAATCCTCATAGGAAGGTGTTGGGTGAATCAATACACGTACACATCTCTTTTCACCCACCGTATTAACTTCTGCTCTCTGATAGAGAGGTCCTGACACTCTCTCTGTTCAGTAGTTTTTACACCCTAGCGGTTGTACCGCTGGCCGGTACGTCCAGTGCAACTACCGCCCTAGGGTGATACCCTGGGGTTGCTTCTCCCAGATTGTCGCCAGCGGTAGTACCGCTGCCTCCGGGCGGTTGTACTGCTCAGGAACTGGCCAATCCGGGTGAGTGGCTTCAGATGGTTGTACCGGCCCAGTACCGCTCTAACACCGGACTGGGTTCTGTTGTGGAGCGGTCCTTGGGCGGTTGTGGGTCGGTTGTTCTGGTCAGCCTGTTTTGACCGGTACTACCGGTGTCCGGAGCGGTTGTACCGCTCGGGACTTAGCCACCTCCCGTGGTCGGTCCTAGCGGTTGCACCGGAGCAACCACCGCCTCAACCATCACTCGAAGGTGACCCCTCTCTATTTCAAAGCGGTGGTTGAGCGGTTGTTTCGGTTCTTGGTTGCAACCGGTACTACCACCCACGCCACCGGTTGTACCGCTAACTAGGGTTTTCTGCAGGATACCCGTGTGTACCAGTTGCATCGGTGCACAAAGCGCTTGTACCGCTGCAGTGAAAAAACGGTTGTAACGGTTGGATTTGGGGGGCACTATAAAAGGGGGTGGTTCTTCCACCTACCTCCTCACTTCTTCCCTCTCTCTCCACCATTAATGCCCTTCAATCTTTCTTGCTCGATCTCTCTTCCTAGCCACTGAAACTTGTTGATTTGCTAGGGATTGAAGGAAGAGATCTAGATCTACAATTCCACCAAAGGAAACTTGACCACCCCATACTTTCTTGTGTGGATTTTGTTACTCTTGGGTGTTTGAGTACCCTAGACGGAAGAGGTCACCTTGAAGCCACAATCCATTATGGTGAAGCTTCATGGTGGTGTTGGAAGCCTCCAATTAAGTTGTGGAGATTGCCCCAACCTTGTTTGTAAATGCTCGGTCCCTGCCTTCAAGGGCACCACTAGTGGAATCACGGCATCTCGCATTGTGTGAGGGCGTGAGAAGAATATGGTGGCCTTAGTGGCTTTTCGGGGAGCATTGTGCCTCCACACCGCTCCAACGAAGACGTACTTCCCCTCAAAGGGAAGGAACTTCCGTAACACATCCCCGTCTCCATCGGTTCCACTTGTGGTTATTTCTTACCTTTACGTTGTGCAAGCTTTACTTGTGCTGTATCCTTTGCTTGCTTGTATTGTTGTTGTTGCTAGCATCATATAGGTTCTTCACTTGGTTGCATATATAGACAACCTATTTGTTGATAAACCTAATTTGTTAAGAAAAGATAAAAATTGGTAGTTGCCTATTCACCCCGGCCTCTAGTCAACCATATCGATCCTTTCATCTACCCCCAGCGTCATGTGCTCCCTGGCTCCAACAAAGGCACCACACAGCACGGGAACTTATCAGCCTCTGCCCTCAGCATCGCTTGCTTGCTAGCTCCAACGAAGGTACCACAAAGCCCCCTCCCTCATAATGACGGGAACCAAGGCCTCCTTGGAGACCACAAGCAACATCTCCGCTCGACTCTAACACGCCTTGGAGACCTTGGAGGACTGGCTAGTTATAATTGACAACTAGGCACGTCACGTAGACAAAATTGATGAGTAGTCATCCGGTCACCATCATCTAGTTGTCAACTAGGCATGACACGTAGACAAAATTGATGAGTCGTCATCTAGTCACCTGCTTGTCAGTTAGTCCACCATGGTCGTAGGACACATCATGCGTTGCTAGTTAAAATTGACAACTAGGCATGACACATAGACAAAAATGATGAGTTAGCATCCAGTCACCCTCATCTAGTTGTCAACTAGGCACGACATGTAGACAAAATTGATGAGTTGTCATCCAGTTGCCGTCATCTAGTTTCTATGATGATATAATTTGGTCATGATGGAATTGAAATAAGGTAGTATTCACATCTTTATGACCATTCTATGCAATCAGATAATGACCTTCTAGCCATGAATTGTCATAAGATTATAGGGTTTGGACCCTTCCAAACTCTCCATGACTAATTTGTGAATTTTGGTCATGGATTTATGACTAATTAAACCACTGTCACTATTTTTTGTCATAAATGAGTGTTTTTCTTGTAGCGAATACATGCATATGTAATTAATGTGCATTGAACCCAACCCACAACCAAGAAGTAGTGTATACTCAAATCCGTGCTCCGTGGCTTCCCCTAAACAACACCGCTCACTCTTTACAGAGCTTAGGCTAATAACTATCATGTTTCTATTAATGCTTTGAGGCGGTAGTTTTTTATCAAAATGCTTAATCGTGGGCGTGTTTGGAGTTTGTGTTCGAATCATCGTACGATGACCATGTAATGTTGTCTCTGTATTACCCAAGAAGAGATAAATTACTTGTTCGATTGATCCATCATATATTCTTAATGTAATGTCAAAATTGGGTGATCAATTTTTTTCGAGGTGAGTAACGCTCCTAGTTTGTTTAGCAGTATGTTTCCTTGCTTCGCACCTCTGTGGGTTGCAAAAGTTCCACTAAAATGGGTTACCATGATAATGGAGCGCATTAGGTCACATATTGTCGTGGTTTTGTCAACCCGGCAGATGTCCTCGTAAAAGGACTTAGGTGTGAGGCCATCGCCGCTAGGTGGCGACTCGAAGGGGTTGAACGGGAAAGAGAGTCGGGTTTACCCAGGTTCGGCCCCTCCAATGGAGTTAATAGCCTACGTCCTGCTTTTTGTGTATTTGATGGATAGTAGAAAATAGACCTTTTGTCCAAAGCATTAGTCCCGGTCTGGTTTTGAACCGGCACTAATGTGACCATTAGTCCCGGTTCGGGATGGGCATCATTAGTCGCGGTTCGTTCCGGACCTTTAGTCCCGGTTCGTAACACGAATCGGGACTAAAGGGTTTGTGCCAGGCTGGTGTCAGCCTGGGGCCCCACGATTACCTTTAGTCCCGGTTCGTGGCACGAACTGGGACTATAGGCTCACCTTTAGTCCCGGTTCGTGCCACGAACCGGGACTAAAGATCCCCTATATGAATTCGGCCAGCCCGAGCACAGTACTCCTCCCTGTTTTTCCCCTTCTTCCCCTCCTTTGTTCTTCCTCTTCCTCGAGCTCATCCTCCATTTTTGCCAAAATTTGTCAAGATTTGGAGGCACCCCATCCATCCAAGTGTTCACAAAGGTTAGCAACTTTGTCCTTTCATCTCTCATTGCTAGATTAGCTCTTGCAATGCTTTATAATTATAGTGATTTGTGGGTTTTAGTTTGGGAGTATTTATATGTGGTAGTTCACTTGATTTATATGCAATTTGAGCTCAAATTAACTTCTTACTTTGCATGTGTAGGTGTGGTTTATTTAGTGCCTTCCCGTCCCCGTCCTAACCACCGTCGATCGCCCGCACCGTCCCGTCGCCGGCACCACCTTGGTGAGCCTCTTGTTCTTATCCTTTTTATAAAAAAAAATCATGTTTGTAAGATTTAGATAGTTACTTGTATAGTTTTCTTACCTATATGGTTGTTTGTTATACATAATGGCATGGTTTTGATATCCGTCCCCGTCGGCCCTCGTCCGGTTTATGATTCGGATGTGGTATATACTCTCTTTTATAACTGTTTGTTGCATTTCGTGTTTATGACAATTATGCCCATCAAGTTGACATAGATATTTTTATCTAGGAGGTATGTGAACCGGAAATTGCAACCGACATATATATTCTTGTCAAGAAGTTAAATTTAGTTGAAAAAGAAAACGAGTATTTGAAAGAAAAATTGAAAAGAGTTGAAGAAGAGAAGATGAAACTGGAGTTGTATGTTGCCGATGTCGTCGATGATCACAAGATCAAGATGGATGCAATGCGCTTGAAGATTAGAAAATTTAAAAAATATGCCATTGATAGTGAGGCTTGGTATCACTATGCTGTTGGATCAATTGTTACCTTAGTTGCGATCTTGATCGCATTTGTTGTTGCATTTAAATGCTTTAGCTAGAGAGTTTGTATGTTGCTTTATGAGAACAAGTGTGTATGAACTTTATGTATGAACTTGTATTAATTTGGTCTTTTCGGTGTTATGTAACGAAGATGAGCCGGCAATGGATGTACGATGACCGATGCTCTCCCCAGTTCATTAATGGCGTGCATACTTTTCTGGTTGCGGCTGAGGCAAACAAGCGGGCAGATGGTTTTATGTATTGTCCATGTGCTGGCTGTAAGAATGATCGAAATTACTCTAACTCAAGAACCATTCACGTCCACCTGTTTGAGTCCGGTTTCATGTCCGGCTATAACTGTTGGACCAAGCACGGAGAAAGAGGGGTCCTAATGGAAGAGAATGAAGAAGAAGAGGATGACGACAGCTATCCTAGCCATGGGTTCCATGAATACGATGGTACAACAATGGGGGAAGAAGCTGAGCCGGCAATGCGGGAAGGAGCTGAAGAAGAGGCATCAGATGAGCCCGCTGATGATCTTGGTCGGGCCATTGCCGATGCAAAGAGAAACTGTGCAAGTGAAAAGGTGAAGCTGAAGTTGCAACGCATGTTAGAGGATCACAAGAAATTGTTGTACCCAAATTGCGAAGATGACAAGAAAAAGCTGGGTACCACACTGGAATTGCTGCAATGGAAGGCAGAGAATGGTGTACCTGACAAGGCATTTGAAAATTTGCTGAAAATAATGAAGAATAAGCTACCAAAGGACAACGAATTGCCCGACAGTACGTACGAAGCAAAGAAGGCCGTCTGCCCTCTAGGATTAGAGGTGCAGAAGATACATGCATGCCCTAATGACTGCATCCTCTACCGCGGTGAGTACGAGGATTTGAATGCATGCCCGGTATGTTATGCATTGCGCTATAAGATCGGCCACGATGACCCTGGTGTCGTTGCGGGCGAGCGCCCCAGGAAGAAGATTCCTGCCAAGGTGATGTGGTATGCTCCTATAATACCACGGTTGAAATGTTTGTTCCAAAACCAAGAGCATGCCAAGTTGATGCGATGGCACAAAGATGACCGTAAGAAAGATGGGAAGTTGAGAGTACCCGCTGACGGATCACAGTGGAGAAACATCGAGAGAAAGTGGAAGGACTTTGCAGATGACGCAAGGAATGTATGGTTTGGTTTAAGTGCAGATGGCATCAATCCTTTTGGGGAGCAGAGCAGCAATCATAGCACCTGGCCTGTGACTCTATGTATCTATAACCTTCCTCCTTGGTTGTGCATGAAGCGGAAGTTCATTATGATGCCAGTGCTCATCCAAGGCCCCAAGCAACCCGGCAACGACATTGATGTGTACCTTAGGCCATTAGCCGAAGAACTTTTAGAGTTGTGGAATGGAAAAGGTGTACGTGCGTGGGATGAGCACAAACAGCAGGAATTTGACCTGCGAGCGTTGCTGTTTGTAACCATCAATGATTGGCCTGCTCTCAGTAACCTTTCAGGACAGACAAACAAGGGATACCACGCATGCACGCACTGTTTAGATGATACCGACAGTATATATTTGGATAAATGTAAGAAGAATGTGTACCTGGGGCATCGTCGATTTCTTCAGAGCAGGCATCCCGTAAGAAAGAAAGGCAAGCATTTCAAAGGTGAGGCAGATCACCGGAAGAAGCCTCACCACCGTACTGGTGATGATATACTTGATATGGTCAAGGATTTAAAAGTAATCTTTGGAAAGGGTCCTGGCGGACAATCTGTTCCGAATGACACTGACGGACGCGCACCCATGTGGAAGAAGAAATCTATATTTTGGGACCTACCCTATTGGAAAGACCTAGAGGTCCGCTCTGCAATCGACGTGATGCACGTGACGAAGAATCTTTGCGTGAACCTGCTAGGCTTCTTGGGCGTGTATGGGAAGACAAAAGATACACCGGTGGCACGGGAGGACCAGCAACGTATGCACGGAGAAGACGGCATGGATCCAAAGCAGTTTCAGGGTCATGCCAGCTACGCTCTTACCAAAGAAGAGAAGGAAATCTTCTTCGAATGCCTGCTCAGTATGAAGGTCCCGTCTGGCTTCTCGTCAAATATAAAGGGAATAATAAATATGGCAGAGAAAAAGTTCCAGAACCTAAAGTCTCATGACTACCACGTGATTATGACGCAACTGCTTCCGGTTGCATTGAGGGGGCTTCGACCGGAAAACGTTCGATTAGCCATTGTGAAGCTATGTGTATTCCTCAATGCAATCTCTCAGAAGGAAATCGATCGAGAAATCCTACCAAGGTTAGAGAATGATTTGGTGCAATGTCTTGTCAGTTTCAAGTTGGTGTTCCCACCATCCTTCTTCAATATCATGACGCACGTCCTAGTTCACCTAGTCGAGGAGATTGCCATTCTGGGTCCTGTATTTCTACACAATATGTTCCCCTTTGAGAGGTTCATGGGAGTCTTAAAGAAATATGTTCATAATCGTGCTAGGTCAGAAGGAAGCATCTCCAAGGGCCATGAAACAGAGGAGGTCATTGAGTTTTGTGTTGACTTTATTCCTGACATTAAGCCGATTGGTGTTCCTGAATCGCGGCATGAGGGCAGACTGGGTGGAAAAGGCACGCTAGGAAAGAATTCAGTAATATGCCGGGACGGGCATTCTTTGGCGCAAGCACACTACACAGTTCTACAAAGTTCCGCCTTGGTGGCTCCGTATATCGAGCAACACAAGAATATTCTACGCTCCAAACACCCGGAGCAGTCTGACGACTGGATTACACATGAACAAACTGTGACTTTAGCCGGTTGGTTGCAGACACGTCTCATGCATGACGACACTGTTGCAGATGACCTGTACTTGCTGTCCAAGTTACCATCTTCGACTATATTCACTTTCAAAGGGTACGAGATAAATGGGAATACATTTTACACGATCGCCCAAGATAAAAAGAGCGCCAACCAAAACAGTGGTGTCCGCTTTGATGCAGCAAACACCAATAGTCCAAAGGACACATATTATGGTTACATAGAGGAGATATGGGAACTTGACTATGGACTTGGTTTGAAGGTCCCTTTGTTTCGGTGCAAATGGGTCAATCTGAGAGGAGGCGGGGTAAAGGAAGACCGGCAGTACGGAATGACAACAGTGGATCTCAACAATCTTGGGTATGCAGACGAACCATTCGTCCTAGCCAATGATGTGGCGCAGGTTTTCTATGTGAAGGACATGTCTACCAAGCCGAGAAAAAGAAAAGATAAGGAAGCGAATACATCATACGATGAGCCAAAGCGCCACATAGTTCTTTCAGGGAAAAGAAACATCGTGGGAGTGGAGGACAAGACAGACATGTCAGAAGATTATGAAAAGTTTCATGAAATTGCTCCCTTCACAGTGAATGTTGACCCGAGCATCAAGTTAAACGATGAAGATTGTCCATGGTTACGGCGTAAAGGGACACATGCGAAGAAAAAGTTTTATACCCAAAGATCCCACTTTGGGATGTGACCGGCTTCTCTAGTTAGTTTCCGGACTTATATATCTGGAAAGTCTCACTTCGGACAAACCGGAGGGAATTTTTGTAATAGTAGTGTACTTATGTGTTTTGGCATTTGAAACGCGAAGAAATATTATGTCCAAAGCCACGTCATCAATTTTCAACCCTTTCTGACTTCATTTCCTATTTTTCATGCATTTACTGATTTTTTTTAGCTAAATGACCCTAAAATTGAAAAGCACTACAAATGAACTCTGAAAAGGTTGAAAGTTGGCATGGTATCATCATTTCACCCGCATAGCATGTGCTAAAAAGTTGAGAGGGTTACGGCAAAAACTGGATCCACTTCGTGTACAAAATGGACAATCTCTTTCGAAGTATCAGGGTTTCAGACGAAAACTCGTCTGTTACAAAGGCATTTCATTTTTTAAACTTATTTCAACTCCAGACTTTTTGTGTGTTCAGTATGCACCATTCGAAGCCACGTCATCAATTTTCAACCCTTTCTGACTTCATTTGCTATTTTTCATGCATTTACTGATTTTTTTGAGCTAAATGACCCTAAAATTGAAAAGCACTACAAATGAACTCTGAAAAGGTTGAAAGTTGGCATGGTATCATCATTTCACCCACATAGCATGTGCTAAAAAGTTGAGAGGGTTACGGCAAAAACTGGATCCACTTCGTGTACAAAATTGACAATCTCTTTCGAAGTATCAGGGTTTCAGACGAAAACTCGTCTGTTACAAAGGCATTTCATTTTTTAAATAACCTAAGAATTACCAAATTGAATATAATGATAAAACACGCTAATATTAAACAGTAGAAAAAAGAATCACTGCAAAATCTATTTTTAAAGTAAAGTTATTCACAAACTAGTGATTCACACAAATTTCAAATAATTCCAATTTAAACTATTCAAATTTGAAAACTACTGCCACTAACAGAATGTTTATAAATGTTTTGACCTAACGCAAAAAGATTCACTCATTAATTCTAAATAAAGCAAAAAAAACTCAGAAACAAAAGAAAATAAATAAAACAGAAATTAAAAAAACTGAAAAGTAAATAAAAAAATGCCCGCCTACTGGGCCACCACAGCGTATTGGGCCGGGATGCAGGCCCAGTAGGCCCAACAGGGCAGCACAAGTGAGGTAGGCCCAGAAGGCCTGCATTAGAGAGGAGCTCGACACGGTAGCCGCAGCGGGGCTTATAAACCGATGCGAGCTCCTCTCAACTAGCGAGGTGGGACTAAACATTCTACACGGGAAGCCAGACCTTTAGTCGCGGTTGGTGGTTCCAACCGCGACTAAAGTCCCCCCTTTAGTCGCGGTTGGAACCACCAACCGCGACTAAAGGCTTGCCCTTCCCGCCGCTTCGGCTGGGTGAATTCACCTTTAGTCGCGGTTGGTGACTCCAACCGCGACTAAAGGGGGGTCTTTAGTCGCGGTTGGAGCCACCAACCGTGACTATAGGTGTTTGTATATAAGCGGCAGTTTGCAAAATTTCAGAACTCATCGCTTTTCCCCCCTCGACGACGCTGAACAGGACGCCGCCAGGCTGCCGGATCAGCACCCCGCCGCCGTCGCCGTCGACTCGCCTCGCCATCGCCGTCGCCTCGCCGCGCCATCGCCATCGCCGTCGCGCGTTGACCTCGCCGCCCCCCTCGATCTCCTCCTCGACCTCTCGCGCGCCGTCGCCGTCGTCGTCGCCGTCGCAGTCGCCGTCGCCGTCGCCGTCGACTCGCCTCGCCTCGCCGTCGCCCCGCTGTGAGCCCCTCCTCCCTCTCCTCTCCCTGCCGCGCGCCATGGCCGCCCCTCCCCGAGAGCCCACACACACACACACACATGATGCATGAACACACACACACACACACACATGTTAGAATGATGTATTTTTGTGTAGATGAATGTTATGTTAGAATGAATGATATGTCAGAATGATGTATTTTTGTGTAGATGATGTATTTTTGCAAATTTATATGTATATTTGTGTAGATGAATGTTATGTTAGAATGATGTATATATGTAGAATGATTATGGATAAGTTATAATTAGATGGACAAAAGTAGATTGGATGATGGATATATGTAGAATGATGTATATATTGGATGATGCAGAATTACAAAAATCATAATCAAGCATTTAAAAAATGTTAAATTTGCATAGAATTTGTTCTCGACGTCTACGATGCCCGGCCCGCATCCTCGTCGTCGGATCGGTGGCGACGTCCTGCTTCAGAGGGGCAACGTTTGGGACTGGGCTCCGCCGGGCTGGCACTGGGAGGTGCTACCTTCAGGGGCGCGCAGCTTGGTGAGGAACCCGGCCCCGGGTCCCGTCGTCGACCCGGAGCTTCTTTGGTGGCATTCGCGTGGGCCACTTTCGGTGCGGAGGCAGCCGGCCCCGCCGGAGGTGGTACGTCGTCGTGTCAGGGAGGAGGACGAGCACGTCCGTCGCTACATGGATGCGTTGGACGTCAGGTTCTCCAATACCTGGCAGGTTCTTCAGGGATCTCACCCGAGCTATGATCCTATGATGGTTCCTTCTCTTTGGGTGTCCACCGCCCGCGCCTCAGGAACCGCGAGTGAACTAGATTCTTCGATAATATTCGATCTGTATTAGCTAGTGATAATACTCGAGATGTATTCGAGATTATATTCGATAATATTCGAGACGATTTATTCGAGATTATATTCGATGATGCATATTATATGAATTATTCGAGATGCATATTATGTACTATGATTCAGTTTTTCCTTATTGATTGCATGCATTCTAATTTGAATACTAAATTGTTTTTCTTCTGGATTAGTTAAATAAAAGCTATGGACAATACCGACAGAGAAGGAGAAGAGGCTCTGTTCGATATCATACGCTCCACGAGCCCAGAGCATGAACCTGAAGATGATGACGGCTCGCAATATCTGAACAATTCCGGTGAGGGTTGTATGATATTTGATGAAGACGAACGAATAGATGAAGGTGACGACAACGATGTTGACGAAGAAAATGTTCTTCAAATAACAAAGACCGGCGAGGTATATTTAATATATAAGCCATCCGGTGATCATTACATGTCTTAATTGATTTGTATGTATTAACGAATCGATCTTTCTTTTTTTAGGCCTCCGGATCGAGCAAATCTTCTACAAGCGACAGGGTAGTTCGAGGCCCGGCCAAAAAGTTGGACAAAGGCGTAAAGTTCAACATCGATTCCATCAAAACATCAACTGGCGAACCGCTTGAACCTAGGAAAAATGCGACCAAGTTCAAGAATCAATGCGGAGTTATTGTCAGGGACCGAATCCCAATCTCCCTTCAAGAATGGAAAAAGCCAGCAAAGGGAGATCGAGAAGGAGTTACTTTTGTCGACGAAAGAGCAAAAGATGTGCTTTGGACTACGCTCATGGAACATTTCACCCTACCAGATAATTTGACAGATGCAGATCTGAAGAAAGTCAGAAACTATGCTCTTAAAAAGATGGCGATCGCATTCAACACCTTCAAGAAAAATGCATGGACTAAGTACGTCAAATCAAAAAAGAAGACTCCAGAATTCACGGGAGCACTGGTGAAGGCAAAAGATCACTGGGATGCTTTCGTTAAGTTCAAGGAATCGGAAGAAGCTAAGGAACGGTCGAGAATAAACAAGATTAATGCTGCGAAAAAGAAGTGGCACCATACTCTGGGGCCAGGTGGCTACCAGGTGGCCCTGCCTAAGTGGGATCAATCTGAGCAAAAGATGATTAGTGCAGGGGTCAATCCAGTTACATTGACATGGCCCTCCAGGTGCAGGACATGGTTTTATGCGCATGGGGGGGAGTTGGACCCAGAGACAGGGCTGGTTATGGTGAAGGCAAGTCTTAAAGAAGCGACAGACGTAATACTTATTGCAATAGAAGAAGCTCGAACGGGGGTGTTCACGCCCAACAGAGAGAACGACGAGCTTACGCGCGCCCTGAAGAATCATGAACACCCGGGAAGAACACGAGGCAAAGGCGTTGTTCCGTGGTTTGAGGGGTTTGCGAATTGGAACGACGACTATAGAAGCCGTGCGAGAAAGAAGATGCAGGAGGAGAAGAAGAAGAAGGAGGAAGCACTCTGCCTTGAAGGCCTAGAATCAAAGCACCTGGAGTTGGAACGATTTGTCAGGCGGCAGCAGGAGCAGATCGACTCACTCAGCCAGGAAAGGGCGTCTCAGCGGCAGCATGAGCAGATCGATCCAGCATTGGATAACACCGTCCCATCTATGCCGAGAAGCAGTGTGGGTTCCGCCCCGGCCGATATCGATAATGCATTGCTAGCTAGCTACCCTGTGGATGATATCAAAGACAGGACTAACTGTGAGCTACACATGAAAGTGAAGAACTTATCCATGAAGGTGGCGGACGACTATGCTTTAGCAAATCCCCCTGAAGCAACCTTCCATTGCAATCCCATTCCAGCTGGCTATGCTCGTGTCGGGGTTGATGAAGTGATGTCAGGATATCACGAGCTACAACTTGACATTCTTGGAGGTGACGAGGAGAGAACACTAGGAGAGGCCATACATCGTATCATTCTATGGAAAAAGGATTGCATCATCTTTCCAAGGCCACCGACTCCTCCTCCTCCAAGTCCGCCGCCGCGTCAGTGGACTCCTCCTCCTCCAAGTCCGGCACCGCGTCAGCCGACTCCTCCTCCAAGTCCGGCACGGCGTCAGCCAACTCCTCCTCCTCCAAGTCTGCCGGCACCGCGTCAGCCGACTCCTCCTCCAAGTCCGGCACGGCGTCAGCCAACTCCTCCTCCTCCAAGTCCGCCGGCACCGCGTCAGCCGACTCCTCCTCCAAGTCCGGCACGACGTCAGCCTAAGCAACAGCGAAAGAGAGAGACAGCAGCTACGACGGCTAGCGGTACAACAGACAAGAAATTCAAATATGGTCCAAGCCTCAAGCCTCTTCCGAAGTTGTCTTACCACCTGACTCAGGAGGAACTCGACGACGCATGTGATGCCCAATTGAAGGCCCATTTTGCACCGAAACCGCCCGCGCCGCCAAAAGAGAAAGTACCTGAGCATGTCTCACAACACTTTATTGATATGGCTCGACCGGCTGACAATCAGAAGGACTCCGACTATGTGCGGTCTATCAAGAAGTCATATTTAGCAGGGCAAAAGGAGTCGAGCTCGAGCTCGAGCCAAGCAGTTGGCAAAAAAAGCGGGAAAACTGTTCCCCAGCTGGGAGAACAGGCAGTGCAATCTATCCCCCCGCTCATTGTACAAACACCTGTGAGTACCGCCGATCGGCTGGTAATAACCGACGATCTTAGAAGGCAGGCTAAAGAGGCCGGTGTCACTGTTGAACAACTCCTAGGCCTTGAGGAAATCCCCAGGATTACAGAGGAGGAAGTAAAATACCAATATGTCCGCAGCAAACCTCTGGTCAAGCCTGACGATGTCAAGCTTCTACCAACGAGAATGTAGAATTTGCATACATGGTACATGCAAGAAACAGCAAATACCAATCAAGAGTTCCTCATGGTGAAAGTCAAGAGAAAGCATTACTTCCATAAAAAAGATTTGTGGATTCATTATTCAGAGTTGTTTCAGTTATTCCAACAAGACGCACTCGACAAATCTATCGTCAGTTGCTATTGTCTCTAAGTGATTTCTTTCTGTAATTTAAGTCTCTAGCTAGCTAGCTAGATGTGCTCTCATTCATTACCTGTAATTATCCTCACTATATTCTTTTATGTGGTATTATGCAGAATGAAGATGTATGAAATGAAAAAAGCTGGACGCTATGGCATTGGGTTCATTGACCCAAATACGGTTAATCAGGCGATATGGGAAGATCAATATTCGAGAAAAGACACAGAGAGATTCCTGCTAGAGTTTTTGAAGCAACTAAACACCCAACCAGAAATACTACTTCCTTCAAATTCGGGTGAGTGTTACTATATCTTGAACCACAAATTCTATTTTTTGCTTACTAGATGTTAATAAGTGTAGTTGATGAGTTATGCACATGCCCGCTTATTTATAAAAAAACGTGTGCGCATGCGGTTACCACTGGATCTTGTTAATCATTGAAGTTGACAAGGGAAAAGTTGAAGTACTGGACTCACTATATAAGAATCCATCCGAATACGCAATCGTGAGGGGGATGGTCGACAGGTAATTTCAATCATTATCGCACTATGTCGGCCTCTTTACTTCATTTCCTGATATCAACTAGTTAATAACTCCTTTATTCATTTTCTTTGCCGGCGGGCAGGGCTTGGCAAAAGTTCATCAAAGAGGTCCCCGGCGAATGGAAACAACAGCTGAAATGGGTGCGACCCAAGGTAATTAAGTAGTACTAGCTAGCTACGTCCGTGCATCTCTTTAATTCTAGTTTCAATACCATTATCATGCTTGATTAATTATTACCTGATTGAATTTTATTCTCGTAAAGTGCATGAAGCAGGAGCAGGGGAATGCTTTATGCGCATACTACGTTTGCGAGAACATTCGCATGATCACGTCTGAAAGGAGCAGAGATGAAAGAAATCTTTGGGTACGTTTGCCAGAACACTATCCATAATTTTTTTATCATGATCTAGCTAATATATATACACACAACTAATATATTCATCTTGATCTCCTGATTATAGCTGATGGAGATGCGGGGCCAGCTCCTACCAACGGCTCGCGTACGAGCAATTCAAGAGGAAATAGCTGGATTTCTGCTCGACCAGGTCATAGATCCCAAAGGAGAATACCATTACAAGATCAAGCAGTAATGCCCTGCATATGTAATGATCCGCAAATTGTAGGAGAAATTGTATATACCAAATTGTATATATATATGTATGTGAATGGTCGTCGTACGAGAAATTCGATGATATATATATATATATATGATCGGTTCTACGAGAAATTCTATTTATATATATATATGCACAACGTGTACAGTATGTAGTAGCGTAATATATGTTTGAAATGAAAAATAATTAAATGGAAAACACAAAATTAAAAGGAAAAATAAACCATAATTAATTCATAAACCCCTAAAGGATTAAAAGGAAAAATAAACCAAAATTAAAAGAATTAAATACTTTTAGTCCCGGTTGGTGTTACCAACCGGGACTAAAGGTCCCCCAGCCCTGGCGCCGGCAGGTGCCACGTGGTGGGCCTTTAGTGCCGGTTGGTGTTACCAACCGGGACTAAAGGTCCCCCAGCCCACGGCGCCGGCAGGTGCCACGTGGTGGGCCTTTAAAGGGGGGGCCTTTAGTCCCCACCCTTTAGTGCCGGTTGGAGAACCGGCACTAAAGGCCCTTACGAACCGGCACTATAGACCGATTCTGCACTAGTGATATATCTCGATTACAAGGGTGCGGAATCGCTAACCTAGCTATTGAGAGATCGTAACTTGAGTCTTTCGGTCCTAGGGGCCTGCCTTTATATACAGGTCAAGCCCTAGGGTTTACAGTAGAGTTCGGGTCATATCGTGACCCGTAACCTACAATGTCTCTAACTTGCCTTGTGCCTTAAGCAAGGAAATCCCGTCGGCGTCTTCAGCTTTGTGGGCCTTGAGCCGCCATCTTCAAGTGTTGGGCCGCCTGGGGACTTTAGTCAGCCACCGCCTCGCTTGCCACGTCTTCATGACACGGCCCATCTTAAACTTGATCGTAAAGCTGTCAATATGTTAACCCAGCCCAGTAGGGCGGGTTACACCGTGGAGTTATATCCCCGACATTAGGCCCCAGATTGATTTGAATCCATTCATGTCAATTTCTCTTCTCTTCCTTTGGCGGCTTATCATTGAACTTGTGTCTTCCATGAACCTCATAGCGCCGGCTTATAATGCTTCCAGACTTGTCACCTTTCAATGTCTGTCTTTTAATGATGTCATCCTTGCTGACCGTTGTCCTTCAAAGTCATCACAACTCATCCCTTCGAAAACTGCGCCAAATCTAGGCAGACACGAAAATCGAGGCGCGCTCCTAGCCACAAATTTACCACGGCCGTTTTGTCTTTCTCGGTGCCGTTTCACTTTCTCCTCCTTATAAATAAGTCCACTGAGCTCCACAGTAACTTTTTCCTATCGTCTTCCTCCTCTTGCTTTTCCGTCAGCCAAACACCACCAGAGCTCCCGAAGCGACTCCGAGGTTTTTGACTCCATTGCCGACGTAATCGAGCCTTCTTGCGACCGTCAGAGTGAACGCGATCATCTTCGTCTCTGCTTCAACGCAATCTGGTATGAATCCCCTCCATTTAGGGTTCGACACTTCCGGTGTTCTTGCCGTATTCATCGTGTTCATCCGAGATTTATTTAGTAGATCCACATGCTGTCCATTCATTGTTGTGTAGTCTCAGAACGATCTCCGCCTTATTTTCCCCATAAGTAGATCTAAAATGAGCCATCCAGGGTTATCCTTTGAATGCCGTAGTTTCGGTTGTTCCGTCAACTAGAACATATATCTCGCTGTTTTTCTTCGTTTAATCAGATCTGCCCGTAGGGAAACTTTCATAGAAACTTGTTTGTGACCCAACATCTTTACTAAGTGTTTGGAGACGTCTCTTCGGCCTTATCTGATTTTGGCGGCCCATAATAGTTCCTTAGTATGGGCGACTTATAATTCACCCCGGCTTATTTTCCCTGTTACCTTTGTAGTTGCTGCATAACCCGCCATGGCTCCAAAAAAACTCCAAAGTTTGCAACTGGGCCAAGACTAAAGAGTCCAGGCTTACCTTGGATAACCTTGTGGACCAAGGTTTCTTGCCGGCTCGAAAGATTATAAAATGGCGGGCTCCCGAAGAAGAGCCGTCCCCACAACCATGGCTAGGGGAAGTTGTGGTCTTCACTGATCATTTGCATAGAGGTTTCCGTCCTCCCGGCTCAAAATTATTTAGAGATCTCTTGCATTTCTTCAAGCTCGGGCCTCAAGATATTGGTCCAAATTCCGTGACCAATATTTGTCAGTTTCATGTGTTATGTGAAGTGTACCTTCAGATTGAGCCGTCCGTGACTCTGTTTAGGGAATTCTTTTACGTTAACCGCCAAACTAAGGAAAAGAATGGTGCTGCCTGTGAGCTCGGTGGTGTTTCTATCCAGAAAAGAAAGAACAGCGCTTTCCCAGAATAAAAGTTGGCGAGTCACCCGAAGGGGTGGAACAAAACCTGGTTCTACTGCCAAAAAACTGCACCTGGAGGAGAAAATCCCCTATCGGGTTTCAGATTGGAGAGACTTAGTGGTAAGGAGAAATTTCCGGGTTGGCCAATTGATGAAGAAAGGGCTCCTTTAGCGCCTCTTCATGCAAAACTGAGAGCTCCGACTGCACATGGCCTGACCGGGATAGATCTGATTCGTTGCTGGTTGAAGTGGCGAATCCAACCCGTCGGCCTGAGAGACGGTTTGATGTGTGACTATTCAGGCGCTTCAAACGATCATCAGCGCTTTTCTCGTGAAAATCTTTCTGACGATGCTCTCACCAAAGAGACAAAAAGGTTCTTCTCTGTCTCAAAAGAGCAATGCAGTGCGACCGGCTTGGGTCCCTTCTATCTTCTCAACCCGCCACCTCAGGTATTGACTATTTTTATTGTCTTTTGTCGATGTTACCTTTAACTCGCCATTATTTATCATATATTTTATGTATTTGCAGGCGGATCCTAACTTTTGGAAAGTTACACCTCAAGCTTCTGTTCCTTCGACGGGCAGAAAAAATACCCCGGCCTCTGTGTCATCTTCAGGGGAGGAATCTGAGGTAGAACTCGACTCTCTCGGCCGCTTGTTTAATGAGCTTGCTGACACACCTTCTTGGCAGGGTGACTCGCAATCTAGCCAAGCCGGCGAACCTGAGGTAACTCCAATTTCCCCCATTCTTCAGAAACGTTTGTTCCCCAAAAACCAAGACAAACCATCCGAAAAGTTAAATTGTCACACCCAGAAGCTCATCTGGCTCCCGATTTTCCTTTGAAGAAAGCACAGTTTGGCAGCTCATCAAAACGCAAGATCCGGGGTGATATGGACGACATAGACCCTAGTCTGTCTCATGTGCCACCTGCTCGCAAACCACGCCTTGAGGTCCGATTCTCGTCCTAGAGCCGGCTTGTTTAAACAACCTCTCAGCCCTTCAAATTCCCTTTATCGGGACTCTCCTTCGTCATCCGGCGACTCAAGTGCACCACAGCTTCCGCCTTTCAATGTTAGTCGCGGGTAAACTTCTATCTTTGCAGTGTTGCCTTATGTCTTTCATTGTTTTAATCCCAACTTATCATAACTTTTGTTGTACTGACAATCCACAGGGCCAAAGTTGTTGTGTCCAAACGGGCAGGCGGGTCATCCTCTAGGACAGCAGGCCAAGAGGCGCCAATCCCTCCGCTAGAAAAGACAGCTTCGACGGTTGGCCCTTCTGTTGAAAAGGAGCCTGATATGAGGGTGGAGCCGGAAGCTGCCACTGAGTCGTCCGCACCAGATGAGCCGGTTTTTATGGATGTTCTTCCCGAAACTGACTCATCCATCCTTCCATCCAAGTCGGCTTGTGTAGATGAACTTATGTCGTCGTTTGACCACGACACTTCAGATGTTGTGATTGTTAAAGAGAGTTTCCAAGCCCCGACTGTTTCCACCTCCTTGGCTAAAATCGTGAGCAAGGATGAACCAATGACTTTGGACAAAGGAAAAGCCAAGATGGGACTTCCGGAACTGTCCGCACTTGATACTGAAGACTTGTACCAGCAGTACTTGACCCGGCTATCTGAGAGCCGGGAAATTGAAAAGAGCATGATAAATGCTATGAAGGAGAAATATGAGGTAATCTTCTCATTTTACCATTATCCTGTATACTATCATTAGCTTCCAAAAACCAGCTTGTTATGATAAGCTGGTTTTATAAAATAGCTAAAGCGTGTAGTAACAGTGTAGCCCCCAAGGGCCGACTCATCTTCTTGAGATGAGTCGGGTCTTGAAGATTGAAGAAAATTGACCTGTAGCCCCCAAGGGCCGGCTCATCTTCTTAAGACGAGTTGGGTCTTCTCCATATCTTAGTTTCGAAAGAACTGATATGCATTAGCCCCCAAGTGTCAAGGATATTGCTTGCAATCTTCTTGGGACTTGTAGAAATAGTTGCTGATCTTTCTTGCTCGTCTATCAGGGATATGTTGAAGACACTGAGTCTGTTGCTGTGAGACTGCAGAAACGGCTCAAGGAAGAAAGAAAATTGAAAACTGAAGCCAAGTCCATGGCGGCTCATTTTGAAGATTCTGCATGTCAGGCGAATGAACGTCTGGAACAGGCCATAAAGCTATTTGAGGCGGAAAAGACTGTCCTAACAAAACGTGCGGAAAAGGCTGCGAAGAACTTCGGCCCCGTGAAAGAAAAATATGCCACTCTCGTGAAACAGATCAATGAGATGTTGACAGCAATCTTTGGTATGTGTTTCGTCCCGCTTTTGCCAATGTGCCAGCTTATAACTCTTGCGGCGGCTTATTGTACCTTCTTTTGTTTGCAGGGCGAAAAAATCATAACCTTGTAGAGCTGCCAATTGTGAAGTTGAAAACTATTTTCACGTACGTAGAGCAACTATTTACAGGCTCTATTTATTCCATCATGGCCGTGAAAAACCTGAAGCACTCGCCAAGAAATATCAAGGACATGTTGAAGCAACTCTCTACCGTGCCACAATGGGTGGCTAAAACCCGGAAGTCGGCGGCTCGAGGAGGGGCGAGCATGGCACTTGCTCGGGCAAAAGCGTATCTGCCAGAATTGGATGTGGAGCTCCTAAAAGGCGGCTTCCCGGAGTTTAAACTCGACGGCTCTGCATTCACTCGTGCGGATTATGCAAAGTGCCTCATGGAGACTCGACCACTGGCGTCTTTGATAGCTGAAGAGGTGGATCTTTCAAAATATCATCCTGCGTACACCGTCGACAATGAGCGTGTTAACGCGCCCAAGGACGAGTTGTCTGACCTGGTGCCTCCTCGCCGTAAGACAACTTTTGCTCCTGACATTGATGCGTCAGCTCTTATTGAAGGGACAACAAAGTTTCAATCTTTGATCTCAATTCGATGGCAACAGAAAGGCCAACAGGTTGATGATGACGAGTCGGCAGAGTCAGATCCAGAGGCGGCTGATGATAAAGCATGAAGACACCTCGGAAGCTGGATGAATCGCCCCTACAGAGCGAGCCCCCTTGTCTAAGGAATCTTTTGAAGAAATGTGTGGCCTCCATTGTGAGCCTGTAATAGGGGTAGTGTTTTCCAAAACTTCGAATTTGCTCTATCGTGCAATCGTGCACGTTGGCGCCTTTTGTTGGTGCTGAACTCCAATCTGACAGGCTTTTGTTAATATGTTTATGCTGTTCTTATTACCTGTTCCCGCTCTTTTCTTGCTTCATGCTCAATGAGTCGTGTCTCATCTATAAGGCAGGTCAGGAATAAGCAAGCAAAATAACTTGGTTTTCGAAACTCAAGTCTATCGAACTCTCCTTCAATGATATTGAAGATAAACGATCTGGAAACTGGTCATAATATGAGCTCAATTGTGTAACCCGGTCATTTGAATATAAGCCGGTAATAAGGGTAACATTGTACCTGAAAAATATGAGTATATACATATATATATATATATATATATATATATATATATATATATTTCTTTTTTTTTAAATAAGCCGGCTCAGTGAGACTCGGAAAAAGGAGACTGGCTTTCGAGGCGCAAGTCTTGCTTCAATGAAGCGGGTATAATAACCCATGGTTTATCCTAGCTTTCTGTATGGCGGCTCTAACATGATTCAAGCCAATGTTTTAACCTTAAAAGTTCAGGGTCCCAAAGGATTAACTTTCAAGAGTACATGTGGTCATCTGATCGGAGTCGCATCAAGCATACAAGCAAGTTTAACCATATTAATGGCGTTTTTGCCAGGTCAAGAGGGTGAGAAAGCTAAACTCGATGAGTTGGAAGCCCCCAAGTGACCTATATTTCAAACAATAAAGACTCATGCTCAATTTATAGGCTGAAACAACAGAGACCCCGAGTTTCGGGGATGTCGGCTTTATTATATTTGAACATAAAGAAGTATATACATAATTTTGCAGAGGGGGGAAGATTACAAAAAGGAGAGCTGGTGGCTCCTAAGTGTAATAAGGTCGTAGGTGTGCAATATTCCAAGGCCGGGTTGTCTCTTCCTCAGAAGTGTATGATCCTTCTCGTAAGTCGACCAGGTAATATGACCCTGATACGTCTCCAACGTATCTATAATTTTTGCTTGTTCCATGCTGTTATATTATCATTCTTGGATGTTTTACAATCATTTTATAGCAACTTTATATCATTTTTTGGGACTAACCTATTGACATAGTGCCAAAGTGTCAGATGCTGTTTTTGCTTGTTTTTTACATTGCAGAAAATCAATACCAAACGGAGTCCAATCGCGACGAAACTTTTTGGAGATTTTTTCTGGACTAGAAGACACCCAGTGGGCCAAAGAAGTGCCGGGGGAGTGGGCCCAGGAGACCACAACCCACCAGGGCGCGCCAGGGGAGCCCCGACACGCCCTGATGGGTTGTGCCCTCCTCGGGCCCCTCTCCACCGCCTTTGATGCCTATAAATTCCCAAATATTCCAAAAACCCTAGGGGAGTCGACGAAACACAATTCCAGCTGCCGCAAGTTCCAGAACCTCGAGATCCAATCTAAACACCATCCCAGAGGGGTTCATCTTCCTCATAGGTGCCTCTCCGATGATGCGTGAGTAGTCCACCATAGACCTACGAGTCCGTAGGCAGTAGCTAGATGGATTCCTCTCTCTCTCTCTTATGATTCTCAATACAATGGTCTCTTGGAGATCTATTTGATGTAAACTTTTGCAGTGTGTTTGTTGGGATCCGATGAATTTTGAGTTCATTATCAGTTTCTATCCATGAATATTATTTGAGTCTTCTTTGATCTCTTATATGCATGATTACTTATAGCCTCGTATTTCTTCTCCGAATCTTTGGTTTAGTTAGGCCGACTAGATCGATTTTTCTTGCCATGGGAAGAGGTGCTTTGTGATGGGTTCGATCTTGCGGTGTTCTTTCCCAGTGACAGAAGGGGCAGCAAGACATGCATGTATCGTTGCTATTAAGGATAACAAGATGGGGTTTATTCCTATATGAATAGATCTTGTCTACATCATGTCATCGTTCTTATTGCATTACTCCGTTTTTCCATGAACTTAATACACTAGATGCATGCTGGATAGCGGTCGATGTGTGGAGTAATAGAGGTAGATGCAGGCAGGAGTCGGTCTACCTATCTTTGACGTGATAACTATATAATGATCATCGCCTTGGATATCGTCATGACTATTCAATTTTCTATCAATTGCCCAACAGTAATTTGTTCACCCACCGTGCGCTATACTCATGAGAGAAGCCACTAGTGAACCCTACGGCCCCGGGTCTACTTTTCCAACATATTGCTATCAGATCTACCTTTTTGCAATCTTTGTTTTCAGATCTACAAAACCAAAAACCCAAAAACATATTGTTGCATATTTTATTTGCTCTTTTTATTTTGTGTTCTTGAGAGATCTACCTCTCCTATCTATCAATACCTAATCTATCTTTTTATCGTAGAGAGATTGACAACCTCTCTTTCACGTCGGGTTGCAAGTATTTGTTGTTTGTGTGCAGGTGCTGCTTATTGGGTGGTGGTGATCCTCCTACTCGTTCGATAACCTTGGTTTCATAACTGAGGGAAATACTTACCGTTGTTGTGCTGCATCATCCCTTCCTCTTTGGGGAAATACCGACGCAGTCTCAAGCCATGTCAAAGGAATTTCTGGCACCGTTGCCGGGGAGGAAGCGGTCTCTTCTTCGTGACTATCGTAGGCGCCGAGGAGACACCATCATCATCTACCAGGTTCCTAATCACAAATCTCATCTCCTTGCAATTACATTATTTGCCATTTGCCTCTCATTTTCCTCTGCCCCACTTCACCAAATTTGCCGTTTTATTTGCCCTCTTTTCCGCTTGCCTTTTTCTCGTCAGATATTTTGTTTGCTATCTTTGCTTGTGTTGCCATGTGCCTTCTATTTGCTTGCATCTTCGCTTGCTAAAAATCTATTGATATGGATCCTCATCCACTAGCTAATCTTTTCAAAAGGTCAAATTATGATGAACCAATTGCTAGTGAGTTGAGTGCACTTGATTGTCTCTATGAAGTTTTGTTTCAAAATCATGAATCTGAAAATTTTGATGAAGTGTTGAAAGAAGAAATTTATAAGGTGATTCATGATAGTTCCTTGAATGATGATCATGATTGCAATGTTGCTAGTATGAATTCTCTAAATATCCATGATGTTAATGATATGCAAAGCCACAAGCTTGGGGATGCTATGTTTGATGAAGATGATATTTCTAGTCCCCCAAGTTTTGATGAGCAAATTTATTATGATAATTGCATGCCTCCTATTCATGATGATGGTGATGACACGTATGCTATAATGAGTAATGATAACCATGAAACTTATCATCATGGTTTTAATTTGCAATGTGGTTATGTCAATCAAGTGTCTCATGATAGTTATTTTGTTGAGTTTGCTCCCACTACCATGGATGAAAAGGAATTTGCTTATGTGGAGAGTAATGAAAATTCTATGCTTGTGCATCATGAAAAGAATGATTTATGTGATAGTTATATTGTTGAATTCCTTCATGATGCTACTGAAATTTATTATGAGGGAGGAACATATGCTTGTAGGAATTGCAATAATATCAAGTTTCCTCTCTATGTGTTCAAAGTTTTTAAGTTATGCTTGTTTTGCCTTCCTATGCCAGTTGATTCTTGTTCCCATAAATTGTTTGGTCACAAAATCCCTATGCATAGAAAGTGGGTTAGACTTAAACATGCTTGTCATGAGATTCATGATGCTCTCTTGCATATTTCAATTACTACTTTTTATGTGAGTATCATTGAAATCATCATGCCTAGCTAGGGGCGTAAAACGATAGCGCTTGTTGGGAGGCAACCCAATGAATAAATAATTTTTTTCTTTTTCCTTTCTGTTTTTGTGTGTTGATACAATTATGCCTCTGTTATGATTGTGTTTTTATGGTTTATTTAGTGTTTGTGCCAAGTAAAGCCTTTAGGATGATTCATAGGATGAGTAGAAGCGATTCTAAATCTGAAACAGAAACTTTGCGTCCAGTATATGAATTTTCATTTTTTGCTGGAACGTGATCTTGAGCTGAAATTTCAACACAGTGTTTTTATACAAATTCCTTACGTTGTCCTAATTTTTAAGAATTTTTAGAGTTACAGAAGTATGGTTAGAGTACATATTACTACAGACTGTTCTGTTTAAGACTGATTCTGTTTTCGTTGCATTGTGTGCTTGTTTTGATGAATCTATGGGTTATATTGAAGGGTATGAGCCATGGTAAAGTTAAAATACAGTAGGTATAATGCAATAATAAAATATGATTGGGTTTGCAACAGTACCTAAAGTAGTGATTTGCCTTATTATACTAACGGATCTCACGAAGATTTTGTTGAGTTTTGTGTGATTGAAGTTTTCAAGTTTTGGGTGAGATCACGATGGATGAAGGAATAAGGAGTGATAAAAGCCTAAGCTTGGGGATGCTACCGCACCCCCAAGATATATCCAAAGAGAAACAAGCAACTAAGCTTGGGGATGCCCCCGAGTGGCATCCCCTCTTTCTTCTAACGACCATCGGTATTTTACTTGGAGCTATATTTTTATTCGTCACATATCATGAGTTTTGCTTGGAGCGTCTTGTATCTTTGCTTGCTTTGTTTGTTAGTTTTTCACTTGTATCCTTGCTGGACACACCTATTTGAGAGAGCCAAAATTATGCTATGATTTGTTAGAATTGCTCTATGTGCTTCACTTAAACTTTTTGAGCTATAGAATTGCTCTAGTGCTTCACTTATATCTTTTTGAGCACGGTGTGCTTGGAAATTTTTGTAGAAATACTCTCATGCTTCACTTAGATTAATTTTAGAGTAGGTAAATTTTGAAGAAATACTCTCATGCTTCACTTATACTATTTTGAGAGATGAAATCTTTATGCTCATGTGCTTCACTTAAATTTGTTTGAGCTTGCCAAAAAGCAATGGCAATATATAAAACTACTCCCAAAGTGATAGATATCCAAGGAGGATATAATAAAAACTTTCATTAAGATCATTGGGCAAATTAAACTTGATTCCATGTAATAGTTTTGAAACATGATGATAGTAATATGTGAGTCATGTTAGTGAGTAATTGTGCTTTAGTAGGAATATTGGCGTTAAGGTTTGTGATTCCCTATGCATGCACGAAAGTCAATAGTTATGCAATGAAGTTACATCCTATTTGTGGTGCATTATTCAGTGTTAGTTATGCTCAATGCTCACTTATGTGAATTTTCGTTTCTTGGCTTGGTCGCTTCCCAATCTATTTGCTAGCCTCCATTTGTACTAAGTAGAAATACTACTTGTGCATCCAAAACCCTTAAACCAAGTTTTGCCTTATGAGTCCACTATACCTACCTATATACGGTATTTCCATGCCGTTCTAAGCAAATTTGTATGTGCCATCTCTAAATTTTCAAAATATTTTTTCTCTTTTGTGTGCTCGTACCGCTCATGAAACGGTGGGGAGTGTCCAATATTTTTCCATGCTAGATGTGTTATTCTCAAGATGAGTGTTTATTCACTTGTCATTGCACGAGAGTGCGGCGGTAATAGGGATGCCCATTCCCGAAATGAAAAAGAAAAAATATTTACTTTATGTTGTCAAATAATAAATTCCTTGGAAAGTGTTGGTATGGAAGGCAACCGTGGATACGGCCCGCCATGGAAAGTGAAAGTTTGGTGGAAAAAGGAATAAACTTTATTTTCTGTTTGGGAACCGCCTATGATATATCTAGCATGGAAAGTATTGTGAGCTACTTTGTCGTTTTCGTTGACAGGAAAAGCATGCCACCCAAAATATTTTCTCCCTCTCAATTTAAACCTTGAGCTCTGGCACCTCTACAAATCCCTACTTCCCTCTGCGAAGGGCCTATCTTTTACTTCATGCAATTTTTATTTTTACTTTGAGTCTCCATCTTCTCTTATAAAGCACCAACTAGGGGGCACTATGATCGTACTTGAGCATTGGGCATAGTTAATATTTGAGTGTGTTTCATGAATGGATCAATGATTGAGCATGATAGGCTAGGGATAACTTTCTTTAGTATTGATATTTTGAAATACATGGTTGCTTGTTGACATGCTTGAGTACTGAAGTCATTATGTTAAAACTAGACTATTGCTTTGAATCATTTACAAGTCCAAATGTCCATGCTATACAAAAGAAAAGAATATGATGAACATGTTAGGCAGCATTCCACATCAAAAATTCTGTTTTTATCATTTACCTACTCGAGGACGAGTAGGAATTAAGCTTGGGGATGCTGATACGTCTCCAACGTATCTATAATTTTTGCTTGTTCCATGTTGTTATATTATCATTCTTGGATGTTTTACAATCATTTTATAGCAACTTTATATCATTTTTGGGACTAACCTATTGACATAGTGCCAAAGTGCCAGTTGATGTTTTTGCTTGTTTTTTACTTCGCAGAAAATCAATACCAAACAGAGTCCAATCGCGACGAAACTTTTTGGAGATTTTTTCTAGACCAGAAGACACCCAGTGGGCCAAAGAAGTGCCGGTGGAGTGGGCCGAGGAGACCACAACCCACCAGGGCGCGCCAGGGGGGCCCCGGCACGCCTTGATGCTTTGTGCCCTCCTCGGGGCCCCTCTCCACCACCTCTGATGCCTATAAATTCCAAATATTCCAAAAACCCTAGGGGAGTCGATGAAACACAATTCCAGCCACCGCAAGTTCCAGAACCTCGAGATCCAATCTAAACACCATCACGGAGGGGTTCATCTTCCTCATAGGTGCCTCTTCGATGATGCGTGAGTAGTCCACCATAGACCTACGGGTCCGTAGGCAGTAGCTAGATGGCTTCCTCTCTCTCTCTCTCTCTCTCTCTCTCTCTCTCTCTCTCTCTCTCTCTCTGTCTCTTATGATTCTCAATACAATTGTCTCTTGGAGATCTATTTGATGTAAACTTTTGCGGTGTGTTTGTTGGGATCCGATGAATTTTGAGTTCATGATCAGTTTCTATCCATGAATATTATTTGAGTCTTCTTTGATCTCTTATATGCATGATTACTTATAGCCTCGTATTTCTTCTCCGAATCTTTGATTTAGTTAGGCCGACTAGATCAATTTTTCTTGCCATGGGAAGAGGTGCTTTGTGATGGGTTCGATCTTGCGGTGTTCTTTCCCAGTGACAGAAGGGGCAGCAAGACACGCATGTATCGTTGCTATTAAGGATAACAAGATGGGTCTATTCCTACATGAATAGATCTTGTCTACATCATGTCATCGTTCTTATTGCATTACTCCATTTTTCGATGAACTTAATACACTAGATGCATGCTGGATAGCGGTCGATGTGTGGAGTAATAGAGGTAGATGCAGGCAGGAGTCGGTCTACCTATCTTGGACGTGATGCCTATATAATGATCATCGCCTTGGATATCGTCATGACTATTCGATTTTCTATCAATTGCCCAATAGTAATTTGTTCACCCACCGTGCGCTATACTCATGAGAGAAGCCACTAGTGAACCCTACGGCCCCCGGGTCTACTTTTCCAACATATTGCTTTCAGATCTACCTTTTTGCAATCTTTGTTTTCAGATCTACAAAACCAAAAACCCAAAAACATATTGCTGCATATTTTATTTGCTCTTTTTATTTTGTGTTCTTGAGAGATCTATCTCTCCTATCTATCAATACCTAATCTATCTTTTTACCATAGAGAGATTAACAACGTCTCTTTCGCGTCGGGTTGCAAGTATTTGTTGTTTGTGTGCAGCTGATGCTTATTGGGTGGTGGTGATCCTCCTACTGGTTCGATAACCTTGGTTTCATAACTGAGGGAAATACTTACCGTCGCTGTGCTGCATCATCCCTTCCTCTTTGGGGAAATACCGACGCAGTCTCAAGCCACGTCAGACCCATTATTGAGGTTTCGACTGATGACGAAAGGACCCTCCCAAGGCGGGGAGAGCTTGTGCTTCCCTGTTTGATCTTGAATCAGACGGAGAACTAAGTCGCCTTCTTGAAAAGTGCGGCTTCGGACTCTACGGCTGTGATAACGACGTAGGTCTTGCTAATATATAGCAGATCTGGCTGCTGCTAAGTCACGCTCTTCTTCCAAGGCATCCAGGGAATCTTGGCATGCTTGCTCATTGTCCGCCTCAACATATGCAGTAACCCGAGGCGAATCATGACGGCTATCACTTGGTAGAACCGCCTCGGCTCCGTAAACCAGGAAAAAAGGAGTGTATCCTGTGGATCTATTTGGCGTTGTTCGAATACTCCAAAGCACTGAAGGGAGTTCCTCAACCCAACAACCCGGCGTGCGTTCAAGGGGCACCATGAGCCGGGGTTTGATTCCTCTCAAGATTTCCTGGTTGGCTCTTTCAGCTTGCCCAATGGACCGTGGATGCGCTACTGCCGCTAAATCGAGCCGGATGTGCTCTCATTGGCAGAATTGCTCCATGGCTCCCTTGGACAGATTGGTACCATTATCAGTAATGATGTTGTGAGGGTAGCCAAAACGGAAAATCAACTTATTCAAAAATTTGACCGCAATTTCTGCATCACAATTGCTGACCGGCTCTGCTTCGACCCACTTTGTGAATTTATCAACCGCCACTAATAAGTGGGTTTTCTTGTCAGAAGACGGCTTAAACGGACCAACCATATCTAGCCCCTAGACCGCAAACGGCCAGGTAATTGGGATCATATGCAATTCCTGGGCCGGTACATGAGCTTGTCGGCCAAACTTTTGGCATCCATCACACTTGCGCACAATCTTCTCGGCGTCAGCATGATCCGTCAGCCAATAAAAACCGTGCCGGAAAGCTTTGGCCACCAGTGATCGTGAGCCGGCATGATGTCCGCAATTGCCAGAATGAATCTCATTAAGTATTTCCTGGCCTTCCTCAGGCGAAACACACCGTTGAAACACGGCAGTGCTGCTTCGATGATGTAACTCGCCATTGACGATTGTCATTGACTTTGATCGCCGGATGATTTGACGAGCGTCAACTTCCTCCTCTGGGAGTTCCCCTCGGGTCAGGTAAGCCAAATACGGCACAGTCCAATCGGGGGTGACATGTAGAGCCGCCACCAAGTGTGCCTCCGGGTCAGGAACAGCCATGTCCTCCTCAGATGGTAATTTGACTGATGGATTGTGAAGGACATCCAGAAAGACGTTGGGTGGCACCGGCTTTCTCTGTGAGCCAAGTCTAGACAATGCATCGGCCGCCTCATTGAGCCGGCGATCTATATGATCGACTTGGTAACCTTGGAAATGACCCGCCACATCAGAGACCGCTCGTCGGTAAGCCGCCATAAGAGGGTCTTTAGAATCCCAAGTCCCTGAAGCTTGCTAAGCCACTAAATCTGAGTCGCCCAGGCACCTGACCCGGCTAAGATTCATCTCCTTGGCTATTCTGAGCCCATGTAAGAGGGCTTCGTACTCAGCTGCATTGTTAGTACATGGGAACATCAGGGCCGATCCTGACATTTCGGGGGCCCGGGGCAAGAAAACACAAAGGGGCCCTAAAGCTACATTTTTCTCTATCTCAATTGCATCATAATATTCAATGTACCATAATTTATGTTGCATTGTCATGTCGACCATCCAGCAAACCAAGCTCACAAACATTTCACAGAAATTTTTTCTTTTCAATTGGCGCTTAGATGTTTCTATTAGGTTTGTGCCTACACTAATTATTATCACCCTATATTTTGTCACTGGGATTTTTCAACAGTGACTGAAGGCATTCCTTGTAATTTCTAGCAGAAGTACTTGTACCTATTCTAGAAAAATTGTCAATATCTCCTTTCTTGATCTCAATCAACTCATATGCAAGGTTATTTTCTTTAATCATTAACAGATGCATACTTTGTAGATAACATCTTGCTAATTAGCACACAAACATATGATACAAGAAATTAAAAACACTGTCAGTTAAATAAAAATTGCTAAGAAAGGCTTGGAACAAAAATCTGGATGGCTAGAAAATTAGAAAATGCAAGATATTGCTGTTGCTTACTAGTCATGAACAAAAATCAGAGCTCGTATTTTCTAATCCCATCCATCACAATAAATCGGAGTGAGAAAGAGAAATATACGGGGATGATCTTCATGAAACGAATGATCAACCTATAAAGACTATAGAAAAAGGGAGATTTGCATCGGAGAGAGGTTGATTGGAATCTGAAACATTGTATTTACCTCCTTCCAGTAATCACGCGCAACAGCAGAAAATCACGATTAGAAGACATGGGCGGGGGCGCATTCGACCTTGGGGCATCTCCATCACAGGGTGCTATGGAGGGCGCCAGGATTGTTTTCCTGGCCATTCGGCAGTTGCAATCTCGGATCCCAGGGTCACGTGTGGCATAGATGAAAGATATTGCGTCGAGCGCTTGCACTTCTTTTTTCGTACGAGATATAAGATTTCAAAGGCAGCGAGCGCACTAGCCGGCCGGCAGTTTTGAATATGTGATTAGCGTCAAAAGTGGCAGGGAAGCGGATTAGAAGCCGAGAAGATTACGCCCGTGCGGCAAGCCGAAAAGATTGCGATCTATTACCCTTTTTTCCTTTCTTTATAAATCGGTCGATCATACATGGGCTAATCACGTACGTACGTATATATATGAAAACCAAGCAATCGGGGGCCCCTTCGTACTCGGGTGCCCGGGGCGGCTGCCCCTTCCCCCCCCCCCCCCTCAGGGCCGGCCCTGGGGAACATGAGCATAACAAAATTTGTCACCTTTCTGAGAAGATAGTATGACTCCAGCCCCCGAGCCCTCCAGCTGTCTAGACCCATCAAAGTGTATAGTCCAGTACGTGTTATCTGCCCTATCTTCCGGAATCTGTATCTCTGTCCAATCGTTGATGAAATCCACCGGCGCCTGGGACTTGATAGCGGTTCGGGGCATGTATTTCAAATGGTGATCGCCAAGCTCAATGGCCCACTTGGCAATCCTACCCGTGGCCTCCCGGTTTTGTATGATGTCACCGAGAGGCGCCGAACTGACCACGGTGATTGGATGTTCCTGGAAATAATGCTTCAATTTCCGGCTCGCCGTGAAGATCCTGAAGACCAGCTTCTGCCAATGCGGGTACCGCTGCTTGGACAGGGTTAAGACTTCGCTGACAAAATAAACCGGATGTTGAACTGGATATTCCTTTCCTTCCTCTTTCCGCTCGACCACAACTGCAACGCTTACCACTTTGGAGTTGGCAACAATGTACAGGAGCATAGGCTCTTTCTCCATGGGAGCAGCCAAGACAGGCGGGTTAACAAGTTGTCGCTTGAGTGCTTCAAAGGCTTTACCAGCTTCGTCCGTCCACTTAAAGTCGCCTGATTTCTTCAACACCTGGTAAAAAGGAATCACCTTTTCTCCCAGGCGGCTTATAAACCGGCTTAAGGCCGCAATGCGTCCGGCGAGCCACTGAACTTGATTTACGTTAGCCGTCTCAGACAACGAAGTCACCGCTTTGATCTTGTCCGGGTTAGCCTCGATGCCCCGCTCAGAGACCAGGAACCCCAGTAGTTTGCCCGCAGGGACGCCGAAGACACACTTCGCCGGGTTAAGCTTCATCTGGTATACTCGAAGGTTGTCAAAGGTTTCCTTGATGTCATCCAAGAGCGTCTCTTTCTTCTGAGATTTCACCACGATGTCATCAACGTAGGCGTGAACGTTGCGCCCAATCTGTGGCTTAAGGCAGTTCTGGACGCAGCGCTGGTAAGTCGCCCCGGCGCTCTTGAGCCCAAAAGGCATGGACACATAGCAGAAAGCCCCAAAGGGAGTAAAAAAGGCCGTCTTCTCTTGGTCCTCAACATCCATCTTGATCTGATGATACCCAGAGTAAGCATCCAAGAAGCATAAACGCTCACAACCCACCGTAGAATCAATGATCTGATCAATACGCGGGAGGGCGAAAGGATCCTTAGGACAAGCTTTGTTGAGATCTGTGTAGTCGACACACATGCGCCAAGTGTCGTTCTTTTTCAGAACGAGCATCGGGTTAGCCAACCATTCAGGGTGAAAGACCTCCACGATAAACCCGGCAGCTAGGAGCCGGGCCACTTCTTCTCCAATGGCTTTGTGTCTCTCCTCATTAAAACGACGGAAGTATTGGCGCACTGGTTTCATCTTGGGATCCACATTAAGGTGGTGCTCAGCAAGTTCCCTCGGGACTCCAGGCATGTCAGATGGCTTCCATGCAAAGATGTCCCGGTTCTCACGGATGAACTTGATGAGCGCGCTTTCCTATTTGGGATCCAAGCCGGTCCCAATAGTGAACTGCTTGGACAAGTCGCCCGGCGTGAAGTCGATTTGTTTTGTATCCTCGGCCGGCTTGAATTTAAGCGGGGGTTCAGACTCAGTATTGGGCTTTTTGAGCGGGCTCATATCAGCCGGGTCAACATTGGCTGTGTAGAACTTCAATTCCTCTGCCACGCAGGCTGACTCGGCATAGGCCGCATCTCCTTCCTCGCATTCCTGAGCTATCTTTCGGTTCCCGTCTACGGTTATGGTGCCTTTGAGTCCTGGCATCTTGAGCTTGAGATAGACGTAGCACGGGCGGGCCATGAAATGAGCGTAAGCCGGCCGTCTGAAGAGAGCATGATAAGGGCTCTTTATAACAACTTCGAACATCAAAGGCTCGCATCTGTAGTTGAACTCATCTCCGAAGGCCACATCGAGCTTAATCCGCCCGATCGGATAAGCAGATTTTCCAGGGACGATTCCATGAAAAACTGTCGTTGAAGGAAGTAACGTGCTCTCCGACAGATTCATCCGGCGAAAGGTTTCATAATATAATATGTTTATGCTACTGCCTCCATCCATAAGAACCTTAGACAGGGTATACCCGCCAACTTGAGGCGCCACCACCAAAGCCAAGCCACCCGGATTGTCAACCCGGGGGGGGGGGGGATGATCCTCCCTGCTCCAGGTAATTGCGTGTTCTGACCAGTTGAGGTACCTAGGGACCGCCGGCACAGCCATGTTAACGGCCCTACTCTTGACCTTGTTGTCCCTCTTGCAGGTATTGGTGGTGAACACGTGGTATTGACCACAATTTAGCCGCTTCGGATTTTTCTGAAAAGTACTTTGGCTATCATGCTGCTGAAGCTCCGTTCTTGAATCGTCGTGCGCCTTCTCAGATACGCCCGATGCCCCAAACACGAGCGATGCTTGCGCCGCTGCGCTTGCCGTAGCACGGGTTGAGGCCTGCAGGGGAAAACCATGAAGTTCCTCGGAGGCCTCGGCTCCGCACGAGCCCCCAAGCTTGGCATCCAAATTGATGACGTTTGCTCCCTCGACGGCCGGTTCGTCCAAGGGACTAACCCGCCGAGAGGGCCTGACCACGTCTTGACTTTGGCCAACTTGACGCCGGCTAGATTGGGCGCGCCGAGCCGGCTCGACGATGTCGATGCAGATGTCCGGCTCGGGTACCGTCACACCGATCTTGCCGATGAAGACATGGATCTTGCCAAAGGGGACCCGGTAACCGTACTCGATCGAGTCGGCCTCGGGGCCCCAGCAGAGTCATCGATGTAGATCTTGCTGGCGGCTCTTGGTCATACGACCAACCGCGTAACTCCCGAACCCCGGAAGGGCTCCCTTCGAGAACTCAACTCCACTGGGCGAGAGCCCCACGGTGGGCGCCAACTGTCGTGGTTTTGTCAACCCGACAGATGTCCTCGTAAATGGACTTAGGTGTGAGGCCATCGCCGCTAGGTGGCGACTCGAAGGGGTTGAACGGGAAAGAGAGTCAGGTTTACCCAAGTTCGGCCCCTCCGATGGAGGTAATAGCCTACGTCCTACTTTTTGTGTATTTGATGGATAGATCTCGATTACAAGGGTGTGGAATCGCTAACCTAGCTATCGAGAGATCGTAACTTGAGTCTTTCGGTCCTAGGGGCCTGCCTTTATATACAGGTCAAGCCCTATGGTTTACAGTAGAGTCCGGGTCATATCGTGACCCGTAACCTACAATGTCTCTAACTTGCCTTGCGCCTTAAGCAAGGAAATCCAGCCGGCGTCTTCATCTTTGTGGGCCTTGAGCCGCCATCTTCAAGTGTTGGGCCGCCTGGCGACTTTAGTCAGCCACCGCCTCGCTTGCCTCGTCTTCATGACACGACCCATCTTAAACTTGATCGTAAAGCTGTCAATATGTTAACCCGGCCCAGTAGGGCGGGTTACACCATGGAGTTATATCCCCGGCACATATGATTGTGAAGAGTTCTTCCATGGTGGCAACCACGGTATCTTAGATCTCTCATTCAAGATCGCTAACAAGACCGACAATGGCTTCGTTTGTAGCATCACGCCTCGATGCCCATACCGAACCACGTCACTGCTAAGTTTGATAGCCCAGAGCACGTGACCCCACCAGCCTCTACCCCCAGCATCGCGTGCTCCCTAGCTCCAACAAAGGCACCACAAAGCACGTGACCTCACCAGCCTCTGCCCTCAGCATCGCGTGCTCCCTAGCTCCAACAAAGGCACCACAGAGCACGTGACCTCACCAGCCTCTGCCCTCAGCATCGCGTGCTCCCTAGCTCCAACAAAGGCACCACAAAGCACGGGACTCAGCAGCATCTAGCCTCAGCATCGCTTGCTCCCTAGCTCCAACGAAGGTACCATAGAGCCGCCTCGCTCACAATGACGAGAACCAAGGCCTCCTATCGACAGACGGGCACAAAGTCGCGCCCGGAATGGGATGAGTCCAGCCCGCATTGTGGCACGCCATATCCGCGTGCCTTCTAGCGGCAGGAGGTAACGAGTAGCAAGGGAGGGTCGTTGATGCACGCTGATGGCAAAAATCAAGGTATGGGTCGTCATCGCCGTCCAAATATGATGCCCAGGCCCTCCACCATATAACCTCCCGCAACACAGCAGCCACACCGAGACAACCGCCGCAGCCTTCGACGGCGGCCCGCCATGCTGCAACAGAGGCTGACGACAAAGGAATGAAGGGCGATGATGACCTAAGAGTGGCGACAGGGTGTTCCTCCCGAGTCGCCCTAGTGCAGGCGATAATGGAGTCCATGTGTTTTAGTGCTATATATAATAGTAAAAAAATGTTAGGTCCATAACCTCACTTTCAACGCCCGAATTAACTTGGACTTTTGAGTGTGTTCGTTAAAATTCCAAACACCATAGTGTATGGGTTGATAATAATAATAAATTTATTAAACTTCGCCACTAGTTTCATCTATGGTATTCTTTGATTTGATTCAAGTCCCGAGTGTACCTTGGCCTGAAAGCGACAAGGGAAGTAAAGAGGGGGGGGGGGGGGGGGGGGGGCTGCCTCGCTGCTTCTGCACGCGAGCGGTAGAATCGATGGTTGCCAGGTCAAACGAGACAGAGCAAATTGCACAATCGCATGGCACGTGCGGACGTGCGGTCAAGTCCGGCGGGTGGACGGGCCGACACTCTGTGCACAATTACGCATTTCCCGAGGGGCCTGCGCGCGAGAACCGGTTATCCAATAAAACCCCCGGCTGAGATCCGCGCACCCGAAGCTTCTCTACTTCCCTTCGCCCCACCCGCCTTCCCAGCCAGCGCGCGGTTTGGTCGTCGCCTCCTCGCCGATCCACCCGCCCGTCCCAGATCCACGCCCCCGCGCGGATCCCCGATGCGGGCGCCGGCGATGCTCCGGTGGGCCGCCGCCGGGCTCGCCCTCCTCGCGCTGCTCGCCGCCGCGCCCGCCGCCGCCTTCTACCTCCCCGGCGTCGCCCCCACCGACTTCGCCAAGGTCAGGACCTCCTCTCCCCCCTGGTGCCACCCACCGCCCCCCTCCGTTCCGTCCTCGCCGGCCGAGGGAATGAGTACCTCGCGCCCGCGCCCGGGCTCGCCGGCTAGATCCGGTCAACGGGCGGCGCTTCCCCGCGCGCAGGCTCCCGGGATCCGCAGATCTCAGGACAGACAGGACAGACTCGTACGCACGAGTGTTGGTAGTCCAATTACCTTGGCCGCGATCGCAGCCAGGTGCGCGTCAGCTCGGGATCCGCATGAACCGGTGGTTGCGCCATGATTCGCGCCGTGCCTACCCCCTCCCCGCGCGCCCCGTTCTGATCCCGAACGTGCTCGTTAGATTCACTCATGGTGCTTGGGTCACAGACACAGTTAGTCATGTTACATGCGTGTCCTTGCACACCTGTAGTGTTGGTGGTTTTAAGGCGCTGATAATTGGAAGCAGGCGCTTCTGGCAATCTAGATCTCATCTTGGTCTTAGGTTGATCCACGGTTAGGGCTCAATCAACTGATTGACTGGAGTGGAGCATCCTTCTCAGCCAAGCACAAATCTGATAGTAGTTTTTAAATGCCCAATTGACAGTAATTGCACGTCCTGCAAGCACTTGCCTTTTAAGTTTATTATTATTTTTTCTGTTTAAAAGGCTGCACCGTTTATCAGAGATGTTTTTTCTTGTTTGGACCTTTTATGTCATATAATCTTAAAAAATGCCTGTTTCAGACACCGCGGTTTTGTACATGTTCCTAGGAAACTAGATGCTCTGCATAGCAGTATATAATATTGTGTAGGATGGTTGAAACATAGTTTCCAAAACCAAACTGATGAGTGAAGTGGTCACACAACCGATCCGCTTCAACTGATATTGTACTGGTTGGGCCAGATATCTTTTGTGCCGAGTTATTTATAGTTTGACTGTATCTGATATTTCTACCAACAGCTCCTTATATAGCTTTTTTTTTCCTGCTAAAAAATGTCCTTGATGTATCTGTCCTTTTATCTGTCTACAGGGAGATGAACTATTGGTGAAGGTGAACAAGCTGACATCAATAAAGACTCAGCTCCCCTACACGTATTACTCCCTTCCTTTCTGCAAGCCAAACACAATAGTTGACAGCGCTGAAAACCTTGGCGAGGTTCTCCGTGGTGATCGAATTGAGAACTCCCCTTATGTGGTAAGTATATTGGATAAAGATTAATCGTGGTTTATGTACCTGGGAAGGAAATGTGCCTAATTTCTAGCTTAACATCCTCCTTGTCTGAACTGCAGTTCCAAATGAGAGAGCCCAAGATGTGCCAGATTATCTGCAAAATAACTGTCACGGAGAAAGAAGCGAAGGAGCTCAAGGAGAAGATTGAGGATGAATACCGCGTGAACATGTAAGGACAATATTGTTGGTGTTGTCGCACTTTAGTTCGCATGTTAATTTTCCAATGTGACATGGTTTGCTTTGCAGGGTTCTTGACAATCTGCCACTGGTTGTTCCAGTTCAAAGGCCAGATAGGAACACTGTCGCCTACCAAGGTGGATATCATGTTGGTGTCAAGGGCCAGTACGCTGGAGTAAGTTCATATAGCCTGTTCATGCTTACACTTGTCTTAACATGTATGATCGGGACTAACGAATTCACGTATACAAATATGTTTCCAGAGCAAGGATGAGAAGCACTTCATCCACAATCATTTGTCATTTTCGGTTAAGTTTCACAAGGATGAGGATTCAGAACTTTCTAGGATAGTGGGATTTGAGGTCAAACCATACAGGTTTTCTTTCAACTCTGCTTGTTGTGTTAATAAATTTTGCCACATACCTAAATGGAGTGTACCTAATTTTTATGTTCTGTCTTATATGTTTGCATCAGCATCAAGCATCAGTTTGATGGGAATTGGAATGACGCAAACACTCGTTTGAGCACATGTGATCCTCATAACAGCAAGTTTGTAATAAATTCTGAAACTCCTCAGGAGGTTGAGGTCGGCAAAGATATCATATTCACCTATGATGTTCGCTTTGAGGTACTAGTTTTGTTTATTGTTGTCTCCTATGGCATGATAGTTTCTTAACCTTCAATGTTAGATCTGCATTACGACGATTTTGATGGAAGTTTTGTTACTTTTGCAGGAGAGTGAAATTAAGTGGGCATCTCGATGGGACACCTATCTGTTGATGTCTGATGATCAGATTCACTGGTTTTCTATTGTTAACTCTCTCATGATCGTGCTCTTCCTATCTGGTATGGTGGCCATGATCATGATGCGCACCCTGTACAGAGATATATCTAGGTACAACCAGCTTGAAACTCAAGAAGAGGCACAGGAGGAAACTGGCTGGAAGCTTGTCCATGGAGATGTTTTCCGCCCTCCAGTCAACTCTGATTTGCTCTGCGTCTTTGTTGGCACTGGAGTCCAATTCTTTGGCATGCTGCTGGTTACGATGATCTTTGCTGTTCTGGGTTTCCTCTCTCCATCGAACCGGGGAGGATTGATGACTGCAATGCTTCTTGTCTGGGTCCTGATGGGTTTGATTGCTGGCTATTCTTCTTCACGACTGTACAAGATGTTCAAGGGCGCAGAGTGGAAGCAGATAACCCTGCGCACAGCTTTCCTGTTTCCAGGGATTGCTTTCGTCATCTTCTTCATCTTGAACGCCCTTATATGGGGGGAGAAGTCCTCTGGTGCCGTCCCATTCACCACCATGTTTGCCCTGGTCCTCCTCTGGTTTGGCATCTCAGTGCCCCTCGTGTTTGTCGGGAGCTACCTCGGGTTCAAGAAGCCCGCCATGGAGCCTCCAGTGAAGACCAACAAGATCCCGCGTCAGATCCCTGAGCAAGCCTGGTACATGAACCCGCTCTTCACCATCCTGATCGGCGGCATCCTGCCGTTCGGCGCGGTCTTCATCGAGCTCTTCTTCATCCTCACCTCGATCTGGCTGCACCAGTTCTACTACATCTTTGGGTTCCTCTTCCTGGTGTTTGTGATCCTCATCATCACATGCGCGGAGATCACCATCGTGCTCTGCTACTTCCAGCTGTGCAGCGAGGACTACAACTGGTGGTGGAGGTCGTACCTGACCTCGGGGTCGTCGGCGCTCTACCTCTTCCTGTACGCAGGGTTCTACTTCTGGACCAAGCTGCAGATCAGCAAGCTGGTGTCGGGCATCCTCTACTTCGGGTACATGCTGCTCGCCTCCTTCTCCTTCTTCGTGCTGACCGGAACCATCGGCTTCTGCGCCTGCTTCTGGTTCACGAGGATGATCTACTCGTCCGTGAAGATCGATTAGAGTCTACGCCGGAAGCACAGCAGGCAAGAAGAGACAGAGACAGAGCATAGCATATGTTTTCAGCTTTCCGCGGTCGAGGTGATGATAATTGTATGATTAAGGTGAAAGAAAGTGGGGATCATCCCCTGTTGTTACTGTTTTCAGTTTTTTCAGGAGAAGTTACATTTTGGGATTAGCTTATGATGAACTGATGATTTATGTTTATTGTTGTGGTCACAAGTGATGATACATGTTAGTGATAAATCTTTGGAGCCTCAAGGTTAGAATGCAATACACTGTGATGGAGTTGTCTGTTTGGCAGAATTTAATGAATCAGCATATAAAATTCAGTTGATATTCATGACCGGATTTTTTTTGTTGTTGCTGCTGAGTCGGTTTGCTAGTTTTAAAGAGACCAGTGTGATGTTATATTTCAGAATATAATGGTGCTCGATCTTTTCGAGAATATATTCTTGCTCTAGAGCTCTATGCCTGTACTCCCTGTCTACTGCTGTCTTTCCTGTCATTTCATTACCATCGCCGTATCTCTCCCTCCCAGAGTGCGCTTTCGGCATCACCATGGAATTGCTCCGGTATTTGTGGCACGTGGATGCGTTGCTTAGCACAGAAGGCGACCACGGAGCGCAAGAGGAAAACTTTTTTTAATTTGAAAACTGCCCCACCGGCAAAATTTTGCCGGCGACTTCCCGTGGCGCGTAGGGATTCAAAGTTTCAAACTCAAAACCCCTGACGAATCTGCAGAAAACCGACTGCTTTGCTTCCTGCCCCGGTCAGGAGTGGGCCAGGATGACCACGAGGCCACCAATCAGTGCGCCCTTGGCACGAGCAATTTATTTATGTGCCACTGTTGCCCCCGTGCTGCTATGCTCTGCTCAGCTTGCTTTTCCCCTTCGCTGCTCACTCTGCTCGCCACTCTCCTGCTCTGCTCACTCTCTCTTCGCGGAGCTGCGCAATGGCGGCGTCCAGGGCGCTGATGCTCGCCGTGGCCGTGGCCGTGGTGGGGCTGTCCGGCGCGACGGACCACATCGTGGGGGCCAACCGCGGGTGGAACCCCAACATCAACTACTCCAGCTGGTCCGCCAACCAGACCTTCTTCACCGGCGACCTCATCTGTACGTAGCAAAACCCCTCTCCTAGCTCCACCTCCACCAGATCTGCACCCTCCCTCTTCGCTGCCGCCTCACTCGCTCGCCCATTCCTGATTCGCAGCGTTCCGGTACCAGAAGGGGACGCACAACGTGTTCGCGGTGAACCAGACCGGGTACGACAACTGCACCATGGCCGGGGTCACCGGCAACTGGACCTCCGGCAAGGACTTCATCCCGCTCCCGGACCCCGGCAGCTACTTCTTCATCTGCGGCAACGGCTTCTGCCAGGCCGGCATGAAGGTCGCCATCACCGTCGACCCCATCTTCGAACACGGCCCAGAGATGTACCCCCCTCCCGCCCCCGCCGACACCACCTCCTCCTCCTCCGTCGCCGCAGGGGCGTGGCCGGCAGCCGCGGCGGTCATCACGGCGCTGGGAGCTGCCGTCCTTGCCGCCTACTAGTTCCTACTTCCTAGGAGTATGATCTGCAGCAATTGACCGAGACGTGGTCTCTGAATTCTGATCTAGTGGGGACATTAGTTAACTAGAGCTAGCTGGCTTTCCTCATGTAATGTAATGCAATAGAAGCGCGTCTGCATTTGGACTTTTGGAGTGGTAGAATTTACTGTACTGATGGATGACTACGACAGTTGCGGTTAGTCCGCTATATGCTCACTATTCATCAACATGATACAGACCAGATGAACCATGACCAAATATCAGAGAGGACAGCGACCACTGCAAGAGAAAAAATCATGCAACTCCACACGACCCATATATCCACCAACCAAGATGCTATGTCTCGTAATATCCAACGACGAACAGAAGATGCTATGTATTGGACAAAGGCTACAAGAACAAACCCTATAGAGATTGTTGAATAGAATCCCTCTGTTATATACACCACTTCACTTGCTACTATCCGGTTTTGTCTATCACCCATCACATCTTTCCGACCATGTATGTGGCTTGGCCTAGGAGCGCTGCTGCTTCGACCGGGTCACACAGCCTTCTCATCATGGCTTGGCCTCGGATCGCTACTTCGACGATGGAGTCTTTGGGGCATCGGGCTCGCTGTTCACAAAGGAGACAGGAGAGGGGCTCAGATTCTGAAAGAGTAGCTCGGGTTTTACAACAAGGGATTTCATAATCTGTATAATATGGTGTAGTTAGTTGCTTCGGCAGAGGAAAGCTAGCTTACCTGGGCCGCATCTCTTCATTGGCGACTGCAGATTGCTCCGAGCTAGAAGTGGCAGCCGACTCGGTAGGCGTGACCGCAGATTGCTCCGAGCTAGAAGTAGCAGCCAAATTGGTAGGCTTCTTGAGCACAACCAAAATCATCGTCATGTTATCACAACCCTCCCCGCCACTCTCAGGTGCCAAGCACCGGTCGAGCACTTTCTCGCACACAGCAGATAGACTATCCTCCTGCAGATTTTCACCCCCCCTGCTATATGAGTACCATCACACTACACGATATCAATAATTTATTTATGTTCGGTAAAAGAGCGGTGCTTACGGTCTTCAACTTTTCATGCACAAAATCCACTACTTGTTGACTTGACATGCAGTCCCTGTAATACAATAACCGAGTTAAAGAAAACCAAGTCGTGATGGAAAGTGTAATTACGAATGCATGTATGCATTGTAAAGCTCATCAATCAGGTCACACAGGTAATAAGTTGATACATCATCAGATCACATGACAAAAGTAGCATGCTAGGAGACTATGAGAGTAGCATCAGATTCTCGTATGGAACCTCTGTTGCCTTCGATGTGTAACTCATCAGTCATAATTTTGAACAACCTTTCAGTGCTACCATTAAGATGACGTGGATAAGAAGAAGAAAAAGTTCCACATCCTAAGATATCAAGAACTCTGGACTGATCCAGATATAAGGTGCAAAACTGGCAGCAACCGAGCTTCCTCTAACCATGTCTGACGCTCCCTTCTAAATGCACAAAATCTAACCCTCGATGATCACAATAAGATGCATACGAGGAGAGTGCAATCAACATTATTTGCACCATACTGGTCACTACAGATCCAAGGACATGCTGAAATAACTAAGTTCTCAAAGTACACATCGGCATTCTCTAATTCAAATTCAGTAAATATTTTTTGTCTGATGTACGTGGCATCTGAAAAAAGGCACCACTTCTGTTGTGCCGACATTTTGCTCTCAACCTTTAAGAGATAACATAACATCTCAGCACAATTGTCTCTCAATGAGCTCTAAGTGTCCAAAATGTTTCACTAGGAAAACACCATGTTATGCTTTTGGTCTATCCTTAACACAAACTATTGTGTACTACTCCCTCCGTAAATAAATATAAGACGTTTTAGCTCACTAAAGTAGTGACCTAAAACGTCTTATATTTGTTTACAGAGGAAGTACTTATTTAAGGTTCAGAACTGCAAACATTATACAGAACCTCAGATTTTTTTTTGAAAATTTGGCAGCAACTTGTAAAGCTAATAAAGCATAGGTGTGAAAGAAGCCTAGTATAGTAGTATGTTGCTAGTATAAGAGCAATTATCGTTGATGGCAATAAGTCCCTGTACTATGCCAACTTGCCAATATAGCCGTGTTTTTCTTGATTAACATGCATCATATGTGGTGCCCAGATTAAACAATGGCATGTCCAGTGGTGGCATGTTTTTCTTTCCCTCCTATATGTTTTTAAGTAGTTATAGTCCATGGAAATCAAGGAAAATAAGTGTGTTATATTCAAGTTTCCTGACTAGTACAAACAGTACAATTGGGATGCTTTACTATAATATATATATCATGAACGACAAGAAAAAACAGGCAAAGTAGGTATCACAATAAGTCTGAACCCTGAGAATGAATAATTATTACAGCCAAAAATTCATACCATATACCATCACAGGCCAAAACAATGAATTCGTCATCCTCAGAAAGTGTAACCTGACCAACAGTAATGCAATCCTCAGTTGAATAATTTTGTTCAAACAAAACTGACAGAAAAGCAGCAGCAAAACTCACTGTTTTCAATTCAGGTTCAGCTGAGACAGTCTGTTTCTCGGCTGGCAAAAGCTTATTTTCCTTCATCTCCATATCCCCTGGATTAGATTTACAAAATGAATAAAAAATAATACATCCAATATATAAACGTTTTACTTGAGGAGTGCGTGCTACCAATTGCTCTTGTCAAGTTCAAACTTCCATTGACCCGCCCAGCAACAATGTAACCACCAGCATTCTGAATCCTCTCTTTTTCTGACTCGAGTTCTGGCTTGTGATCTCTTGACAAATCGTGAGCCTTAACAAGTAGATGAGTTAGGTAAACATACACTGGCATTTATACTTCAATTACAACTAAAGATAGTTACAACTGACATACCTGACCCTTCCTTGAGATAACACACCGGGAATCCCCGGCATTTGCCACAACCAGTTGATCATTTCTGATGATAGCCACACAGGCTGTGCTTCCACATGTTGGCCCAGAAAAATCTGAATGAGGACCCTGGTACAATAGCATAGTTAAAAAAGGTCAGATAAACTTAATATTCAATACAATATCACAAAAGCAGTTTGTGTGTGTTTACTGTCGAAGAAACAAGGGCACACATACTGATATATATACATATAACACCCCAACATTGTTGCCTTACAAGTAACATTACATGCCTAAGTTTTAGAAACAATGATGTTAGGTATTTACTGCAGAGATGTTCTCGTATTTCAATACAAGGGGTATGGAAGAATCTGGAGTCTTTTTTATGACTGGTCAGTATTAGGAGATTCACTAATCTCATATGAGCAGTCCACCGGTCCAGTTCCCATCCCTGCAGAAACTCCATCCACCTCCCTTTCTAAAGCAGGACCCAAGCCTTCTATCCAACCCACATTGCTTAACAACATCACCAATTTAAAGCAAACCCCTCTTTAAATATGGGTTCAGAAATGCCCGCGATCCAAGCAGTTCTATGCATCAAATTTATTCTCAAATAAGAACGAGGTTTGTGCCATGAAAAACAACCTGTTCGATTCCATATCCAGCAAAAAGGATTCAGCAGAGAGGGAGGGAAGAAGCAGTTTTACCTCCTCTGCCTCCCAGCCATCCCCAAGTTTATCTGCATCTCCACCTTTGGGAGACCAAATTATGCTCTCCAACATTCCAGCGAACTTTGGCCCCTTTTCTCCCAGCTCAGCCAGTTCTCTCCATCCTCTTTGCCCTTTCATCATCTCATCCATTCTGAAAGAACAATACATTGCGCAGACTCATTGAACCATCAAACATGTCAGTTTCAAGCAAAAGCATACCACAGTCCAAAGAAAGAACATGGTAGATACCTCAAAAAGGCTTTCCGAGCAGAAGAAGCTAAATCACCAGAAGAATATGATTCATTTCTTAAGAATTGCATGTGTAGATGTTTGGCGCAGAATTTAGCGACCGCTTTTCCTGTAATATTGTATTTTGTATTAGCTGATAATATATTAGTTCCTGTCACGCATAATAAGACGACACATAACACAGCTATTTTTTCACTAAAAAGCGGAAGGACATGTAAATTCTCAACTGACATTTTCCAAATATGTGCTTGTACCTGTTACACCTAGTGCTTAAACGGAAACATATAACTAATGAGTCATTTGATTAGCTATATTGCCATGTTAGGATACTGACATGCTGTAAAGCCAAACTCAATATAGCATATCTCCAGTGTACGCACAATACCTAGCCAATGCTATTTATGTTTAGTTTTCAGAGTTAATACAGCCAGTCAACGCACTTTGTTGTTGAAGCAATCTTTTAGGTTTCGAAAAAAAAATCCAATAAGGGAATACAAAGGCCATGAACCTTTAGGAGAGGACAACAGAGCAAGCAAAAACGATGATCAAATAACAAGTCCTGCCAGTTAACATGAACATTGCAGCCCAGTCAGCTACTTATATACACATCCAATACTGTATGAAAGGACCGACATGATAAAATTGTGCTAATTATATTTGTGTTGAACAGAATAACAGCAAACCACATAGTGATGTGCGATACATGATTTGGTGTAAGGTAACAATACAGAATTTCGTGCTATGCAAGGATGTTCCCTTACAGCTAAGGAAGAATTCTTCATTTTGTAGTTAGTGACTGCATAAGGCTTTAAAGGGTTAGATTGTACTAATCCACTCAAAGTAAGATGTGACCAGCTTAAACCAAAATAGGTACAAACTTTTGTGAAGCAAACAGAACAGGTACAACTAAAGAGATGGTACGGTACAAAGTTAAACGAGAAGAGAAAACAGACAGTATACCTCCATGCCCATCATAAACGGCAAAAAAGGATGTGCATTCATCAAGCTGCGGCACAGCAGTATGCTACAAGTGTAAACAGGTGCCAAGTCAGCTTTTAACAAGTAATAAACACCGATGCACTCAAACTTAGGTATCACAAGCCAACAACTCTTATCCTCGACAAGACAGCTTCAGAGTTTAGATATGATGCAGCATTCTAAATCTCCAACTTTAGTCATACATCAGAATCAGAATCCATTTATATGACACAGCAGTGAACTCCCAAAGTCCCAAATGCAAGTCAGCAAGATGAAAAATCGCTATCTCAACCTTTTCACCTACAGAGAAGCGCTGGCGCCATTGAGCGAACCAATGGAATTTCCAGTGCAATTGGCAAGCAGACAAACCGCATCTCGAACTTTCCGCTTAAAGAGGAGGAAATGCTATTGGGCGGTGGAACAACGGATAGCAAGCTACCAATGCAAGTGGCAAGCTGACAAACCGCTGCGTCGAGCCATTCCGCTTACACAGAAAATGCCACCATTGGGTGAATCACAACAACATTTATTCTAGGTTCCCAAATAACAGGAAGAGACCAAATCACATCATGCAAATGAATAACGGAATCAGAAACATCGTACTCCCAATGCAAGTGGCAAGCCGCAACAAGCATCTAACATCAGAACCGCCAGGGGGTGAATCTAACATATAACATATTCAGGCCGTCGCCAGACAGCAGGAAGGGACCAATTCGCCAGATAAGATAATCTCGTCACGCAAATTGCCTCGGGCTATGCGGGAAACGCCATTGCGGGGAATCGCTAACGGGAATTCATCACATCACCCGCCTGTAGTCGGTTGCAAGACAAGAGGAAATCATCACATCACCAACTCATCATGACGCGGGCGAGCAAATCTATCTACCCACGCAGAATCGCCACCCGGGACTCTCCGAGCCGAGCCGCCGCGGACTCCTCCCGCACCGGAGCATCGAGGCACGCGCCGCCTGCGCACCCTAGGCCGTACCGTACCGCACCGAGCGGCGCGCGCAGAAGCGAACGCAACGCAGAGAGAGAGAGAGAGCAGGGGCGGGTGGAGGTGGAGGGGGGAAGGAGAAACTCACGGCGTCCTCCATGGTGGTCCGCCATCCCTGCATGGAGGCGAGGCCGTAGCGGACGCGGGCGCCCTCGCCGTCCGCGGAGTGCTTGTCCGTCTTGGGCGTGCTGAGGTACGTCCCCATGGCGGCGGTCCTCCGAGGCCGGCGGCACCTGCGTCAACCAGCAAACACCCTCGCCGTCACCGCTACAGCACCGTCTCGGCCGCGCCTGCGATCCCGGCGACCCCGGCCCGCGCGGTTGCGGCAATTGCAGCCTCTCAGCGCGGCGCGGGGGATTCGGAGGAGCGCGTCGGAGGAGGAGGCGGGGGCGGGGAGGGACTCACTGCGGCTGCGGCGGGCGGGCGGGCGGGAGGTGGAGCGGGCGCGGAGGAGGAGGAGGAGGAGGGGGCGGGTGGAGCGTCTCCGTATTTGTATGGAGGTGGCTTTCCCTCGCCGCGGCGCGGGGGAGGTGGGGTGGGGTGGGGGTGGGGGATTCGGGGAAGATGTTGCGTATCTACTCTCTGCCTTTTTCTATTCACCGCCAGCTCCCCGGATCGCCTCCCTGCCGGCCGGCTTCTCTCAGGCTCCCCCTATCTCTCTCTCTCTCTCCCGGTCGTGGACGGTTCTCATCTCTCTGCTTCTCCCTCTGCCCACGCCTCCTGGAGGGAGTGGTACGGTAGTAAAATAAAACCGACATGCTAGCTGTGCTAGTAGTATACTAGTAAGCATGCACGTCTCAAATGTTAACCAACCGAGATACGTGTCAATATAGAAAATTTATCAACTCGAACAGGATGAGGATACAATCGTTGGGCATGAAAACCTAAAGTTGTATATCTCGGAATACTACAAGAAACTTTTTGGTGCACCAGAGGACAACACAGTGTCCATGGATGAGCAGGTTGTCGGTGATATCCCTCAGCTCGGGACGGACGAGAATCTGATTTTAACCGCACTGTTTACGGAGAAGGAGGTGTTTGATGCAATATCGCAAATGAAGAATAACAAGGCACCAGGACCGAATGGGTTTCCCGCAGAATTTTATAAGAGATGTTGGCACATTATTAAGGGAGACCTATTTCCGATGTTTCAGGACTTGTTCGATGGGCACTTGCAGCTATTCCACCTAAACTTTGGGACTGTTACGTTGTTACCAAAGAAGGAGGGGGCGGTGCGTATCGAACAGTTCAGACCGATTTGCCTTCTGAATGTGAGCTTCAAAATATTTACTAAGGTTGGGACTAATAGATTGACGCAGATTGCACATGCTGTGGTGCAACCCAGTCAATCGGCGTTTATGCCAGGTAGAAACATTTTGGAGGGAGTGGTTGTCCTACATGAAACCCTTCATGAAATTCATTCGAAGAAACTGGATGGGGTTATGTTCAAGGTGGATTTCGAAAAAGCATATGATAAAGTAAAATGGCCATTCCTACAACAAGCATTACGTATGAAGGGTTTTGATGAGCTATGGAGGAAGCAAGTCGAATCTTTCATACAAAAAGGGAGTGTTGGAATTAAAGTTAATGATGACATTGGTCATTTTTTCCAAACTCTCAAAGGTCTTCGGCAGGGAGACCCAATGTCCCCGATCCTTTTTAATGTAGTTGCTGACATGTTAGCAATACTAATAGGAAGGGCTAAACAGGAGGGCCTGGTAGATGGATTAGTACCTCATCTAGTTGAGGGTGGGGTGTCTATTCTACAATATGCGGATGATACTATTCTCTTTATGGAACATGATATAGCGAAAGCAAGGAACATGAAACTTATCCTATGCTTATTCGAACAGTTGTCGGGTTTAAAAATCAATTTTCACAAGAGTGAATTGTTTTGCTTTGGGAGAGCCAAAGAACAACAAGATGATTATAAACAGCTGTTTGGATGTGAGTTGGGAAGCCTACCGTTCAGCTACTTGGGCATACCTATTCACCATCGTAAGCTATCAAATAAAGAGTGGAAGTGTATAGAGGATCGATTTGAGAAGAAACTGAGCTGCTGGAAGGGTAAGGTTTTGTCTTATGGGGGAAGGCTAATATTGATTAACTCGGTGCTGACGAGTATGCCTATGTTCCTCCTGTCCTTCTTTGAGGTACCGGTAGGGGTACGCAAAAGATTAGATTTTTATCGATCCCGTTTCTTTTGGCAGAGCGATGAAGTTAAGCAGAAATATAGACTTACCAGATGGGACATTATTTGTAGACCCAAGGACCAGGGAGGTCTGGGGATTGAGAATTTAGAGGTTAAGAACAGATGTTTGCTTAGTAAGTGGCTTTACAGACCATCTGTTGAGAAAGAAGGGATGTGGGTACAAATTTTACGTAATAAGTACTTGCATTCTAGAACGTTAGCCCAGGTCACTGTTAGACCCACTAACTCCCCATTCTGGAAAGGTTTGATGAAGGTGAAGGCACAATTTTTCCATAGAACTAAATTCATTATTGGAAACGGTGGTTCAACGAGATTCTGGGAGGATACGTGGCTGGGGGAGACGCCCTTGGCCCTACAGTATCCTGCTCTCTATAATATTGTGCAGCGTAAAGATGCGTATGTTGCCACGATACTACAGTCAAGTCCTCTAAATATTCAGTTTCGGTGAGCTCTGATAGGACATTGATGGGCTGAGTGGTTGCACTTAGTCAAAAGACTTATGGATGTTCAGCTATCGGATGAACCTGATAAGCTTCGGTGGAAGCTAACGACATCCGGAATATTCACAGTAAAATCGATGTACCTTAGCCTTATTGATACAACTGCTATTTCCAAGTCGATTCATATATCACTAGTAGAAAACAGGCCATTAGTCCCGGTTGGGAAGGGCCTTTAGTCCCGGTTCCCCAACCGGGACTAAAGTATAGAGACTAAAGGGTCTAAGTCTTTAGTCCCGGTTGGCTACGAACCGGGACTAAACTCTGGCCACGTGGGCGGCAGAGCGCGCCAGGGCATGGGGACCTTTGGTCCCGGTTGGTAGCACCAACCGGGACTAAAGGTTAAGGCTTTATTGTTTATTTTTTCTTTTCATTTTGTGTTTTCCATTTAATTTTTTCCTCTAATTCAACATGATCACTTGCATCCATCCACTTTAATCAAATATATGTCATATAACTCATCATCATCTTACTCATCATCATCATCTTAATCATACCAAGTTAAAATCTCATAAAACAAAAAAAGATAAAATGACATAGTCCTCCCTCATAGGACCTAGTCCTCCCTCCTAGGTAAAATGACATAAAACAGAATAACACCTATGTCTCCATGATGAAGCAAAGAGATCCAACGGTCTCCAACTTGTGGCTTGCGATCCTTCTTTATTTGTCCCCATGCTTCAATTTGGAGCCGTCTTGGTGGTTTGCGCTCAGTCGAGTATGCAAAAGAGAACTCGGGCTGGAAGGGGCTTTTAATTGTCATATTACCTTCGGGTTGCATCAACGGAGGCACAACTTCATTTGGCAGTTTCTGTTGAAGAACATAATAGTAGCCTAGCTAGCAATGTAATCAATACCATTTACGCAACAGTACTAGTGTACTTAATTAGCAACTCTTACCAAGATATTTCGGCGAATGTCATCCGCCCTCAACCTATGCACTAGTGTCCTGTACAATGTATAATTTGGGCCAGTTCCCAAATTATACGGGAAGATCTCCCTACCAACTAGGACACCAATAACAAAGTTGATAAGATCATCCTTCTCCTCCCAAGTTAGATGTGATCCATAAGTGTAGTGTGTCGTGTCGATTATGTTCTGTGTTTCACTCGAAGAAACGAAATAAGCTGTAAATTATAAATTAACAAATTTAATATGGATGAACACCAAATATTTTTAAATATAGAATGCAAATTACTTGACAAATATGCATGGTTGACAAACTCACATGGAGGTAAAACAGGAAGCATATCGACATCCACCCAAATGTCGATGTTTCCTTCAATATGATCTTCAGGACGAAGATCGAAGGTTATTTCCATATCCTCCTGAAATCCATATGCCTTGCAAAGAGCTTCCCAATCTGAGCACCCTAATTCTGTGTTATTAGGTGCATTCATTACTTCCACCAGAAATGTGTGACCATGTTTAGTCCTCAGGTTGGCTGTCCTCGTCTCGAAACTCTCGTGCTCTTCAAAACCGAGCCTCTCCAAGAAATACCGTCTTGCATGACAGGGGATGAACTAGTCGAATTGTATAAAACAGAAATTACGCGTTGAAGGAAAGAAACAGAAGTCATGCTTAATTACGAAAAAACAGTTGTCATAGTTGCGTACTGTAGAAATATCAAAGTCCTCGTAAAGCTTCATGGTGAAGAACCTGCCGTCTCGCAGCCCAGGCTGGTCGCAAGGACCCTTATCTTCACCGCAAAGTTCACACGCTTGGATCCTATCGTCGTCTGATGACGACGACATTTCCTGTGTTCATGATTCAAGAATTACGGCATGCTTGGATCCTAATGCGTGTGTGACTTTCGGTCCGTCGAGGCTTTCCTTAAATAACTCTCACATCTCATGGTGTGTTGGTGCACACTCTCACACACTGATATGGTGGTGTATATATGTTGGTGGACACTCTCTCACAGTAATAGTTCGACCGTCGGTGATGGACGCCCCCCCTCTTCTCTTCTTGCGCATTATACCGACGAATATATCGCAAAGAAGAGAAGAAGAGGAGGCGCCCCCCACGACAACAGTCGGGATTCCTCCATCAAGAACACACATGAAAGTCACACAAGGAGCAACGACAGACCGAAAGTCACACACGCATTATACCGATAAAATATCACTAATACATTTATAATGAACTCGAATATAATATCACTAATACATCATCTCGAATAATCCAGTTAATGCATCATCAAATATTAACTAATACATCTCGAATATTATCATATAAGATCACTAATACAGATCGAATACTATCGAATAATCTAAGTCACTAGTGGTTCCTGAGTCGCGGGTGGTGGACACCCAAAGATAAGGAACCATCACGGGATCATAACTCGGGTGAGATCCCTGAAGAATCTGCCAGGTATTGTTGAACCTGGCGTCCAACGCCGCCATGTAGCGATGGACGTGCTCGTCCTCCTCCCTGACATGGCGACGTACCACCTCCGCGGGGGCCCGCTCCCTCTGCACCGAAAGTGGCCCACGTGACCGCCACCAAAAAAGCTCCGGGTCGACGACGAGACCAGGATTCCTCACCAAGCTCCGAGCCCGGGAAGGTAGCACCTCCCAGTGCCAGCCCGACGGAGCCCAGTCCCGGACATTGCGCCTCTCAAGGATGTCGACGCCGACTCGATGACGACGAGGATGCGGGCCAGGCATCGTCGATGTCGAGACAAATTCCTATGAGAACATTTTCTTATCGTTTAATCACTAATTTTTTCAAAACCCAAGAATTTTTCAAAACCCAAGAATTTTTCTCTAATCTAACATACACATACTAATTTTTCCTAGGACTCCTAATTAACTAAAACATAAAACAACTAAAACATAAAAAGCATGATAAACAAAATCATCTAACAATATCAATCTACTTATCCATCTACTACAATTTTCTTAACACATTGTTTAATGAAAAAATGTTGCATACCAACCACAAAAAATTTCATAACACTAAAAAGATGTTCTAACAATTAGAAAATATTTGCACGTTTTTAAACAATATGTGTGTGTGTGTGTGTGTGTGTGTGTGTGTTTGCGGCACCGGCGGGGCTCCTACGCCGGAGATGGATGGGGCGGCGGCTCTCGGGCATCTCCGGTGGTGGCTCTAGGTGGGGGATGGGCTCGGGGAGGGGCGTCCATGCATGGCGGCAATGGCGGACGGGAAGGGGCGGCCATGCATGGCGGCAATGGCGGACGGGGAGGGGGGCTTCAGGAGGAGAGGGAGGAGAGGGAGGAGAGTGGCTCACAGCGGTCTCGGCGGCGAGGTCGAGGCGACAGCGGGCTCGACGGCGAGGTCGAGGCGACAGCGAGGTCGAGGCGACGGCGAGGTCGAGGGAGAAGAGGGGCCGGAGCGAGCGGGTTAGGGACGGCGATCTCCGGCGGGAGGTTGAAGACGGGCAGCCTAGCAGCGCGACGGCGAGGTCGAGGGAGAAGAGGCGCACGGGGAGCTCCGGCAGCCTGGCGGCGTCGGGGCAGGGACGGCGTCAGGGGGCAGAATGGGAGAGGTTGGGGAAGAAACGACAAAGTCCTGCATATATAGAGGGACTCTTTAGTCCCGGGTCGAGGCTCCAACCGGGACTACAGACCTTTAGTCCCGGTTGGTATCACCAACCGGGACTAAAGGTCCTCCCGGGATTCCGCGCGGGAAGGTCTTTTCGGCGGCCCAAATTACGCGCGGGAAGGGACCTTTAGTCCCGGTTGGTAGCACCAACCGGGACTACAGCTGTATTTTCTCTTTTTTGTTTTGTTTTGTTTTTCTAATTTCTGTTTTTATATTTGGAATAACTGTTAGAATATTTGTAGTTTTTAATGAATCTTTTTGCTTTAGGTCAAAACAATTACAAACTTACTGTTAGTGCCAGTAGTTTTCAAATTGAAATAGTTTAAATTTGAATTCATTTGAAATTTGTGTGAAACAGTAATTTGTGAATAACTTTAGTTTAAAAATAGATTTTTGAGTGATTGTTTTCCTGTTGTTTAATATTAGTATGTTTTATCATTATGTTAAAGTTGGGAATTTTTAGGATAATTTAAATAGGTGTTTTAATCAAAATCAGATTCTGTTTAACTCTTTTAGTTTTATACCTTCATTTGTTTTAATCAAAATCACCCAACTGAACTCTGAAAAGGTTGAAACTTGGCATGGTATCATCATTTCACCCACATAGCATGTGCTAAAAAGTTGAGAGCGTTACGGCAAAAACTGGATGCACTTCGTGTACAAAATGGACAATGTCCTTCGAAGTATTGAGGTTTCGGACGAAAACTCGTCTGTTACAAAAGGATTTCAATCTTTTTAAACTTATTTCAACTCCAGACTTTTTGTGCATTCAATATGAACCATTAGAAGCCACATACTAAAATTTCAACCCTATCTAACTTCATTTGCTATTTTTCATGCATTTAATGATTTGTTTTGAGCTAAATGACCCTGAAATTAAAAAGCACCCAACTGAACTCTGAAAAGGTTGAAACTTGGCATGGTATCATCATTTTACCCACATAGCATGTGCTAAAAAGTTGAGAGCGTTACGGCAAAAACTGGATGCACTTCGTGTACAAAATGGACAATCTCCTTCGAAGTATCGGGGTTTCGGACGAAAACTCATCTATTACAAAAGGATTTCAATTTTTTTAAACTTATTTCAACTCCAGACTTTTTGTGCATTCAATATGAACCATTAGAAGCCACATACTAAAATTTCAACCCTAACTAACTTCATTTGCTATTTTTCATGCATTTAATGATTTGTTTTGAGCTAAATGACCCTGAAATTAAAAAGCACCAGAACTGAATTCTGAAAAGGTTGAAACTTGGCATGGTATCATCATTTCACCCACATAGCATGTGCTAAAAAAGTTGAGAGCGTTACGGCAAAAACTGGATGCACTTCGTGTACAAAATAGACAATCTCCTTCGAAGTATCGGGGTTTCGGACGAAAACTCGTCTGTTACAAAAGGATTTCAATTTTTTTAAACTTATTTCAACTCCAGACTTTTTGTGCATTCAATATGAACCATTATAAGCCACATACTAAAATTTCCACCCTATCTAACTTCATTTGCTATTTTTCATGCATTTAATGATTTGTTTTGAGCTAAATGACCCTGAAATTAAAAAGCACCACAAATGAACTCTGAAATGGTTGAAACTTGGCATGGTATCATCATTTCACCCACATAGCATGTGCTAAAAAATTGAGAGGGTTACAACAAAAACTGGATGCACTTTGTGTACAAAATGGACAATCTCCTTCGAAGTATCGGGGTTTCGGATGAAAACTCGTCTGTTACAAAAGGATTTCAATTTTTTTGAACTTATTTCAACTCCAGACTTTTTGTGCATTCTATATGAACCATTAGAAGCCACATACTAAAATTTCAACCCTATCTAACTTCATTTGCTATTTTTCATGCATTTAATGATTTGTTTTGAGCTAAATGACCCTGAAATTAAAAAGCACCACAAATGAACTCTGAAAAGGTTGAAACTTGGCATGGTACCATCAGTTCACCCACATAGCAAGTGGTAAAAAGTTGAGAGGGTTACAACAAAAACTGGATGCACTTCGTGTACAAACTGAACCATCCCGGCTACTCACTAGAGAAGAAAAGTGATGACGGTGCAGCCAGTCACATCCCAGAGTGGGATCTTGGGGTATAAAACTTTTTCTTCGCGTGTGTCCCCTGATTATTGCGCCGTAACCATGGACAATCTTCATCATTTAACATGATGCTTGGGTCAGTCTTCACTGCGAAGGGAGGAATTTCATCAAACTTTTCATAATCTCTTGACATGTCTGTCTTGTCCTCCACTCCCACGATGTTTCTTTTCCCAGAAAGAACTATGTGGCGCTTTGGCTCATCGTATGATGTATCCGCTTTCTTATCTTTCCTTTTTTTCGGTTTGGTAGACATGTCCTTCACATAGAAAACTTGCGCCACATCATTGGCTAGAACGAATGGTTCGTCCGTGTGCCCAAGATTGTTGAGATCCACTGTTGTCATTCCGTACTGCGGGTCTACCATTACCCCTCCTCCAGTCAGATTGGCCCATTTGCACCGGAACAAAGGGACCTTCAAATCACCTCCATAGTCAAGTTCCCATATCTCCTCTATGTAACCATAATATGTGTCCTTTTCCTTGGTGTTTGCCGCATCGTCAAAGCGAACACCACTGTTTTGGTTGGTGCTCTTTTTATCTCGGGCGATCGTGTAAAATGTATTCCCATTTATCTCGTACCCTTGGAAAGTCAATATAGTCGAAGATGGTCTCTTGGCCAACAAGTACAAGTCATCTTCAACATTGTCGTCATTCATGAGATGTGTTCGCAACCAACCGCCGAAAGCCTCAATGTGTGTACGTTGAATCCAGGGGTCAGACTTCTCCGGGTTCTTCGAGCGTATAATATCCATGTGTTCCTCGATATATGGGGTGACCAAGGTAGAATTCTGTAGAACTGTGTAGTGCGCTTGCGCCCAAGAATGCCCGTCCGTACATATTATTGATTTTGGTCCAAGCATGCCTTTTCCACGCAGTCTCCCCTCATGCCGCGATTGAGGAACACCAATCGGCTTAATGTCAGGAATAAAGTCAACACAAAACTCAATAACCTCCTCTGTTTCATGGCCCTTGGAAATGCTTCCTTCTGGCCTAGCACGGTTATGAACATATTTCTTTAAGACTCCCATGAACCTCTCAAAGGGGAACATATTGTGTAGAAATACAGGACCCAGAATGGCAATCTCTTTGACTAGGTGAACAAGGACGTGCATCATAATATTAAAGAAGGATGGTGGGAACACTAACTCGAAACTGACAAGACATTGGACCAAATCATTCTGTAAGCTTGGTAGGATTTCCGGATCGATTACCTTCTGAGAAATTGCATTGAGGAATGAACATAGCTTCACAATGGCTAATCGAACATTTTCTGGTAGAAGCCCCCTCAACGCAACCAGAAGCAATTGCGTCATGATCACGTGGCAGTCATGAGACTTTAGGTTCTGAATTTTTTTCTCCGCCATATTTATTATTCCCTTTATATTCGACGAGAAGCCAGATGGGACCTTCATACTGAGCAGGCATTCAAAGAAGATTTCCTTCTCTGCTTTGGTAAGAGCGTAGCTGGCAGGACCTTCATACTGCTCATGCATGCCGTCGTTTTCGTGCACACGTTGCTGGTCCTCCCGTGCCTCCGGTGTATCTTTTGTCTTCCCATACACGCCCAGGAATCCTAGCAGGTTCACGCAAAGATTCTTCGTCACGTGCATCACGTCGATTGCAGAGCAGACCTCTAGGACTTTCCAATATTCTAGCTCCCAAAATATAGATTTCTTCTTCCACATGGGTGCGCGTCCCTCAGCGTCAGTCGGAACAGATTGTCCGCCAGGACCCTTTCCAAATATTACTTGTAAATCCTTGACCATATCAAGTATGTCATCACCAGTACGGAGGACGGGCTTCTTCCGGTGATCTGCCTCACCTTTGAAATGCTTGCCTTTCTTTCTTAAGGCATGCTTGGCCGGAAGAAATCGACGATGTCCCAAGTACACATTCTTCTTGCATTTGTCCAAATATATACTTTGGGTATCATCTAAACAGTGCGTGCATGCATGGTATCCCTTATTTGTCTGTCCTGAAAGGTTACTAAGAGCAGGCCAATCATTGATGGTTACAAAGAGCAACGCTCGCAGGTCAAATTCCTACTGTTTGTGCTCATCCCACACACGTACACCTTTTTTATTCCACAGCTGTAAAAGTTGATCAACTAATGGCCTTAGGTACACATCAATGTCGTTGCCGGGTTGCTTAGGGCCTTGGATGAGCACTGGCATCATAATGAACTTCCGCTTCATGCACAACCAAGGAGGAAGGTTATAGATACATAGAGTCACATGCCATGTGCTATGCTTGCTGCTCTGCTCCCCGAATGGATTAATGCCATCTGCACTTAAACCAAACCATATGTTCCTTGGGTCATCTGCAAAGTCCGGCCACTCTCTCTCGATTTTTCTCCACTGCGACCCATCAGCGGGTACTCTCAACTTCCCGTCTTTCTTACGGTCTTCTTTGTGCCATCGCAATGACTTGGCATGCTCTTTGTTTTGGAACAAACGTTTCAACCGTGGTATTATAGGAGCATACCACATCACCTTGGCAGGAATCCTCTTCCCGGGGCGCTCGCCCTGAACATCATCAACAGGGTCATCATGACCGATCTTATATCGCAATGCATTGCATACCGGGCATGCATCCAAATTCTCATACTCACCGCGGTAGAGGATGCAGTCATTAGGGCATGCATGTATCTTCTTCACCTCCAATCCTAGAGGGCAGACAACCTTCTTTGCTTCGTATGTACTGTCGGGCAATTCGTTGTCCTTTGGAAGCTTATTCTTCATTATTTTCAGCAACTTTTCAAATGCCTTGTCAGCTACACCATTCTCTGCCTTCCATTGCAGCAATTCGAGTGTGGTACCGAGCTTTGTGTTGTCATCTTCGCAATTTGGGTACAACGCTTTTTTGTGATCCTCTAACATGCGTTGCAACTTCAACTTCTCCTTTTCATTTTCGCAGTTTCTCTTTGCATCAGCAATGTCCCGACCAAGATTATCAGCGGGCTTATCTGATGCCTCAGCTTCTTCTTCTCCATTCTCTTCCCCCATTGTACTACCATCATATTCAGGACACCCAGGATAGTTGTCGTCATCCTCTTCTTCTTCATTCTCTTCCATTAGAACCCCTCTTTCTCCGTGCTTGGTCCAACAATTATAGCTGGACATGAAACCGGACGTAAACAAATGGACGTGAATCTGTTTTGAGCTAGAGTAAGTCTTATCATTCTTACACACACCACATGGACAACACATAAAACCATCCCGCTTGTTTGCCTCAGCCGCACGCAAAAAACTCTGCACGCCATTAATGAACTGGGGAGAGCGTCGGTCAACGTACATCCATTGCCGGTTCATCTTCATTACACAACACCGAGAAGACCAAATTAATACAAGTTCATACATAAAGTTCATACACACTTATTCTCATAAAACAACATAAAACTATCTAGCTAAAACATTTTAAATGCAACAACAAATGCGATCAAAATCGCAACTAAGGTAAAAATTGATCCAACAACATAATGATACCAAGCCTCTTTATTAATGGCATATTTTCTAATCTTTCTAATCTTCAAGCGCATTGCATCCATCTTGATCTTGTGATCATTGACGACATCGGCAACGTACAACTCCAATTTCATCTTCTCTTCTTCAACTCTTTTCAATTTTTCTTTCAAATCCTCGTTTTCTTTTTCAACTAAATTTAACTTCTCGACAATAGGGTCGGTTGGCATTTCCGGTTCAACTACCTCCTAGATAAAAATATCTATGTCAACTTGATGGGCATAATTGTCATTAACACGAAATGCAACAAATAGTTATAAAAGAGAATATACCACATCTGAATCGTAAACCGGACGAGGGCCGACGGGCACGGATATCATAACCATGGCACTATATATAACAACAATCATACAAGTAAGAAAACTATGCAAGTAACTATCTAAATCATACAAATACGATTTTATTTATAAAAATGATAAAACACAAGAAGAGGCTCACCAAGGTGGTGCCGGCGACGGGACGGTGCGGTCGATCGACGGTGGTTAGGACGGGGACGGGAAGGCACACTAAGTAAACCACACCTACACATATGCAAACTAAGGAGTTAATTTGAGCTCAAATTGCATATAAATCAAAAAAACTACCACATAATTACACCCAAACTAAAACCCACAAATCACTATACTTATAAAGCATAGCACGAGCTGATCTAGCAATAAGAGATGAAAGGACAAAGTTGCTAACCTTTGTGGACACTTGGATGGATTGGGGTGCCTCAAATCTTGACAAATCTTGGCAAAAATGGAGGGAAGAGCTCGAGCTAGGGGAAGAACAGAGAGGGGAATTCGAATGGAGAAAACAGAGAAATGGAGCCGGGCTGGACGAAGGGTTTATATAGGGGGAGCTTTAGTCCCGGTTGGTTATACAAACCGGGACTAAAGGTCGATCTATAGTCCCGGTTTGTATCACAAACCGGGACTAAAAGGGCTCGTGGGGGCCCCAGGCTGACACCAGCCTGCCACCACTCCTTTAGTCCCGGTTTGTGATACAAACCGGGACTATATGTCCCAAATGAACCGGGACTAATGGGGCCCGTACCCCCTGACAGCTCCTAGCCGTTGGAACCGGGACTAATGGACACATTAGTCCCGGTCCAAAGCAAAACCGGGACTAAAGGTTGAAACAGAAGGCCTGTTTTCTACTAGTGTATGGAAGGTCAAGGTTCCATTGAGAATCAAAGTCTTCATGTGGTTTGTTCACAAGAAGGTGATTCTCACGAAGGATAATTTAGCAAAGCGCAATTGGCCGGGAAGTACGCGATGTACCTTTTGTGATCATGAAGAAACCATCAAACACCTTTTTCTCCATTGTCCGCTAGCAGTACTATATGCGGTTGGTTTGGATCTTGTGGCCCGTGCGCAATGGGGGTAAGTTAAATTCAACGGGAGTACGCCTTTCCTTCTTTGAATTTTCAGATTTCAGATGCCATTTGTTTTTTTGAAGGCATATATTAAGCAGCACATACCCTTCAAAGACATTCTTATGAAAATTAAAAAAGCACGCCCAATTCCTTGAGGCGCCGAAGTCTTTTTCCTGCTGCATCCATCGACACTAAAACTCATGGCCCGTCTTTGGGTCTCCGTTGCAGCAGAGCAAACTTGTCTAAGCCCATGAGCATGTACAAGTAGTAGTCGAATCCCCTAAAAAAGTAGTCGTCGAAAAGTCGTTGGTGTAAACCAAGAGATGCTGCAAACTGGGTAGAGATGCTGCAAACATCGGAGAGGGCTCGTAGAAAGCCGGGGGCCTAGTCAGATGGAGTCGAGGAACAAAAATCTCACACACTCTCCAATGAGGTTGAAAACGGCCAGCCTTCGTCGGTCGGAACTAGAGTCAGGGCTAAGAAGCAGAACGACGGTATCCGCTTCGTAGGACTAAGCCACCGAGACAAACATGCAGACAAAAAATAAAGGTCCGCGGGGGGCACGCCATCTTGCACATGCGTCTAAATGATATAGATAAGCATCACTAGAGCGAGGTGTGAGGCGAGGAGACCTTGTTCCACACCAGCATCTCGTGACCATCAATCGAAGACAAAAACTAACTTTATTCCTAATCATACAACCATTGAACCAAGGCATTGGGATCCCCACCTCCTCCCGACATCAGAGCATCATACGAAGGAAGAGGGGACCCATGGATTAAGAAGGTACATCGTTGCCACACTAGACACCTAGGTCACGAAGCAGGGAAAGCGGAAATGATATTTTCGTTTCATATTACCCAATCATTGTTGATGCCATGTAGGTAAGTAAAATTCGTTTTTATTTAAGTTTAGCTGGAGTCGGCGATAGGGGCGGAGGCACCTTGACGTTGCCAGACATGACGACGCCATGGTAACGAGGATGATGGTTTGTGGTGCGGGTAGGGACACCGTCGTTGAGGAAATTGGCACGGCGTGGCGGGGGTTTGAAACGTGCATGATCAGTGGCGACAATGCTCGAGTGAGGCGACATTGTAGCGAGACTGACAGCGTATGGGGGAAGACATCCGATTGGATCGAGTAGAGAGGCTGTTGCGGAAGATGGGACACATTCATCCAAGATTATTGCATTTGGATGAAATGCCACACAAAACAACCATATAAGTGGTCCACTAAGGAGTAGGGCGTTTTGGAGGTCAAGCTCCACGGAGGCCGATTTTTTTTTCAAAAATAAACTTTCCAGTTTTAAAAATTATTCATGTATACATGGCTGTAATGTATATGTCTGTAAAATTTCTGGATGAAATACTTTGAAATGCATGTTTTGAAAAAAATGGATTGTGAGAATGAACAATGCATGTGTTGAAAAAGCCACATATTTGCTTTTTTTGTGTAGCTCTCATTTTAACACATTTCATCCTGAAAATATAGACACATATACATTATGTCTCCAGAATATGTATATTTTTCAATAAAAATTTGAAATGTGAAAAATATGAAATTTTTAAATTTTAAATTTAGCCTCCATGAAGCTCGTCCGCCATTCAACATTTTCGTCCAATAAAAAAATATTGTTATTAATTGAACTGCCAAAACATCTTACCTTTAGAAATAGAGGAAGTACTATGAAATTATCAATACTGCTATACGTAAGGGCAAATTTTTACGGGTTGTACGGGATGGGGACCGTGCCCTCTTCTAATCCCCCTCCCCCGAATTTCACTGATTGGCCCGTCCCCTTAATTAATCCCAGCCAAACATTGCAAAGCAGGCTATAAATCCCCAATACATTTACCACTATTCTAAAATTGTTGATACCGGTGGGCATCCTCGTTTACTTGGAATGACAGTGAAATACCATATATAGGTAGGTATGATGGACTCTCATGGAAGAAACTTGGCTCAAGGATTTGGATGCACAAGTAGTATCTCTACTTAGTACGAAGTTTTGGCTAGCAAAAGATTCTAAACAAGCACCACGTGTTAGAGGAACCATAACAATATAACTACTATGCAAATATACTCAAACATAACCATTACGTTGTTTTCCTTGTCCAACTTTAACTATTTGATCAAGTTTGAAAAAAATTAATGGATATTCACAATCATAAAAGATGTCCAAGATAATATATTTGTATGTGAAAGTTCTCTTTCTTATACTAATCATTCATGAATTGCTCATGAATTGCTCATATGACCGATACAGTGATTATTAAACTTCAATAGATTTTACTTTCTAAACCAAATGTGAACTTGCTACTAAAAATATAGCACATTGATAATTTCAGATTTATGATATTTCATTCATTCACAATTTACTCTTAGGATATAAGTGAAGCACAAGAATAAACATCAAACTACTCTCAAAAGATATAAGTGAAGATCAATGAGTAGTCAAACAATTAAGTAGCTATGTGAGGACTCTCTCTCAATAAAGATTTTCAGATCTGAGTATTGTATTCAAACAACAAACTAAATAAAAATTCATTCCAAGAATAGCACATATCATGTGGACAGATAAAAATTTAGGCTCAACATAGGCTAACCGATATTTGTTTAGCTTAGATGCTTGAGACTTCTTGAAATATTTACTTGGGGTGCCTTGGTCATCCCCAAGCTCGAGCTTTTGTATCTCGTTCAATCCTCTCATATCCCGGTTTCACCTAAATCTCAAAAACTTCATCCACAAAAACTTAAAAAGAACTCGTGAGATAGGTTAGTACACATAAGAACAAATCAACACTTCATGTACTGCCAAGACAAGTTGCACAATAATTTTCAAACATCATCTACTGTTTACTATCATTTCCACAAATTATATCTTCCAATATAGGCTATGGAAACTATAGGATAAGTAGATAACAAAACTATGGCAGAGGCCAGATCTGGCCGAGCCGCCATCCCGCTGCCCAAGCCACTTGCGGCCCACGCCGTGCCGAGGCCAGATCTGGCCGAGCCGCCATCCCGCGTCCGCCGTCCCCGACCTCCAGCACACCCACAACCACCCACCTCCACCAGCCAGAAAGGCCATGGCAGAGGTGGCCGCGCCGCCGCAGGGCCAGATCCAGCCGACGCAACCGCATCAGGCCCCGTGCGCGCCTCGCCACCACGCAACCCACCGCGCCCGCAGCAGATCCCCACGCCGTCATCCGCAGAGCAGCCGCCGTGCTGCCACATCCCGCGTTCCGCAGCGCCTCGGCCCGACAGTGCCGGCCCGCGCCAGCCCCTGCCACGCGAGGGGGTGAGAAAGCCCCGCCGCCGCCGCCAGTCGGGCTTTGCCCGGGCGCGCCCTCTGGCGGCGGCGGGAGGAGGAGGAGGAGGGGAGAGGTGGAGAGGCGCCCGGCGGCTAGGGTTCCTCCCCTGCCGCCCACGGGAGAGCCCGGCGCCCTCTGGCGGCGGCGGGAGGAGGAGGAGGAGGAGGGGAGAGGTGGAGAGGTGCCCGGCGGCTAGGGTTCCTCCCCTGCCGCCCGCGGGAGCGCCAGAGGAGGAGGAGAGGGTCGGATATTTACTTTAGTCTTGTGACCACGCAAAATGACAATGACCACTTCAATTACACAGAAATGCATGCGCTACTTCGTCAGATTTGTTTAATAAAAGAATTGAAAGATTTAAATCCGCAGGAAACATTATATTAGATACTCCCTATTGATCTGAACGCTATTATATATTTTTTTACGAAGGGAGTAGGGAAGAATCATGCAGAATTCATATGAAAATCCTCCCTGACCAACAAGAGAGCTCCGTGAATGAAAGGACCGTTCCATGGTGCCGACCGGTACATTTCACATTTGGAAGCTCTTTTTACCCATCTCCTAATAATAACAGCCGCTACACGTCGCCGTCGTGATCATTCCGTCTCGTCGCCGCCCAACCCACGCCTGACGCCCCCCACATCGCCGCTGCCGACCACGCAGCACATCGGTCTCGTGGATTTAATCTTCCTGGCCAGAAGGTCAAAAAGGAAATAACTTAACTGACGGAACTGAAGGAAATATCAGCAGGCATCTGAGCTGAAAATGACTCTCCCGACTCCCGTCAGGAGTAGTACTAGCTAGCTGAGCTGAAGCCGGGCCGCTTGGCTGGTTGACATGTGTCGACGGTGGTCATCCCATCTGTCGACCCTGCGGGCGGAGTGGTTGGTGAAGGAACAGCGCGATCGGTGAGTTCGACGATGGCTACGTGCGTACGGGGCACCTGCCTAACACCTGGCATCCCATCAAAAGAGTAATGCAATGATTTAACTAGTCGCCTTTTTTAGTGAGAACCAAAATTCCAACATCCTACGTAACCCGACCTGACCCTGACTGCCGGTCGAGGCCCTCTTCGATTCAAAGGATTTTCATAGAATTTTTGAAGGATTAAAAAATTTAGTATTTTTTTGTGTTGATTGTTTAGGGCTCCTTTGATTCAAAGGAATTCTATAGGATTTTTGGAGGATTGAAATCCTTAGGATTTTTTCCTACATTGATCCTTTGATTCATAGGATTGTATCCCATAGGAATATTTTTTATGGAATCATTTGTACTACATTTTATAGGAAATCTAACATCCACTCCAACCTTTTTTTACAATTTCTTTGTTTTTCCTATGGCATCAAACACTCCTTGCTGATCCTATAGGGTTTAAATGGGCATACCACTCCAACCCTCTATTTTTCCTATTCCTGCATTTTCAAAATCCTGCGAATCAAAGAGGCCCTTAATTCGCATGATTGAATCCCATAGAAATTTTCGTATGGTTTCATTTATACTACGTCTCATAGAAATTCTAGCATCCACACCAACCTTTTGGAACAAATCCTTTGTTTTTTCTGTGATACAATCAAAGAAACTCAAATCCTATAGGAATGCAACGGACATGCCATTCTAAACCTATGTTTTTACTATTCCAACGTTTTCGCAATCCTGTGAATCAAAGAGGCCCTGAAATTTCATACCGGAAAAGAAGCTCAAGCCTCGAGCTGGTATTATCATGCATATATACTCCTCATGCATATACACATTCTGCTATTCCTAGCTATTTTCATGTTTAATTTAGGGCTTCTTTGATTCGTAGAATATTCAAAGCATGGAAATAGTTAGGAATAGCAGAATGTGTTTGATGCCACAGAAAAAACAAAATAAATAAATTAAAAGGTAATTGGAGTGGATGCTAAATTTTCTATGAAACATAGTACGGATAATTCCACAGGGAGAATTCCTATGTGTTATACTCTTGCGAATCAAAGTGACCATCGTAGGAAAATTTTCAAACAATCCGATGTCTCATGCATATGCATGCTTAGCTCTCTTTAGTTTTTCTTCCTTGATTTAATCAATGGAGTTGGAAATCCTTTTGAAGACTCCTTCCCGGTGTGCTTCTGCATCTGCATATATGCATGCATGCATGCGAGATCGTATCCTGGGGGATTCTGTCGCCATGTGTTGGCCACCCGCCCCCGCGCAATAAACAACCGCGCTAGCTAGCTGCCGTCCTGAGCATGGCCGCTAAGTTAATCGCCCATGCAAACCTGTCGGATTTCCCTGCCCTTAATCTGCAAGATCGCGAGCGTACGGTAGCGTGGCACCGGCAGCTGTTCGTCATTGATTAATGATGATTGTGGCTTTGGCAGCGGTGTTAGGGTCGATTCATTAGCAGGCGGGCTGGGCTGGGCTGGCTGGTCCCCCTGCTGTGGTGGATGCAGGATGTCTGGACGTGGGCGACGGATTTAGAAGGATCCTCCGGGCGGATTAACAATCTGCTCGTGTATTTTAATGTGTACTGACGGCGTTGCTTACGTGCGTTCATGGGAACAATATCTAGCAACTGGCCGTGGAGAACGGGGGGATACGAACCAAGGTGGAGATCGCGCGCCGTGGGTGCGGGATACGCTGTATATGCTCTTCTGACATGAACAGGGATCGGGGGATATGTACATGCACCATCGGTGAGTTTTTCCTTTCTGAAATTATTTCTCTTTTCCCATAATTTTTTTAATCTTCTTCTTCTGCTTCTGCTTCTTCTTCTTCTTCTTCCCAAGTGCATCTTCTACCCTTTTCCCTTGGTGTCGACATTCGGGTGGGTGGTGGGTGCAGTGTGGGGGTGTGGATGAAAGTGGGGTGTGTAATTTTTTTTGCCGAATAAGATACAAATCTAAAATACTCCAACAATGTCAAAAATGATCTTACATTTTAGGACGAAGGGAGTACAAAGCACCTCAAACATAATAAATACTAGAAGAACTGGACGCACTTTGTTGCGCTGTTAGATTAAAAAAACTAATCACTCTGTTTCAAAATACAATGTGTATTACTTTTTTAAAATGTCAAACATTTTAAATTTGATTAAATTTGTTGATAAATATATCAAAATCCATAATACAAATTATTGTGATTAGACTCATCGTTAGATGAATTTTCATATATTTTTTATTTAATATTGTGGATGTCGATGTTTTTGCTCTCAACTTGGTCAAAGTTTAAGAATTTGACTTTTCAAAAAAACTAATACCCCTTATATTTTGAAACTAATGGAATATTTCGTTTGATGTGTGGGGGAGATGACATAGTGTGTTTTATTTTTATTTATAATTCGATAATTTGATGGGTCTTTCGTGGTGTGATTCTATATTATATGCTAACCAACCTTATATATGTTGGAAAATTTCTACGTCGACGACTGCATGAGCGTGATTGATATGTTTTTATAGGCCGGTTGATGTTGATTGATTTGAAAAATTGTTGGTTCGGTCAAAATCGTAAATCAAACCCATTAGGAAGCATAGTGTATTTGTCTAAGGAATTGAACGAGTGAGTTTTGAGAAATTATTGACCCGGTCAAAATCGGGTGACCCAATTTTAATTGGAGTCTTGGAGACCTCAATTGAATGTGAACTCTTTAAAACTAAGGGGTATAGTGTTATAGAGGTATAAGTAAAATAATTAAATGAGAGAGCTTTAAAAAATTGTTGACCAGGTCAAAATCGGGTGTGACAATTTTAATTGGAGACCTCAATTGAATGTGGGCTGTCCAATTCTAGGGAGATTAGTGTTATAGTATATTACATTGAGGTCAAGGTCTTTGGACCACCAACGACCACTACTGCTCTCACAATGAGCCACTGATGCGCCGGTAAATCATTTTCAAGACATGCATAGATATGCCATCTCTAAGTAAAAGGAATTTCATTCCAAAGATACAAATATAATTGTCAATGATTAAATTTCCCCTGATACACAAGTGCATGATCTCCCAGTTCTTCCTCTTGTTACGTGCAAGCCATCTTCCGCACGCCCACATCCTAGTAGGTTGGCAATGGGATACCTACTGACGGAGTAGATTCCGATGAATCTCGAGTAGGGGAGCCCGTGTTGGTAGCTAAGTACGATGGTAACTGGAGATGCAAGGGTTTACCTAAGTCCGAGCTATATCAAAGAGATAATACCCTACGTCATGTTTTTGGTTGTATTTGTGAATGGGGTACAGAGTACACATGTTTCTACCACGAGATTGTCTACTGCTTGATTGCTAGCTTGCTTGGGCCTCTAGGTGCCCTACCCCGAGTTTATATAGGTACCTCGGGCCAGGGTTACAACTATGTTGGCTACACATCTCGTAAGTTGTGTTTCTAGTTGATGTCTGAATCCATGGTGTACGCGCCAAATCTTCGGGAACCTTTCTTGTACATGCCGTGGGTCTTCTAGGTGAGGCCCATCAGTAAACTATCATGGGGTCCTTGATACGTCTCCAACGTATCGATAATTTATGAAGTATTCATGCCATATTAACCTATGTTTACAATACTTTTATATGGTTTTGATGCACTTTATATGATTTATTTAGAACTAACCCGGACTGATGCTGTTTTCAGCAGAATTACCGTGGTGTTGTTTTTGTGCAAAAAATGAAAGTTCTCGGAACCGCCCGAAACTTTTTAACGATTTTTTTTGGAACAAAAGAGGTACTAGACGATTCGTGGGAGGGCCAGAAGAGCCACGAGGTGGGCAAAACCCACTAGGGCGCGCCAGGCCCCCCCGACGCGCCCTGGTGTATCGTGCCCACCTCATGGCCCACCTTCGCGTAAAACCAACGCCAAAAATTCCTATAAATATAGAAACCATCAGAAATAACCCTAGACTCTCCGCTCTGCCGCCGCAACTCTCTGTATCGACGAAAAACCAATCTGGAGGCGTTCTAGTACCCTGTCGGAGAGGGGAATCCATCTCCGGTGGCCATCTTCATCATCCCGGCGGAGGCCATGACGAGGAGGGAGTAGTCCACCCTCGGGGCTGAGGGTATGTACCAGTAGCTATGTGTTCAATCTCTCTCTCTCTCTCTCTCTCTCGTGTTCTTGAGATGTCACGATCTTGATGTATCACGGGCTTTGTTAATATAGTCGGATCATATGATGTTATTCCCTTGCTATCTTGTTGTGATGAATTGAATCTTTCCCTTTGAGATCTCGTTATGTTGGATTTAATATTGAATTTGAGAACAGTTGATATATGTCTTGCATGCGGATACCCGTAGTGACAATGGGGTATTCTATTGATCCACTTGATATATGTTTTGGTACTCAACTTGCGGATTCCCGAGGTGACATTGGGGTAATCTATGCATAGGGGTTGATACACGTTCTTGTCCTATTATCTCCGATAGAAATCTTGGGGTACTCTTTAAGGTTCTTTGTGTTGGATTGAGTATTATGAATCTGAAATTGTTTGATGTGTATCGTATAATTAACTCATGGATACTTGTGGTGACATTGGAGTATCTAGGTGACATTAGAGTTGGTTGATGCGTATCATATGGTGTTATTCTAGTACGAACTCTTAGATAGATCGAACGGAAAGGATAACTTGATGTTATCTTAGTACGAACTCTTGAATAGATCGATCGGAAAGGATAACTTTAAGGTGGTTTCGTACCCTACAAACAATTTCTTCTTATGTTCTCCGCTAGATAAGAACTTTGAAGTGATTCTTCGTTGCACGTTGAGGGATGGTTATGTGATCCAATTATATTAGCATTGTTGAGAGATTGCACTAGCGAAAGTACGGACCCTAGGCCTTGTTTTCAAGCATTGCAATACCGTTTATCCTCACTTTTGTTACTTGCTACCTTGCTGTTTTTATATTTTCAGACTACAAAAACCTATATCTATCATCCATATTGCACTTGTATCACCATCTCTTCGCCGAACTAGTGCACCTATACAATTTTCCATTGTATTGGGTGTGTTGGGGACACAAGAGATTTCTTGTATTTGATTGCAGGGTTGTTTGAGAGAGACCATCTTCATCCTACACCTCCCACGGATTGATAAACCTTAGGTCATCCACTTGAGGGAAAATTGCTACTGTCCTACAAAACTCTGCGCTTGGAGGCCAACACGAGTCTACAAGAATAAAGTTGCGTAGTAGACATCAGTCCTCGGCCCACCGTAGGACCGAAAGTACGTCTAGAGGAGGGGTGATTAGACTACTTGACCAAATAAAAACTAATATTTTCTCAATTTTATAGTTTGGCAAGTTTTAGCAATTTTACCAAGTCTAGCACACCCTACACATGCGAGTCTACGAGTATAGCAGCGGAAATTAATGACATGCAAGTGTAAGTAAAGGGAGGGATAGGAAGATCAAACGCAATGAAGACACGAAGATTTTTGGCGTGGTTCCGATAGGTGGTGCTATCGTACGTCCACGTTGATGGAGACTTCAACCCACGGACGGTAACGATTGCGCGAGTCCATGGAGGGCTCCACCCACGAAGGGTCCACGAAGAAGCAACCTTGCCTATTCCACCATGGCTTACGTCCACGAAGGACTAGCTTCACTCGGGATAGATCTTCATGAAGTAGGCGATCTCATTGCCCTTACAAACTTCTTGGTTCAACTCCACATGATCCGAAGGCTCCCAAGCGACACCTAACCAATCTAGGAGACACCACTCTCCAAAAGGTAATAGATGGTGTATAGATGATGAACTCCTTGCTCTAGTGCTTCAAAAGATAGTATCCTCAACACTCAATCACTCTCTCACAGAATTTGGCTTAGTGGAAGAGGATGATTGGGTGGAAAGCCGCTCGGGGAGGCTAGAAATCAAGATTCATATGGTGGGAATGGAATATTTTGATCTTAACACATGAGTAGGTGATTCTCTCTCAGAAAATGAATGGTGGAAGTGTTGGTTTGTTCGACTGCTCTCTCTTCGAATGAGAGGGGGCTGGAGGAGTATATATAGCCATCTCCAAAAATCCAACCGTTACAACATTATTGCCCAACTCGATTGAACCGAAGTAAAAACTCGGTTGCGCCGACTAATGTAAAATGTTCTATCTTTTAGCTTTTCAGTGAGACCGATAGATAACAACTCAGTGAGACCGATTCGGTTGGCCTAGGGCAGATCCATATCTCGGTGGCACCGAAATGTAAAACTCAGTAATTCGAAGTAAAACATTTTGATTCCAGAGAGTTGGCACTGCATTTCGGTTGTACCGAAAATGATCTTGGTGGTACCGAGGTGCTAGGGTTTTGGCTTGGGTTCTGTCTTGGATAAACTCGGTAGGGCCGATTCTGAATTGTTGGTGGCACCGAATTTGGCAGTAAGGCTTTTGGACAGTATCTTTTGTGAGAGTTTGGTTGAGACTTTTGGTGGCAAATCTCTAAGCACTTTGAGCAACCAGATTATTATCGTATTTTTGCGGGTGAACCAGATTATTATCAATACCTCATCCCCTTTTAATAGTATTGGCATTCCTATGGACTCAATTGTGATTGCTCACATAAAATAAAATGTAGAGTCTTGAAGCTTTTGCCAATAGGTGTTCATTGCATCTAGGAGTTCCATCTCACAATTCCTAGCTAATCCACTCATTAAAATTTCCTGAAATATACTTGATAGGCTAATTAATTCAATGAACTATATGTTGTTGTTAATTACCAAAACCACCTAGGGAGAAGTTGTGCTTTCAATCTCCCCCTTTTTGGTAATTGATGACAACATATAGATCAAAGCTTCGACAAAAGATATAATCAATGCATAGTATCGTCGCTTTGAGAAGTATGTGATGATCAAGAGCTCCCCCTAAATTTGTGCATTATTTTGAATTTGCGGTTGAATGCAAATGCACAAATGATTAGGATCATGGGTCACTCTTCCATGTCACATACATCTTGGTGGAGCGCATAAAAGATTTGAGTAAAATGCAATGTACACATCACCAAGCATACAAGTGAAAGATCATGATAGATATAAAAATGATATGAACTAGCAGCATCAAGCATTAAGCGTATGATCAAACACGGGATAGTTTAAGTTACGAAACGAGCAAAAGAATAAGCCAAATGTATCAACGAGCAAGAGAACTCAAAAAGCAACACACTCCCTCTCTCTCTCTCGAAGCCCTATGATCTATACATATTCTTCCCTTTTGTCTACAAGTTACCAATAGGCTAGAATTGTATAGAGCTAAACGTTGCTCTGGACTTGATCTCCTCCACGCGGCGATGAAGTTTCCGCTCTGGTGGTCGTCGAAAGAAGAGCATCAGCAAATGCTTCTGCGGATGTCTTCTGGGCTGGTGGAATAGATACTGGATGTGCTGATGGAGGAACTGAAGAAACAACATCTGGTGCAGACACTGAGGGTCTCGTCTCTGGGTCTGGCACTGCAGAAGACTTGGCCTTGGTCTTGAACTTAGTCACTGGAAGTGTAGGGCCATCATCGTCTGAGCTAGGTATCCCCACTGCATCTACCTCCTGCTTGAGAGTCTCAACAGTAGTAGCAAGCTCAGTCACCTTGTTCTCTAGAGAATGAAACTTTGTCTCCACAATCCGCCCTAGGATCTGCTGGTTCTTGAGAATATTGGCTATATTCTTCTCCATATTCTAAGTGGCAGCAGTAAAATAGGCCATCTAATCATTCTTCATTTTAAGCACGGGAGCACTAGTGGCTCTAGCTGCCTCTGCCTGGGCCTCAACCTCAATCTCTGCCTGAGTTGTCGATGAAGTAGGATGAGAAGGATCCATCACTACAATGTTGTCCTCAAACTCTAGCTAGAGTGGCAGGTGGTGATGGTCAAGCAGATATACCTTACTCTCAATCTTGGAGTTGATTAGCATCTGAATATATGGAGCATATCCACAGGACCTTTCTGGTCAGCAGTTGTCCTCTTGATGTTCTCAACAATGAGATCCATCACTCGAATCCTGGTGTGACGAACAACATGGCATAGCATATTAGTGGAGTATCCTCGAATCATCTTGTCATCTCTTGGCTTGGGCATCAATGTGTGCCTTAGAATAGCGTTGGAGGTAGGCAGGCCAGCAAGCAAAAAGTACACAAAACCAAGCTTGTGTGTCTTCAAGTACTCTTTGGGAATAACAGTGTACATGTTGGCCATGGAGTTGTGATTCATTTTAGACTCATAATAGACATCCAAATCTCCATCCTCCACCTCAGGGGCACCTATGAGTGTAGCCCACTCATCCACCCGTGGACTGGTATTTGGTTCCCTCAGTCATCCACACAATCTAAATCCGGGTAGAAGTGTGCGATGGAGTAGAACTGCATGATAAGCTCATCGTTCCAGGCAGTCATCTTTGTCCCAACGAACTTGTCGATTCCCATCAGCCTGAAGCTCTCACGAACATGGGGGAAGTAGTATTCATTTGCCTTGATGTACTTCCTGTTGGAAATATGACCTAGAGGCAATAATAAAATGGTTATTATTATATTTCCTTGTTCATGATAAATTTTTATTATCCATGCTATAATTGTATTGATTGGAAACTCAAATACATGTGTGGGTATATAGACAACACCGTGTCCCTAGTGAGCCTCTATAGGACTAGCTCGCTGATCAAAGATGGTCAAGGTTTCCTGGCCATAGACATGAGTTGTCATTTGATAACGGGATCACATCATTAGGAGAATGATGTGATGGACAAGACCCAAACTATGAACGTAGCATATGATCGTGTCAGTTTATTGCTATTGTTTTCTGCATGTCAAGTATATGTTCCTATAACCATGAGATCATGTAACTCACTGACACCGGAGGAGTACCTTGTGTGTATCAAATGTCACAACGTAACTGGGTGACTATAAAGATGCTCTACAGGTATCTCCGAGGGTGTCTGTTGAGTTGGCATGGATCAAGACTGGGATTTGTTACTCCGTGTGACGGAGAGGTATCTCAGGGCCCACTCGGTAATACAACATCACAATGAGCTTGAAAGCAAAGTGACTAAAGAGTTAGCCATGGGATCTTGTATTACGGAACGAGTAAAGAGACTTGCCGGTAATGAGATTGAACTAGGTATGAAGATACCAACGATCGAATCTCGGGCAAGTAACATACCGATAAACAAAGGGAACAACGTACGGGATTAACTGAATCCTTGACATAGAGGTTCAACCGATAAATATCTTCGTAGAATATGTAGGAACCAATATGGGCATCCATGTCCCGCTATTGGTTATTGACCGTAGAGGTGTCTCGGTCATGTCTACATAGTTCTCGAACCCGCATGGTCTGCACACTTAACGTTCGGTGACATTTCGGTATTATTGAGTTATGTATGTTGGTGACCAATGGTTATTCGGAGTCCCGGATGAGATCCCGGACGTCACGAGGAGCTCCAGAATGGTCTGGAGGTAAATATTGATATATAGGAAGTTCCGTTTTGGTCACCGGAAAAAGTTCGGGCGTCACCGGTAACGTACCGGGGGTGCCGAAAGGGTTTCGAGGGGTCCACCGGGAGGGGCCCACCCACCCCAGAGGCCACATGGGCCTAGGAGGTGGCGCACCAGCCCCTGGTGGGCTGGGCAGCCAGCCCCTAAGGGGCCCATGCGCAAGGGGTGGAGGTGGCCAAGTGGGGAGGGAGTCCTCCCAAGACTCCACCTCCCTTGTGGGGGGGAGGACTCTCCCCCTTGGGCCGATCGGCCAAGCCCTAGGGCCCCCTCCCCTTCCTCCTATAGATAGTGAGGGATTTTGAGGGCAGCCACCACCTGAAAAGCCACGTGCCGCCCTCTCCCCTCTAGATAGCCTTCTCCTCTAGATCTGTTCGGTAGAGCTCGGCGAAGCCCTGCCGGATCAATTCACCACCACCGCCACCACGTCGTTGTGTTGCCGGAGAACTCATCTACCTCTCCGTCCTCGCTTGCGGTATCAAGGAGGCAGAGATCGTCATCGAGCTGTACGTGTGCTGAACGCGGAGGTGCCGTCCGTTCGGCGCTAGATCGTGATTGGATCGCGGGACGGCTTGCGATTTGGATCGCGAAGACGTTCGACTACATCAACCGCGTTTCTTAACGCTTCCCGCTTAGCGATCTACAAGGGTATGTGGATCCGATCTCTCCTCTCGTAGATGCTCATCTCCTAGATTGATCTTGGTGAAGCGTAGGAAATTTTTTGTTTCCCATGCAACGTTCCCCAGCAGTGGCATCATGAGCTAGGTTTATGCGTAGATGAGATCACGAGTAGAACACAAAGGAGTTTGTGGGCGTTGATATTCAGATTGCTTCCCTCCTTAGTCTTTTCTTGATTCAGCGGTATTGTGGGATGAAGTGGCCCGGACCAACCTTACTCGTCCACGTACGAGAGACCGGTTCCATCGACTGACATGTAACTTTGTTGTATAAGATGGCTGGCGGGTGTCTGTTAATACGTATCCAACGTATCTATAATTTTGCTTGTTCCATGCTGTTATATTATCATTCTTGGATGTTTTACAATCATTTTATAGCAACTTTATATCATTTTTTGGGACTAACCTATTGACATAGTGCCAAAGTGTCAGTTGTTGTTTTTGCTTGTTTTTAACTTCGCAGAATATCAATACCAAACAGAGTCCAATCATGACGAAACTTTTTGGAGATTTTTTCTATACCAGAAGACACCCAGTGGGCCAAAGAAGAGCCAGGAAGGTGGGATGTGGAGAGCACAACCCACCAGGGCGCGCTAGGGGCCCCCCGGCACGCCCTCATGGGTTGTGCCCTCCACGGGGCCCCTCCGCACCGCCTCTGATGCCTATAAATTCCCAAATAATCTAAAAACCCTAGGGGAGTCGACGAAACACAATTACAGCCGCCGCAAGTTCCAGAACCTCGAGATCCAATCTAAACACCATCACAGAGGGGTTCATCTTCTTCATAGGTGCCTCTCCGATGATGCGTGAGTAGTCCATCATAGACCTACGGGTCCGTAGGCAGTAGCTAGATGGCTTCCTCTCTCTCTCTCTTATGATTCTCAATACAATGGTCTCTTGGAGATCTATTTGATGTAAACTTTTGCATTGTGTTTGTTGGGATCCGATGAATTTTGAGTTCATGATCAGTTTCTATCCATGAATATTATTTGAGTCTTCTTTGATCTCTTATATGCATGATTACTTATAGCCTCGTATTTCTTCTTTGAATTTTGGGTTTAGTTAGGCCGACTAGATCGATTTTTCTTGCCATGGGAAGAGGTGCTTTGTGATGGGTTCGATCTTGCGGTGTTCTTTCCCAGTGACAGAAGGGGCAGCAAGGCACGCATGTATCGTTGCCATTAAGGATAACAAGATGGGGTCTATTCCTACATGAATAGATCTTGTCTACATCATGTCATCGTTCTTATTGTACTCCGTTTTTTCATGAACTTAATACACTAGATGCATGCTGGATAGCGGTCGATGTGTGGAGTAATAGTGGTAGATGCAGGCAGGAGTCGGTCTACTTATCTTGGACATGACGCCTATATAATGATCATCTCCTTGGATATCGTCATGACTATTCGATTTTGTATCAATTGCCCAACACTAATTTGTTCACCCACCGTGCGCTATTGATACGTCTCCAACGTATCTATAATTTTTGCTTGTTCCATGCTGTTATATTAACATTCTTGGATTTTTTTACAATCATTTTATTACAACTTTATATCATTTTTTGGGACTAACCTATTGACATAATGCCAAAGTGCCAGTTGATGTTTTTGCTTGTTTTTTACTTCGCAGAAAATCAGTACCAAACGGAGACCAAACGCTGCGGGGATTTTTGTGGATTTTTTCTGGGCCATAAGAAAGAAGATGGGCCAAAGAGCACCAGAAGATGGGGCCCAGGGTGGCCACCCTCCACCAGGGCACGCTAGAGGCCCCCTGGCGCGACCTAGTGGGGGATGGGCACCTCGGGCACCCCCTCAACCGACTATCGTGCCTATAAATTCCCAAAAAAATCCAAAAACCCTAGAGGAGTCGACGAAACACAATTCCAGCCGCCGCAAGTTCCAGAACCGCGAGATCCAATCTAAACACCATCACGGAGGGGTTCATCTTCCTCATAGGTGCCTCTCCGATGATGCGTGAGTGGTCCACCATAGACCTACGGATCCGTAGGCAGTAGCTAGATGGCTTCTTCTCTCTCTCATGAATCTCAGTACAATGGTCTCTTGGAGATCTATTTGATGTAAACTTTTCGGTGTGTTTGTTGGGATCCGATGAATTTTGAGTTCATGATCAGTTTCTATCCATGAATATTATTTGATTCTTCTTTGATCTCTTATATGCATGATTGCTTATGGCATCGTATTTCTTCTTCGAATCTTTGGTTTAGTTAGGCCAGCTAGATCAATTTTTCTTTTCATGGGAAGAGGTGCTTTGTGATGGGTTCGATCTTGCGGTATTCTTTCCCAGTGACAGAAGGGGCAGCAAGACACGCATGTATCGTTGCTATTAAGGATAACAAGATGGGGTCTATTCCTACATGAATAGATCTTGTCTACATCATGTCATCGTTCTTATTGCATTACTCCGTTTTTCCATGAACTTAATACACTAGATGCATGCTGGATAGCGGTCGATGTGTGGAGTAATACAGGTAGATGCAGGCAGGAGTCGGTCTATCTATCTTGGACGTGATTCCTATATAATGATCATCGCCTTGGATATCGTCATGACTATTCGATTTTCTATCAATTACCCAACAGTAATTTGTTCACCCACGGTACGCTATACTCATGAGAGAAGCCACTAGTGAACCCTACGGCCCCCGGGTCTACTTTTCCATCATATTGCTTTCCGATCTAGTTTTTTGCAATCTTTGTTTTTAGATCTACAAAACCAAAAACCTAAAAATATATTGCTGCATATTTGCTCTTTTTATTTGTGTTCTTGAGAGATCTATCTCTCCTATCTATCACTATCTAATCTATCTTATTACCGTAGAGAGATTGACAACCTCTCTTTCGCATCGGGTTGCAAGTATTTGTTGTTTGTGTGCAGGTGCTGCTTATTGGGTGGTGGTGATCCTTCTACTGGTTTGATAACCTTGGTTTCAAAACAGAGGGAAATACTTACCATCGCTGTGCTGCATGATCCCTTCCTCTTTGGGGAAATACCGACGTAGTCCAAGCACGTCAAAGGAATTTCTGGCGCCGTTGTCGGGGAGGAAGCAGTCTCTTCTACGTGCCTATCGTAGGTGCCGAGGGGACTCCATCATCATCTACCAGGTTCCTAATCACAAATCTCATCTCCTTTCAATTACATTATTTTCCATTTTCCTCTCGTTTTCCTCTCCCCCACTTCACCAATTTGCCGTTTTATTCGCCCTCTTTTTGTTTTCTCTTTTTCTTGCCGGATCTCTTCCTTGCTTGCAATCTTGTTTGCGTAGTCACGATGACTCAAGAGAACACCAAGTTGTGTAATTTTTCCAATACTAATAACAATGATTTTATTAGTACGCCTACTGCTCCTCCCGCCACTAGTGCGGAGTCTTGTGATATTAATGCCGCTTTGTTGAATCTTGTCATGAAAGATCAATTTGCCGGTAATCCTAATGACGATGCCGCGTCCCATCTAAACACGTTCGTTGAATTGTGTGATATGCAAAAGAAAAAAAGATGTGGACAATGATATTGTCAAGTTGAAACTATTTCCTTTTTTCTTACGGGATCGTGCAAAAATTTGGTTTTCATCTTTGCCTCGCAATAGTATTGATTCTTGGAATAGGTGCAAGGATGCTTTTATCACTAAGTATTTTCCACCCGTGAAAATTATTTCCCTTAGGACACAAATCATGAATTTTAAGCAACTTGAGCATGAACATGTTGCCCAATCTTGGGAAAGAATGAAGTTGATGATAAGAAATTGTCCTACACATGGTTTGAATCTTTGGATGATCATACAAAAATTTTATGCGGGATTGAATTTTGTCTCTAGAAATCTTTTAGATTCCGCCACGGGTGGTACTTTTATGGAGATTACTTTGGGTGAAGCTACTAAATTGCTAGATAATATCATGTCTAATTATTCTCAATGGCATACCGAAAGAGCACCTACAGGTAAAAAAGTTAATTCGGTAGAGGAAATTAGTACTTTGAGTGATAAAGTTGATGCATTGATGAAATTGGTTTCTAGTAAAAATGCTCCTATTGATCTTAATGATGTGCCTTTGTCTACTTTGATTGAGCAAAATAGTGAATCCGTAGATGTGAATTTTGTCTCGCGCAACAACTTCAATAACAATGCTTATAGAGGTAATGTTAATCCTAGGCCTTTTCCTAGAAATTCCTCTAATAATTATGGTAATTCCTATGGTAATTCTTCTTACAATAATAATAGGAACACCTCTGATCTTGAGAGTAATATTAAAGAATTTATCAATGCGCAAAAGGCTTTCAATACTACGATAGAAGAAAAGTTGAATAAGATTGATGATATGTCTAGAAGCATTGATAGAATTTCTCATGATGTTGAAAATCTCAAGTTGAAAGCTTTTGTGCCTAAGATTGATGAATCTATTAAAGATTTATATGTCTCTATGGATGAAAGTAAGAAAAGAACCGCTATGCTTAGAGCTAAAAGAGAAATTTTAGAAAAATCGTCTTCTAGTGATTGCCGTTATAAAAGTGATGAAGATCTTAAAGTGATTGGTGTTTCTTCTATTGATTCCTTGTTTAGTAATATTAAAATTGATAATGAAGGGACTTAAGTAGAGTCAACTTTATCTAGAAGGCGTCCCAATAATTTGGAGGGTGAAAATCTTGATGAAATTTTTGTTAAAAGTGGGTTTGAAGAGGTCAAAACTTTAACTAGTGATGTGCCCACTATCTTGGATAGCAAAGATTTTAATTATGATAGCTGCTCCTTGATTGAATGTATTTCTTTGTTGCAATCTATGTTGAATTCACCCCATGCTTATGAGCAAAATAAAGCTTTTACTAAACATATCGTTGATGCCATGATGAAATCTTTTGAAGAAAAGTTGGAGTTGGAGATTTCTATTCCTAGAAAATTGCATGATGAGTGGGAACCTACCATTAAGGTCAATATTAAAAATTATGAATGCTTTGCTTTGTATCATTTGGGTGCTAGTGTTTCCACGATTCCGAAATCTCTATGTGATGTACTTGGTCTTACCAACATTGAAGAATGTTCTCTTAATTTGCACTTGGCTGATTCTACTATTAGAAAACCTTTGGGAAGAATTAATGATGTTCTTATTCTTTCAAATAGAAATTATGTGCCCATTGATTTTATTGTGCTTGATATTGATTGCAATCCGTCTTGTCCCATTATACTTGGTAGACCGTTTTTACGCACTATAGGTGTCGTGATTGATATGAAAGAAGGCAATATTCATTTTCAATTTCCCTTGAGAAAGGGTATGGAACACTTCCCTAGAACAAGAATTAAGCCACCATATGAATCAATCATGAGGGCATCCTATGGATCCAAAACCAAAGATGACAATACTTGAATCTATCCATTATGCCTAGCTAGGGGCGTAAAACGATAGCGCTTGTTGGGAGGCAACCCAATGAATAAATAATTTTTTGCTTTTTCCTCTCTGTTTTTGAGTGTTAAAACAATTATGCCTCTGTTATGATTGTGTTTTTATGGTTTATTTAGTGTTTGTGCCAAGTAGAACCTTTAGGATGATTCATAGGATGAGTAGAAGTGATGCTGAATCTGAAACAGAAACTTTGCGTCCAGTATATGAATTTTTTCTTTCTGGAACGTGATCTTGAGCTGAAATTTTAACACAATGTTGCTATACAAATTCCTTACGTTGTCCTATTTTTTACGAATTTTTAGAGTTACAGAAGTATGTGTAGAGTACAGATTACTACAGACTGTTCTGTTTGAGACAGATTCTGTTTTTGTTGCATTGTGTGCTTGTTTTGATGAATCTATGGTTTGTATTGGGGGGTATAAGCCATGGTAAAGTTAAAAGACAGTAGGTATAATGCAATTATAAAATTTGAATGGGTTTACAACAGTACCTAAAGTAGTGATTTGCTTTCTTATACTAACGGATCTCACAAAGATTTTGTTGAGTTTTGTGTGATTGAAGTTTTCAAGTTTTGGGTGAGATCACAATGGATGAAGGAATAAGGAGTAGCAAAAGCCTAAGCTTGGGGATGCTACCGCACCCCCAAGATATATCCAAATAGTAACAAGCAACTAAGCTTGGGGATGCCCCCGAGTGGCATCCCCTCTTTCTAATAACGACCATCGGTATTTTACTTGGAGCTATATTTTTATTCGTCACATATCATGTGTTTTGCTTGGAGCGTCTTGTATCTTTGCTTGCTTTGTTTGTTATTTTTCCTTTGTATCCTTGCTGTACACACCTATTTGAGAAAGCCAAAATCATGCTATGATTTGTTAGAATTGCTCTATGTGCTTCACTTAAACTTTTTGAGCTATAGAATTGCTCTAGTGCTTCACTTATATCTTTTTGAGCACGGTGTGCTTGGAATTTTTTTAGAAATACTCTCATGCTTCACTTAGATTAATTTGAGAGTTGGTAAAATTTTGAAGAAATCCTCTCATGCTTCACTTATACCTTTTTGAGAGATGAAATCTTTATGCTCATGTGCTTCACTTAAATTTGTTTGAGCTTGCCAAAAAGCAATGGCAATATATGAAACTAGTCCCAAAGTGATAGATATCCAAGGAGGATATAATAAAACCTTTCATGAAGATCATTGGACAAATTAAACTTGATTCCTTGTAATAGTTTTGAAACATGATGATAGTAATATGTGAGTCATGTTGATGAGTAATTATGCTTAGTAGGAATATTGGTGTTAAGGTTTGTGATTCCCTATGCATGCACGAAAGTCAATAGTTATGCAATGAAGTTACATCCTACTTGTGGTGCATTATTCGGTGTTAGTTATGTTCAATGCTCACTTCTGTGATTTTTCGTTTCTTGGTTTGGTTGCTTCCCAATCTATTTGCTAGCCTTCATTTGTACTAAGTAGAAATACTACTTGTGCATCCAAAATCCTTAAACCAAGTTTTGCCTTATGAGTCTACCATACCTACCTATATGCGCTATTTCCGTGCCGTTCCAAGCAAATTTGTATGTGCCATCTCTAAATTTTAAAAATAATTTTTCTCTTTTGTGTGCCCGTACCGCTCATGAAACAGAGGGGAGTGTCCAATATTTTTCCATGCTAGATGTGTTATTCTTAAGATGAGTGTTTATTCACTTGTCATTGCACGAGAGTGCGGCGGTAATAGGGATGCCCATTCCCCAAATGATTTTTTTTACTTTATGTTGTCAAATAATAAATTCCTTGGAAAGTGTTGGTATGGAAGGCAACCGTGGATACGGCCCGCCATGGAAAGTGAAAGTTTGGTGGAAAAAGGAATAAACTTATTTTCTGTTTGGGAACCGCCTATGATATATCTAGCATGGAAAGTATTGTGAGCTACTTTGTCGTTTTCGTTGACAGGAAAAGCATGCCACCCAAAATATTTTTTCTCTCTCAATTTAAAACTATGAGCTCTGGCACCTCTACAAATCCCTACTTCCCTCTGCGAAGGGCCTATCTATTTACTTTATGCAATTTTTATTTTTGCTTTGAGTCTCCATCTTCTCTTATAAGCACCAACTAGGGGGCGCTATGATCGTACTTGAGCATTGGGAATAGCTAATATTTGAGTGTGTTTCATGAATGGATCAATGATTGAGCATGATGGGCTAGGGATAACTTTCTTTAGTGTTGATATTTTGAAAGACATGGTTGCTTGTTGACATGCTTGAGTATTGAAGTCATTATGTTAAAACTAGACTATTGCTTTGAATCATTTACAAGTCCAAATGTCCATGCTATACAAAAGAAAAGAATATGATGACCATGTTAGGCAGCATTCCATATCAAAAATTCTGTTTTTATCATTTACCTACTCGAGGACGAGTAGGAATTAAGCTTGGGGATGCTGATACGTCTCCAACGTATCTATAATTTTTGCTTGTTCCATGCTGTTATATTATCATTCTTGAATGTTTTACAATCATTTTATAACAACTTTATATCATTTTTTGGGACTAACCTATTGACATAGTGCCAAAGTGTCAGTTGCTGTTTTTGCTTGTTTTTTACTTTGCAGAAAATCAGTACCAAACGGAGACCAAACGCTGCGGGGATTTTTGTGGATTTTATTCTGGACCAGAAGAAAGAAGATGGGCCAAAGAACACCAAAAGAGGGGGCCCAGGGTGGCCACCCTCCACCAGGGCGCGCTAGAGGCCCCCTGGCGCGGCCTGGTGGGGGATGGGCAGCTCGGGCACCTCCTCAACCGACTATCGTGCCTATAAATTCCCGAAAAATCCAAAAACCCTAGAGGAGTCGACGAAACATAATTCTAGCCGCCGCAAGTTCCAGAACCACGAGATCCAATCTAAAAACCATCACAGAGGGGTTCATCTTCCTCATAGGTGCCTCTCCGATAATGCGTGAGTAGTCCACCATAGACCTACGGGTCCGTAGGCAGTAGCTAGATGGCTTCTTCTCTCTCTTATGATTCTCAATACAATGGTCTCTTGGAGATCTATTTGATGTAAACTTTTGCAGTGTGTTTGTTGGGATCCGATGAATTTTGAGTTCATGATCAGTTTCTATCCATGAATATTATTTGAGTCTTCTTTGCTCTCTTATATGCATGATTGCATATAGCATCGTATTTCTTCTTCGAATCTTTGGTTTAGTTAGGCCAGCTAGATCGATTTTTCTTGCCATGGGAAGAGGTGCTTTGTGATGGGTTCGATCTTGCGGTGTTCTTTCCCAGTGACAGAAGGGGCAGCAAGACACACATGTATCGTTGCTATTAAGGATAACAAGATGGGGTCTATTCCTACATGAATAGATCTTGTCTACATCATGTCACCGTTCTTATTGCATTACTCCGTTTTTTCATGAACTTAATACACTAGATGCATGCTGGATAGCGGTCGATGTGTGGAGTAATTGAGGTAGATGCAGGCAGGAGTCGGTCTATCTATCTTGGACGTGATGCCTATATAATGATCATCTCCTTGGATATCGTCATGACTATTCGATTTTCTATCAATTGCCCAACAGTAATTTGTTCACCCACCGTGCGCTATACTCATGAGAGAAGCCACTAGTGAACCCTACGGCCCCCGGGTCTACTTTTCCATCATATTGCTTTCCGATCTACTTTTTTGCAATCTTTGTTTTTAGATCTACAAAACCAAAAACCCAAAAATATATTGCTGCATATTTGCTCTTTTTATTTGTGTTCTTGAGAGATCTATCTCTCCTATCTATCACTAACTAATCTATCTTATTACCATAGAGAGATTCACAACCTCTCTTTCGCGTCGGGTTGCAAGTATTTGTTGTTTGTGTGCAGGTGCTGCTTATTGGGTGGTGGTGATCCTCCTACTGGTTCGATAACCTTGGTTTCATAATTAGGTAAATACTTACCATCAATGGCCTGCATCATCCCTTCCTCTTTGGGGAAATACCGACGCAGTCCAAGCACGTCAGCTATACTCATGAGAGAAGCCACTAGTGAATCCTACGGCCCCCGGGTCTACTTTTCCAACATGTTGCTTTCCGATCTATCTTTTTGCCTCTTTATTTTCAGATCTACAAAACCAAAAACCCAAAAACATATTGCTGCATATTTGATTTGTTATTTTTATTTTGTGTTCTTGAGAGATCTATCTCTCCTATCTATCACTACCTAATCTATCTTTTTACTGTAGAGAGATTGACAACCTCTCTTTCGCGTCGGGTTGCAAGTATTTGTTGTTTGTGTGCAGGTGCTGCTTATTGGGTGGTGGTGATCCTCCTACTGGTTGGATAACCTTGTTTTCATAACTGAGGGAAATACTTACCGTCGCTGTGCTGCATCATCCCTTCCTCTTTGGGGAAATACCGACGCAGTCTCAAGCCACATCAAAGGAATTTCTAGCGCCGTTGATGGGGAGGAAGCGGTCTCTTCTATGTGCCTATCGTAGGCGCCGAGGAGACTCCATCATCATCTACCAGGTTCCTAATCACAAATCTCATCTCCTTGCAATTACATTATTTGCCATTTGCCTCTCGTTTTGCTCTCCCCCACTTCACCAATTTGCCTTTTTCTCGCCGGATCTCTTCCTTGCTTGCAATCTTGTTTGCGTAGTCACGATGACTCAAGAAAACACCAAGTTGTGTGATTTTTCCAATACTAATAACAATGATTTTATTAGTACTCCGATTGCTCCTCCCGCCACTAGTGCGGAGTCTTGTGATATTAATGCCGCTTTGTTGAATCTTGTCATGAAAGATCAATTTGCCGGCACTCCTAATGAGGATGCCGCGTCCCATCTAAACACGTTCGTAGAATTTTGTGATATGCAAAAGAAAAAAGATGTGGACAATGATATTGTGAAGTTGAAATTATTTCCTTTTTCCTTGCGGGATCATGCAAAAATTTGATTTTCTTCTTTGCCTCGCAATACTATCGATTCTTGGAATAAGTGCAAGGACGCTTTTATCACTAAGTATTTTCCGCCCGCGAAAATTATTTCCCTTAGGACATAAATCATGAATTTTAAGCAACTTGAGCATGAACATGTTGCACAATCTTGGGAAAGAATGAAGTTGATGCTAAGAAATTGTCCTACTCATGGTTTAATGTTGGAAATATGCCCTAGAGGCAATAATAAAATGTTTATTATCATATTTCCTTGTTCATAATAATCGTTTATTATCCATGCTAGAATTGTATTGATCGGAAACTCAGATATATGTGTGGATACATAGACAACACCATGTCCCTAGTAAGCCTCTGCTAGACTAGCTCGTTGATCAGAGATGGTCAAGGTTTCCTGACCATAGACATGATTTGTCATCTGATAACGCGATCACATCATTACAAGAATGATGTGATGGACAAGACCCAACCGTAAGCATAGCAGTTGATCGTGTCAGTTTGTTGCTACTGCTTTATCCATGTCAAATATATGTTCCTACGACCATGAGATCATGCGACTCCCGGACACCGGAGGAATGCCTTGTGTGTATCAAACGTCACAACGTAACTGGGTGACTATAAAGGTGCTCTACAGGTACCTCCGAGGGTGTCTGTTGAGTTGGCATGGATCGAGACTGGGATTTGTCACTCCGTATGACGGAGAGGTATCTCTGGGCCCACTCGGTAACACATCATCACAAGAAGCTTGCAAGCAATGTGACTAAGGAGTTAGTCACGGGATCTTGTGTTACGGAATGAGTAAAGAGACTTGCCGGTAACGAGATTGAACTAGGTATGGAGATACCGACGATCGAATCTCGGGCAAGTAACATATCGATGGACAAAGGGAACTGCATACGGGATTGTCTGAATCATTGACATCGTGGTTCGACCGATAAAGATCTTTGTCGAATATGTAGGAACCAATATGGGCATCCAGGTCCCGCTATTGGTTATTGACCGTAGAGTTGTCTCGGTCATGTCTACATTGTTCTCGAACCCGCAGGGTCTGCACACTTAATGTTCGGTGACGTTTCGGTATTATTGAGTTATGTATGTTGGTGATCGAAGGTTGTTCGGAGTCCCGGATGAGATCCCGGACGTCACGAGGAGCTCCGGAATGGTCCGGAGGTAAAGATTTATATATGGGAAGTCATATTTTGGCGACCGGAAAGTTTCGGGTTTTTCCGGTATTGTACCGGGAAGCTTCTAGAAGGTTCCGGAAACTTCCGGAGGAGTCCGGAAGTCCACCAAGGGTTCCACCACGTCCCAAGGGTTTGCATGGGCTGAGGGAAGGTGCCCTGGCCTTATTGGGCCAGGCGCACAAGTCCCTCAAGGCCCATGTGGCTTGGGAGAGGTGGAAAGTCCACCAGTTTATGGAAAGGGAGGGAATTGGACTAGGAGTCCAACCCCTCCCCCTTGGCTGCGCCCTAGGGCTTGGAGGGCTGATATCCACGCCCCTCCACCTATATATAGAGGGGAGGGGGCGCCCCAAGAGCACACACGAAGCCCTTGGTGCCCCTCTCTCTCCCTAGATCGTTTTCTCCTCCGTTCGCGGTTTCGGTAGCGCTAGGCGTAGCCCTGCCGAGATAGCACCACCACCACCGCCACCACGCCGTCGTGTTGCCGGAGAACTCATCTACCTCTCTGCCCCCTCTTGCTGGATCAAGAAGGCGGAGATCGTGATCGAGTTGTACATGTGCTGAACGCGGAGGTACCGTCCGTTCGGCGCTAGATCGGGACGGATCGTGATTGGATCGCGGGACGGCTTGCGATTTGGATCGCGAAGACGTTCGACTACATCAACCGCGTTTCTTAACGCTTCCCGTTTAGAGATCTACAAGGGTACGTAGATTCACTCTCCCTCTCTTAGATGCTCATCACCATGGATAGATCTTGCGTGTGCGTAGGAAATTTTTTGTTTCTCATGCAATGTTCCCCAACATTTAAATCTTTGGATGATCATACGAAAAATTTATGCAGGATTGAATTTTCTCTCTAGAAATTTTTTAAATTCCGCCACGGGTGGTACTTTTATGGAGATTACTTTGGGTGAAGCTACTAAATTACTAGATAATATCATGGCAAATTATTCACAATGGCATACCGAAAGAGCACCTACTAGTAAAAAAGTTAATTCGGTTGAAGAAATTAGTACTTTGAGTGACAAGGTTGATGCTTTGATGAAATTGGTTGCTAGTAAAAATGCTCCTATTGATCTTAATGATGTACCTTTGTCTACCTTGATTGAGCAAAATAGTGATTCCGTAGATGTGAATTTTGTCTCGCGAAACAATTTCAATAACAATGCTTATAGAGGTAATTTGAATCCTAGGCCTTTTCCTGGAAATTCTTCTAATAATTATGGTAAGTCCTATGGTAATTCCTATGGTAATTCTTCTTACAATAATATTAGGAACACCTCTGATCTTGAGAGTAATATTAAAGAATTTATCAATGCGCAAAAGGCTTTCAATACTACGATAGAAGAAAAGTTAAATAAGATTGATGATATGTCTAGAAGCATTGATAGAATTTCTCATGATGTTGAAAATCGCAAGTTTAAAGCTTTTGTGCCTAAGATTGATGAATCAATTAAATCTTTATATGTCTCTATGGATGAAAGTAAGAAAAGAACCGCTATGCTTAGAGCTAAAAGAGAAATCTTAGAAAAATCGTTTTCTAGTGATTGCCTTCATAAAAAAGATGAAGATCTTAAAGTGATTGGTGTTTCTTCTATTGATTCCTTGTTTAGTAATATTAAGATTGATGATAAAGGGACTGAAGTAGAGTTAACTTTAGTTAGAAGGCGTCCCAATAATTTAGAGGGTGAAAATCTTGATGAAAATTTTGATAAAAGTGGGTTTGAAGAGGTCAAAACTTTAACTAGTGATGTGCCTTCTATTTTAGATTTCAAAGAATTTAATTATGATAGTTGCTCTTTGATTGAATGTATTTCTTTGCTGCAATGCATGTTGAATTCACCCCATGCTTATGAGAAAAATAAAGCTTTTACTAAACATATCGTTGATGCCATGATGAAATCTTTTGAAGAAAAGTTAGAGTTGGAGATTTCTATTCCTAGAAAATTACATGATGAGTGGGAACCTACCATTAAGGTCAAGATTAAAAATTATGAGTTCTTTGCTTTATGTGATTTGGGTGCTAGTGATTCCACGATTCCGAAATCTCTATGTGATGTGCTTGGTCTCACCAATATTGAAGAATGTTCTCTTAATTTGCACTTGGCAGATTCTACTATTAAAAAGCCTTTGGGAAGAATTAATGATGTTCTTATTCTTGCAAATAGTAACTATGTGCCCATAGATTTTATTGCGCTTGATATTGATTGCAATCCGTCTTGTCCCATTTTACTTGGTAGACCGTTTTTACGCACTATAGGTGCCGTGATTGATATGAAAGAAGGCAATATTCGTTTTCAATTTCCCTTGAGAAAGGGTATGGAACACTTCCCTAGAACAATAATTAAGCCACCATATGAATCAATCATGAGGGCATCCTATGGATCCAAAACCAAGGATGACAATACTTGAATCTATGCGTTATGCCTAGCTAGGGGCATAAAACGATAGTGCTTGTTGGGAGGGAACCCAATGAATAAATAAATTGTTGCTTTGTCCTTTCTATTTTTGAGTGTTGACACAATTATGCCTCTCTTATGATTGTGTTTTTATGGTTTATTTAGTGTTTGTGCCAAGTAAAGCCTTTAGGATGATTCATGAGATGAGTAGAAGCGATGCTGAATCTGAAATAGAAACTTTGCGTCCAGTATATGAATTTTCATTTTTTACTAGAACGTGATCTTGAGCTGAAATTTTAAAAATGTGTTTCTATACAAATACCTTACGTGTTCCTAATTTTTCAGAATTTTTAGAGTTACATAAGTATGGTTAGAGTACAGATTACTACAGACTATTCTGTTTAAGACAAATTCTGTTTTCGTTGCATTGTGTGCTTGTTTTGATGAATCTATGGGTTATATTGAAGGGTATGAGCAATGGTAAAGTTAAAATACAGTAGGTATAATGCAATAATAAAATATGAATGGGTTTGCAACAGCACTTAAAGTAGTGATTTGCTTTATTATACTAACGGATCTCACGAAGATTTTGTTGAGTTTTGTGTGATTGAAGTTTTCAACTTTTGGGTGAGATCACGATGGATGAAGGAATAAGGAGTGAAAAGAGCCTAAGCTTGGGGATGATACCGCACCCCCAAGATTTATCCAAAGAGAAACAAGCAACTATGCTTGGGGATGCCCCCGAGTGGCATCCTCTCTTTCTTCTAACAACCATCGGTATTTTACTTGGAGCTATATTTTTATTCGTCACATATCATGAGTTTTGCTTGGAGCGTCTTGTATCTTTGCTTGCTTTGTTTGTTAGTTTGTCACTTGTATCCTTGCTGGACACACCTATTTGAGAGAGCCAAAATCATGCTATCGTTTGTTAGAATTGCTCTATGTGCTTCACTTAAACTTTTTGAGCTATAGAATTGCTCTAGTACTTCACTTATATCTTTTTGAGCACGGTGTGCTAGGATTTTTTTTGTAGAAATACTCTCATGCTTCACTTATATTAATTTGAGAGTTAGTAAATTTTGAAGAAATCCTCTCATGCTTCACTTATACTATTTTGAGAGATGAAATCTTTATGCTCATGTGCTTCACTTAAATTTGTTTGAGCTTGCAAAAAAGCAATGGCAATATATGAAACTAGTCCCAAAGTGATAGATATCCAAGGAGGATATAATAAAAACTTTCATGAAGATCATTGGACAAATTAAACTTGATTCCTTGTAATAGTTTTGAAACATGATGATAGTAATATGTGAGTCATGTTAGTGAGTAATTGTGCTTTAGTAGGAATATTGGTGTTAAGGTTTGTGATTCCCTATGCATGCACGAAAGTCAATAGTTATGCAATGAAGTTACATCCTACTTATGGTGCATTATTCGGTGTTAGTTATGCTCAATGCTCGCTTATGTGAATTTTCGTTTCTTGGTTTGGTTGCTTCTCAATCTATTTGCTAGCCTCCATTTGTACTAAGTAGAAATACTACTTGTGCATCCAAAATCCTCAAACCAAGGTTTGCCTTATGAGTCCACCATACCTACCTATATGCGGTATTTCCGTGCCGTTCCAAGCAAATTTGTATGTGCCATCTCTAAATTTTCAAAATAATTTTTCTCTTTTGTTTGCTCGTACCGCTCATGAAACGGTGGGGAGTGTCCAATATTTTTCCATGCTAGATGTGTTATTCTCAAGACGAGTGTTTATTCACTTGTCATTGCACGAGAGTGCGGCGGTAATAGGGATGACCATTCCCGAAATGAAAAAGATTTTTTTTTGCTTTTTGTTGTCCAATAATAAATTCCTTGGAAAGTGTTGGTATGGAAGGCAACCGTGGATACGGCCCGCCATGGAAAGTGAAAGTTTGGTGGAAAAAGGAATAAACTTATTTTCTGTTTGGGAACCGCCTATGATATATCTAGCATGGAAAGTATTGTGAGCTACTTTGTCGTTTTCGTTGGCAAGAAAAGCATACCACCCGAAATATTTTTCTCTCTCAATTTAAACTTTGAGCTCTGGCACCTCTACAAATCCAAGCACCAACTAGGGGGCACTATGATCGTACTTGAGCATTGGGCATAGCTAATATTTGAATGTGTTTCATGAATGGATCAATGATTGAGCATGATGGGCTAGGGATAACTTTCTTTAGTGTTGATATTTTGAAAGACATGGTTGCTTGTTGACATGCTTGAGTATTGAAGTCATTATGTTAAAACTAGACTATTGCTTTGAATCATTTACAAGTCCAAATGTCCATGCTATACAAAAGAAAAGAATATGAGATGAACATGTCAGGCAGCATTCCACATCAAAAATTCTGTTTTTATCATTTACCTACTCGAGGATGAGTAGGAATTAAGCTTGGGGATGCTGATACGTCTCCAACGTATCTATAATTTTTGCTTGTTCCATGCTGTTATATTATCATTCTTGAATGTTTTACAATCATTTTATAACAACTTTATATCATTTTTTGGTACTAACCTATTGACATAGTGCCAAAGTGCCAGTTGCTGTTTTTGCCTGTTTTTTACTTCTTAGAATATCAATACCAAACGGAGTCCAATCGCGACGAAACTTTTTGGAGATTTTTTTAGACCAGAAGACACCCAGTGGGCCAAAGAAGAGCCAGGAAGGTGGGCTGTGGAGAGCACAACCCACCAGGGCGCACCAGGGGGGCCCCAGCGCACCCTGATGGGTTGTGCCCTCCACGGGGCCCCTCCGCACTGCCTCTGATGCCGATAAATTCCCAAATATTCCAAAAACCCTAGGGGAGTCGACGAAACACAATTCCAGCCGCCGCAAGTTCCAGAACCTCGAAATCCAATCTAAACACCATCACGGAGCGGTTCATCTTCTTCATAGGTGCCTCTCCGATGATGCGTGAGTAGTCCACCATAGACCTACGGGGCCGTAGGAAGTAGCTAGATGGCTTCCTCTCTCTCTCTCTCTTATGATTCTCAATACAATGGTCTCTTGGAGATCTATTTGATGTAAACTTTTGCGGTTTGTTTGTTGGGATCCGATGAATTTTGAGTTCATGATCAGTTTCTATCCATGAATATTATTTGAGTCTTCTTTGATCTCTTATATGCATGATACTTATAGCCTCGTATTTCTTCTTCGAATCTTTGGTTTAGTTAGGCCGACTAGATCGATTTTTCTTGCCATGGGAAGAGGTGCTTTGTGATGGGTTCGATCTTGCGGTGTCCTTTCCCAGTGACAGAAGGGGCATCAAGGCATGCATGTATCGTTGCCATTAAGGATAACAAGCTGGGGTCTATTCCTACATGAATAGATCTTGTCTACATCATGTCATCGTTCTTATTGCATTACTACGTTTTTCCATGAAATTAATACACTAGATGCATGCTGGATAGCGGTCGATGTGTGGAGTAATAGTGGTAGATGCAGGCAGGAGTCGGTCTACTTATCTTGGACGTGATGCCTATATAATGATCATCGCCTTGGGTATCGTCATGACTATTCGATTTTCTATCAATTGCCCAATAGTAATTTGTTCACCCACCGTGCGCTATACTCATGAGAGAAGCCACTAGTGAATCCTACGCCCCCCGGGTCTACTTTTCCAACATATTGCTTTCCGATCTATCTTTTTGCCTCTTTATTTTCAGATCTACAAAACCAAAAACCCCAAAACATATTGCTGCATATTTTATTTGCCCTTTTTATTTTGTGTTCTTGAGAGATATATCTCTCCTATCTATCACTACCTAATCTTTCTTTTTACCGTAGAGAGATTGACAACCTCTCTTTCGCGTCGGGTTGCAAGTATTTGTTGTTTGTGTGCAGGTGCTGCTTATTGGGTGGTGGTGATCCTCCTACTGGTTCGATAACCTTGGTTTCATAACTGAGGGAAATACTTACCGTCGCTGTGCTGCATCATCCCTTCCTCTTTGGGAAAATACCGACGCAGTCTCAAGCCACGTCATCTGTCTTTCCCACTTTAGTTGAATCGGATTCAACAAAGTCGGTCCTTGTAGAAGGTTAAATAGCAACTTGTATATCACCGTTGTGGTTTTGCGTAGGTAAGAATCGTTCTTACTAGATACCCATAGCTGCCACGTAAAACATGCAACAACAAATTAGAGGACGTCTAACTTGTTTTTGCAGGGTATGTTGTGATATGATATGGCCAAAGACATGATGATATATATTTGATGTATGAGATGATCATGTTTTGTAATAGTTTATATCAACTTGCATGTTGACACGACAACCGGCAGGAGCAATAGGGTTGTCTTTAATTATTATGTGGCCTGCGTGTCACTCATTAAGCGCTATGTAATGCTTTACTTTATCGCTAAGCGGTAGCAATAGTAGTAGAAGCATGGTTGGCGCGACAACCCCGATGGCGACACGTTGATGGAGATCAAGATGATGGAGATCATGGTGTCATGCCGGTGACGATGGAGATCATGCCGGTGCTTTGGAGATGGAGATCAAAAGCCCAAGTTCATGGCCATATCATGCCACTTATGATTTGCATGTGATGTTAATCCTTTTATGCATCTTATTTTGCTTAGGACGACGGTAGCATTATAAGGTGATCCCTGACTAAAATTGCAAGAAAAAAAATCGTGTTCTCCCCGAGTGTGCACCGTTGCGAAAGTTCGTCGTTTCGAGACACCACGTGATGATCGGGTGTGATAGACTCTACGTTCGCATACAACGGGTGCAAGCCAGTTTTGCACATGCGGAACACTCGGGTTAAACTTGACGAGCCTAGCATGTACAAACATGGCCTCGGAACACAAGAGACCAAAAGGTCAAACATGAGTCATATAGTAGATATGATCAACATGGAGATGTTCACCATTGAAACCACCTCATCTCACGTGATGATCGGACTTGGGTTGGTGAATTTGGATCATGTAGCACTCAGATGACCGGAGGGATATCAATTTGAGTGGGAGTTTTTTAAGTAATATGATTAACTAAAACTCATTATATTGAACAATAGTCTAAGTTTTCTTTGCAAATTTATGTTGTATATCAATGGCTCGCACAGTAGTTCCCCTGAATTTCAATGCGTTCCTAGAGAAAGCCAAGCTGAAAGATGATGGAAGTAACTTTGTAGACTGGGCCCGTAATCTGAGGATTATCCTCACGGCTTCCCAAAAGGCTTATGTCCTTGATGCACCGCTCGGTGAACCACCCGCTCCAGTGTCGTCTGCAGACGTTGTGAACGCCTGGTAGTCGCGTTCGGATGATTACTCAATAGTTTAGTGTGCTATGTTGTATGGCTTCGAGCCGGGACTTCAAAGGAGTTTTGAACGTATGGAGCATATGAGATGTTCCAGGAGTTGAAGTTTATCTTTGAAAAGAATGCCCGGATCGAGAGGTATGAGACCTCCGATAAGTTCTATGCTTGCAAGATGGAGGAGAACGGGTCTGTCAGTGAACACATACTCAGAATGTCTGGGTATTCCAACTGTTTGGATGAGTTGGGAATTGCTCTCCCGCCTGAGGCGATCCCTGACAGAGTTCTTCAGTCACTGCCACCTAGCTACAAGAGCTTTGTGTTGAACTATAACATGCAAGGGATGAACAAGTCAGTCGCCGAGCTGTTTGCGATGCTGAAAGTCGCTGAGTCAGAAATCCAAAAGGAGCATCAAGTGTTGATGGTCAATAAAACCACTAGTTTCAAGAAGAATGACAAGGGCAAGAAGGGCAACTCCAAGAAGAGTGGCAAATCAGTTGCCCCTCCCGTGAAGAAACCCTAGGCTGGACCCAAGCCAGAAACTGAGTGCTTTCATTGCAAGGGTACTGGCCATTGGAAGCGGAATTGCCCCAAGTATCAGGCCGACAAGAAGGCGGCCAACACCAAACAAGGTATATATGATATACATGTTATTGATGTGTACCTTACCAACTCTCGTTGTAGTGCCTGGGTATTTGATACCGGTTCGGTTGCTCACATTTGCAACTCAAAACAGGAACTGCAGAATAGACGGAGGCTGGCAAAGGATGAAGTGACGATGCACGTGGGAAATGGTTCCAAGGTTGATGTGATCGCCGTCGGCACGCTCGCTCTTCGATTACCATCGGGATTAGTGATGAACCTGAATAATTGTTATTTAGTGCCTGCGTTAAGCATGAACATTATATCTGGATCTTGTTTATTGCGAGACGGTTACTCATTTAAATCAGAGAATAATGGTTGTTCTATATATATGAGTAATATCTTTTATGGTCATGCACCCATTGTGAGGGGTTTATTCTTATTGAATCTCGATAGTGATGATACACATGTTCATAACATTGATGCCAAAAGATGTAGAGTTGATAATGATAGCACCACTTTCTTGTGGCACTGCCGCTTAGGTCATATTGGTGTAAAACGCATGAAGAAACTCCATGCTGATGGACTTTTGGAGTCACTTGATTTTGAATCACTTGACACATGTGAACCATGCCTCATGGGCAAGATGACTAAGACCCCGTTCTCTGGAACAATGGAATGGGCAAGTGACTTGTTGGAAATCATACATACTGATGTGTGCGGTCCGATGAGCATTGAGGCGCGCGGTGGATATCGTTATTTTCTCACATTCACCGATGACTTAAGTAGATATGGGTATATTTACTTAATGAAACATAAGTCTGAAAGTTTGAAAAGTTCAAGCAATTTCAGAGTGAAGTTGAGAATCATCGTAACAAGAAGATTAAATTCCTATGATCAGATCGAGGAGGAGAATATCGGAGTTATGAGTTTGGCAATCACTTAAGACAATGTGGAATTGTTTCACGGTTGACGCCACCTGGAACACCACAGCGAAATGGTGTGTCCGAACGTCGTAATCGAACCTTATTGGATATGGTGCGGTCTATGATGTCTCTTGCCGATTTGCCACTATCGTTTTGGGGTTATGCGTTAGAGACAACTGCATTCACTTTAAATAGGGCACCATCAAAATCCGTTGAGACGACGCCGTATGAACTATGGTTTGGCAAGATACCAAAGTTGTCGTTTCTTAAAGTTTGGGGATGCGATGCTTATGTCAAAAAGCTTCAGCCTGAAAAGCTGGAACCCAAAGCCGAGAAATGCGTCTTCATAGGATACCCAAAAGAGACGGTTGGGTACACCTTCTATGTTAGATCCAAAGGCAAAGTGTTTGTCGCTAAGAACGAGTCATTTCTCGAGAAAGAGTTTCTCTCGAAAGAATTGAGTGGGAGGAAGATAGAACTTGATGAGGTTGTTGAACCTTCACTTCAACCAGAGAGTAGCGCAGCGCACAAAGATGTTTCTGTGGAGCCTACATCAGTTGAAGAGGAAGCTAATGATAGTGATCATGAATCTTCGGATCAAGTTACTGTCGAACCTCGTAGGTCGACAAGGGCCCATACTGCTCTTGAATGGTACGGTAACCCTGTCTTAGAGGTCATGTTGTTGGAAAACGATGAACCTACGAGCTATGGAGAAGCGATGGTGGGCCCGGATTCCGACAAATGGTTAGAGGCCATGAAATCCAAGATAGGATCCATGTATGAAAACAAAGTGTGGACTTTGGAAGTATTACCTGAAGGGCGTAAGGCCATTCAGAATAAATGGATCTTTAAGAGGAAGACGGACGCGGACGATAATGTCACCGTCTATAAAGCTTGACTTGTGGCAAAGGGTTTTTCACAAGTTCAAGGAATTGACTACGATGAGACTTTCTCTCCCATAGTGATGCTTAAGTCCGTCAGAATCATGTTAGCAATAGCTGCATTTTTCGATTATGAAATTTGGCAGATGCATGTCAAAACAGCGTTCCATAACGGTTTCCTTGAGGAAGAGTTGTATATGATACAACCGGAAGGTTTTGTCGATCCAGAGAATGCTGACAAAGTTTGCAAGCTCCAGCGATCCATTTATGGATTGGTGCAGGCATCTCGGAGTTGGAATAAGCGTTTTGATGAGGTGATCAAAGCGTTTGGGTTTATACAAGTTTACGGAGAAGCTTGTATTTACAAGAAAGTAAGTGGGAGCTCTATAGTGTTTCTAATATTATATGTGGATGCATATTGCTAATGTAAGAGCACATTTATCCATGCGTGGTTTTGGTAATTGATGGCAATCCCTATGGACTAATGGTTGCCTTGAGTTATATTCGAAGGATTTGTCCGTAGGTACTTCTTGAAGTCCATCTGTTGGTTTCAAGGAGTTTATATGGTGACCAAGGTGGTATTCAAGGTTTTATCCAAAGATTGGTCATGTGAGACTTGAGCTCATTGCAAGCATGTCTTGAAGAAGAAGATTGTGTTAGCATTCATGTTTACCTTCAAGACATCATCTTTATGAAGAAAGAAGATAAGATACAAGGTTTATCAAGACTAAGTCAAAGAGTGAACCAAGTTGATCAACACACAAAGCGTACAAGATATACCGAGAGGGATCAAGTGATCCCATGGTATGGTAAGCATTGTCCATTACGCTTTGTGTACTAACCCATGGTCTACGTGAGTGTTCTTTGTAGGGTTAGGTATATTTCCATGGGATTGCATCAAGAGGAAGATCCCATACAACCCATGGAAGATGACATCAAGTGGTGATCGTCATCAAGGTTGCGGTGTGCAAGTTCAAGTGAAGCATCACGGAGAGATCATGCTTGAAGCTTGCCGTCCATTGTGGTGATAATGGACTTGTGAAGATGTGCCGAAGAGTGGCTCACCCATAGTGGAGTATGGGGGAGCAATCTACTAGTCTTCATCGAGCCGACGCAATCAAGAAAGGTGGTCCATCTTGAGAAGGACAAGATCGTCAGCATCTAGCTCAAGTGGACTATGCGCAAGGCAAAGGTTTGACCTTCATAGGGTTTTCTATTTTACTGGTCTCATGGTGGTAGTTGGGAGACCGGGTTATAGGATCGATAGCCGTACTATCAAGGGGGGCTCTCAAGTGAGTAGCTTGATCGTATCGTTCGTTGAGAGCTCAAACCATTGCATTCTTGGCATCATCATCTTTCTTGGTTCTTGGTTGGCTTTTCTCTATGTGGGTTCTTGAGCTTATGGTCAGCTTCATGACAAGCTCAAGTTCATCGAAAACGGAGTCCATATGCTTTTTCTCTGATGTCTTCGATGTTGGAGTTTTTGCCGGTTCTTCATTGATAGAGGTTTCACATCTCTATATCATTGGCATATGTATACTGCCTCTTGTCATCCTGAATCCACCAAGCTTGAGTTTGCTCGATTCGGAGCTCATATGCGAAGGTTATGGCAGTTCTGGTTTTACTGTTTCCATCTGGTTGCTTGGGTTCTTTGTTACTCTCACGAGGGCGGTAGTACCGCTGGACATAGCGGTAGTACTGCTGGGGGGTTCCTACTCCTTACGCGGTAGTACCGCTGGGGGGTTCCGACTCCTTACGCGGGGCACCAGACACTGCCTTGTCTGGTGTCTGCTGACCCGCGCCACCAGAGCGGTAGTAGGGTGGTAGTAACAAGCGGTACTACCGCTGCCCCCTACTACTGCTGAAATCTGCGTACGGGCGGTAGTACCGCTCCCAGGGCAGTACTACCGCTTGTGTGCGGGCTGTGGGGGTAACGGTTGGATTTCCCCCCACCTATTTAAGGGGGTCTTCTTCCCCAATGGATCTTATCTCTTTAGCTCGAGTTTGCCCCCCATTGTTGACCTTCTTCGAGCTTGCTAACTCTCAATCCCTCAAATGATTCTTACTAGTTCTTGAGGGAAAAGAGAGAGGAGATCTAGATCCACATTTCCACCAATCACTTTCTCCTCTAAGTGAGGGGAACCCCTTGGATCTAGATCTTGGAGTTCTTCGTGTTCTTCTTCGTTCTTCCTCTCATTTCCTCCATAACATTTGTTGTTGTGGTGGGATTTGGGAGAGAACGACTTGGGCACTCCGTGTGCCCTTGCCATTGCATTTGGTGCATAGGTTTGAGTTCTCCACGGTGATACGTGGAAGTGAGAAGTTGTGTCGTCGTTTTCTCCCGACAGATGCCATGGGGTGGCTTATCGAGAGTGGTTGGGGCCGAAGGACGCTATCGGGGGGATGACCCCCGGGTACCCCAAAGACGGCGAGTCAGACGGGGTGCCCGCCCGCCCGGGCCGGCTGCTCCACCCAGCCGGCTGCCTAGCTGACTGTCGGCTGCCCCAGCCAGCCGGCTGCCGGCTGCGCCGACCAGCTGGCTGCGCCACCCAGCCGGCTGCCCGGAGTCAACCGCAACATCACATCCGACCCGACACGGACGAGACGGCTGTACCTGGCACTGTTGGGCAATAGTGGCGCACTATAGCCTGCGTCACGCGTCACCTCGCATGACATCTGGAATAGTGTAGTTGGTGGGTGGGCCACCACCCACCATGCCTACTCCACACTATAAAAGGGCACCATGCCCATTCATTCCACCCATCCACTCACGGTGGAACTCCACCATGCCACACACACACTAGCTCTCACACATATGAGGCATATACAAGACAGTGAGCACTCTACTACTGCTCTCAGTCCAATACAGCTCCAGGAGCAACTCTGTACCAGATATACCACATATATACAGACATGCAGGAATAGGGGTATTATCTCTCCGGAGAGCCCCGAACCTGGGTAAGCCATCGCGTGCTACTACCCTATCCCGTCCCGGATCTTCCACGGCAGCCTTGCTCTCACCTCGATTAGCCACCCCCTGGCATCTGTTGTGAGAAAACGACGACAGTTGGCGCCCACCGTGGGGCTAGCTGCTGCTGGAACCGCGGTCCGGGCAGGACCCTTTTCGTCATCGTCACCGCGACGTTGCCGTCGTCTCTCCGGCGGAGGCTCGGGGGTCCGACATCAAACACACCCCCCGGGCGCCCGCGCCATCGCCGGTCGCGTCCTCACCGTCGGCCTCGGCATCGTCCATCTCCACCCGCGTTGCGTCTCGCTCCGGCGCGATCGTCCGCCCGGCCGCCCCGGCCCTACGCCCGTGGCGTCCCGTCCCGCGCCCGCGCGTCGCGGCCGCTGCTCCGCCTGCGTCCGTGCGCTGCGGAGCGGCCGCTGTTTCGTCCTCGACGCTGCCTCCCCGAACCTCGGGCTCCGGCGACCTTCCGCGCCCCTGCCCCGATCCCAGGCCGGCGCGACTCCAGCGCCATATCGGCCTCGCCTCCCTGCTCGCACGCCCTGGAGAGCCGGCGCTCGAGTCCGCGCCTGGCAGCCACGCCCCGCGTCCGCATCCCCTCTGCGTCACCATCTGGCACACCGTCAGCGACGGCGCCGCTCGCCTCGCCACCACCACGAGCGTCCACGGTCCTCCCTCCCCCGCAGGGGGGATTTGGGGCTAGTGGCTGGGAGCCCGTGGATTGCCGGGGAGGCTGCCTCCTCTGCCGGCGCCTCCACCAGCCTCCTTGCCCGGGCGCCTGGCCGCATCGGGGCTCAGGCACGCGGCCATGGTGGGCACCCGGCACGCCCACGGCCCTCCTCTGCCGCGCCGCCCGCTGCCGTCTCCCGCACCGGCGCCATCCTGCTACACCCCCGCGTCGCCCCTACTCCGCCGTGTCGTCGCGCGTCCGCGCCTCCCGCGCGCACACTCCGCCCCGGCAGCCGCTACGGGTCGTCGGTGCCGCCCCGACCACCGCGCGCCGGCCTCTCGCGGCTCCAGCTGAGCCTCCTCTGCTCGTCCACCTCCCCTGCGCGCCGGCCACAGCTACTCCGTCGCCCGCGCTCTCCTCCACCCGACCTGCGGCGTTCCGGCAGTCCGCCCGGCACCCCCGCGGCCGCGCACTCGCGTCGCTGCGGGAGGCGGCGCCCCCTCCGCGGCGTCCCTCCTGTGACGCCACGCCCTCCGGCTCCCGCTGCCGGCTGCGCCGCGGCCGGCTGCGTCCCTCTCCCTCGCCTCCGACCGCCCGGGCAACCCCGCGGTGCTGCCGGCTCTGCCGCCCCGCGCCACGCCCTCCGGCTCCCGCTCCGCGTGCCTCGGCCGGCTGCGTCCCTCTCCCTCGCCTCCAACTGCTCTGGACGGCCCGGCGTTCCCGCGTCACGCCATATCCCGGCTGCCCCCGCTCGCCGCGCCTGCCGGCTCCCGCACTGGCCGGCCCTGCTCTCCCCGCGGCCAGTTGGGGCTCCTCCTCGCCCATCGCCGGCTCCGCCCCGTGCCGGCTGCGCGCCCCGGCCACCGCGCCTCAGCCCGAATCCATGGCCGCGCCCCGTTGCGGCGTCCCGCCTCGCTGGCTGGCTCGGCCACGCCCGCGCGCCCTCTGCCTCATCGCGCCGGCTTCGCAAATCGCTCCTGGTCCCACCTCAGCAGCCGCGCGACGGGTCCCCTACGCCTCCAAGCCAGTGGCGGCCCCACCGCGCGTCGTTTGCACCGCTGCCTGCCGCGTTCGGTGCTTGCTCCGCCACGCCTGCTGGCCCGGCCGCCTGCGTCGCGGCGCCGCGCTGCGCTTGTGGCGGCTCCCCGCGCCCGCCTCGCCGCTCTAGCCGGCCGGCGCGGCATCCCGCCGGCTCCGTCCACTCGCGCCGGCCTTGCACACCTCGCCAGCTCGCCGGCTCGCGTCTGCGCCACCCGACGCTGGCGGCTCCCCACGCGCTCTCGGGCCGGTCCTCCGGGGCGAATAAGAAGAAAAGAAAAACTAGAGCCGACTGGAGAACGAGCAATAAGAAAAGTCAGCCGGCTGCCCAAAAAAAAAATGAGCCCGCGTTCGCTCAGCCGGCTGGCCCGCCCGTCTGTTTCGCCGCGTGGTCGGCTGGCCTGCCTGCCCGCCTCGGCACCGGTCACCTAACCGGGATGGCCACACCCAGCGGGTGCGCCGGCACGCCGGCGCGCTCCGCTCGCAGAAGGCCGCGCCGATCGTCATCGACGACGACCGCTTCAACAGCCGCCTCGCCGGACCGGCCCGGTCTCCACCTGCCCACGTCATCGTCTGACCTGCCCGCCATCCTCGACACCAGCCCGGTCACCCGATCGCTCCGACGCCCGGCCGGTGGGCCCGGCCGGCATGCACGCCCTTCGACCGTCCTGACCTCGACGGCCGCACCCAGCGGGTGCCCCAGCACGCCGACGCGTCCCGCCCTCAGAAAGTCGCGCCGGTCATCATCGACAACAAACCGTCTTACCTACGCGAAGATCAATGTGAGCTCCCGACCGCTCATCCCCATGCCACTCACAAACAGCGGATACCCCGAGCGTCCCTCGGAGGCAATCTCCGCATTTATTTTAGCAACTTTACTGTTCACCCCGGCGCCAGCTAGTCTTGGCCCGGGGCTGGCCGTTTGGCCCGATGCGTTCGTTCCCACGAGACGGCTTAGTAGCGTGTACGGTACCGAAGGCCCACTCTTTGTATCAGCTACAGATTGCACTGCGACTGTCCGGCTAGCGAGAGCACAAGCTGGAAGTCACCCCACGCGAAAGGCGTCCCGGGAGAAAACGGCTTGGGCAACCCGGTCATTTCATTTGCGAGTATCTGCTCAGTCGAGTCCGCTCCCAGAGTCCGAGTACTGTACGCTCCATCCCGCGGCCCACTCTTCGCCTCAGCCACAGACCGGCTCCCGGCTGTCCGGCTGGCAAGAGCAAAAGCCAAAGAGCGGAGGGCACATGAAAAAGATGGACGGGGGCTCGGACAAAACCGACTCGGCACCCTCAGTATAAAACTTGCACTACCGAAATCAAATGTTTGATGCATATGCATCGACTAAACTTGTCTTTTGCACAATCATTTCCATGAGGAACCTCCTCGCTCGGAGGCTACTCCCGGTAGAGCCACGCGCCCATCAGCCGGCGGACCACGCGTCCGCCCTCGGCAGCGCCTCGCGCTCATCAGCCGGCGGACCCTGCGTCCGCCCTCAGCAGCGCCTCGCGCTCATCAGCCGACGGACCCCGCATTCGCCCTCGGCAGCGCCTCGCGCTCATCAGCCGGTGGACCCCGCGTCCGCCCTTGGCAGCGCCTCGCGCTCATCAGCCGGCGGACCCCGCGTCCGCCCTCGGCAGCGCCTCGCGCTCATCAGTCGGCGGACCCCGCGTCCGCACCCGGCGTCCTCAACACCACTATCTGCTTCAGCAACAGCAAAGACCCTCCGCCCGACTCTTCGAGTCGCCCGGAGGCTCGGAGGCTACACCCAGCGGGTGCGCTGGCGCGCCCCCGCTGGAGACAGCCAGCCGGTGGACTCCACGTCCACGCCCGGCAGGGCCCCTGCGCCCATCAGCCGGCGGACCCCATGCCCGCGCCCATCAGTTGGCGGACCCCGCGTCCTCGCCCGACAACCTCGACGCCACCGCCTATTTCAGCAATAGCAAAAACCCTCCGCCCGACTCTTCGAGTCGCTCGGAGGCTACACCCAGCGGGTGCGCTGGCGCGCCCCCGCTGGAAGCAAGCAGCATCGTCCCCGACCCGCAATCGACCGTCATCAACAACTTCTGCAGCACCAACTCCGACAGTTCAAAAACCCTCCGCCCGACTCTTCGAGTCGCCCGGAGGCTCGGAGGCTACTGTCGGGGGGATGACCCCCGGGTACCCCAAAGACGGCGAGTCAGACGGGGTGCCCGCCCGCCCGGGCCGGCTGCTCCACCCGGCCGGCTGCTCCACCCGGCCGGCTGCCTAGCTGAATGTCGGCTGCCCGAAGTCAACCGCAACATCACATCCGACCCGACACGGACGAGATGGCTGTACCTGGCACTGTTGGGCAATAGTGGCGCACTATAGCCTGCGTCACGCGTCACCTCGCATGACATCTGGAATAGTGTTGTTGGTGGGTGGGCCACCACCCACCATGCCTACTCCACACTATAAAAGGGCACCATGCCCATTCATTCCACCCATCCACTCACGGTGGAACTCCACCATGCCACACACACACTAGCTCTCACACATATGAGGCATATACAAGACAGTGAGCACTCTACTACTGCTCTCAGTCCAATACAGCTCCAGGAGCAACTCTGTACCAGATATACCACATATATACAGACATGCAGGAGTAGGGGTATTATCTCTCCGGAGAGCCCCGAACCTGGGTAAGCCACCGCGTGTTACTACCCTATCCCGTCCCGGATCTTCCACGGCAGCCTTGCTCTCACCTCGATAAGACACCCCCTGGCATCTGTTGTGAGAAAACGACGACAGACGCCGACGGGCTCCGGGAACGGGATTAGGCACAAGCGGTGAGGGACACACGATGTACCCAGGTTCGGGGCCCTCCGTGGGAGGTAACACCCCTAGTCCTGCTTGTCTAGTTGATGGGTGTTTGGCGTTACAATGGTGCTCCTTGAGCTGTTTGTCTAGAGGAAGAAGAAGGAGCAGCCGGCTCTTCTTTCCTTACTACGTGGGAGTGAGAGTGTAAGATGGGGGGAATGTTTCCATGCTTGCCTGCCCGATGCATGGGGGCCTCGGGAGGGTTTTATAGGCCAACCCCCCGGCTTACAATATTCCTAAGGTACTAAAAGGGGGGGACCCGGCTGGCAGCCTCTCCAGCCAGCCAGGGGGCCCGCCGGCTAGGTCGTCTTGTCGCCCGTAGGGCCCGCCGGCCGCGGTCCCATCGCCAGCTGGGGCCCGCCAGCCGGCCCTTCTATTGGCCCGCGCCCACCTGCCGCGGCATGGGCCGTCCCGCGCGGCGTCGTCTTGTGCCTGCCGGCCGAGGTCAGCGGTACGGCCGGCTGCGCTGTAGCCACGCCGGGGCAGGTAATGGAGTGGACGGCGGCGTGGCGGCACTGTTGCCCCACCGGATCTCGATCGGGGATGGTCAGCGGTATGACCGCCCGGACTGTAGCCATGCGTGTCCGTGCATCAGCGATCGCTGTAGCCGCGCTGGAGCCCAACGTGGGGGTTGTCGGTGTCAAAACCGGCGGATCTCGGGTAGGGGGTCCCGAGCTGTGAGACTAGAATCGATGGTAACAGGAGAAGAGGGAGACGAGGTTTACCCAGGTTCGAGCCCTCCTATGGAGGTAATACCCTACGTCCTGCTTGATTATATTGATGGTGTAAGGATTACAAAGTTGATCTACCTCGAGATCGTGTGACTAAAACCCTAGATGAGTTCTATTGTCCTACAACCTAAAACCCTCCGGCTTATATAGACGCCGAGGGTACCTAGGGTTTACACATGGTCGGTTACACGTCGAAGCGATAAACATGCCTATTCACTACTCCAAACGTGGAGAATACGCCACGATTCTCGAAGCTTCCTTCCTGGAGACAGGGTCTTCGATCCATCCAGTGCTCAGCAAGTGGCCCATACAGTCTGGCCCATAAGAAATACGTCGGCCTCCCGAGGACCCCTTAAACCAGGACTCCCTCAGTAGCCCCCGAACTAGCCTCCAACACCAAGGGTCCAAGCTTCAGCTGCTTCAAATAATCAGAGTCTTCGGCTTGCGAGGCGAGTTCCTTCCTCCAAATAGTGATCGGCCGAGTTTTAGTTCGGCCTCCGGCGACGTGTAGTTTTCCCAATCATAGATCGTCCGAGCTCCATGAATAATTCGGCCCTGAAGGCCAAACGCCAAGGAGTAAACAGTGCTCCCTGACAACCTTTCAGATGAAAGGTCACGGCCCACCACGACCGTTGAACCAGTCGAAAAAGCTCGACTCGCGGTTCGAGGCCGTTTTCATCAGCACGATCCATCAATGCACAGATCGTTCTCCGTTTCACACGGGATATGTTTAATCATGCGCGTATAACGGCACGCACGTCTCGGGAAGCGGAGGGATTCACGGCGCAGTGAAGGGAGGCTAACCGGTGACCAGCCCAATAAAAGGAAAATAAAACCCCAAGGCTTAACCGCACTTCCCATTCGCATCCCTGCTTCCCCCATCTCCTGAGCCTCCAGAGCCCAGATCTAGGTTTTCCACCCTTCCTCCTCCGAGCTCAGCCATGGCCGGCTCAGGCTCCAATGGCAAGTGGGAGGCTTCTGCGGTCACAGACCAGGACATCCGGGACCTCAAGGACGCCGGTTACCTCCCCGCCAATATCTTCCACCACGCCCCGGAGGAGGGCCAGGTGATCCCCACCCCCAAACCAAGCGAGAGGGTGGTCTTCATTCCTCACTTCATCCGAGGACTGAGCTTCCGCTCCACCCCTTCGTTAGGGGCCTCATGTTCTTCTACGGACTCGACTTCCACGACCTCCCACCGAACTCCTTCATGCATATATCGGCCTTCATCATCGTCTGCGAGGCCTTTTTGCGGATCGAACCACACTTCGGACTATGGCTCAAGATATTCAACATCAAGCCAAAGTGTGTTGCAGGCGCACACGCAGACTGCGGCGGGGCGGTCATCATCGACACCATCAAGACTTGGCAGAAAAAGTGGTTTTACATCACCGAGCCAATGGAGGAGGGCGGAACTGTTCCCGCCGAATTCAGATCCGGTCCCCCGACCAGATTGACCTCATGGGTCCGAAAGGGCCTCGACTGGGGGTCGGATACAGAGGTGGACGACCTGCAGAGGGGCATTGCCTCCATGATCAAGGACAAAATCGAGCTGACCAACGTGGTCCAGGTTATGCTCCGGCGGCGCATCCTCCCCTGCCAGCGCCGGGGCTCTCCTATGTGGGCTTACCGGACTGACGATGATCCTACGATTCGTCAGCTCTTTCGCACCACTCGGGAGAAGCTGTGGAAGGCGTTGTTCAAGGCGCAGGAGAACTGGCCGGCCAAGAAGGAGGACCAGGGCCTACGCGCCGATAAGCTCCCTTCGGAGGTATAACACAGTTTCGCTTGATCGGCTTTGTTTTCCTGAAGAAAATCTAAGTACTTTCCGATCACTTCCGCAAGAATGGTTGAGCAAGGTCACGGGCATCAAATGCCCGGCTCCACAGCCCGAAGACCCTAGGTCCCAGCTGCTGTCGGAGATGCTCGTCGTGGCGCCTTACAAGGCGCCAGAGAAGAAGGAGCAGAAGAAGAAACTAGGCCGAGTAGGCCTGCGCACCAGGGACCAGCCGGGGGCTGTGTCCGAGGAAACCCATGCCTCCTCGAATCAAGAGGAGGAGCACGAGGGTGAGGGGGGAGGCGATTCCCCCCTCGCAGGAAAGAGGGCGGCGTCATTGGACGCCTCAGAGGAAGTACCTCCTCCCGCCCTGAAGAAAGCGCGTCGGACACAGGTGGTTCTGTCCGACGTTAGTTCGGACTCGGATACTGAGTCCGAGGACTTCGAGAGGGTTCCACGAAGGAATCTCAGGGTCAAGCCCCTAGCTCGAAGGTAAATATCCGAAGACTTCCTGAGCTGTTAATGCTAAGTTTTGAATGTTATTAACACGTGAGCGCCTATTGACTTGCAGCCCACCACGTGTTCTCCCCACCGATCAAGTCTCGGACGGGGAGACCCCGCCCGCCGAGCTAGCGGAGAGCGGGACCGCATCGCACCCCTCTCCTCCGGGCACCGCGAAGGATGCCGCGGAGGTGTCATCCCAACAGGCTCCTTTGGAGCCGGACACCAGAGGTGGGGGCGACGACCTCATGGTCGAGGCTAACGCCTCGGCCGCCGAATTCCGGGGGGACAAGCCCCTCCCGGAAACTGAGGAGTCCAGACAAGGGAATGTCCAGTCCCTTCCGAGGCCGTCTCCGGAGCGCACCATGCCTCCGGAGGCACCGGTTCAATCCCCGGTTGGAGATCGGGTCAACCGATTCCCACCGGCGCCACCGACCAATGGGTGGCCGGCTATGGGGGAGGCTCTGTCAAGCGCCTCCATCTCCGAAGAGCACCGCACCCTTATGGGTGCGGTATTGCAAAGCATTCAGTCCGTAGACAGCGGACTGACGGAGGCCTTTAACGGTCTCCTGACGGGCTTTCAGGTGAGCCACGTAATGCTCTGTTTGTGAAATATTAATTTCTTTGTGTCATCATTATACACATGGCAGCCCCCGAGCCCTAGATGAGTTTGGAAAAACTTACCTGGGGGTCAATCATAGATCATTATCCGAACTATGTACAGGATAATATTTGTTCGGAACGTTCTAACAGCCCTTAAGAGGACCGGACACAGGATCATATTTATGATAGTTCGGAAGTTTTGAACCCATGTGACTGGATATGGTTTTGTTTTTTACAGGCTTCATCGACGGCGGCGGCTGCTAATGCTGCCGAGCTGGACGAGCTAAATCGGAAGCTCAAGAGCTCCGAAGACGAGCTTGACGCTCTGAACAAGAGATTCGACGAGGCGCAAGGTAAGCCGGATTAGAGTATCCAAATTCTCCGTTACCGTACTGTCAACGCAGTATTTTTGATATGTTTAATGCTTACGCAGCCTCGGCGAAGGAAATTGAGAAGTTCAAGGCCGAGCTTGAGAAGGCGAAGCAGGAGGCTGCGGTTGAGAGGGCGGCGGCCAAAGAAGCGGCTACCGCGTTATCCGCCTTAAGAGCCACCAGCGACAAGCATGAGGCTCGGGTGGAGGAAATCCAACAGGAGCTCAAAGACGCCAGCCAAAAGTGCGAGGACCTTGAGCGGAAAGGCAAGGAGCATGCCGCCGAACTGTCCACCCTGAAAACCAATCTCCAAAAGGAGCGGGTGGATAGGCAGTCTTTTGAAGAGCAAGTCAGCCAGGCCAAGGCTATCATGGATGGTAATCCGTATTTATTGCAGTGTCTTCGGGGATAGCAAGTTCGAGTTGCTTACCCAAGTATGGCGTTCCTCAGGCGCCTGCTCGGACCTCAAGAAGAGCACAACGGACGCGAACCAGTTCTATGCTTCGCGGGGAGAAGGAGATGAAGCTCGTCTATTCTGGGCGCAGTTTGAAGCCCCCGAGCGCTCTCCTCTTCTTGTTGAGCAGCTGAAGCAGCTGATGGAGTTACACCGGATGGCGGAGCCAGGCATGAAGGATCTCTGTATCCGGCTATGGCCCAACGAGCCTCTGCGGGACAGCTACTTCGGCCTAGTGCAGAAGCTGAGCTACACCTCACCCCGGATCGACACACTAAGGTGTTCCTCCTGTATCGAGGGAGCTCGGATGGCCTTTGCGAAGGCCAAGGTGCACTGGCCGGGGCTGGATCCGATGAAGATAGCCACCGCCCCTCCGCCTCCTGGAAAGGAGCATAGGTGCCCCGAGCGGTACTTCTCCGTAGTTATGGAGGGTGCTCGGGCAATAGAGGCTCAATGTTCGAGAGAAAACATTTATGAGTAAATGCGTTGTAATATGTCCGAAGACCTTTTAACGTGTTTATATTTAAGATGCATGGTTTATCATGTCTTTCGTGTTTTGCATCCTTTATAACTCCTGTGTGGCCGTTGAAACTGAAAGCTGCGAGTCATCGGCTTCAGCCCCCATGTAGATACTACGCGGGGTGTCTTTGCCAACACACTGTGACCCTTAGCCGAGCTATCGGTACCCGAAGGCGGTAGTGTGGGGCGGACAAGGCAATCGGACCATAATGCTTTATTGCTTTCACTTAGCCGTAGGGGCGCGAGAAAGGAGTGCGGGGGGCTGATGACTAGCCCCCAGGTGTTTGTGATGTTCGGATGAACCGTGGCCGAAGCAGATATCACATGGTTTGTACTAATACCAAACCCATCGTATGACACGGAATAACCTCTAACGAGGTTTATTTAAGCTCAGATTCGCAGACCGGTTCTCGCATACTATGACAGTCAGTTTTCGGCTTTCTCCGCTGAGGTGCTTGACCAGGCTAGCCGGAAGCACAATCGCAGCGGTTCTCCCTTTGCCCTTTTAGCCGAACGAGCGGAACGTAAAGGGGCAAGCACAGGAGCCGGACAACCCAACTATTGACCCAAGACATAGTTCGAAACCAATGGATATAAAGCGGAATTCCAAGACGCCGAACGCAAAATCAGTTGTGCTTAGGGCGATTTTTTAAGTTCGAGGCCCCGGTCTATTAGCCGGTTGCATCGTAAAGTATACCGAACAGGTTCGCAAGAAGAGGGAGAAAATAGAGGGTGTGTCCAAAAGAGACAGCGAAGCGATCGTGTATAAAGGATCTGTATTTTGCTCAACAACTCTTATTTATTCAAAATGCCGATGCGACTGTTTACAGGTATTTGAAAATAAAATATGAACTTTACAGGAGGTGTTGTACCAAGGATCTTCGATGGGTGACCTGACGTCCTCGATGTGCCCTGTCGTTTGTCCGCTCCCGCGTCTCCTAAGGAGTTGTATACTGCTATGGGTTTTGCTGTTCGGTGAGCGGACTTTGGAGAAGAGTCTTGAGAAGTCGCCGAAGTGTGAATGAGCTTTACGCCTTAGCAGGTACTTTATGGTACCTGTAGTGTGTCCGAAGACGTTTGATGGTGATAGTTCGGTCCAGCCGAACACTAACCCTTTGATAATTTTTCCCCACCGCCGCCCATGGAATTTTGAGCGCGAAGTTGTGCCTCCTCGGCACGTACTTTGCCGGTACTAGGGCTGTGCGATGGGGGGCGAGTCCCTATTTATGGGGAGAAAAAGGTTCTGGGACTTTGGGTTGAAACCGAGCTCGCTTCCCAGCCTTATGTGCCTTTACGGCCGATATCGGCGTTTGCCGATCATCATTGTAGTGGAATTTGGCCGCCAGGGCCAACGCATGTTCCTCAGTTCGGAGGGAGCGCTCTGTGTTGCCATTGACAGTAATGACCCCCTTGGGGCCGGGCATTTTGAGCTTGAGGTATGCGTAGTGTGGGACGACATTAAAGCGAGCGAACGCTGTACGGCCGAGCATTGCGTGATAGCCGCTGCGGAAAGGTACGATGTCGAAGATCAAGTCTTCGCTTCGAAAGTTATCGGGCGAGCCGAACACCACTTCCAGGCTTACAGAGCCCGTGCACCGGGCTTCGACGCCTGGGATCACTCCTTTAAAGGTAGTGTTACTGGGTTTGATCCTTGACGGATCTATGCCCATCTTTTTCACCGTGTCTGAGTAAATCAGATTTAGGCTACTTCCTCCGTCCATCAGGACTTTAGTGAGGTGATACCCGTCTATGATGGGGTCTAGGACGAGGGCGGCCGAACCCCCATGACGGATACTGGTCGGGTGGTCCCGACGATCGAAAGTGATCGGGTATGCCGACCATGGGTTATACTTCGGGGCTACAGGCTCTACGGCGTAGACCTCTAGAAGGGCGCGCTTCCTCTCCTTTTTGGGTATATGAGTGGCGTATATCATATTTACTGTTTTTACCTCTGGAGGGAATTTCTTTTGTCCGCCACCGATCGGACCGCAGGGCCCATCCTCGTCCTCGCTGCGTGGGCTCTTGCCTTGGTCCTCGGATGCGAGCCTGCCGGCCTGTTTGAATACCCAACAGTTACGGTTGGTGTGGTTGGCGGGCTTCTCTTGAGTGCCATGGATCTGGCAAGGCCTCTCCATAATCTTGTCTAGCGGGGTGGGTCTGTCGCGATTGCCTTTAGGAGGCTTCTTTCGCTGCCCAGGCCGGGAGTTGCGGAAGCCGGCATGAACGGCCGTGTCATCGGCATCATTATTGTTGTGCCGGCGCTTATTCTTGTTGCGTTTTGGTTTCCCGTTTCCATCCCGAACTTCGGAGGTTCCGGGGTCTTCGGGGTTGTGGCGACGTCTTGCTAGCCAGTTATCCTCGCCTTCGCAAAAGCGAGTCATGAGTGATGTAAGGGCGGACATTGTCCTTGGTTTATCCTGGCCGAGCTGATGAGCCAGCCACTCATCCCGAATATTGTGCCTGAAAGAGGCTATTTCTTTGGCGTCTGGGCATTCAACTATCTGGTTTTTCTTGGTCAAGAACCGATTCCAGAATAGCCGCGCAGATTCTCCTGGCTTCTGGACGACGTTGCTTAGGTCAGAGGAATCCGGCGGCCAAACATATGTGCCCTGGAAGTTAGATCGAAATGCATCTTCTAGATCTTCCCAGCATCCAATGGAGTTTTCGGGGAGGCTATTTAACCAGGGCCGAGCTGGCCCCTTAAGCTTCAGGGGTAGGTACTTGATGGCGTGGAGGTCATCTCCTCGCGCCATGTGGATGTGGAGGAGCAAATCCTCGATCCATACGGTTGGGTCAGTTGTCCCATCGTATTGTTCTATGTTTACGGGTTTAAACCCTTCCGGGAACTGATGCCGCATCACCTTGTCCGTGAAGCACAGTGGGTGAGCAGCGCCTCTAACCCGAGCTATGTCGCGCCGGTGATCGGCGTCTGTCCTAGCCCGGTTTCATTCCCGACCTTCATTGTTGCGGTCGAACCAAGGCCGGTACCCTTCCCGTCTATCGGGTGAGTATCCTCTAGATCCGTAGATGGATCGCGTACGACCTGCTCTGTAGTCCAGGTCGTGTCGCAGGTCGAACCTGTCATCGGGCTCTAGTGGCTCTTTTCCCCGTCTACGGGGTATCGTCGGCCTATAGCCGGTGTCGTCAGCCGTCCTGTCTCGTCCTCGAGGAGGGCGGTCTGGCTTGTCGTATGGGGTATGTTTGGGAGACGGCGTATCAGTGAGCTCGGCATCGAATTGTGGCAGCAGCCTTCTGCGTGGATAGCTCTTAGGTTGGTCCGATAGACCGGTACCGTATCCTTCCTCAGCTGAGAGGACTCTCGTCCATCGATCGTTGAGGTTGTCTTGTTCGTCTTTAAGCTGTCGTTCTTTTGCTTTCAGGCTGCGGGCCGTGGCTATAAGCTGTTGCCTAAACAGTTCCCGGTCTTCAGGATTATCGGGGATGGCGAGTTCGTCGGCTTCCGCGATGTCCTCCTCCTCGGCAGGGCGGAGGTAATTGTCGTCCTTGGAATCATTTAGCTCGTCGGGGTTGTGCCGGTCTTCCGGCCTCTCCTGACCCTCTAACGGGTGTTCGGGGATTTCAGGATCGCCGAGGTCTTCAGGCCTCTCCTGACCCTCTCCACCCCCGGTGCCATCGATAGCTTTTCTTCCCTTTTTTCCTTTTGACCGTTTATGCGGCTTTCGGCGTCTTGACGACGCTTCATCCGATTTGTCGCCATCGTTTTTCGGAGTGTCCACCATGTAGACGTCGTATGTGGAGGTGGCAATCCACCGCCCGGTGTTAGCGGGGGTGAGGGAGCAATCCTCCTCATCCATGTATTCTGCCTCCTCAGAGGCATAGTCCAACATGTCGGTTAAATCCTCGACAGTGGCTACCAAGTGGGTGGTGGGTGGGACGAAAAATTCGCCCTGACCCGCCTTGAGCCCGGTCTGAGCATAGATCGGGGTTGGGTCGTCGGCAATCTTCATCGACGAGATCCGATCTAGGGCCTCGTTGAGTATTGAGAGCTCGATCGGGTCGGCCCGCTTAGAGCTTCCGGAGTTAACCTCCGATGCGTCCGCGTGGGGGGAGTGTTCGGCAAGAACGGGTGTCCGGGCATCTGGCACTATGACCGGGTCCGGACTGAAAGTTGGGTCCTCGCCCGGGCAGATCCCGTGGGCGGGACCGAAAGATGGATCTGAGGTTAATGCCTCAGAGTCTTCGAGCGTGGCAGGCGATACTGCGAGCCCGGTGAGTGACAGGTCGCCTCGAGAATCTACGGAGAACTCTAGGTTTCCGAATCTGACCTCTTGATCAGGGGCAAAACTTCCGACACGGCCTCGATGGCCGGTCGGGTCGGCATGCAGCACAATGCTGCCGAAGGCGAAGATTTGTCTAGGGACGAAAGTGTCCGTATTGCGGACCTCTTCGCTGATGACAAGGCGAGCCATCGATTCCTTTGGTGATCACAACGGAACTCTCAATGAAAGCACCAATGTCGGTGTCAAAACCGGCGGATCTCGGGTAGGGGTCCCGAGCTGTGAGACTAGAATCGATGGTAACAGGAGAAGAGGGAGACGAGGTTTACCCAGGTTCGGGCCCTCCTATGGAGGTAATACCCTATGTCCTGCTTGATTATATTGATGGTATAAGGATTACATAGTTGATCTACCTCGAGATCGTGTGACTAAAACCCTAGATGAGTTCTGTTGTCCTACAACCTAAAACCCTCCGGCTTATATAGATGCCGAGGGTACCTAGGGTTTACACATGGTCGGTTACACGTCGAAGGGATAAACATGCCTATTCACTATTCCAAACGTGGAGAATACGCCACGATTCTCGAAGCTTCCTTCCTGGAGACAGGGTCTTCGATCCATCCAGTGCTCAGCAAGTGGCCCATAGAGTCCGGCCCATAAGAAATAGGTCGGCCTCCCGAGGACCCCTTAAAGCAGGACTCCCTCAGGGGTCATGTCTTGTCGGGGTACTTTGTCGCAGTAGGAGGGGACGGGTGCCTGCCCATCCAGAGGTCAGCGGGAGGGCCGGCCGCGGGGCGGCCGGGTGCGCCTGGCCGAGGGCCAGACGGCCGGCTCCTGTCCAGCTGGCCGCGGGCCAGCCGTCCAGGGGGTCAGCCGGCCGCTCGCCTGCCGGCCATGGACCAGCCAGCCATGGGCCACCCGGCCAGATGGCCAGCCGGCCATGGGGCCACCCGGCCGTTCGCCAGCCGGTTGTGGACCAGCCGGCCATATAGTTTTTTCTGAAAGGGGCTTGAACTCCCTCGTCTTGGCATACCCAGGGGTAATAACCCCGTCAATAGTCCCCGAAGCCGGCGGGGGCCCGCGTCCTTCTGACGAGGGGGAGCCGGCGGCTTCATCCGGTGGCGTCCGCCCACCGCATGGGGTCGATCGATCAGCCGTGTCGGCAACCACTCCCATCGCCTTGGGTCCTGTCGCGCCGCTTCGGGTCCCGTGCCGGACCGCGGGGCGCCACGCGGAGCGCAATGATGCGGAGGGCCCCGCACATGGGGGCTTGACGGGACGTCGCCCCGGGCCTAGCCTGGTAGGCCACGGGCCTAGCCCAGTAGGCCTCGGGCCGTAGGCGGGGATCCTCTGTGCCCGTACCCCCACGGCCGCGGCCCGCAGTGCCCACGTCCCGTGGATTCCTCGGGGGAGTGGGCGCAGTTAATCCCCACGTCCCCCGGGCGTCGCCCCCTTATTTATAAGGGGGCGGGGGAGGGGCGGAGGCTGTTTGCGCACTCCTCACCCCATCGTCTTCCCCCTCTCGCAGCCCGTCGCTTCGACTCGCGCTGCCGTTGCACTCGCCCGCTTCTTCGTGTTCGACTGCCTCGGAGATGGCCGACGGACCCTCCGGCAGCTGGGGCGGCTCCGTCATCACCGCGGAGGATATCGCGCACCTCCGCCGTGCCCGCATGCTGCCGTCGGAGGACCGCGTCGCCGTCCGTCCGCCGGGCAGCGAGGTGGTGCCCGAGCCCGAGGAGGGGGAGTTCGTGGTGTTCGCATGGCACTTCTCGCCCGACTTTGGCCTGCCGGGGAGCCAGTTCTTCCGCCTCTTCATGGACACCTTCGATCTCCAGCCGCACCACCTCGGGCCCAACTCCATTCTTCAACTATCGAGCTTCGTAACTCTCTGCGAGGGCTACCTCAGACTTCTCCCCTTTGTGGAGTTGTGGAGGAAGCTCTTCTACCTCAAGGCCTTGAGGAACAACGACGAGGCGTACGCCTGCGGGGGAGCGGTGGTGTGCGTCCGCGGCCCGCTATTCCCCCGCATCACCCTCATCAAGTCCGTCAAGAAGTGGAACCGGACGTTCTTCTACGTGAAGAACGTCGACCCGGAGCGGGACTACATCCGGCTGCCGGCCTTCGTCAACGCCCCATCTTCGGGGGTGAACTGGACGGGCGACGGTCCGTTCGCGGATGTCGTCGGGACGCTGGGCCGGCTCCAGACCATGAGGAGTTTAGAGGGACTGGTCGCGGCGGACCTGGTGGCCGCCTTCATTGATCGCCGGGTGCTGCCCCTTCAGCAGAGGCCGCACCGGATCTGCGATATGACGGGCCGGCAAGACCCCTGCCGGCTGTCCACCTTCGAGCCGACGACAGCCTAGGTGGCGGAGCGGGTGAATGCCATCACCAACTTCAAACTGAAGCCGGGGACCTGGAGTTTCGGCAAGACGCCGTACAGCCAGCACGACCCGGCGCCCTTGGTACGTCCCGTCGAGGTAGTTTCCTTTCCTTCTGCGTTTCTTCGACCGCCCCCCCGCTCACACGCCGTGCTGACCGCTGCGCTTTGTTCGTCAGAACACGCCGGACGGCCCGCACCCCCAGGTGTTTCAGGCGGATCGCGCCGATTCCGACCCGGAGGATTTCGAGCTAGGAGGCGGTGTCGAAGAGGGGGCCGACTCCTCGGGAGAGGTTGAGGTGGATGGGGCGATGGGTGGCCCGGGAGCCGGCGGGTCCCGAGCGGCTGGTGAGTTCCCCTCCGGACCCTCGATCAAAGATTGGACCGACGATGATGATGATGATGTCCGGATCTTGGACGCGCCTCCCCTCACAGCTCGCCGGGGCCCGCCCGGACGGAGCGGGGAGCAGCCGGCTCGCGGCGAAACGGCCGAGGCCTCCCGTCGGGAGAAGAGGCCAGCCTCGGGGCAGCCGTCGACACAGCCGCCGGCTCGCAAGAGAGTGCGAGCGGCCGTCGCGAAGCCGCCACCCCGTGCCAGGCGGGCCCTTCCCGTCGTCGCCGGGAAAGCACTTTTTCTTAATTCTTATTGGTTTTTCGAGTTTTCGAGCCGGCAAGCGCCTAAGGGTCCATCTTTTGTCTACCCCAGGGACGCCATCGAGCTCCATGACACGGATTCGACCGCCGACCCGGTGAACGCCGCCAGCCTGCAGGCGCAGGAGCACGCGGCCACGGTGCGGGAGGAGAATAGGTAGCTCGCAGAGATGCGGGCCGCGAAGACAGGGGCGAAGGGCGCACCCTCGCGTTCGGGGGCCTCGAGCGACGGGAGGCGGAGGCGGGCCGCCGACCCGGCGCGTGCGACGGACTCGGCGACGGAATCGATGCGGAGGTCGAGGCCTCCATCGAGTGAGCCGCGAGAGCTGGCTATGGAGATGGCCACGGCCCCGCCCATGGTGGAGGTGACCCGACTGGCGGGAGCAGTTCCCGAGCCGGCTCGGGAGACGGCCCAGCGAGGGGAGACGGTAGTGACCCCGCCCATCGTCGAGCCGACCGCGGCAGATGTGCCCGTCGCCCCGGTTGTGCCGGAGGCGGCACCGGAGACAACGGTCGGTGGGAGGAGCGAGCCGGCCCAGCCGGCTGTCGAGCCGGTCCGGTAGGTGGTGGAGCCGGCGGTGCCGGTCGTATAGGGGCCCGAGGCCGGCTCCCGAGCCCTGGTGGTCACCACCAACCTTCCGCGGGCTGCCACCGTGGCGGACGCCGGGTCGAGTGGTGGGTCGAGCCGGTCGAGGAGGACCATGATTGATGTGATCCGGGAGTGGAAGGCGCTGGCTCTCGTCCCAGTCGTCCCGGCCCCGCCAGCCAGCAACCAGGCCCTTGCGCCTGGGGAGCCGGGCCGCATCAAGGCGCACTGCCGTGAGGGGCTGGCTAGGTTCGCGGAGGCCGCCGAAAGCAATTTTCGGCGCGTGGAGGAGGCGGTGGAGGTGAGATTCTTCTGCCTTGCGTTGAACTTTCAGTGGGGGCGCGCAAGCGCACCCACTGGGTGTAGCCCCCGAGATTCGGGCCGGCTGCTCGGCTGCGTGGCAGCCGGGACGGATCTATCTCTTTTTTGTTTGTCTAACTTCTTGTTTCTTGGCGCAGAGCAGGCTGAGAACACCAGGCGGCAGGCGCTCTTTGATGAGGCGGTCGCCATCCACAACCGCGGCAAGCTCGGCTTCTATCAGGTCCAGGAGGAGCTGAAGAAGGCGCAAGGTATGCTTATTCCAGTGGGGGCACGCGAGTGCACCCACTGGGTGTAGCCCCCAAGAGTCGGGCCGGCTGCTCGGCAGTCGGCCCGGGTCTTCCGCATTTGAGTAACTCATGTTGGGTTTTTCGCTGAGGAGTTGACCCCAATTCGGCAGAAAAGGGATGAACTGGCCTCCGAACGGGACCGGCTGGGGCAGGAGCTCCAGGCGGTCACGTCGGAGCGGGACCGGCTGGGCGGCCTGGTTGTTGACGGTCAGGCGGCGTGGGAGCGCCTGACCGCGGAGCTGCAGCTGGAAGCGCCGGCCCGGGAGGATGTCGCCAAGCAGGCGGCCGACGCCACCCAGCGGGCCACCGCTCTTCAAGACGAAGTGGATCGCCTCAAGGGAGAGCCTGAGACGCGCGGGGCCGCCCTTGCCCAGGCGGAGGAGGCGCTGGAGAGGGAGCGGAGCGCAGGCCTTCAGTTTGCCCTCGAGATGGACGAGGCTTTCCAGTGTGAGTTTTGTTTTCGAGTCTTCTTCCTTTGCCGACCGCTTTCGACTTGCTTTCGTCTTGTTTGTTGATTCTTTTCTTTCCCTAGACCGGTTCCCGGATACCCAGCGCCGCGCAGAGCGGGCTGTTGCGGAGCATCGGGAGTGCCTGCGGCAGCGCGGGCAGGAGGTTGAGGAGCACGCCGGCTGGGACATGCCGGATCTCGCGCTGGCTATCGAGAACCGGCTGATCCATGTTCAGCGCTGCATGGACCGGCTCCTTACGGCCGGCAAGGAGGTGATTTCGGCCCTCTGGCCGGGTCGTGGGGCCCCGGAGGGCCGCGTGGCGCTGTGGTTGGAGAATGCGGTGGCCCGGCTCGAGGTTTGGAAGGCGTCGGCGGCCCGCTCTGGGGCGCAGATGGCCCTTCGGTTTGTCACCTCGTGGTGCCCCGGCGTCAATTTGGACCGGCTGGTCACGATGCGCGAGGTCCCCGAGGCGTAACGAGCCGCCCGCGAAGGCGCCCGGGTCCGCCGAGCCAATGAGCTGGCGTCCTACGTCGACCCGGACGAGCTCCTGCCGGCGCTAGGTGAGGACGGCGAGCCGGTCGCCGAGGACTCCTTTGGCAATCCCCAAGGACCCGAGGACGACGAGGTCGCCGACGAGAGCACCGCCTCCAGCACCGGCAGCGACACCGAGGCCGCAGAGGCCATGGAGGAAGAGCCGATGGCAGCGGCTTCCCCTGGGTAGACTGTTGAGCCGGCCGGCGATGCACCAGCAGCCTGAGCGGCCCTGTGCACTTTGTATCTTTTTCTTTTTGCTGAAAAACTTATTTAAGACGCATTTCCACCCACTGGGGGTGTATTGTAAAGAATCTTTGGCCTGTGGCCTTTTGTTTATAACTTGCTTGAAGTTCAAAATGTTTGCGTGCTGGCTCCTCCCTTGCCCCTTACCTTTTGACTGATATTTTACGCAATGAAGCCAGCCGGGAGCCGGACTGGGACAGGGACGGGGCATCGTCCTTGGGGAAAATGAGCGGGCCTTAGGGTAGTCCGGCTAGGGCTGGGGCGAGCCGACAAAGGCTGGTTTCTAGGGGTGATACGGTCCGGTTGGACCTATCCGGCTGCTACTCTTCAGGCAGCGTTCGCGTGGTAAGTTCCTTCCTACCCCATGGTTCCGCCAGCCGAACGGCCGGGGGCCGGTCTGTGGCTGGGTAGGGGGGGTAGGAAAGGGTTGCTTGCCCACACTATTTGTCGGCCTTGGAGAAGAGCCGGCGAGCCCCCGGGCCAGGGAGCCGGACCCGGGTGCCTTGCTCAAAAAATTACAAGCCTTTGATGGAATTGAAAAGGGGCGTGCCCCAAGTGCCGGCTTGGGGCCCCCATTGCATTCATTAAGTTCCAACAGAAGGGAATATACATATATACACGGGTTTTTTCTTAGCAGTAGAACGGTCGGAGGAGTGCCGTATTCCATGGGCGCTCCGTCTCTTCGCCGGAGGCGTCTCTTTTGCGCCTCTGCGACTTTTGGGCATCTATCAGATAGTAGGCGTTGTTGTGCAACGCCTTGCTGATAATGAATGGGCCTTCCCATGGGGAGGACAGCTTGTGCTGGCCGGCGGTCCGCTGGATCCGCCTGAGCACTAGGTCCCCCTCGCGGAAGGAGAGGGGCCGGATCCGCTTGCTGTGGTAGTGCCGGAGCTTATGCTGGTAGATGGCCGTCCGGCTCAGGGCCAGCTCGCGTGCTTCTTCGAGTAGGTCGACGCCGTCTTCTCTTGCCTCCTTTGCGTCTTTCTCCGTATACAGGGTGACCCGAGGCGAGTCAAACTCGATGTTTGTGGGGATGATCGCCTCGGACCCGTATACGAGAAAGAAGGGGGTGTAGCCGGTTGACCGGTTGGGCGTGGTCCTGAGGCTCCAGAGGACAGCCGGCAGCTCATCGATCCAGCAGCCGGCCGACCGCACGAGGGGCGCCACGAGCCGAGGCTTGAGGCCAGCTAGGATCAGACCGTTTGCCCTCTCCGCCTGGCCGTTTGACTATGGGTGGGCCACCGACGCGAGGTCGAGCCGGATGCCCTCCTGGGAGCAAAAACACGCCATTGCGCCTTTGGCGAAATTTGTGCCGTTGTCGGTGATGATGCTGTGGGGAACGCCGTAGCGGACCGTGACGTCCTTGATGAACCGGACGGCTGTGGGGCCGTCCAGTTTCTTGATGGGTCTGGCTTCGATCCATTTGGTGAACTTGTCGACAGCCACCAGTAGATGCATCATGCCGCCCCGAGCGGTCTTGAAGGGGCCTACCATGTCCAGCCCCCAGACGGCAAAGGGCCACGAGAGTGAGATGGTCTGGAGGGCTGTTGCCGGCAGGTGACTCTGTGTGCTGAAGCGCTGGCACCCCTCGCATTTGTCGACCAGCCGCTTGTCCTCTTCCAAGGCCGTCGGCCAGTAGAAGCCGTGGCGGAATGCCTTGGCCACCAGGGTTCTGGAGGCGGCGTGGTGTCCGCACTCGCCCTGGTGGATGTCGAGGAGGATTTCTTGCCGTTTCTCCGGCTCGACGCAGCGTTGGAACACGCCGGTGGTGCTGCGATGAACCAGCTCGTGGTTGATAATGCTGTAGGCCGGGGCCCGGCGCTGGATTTGCCTTGCCGTGGCTTCGTCAGGGAGGAGCTCGCCGCGCAAGAGGAAAGTCAGAATGGGCTGAGACCACGAGGGGGCCGAGATGGGAGCCGGCTCGAGCTCGAGTGGAGCGTCGGGGGCAGCCGGAGCCGACGGGTCCGGCCTGTCAGTCCCCGGGATCGGCTCGCCAGCCCCCGGGTCCGGCTCGTCAGCCCCCGGGACCGGTTCGCCAGTCCCCGAGACTGAGACAGCGGGGGGCACGGTGATCGCCATCATGACGGCCGTGGAGCCGGTGCCGGTCGCCGCGGGGGCACCGGATGCTGGAGCCGGTGGGGTCGGTATTGCCGTCGGAGTTGACGGTGCCGGCAGAGCAGCCGGAGCTAACGGTGCCGGCGGAGCTGCCGGAGCTGGCGGAGAGCCGGCGACGTCAGCCGGCACGAAGATAGACTCCGATTCGGGGGAAGGCTTGATCTAAGGCTTGAGCAGCCGTTCGAGGGAGACGCCGGCTGGGATGGCCTGCCGGGTGGAGCCGATTTTTGCCAACGTATCGGCCGCCTCGTTGTCCGCCCGGGGGACGTGGTGGAACTCACAGCCCTCGAAGGAGCCGGTGAGCTGCTAGACGAGGAAGCGATAGCTGGCCATGTTGGCGTCCCTGGCGTCCCATTCGCCAGAGACCTGTTGCACCACGAGGTCGGATTCGCCAAAACAGAGGATGCGCCGGACCCCGATCTCCTTGGCGAGCCGGAGGCCGTGGACGAGTGCCTCGTACTCGGCCACGTTGTTGGAGGCGGCGAAGAGGATCTGGAGCGCGTACTTGAGCTGGTTCGCATCTTCGAGCCATCGAAGTGCATGCGCCAATGTGTGGAGTCTGGGGGAGGCGGCACGAACTGGGTCTCGGCCCAGTCGACGAGGAAGTCCGCTATCGTCTGCGACTTGATGGCGGTACGCGGCTTGTACCGAATCTCGTGGTCGGCGAGAGCGATGGCCCATTTGGCGATCCGGCCGGTGGCGTCCCGGCCGCTCATGATCTCGCCGAGCGGGGCCGTGCTCACCACGGCGATGGTGTCCTCCTGGAAGTACTGCTTGACCTTCTTGGTGGCAAAGTATATGCCGTAGCACATCTTCTGGTAGTGGGGGTAGTTCTGCTTGGAGGCGGAGAGGACCTCGCAGAGGTAGTAGACGGGACGCTGGACCGGCAGCGCCTTGCCCTCCTCCGGCCATTCCACCACCAGAATGACGCTGATCACGCAGGTGGTTGCCGTGATGTACGCGAGCATCAGCTCCTTCTCAGACGGCGTCGCCAGGACGGGAGCGCTTGTGAGCACGCGCTTAGGGTCGCGGAACGCCTCGTCCGCCTGGTTGGTCCACTCAAACTTGGGTGTCTTCCTCATGAGCTGGAAGAGGGGCAGCGCCTTCTTGCCCAGCCGGCTGATAAACCGGCTGAGCGAGGCAAGACAGCCGGCGAACTTCTAGACGTCGCGGAGCTTGGCCGGCTTGTGCATGCGCTCGATGGCCCTGATCTTCTCCGGGTTAGCTTCGATGCCACGAGCGGACACGAAGAAACCCAAGAGCTAGCCGGCCCGCACGCCGAAAACGCACTTCTCCGGGTTCAGCTTGATCTTGTATTCGCGCAGGTTGGCGAAGGTCTCCCGGAGATTGTCGAGGAGGCTGAAATGCTTCTTGGTCTTGACGACGATGTCGTCCACGTAAACGTGGACGTTCCTGCCGATCTGAGGTAGGAGACACTTCTGCATGCAGCACTGGAAGGTGGCGCCCGCGTTCTTCAGGCCGAAGGACATGGTGATGTAGCAGTAGGCCCCGAAAGGTGTGATGAAGGAGGTCTTCAGCCGGTCGGCTGGATCCAGCTTGATCTGGTGGTAGCCGGAATAGGCGTCCAGGAAGGACAGTAAGTCGCAGCCGGCCGTGGAGTCGATGACTTGATCGATCTGGGGCAGGGCGAATGGGTCCTTGGGACAGGCCTTGTTCAGGCTGGTCTAGTCGATACACATGCGCCAGGTCTTGTTTTTCTTCAGCACCAGGACTGGGTTGGCCAGCCAGTCCGGGTGGAACACTTCCATGATGAAGCCGGGTGCGAGCAGCCGGGCGATCTCTTCTCCTATAGTACGCCGCTTATCCTCGGAGAAACGGCGCAGGGGTTGCTTGACCGGCTTTGCATCCGGCCGCACATGAAGTTTATGCTCGGCGAACTTCCTCGGAACACCCGGCATGTCTTTTGGAGACCACGCAAAGATGTCCCGATTCTCACGGAGGAAGTCGACGAGCTCGCCTTCCTATTTGCTGTCGAGGTGGGCGCCGATGGTGACACACTGCTTGGGGTTGGTCGGGTCGAGTGGCACCTGCCTGGTGTCCTTGGACGGCTGGAACGACGCCTCGCTAGCCGACTGGGACGGAGGGGCCTGTTGAAATATGCCATAGAGGCAATAATAAATTAGTTATTATTATATTTCCTTGTTCATGATAATTGTTTATTATCCATGCTATAATTGTATTGATTGGAAACTCAAATACATGTGTGGGTACATAGACAACACTGTGTCCCTAGTAAGCCTCTAGTTAACTAGCTCGTTGATCAAAAGATGATGAAGGTTTCCTAGCCATGGACATAAGATGTCATTTGATAACGGGATCACATCATTAGGAGAATGATGTGATGGACAAGACCCAAACTATAAACATAGCATATGATCGTGTCAGTTTATTGCTATTGTTTTCTGCATGTCAAGTATCTGTTCCTATGACCATGAGATCACGCAACTCCCTGACATCGGAGGAGCACCTTGTGTGTATCAAACGTCGCAACGTAACTGGGTGACTATAAAGATGCTCTACAGGTATCTCCGAGGGTGTCTGTTGGGTTGGCATGGATCAAGACTGGGATTTGTTACTCCGTGTGACGGAGAGGTATCTCAGGGCCCACTCGGTAATACAACATCACAATAAGCCTTGCAAGCAATGTGACTAAAGTGTTAGCCACGAGATCTTGTATTACGGAACGAGTAAAGAGACTTGCCGGTAACGAGATTGAACTAGGTATAGAGATACCGACGATCGAATCTCGGGCAAGTAACATACCGAAGAACAAAGGGAACAGCATACGAAATTAACTGAATCCTTGACATAGAGGTTCGACCGATAAAGATCTTCGTAGAATATGTAGGAGCCAATATGGGCATCCAGGTCCCGCTATTGGTTATTGGCCGTAGAGGTGTCTCGGTCATGTCTACATAGTTCTCGAACCCGCAGGGTCTACACACTTAACGTTTGGTGATGATTAGTATAGTTGAGTTATTGTGTTGGTGACCGAAGGTTGTTCGGAGTCCCGGATAAGATCCCGGACATGACAAGGATCTTCGGAAGAGTCCGGAGGTAAAGATTGATATATGTGATAATAGTGTTTTGATCTCCGGAAGGGTTCCGGAATTCACCGGAAGGGGTTCCGGGTGTTTACCGAAGTGTTCGCGTGCAGCAACACTTTATATGGGCCAAAGGGGTAAAGCCCACGAGGTATTGGAAAGTGCAAAAAGAAGTTTTGCTGCTGCCTTAAGCGGTACTACCGCTGGTAAGGCAGTACTACCGCGTAAGCGGTACTACCGCTTGTGTGAAGCGGTACTACCGCACAAGCGGTACTACCGCTCGTGAGCGGTACTACCGCTTGTACGCGATACTGCTAGAATCCGAGTTAGACTCTTTCCGTGCGGGCCAAACCGACCTTGTGCGGGCAAAACCGACCTTGTGGAGGCTTTCTCTCCAAGTTTAGACCCCAGGGCTCAACATATAAATAGAGGGGCAGGGCTAACACACGGGACACATCAAGATTTCCCAAGCCGTGTGTCGGCAACCCTAACCCTCTAGTTCCTCCCGTCATAATCTCCGTAGTGCTTGGCGAAGCCCTGCAGAGATTGTTCCTCACCACCATCACCACCCCGTCGTGCTGCCGGAACTCATCTACTACTTCATCATCGCTCGCTGGATTGAGGAGGTGAAGGCGTCATCAAGCCGTACGTGTGTTGAATGCGGAGGTGCCGTCCGTTCGGCGCTAGTTCGTGATCGGATCGAGGGACGACTTGCGATTTGGATCGCGGAGACGTTCGACTACATCAACCGCGTTTCTTAACGCTTCCGCTTAGCTATCTACAAGGGTATGTAGATTCACTCTCCCTCTCGTAGATGCTCATCACCATGGATAGATCTTGTGTGTGCGTAGGAAAATTTTTGTTTCCCATGCAACGTTCCCCAACAGTGGCATCTAAGCTAGGTCTATGCGTAGATGAGATCTCGAGTAGAACACAAACGAGTTGTGGGCGTGGGTGTATACATATTGCTTGCCGTTACTAGTTGATACTTGATTCGGCGGTATTGTGAGATGAAGCGGCCCGGACCGACATTACGCGTACGCTTACGCGAGACAGGTTTCACCGCTACGTGCACTCGTTGCATAAAGGTGACTGGCGGGTGTCTGTCTCTCTCACTTTAGTTGAATCGATTTCAATGAAGAGGGTTCTTTTAGAAGATCAAAAAGCAATCACTACACCACGTTGTGGTTTTGCGTAGGTAAGAATCGTTCTTGCTAGATACCCGTAGCGGCCACGTAAAACTTGCAACAACAATTAGAGGACGTCTAACTTGTTTTTGCAGGGTATGTTGTGATGTGATATGGCCAATTACATGATGAGATATATGTGATGTATGAGATGATCATATGTTGTATAGAATATCACGACTTGCATGTCGATGAGTACGACAACTGGCAGGAGCCATAGAGTTGTCTTTAATTATTTTCGCCGTTTTGCTTTACTTTATCGCTATGAGTTAGCAATAGTCGTGGAAGCAACAGTCGGCGTGACAATCTCATGGCGACACGTTGATGGAGATCATGGTGTCATGCCGGTGACGATGGAGATCATGCCAGTGCTTTGGAGATGGAGATCAAAAGCACAAGTTCATGGCCATATCATGTCACTTATGATTTGCATGTGATGTTAATCCTTTTATGCATCTTATTTTGCTTAGGACGACGGTAGCATTATAAGGTGATCACTCACTTAAATTTCAAGATAAATTGTGTTCTCCCCGAGTGTGCACCGTTGCGAAAGTTCGTCGTTTCGAGACACCACGTGATGATCGGGTGTGATAGACTCTACGTTCACATACAACGGGTGCAAGCCAGTGTTGCACATGCGGAACACTCGGGTTAAACTTGACGAGCCTAGCATGTACAGACATGGCCTCCCAGAATCTAAGGATTATCCTTACGGCTTCCCAGAAGGCTTATGTCCTTGATGCACCGCTTGGTGATCCACCCGCTCCAGTTGAGTCTCTAGACGTTGTGAATGCCTGGCAGGCTCGTTCTGAAGATTACTCAATAGTTCAATGTGCAATATTGTATGGCTTAGAACCGGGACTTCAAAGACGTTTTGAACGTCATGGAGCATATGAGATGTTCCAGGAGTTGAAGTTTATCTTTTAGAAGAATGCCCGGATCGAGAGGTATGAGATCTCCGAGAAGTTTTATGCTTGCAAGATGGAGGAGAACGGGTCTATCAGTGATCACGTACTCAGAATGTCTGGGTACTCCACCCGTCTGGCTGAATTGGGGATGCCCCTTCCGCCAGAGGCTATCACTGACAGACTTCTTCAATCATTGCCACCTAGCTACAAGAGCTTCGTGTTGAACTATAACATGCACGGGATGAACAAGTCAGTCGCCGAGCTGTTTGCGATGCTGAAAGCCGCTGAGTCTGAAATTCAGAAGGAGCATCAAGTGTTGATGGTCAATAAAACCACTAGTTTCAAGAAAAATGGCAAGGGTAAGAAGGGTAACTCCAAGAAGAGTGGCAAAGCAGTTGCTCCTCCCGTGAAGAAACCCAAGGCTGGACCCAAACCAGAAACTGTGTGCTTTCATTGCAAGGGAACTGGACACTGGAAGCGGAACTGCCCCAAGTATTTGGCTGACAAGAAGGCGGCCAACAACAAACAAGGTATATATGATATACATGTTATTGATGTGTACCTTACCAACTCTCGTTGTAGTGCCTGGGTATTTGATACCGGTGCGGTTGCTCACATTTGCAACTCTAAACAGGAACTGCGGAATAGACGGAGGCTGGCAAAGGACGAAGTGATGATGCGCGTGGGAAATGGTTCCAAGGTTGATGTGATCGCCGTCGGCACGCTCGCTCTTCGATTACCATCAGGATTAGTGATGAACCTGAATAAATGTTATTTGGTGCCTGCGTTAAGCATGAACATTATATCTGGATCTTGTTTATTGCGAGACGGTTACTCATTTAAATCAGAGAATAATGGTTGTTCTATTTATATGAGTAATATCTTTTATGGTCATGCACCCGAAGTGAGGGGTTTATTCTTATTGAATCTCGATAGTAATGATACACATGTTCATAACATTGATGCCAAAAGATGTAGAATTGATAATGATAGTACCACTTTCTTGTGGCACTGCCGTTTAGGTCATATTGGCGTAAAACGCATGAGGAAGCTCCATGCTGATGGACTTTTGGAGTCACTTGATTTTGAATCACTTGACACAAGTGAGCCATGCCTCATGGGCAAGATGACTAAAACGCCGTTCTCTGGAACAATGGAACGGGCAAGTGACTTGTTGGAAATCATACATACTGATGTGTGCGGTCCGATGAGCATTGAGGCGCGCGGTGGTTATCGTTACTTTCTCACCTTCACTCATGACTTAAGTAGATATGGGTATATTTACTTAATGAAACACAAGTCTGAAACATTTGAAAAGTTCAAACAATTTCTGAGTGAAGTTGAGAATCATCGTAACAAGAAGATTAAATTCCTACGATCTGATCGAGGAGGAGAATATCTGAGTTATGATTTTGGCAGTCACTTAAGACAATGTGGAATTGTTTCACAACTAACACCGCCTGGAACACCACAGCGTAATGGTGTGTCCGAACGTCGTAATCGAACCTTATTGTATATGGTGCGATCTATGATGTCTCTTGCCGATTTGCCACTATCGTTTTGGGGTTATGCATTAGAGATAGTTGCATTCTCTTTAAATAGGGCACCATCAAAATCCGTTGAGACAACGCCATATGAACTTTGGTTTGGCAAGAAGCCAAAGCTGTCGTTTCTTAAAGTTTGGGGATGTGATGCTTATGTCAAAAAGCTTCAGCCTGAAAAGATGGAACCCAAAGCGGAGAAATGCGTCTTCATATGATACCCAAAAGAGACAGTTGGGTATACCTTCTACCTCAGATCCGAAGGCAAAATGTTTGTCGCTAAAAACGGAACGTTTCTTGAGAAAGAGTTTCTCTCGAAAGAATTGAGTGGGAGGAAGATAGAACTTGATGAGCTTGTTGAACCTTTACTTCAACCTGAAAGTAGCGCAGCGCAGAAAGATGTTTCTGTAGAGCCAACATCAGCTGAAGAGGAAGTTAATGATGATGATCATGAAGCTTTGGATCAAGTTGCTATCGAACCTCGTAGGTCGACAAGGACGCGTACTGCTCCTGAGTGGTACGGCAACCCTGTCTTAGAGGTCATGTTGTTGGACAACGATGAACCTACGAGCTATGGAGAAGCGATGATGGGCCCGGATTCCGAGAAGTGGTTAGAGGCCATGAAATCCGAGATGGGATCCATGTATGAAAACAAAGTGTGGACTTTGGAAGTATTACCTGAAGGGCGTAAGGCCATTCAGAACAAATGGATCTTTAAGAGGAAGACGGACGCGGACGGTAATATCACCGTCTATAAAGCTCGACTTGTGGCAAAGGGTTTTTCACAAGTTCAAGGAGTTGACTACGATGAGACCTTCTCACCCGTAGCGATGCTTAAGTCCGTCAGAATCATGTTAGCAATAGCTGCCTTTTTCGATTATGAAATTTGGCAGATGGATGTCAAAACAGCGTTCCTTAACGGTTTCCTTAAGGAAGAGTTGTATATGATGCAACCAGAAGGTTTTGTCGATCCAGAGAATGCTGACAAAGTTTGCAAACTCCAGCGATCCATTTATGGACTGGTGCAAGCATCTCGGAGTTGGAATCTTCGCTTTGATGAGGTGATCAAAGCGTTCGAGTTTATACAAGTTTACGGAGAAGCTTGTATTTACAAGAAAGTGAGTGGGAGCTCTATAGCGTTTCTAATATTATATGTTGATGACATATTACTGATTGGAAACAATATAGAAATGTTGGAAAGCATGAAGGAATATTTGAACAAGAGTTTTTCAATGAAGGACCTAGGAGAAGCTGCTTTCATATTAGGCATCAAGATCTATAGAGATAGATCGAGACGCTTAATAGGACTTTCACAAAGCACATACCTTGACAAAGTTTTGAAGAAGTTCAAAATGGATCAGTCCAAGAAGGGGTTCTTGCCTGTATTGCAAGGTGTGAAGTTGAGTAAGACTCAATGCCCAGTGACTGCAGAAGATAGAGAAAAGATGAGTGTCGTCCCCTATGGCTCAGCCATAGGCTCTATCATGTATGCAATGCTGTGCACAAGACCCGATGTCAGCCTTGCCATAAGTATGGCCGGAAGGTTTCAAAGTGATCCAGGAGTGGAACACTGGACGGCGGTCAAGAATATCCTGAAGTACCTGAAAAGGACTAAGGACATGTTTCTCGTTTATGGAGGTGATCAAGAGCTCGTCGTAAAGGGTTACGTCGATGCAAGCTTTGACACTGATCCGGATGACTCTAAGTCGCAAACCGGATACGTATTTATTCTTAATGGGGGTGCGGTTAGCTGGTGCAGTTCCAAGCAAAGCGTGGTAGCTGATTCTACATGCGAAGCGGAGTACATCACTGCCTCGGAGGCGGCGAAGGAAGGTGTCTGGATGAAGGAGTTCATGACAGATCTTGGAGTAGTGCCTAGTGCGCTTAACCCAATGACTCTGTTTTGTGATAATACTGGTGCCATTGCTCTAGCCAAGGAACCAAGATTTCACAAGAGGACCAGACACATAAAGCGACGTTTCAATTCCATCCGCGATTACATCAAGGAGGACGACATAAATATTTGCAAAGTACACACGGATCTAAATGTTGCAGATCCGATGACTAAACCTCTTCCAAGGGCTAAACATGAACAACACCAGAACTGCATGGGTGTTCGATTCATTACAATGTAAATCACATAGTGATGTGAACTAAATTATTGACTCTAGTGCAAGTGGGAGACTGTTGGAAATATGCCCTAGAGGCAATAATAAATTAGTTATTATTATATTTCCTTGTTCATGATAATCGTTTATTATCCATGCTATAATTGTATTGATTGGAAACTCAAATACATGTGTGGGTACATAGACAACACTGTGTCCCTAGTAAGCCTCTAGTTGACTAGCTCGTTGATCAAAAGATGATGAAGGTTTCCTAGCCATGGACATAAGATGTCATTTGATAACGGGATCACATCATTAGGAGAATGATGTGATGGACAAGACCCAAACTATAAACATAGCATATGATCGTGTCAGTTTATTGCTATTGTTTTCTGCATGTCAAGTATTTGTTCCTATGACCATGAGATCATGCAACTCCCTGACATCGGAGGAGTACCTTGTGTGTATCAAACGTCGCAACATAACTGGGTGACAATAAAGATGCTCTACATGTATCTCCGAGGGTGTCTGTTGGGTTGGCATGGATCAAGACTGGGATTTGTTACTCCGTGTGACGGAGAGGTATCTCAGGGCCCACTCGGTAATACAACATCACAATAAGCCTTGCAAGCAATGTGACTAAAGTGTTAGCCACGAGATCTTGTATTACGGAACGAGTAAAGAGACTTGCCGGTAACGAGATTGAACTAGGTATAGAGATACCGACGATCGAATCTCGGGCAAGTAACATACCGAAGAACAAAGGGAACAGCATACGGGATTAACTGAATCCTTGACATAGAGGTTCGATCGATAAAGATCTTCGTAGAATATGTAGGAGCCAATATGGGCATCCAGGTCCCGCTATTGGTTATTGGCCGTAGAGGTGTCTCGGTCATGTCTACATAGTTCTCGAACCCGCAGGGTCTACACACTTAACGTTTGGTGATGATTAGTATAGTTGAGTTATTGTGTTGGTGACCGAAGGTTGTTCGGAGTCCCGGATAAGATCCCGGACATGACAAGGATCTTCGGAAGAGTCCGGAGGTAAAGATTGATATATGTGATAATAGTGTTTTGATCTCCGGAAGGGTTCCGGAATTCACCGGAAGGGGTTCCGGGTGTTTACCGAAGTGTTCGGGTGCAGCAACACTTTATATGGGCCAAAGGGGTAAAGCCCACGAGGTATTGGAAAGTGCAAAAGGAAGTTTTGCTGCTGCCTTAAGCGGTACTACCGCTGGTAAGGCAGTACTACCGCGTAAGCGGTACTACCACTTGTGTGAAGCGGTACTACCGCACAAGCGGTACTACCGCTCGTGAGCGGTACTACCGCTTGTATGCGATACTGCTGGAATCCGAGTTAGACTCTTTCCGTGCGGGCCAAACCGACCTTGTGCGGGCAAAACCGACCTTGTGGAGGCTTTCTCTCCAAGTTTAGACCCCAGGGCTCAACATATAAATAGAGGGGCAGGGCTAACACACGGGACACATCAAGATTTCCCAAGCCGTGTGTCGGCAACCCTAACCCTCTAGTTCCTCCCATCATAATCTCCGTAGTGCTTGGCGAAGCCCTGCAGAGATTGTTCCTCACCACCATCACCACGCCGTCGTGCTACCGGAACTCATCTACTACTTCATCATCGCTCGCTGGATCGAGGAGGTGAAGGCGTCATCAAGCCGTACGTGTGTAGAACGCGGAGGTGCCGTCCGTTCGGCGCTAGTTCGTGATCGGATCGAGGGACGACTTGCGATTTGGATCGCGGAGACGTTCGACGACATCAACCTCGTTTCTTAACGCTTCCGCTTAGCGATCTACAAGGGTATGTAGATTCACTCTCCCTCTCGTAGATGCTCATCACCATGGATAGATCTTGTGTGTGCGTAGGAATTTTTTTGTTTCCCATGCACGTTCCCCAACAGGGCCGGCACGGCCGGCTGGGCAGAGGCGTGAGCCACGAGCCGGTCGAGCTGCCGCCTTTCCTCCGCTATCTCCAGGGCCTCGGCCAGCCGGCAGCCGTCGCGCGCGCACTCGAGCGACATCTTGTAGTCACCGGTGATGGTGATGATGCCCTTGGGGCCCGGCATCTTGAGCTTGAGGTAGGCATAATGGGGGATCGCCATGAACTTGACGAGGGCCGGCCTGCCCAGCAGCGCGTGGTAGGGGCTGTCGAGGTCCACCACCTCGAACCATACTGGTTCGCGGGGGAAGTGGCTCTTGTTGCCGAAGAGGACGTCGAGCTCGATCTTGCCGATGGGGGTGCAGGACTTTCCCGGCACGATGCCGTGGAAGACCGTCCGGCTCGCTCGCATGTCTTTCTCCTTGAGCCCAGTTTGAGCAGCGTGTCGCGGTAGAGGATGTTGATGTTGCTGCTCCCATCGATCAACACCCGCGAGAAACGGCAGGTGCGTCTCTCGGAGACGATGGTGGGATCGAGGACGAGGGCGTAGCTGCCAGGGTTGGGCATTATGGCCGGGTGGTCCGCCCGGCTCCAGGTAACCGGCTTCTCGGACCAGTGCATGAACTGGGGGACCGAGGGAACGGTGTCAGTTCCCTCGCTGGTGAAGACGACATAAGCCTCGTCCTGGTCGGGGAACTGGTCGTGGAGGCGGCCGTTGTTGGCAGCTGGAGCCGGCGCGGGCGGCTGGGCCGGAGCCGGAGCCGGCGTGCGGGGAGGCGGAGGCGGAGGAACCAGGAGGCCCTCGCCTCGGGCTAGCCGCTGGGAGAAGCTGCACTGCCGAAGGGTGTGGGTGGCCGGCTTGGCCCCGGAGTGCATCTTGCAGGGTGCGTCAAGCATCTGCTCGAAGGTGAGCTTGGGCTGCCAGGCGGCCTTGCCGGTTCTCTGACGCTGGCTGGAGGCCTGGGCAGTCGGTTGCTCTTCCTCGATGGTTGCGACCTGCTGGCTCCCATAGCGGGGATCCGGCTAGTCGGACTTGCGTTTGTTGTTCTGTTGCTGCCGGTTGTCGGCAGCCGCCCGCGGCGCGGCAGGCGGTGGGGTCGGCTTGCCGGTGTGGTGACCTTCGTCCGCATCGCGGAGTCGGCCGTGGCGTACTTGTCCGCCTTGGCCATTAGGTACGCCAGGGTTGCCGGCTCGGAGCACAAGAGCTTGTGCTTGAGGTGGGTGCCGTCGTGGCAGCCCTCGTTGAAGTACTGGATGGCCTGCACCTCGTGCACCCCTTCGCAGGAGTTGCGAAGCTCGGTCCAACGCGTGAGGTAGTCGCGGAGGGGTTCCTCCGGCCCCTGGACGCACATGGCCAGCTCGTGGGGCCGGCCGGGCCGCTTGTAGGTGCCGGTGAAGTTGCGGACGAACGCTTCCTCTAAGTCCGTCCAGGTGTTGATGCTGCCGGCCGACAGGCTGTTAAGCCAGGTCCGGGCCGAGCCGATCAACATTAGGGGGGCGTAGCGTATGGCTACGCGCTTGTATCCCCTGGTGATGCCGACTGCGGTGGTGTAGTCGATCAGCCAGTCCTCCGGCTTCGCGGTGTCGTTGTACTTCGGGGTGTCGCGAGGGAGAGTGAAGCCGGCCGCGAACGGCTCGTTGCGGATCAGGGGGCCGAAACATGCCGGGCCGATCGAGCCCTCCTCCTCGAGGAGGGCCGACTGCGCTAGCCGGTCGATACGGGTCCGGGCGTCGTTTTTGCTCCGTGGGACGCGCGGGCCGAGCTGAGCGGCGAGCTCGGGACGGACAGCCGGGGCTGGAGAGCGCGCGCGGTCCCGCCGCGAGGGCGGGGTATGGTCCCGGCTGCGCCGGCTGCCACCAGCCGGAGCGTCGTTGAGCCAGGCCTGTTGACGGCCGGCTGCTCTTCTTGCAGCCGGGAGCGTCCGTTGTGAGACCCAGCGCCCCGCCGGCCGGAGCCGCGGGGGGAAGAGACTTGCTGGACCGGCCGGCGCTGGCCAGCGGTTGGCGGGGCGTCCCCCTCGGGGACGGGAATTTCGGAGCCGGCGCAGGCGTCATCGAGCCAGGCCTGCTGAGCATTGGCGGTGGCGATGAGGTCCTGGATGTGCCGCTCCTACTGCACTCGCTCTTCGCCCACCAGGTCGGCGAGGTCGGCGTAGGCCACCTGGGCGGCCCTCAGGTTGGCAGCCGGCGTGTCGTAGGTGGGGAGCCTGCCACCGAGGATTTCCGCGACCACACGGCCGCGGTTGCGGACGTCGCCACGTCGGCTGGGCTCGTTGCCGGCGGGGGTGAGGCCGTAGGCGGAGTTGTACTCGCGCTGCGCGGACTCCATCCGGCGCTTGGTGGTGGCGAGCGTGGTCGCCTCGTTGAACAGCAGCCGGCGGGCGGCTTCCAGCTCGGCCATAGCCGTGGCTGGGTTCGTTGTAGGCGCGACGGGGGTACTGAGGCCCCGAAGCATGAAGCCGATGGGGTCGGAGGTGCCGGCGCGGGCGGCCGCGGCGGCCTCCTCCGCCTCCGCCCTGACGCTGCCGGAGGTCGTGGAGGAGCCGGTGGCCATTACCCCCGCGCGGATGCGGGAGTTGTTGGCCTCGCCCGGGGCGAGTGCGCCCACAGACGAGGGTGGGTCGAGGCAGTCGAGTACCTGGCCAGGGTACTCGTCGGCCGCTGGCTCACCGGCGAGGCTCAGCCTGCCGAGGCGCTCGGCGAGGGCGGTGACGTCGAGCAGAGGGTCGCCGCCGCGCCCCTCGTCGGAGAGGCCAGCAGCGCTGCCCGCAGGGCTGGCGAGAACGGGGTCCCGCCCCGCGGGAGCAAGCCCACGAGCGTGCAGTTCCGCCCGGACGCGGGGCGGCCGGGGGAGGTGGAGAAGGGTCCCGCCCGGAGCGTGACTCCGGCCGGCGCCGCGGACGGCCCCACGGTGGGCGCCAACTGTCGTCGTTTTCTCACGACAGATGCCATGGGGGTGGCTTATCGAGAGTGGTTGGGGCCGAAGGACGCCGACGGGCTCCGAGAACGGGATTAGGCACAAGCGGTGAGGGACACACGATGTACCCAGGTTCGGGGCCCTCCGTGGGAGGTAACACCCCTAGTCCTGCTTGTCTAGTTGATGGGTGTTTGGCGTTACAATGGTGCTCCTTGAGCTGTTTGTCTAGAGGAAGAAGAAGGATCAGCCGGCTCTTCTTTCCCTACTACGTGGGAGTGAGAGTGTAATATGGGGGGAATGTTTCCATGCTTGCCTGCCCGATGCATGGGGGCCTCGGGGGGTTTTATAGGCCAACCCCCCGGCTTACAATATTCCTAAGGTACTAAAAGGGGGGGACCCGGCTGGCAGCCTCTCCAGCCAGCCAGGGGGCCCGCCGGCTGGGTCGTCTTGTCGCCCGTAGGGCCCGCCGGCTGCGCGGTCCCATCGCCAGCTGGGGCCCGCCAGCCGGCCCTTCTATTGGCCCGCGCCCACCTGCCGCGGCACGGGCCGCCCCGCGCGGCGTCGTCTTGCGCCTGTCGGCCGAGGTCAGCGGTACGGCCGGCTGCGCTGTAGCCACGCCGGGGCAGGTAATGGAGTGGATGGCGGCGTGGCGGCACTATTGCCCCGCCGGGTCTCGATCGGGGATGGTCAGCGGTATGACCGCCCGGACTGTAGCCATGCGTGTCCTTGCGTCAGCGATCGCTGTAGCCGCACCGAAGCCCAACGTGGGGGTCGCGTCTTGTCGGGGTACTTTGTCGCAATAGGAGGGGACGGGTGCCTGCCCGTCCAGAGGTCAGCGGGAGGGCCGGCCACGGGGCGGCCGGGTGCGCTTGGCCGAGGGCCAGACGGCCGGCTCCTGTCCAGCCGACGCGGGCCAGCCGTCCAGGGGGTCAGCCGGCCGCTCACCAGCCGACCGTGGGCCACCCGGCCAGGGGGCCAGCCGGTCGTGGACCAGCCGGCCGTATAGTTTTTTCTGAAAGGGGCTTGAACTCCCTCGTCTTGGCATACCCAGGGGTAATAACCCCATCAAGTTGAGAAGCTTATTACTCTTGGGTGTTTGAGCATCCTAGAGCTTGTTCCTCTTGGGTGCTTTGGCGCCCTAGATGGTTGGTGGTGGCTCGGAGCTCAATCATTATGGTGCAAAGCTCCGGGCAAGCGTCGGGGTCTCCAATTAGGTTGTGGAGATTGCCCCGAGCAATTTGTACGGGTACCGGTGACCGCCCCAAGGGTTGCCAAAGTGTACGGGTACCGGTGACTGCCCCCAAGGGTTGCCATTTGTACGGGTTCGGTGACCGCCCTCAAGGGTCCCTTAGTGGAATCACGGCATCTTGCATTGTGCGAGGGAGTGAGGAGATTACGGTGGCCTTAGTGGCATCTTGGGGAGCATTGTGCCTCCACACCGCTCCGAACGGAGATTAGCATCCGCAAGGGTGTGAACTTCGGGATATATCGTCGTCTCCGCGTGCCTCGGTTATCTCTTACCCGAGCCCTTTACTTATGCACTTCACTTTGTGATAGCCATATTCTTTCTTGCTTTATATCTTGCTATTACTTAGTTGTTTATCTTGCTTAGCATAAGTTGTTGGTGCACATAGGTGAGCCTAGGTGTTTTAGGTTTTGTGCTTGACATATTAAACATTAGTTTTATTCCGCATTTGTTCAAGCCTAAACCGTAATTATTTTAAAGCGCCTATTCACCCCCCTCTAGGCGACATCCACGTCCTTTCAGCTGATTGGAAACAATTTAGAATTTTTGGAAAGCGTGAAGGAATATTTGAACAAGAGTTTTTCAATGAAGGACCTAGGAGAAGCTGCTTTCATATTAGGCATCAAGATCTATAGAGATAGATCAAGACGCTTAATAGGAATTTCACAGAGCACGTACCTTGATAAAGTTTTGAAGAAGTTCAAAATGGATCAGTCCAAGAAAGGGTTCTTGCCTGTATTGCAAGGTGTGAAGTTGAGTAAGACTCAATGCCCAGTGACTGCAGAGGATAGAGAAAAGATGAGTGTCGTCCCCTATGCTTCTGCCATAGGCTCTATCATGTATGCAATGCTGTGCACAAGACCAGAGGTCAGCCTTGCCATAAGTATGGCCGGAAGGTTTCAAAGTAATCCAGGTGTGGATCACTGGACGGCGGTCAAGAATATCCTAAAGTACCTGAAAAGGACTAAGGAAATGTTTCTCGTTTATGGAGGTGATCAAAAGCTCGTCGTAAAGGGTTATGTCGATGCAAGCTTTGACACTGGTCCGGATGACTCTAAGTCTCAAACCAAATACGTATTTATTCTCAATGGAGGAGCAGTAAGCTGGTGTAGTTCCAAGCAAAGCATGGTAGCTGATTCTACATGCGAAGCGGAGTACATAGCTGCCTCGGAGGCGGCGAAGGAAGGTGTCTGGATGAAGCAGTTCATGACGGATCTTGGCGTTGTGCCCAGTGCACTGGACCCAATGACTCTGTTCTGTGACAACACTGGTGCCATTGCTCTAGCCAAGGAACCAAGGTTTCACAAGAGGACCAGACACATAAAGCGACGCTTCAATTCCATCCGCGATTACATCGAGGAGGGTGACATAAATATTTGCAAAGTACACACGGATCTGAATGTTGCAGATCCGTTGACTAAGCCTCTTCCACGAGGGAAACATGATTAACACCAGAATTGTATGGGTGTTAGATTCATTACAATGTAAAACACATAGTGATGTGAGCTAGATTATTGACTCTAGTGCAAGTGGGAGACTGTTGGAAATATGCCCTAGAGGCAATAATAAAATGGTTATTATTATATTTCCTTGTTCATGGTAAATGTTATTATCCATGCTATAATTGTATTGATTGGAAACTCAAATACATGTGTGGGTAAGCCTCTATAGGACTAGCTCGTTGATCAAAGATGGTCAAGGTTTCCTGGCCATAGACATGAGTTGTCATTTGATAACGGGATTACATCATTAGGAGAATGATGTGATGGACAAGACCCAAACTATGAACGTAACATATGATCGTGTCAGTTTATTGCTATTGTTTTCTGCATGTCAAGTATATGTTCCTATAACCATGAGATCATGTAACTCACTGACACCGGAGGAGTACCTTGTGTGTATCAAACGTCACAACGTAACTAGGTGACTATAAAGATGCTCTAAAGGTATTTCCGAGGGTGTCTGTTGAGTTGGCATGGATCAAGACTAGGATTTGTTACTCCGTGTGATGGAGAGGTATCTCAGGGCCCACTCGGTAATACAACATCACAATGAGCTTGCAAGCAAAGTGACTAAATAGTTAGGCACGGGATCTTGTATTACGAAATGAGTAAAGAGACTTGCCGGTAACGAGATTGAACTAGGTATGAAGATACCGACGATCGAATCTCGGGCAAGTACCATACCGATAAACAAAGGGAACAACGTACGGGATTAACTGAATCCTTGACATAGAGGTTCAACCGATAAAGATCTTCGTAGAATATGTAGGAACCAATATGGGCATCCAGGTCCCGCTATTGGTTATTGACCGTAGAGGTGTCTCGATCATCTCTACATAGTTCTCGAACAGCAGGGTCTGCACACTTAACGTTCGGTGACGTTTCAGTATTATTGAGTTATGTATGTTGGTGACCAAAGGTTGTTCAGAGTCCCGAATGAGATCCCGGACGTCACGAGGAGCTCCGGAATGGTCCGGAGGTAAATATTGATATATAGGAAGTTCCATTTTGGTCACTGTGAAAAGTTCGAGCGTCACCGGTAACATACCGGGGGTGCGGGAAGGGTTCCAGGGGGTCCACCGGGAGGGGCCCACCCACCCCAGGGGCCACATGGGCCTAGGAGGTGGCGCACCAGCCCTTGGTGGGCTGGGAAGCCAGCCCCTAAGGGGCCCATGCGCAAGGGGTGGAGGTGGCCAAGTGGGGAGGGAGTCCTCCCAAGACTCCACCTCCTGTGTGGGGGGGAGGACTCTCCCCCCTTGGGCCGATCGGCCAAGCCCTAGGGTTTCCCTAGGGCTGCCTCCCCCTCCCCTTCCTCCTATATATAGTGAGGGATTTTGAGGGAAGCCACCACCTGAAAAGCCACGTGCTGCCCTCTCCCCTCTAGATAGCCTTCTCCTCTAGATCTGTTTGGTAGAGCTCGGCGAAGCCCTGCCGGATCAGTTCACCACCACCGCCACCACGCCGTTGTGCTGCCGGAGAACTCATCTACCTCTCCGCCCTCGCTTGCTGGATCAAGGAGGCAGAGATCGTCATCGAGTTGTACGTGTGCTGAACGCGGAGGTGCCGTCCGTTCGGCGCTAGATCGTGATTGAATCGCGGGACGGCTTGCGATTTGGATCGCGAAGATGTTCGACTACATCAACCGCGTTTCTTAACGCTTCCCGCTTAGCGATCTACAAGGGTATGTGGATTCGATCTCTCCTCTCGTAGATGCTCATCTCCTAGATTGATCTTGGTGAAGCGTAGGAAATTTTTTGTTTCCCATGCAACGTTCCCCGACACTTCCAGTCAACATACCTCATATCACTCATTGTCGGGTCTTGTCCAGGAGCACTGTCTCATAGAAATCTTGCTATTTCTTGGTGTGGGAACGATAATCCACGACAGTCTTCTTCCTGATAGAGTAGGGAACAATCGCTCTCCACTTTCTCAAACCTTGATCATTCCTCTCCTTCATATTCTCAGCGATAGAATGTGTATCATTATGCTCTGGAAGACTGGTCTGAGCTTCTTCAATACAGTGACATCATCATCATCATCATCATCAAGAGGTGGCATTGAGGCATTGTTCTTGTTAGCAGCATAAACATCTCTGGTTGTCCTCTTGGGCTTGGGGGCAACATCTGGCTTGAGCTTGGTGGTAGCAGGCTTGGCCTTGGAGGCTGCCTTCTTGGGCATGCCATGTGCCATCAATTTTTTTTTGGTTGGCAAGAGGTGGGTTAGCAGCAGGTTCTTCTCCTCCTCTTCTTCTTCTTCTTCATCTGAATACTCAGGAGTGGCGGGATGTAAAAGAGCACGAATGAGCTTCTTTCTCTCTTTCTTCTTCCTAGACTTCTTAGCCAATGACTTGGGCCTCATGGATCTTCCTAGGTTCTTCAAAGAAATTGAGATACCCCTCTTGGTAGCAACAGACTCAGGTACCTTCCTGATAACACATCTCTCTTTCTGCTTCTTGGAGGTCACTTCTTCCACTTTAAAGTCCTCCTCCTCATCATCTCAATTCTTCCTTTTCCTAGTCCTTGTGGCAGACTAGGGGAACTCCTCCCCCCCCCCTCATGGTAGCTCTCATCAGGACTAGTGCCACTTCTCATGTTATTGTGGTCCTCTGACCTGTTCTTGCTATCATTTGATCCTGACATACTGACCACTGACCGCGTGAAATAGATATAAAAGAGTAGAATAGATTAGCATCACAAAATTCAGAGGTTTTCACAAATTTTAAACTCAAACTTTTAGTTTCAGGTTCTCATAATATGTACTCCCTCTGTAAAATAATATAAGACATTTTATAGCTTACTAAGAGCAACTCCAACGCGCCGACCCAAACGGACGGCGGATTTGTCCGCTTTTTGTCCGTTTGGGTCGGCTCGGCGGACATCAACGTCCGCTTCCACGTTTCGGTCGGTGTGTGCGCCCAACGCTGGCCCGACCCATTTTGACGACGCGCGAAAAAAATTTAAAATACATACATTCCAAAAATTAAAACAAACATTAATTAAACATTAAAGCCGGCCATGAAGGCCGGCGATAGTCCACGCGTCCACATAAACATAAAAAAAGCTAACTATAAGGCGGCGCGCTGCCCTAGGCGTCCTCGTCGTCGTCGTTGGGGCCGGTGAGTTCGATGAGCGTCGGCGCAGGGCCGGCCCACGGGAACGCCATGTTCCAGACGACGTTGATGTCGGGCGCGGGCTGTGCCGCCGCTGTCGCTGCCTGTGCCGCCGCTGCCTGGGCCTGGCGCGCCTCCTCCTCGGCCTGGCATGCTGCTCCTCCTCGGCGTCGCGCTCGAGCATCTCGAGGTATTCGTCGTGGCGGCCCTCCTCATCCAGCCATCGTTGGCACCATTCTTCGAGGTACTCCGCCTCCTCCGCCGGCGTCGCCCCCATCCAGACCGGCGGAGCACTGACCCACTCATGCACTCGCCCGATCCATGAGTAGCGCTCGACGGGGGTCGGCTCCGGCTCGGCCTTGACGGGGGAAGGCGGGGCAACCAGCGGCACGACCATGGCCGCCTGGTACGCCGCCTCCTCTTCCTCCCCGCGACGCTCCTCCTCCTCGCTCTCCCGGAGAACGGCCGCCATGGCCGCCTGGTAGGCGGCCTCTGCCTCCTGGTCCTCATCGCAGACGACGAGGGGGGTCGGCGGCGACCTGCGGCCGACTTCGCGGACGCCGCGCCGCCTGGCCTCCTCGTGCTCGAAGGCGAACCACCGAGCCCAATTGGGTGAGTCGAAGGCGTACGCGGTGTCGCTGCGCTGCTCCGGCGTCAGCTGCGCCCGCCGGCGCCGCACCTCCTCCGCGTGCGCCCTAGCCGACCGTGGCGCCGCCGGCATTGGGATCCTCTCCGGATCCAGATGCCAGTCGTGCGGCAGGGTGACGTCGGGGTACGGGAGAGGCATGCGGTTCTCCCAGTGCCACTCCGCCTGGTGCACTGGCACGTTGACGCGCTGCCTCGGTCGGCGAGCCGGCGCCGGCGGAGGGAGCTCAGGGGGAAAAGGGATGGCGGGGGCCTTGCCCTTGACTTTGCTGTTGCCGGCGCCGGAGAAGAACCTCATCTGGGTTGACTAGGGTGGCTAGGGTTGCCGCCGACGGGGGAGCGAGATGGGGACGAGAGCTTTTCTGGAAGCGGATGAGGACTGCCCCCCGCACGGTCGGCTTAAAAAAGGACGACCGTCGTCACTGACACGTGGGCCCGAGATGGGCGGTCGTCATAAATTAAGCTGACCAAACTGGCCGCTGGGTGGTTGGACGACCGCCAGGTGGGGACGCGGCGGGCACCGAGAAGGCGCGCGTGGCGTCCGCTTCGCATCCGCACCGACGCATTTCGGTCGCAAATTTGGGCCACAAATGCGTCGGCGCGGACGCGATTTGGGTTTGGGTCAGCGCGTTGGGCCTCCACTTTTGTTCGCACCGACCCAAACGGACGCAGGCGGACAAAATGGGTCGCCCCATTGGAGTTGCTCTAAAGGAGGTAGTAATTCGGAACCACTGATCTTACTATTTCCTCCATCACGGTTTAGAAGGCATAGTTAAATTTACGTGCGTTTCCACATTAGACAAGGTTTAGGGCACATTGCATTTACTCCTAGTAGCTAATTAGTATTTCGTTGTACTACTCATATATGCATGCGTAGTGTGAATGCTATTTTTCAGCTCATCTCAGAGCCAATCAATAACCACCTGGTTCCAGAGAATTTCCTAGCACGCCTTCTAAACCGTGACGGAGGGAGTATTTCCCTAGAGATAATTGCATGTATAGTCCTCGTAGTCGCAGGCGACGTTCAACTTGGTCCTGAAACTTGCGTATTGCTTCAATACGGTCCCTGTACATGAAAATACGTAGTCAATACGGTCCCTGAGGTTGAAACAACAGTCCTGGCTATACACTTTGCATACGTATCGCGTACTCTCCTGTACTCTCCTCCCACTGACATTTGGGTCCCGTGGCCCCGTGCTGACGCGTCATACAGGAGAGTACGCGATACGTATGCAAAATGTATAGTCAGGACTGTTGTTTCAACCTCAGGGACCGTATTGACTACATATTTTTATGTACCAGGACCGTATTAAAACAATACGCAAGTTTCGGGACCAAGTTGGACGTCGCCAGCGAATACAAGGACTATAGATGCAATTATCTCTATTTCCGTACTAGGATAAACCGCGTGTGGCATGTTGTGGCGTTTCCCCGTCGAGCCGGGTGGCATGTCGGCACGGCCAGCCAGCACCACAAGTCTGTGAAGTCTCCTCGCGAAGTAATCACATCATCCTCTCCGTCCTTCCTTCTTCCCCGACCCACCAGCGCGACCCCAAACCAAACCCCCGGACCAGAGCAAGAGCAACAGAGAGATTTCCCCCGATCCGATCCGAGATCCGCATCCCCGATGGCGTCCCGGAGCTGCACCTTCCTGGAGATCCTGCTCGCCATCATCCTGCCGCCGCTCGGCGTCTTCCTCCGCTTCGGCTGCTGCAGCGTAAGCAATTCACGCCCCGTCCCCTCCTCTCCTCTCCCCCGCGATCCTCCTGGGTGGGTTGGATGGGATGGATCCACGTGGTACCTAGGCGACCCGGTAGGTTTCCCAACGCGCTCAGGCGGCTCGCGCGCCGGTCCAGTAGCAGGCGACCGGCCGGTGGCTCGAGAGATGTTCGGGCGGCGGTTCCCCTTGGCCACAACCGCGAGGTCCGGAGCCTCCCGTGATCTCGGGCTGTTTCCTGTCGGCGACGCCTAACCTCGTATAACTGGTCAAACCCGTAAATTTTTTGCGTCTTACAGTTTTGGTCGAAAAAAGTGTGCAGAACAGAAACAGTAAAAGTGATCCAACCCGTAAATTTTTTAAGGGGCACGGAAAATCCTTATCCCAGTTTTACAGTTTGCGGTTTTAAGGGGTCTGCTAGAGATGCTCTTAGTACCCCCATTGCTCTAGCTTGGGCTAGCAGTGTTTAGATGTGCAAATGTAAATGTCTTGTAGGTGACGCGTAGTATTGCAGCTCCTACTGCTGTATGGTTTACTTTATGCTGTATACTCCTATCGGAGTAGTTGCTATTGCTCTACCACTCTAGCTATGGAATCATGCAGCCCCTGCTGGTTGCTGCCATGCCAGTGAGTGCTGATTGAAGCCTTTCTACACGTTTGTTGAGTGCGTTCGAGAAGCCATTCGGACCATTTGTGGGTTCAGTTGTCGCCTGCTGTGTTTTGCTTGCATAGGGAGGAGGAGGATATGCACAGTAGGGTGTATGTGGATAATGTTAGGATTTACTCTCTCCGTTCCTAAATATTAGTCTTCTTAGAGATTTCATTATGGACTACATACGGATGTATATACACATACTTTAGAGTATAGATTCACTCATTTTGCTCCGTATGTAGTTCGTAGTGAAATCTCTTAAAAGACCTATTTAGGAACGGATGGAGTATTTATTTAGAGAAAAGGCCTATAATCTCAACCCCGCTTTATATACAAAGCAAAACCACGACATCTGCTGGGGGCCTGGGATTACCAGCTGCTCTTCGACTGGTTATATTCAGTCCCATTGTTTATTTATAGAAGTTATGAGCATCGCCGGAGCAGTAAGTTTGTCTAAGCACCACAATCTGTTCCTCGTCAGAAGAGTGTGTTGTTCCAACTAATTCAAGGTACTGGGTCGCCAACCCTGGGCGACACGGGGGGAAACCGCGCCGCCAGGCCCTCGACACCTCGCCCCGATCTCTCCCTCCCGCCGCTGCCCGAGTTCACGCCGGCGAAGCCCGGGCTGTGGGCTGTGACGGCGGCGGCGGGCTCTTCTTCCCTCGCGCGCGGTGGCGTCCTCCCATGGCGGCGGCGACATGGACTTCGGTGACCCGGTGGCGCGGTGCCGCAGGATCCTGGCGGTGGACATGGCGGCGCGGCCTTCCTGCGGGGGAGGCGCCCCTGTGGCGTTGGCCGGAATCCCAGATCTCCCCGGGCCCAGGTGGGCTTTGGCGGGTTGACGGGTCTGGTATGCGGCGGCAGGCTGGCGTGATGGGCCTGGCAAAGCTGGCTGCTTTGGCACCGTGGTGGTGCCGCGGCCGGTCAGGCGGCGGCGGCTGGATCCTTTTGATCTAGTCTCCGGCAGAGAAGGCGGCGACCCGTGCACAAGAAGCTGGATGGAGTTTTCCGAACAGATCTTGGTGAAAACCTGCTCTTGGCTAGATGCCAAGACCGGCGATGGCGACGCTCTACGGTGTCGTTCCCTTCTTGAAGGCATCGCCGTGGAGAAGTTCTAGACCACTATCTGCTACCTCCGGGGGAAACCCTAGATCGATAGATCAGAAGACGGCGGCGCTCTTGTGTCGTTTCCCCCTTGGGGGCGTCATTCTTGGAGGTGTACACGGGCTCGGAGGACCAGTGGACAACATCTTCGGTGGAGCGGTGCTTCATCCTACACATTTATGGCGACGGATCTCGATGGCATGGCGCCCTGGAGATTAGGCGTCTGATGTGCAAGATGGACTCGCGCAGGAGGGCGACGCTGTCTGGCGTCATGGTGGCGTCGACGGCAGCTAGACCGGGCAAGGTTGATGCGTCCTTACAGTTCTGAAGATGGATTGGTGGCAGTTGGCGGCGGTGACCTCTGAGTGTGCGCCGGACCGGTGGGTGCCCCATACCCGGCAGGTGGCTTGGTTGGGGCCTCAGGTCTTAGATGTTAGGTTTGGCTGCGAGGTCTGTTTGGTATTAGGCCTAGACTATCAACATCCCTTCATCAACTGTATAGAAGTAGCGACATATGTTGCCTAGACGGTGGCTTCAGTCTTACTGCTGTATTACTTTGTAAGGTCTTTTGTGAATAATTAATAAAATGGCTGCATGCATCGCCCAGATGCAGAGGCCGGGGGTCTTCCTCCTTTTCTAAAAAAAAATGGATTAATTTTGGATCCTGGAATGGATTGGTGATGCGCAAGCACGTTTTGTGTCGGCGACATAAGGAACAGTTTGATGCAATGTTTTTTTCTCGATCCTGATATAGCATACTAACAACAGTATTGGTCTTTCTTTCTGTTTTGAACAGATGGAGTTCTGCATCTGCCTGCTGCTCACCATCCTGGGCTACATCCCCGGCATCATCTACGCGGTCTACGTGCTCGTCGCGCTCGGCTCGGAGGAGCGTGACAGGGACTACGACACCCTAGCTTAATAATCCTGCAACAACTTGTGATTGTGAGATGAACCGCTTGCCCAGTTGTGAAAATCGACGTCGTGTGTTTCGCCCTGGACTGTCTGGCATGCCTTCATTATGTCAGTATGTAAATGCTTAAACCATCCTCCGGTTTCCCCATCCTGTAATTCTGATACAACCGAATAAATTTCAGCAGCTCCGAAGATTTATGCCAGTGGTTTACATGAATCGGTGAGAAGGGTTATGTAACAGGAGTTACGATCCGAGGATTCCCCGCCGCTACTGTCGTTGTGTGGTGATCTTTCTTTAGTACGAATTAATTTTGTGTATTATATGTACTTCATTGCTGATAGGAACCACACCACCCATATGTCAAATGTGTTACTTTTTAAACTTCTTTTGATTGATAGTGCACATGTGTTGTTTTCAGAAAGCTAGGCCAGCATTACATACATATGCAGCTTAACCGTGGGTCAGGATCAAGCTGTCTTTTGGCTCGTCAAAAAGAAAAAAAAAGGGATCAAGCTGTCTTTTTTTTAACTAGTACGTAGAAGTTTTAGAAGCATCACTGTGGTAGGCCGAGTTTTCTCACAAGCACCATGCCCAAACTAGCTGAAGGCCTGAAAGGATTGCTCTCTTTGTTGTCTGAAGGGCATCGTTTTGTAGGTTGGGTTCAGTGGCTTGTTAAGTTGTTATCTCCTTTTAGACGATGTCGAGTGGCGTGACGCGTGAGTGTAGACTAGAGCCGTGGTAGATGGTGGTGCGTGCGTTTTCTGGTGCTGTAGTGTTGAGTTCCCAGCCCATGTTGTGCGGCTCGATGGTCTTCTTGTTATAGCATGGATCGAGCACCTGGGAGGCCTCCATTTGCAAAATTCAAAATTCATCAAATCATAATTTCACATTTTTTCTAAAATTCTGAAAAAAATATAGATATACATGGACGCATAATGTACGTGTGTGTAAATTTTCACAACAAAATACGTTGAAATGACGGCTGTGCAAAAAAAAAAATCTGAGGCTTTTCAGCACATGATACTATTCATCCTCAAAGTCCATGAATTTGTTTTTTTTATACATGTCGCATTTTAAGGTATGTAATCCAGAATTTTTACGCACATATACATTTCATCCTTGTATATTTGTATATATTCTTCAGATTTTTCAAACTGAAAAGTTTGAATTTCAAAAAAAATTAAACAAAGGGCTCCATGGACCCCGGTCATCAAAATGCCCCACTTGGTTTGAAAACAGCGAATTTATTAGGTTGGCTGACAATGCATCTGATCTGATCTGTGTGCTTGTTTCCTCCTCGTTGGAATCTGATGCTCAGAATCATCAACAAACAAAACAAACATCGATCGGGGCAGTGATGCACTTGCCTCCATGTCCATCCATACACCTGGGCGGCCCTGATTGACCGACTTGGTTGGATAGCCCTGCCTTGCCACTTACCGATCCTTCCAACAGTCAACAACGGATTACTATATGCTACCAAATTAGTCCGTAAGCTGGTTTACGCGCTGACGCACGTTCGTTGCTGTCTGATTTGACTGATTCCCTCTGTAATTCTACGCAACAGCCTCTGTGTGTGTCTGTTGAGCTGGTGCCCGGAGGAGTAGCACAGCAGACTGTAAGGTACTAGATATATCTCCTCTAGATTATGGTTCTCACACACACAATCTGATACAGGAATCGAGTTACAGATAAACTGGAGATATTACAGAGAGGAGCAGAGGTAGGAGAAGAGTGGAGGAAGGGGAAGGGGAAGGGGATAGCCGCCGCCGCCGGTTCGTTGATCCACTGGATGGGTATGTCGTTGCTTCGCCTCAGGTATTTGTAGCTCATAGCGGTCAGCGGTACCAGCCAGGCCCGGCCCATTTGACATCCCTCGTCCAGCCCAAGTACATGTATGGGCTAGGGAAGGTCCCTGACATCCCTCCCTCCTTGAAATTCGGCTTGACCCCAAGCCGACGCCATCGAGAACCACCCGGATCCCATTGTAGTCGGTGTTCCTTGCCTTGGTCGGAGTCGAGGTCAACTTCAACGAGGGAGAAGTAACTGTTGTGGCCGAAGGAAACCGAGTCGAAGAAGATGTCGATGACGTAGCCATTGTCAGTACCGTCGTGGTCAAAACCGAGGTAGTAGTCATGGTCGGCATAGCCATGCATGAAGACAGCAGCAACAACAATGGCGCCCCTCCCTCCTTGAAAATGTTTTTGAGTGGAAGTTGGAATCGAATCGCCTCCCTGGACATCCATGAAGCTCCCAGGATCCTCAAGTGCGCCCAACACCCACTTTGTGTCACTCCTCGTGGACTGCAATGCCTGACAAGAGAATGTCGACAGGAAACCTAGTAGCTCCACTGGTTTGTCATGTATGTGATCAAGCTCCAATGCGCCACGCAAGCAAATGACGACCATCCACTGATTTAGTCCACCACTGGTCATTGCCTTCTTCATCCTCAACTGTAGGTTTGCCAGCTTCTGTAATCCAAGTAGTGCCGCTGGACAGTTGTGATGTGGATGATAGAAGCACCACAACTCATTGTTCACAACTTCGATGGCTGAGTGTTGTAACATACAGTAGCAGTTTATAATGGCGGATAGCATTGTGCTGATCACTTCTTGGCGCTCACTTATCACGTTGTCACCCGTACAAGTTCCATTGCCCTCTTGTTCTTCTTTTCCCCGGAACTGCTGATGCACTGATCTTTTTAGATGTACCATAATGTTCTGCATTTCTACATTCTCACTCGTAGAGGTAAACACCAAATAATTTACTGGACATTTCTCTCCCTCGGAATTGTGTATAACCACACGGAACCACATTTGCGTCCGCCAACGAAATCTGAATATGATAACTCCTGCTGAGCATAATTTTGTCGCGCAAGTAACAGCAATACATATAACTATATTCCCAACAAGAAAATACCTACAGGAAGATAATGGTGACTCCAACAGCAACACCATTGATGCCCTGCGGCTAGTGTTTGCACAGACTAGAAACGGTCCAGGTTTTATCTCACAGGAACTTTGATAAGTGTCATGCTCCATACACTGACATTGAATTCTGCAGTTGAATTTGGTGCTCTCGGCTGCCTTATATTGCATTCTACACTTGTGAATTCTGTCAATAAGCTGACCCAGCAAAGGCACCACTAGTTGAACAACCACTATGCACATGTTTCCAGGAAAACATTCATATGACTTGGAGCTTTTAGCTGAATCCAACCTCGCGGGTAACAGGAGAATCAGAAAAGAACATTGGCCGCTGTTATGCATGAGGGGAGCAGGGATACAAACAACTGAATCATTTGAATAATGAAGCACCGTTGCAAATTGTATAGCCTGAATTGCAAACAATCTAGGAATCTTCAGATAGTAACCTTGATTGACCTCACATGGTATTGGTTCAGAAAGAAAGGAAGGCATCATATTATGTTGCACTATCCAGTATGCTAGAAGGAAAGAAGGATCGCCATGATGGTCAGAATTGCATCCTCGAGTGAAGTGGACACTCCCGTTAAATTCCTCGGGACTCAAATTTTTCCGGTGCACTGAAAAGCTTATAAGCTGAATATTCCTTTGCAATTTGCCGCTCACAGGAACACTACATACAGTAGCATGCTCTAGAATGTGATGCTCGGAGAAGTTCCAAAATTTATCAGAGAGCTCAGTTTTGAGTATTTCTGCCCACACACGTACTGCTCGACAATCGCAGGCAAAATATTGTAGCTTCAACTGAACATTTTTTGGACTGAATCGGAACAATTTTTCTGCATTTTGAGCATGAGGTTGACAAGAGAACTGCACAAAACAAATAGCTGACTGCCCTTCCAAATCACTCAGGTACAGATTGCCCATAGATTGCATTACCGACGGACTCAGGGTAGGAATATCTCTTGGTACTATGGGGCAACAGCAAGCAAACTTCTCCAAATAAAATTCAGTGGAATCATAAAGGCGGGCACACCATTCATCAACTTGCTGTGATTGCACTCCACAACATGGATAGAACACTGTTTGGATGTGACCTCCTAGGCTGGACTGTTTAGCATCAGATGTTGCATGATCTGGTGGACGCCAAGACGGCAGCTGTGCACCCGACACACAACTAAAAATTTCTTCCATGGAAATTATCTCACAAGAAGAAACTTGAGAGGAAACAACATCTCTGAATAACCTCAAAACGATTCCAGAACTGAACCATAAAACATCATGTGGTTGACGACGTATACCTGAACATGGCTCCTCCTGATAACTTGCATCTGAATGAAACTTGAAAGACGGCCACGGCCAAGGCCTGAACAGGTGCCCGCTGTGTCTGGTGCTCACTCGCACAGGTGACGGCCATGTGTGCTGCTCAATTCCCTGCTGTATCGGTGACAGACACGAGGTTTTGCTCTTGACAACAAGATGAAAAGGCTTCACCCGTTCGCCATCCTGGACTAGACCATCTGTCGAACACATGGTGAGCACCCGCGGAGAAGGGTCGCTGGGGATGATGAGGGTGACATCATAGTCCGCCTTGCTCATCAATTGGGTGGAGTTGTCGACAGAGAGGGCATCGAACGCCTGCACACCGGCCTTGGGGTCGATGTCGGTGGTGATCCCCATGGGAGGAACGACTTCCTTGGTGATAGAGTATGTGTGGCTGCCGATGGAGGACGTTCCCAGTGCGGGTGTGAGATGCTGAACCTCCTTGCTGTCGAGGTCGACCGCGGGCTCGGGGCAGAGTGTGGTGGTGGCATCAGGGACCTCGTCGACGATGGCGGCGATGACGACTTGGTTCAAACCATCCGTCGAACAGGTGACGGGCGCCATTGCGATGTAGGCAGGGGCGCGTCGTGGATGAGCTCGAGGACCTCCTGGGCCTTGGTGTTGGAGCAGGAGATGCCAGGGACGGGCGTGGTCGAGGCGTGCGTCATGGTTGAGGTCGCCGGATGGACAAGCGAGGTAACCACGGGCGGGTCACCCACGCGTGTAACACCCAGCACCGCACTCATCGCTTCTGCTTTAGCGCATAACCTCTCGAGATACCACACCATCTGCTCATTGGCAGACATGGCATTCCACTCGGGTGGTTTGACAGTGGTCATGGCGTCGGCGCCGGTGGAATTGGGAGAAAATTTGGGGAAAATTTGAGAGGGAAGGGTGGTGCCTGGCTCTGTATACCAGATGTAAGGTACTAGATATATCTCCTCTAGATTATGGTTCTCACACACACAATCTGATACAGGAATCGAGTTACAGATAAACAAGAGATATTACAGAGAGGAGCAGAGGTAGGAGAAGAGTGGAGGAAGGGGAAGGGGAAGGGGATAGCCGCCGCCGCCGGTTCGTTGATCCACTGGATGGGTATGTCGTTGCTTCGCCTCAGGTATTTGTAGCTCATAGCGGTCAGCGGTACCAGCCAGGCCCGGCCCATTTGATATCCCTCGTCCAGCCCAAGTACATGTATGGGCTAGGGAAGGTCCCTGACACAGACTGCTTTGTCATTGACCATATCCCGTATTTCCAACCCGACTGCCTAAAATTCGCCACATTTGTTCTAGTGCCTTCACCGCCACCCCTGGCGCTGGCAGCTGCGGAGGACGCTACCGTCAGGTACACTCCGGTCATCCACCCCGCCGTGAGAATTGACGACCCGGTCATCTACCACGTGGAGCTGCAGTCGCTCACCACGAAGGAGTCTGACGCGCGCCCATATTACATTGCTCATCCACATAATTTACAAGTTACCCATCAATCAGACCGGTCGAATAAACCTTGTGTAACCGTTTTCAATCAGCCGCACCCATAGGCCATAAGTGTCTATGTGTCAACATGTTGTAGTGATTATTACATACTGATGGAATCCATAGTCGTGTAGATCACCAACAAGAAATTCGTTAAAAACACAACTATTTCGGCAATTCTATATTGCCCATAGAATGACATAAACTCTCACATGGATTTGGCCCATTTGAAAGGACCAAGATGTCGCCTAAAGGGGGAAGGGTGAATAGGCGTTTCAAAAACTTCTATGGATATGGATGGCTTTATCCTAATGCGAAGATAAATTAAGAGGATACTTTTCAAGCACAAATCCTAAATATACTAAGTTCAGCTAAGTGCACCAACATCTTAATCTAAACAAGATGAGCATCACAAGGATACTAATAAATACAAGAAAGTTACACAAACTTAGAGCATCTACAATCGGACCCCTCATACCCCCCCCCCCTCAAACGCCCGGGCAGGCCGCCCCGTCACTGACCGGTCACGAAATTTCGACCCTGCCGGGCCTCTCAAACTGGCCTCAAATGCCTGGGCTGACCGGCACCACTCATATCCAGCCCAAACATGGGGCGGATATGAGGGCGCCCGGGCACGCCCGCCTGGCCTGCATCGACCTGATACGTCCATTTTGCATCATGATTTCTTATTCATATTTATGTTATTCTTGTCCATTATCTCCTATTATCATACAATTCTTATCCCCTTTCTCTCTGAATATGCAAGGTACATCACAAAGAGGGAATTATCTGAAAACTGGAATTCTGGACCGAAAAACCGAGAAAAAGGCAGAAAAATCACCAGACTCCAACTGACTTGAAACTTCACGTGGAATTTTTATTGAATATATTTGAATTTATGGGCCAAAAAAATATACCAGAGGGGGCCACCAGCCAGGCACAAGCCATCAGGGCGCGACCCCCCCCCCCAGGCCACACCCTGATGTGTGGTGGGGCCCTGGGTGGCCTCCCGACGCCCATCTTCTCCTATATGGTGTGTTTTACCCTAGAAAAAAATCACAATCAACCTTTCGGGACGAAGCTTCGCCGTCTCGAGGCGGAAACCTGGGCAGATGCCCTTTTGCACTCCAGCAGTCAGATTCTGCCAGGGAAATTCCTCCCCGGGAGGGGGAGATCAAAGCCATCGTCATCACCAACGCTTCCTCCTTCGTGGGAGGACCAATCCTCATCAACATATTCACCAGCACCATCTCATCTCCAACCCTAGTTAATCTCTTGTATTCAATCTTTGTCTCAAACCCTCAGATTGGTACCCGTGGGTTACTAGTAGTGTTGATTACATGTTGTAGTTGATGCCTGTTGGATTACTTGGTGGAAGAAATTATGTTCAGATCCTTAATTATTATATTGCACCTCTGATCTTGAACATGTTGCTGAGGTGTGAGTAGTTACTATTGTTCCTGAGGACATGGGAGAAGTCTTGTTATAAGTTATCATGTGAAGTTGGTATTCGTTCGATATTTTAATGATATGTATGTTGTTACTTCTCTTAGTGGTGTCATGTGAACGTCGACTACATGACACTTCACCATGCTATGGGCCTAAGGAAAGTCATTGTGGAGTAACAAGAAGATGATGGTTGCTAGAGTGACAGAAGCTTAAACCCCAGTTTATGTGTTGCTTCATAAGGGGCTGATTTAGATCCACATGTTTCATGCTATGGTTAGATTTATCTTAATTTTTCTTTCGTAGTTGCGGATGCTTGCGAGAGGGGGTAATCATAAGTAGGTTGTTAGTTCAAGTAAGAACAACATCTTAGCACCGGTCCACCCACATATCAAATTATCAAAGTAGCGAACGCGAATCAACTCAACATGATGAACATGACTAGACATAATTCCCATGTGTCCTCGGGAGCGCTTGCTTAATATAGGAGTACTTTGAGGCCTGTCCTTTGCTACAAAAAGGATTGGGCTACCTTGATGCACCTTTGTTACTATTGTTACTTGTCACTTGTTATGATTTATCTTGCTACAAAACTATCTACTATCGTTACTTACAGCACTTGCAGAGAATACCTGCTGAAAACCGCTTACCATTTCCTTCTGCTCCTCGTTGGGTTTGACACTCTTACTTAACGAAAGGATTACGATTGATCCCCTATACTACTGGGTCATCAAGTCTCTTTTCTGGCGCTGTTGCCGGGGAGTGAAGCGCCTTTGGTAAGTGGAATTGGTAAGGAAACATTTTCTATACGTGCTGAAATTTACTGTTGCTTGTCGCTATGAACGGTCACCCTTTGAGTGGCTTGTTCGGGGCATCTTCGCCCCGAACTGAAGATGAGGAAATTGTTCGTAAACCTACTGAACCTACTGAAAATATTTATTATGAGATTCCTTATGGTATGCTTGAAAAACTCTTATCACACCCATATGATGGAACGACTCATCCTGATTATCACTTGATATTTGTCGATGAAGTTTGTGGATTATTTCATCTTGCAGGGTTGTCTAGAGACAAAGTTAAGAAGAAAGTTTTCCCTTTATCTTTGTAGGGAAAGGCATTAATGTGGTACATGCTATTGGGCGATATTGGATCATGGGACTGGAATCGCTTGAAGTTAGAATTTCATCAGAAGTTTTATCCTATGCATCTAGTTCATCGTGATCGGAACTTTATTTATAATTGCTGGCCTCGTGAAGGAGAAAGTAACGCTCAAGCTTGGTGGGGGGGGGGGGCTTAAATCTATGATGCACTCTTGCCCCAACCATGAGATCTCAAGAGATACTATTATGCAAAAAAATTATGCTCGGCTTTCTCATGATGATCAAGCACTACTCGATTCTTCTTCTACTGGTTGCTTCATGAAGAGGACTATTGAATTCAAATGGGATCTCCTGGAAAGAATTAAATGCAACTCCGAAGATTGGGAACTCGACAATGGTAAAGAGTCAGGTATAAAGCTTAAGTTCGATTGTGTTAAATCTTTTATGGAAACTGGTGTTTGCTATAAGTTGAGTAATAAATATGGCCTTGACTCTGAGATAGTAGCTTCTTTTTGTGAATCATTTGCTACTCATGTTGATCTCCCTAAGGAGAAGTGGTTTAAACACCATCCACCCATTGAAGAACAATTAGAGAAACCCATTAAAGATGAGAAGGAAGAAATAATTGTTAATCATGTTGATCCAATTGTTCCTACTGCTTACATTGAGAAGCCATCCTTCCCTGTTAGAATTAAGGAACACGCTAAAGCTACAACAGTGGTTAATAAAAGTCATGCTAGGACACCTACAACTCCTGAACAAATAAATGTTGAGCCTAAAGTTGCCATGGTTAAAGATCTGCTAGTTGATAATATTGATGGTCAAGTTATTTACTTCTGTGGTGAAGCTGCTAGAATTGCAAAACCTTCTAGAAACACGCAAGATGAACTAGATAAAAATAAACCAGTTGTTGGAATGCCTGTGGTTTCAGTTAAAATTGGAGATCATTGTTATCATGGCTTGTGCGATATTGGTGCTAGTGTTAGCGCTATACCTTTTACCTTATATCAAGAAATTATGAATGACATAGCACCATCTGAGCTTGAAGACATTGATATTACTATTAAACTTGCGAATAGAGACACTATTATACCACTTGGGATTGTTAGAGATGTTGAAGTCTTGTGTGGAAAGGTCAAATATGACGTGGCTTGAGACTCCGTCGGTATTTCCCCAAAGAGGAAGGGATGATGCAGCACAGCGACGGTAAGTATTTCCCTCAGTTATGAAACCAAGGTATCGAACCAATAGGAGGATCACCACCACCTAATAAGCAGCACCTGCACACAAATAAAAAATACTTGCAACCCGACTGAGGGAGTCCTGGACTAAGGGGTCCTCGGGCTGCTGGCCTATCTCTCAATAGGCCGGCTTGATGGGCCGCACTCTGACTGTCGCGGGGAGGGCCGGATACATTGAGACCCTATGTTCTAGAAGGAAGTCCCGAAGGCGCATCGTGCACTCCAAGTCAAGATGAGGGAATCGACGTCACCATTCTCAGCAGGAGTCTTGTCATGTGTAAACCCTAGGTACCCCCGGTGTCTATATAAACCGGGAGGGTTTTTGATTGTACGACAGAGAAACTCATCTAGGGTTTTAGCTAGTCGATCTCGAGGTAAATCAACTCTGTAACCTTCATACCATCAATATAATCGAGCGGGACGTAGGGTTTTACCTCCATAGGAGGGCCCGAACCTGGGTAAACATCGTCTCCTTCGTCCCCTTGTTACCATCGATCCTAGACTCACAGCTAGGGACCCCCTACCCGAGATCCGCCAGTTTTGACACCGACATTGGTGCTTTCATTGAGAGTTCCGTTGTGATCTCCAAAGGAATCGATGGCTCGCGTTGTAGTTAACGAAGAAGTCCGGAACATGGACTCCTTCGTCCCTGGACAGATCTTCGCTTTCGGCAGCATTGTGCTGCACGCTGACCCGACCGGCCGTCTTGGCCGGGTCGGGAGTTTCGCCCTTTATCAAGAGGTCAGATTCGGGAACATAGAGTTCTCCGTAGACTCTCGGGGCGATCTTTCACTCATCGGGCTCGCAGTCTCATCTGACGCGCCCGAAGACTCCGAGGCCTTGACCTCGGATGTCACTTTCGACCCCGCCCATGGGACTAACCCTGGCGATGATCTGGCTTTTAGTCCGGATCCGGCCTTAGCGCTAGATGGCCGGGTACCAGCTCCTGCCGAACACACTTCTTGGGCAGACGCATCGGAGGTTAAGTCCGAAAGCGCTGAGCAAATTGACCCGATCGAGCTCTCGACACTCAACGAAGCTCTAGATCGGATCTTATCGATGAAAGTTACTAATGACCCAACCCCGATCCACGTTCAGATCGGTCTTAAGGCGGGTCAAGAGGAATTTTTCATCCCACCCACCACCCACTTCGTAGCCACTGTCGAAGACTTAACCGATATGTTGGACTACGCCTCCGAGGAGGCAGAAGACATGGATCAAGAGGATCCCTCTCCCACCCCGTCAACACCGGGCGATGGACTGCCACCTCCACCAACGACGTCTACATGGTGGATACTCCATCCGGTGACGGCGAGCGCACACCCGCTAACAATGGTGATAGATCAGGTGAAGCACCGTCAAGGCGTCGGAAACCGCGCAAACGATCAAAGACAAAAAAGGGACGGGAAGCTATTGCTGGCACCGGGGAAGCGATACCCCGAAAGACCTCGGCGATCCCGATTTTCCCGAGCATCCGTTAGAGGACCAGGAAATGCCGGAGGACCAGCGCGACCTCGAAGACCCAAACGTTTCCGAAGATGACAACTACCTCCCCCCTGTAGAGGAGGGGGATAGCCTGGAAGCCGAAGATTTCACCGTCCCCGAAAACATTGAGGATCAGGAACGGTTTAGGCAACAGCTTATAGGTATTGCACGAAGCCTAAAGGCAAAAGAACGGCAGCTCAAGGCCGAACAAGACACCCTCAATGATAGATGGACGAGGGTCCTGTCAGCCGAGGAAGGATACGGTACCGGTCTATTGGACCAACCCAAGAGCTATCCACGCCGACGGCTGCTGCCACAGTTCGATGACGAACTCCCTAATACACCGTCCCCCAAGCACACTCCATACGACCAGCCGGACCGCCCTCCCCGAGGACGAGATAGGACGGCTGGCGACGCCGGTTATAGGCCGGTGATACCCCGCAGAAGGGGAAAGGAGCCAATGGAGCCTGAGGACAGGTACGACCTACGACACGACCTGGATTATAGAACAGGCCGCACTAGATCCATCTATGGATCTAGAGGGTACTCCCCGGATAGACGGGACGGGTACCAGCCTTGGCTCGACCGAAGCAATAGAGGTCGGGAACAAAACCGGGCCAGAACAGACGCCGACTACCGGCGTGACATAGCCCGGGTCAGAGGCGTTGCCCACCCACTGTGCTTCACCGACAAAGTGATGCAGCATTAGTTCCCGGAAGGGTTTAAACCCGTGAACATAGAGCAATACGACGGAACAACTGACCCAGCAGTGTGGATCGAGGATTTCCTCCTCCACATTCACATGGCACAAGGAGAAGATCTCCACGCCATCAAGTATCTACCCCTTAAACTTAAGGGGCCAGCTCGGCACTGGTTAAACAGTCTCCCCGAAAATTCTATCGGGAGCTGGGAGGATGTCGAGGATGCATTCCGATCTAACTTCCAGGGCACCTATGTACGGCCTCCGGACTCCTCCGACCTAAGCAACGTCGTCCAAAAGGCAGGAGAATCCGCTCGACAATTCTGGAATCGGTTCTTGACCAAGAAAAACCAGATCGTCGATTGCCCAGATGCCGAGGCTATAGCCTCTTTCAGGCACAATATTCGGGACGAATGGCTGGCTCGCCAGCTCGGTCAGGATAAACCGGGGACCATGTCCGCCCTTACATCACTCATGACCTGTTTTTGCGTGGGCGAGGATAACTGGCTAGCAAGACGTAGCCACAACCCCGAAGTCCCCGGCACCTCTGAAGCTCGGGATGGAAACGGGAAACCACGACGCAACAAAAACAAACGCCGGCACAACACTAGTGACGCCGACGACACGGCCGTCAACGCCGGCTTCCGCAACCCTCGATCCGTGCAGCGGAAGAAGCCTCCTAAAGGCAATCGCGACGGACCCACCCCGCTAGACAAAATCATGGAGAGGCCTTGCTAGATCCATGGCACTCCAGACAAGCCCGCCAACCACACCAACCGTAACTGTTGGGTGTTCAAATAGGCCGGCAAGCTCGCATCCGAGGAGCAAAGTAAGGGCCCACGCAGTGAGGACGATGATGAGCCCCGTGGTCCGACCAATGGTGGACAGAAGCAGTTCCCTACAGAGGTAAAAACTGTGAACATGATATACGCCACTCATATACCCAAAAAGGAGAGGAAGCGCGCCCTTCGAGAAGTCTACGCCGTAGAGCCCGTAGCCCCGAAGTATAACCCATGGTCGGCATACCCGATCACCTTCGATCGACGGGACCATCCGACTAGTATCCGTCATGGGGGATCAGCTGCCCTCGTCCTAGATCCCATTATCGATGGGTATCACCTCACTAAAGTCCTAATGGACAGAGGAAGTAGCCTCAATCTGATTTACTCAGACACGGTGAAAAAGATGGGTATAGATCCATCAAGGATCAAACCCAGCAACACTACCTTTAAAGGAGTGATCCCAGGCGTCGAAGCCCGGTGCACGGGCTCTGTGAGCCTGGAAGTGGTGTTCGGTTCGCCAGATAACTTCCGTAGCGAGGACTTGATCTTCGACATCGTACCTTTCCGCAGCGGTTATCACGCCCTGCTAGGCCGTACAGCGTTCGCTCGCTTTAACGCCGTCCCACACTACGCACACCTCAAGCTCAAGATGCCCGGGCCCAGGGGGTCATCACTGTCAACGGCAATACAGAGCGTTCCCTCCGAACTGAGGAGCATGCATTGGCCCTGGCGGCCGAATTCCATTACGAGGACGGTCGGCAAACACCGAAATCTGCCATAAAGGCACATAAGGTTGACAAACGAGCTCGGTTTCAATCCGAACTCCCAGAATCTTCTTCTCCCCAGAAATAGGGACACGCTCCCCACTGCACAGCCCTAAGGACCGTCGAACAGGTGCCAAGAAGGCACAACTTCGCACTCAAGATTCCATGGGCAGCAGTGGGGAACAACCATTAAAGGGTAAGTGTTCGGCTGAACCGAACCATTACCAGTACACGTCCTCGGACATAACACAGGTACCATCAAGGACCTGCTAAAGACTAAAGCTCATCCATACTTCGGCGACTTCTCAAGACCTTCTTCCCAAGGTCCGCTCGACGAAAGCATCACCCTTAAAGGGATGCAACTCCCTAGGAGGCACAGGAGCAGACTGACGACAGGGCACATCGAGGACGTCAAGCCACCATTCAAAGACCCCTGGTACAACCTCTCCTGTGTAAATTCTATGTTTTATCTTCAAAATACCTGTAAACAGTTGCTTCAGCAATTTGAGTTATAAGAATTATCGAGGAAATAAAAGACCATTATACATGGCCCCTCCGCGGTATTTTACATACTCTGTTCTCGTCAAACGCCTCTCGCGCAACTGTTCCGTGTACATTACGATGCAATCGGCTAATAGACCGGGGGCTTGAATTTAAAAAATCACCCTGAGCGTCACCCCGACATAATTGGTCGTGTGCTCGGCGTCTTGGATTTTGCTTTATATGCATCGGATCCGAACTATGTCTTGGGTCAATAGTTGGGTTGCCCGGCTCTTGTGCTTGCCCCCTTACATTCCGCTCGTTCGGTTAAAGGGGCAAAGGGAGAACCACTGCGATTGTGTTTCCAGTTCGTTTGGTCAAGCACCTCAGTGGAGAAAGCCGAAAACTGACCGTCATAGTAAGCGAGAACTGGTCTGCAAATCCAAGCATAAGTGTTATACTAAAAAATCGATAGAGGTTATTCCGTGTTATACGATGGGTTTTGTACTTATAGAAACCATGTGATGCTGGCTTCGGCCCCGGTACATCCGCACATCACAAAACACTGGGGGCTGGTTGATGTCTACTACGCAACCTTCTTCTTGTAGACTCATTTTGGGCCTCCAAGCGCAGAGTTTTGTAGGACAGTAGCAAATTTCCCTCAAGTGGATGACCTAAGGTTTATCAATCCGTGGGAGGCGTAGGATGAAGATGGTCTCTCTCAAACAACCCTGCAACCAAATAACAAAGAGTCTCTTGTGTCCCCAACACACCCAATACAATGGTAAATTGTATAGGTGCACTAGTTCGGCGAAGAGATGGTGATACAAGTGTAATATGGATGGTAGATATAGGTTTTTGTAATCTGAAAATATAAAAACAGCAAGGTAACTAATGATAAAAGTGAGCACAAACGGCATTGCAATGCTTAGAAACAAGGCCTAGGGTTCATACTTTCACTAGTGCAAGTTCTCTCAACAATACGAACATAGTTGAATCATATGTAAATCCCTCACATGCGACAAAGAGTTCACTCCAAAGTCACAAATAGCGGAGAACAAATGAAGAAATTATTGTAGGGTACGAAACCACCTCAAAGTTATCTTTTCTGATCAATCTTATGAGCTATCCCTATAAGTGTCACGAACAGCCCTAGAGTTCGTACTAAAATAACACCTTAAGATACACATCAACCAAAACCCTAATGTCACCTAGATACTCCAATGTCACCACGAGTACCCATGGGCTTGATTATACGATATGCATCACACAATTTCAGATTCATCATGTTCAATCCAACACAAAGAACTTCAAAGAGTGCCCCCAAAGTTTCTACCGGAGAGTCAAGACGAAAACGTGTGCCAACCCCTATGCATAGATTCCCAAGGTCACAGAACCCGCAAGTTGATCACCAAAACATACATCAAGTGGATCAATAGAACATCCCATTGTCACCACGGATATCCCATCGCAAGACATAAATCAAGTGTTCTCAAATCCTTAAAGACTCAATCCGATAAGAAAACTTCAAAGGGAAAACTCAATTCATCACAAGAAGATAGAGAGGGGAAAACTCCATATGATTCATCTATATCAATAAAGCTCGCGATACATCAAAATCGTGCCATCTCAAGAACACGAGAGAGAGAGATCAAACACATAGCTACTGGTACATACCCTCAGTCCCGAGGGTGAACTACTCCCTCCTCGTCATGGAGACCGCCGGGATGATGAAGATGTCCTCCGGTGATGGTTTCCCCCTCCGGCAGTGTTGGGGATATAACCCCATGGTAAGACCCGCCCAGGAGGGGCCGGGTCATACCTGGCGGCTCATAGTCAAGACCCATAAGGTGGGCCAGAAGATGAAGGCCAGGCCGCATGGCGGCTTACCAGGCGGGCCAAGACGAAGGCCCAGAGACAGAAGATGGTGTGAGACCCGGGCGGTTAAGCCGCCCGGAGATGGCTTGCTCAAGGTGGCAAGGCGGCTTAGAAACAGGACTGACTACGTTGTATGAGTCGGTTTAGGACTCGTGTAACCCAGGGCCTCGACCTCCTATATAAAGGTGAGACCCTGGGGCAGCTTAGACGAAAAACCAATCAATCGAGAACTAGGTCAAGCGAATCCTCTCCCTTGTAATCGATACTCCAATCAATACAGCACAAGCAGGATGTAGGCTTTTACCTCTTCTTGAGGGGACGAACCTGGGTAAACTCGTGTCCCTCGTCTCGACAAACCCCTTTGAGTCCACCGTCTTAGCGATGGCCTCGAACCTAAGTCTTCGGACATCTGCCGTGACAAAACCACGACAGTTGGCGCCCACCGTGGGGCTAGCGCTCGGTGGTGTTGAGTTCTCAAAGGGCTCTCTCCCAGGGATCGAGGGGTACGCTGTTGGCAGGATGACCAAGAGTCGCCGCGGCCAGCTCTACATCGACGATGCCGGCTGGGGCCTCGAGGCCGACTCAATTGAGTACGGGTTCCGGGTCCCCTTCGGCAGAATCCACGTCTTCATCGGCAAGGTCGGCGGATCTGAACCCGGGCCGGATATCTGCACCGACATCGTCGAGCCGGCCCGGCGCGAGCAACCCGCCCAACGCATGCGACCCGCCCGTGCTAACCCGGGCAGGAAGCATGTCTTCGTCGGCTTCACCCAGGGCATGGAGCTTGAAGGCTCTATGTCTCGGGAAGAAACTCTCATCTGCTCAGAGGATGGATCCTCCAGCGAAGAGACGGAATCGATCTATCAGCTTCATAACAGTGGGCTCGGGGGCTACGCCGAGCCTTACCCCGAGTCCGAGTATCATGAGCCGGAGGATTATGAGCCGCCAAACCGCGCTGCCGTCTTCATGGCGGGTTCAGCGGCGGCTCCTAGCAGCACAGCCACCGATGCGACCGGATCTGGGGCTGGCAGGCCGCCGGCTCAGGTTCTTTTGGATCTGATGAACGAGCTTACAACCCTGATGGAAACTGAGGTCACTGCTGAAAACCAAGCGGCCCGTAACGCGGAGATCACGGGGTTGAAGAACCAGATGGCCGGAGTCCAACAGGAGATCAACGCGTTGAAGGCTCAGATGGATGCTGAGGCGGAGCGCCTTAGGGCGGATGCTTTCCGTTTTGAGTTAGAGCAGCAGTCTGCGGCGGCGGTTCATCGGATGAGGCATCAGTCCCGCCTGCCGGATCAGTATGAAGCCAGAAACCTTTTTAACACGCCAGGGATGGGACGGAATGTGCCTTTGACCGTAACCCGGACGGCGGAAGTACCTGGAAGCCGGGCGGCGGTTCAGCATCAGCGGCCAGACCCGCCCCGCCGGAACCAGACCCCGCCACAACCTTTTCCGATGCCACCTGGTCATTATTCTAATCCGGCTGAGAACATGGTGGCAGCGGCAATCCGGCTTGGTACAATCCCCATCCCCGATGAGGCGCCTTTTGCAGAAGAGGTGCGGAACGCTATTGGATACCTGCAGACGGCGGTGGCCCAGCAGAAGAAGTATACTTACAGCCGGAGCCGCGTGCATTCAACTCCCATCCCCAGCCGCAACTACAGCCGGCGTTATGAGTCGCCGGCGGTTTCTAGCAGTGAACGACATCGGAACCCGCCGCGAGTCGATCGGGCGGCTCTGGATGCTCAGGCGCTGGTGGATCGGGCAAGAGCACAACGAGAAGTGGCGGCTCTGGCGGCGGCGGCGGCTCATCAGGAACCCACAGTTGCACCTTCCGTCTCAGTAGGGGCAGGAGTAACCTCCAGGGCTGTGGGAGTGCCGTGTTTAGCGCCGGCTCTACGGAACGAGCGTCTGCCGAAGGATTTCAAAGGTCCTCGCAAGGTGCCCAATTATACTGCTGACCTACCTCCAGAGGCTTGGATCGAAAGCTATGAGCTGGCCATGGAGATGTTGGACGTCAGTGATGCAGTATGTGCCAAATATTTCATCATGATGTTGGAAGGGCCGGCTCGCACGTGGTTGAAGGGCTTGCCGCCTAACACCATTAATTCCTGGGCCGAATTAAAGGCGAAATTCATCAAAAATTTCCAAGGAACGTGCAAGCAGCCCATGAGGATTGTGGATTTGGACCATTGTGTGTAGCGTGATGACGAGTCGGCTCATCACTGGGTCCGGCGGGTCTCAACCATCATCCACTCTTCTGAACAGATTATGGCGGCTCAAGCAGTTTTGATTCTGGAGAAGAATTGCCATTTTACACCACTGAGGCAGAAGCTTGGCCGGCTCAAACGCTCATGCCAAGACATGGGGGAGCTCATGGCAGCTCTCACCAAGTATGCAGACTCTGACAACACGAAAGACCCAGGCTCTGATGACGAGAAATCAAGTCAGGGGAAGAAAGGTAACAATGGCAAGGGTCGGCAGCAAAACGCGGCTGGAAACAGCAACCCGGGCAAACGGAAGAACCCGGACGGCGGGTCAGAATTGGTGACGAACACCAGCGCTGGGAACAATCGTGCTAAGGGCAATGGGAACTTCAGGCCACCCTTTAACAAGGGCAAAGCTCCTTTCAACCTCGAAGAGATGCTCAATAAACCTTGTCCAGAGCACAGCCGGCCTGATAAGCCGGCAGGCCATACATGGAGGGATTGCAGTATTATGCGGCAGTTTCGGGATTACAGCCTTCAACAGCATCGTAATAATGGTAATGGTCCGTCAGGCGGCTTAGGGCCGGGCGGACCAGGAGCCGGCTTTGGTGCTGGCGGCTCAAGATCCGGTTACCAGGGTCAAGGCAATCAAGGAAGTCATCATCAACAGTCTGGCGGTGGAAGCCAGCAGTAGAATAACCAATCGGGGTACCAGAGTAACCCGAAAGAGCTCAGTGGGGGTCACTATCATGTTTTTACAACCAGCCTTGACAAGCGAGACCGGAAGGTGCGCAAGCGGGCAGTTAATGCAGTCATGCCGGCTCTCCCGCAGTATTTGAAGTGGTCTGAGTATGACATAACTTGGAGCCGGGAGGATCACCCGCCGCGTGTTGATAACCCGGGGCAGCTGGCTTTGGTAGTTTCCCCCCAAGTGGGAGGATACGTGTTCACTAAAGTACTTATGGATGGTGGCAGCAGCATCAACATTTTGTATTATGACACTTTCCGCTGGATGGGTTTGCTTGATAAGGATCTTAAGCCATCTTCAACAGTTTTTCACGGTGTGGTGCCCGGAAAATCGGCTTATCCGGTGGGAAAGATTTCTTTGGAGGTAGCTTTTGGTGATGAATTCAACTACAGGGTGGAGTCTTTGTGGTTTGAAGTGGTCAAAATCAAAAGCCCATATCACGCTCTGTTTGGACGGCCGGCTTACGCAAAGTTCATGGCTAGACCATGTTATGTTTACTTGCAACTCAAGATGCCCGGGTTGAATGGGACGATTACCGTGCATGGTGATCGGAAGACAGCTCTTGAGTGTGAGGAAGGTGACACAGCCTACGCAGAGTCAAGTTGTGCTGAGGCAGAGCTCAAGTTTTATAAGGAAAATGTTGACCTGGAAGATATGACTCCACTGAAGAAGCCTAACACGGAATCTGAGCCGCCCCTCAAGTTTGTGGCAGAAGATACCAAGTTGGTGGACTTTACGCCGGGTGACTCATCACAGCAGTTCACTATCGGGGCTAACATGGACCCCGCATAGGAAAGCGCGCACATCGAATTCATCTGTGAGAATCGGGACATCTTTGCATGGAAGCCTTCTGACATGCCGGGTGTACCGAGAGAATTCGCTGAGCACCACCTTAATGTGGATCCTAAGTTTAAGCCGGTCAAACAGTTCCTCCGGCGGTTCAATGAGGAGAGGTGCAAGGCTATTGGAGAAGAGGTGGCCCGGCTTTTGGCAGCAGGGTTCATCGTTGAAGTTTTTCACCCGGAGTGGCTTGCTAACCCGGTGTTGGTACTCAAGAAGAATGGCACATGGCGTATGTGTGTGGATTACACGGATCTTAACAAGGCCTGTCCAGTTGACCCATTTGCTCTCCCCCGTATCGACCAGATTATTGACGCAACGGCGGGTTGTGAGAGTCTATGCTTCCTGGACGCTTATTCAGGGTATCATCAGATCAAGATGGCAGTTAAAGACCAAGAGAAGACGGCTTTCATTACGCCTTTTGGTGCTTTCTGTTATGTGTCTATGCCTTTCGGGCTCAAGAGTGCCCAGGCGACTTACCAGCGTTGTGTGCAGAACTGTCTTCATGGTCAAATTGGGCGCAATGTTCATGCCTATGTGGATGATATTGTGGTCAAGTCAAGGACGAAGGAGACTCTACTTGATGACCTGAAGGAAACTTTCGATAATTTACGAGTTTACAAGATGATGCTTAACCCGTCTAAGTGTGTCTTTGGAGTTCCCGCAGGAAAGCTCTTGGGATTCCTAGTCTCTAAGCGTGGCATTGAAGCTAACCCGGACAAGATAAAGGCTATCACCTCCCTGTCTGAGCCGGCTTGCATCAACGACATTCAGCGCCTGGCGGGTCAAATCGCTGCGTTAAGCCGGTTCATAAGCCGCATGGGTGAGAAGGCTATTCCTCTATATCAGATGATGAAGAAAACAGACAATTTTGTCTGGAGTAAGGCGGCGGGTGAAGCGTTTGAGGCGCTCAAGAAGCAGTTGGTTGAGCCGCCGGTCTTGGCCGCTCCAGCTGAGAAGGAACCTTTACTCCTCTATGTGGCGGCTAACAACAGGGCAGGCAGCGCCGCGATTGTTGTAGAGCGTAAGGAGGCAGGGAAGGAATACCCGGTTCAGAGGCCGGTTTACTACGTCAGTGAAGTCCTCATAGAATCCAAGCAAAGGTACCCACATTGGCAAAAACTAATATATGGGGTGTTCATGGCGAATCGCAAGTTGAAGCATTACTTCTTGGGACACCAGATCACTGTGGTCAGTTCTGCCCCGTTGGGTGACATAATTCAAAATAGAGAAGCCACTGGCAGGATTGCTAAGTGGGCATTGGAGCTTGGGCCTCTTAATCTGAAATATGTGCCTCGCACGGCTGTCAAGTCTCAAGCCTTGGTGGACTTTATAAATGACTGGACAGAGTGTCAGTCGCCCGAGGAGAAGCCGGATAACACATACTGGACAATTCACTTTGATGGGTCCAGACAATTGGAAGGGTCAGGGGCTGGAGTTGTCTTAACTTCCCCTAGAGGTGACAAGTTTTGTTATGTGTTAAGGTTGATGTTTCCCTGTACTAACAATGCATTTGAGTATGAGGCTTTACTTCACGGCCTCCGCGTGGCTAAGGAGATGAACCTGAGCCGGGTTAGATGCCTCAGCGACTCAGACCTCGTGGCTCAACAAGTTTCAGGCACGTGGGATTCCAAAGACCCACGGATGGCGGCTTATCGTCAGGCGGTGGACATCATTGCTGGACACTTCAAGGGTTATCAGGTGGATCATATTGACCGTCGCAAGAACGAGGTGGTTGATGCATTGTCAAGGCTGGGCTCTCAGCGTAAGCCGGTGCCGCCTAACGTTTTCTTGGATGTATTATATCATCCGTCTGTTAAGCTACCTTCAGAGGAGGATCTGGCCGTACCTGACCCGGAGGGGCAGCTGGTGGCGGCTCTGCATGCTATCCCTAACTGGACGCTGCCTTACTTAGCGTACTTGACTCGCGGCGAGTTACCCGAGGACGAAACCTTAGCAAGACAAATCATCAGGCGATCTAAATCCATGACTATCATCAATGGCGAGTTGCACAAGCGCAGCGTCACTGGTGTTTTCCAGCGTTGCGTTTCTCCTGAAGAGGGTAAGGAGATCTTAAATGAAATTCACGCCGACGATTGTGGTCATCATGCCGGCTCGAAATCTTTGGTGGCTAAGGCTTTCCGGCATGGTTTCTTCTGGCTGACGGCTCATAAGGACGCAGAAAATTTGGTCATCAAGTGCGATGGATGTCAGAAGTTCGGGCGACGTGCTCACGTGCCGGCTCAGGAATTGCGGATGATTCCAATTACCTGGCCGTTTGCGGTCTGGGGGCTTGATATGGTCGGGCCCTTCAAGAGATCTAAAGACAAGAAGACCCACCTTTTGGTGGCAGTGGATAAGTTTACCAAGTGGGTTGAGGCTGATCCGGTCGGCAAGTGTGACGCGGCTACGGCGGTTCAGTTTGTCAAAAAATTGATCTACCATTCTGGTTACCCTCACAGTATCATCACGGATAATGGCACAAACCTATCCAAGGGGGCTATGCAAGCGTTCTGTGAAAGTGAGCACATCCGGCTTGACGTCTCTGCTGTTGCTCATCCACAATCCAATGGTCAGGCGGAGCGTGCTAACCAGGAGATCTTGAGAGGCATCAAGCCCCGGCTTATGGTTCCTCTACAGCGAATGCCGGGTTGTTGGGTAGAAGAGTTACCATCAGTTCTATGGAGCATCAGAACAACTCCCAACAGATCAACAGGCTATACGCCTTTCTTCATGGTTTATGGCACAGAAGCCGTGTTGCCAAGTGATATACGTCATGACTCGCCGAGGGTGGCGGCTTACGTTGAGACAGATAATGAGACAGCGCGTGAGGATGCGTTAGATGCTTTGGATGAAGAGCGTGATCTGGCGGCGGCTCGATCGGCGATTTATCAACAGGACCTGCGTCGCTATCATAGCCGCAGAGTTAAGACCCGGACGTTTCAGGAAGGCGACTTGGTGTTGCGTCTGATTCAAGATCAGACGGATGCGCACAAGCTATCTCCTCCATCGGAAGGACCCTTTGTGATCAGCAGAAATCTCAACAATGGGTCATGCTATCTCATTGACGTACGAGACGAATCACGTACTTCTGGGCAGGAGACCCACCGGCCGTGGAATATTGCTCATCTGCGGCCTTACTATACTTAAGTCATCGACTCCCATCATTGTACATCATCATTGTATATATCACTTATATATATATAATAAAGTTGGCATCCCTGCAAGCCGGGGCATCTGCCGTTTATATATCTCAGATTGTGCAAAGATGGATACAACCACAAGGTCATTTGGGGGCTTCTAACCCGCCAGGGTTTAGCTTACACACCCTCTTGATCGGCTCTTCAGCCATCATAAGGCCGGGTTATATACTCAACAAAGTTGACTCCGTCAACAAGGTCATTTGGGGGCTTCCAACCCGCCGGGTTTAGCTTACACACCCTCTTGATCGGCTCTTCAGCCACCGCAAGTTTGAGTTAAACCTGCCTGTACGCTGCTGCTGCTCCGCTAGGTGACCCGCCGAACTTTTACCAGTTAATCTCGACTAGAGACCCTGAGTTGTTCAAAATATTTGACAGTCACTCTCGCTAGAGACCCTGTACTGGCCAAAGTTAAACCGGCGGCTCTTGTCACGTGAGGGCCGGCTTACGGAAAGCGAGGATAAACTCACCCATCTGCTGCGTACTCTCCGCTATGTGGCCCGTTCGTACTCTTAAACAGTTACTCTTTTAAAGACCCTGCACTGTTTAAGGTTCAAACGACGGGTTTATGTCACGTGAGAAGTAGCTTATGGGCCCTGGGGTACTCATGCCCTGCTGTGCCTCTTTATGGTTTGTTGTTGCTCTTACCAGTTAATCTCGCCTAGAGACCCTGAGCCGTTCAAAGGAGTTGACGGTCACTCTCACTAGAGACCCTGTACTATTAAGAATTCAAACAACAAGTTCATGCCATAAGAGCCGGCATACGAGTTTTCGAAAAAGCAAGGTCATGAAAGATTTAACATCTCAGGGTTGTGCTTTTTCAAGCCGCCCTCACAGCAATACAGAATATATTCTGTCTTGTTTGTTTTTGCAGAGTTTATCTCCTAAGATGAGCCGCCGTGAAATATGATGAAAAGATGATTGTAAGCAGAACACAAGACAGATAAAAGTGCATCAAGTTGTGCAAAGATTCATACGTGCACGATGGCACGGCTCAGGCAATCAAGTTTTTCTACGCCTATTACAAAATTCCCCAGGGAGCACAAAAAACAACGGACTTCAGTTTTTGTACAACTTCCAGTTTCAGCGGCTCAGAAAGCCGGGTTATCAGTTTCACGCGCACGTGTTCAGCTCGATGGCGGGTCATCCTGCGGCGGGTCTTTGACCTCTTCGATCTGAAGATTGTCCACATCCCAGTTGCAGTTTGTTAACGCTTCAAACTGAGCCTCATCAAAGAGAGAAGATGGGTCAATTTCAGGAGCAAAGAGTGTCTTACGGCGGGCAGGGGTCAAGTCTCTAGCTTCAAACGTTGGGCAGCGCACTCGTTTGTTACCCTCGCCATAAGCCGCTTGGTAGGAGGTCAGATCAATTTGATCAACGAGTGTTGATGCGAGTACTCGAGAAGCCTTCATACACTTGGCATAGTCAGCTTCCGTAAATTCTGAGCCGTCATCTTTTTTGGATGGAAAGCCATCCATCATCTCTTCTGCAGTCAATTCAGGGGCAAAGGCCAGAGACCGGCTTAGTGCGGCCATTGCTCCCTTTCTGGCGGCTGATCGTTTGAGCTCCTCAATTTGCTTGGGCAGAGTTGACAAGAGCTCTATCACTCCCTTCATGAATTTGGGGATGCTTTTTTCATTCAGCAACGCTTTGATGGTGCAAAGGGTCCCGCAGTATAGCTGTTCTGTCAAGGTGTATACTACTTTCAGTTTCAACAAGCTGTCAAAAGATAGCTGGCGGCTTCTTTGACCTGCAAGGAAAGATTTGGCGTTATAAGCCGCCCGCACAGTTTTCAAAAAAGGCAAAGAAATTTGCTAAGTATTCAGTGCTTACCAAAGATAGCAGAAGTCATTCTGGATATATGGCGCTTAAGGGTTTGTAGCTCATCTGACACAAGCTTGAGCTGCTGGTCAGCATCGTCTGCGCGCTTGGTCAGGGCGGCTTGTGTAGACTCAGCACTCTTTTTGAAGGCAGCAAATTCAGCTTGAACCTTCTCAAGATCCTTAACGGCAACCCGCCATTTTTCTTCCGCCTCAGACCGGGCGGTTTGTTGTGAAGCAAGGTTTTCTTTTAAGCCGGACAGATTAGACTCGGTCACGTCCAAAGCTTCTTGTATCGTACAAAAGCAAAACAATTCAGGAGGTTTAAGTCGCCAGGATGAGATATTCGTGCACGATTGATGAAGCTGTTATGCTACAAGTCTCAAGCATATTGCAAGCAATATGCTTGACACTTGGGGGCTAATGTCTGTGTTTTCTCTCCAAGTCTACAATGAAGTACCGGCTCATCTTCGTAAATATAAGCCGGCACTTGGGGGCTACATACAGCGCTTTCCAAGTCTACAATGAAGTTCCGGCTCATCTTCGTAAAGATAAGCCGGCACTTGGGGGCTACACACGGCGCTTTGCAAGTTTACAGTGAAGTTCTGGCTCATCATTTTTTATAATGACCCGAATTGGGGGGCTACCTTTGGATTGACTCTTCAACTAAGTACCGGCTTAATATCTATATTAACCCGATACTTGGGGGCTACAAACTAAGCAATTTGAATTATGACAAGGATTGGAAGACCCGGTCTACTATTTGCAATACTAAACCAGCTCTTGGGGGCTACATAAGGGTATAAGGAAAAAGCAAGAGAAGAGGAGTACCTCATATTTCTTCTTCATCAGTCCAACAAGTTTCAACTCCATATTACGGCTTGTGGAGAGGCGATTCAAATAACCAGCATGAAGTTCATCTGCAGTCATTTTTTCTAACACGAGGAATTGAAACTCAAGCTTTTCTGGTGAGCCTGTCTTAGCCTGGCAGGTGTGCTTCGTTAACACATGGGGATCAGGGAATTGATAACCCGTCCCAGTGACAATAACTTCTGGGTGAGCTGTATCTTCGGCGGCTGTTGAAGGGCTCGGCGTCTTAGGATCAGCTTTTGGTGGACTCTCAGGAGTGGCCATGTCATCATCAGCCGGCTCAGAGGGCTGAGGAATGTCGGCAGATGCATCTTTTCTAGCCTCAGTGGGCTCAACATGAGGTGCAGGGGAATCCGGCTTAGCAGTTTCCGGCTCTTGGGTAGTAGGGGCACCGGTAGACCCGCCGGTTTTCCTTCGTTTTGCTTGAGCCCTGGAAAACAAAAAGATTGTCACAAAAAGGACAAGGATGGAAAAAGGTATGATGCAAAATCAAAGGTACTTACTCCGGGTTGATCTTCAGAGGAGGCAGCTTGGATGCAGTAGAGTCGCCAGATGAAGGAGGTGATTCCTAAAAAAGTTAAGACGATAAAAAACAGAGTAAGGTTACAAGGCAACACTGCCAAAATTGGACTTAGATAAAAAAGTACCTCAGCAGGCCGTTTCCGAGGAGCCGGAGAGTTTGGTAAGCCGGTTAAAAGCTCTTCAGAGCCGGTGCTCCGGGTCTGACGTCTGGAATTGTGCTGTTGCTTTTTCAAAAGAAAATCGGGGTCTAAATAAGCAAGAGGATGAGAAAATGGGACTTTCCGGATGACCCGCCGTATTTGCTCTGGTGGAAAATTTTCTCAGTCAGAGGAAATGTAAGTTACCTCAGGGGCTTCTGCATGGCTTGTCTCTGTTTCCTCTTGTGAATAATTATCGTCAATAAGTTGCATAAAGAGACGGCCAAGAGAGTCAAGTTCTACCTCCGAGTCGTCAAGCTCAGGTGGTTCCTGAGCGATAGTTTTCTTCTTCTGGGCACGGGTTTTACCCGCCTTAGGCTTCCTCACAGAAGGGTTATACTTCTTCTTCCAGAAAGAAGAGCCGGCCTGCGCATAAGCCGCCAACAAGGTTAAAAGGAGCAAGGTAAAAGGTCAAGACAAGAATAACCAATTTTGTGGGAAAAGATTTCTTACAGCTGGAGCCGGGTTCTTGACACAGAAAGGTTTCAGCCCAACTTTGTTGCAAACCGCTTGCTTTTCGCCAAGAAGTGTTTTGACGGAGGAGTTGATGTCTTGTTCTGTCAGAGGGGTGGTGTTGAAGCAGAGAGTGTCATTGGGCTCACCCGTGAATTGGTGCATGAGTCGGTCACGCCGGCTCAGTGGCAAAATCTTCCAGCTAACCCAACAGCGGGTTAAGTCGACGCCAGTCAAGCCATTGGCCATTAAGGCCCTGATCTTCGCGAAAGCCGGAGCATATTTCGCTCGCTCTACGGCGGACATCCGGTCTGGGAGTTCTCCAGTGTTGCAAAGCCGGGTAGGACGGTAACCCGGCAGCGGATTCTCTTCTTTGGGAGAAGTGTCCTTGCAGTAAAACCAGGTTTTGTTCCAATCCTTGGGGTGACTTGGTAAGATAGCTGCTGGATAGGGCAAATCTCTCCGTCTCTGGATAGAAATGCCGCCAAGCTCCAAACTTGGTCCAGCCGCCACTTCAGTTTGGCGGTTGACGTAATGGTAATCACGGAAGAGGTCAACAGACGGCTCTTCTTGCAGGTAAACTTCACATAATACTTGAAACTGACACATGTTGGTGACAGAGTTTGGGCCTATGTCTTGAGGGTGAAGCTTGAAGAAATGAAGAACGTCCTAGAAAAATTTCGACCCGGGTGGGCTGAATCCACGAAGGAGGTGATCAGTGAACACAACAACTTCTCCTTCCTGAGGAGCAGGTCTTGCTTATGGCCCTGGAACCCGCCAATGTATAATATCCTGAGCCGGCAGGATGCCCGATTCTATGAAATCAAGTAAGAGTTGTTCGGTGACTCCGGAGCTGACCCAATCACAAGACGAGGGTGCTCTCGACATAATGGCGTGTCAAACTGCGAAAAGGCACGGAGTATGGCGGCTTAGAAAAACGTCAAATAATTAAGGCAGCTATGGTCAGCATAAGGGTGAGGTGTTAAGCTTCCAATATATTTATCAGAGAGCCGGCAATGCAATGGCGGGTTAATTGGACAAGGCGATGCTAGAAATAATGTTAAGTGTGGGCAAACAGATTTCACATATTACAACCATGGCTGCAAGATCTACGGGCGAGGGTAAAATGAAATATATTCATGACCTAAAAACGGCAGTGGAAGAACAGGTGGTCGCCACGCGGAGAAGACTAGTATGCAGATCTAAAACAAGCGGGCATTGACATTAAAAGGATGACCGCAATGGATAGACAGCGCTATGAGATTTAGGGGGATATTTGACGGTCTGCATTATGAAGAACAGCGAAGAACGGCGAAGAACACAAAGAACTCCGACGAACTCAGGGAGATCTTAATGGAGATAACATAGGTTAGACAAGGGCCGAGAACGGTACCTTGCGGATGCGGATGGGCCGGCGAGGCTCTGGACCGAATCAGGTTGATGCAGCGGCCGACGTTGGGGGTGACAATGAGGTCCGGTCAAGTGCGGCGGAGTTCCAGAAGCGCGGGTCTGAAGGAGGAAGAAGACAGCGGCGACAGAGAAAAGGAAGGGGGCCTCCCCGTGTCCCTATTTATGAGATGGGATGGCAACAGTGCGCGTGAAAAACGAGGCGGTGCAGTGATAATTGACCGGAGGGGGCGCCTCGATTTTCAGGCCGACCGTTTAATGAGAAGATCAATTGCGGACGTCACGGAATCTTTTAGCATATTCGGCATTACGTCACGGTGGGTTATAAGTTTTCTTTTTTAGGTAACGAAAATATGAGACTCGCCGCCAAGTGAGTTTGAAGATTGACATGAACAGGCTCAAATCAATCTGGGGCCTAATGTTGGGGATATAACCCCGTGGTAAGACCCGCCCAGGAGGGGCCGGGTCATACCTGGTGGCTCATAGTCAAGACCCATAAGGTGAGCCAGAAGATGAAGGCCAGGCCGCATGGCGGCTTACCAGGCGGGCCAAGACGAAGGCCTAGAGACAGAAGATGGTGTGAGACCCGGGCGGTTAAGCCGCCCGGAGACGGCTTGCTCAAGGTGGCAAGGCGGCTTAGAAACAGGATTGACTACGTTGTATGAGTCGGTTTAGGACTCGTGTAACCCAGGGCCTCGACCTCCTATATAAAGGTGAGACACTGGGGCAGCTTAGACGAAAAACCAATCAATCGAGAACTAGGTCAAGCGAATCCGCTCCGTTGTAATCGATACTCCAATCAATACAGCACAAGCAGGACGTAGGCTTTTACCTCTTCTTGAGGGGCCGAACCTGGGTAAACTCGTGTCCCACGTCTCGACAAACCCCTTTGAGTCCACCGTCTTAGCGATGGCCTCGAACATAAGTCTTCGGACATCTGCCGTGACAAAACCACGACAGGCAGGGTGCCGGAACGGGCCCCCGATTGGTTTTTTGTGGCTACAGAGGCTTGCGGCGGCGGAACTCTCGATCTAGGTTTCTTTTCGGGGGTTTCTGTATTTATAGGAATTTTTGGCGTCGGAAACAAGTCAAGGGGGGCCACGAGGCGGCGACAAGCCAGGAGGGCGCGCCCTAGGGGGCGCCCTGTAGGCTTGTGGTGGCCTCCTAGCTCTTTTGGCCCAACTCCAATGCTTCGGGGGTCTCTTTTGGTCCATAAAAAGTCACCGTAAATTTTCAGCCCATTCCGAGAACTTTTATTTCTGCACAAAAACGACACCATGGTAGTTCTGCTGAAAACAGCGTCAGTCCGGGTTAGTTCTAATAAAATCATACCAAAATCATATAGAATTATTGTAAACATGGCATGAATACTTCATAAATTATAGATACGTTGGAGACGTATCACTGGTCATCAGTCCCCGCATTTTTTTACGCTCCTACGGCTAAGTGAAAGCGATAAAGCATCATAGTCCGATTGCCTTGTCCCCCTCGCACTACCGCCTTCGGGCACCGATACCTCGGCTAAGGGTCACAGTGCGGAGGCAGAGACACCTCGCGTAGTATCTACGTGGGGACTGAAGCCGACGACTCGCAACTTTCAGATAAAACGGCCACATGGGAGTCAAAATAAACGCTAAAAACTTATAAGACATGATAAACCATGCAACTTTAATTATACAGCGTTAAAAGTCTTCGGACATATTACAACGCGCTCATTCATAAAAACATCCTTCGAGCATTGGGCCTCTATCGCCCGAGCACCCTCCATCACTGCGGAGAAGTATAGCTCGGGGCGCCTATGCTCCATTCCAGGGGGCGGAGGTGCGGTGGCCATCTCGGTCGGCTTGAGCTTCGGCCAGTGCACCATGGTCTTTGCAATGGCCATTCGAGCTCCCTCGATGCATGAAGAACGCTTTAGCGCGTCAATCCGAGGCGCAGCATCGCATAGTTTCTGCACCAAGCCAAAGTAGCTGCTCGGCAACGGCTCTTCAGGCCACAGCCGGATGCAGAGATCCTTCATGGCCGGCTCCGCCATCCTGTGCAGCTCCATCAGTTGCTTCATCTGCTCGCTCAGAAGAGGAGAGCACTCGGGGGACTCAAATTGTGCCCAAAATAGCCGAGCCTCATCATCCTCCCCCCGCGAAGCATAGAACTTGTTCGCGTCTGCTGCACTCTTCGGGAGATCCGCACAGACGCCTGAGGAACGCCACACCTGGGTGAGCAAAGCAAACCTGCTACCACCAAAGGCGCATTGTAGTGTATACGGCTTACGATCTGTGACAGCCCGGACTTGGCGAACCTCCTCTTCAAAGGACCGCTTGTCCACCCGCTCCTTTTGAAGCTCGGATTTCATCGCGGATAGCCCGGTGGCTTTCTCTTTGCCTTTCTGCTCAAGGGCCTCGCACTTTGCGCTGGCGTCCTTGAGCTCCTGCTGCACCTCCTCCACCCGAGCCTCCTGCTTAGCACTCGTAGCTTTCAAAGTGGAGAGTGCGGCGGCTGCCTATTCGGCGGCCGCCTTCTCATTCGCGGCCTCTTGCTTCATCTTTTCGAGCTCGGCCTTGAGTTTTTCAACCTCCGCAGCTGAAGCTGTGGAAGCAACAAGTAAATAATTACACTGGGTTACCAGTGCGGATCACTAACTACATACAGCCCGGATGTTACAATTCGGCTTACCTTGTGCCTCGTCGAACCTCTTGTTCAGGCTATCAAGCTCCTCTTCGGAGATCTTGAGCTTTCGATTGAGCTCGGTAAGCTCAGCGGCATTAACGGCCGCCGCCGAGGATGAGGCCTACAAAAAATAAAGAATACACACATCCAGTTATATGCGTTCCAACCCCCGAACCGTCAAGGATATGACACTATGCTCGGTCCTGAGTATTTTGACCCCCGGGCGCGTTTTTGCAAAACCACCCGGGGCTCGGGGGCTACTACATATATAAAGATAGCATAAACTTAATAAAGTTAAGACTGTTCGGGAAACGGGTATTACGTGACTCACCTTGAAGCCCGTCAAGAGACCATTGAAGGCCTCTTTCAGTCCGTTGTCGATGGACTGAATGCCTTGCAAAACCGCACCCATAAGACTGCGGTGATCCTCGAAGATGGGGGCGCTTGATAGAGCCTCCTCCATAACCGGCCACCCAGTCGTCGGTGGCACCGGTGGTGACCGGCCAGCCCGATCTCTGATCGGGGACTGAGTCGGTAGCTCCGGAGGCACAGCATGCTCCGGAGATTTCCTCGGAGGGGACTGGACATCCCTCCGCCCTTCCTCTTCAGCGGCCAGGGGAGTCTTCTCCCCCTGCTCTTCGGTGGACAGGGGAGTTTTCTCCCCCTGTTCTTCAGCGGCCGAGGCATCGACCTCGGCCATGGCATGGTCACCGCCAACGCCTGTGTTCGGCTCCAAAGGAGCCTGGCGGGATGACACCTCCATGGCATCCTTCGTGACCCCGGGAGGTGTGGGGTGTGACGCAGTCCCACTCTCCGCCAGCTCGGCGGGCGGAAACTCCCCATCCGATATTTGGTCAGTAGGGAGAACGTGCGGTGGGCTGCGAGCTGGGGGCTTGACCCTTAGGTTCCGTCGGGGAACCCTCTCGAAGTCCTCGGACTCTGCATCAGAGTCCGAGCTGTCGTCGGCCAGGATCAACCTCGGCCGACGTGCCCTCTTCAGGGCAGGAGGAGGTACATCCTCCGCGGCGTCCTGCGACGCCGCCCTCTTTCTTGTGAGGGGGGAAACGCCTCCCCCCCATCTTCATGCTCTTCCTCATGGCTAGAGGAGGCATGGGTTTCCTCGGACATGGCGTCCGGCTGGTCCTTTATGCGGAGACCTTCTTTGGTCTTCTTAGTCTTCTCCTTCTTTTCGGGCGCCGAGTACGGCGCCACGACGAGCATCGCCGACAACAACTCCGACCTGGGGTCTTCGGGTTGTGGTGTTGGACAGTTAACTCTCGCGGTTTTGCTCGTCCATTTCTGCGGAAGTGAGGGGGAAGGCGTTCAGTCTTTTTGTCAAAGAAAATAGAGCTAATGGATTAAAATTATACCATACCTGGGTAGGAGGGTTATCGGTGCTTAGGCCCGAATCCTCTTCCTTGGCCGGCCAGCTTTTCCGAGGCTTGAATAATGCCTTCCACAACTTTTCGGAGGTAGTGCGGAAGAGCTGGCGCACGGTAGGCTCGTCCTCATGCCGGTAAGCCCACATTGGGGAGGCCTGGCCCTGACAGGGGAGGATTCGGCGGTGGAGCATGACCTGGACCACATCGACCAGTTCGGCCTTAGCCTTGATCACCGAGGTAATGCGCTTCTGCAGCAGTTTCACCTCTACGTCCGACCCCCAGTCAAGGCCCTTCCTGAGCCACGAGGTCAATCTCGTAGGGGGTCCGGATCTGAACTCGACAGGCGCAGCCCAGCTCTCATCTCTTGGTTCGGTGATGTAGAACCACTCCTTTTGCCAGATCTTGATTGTATCAATGAAGGTGCCAGTTGGCCACTCAACGCGAGGGAGCTTACTGATTACCGCCCCTCCACAGTCTGCGTGCTCGCCCGCGACTATCTTCGGCTTGACGTTGAAGACCTTGAGCCACAGGCCGAAGTGCGGCTCGACCCGCAGGAAGGCTTCGCAGAGGATTATGAAAGCCGAAATATGCATGAAAGAGTTCGGGGGAAGATCATGGAAGTCCAACCCGTAAAAGAACATGAGGCCCCTGATGAAGGGGTGGAGCGGGAAGCTCAGTCCCCGGATGAAATGGGGGACGAAGACCACCCTTTCGCCTGGCTTAGGGGTGGGGACGACTTGCTTCGCCTCTGGAGCGCGGTGGAAGACGTTGGCGGGGAGGTAGCCGGCAAGCTTTAGCTCCCGGATATCCTGGTCGGTGACCGTGGAAGCCTCCCACTTGCCCATGGAGCCCGAACCCGCCATGGCTAGGCTTGGAGGGGAAGTTGAGGAAGAACTGGATCTGGGCTCTCGGAGCTTGGGAAGATTGGGAAAGCAGAGGATGCGAATGGGAAGCGTGAATAGGCCTTGGAGTTTTTACCGTTTTTATGGGGCGTAACACCGATTAACCTCCCACTACTGTGCCGCAAATCTCTTCGCTTCCCAAGACGTGTGTAACGTTATGCACGCGCAAAAGGAACTTTGATGCTAATCATATCCCGTGTGAAACGGAGCACGATCTATACATTGGTGAGTCCTGCTGATGTAGAAACGGCCTCGAACAGCGAATCGAGTTTTTGTAACTGGTTCGGTGGTCGTGGTAGGCCACGACCCTTCGTCAGAAAGGTTGTCAGAAGAAACATTGTTTACACTTTGACGTTTGGCCTTCGGGACCGAACAACTCATGGTGTTCGGGCTATCGTGTGATCGGAAACCGTACAAGTATCAGCCGATCTTTAATGGGAAGAAAAACTCACCCCGCAAGCCGAAGACTCTGATCAAGCGGAGCTGCCCACGCTAAGACCCTTGGCATTGGGGGCTAGTTCGGGGGCTACTGAGGGAGTCCTGGACTAATGGGTCCTCGGGCTGCTGGCCTATCTCTGACTGTCGCGGGGAGGGCCGGATACATCGAGACCCTATGTTCTAGAAGGAAGTCCCGAAGGCGCATCGTGCACTCCAAGTCAAGATGAGGGAATCGACGTCACCATTCTCGGTAGGAGTCTTGTCATGTGTAAACCCTAGGTACCCCCCGGTGTCTATATAAACCGGGAGGGTTTTAGATTGTACAACAGAGAAACTCATCTAGGGTTTTAGCTAGTCGATCTCGAGGTAGATCAACTCTGTAACCTTCATACCATCAATATAATCAAGCAGGACGTAGGGTTTTACCTCCATAGGAGGGCCCGAACCTGGGTAAACATCGTGTCCTTCGTGCCCTTGTTACCATCGATCCTAGACTCACAGCTCGGGACCCCCTACCCGAGATCCGCCGGTTTTGACACCAACACTGACGCGGAAGAGAGCTTGTCAATCTCTCTACAGTAAAAAGATAGATTAGGTAATGATAGATAGGAGAGATAGATCTCTCAAGAACACAAAATAAAAAGGGCAAATAAAAAGAGCAGCAATATATTTTTGGGTTTTTGGTTTAGTAGATCTGAAAACAAAGAGGCAAAAAGATAGATCGGAAAGCAAGATGTTGGAAAAGTAGACCCAGGGGCCGTAGGTTTCACTAGTGGCTTCTCTCATGAGTATAGCACACGGTGGGTGAACAAATTACTGTTGGGCAATTGATAGAAGATCAAATAATCATGACGATATCCAAGGCGATGATCATTATATAGGCATCACGTCCAAGATAAGTAGACCGACCCCTGCCTGCATCTACCACTATTACTCCATACATCGACCGCTATCCAGCATGCATCTAGTGTATTAAGTTCATGGAAAAACGGAGTGATGCAATAAGAACGATGACATGATGTAGACAAGATCTATTCATGTAAGTGACAAACTAACAAACAAAGCAAGCAAAGACTCAAATGATGCAAGACGCTCCAAGCAAAACTCATGATATGTGACGAATAAAAATATAGCTCCAAGTAAAATACCGATGGTCGTTAGAAGAAAGAGGGGATGCCACTCGGGGGCATCCCCAAGCTTAGTTGCTTGTTTATCTTTGGATATATCTTGGGGGTTCTGTAGCATCCCCAAGCTTAGGCTCTTTTCACTCCTTATTCCTTCATCCATCGTGATCTCACCCAAAACTTGAAAACTTCAATCACACAAAACTCAACAAAATCTTCGTGAGATCCGTTAGTATAATAAAGCAAATCACTACTTTAGGTGCTGTTGCAAACCCATTCATATTTTGTTATTGAAACAAGCACTTCTGTAACTCTAAAACAAGCATGGTGCAAATCTAAAACAAGCACTTCTGTAGCAAATCACTACTTTAGGTGCTGTTGCAAACCTACTGTATTTTAACTTTACCATGGCTCATACCCTTCAATATAACCCATAGGTTCATCAAAACAAGCACACAATGCAACGAAAACAGAATCTGTCTTAAACAGAACAGTCTGTAGTAATCTGTACTCTAACCATACTTCTGTAACTCTAAAAATTCTGAAAAAATAGGACAACGTAAAGAATTTTTATAGCAACACTGTGTTAAAATTTCAGCTCAAGATCACGTTCTAGTAAAAAAAATTAAAATTCGAACACTGGACGCAAAGTTTCTGTTTCAGATTCAGCATCGCTTCTACTCATCTTATGAATCATCCTAAAGGCTCTACTTGGCACAAACACTAAATAAACCATAAAAACACAATCATAACAGAGGCATAATTGTGTCAACACTCAAAAACAGAAAGTAAAAAGCAAAAATAAATTTATTCATTGGGTTGCCTCCCAACAAGCGCTATCGTTTTACGCCCCTAGCTAGGCATAACGCATAGTTTCAAGTATTGTCATCTTTGGTTTTTGATCCATAGGATGCTCTCATGATTTATTCATATGGTGTCTTAATTCTTGTTCTAGGGAAGTGTTCCATACCCTTTCTTAGTGGAAATTGAAAACGAATATTGCCTTCTTTCATATCAATCACGGCACCTATAGTGCGTAAAAACGGTCTACCTGGTATAATGGGACAAGATGCATTGCAATCAATATCAAGCACAATAAAATCTATGGGCACATAGTTCCTATTTGCAAGAATAAGAACATCATTAATTCTTCCCAAAGGTTTTTTAATAGTAGAATCTGTCAAGTGTAAATTAAGGGAACATTCTTCAATATTGGTGAGACCAAGCACATCACATAAAGATTTCGGAATCGTGGAAACACTAGCACCCAAATCACATAAAGCAAAGCACTCATAATTTTTAATCTTGACCTTAATGGTAGGTTCCCACTCATCATGTAATTTTCTAGGAATAGAAATCTCCAACTCCAACTTTTCTTCGAAAGATTTCATCATGGCATTAACGATATGTTTAGTAAAAGCTTTATTTTGCTCATAAGCATGGGGTGAATTCAACATGGATTGCAGCAAACAAATACATTCAATCAAAGAGACACTATCATAATTAAAGTCTTTGCAAGCCAAAATAGTGGGCACATCACTAGTTAAAGTTTTGACCTCTTCAAACCCACTTTCATCAAAATTTTCATCAAGCTTTTCACCCTCCAAATTATTGGGACGCCTTCTAGCTAAAGTTGACTCTACTTCAGTCCCTTCATCATCAATTTTAATATTACTAAACAAGGAATCAATAGTAGAAACACCAATCACTTTAAGATCTTCATCATTTTTATGAAGGCAATCACTAGAAAACGATTTTTCTAAGATTTCTCTTTTAGCTCTAAGCATAGCGGTTCTTTTCTTACTTTCATCCATAGAGACATATAAAGCTTTAATTGATTCATCAATCTTAGGCACAAAAGCTTTCAACTTGAGATTTTCAACATCATGAGAAATTCTATCAATGCTTCTAGACATATCATCAATCTTATTCAACTTTTCTTCTATTGTAGTATAGAAAGCCTTTTGCGCATTGATAAATTCTTTAATATTACTCTCAAGATCAGAGGTGTTCCTATTATTATTATAAGAGGAATTACCATAGGAATTTCCATAATTGTTAGAGGAATTTCCAGGAAAAGGCCTAGGATTAAAATTACCTCTATAAGCATTGTTATTGAAATGGTTTCGCGAGACAAAATTATCATCTACGGAATCACAATTTTGCTCAATCAAGGTAGACAAAGGCACATCATTAATATCAATAGGAGCATTTTTACTAGCAACCAATTTCATCAAAGCATCAACCTTATCACTCAAAGTACTAATTTCTTCAACCGAATTAACTTTTTTACCAGTAGGAGCTCTTTCGGTATGCCATTGCGAATAATTTGTCATAATATTGTCTAGCAATTTAGTAGCTTCACCCAAACTAATTTCCATAAAAGTACCACCCGCGGCAGAATCTAAAACATTTCTAGAGACAAAATTCAATCCCGCATAAAAAAATTGTATGATCATCCAAAGATTTAAACCATGAGTAGGGCAATTTCTTAGCATCAATTTCATTCTTTCCCAAGATTGTGCAACATGTTCATGCTCAAGTTGCTTAAAATTCATGATTTGTGTCCTAAGGGAAATAATTTTCGCGGGCGGAAAATACTTAGTGATAAAATCATCCTTGCACTTATTCCAAGAATCGATACTATTGCGAGGCAAAGAGGAAAACCAAATTTTTGCACGTATCCCGCAAGGAAAAAGGAAATAACTTCAACTTCACTATATCATTGTCCACATATTTTTTCTTTTGCATATCACACAATTCTATGAACGTGTTTAGATAGGACGCGGCATCCTTATTAGGAGTACCGGCAAATTGATCTTTCCTGACAAGATTCAACAAAGCGACATTAATATCACAAGACTCTGCACTAGTGGCGGGAGGAGTAATAGGAGTACTAATAAAATCATTGTTATTAGTATTGGAAAAATCACATAACTTGGTGTTTTCTTGAGTCATCGTGACTATGCAAACAAGATTGCTAGCAAGCAAGAGACCTGACAAGAAAAAGGCAAACGAAAAAGAAGGCGAATAAAATGGCAAATTGGTGAAGTGGGGGGGAGGAAAATGAGAGGCAAATGGCAAATAATATAATTGCAAGGAGATGATATTTGTGATTAGGAACCTGGTAGATGACGATGGTGTCTCCTCGGCGCCTGAGATTGGCACGTAGAAGAGACCGCTTCCTCCCCGGCAATGGCGCCAGAAATTCCTTTGATGTGGCTTGAGACTGCGTCGGTATTTCCCAGAAGAAGAAGGGGTGATGCAGCACAGCGACGGTAAGTATTTCCCTCAGTTATGAAACCAAGGTATCGAACCAGTAGGAGGATCACCACCACCTAATAAGCAACACCTGCACACAAATAACAAATACTTGCAACCCGACGCGTAAGAGAGGTTGTCAATCTCTCTACGGTAAAAAGATAGATTAGGTAATGATAGATAGGAGAGATAGATATCTCAAGAACACAAAATAAAAAGGGCAAATAAAAGTCCAGCAATATATTTTTGGGTTTTTGGTTTAGTAGATCTGAAAACAAAGAGGCAAAAAGATAGATCGGAAAGCAATATGTTGGAAAAGTAGACCCGGGGGCCATAGGTTTCACTAGTGGCTTCTCTCATGAGTATAGCACAGGGTGGGTGAACAAATTATTGTTGGGCAATTGATAGAAGATCAAATAATCATGACGATATCCAAGGCGATGATCATTATATAGGCATCACGTCCAAGATAAGTAGACCGACTCCTGCCTGCATCTACCTCTATTACTCCACACATCGACCGCTATCCAGCATGCATCTAGTGTATTAAGTTCATGGAAAAATGGACTAATGCAATAAGAACGATGACATGATGTAGACAAGATCTATTCATGTAGGAATAGACCCCATCTTGTTATCCTTAATAGCAATGATACAGGTGTGCCTTGCTGCCCCTTCTATCACTGGGAAAGGACACCGCAAGATCGAACCCATCACAAAACACCTCTTCCCATGGCAAGAAAAATTGATCTAGTCGGCCTAACGAAACCAAAGATTCGAAGAAGAAATACAAGGCTATAAGTAATCATGCATATAAGAGATAGAAGAAGACTCAAATAATATTCATGGATAGAAACTGATCATGAACTCAAAATTCATCGGATCCCAACAAACACACCACAAAAGTTTACATCAAATAGATCTCCAAGAAACCATTGTCTTGAGAATCAAAAGAGAGAGAGGATGCCATCTAGCTATTGCCTCGGACCCGTAGGTCTATGTTCGACTACTCACGCATCATCGGAGAGGCACCTATGAAGAAGATGAACCCCACCGTGATGGTGTTAGATTGGATCTTGAGGCTCTGGAAATTGCGGCGGTTGGATGTGTTTTTCGTCGACTCCCCTAGGGTTTTCTGGATATTTGGGTATTTATAGGCATCAGAGGCGGTGGAGGGGGGCCCCGTGGAGGGCACAACCCATCAGGGCACGCCGGGGTGTTGGAAATATGCCCTAGAGGCAATAATAAAATGATTATTATTATATTTCCTTGTTCATGATAATCGTTTATTATCCATGTTATAATTGTATTGATTGGAAACTCAATTACATGTGTGGGTACATAGACAAACAATGTGTCCCTAGTAAGCCTCTAGTTAAACTGGCTCGTTGATCAAAGATGGTGAAGGTTTCCTAGCCATAGACATGAGATGCCATTTGATAACGGGATCACATCAGTAGGAGAATGATGTGATGGACAAGACCCAAACTATGAACATAGCATATGATCGTGCCAGTTTATTGCTATTGTTTTCTGCATGTCAAGTATCTGTTCCTATGACCATGAGATCATGCAACTCACTGACACCAGAGGAATACCTTGTGTGTATCAAACGTCACAACGTAACTGGGTGACTATAAAGATGCTCTACAGGTGTCTCCGAGGGTGTCTGTTGAGTTGGCATGGATCAAGACTGGGATTTGTTACTCCGTGTGACGGAGAGGTATCTCAGGGCCCACTCGGTAATACAACATCACAACAAGCCTTGCAAGCAATGTGACTAAAGTGTTAGCCACGGGATCTTGTATTACGGAACGAGTAAAGAGACTTGCCGGTAACGAGATTGAACTAGGTATAGAGATACCAACGATCGAATCTCGGGCAAGTAACATACCGAAGAACAAAGGGAACAGCATACGGGATTAACTGAATCCTTGACATAGAGGTTCAACCGATAAAGATCTTCGTGGAATATGTAGGAATCAATATGGGCATCCAGGTCCCGCTATTGGTTATTAATTGTAGAGGTGTCTCGGTCATGTCTACATAGTTCTCGAACCCGCAGGGTCTGCACACTTAAGGTTCGGTGACGTTTCGGTAGTATAGAGTTATGTATGGTGGTGACCGAAGGTTGTTCGGAGTCCCGGATGAGATCCGTGACGTCACGAGGAGCTCCGGAATGGTTTGGAGTTAAAATTGATATATAGGAAGTCCCGTTTTGGTCACCGGAAAAGTTTCGGGCATTTTGGTAGTGTACCGGGAGTGCCGGGAGGGTACCGGGGGACCATCGGGAGGGGCCTTTCGCCCCAAAGGGTCTCATGGGCTATGGGAGGAGTCAAACCAGCCCCTGGTGGGCTGGCTGAACCCCCCACTAAGGCCCATGCGGCTAGGGGTGGGAAAACCCAAAGGTGGAAAGAGTTTCCAAGTGGGGGAGGAGGAATCCTACTCCTAGTAGGATTGGAGTTGGACTCCTCCACCTCCCCACTTCGGCCGCACCAAGGGGCAGCCCTAGGGGCGCCGGCCTCCCTCCCCTTCCTCCTATATATACTAGAGGTAGAGAGGGCAAAAGGACTATAACCCAAAAGGCCATAGTGCAGCCCTCTCTCCCGATAGATTGATTCCTCTACTTTTTTAGCAGCGCTTAAGCGAAGCCCTGCTGGAATAGTTCCACCACCGCCGCCGCCGCGCCGTCGCGCTACCGGAGAACTCATCTACCTCTCCGCTCCCTCTTGCTGGATCAAGAAGGCGGAGATCGTCATTGAGCTGTACATGTGCTGAACGCGGAGGTGTCGTCCGTTCGGCGCTAGATCGGAAGGACCGTGATTGGATCGCGGAACGGTTCGTGATGGGATCGCGGGACAGATCGTGATGGGATCGCGGGACGGCTAGCGATTTGGATCGCGAAGACGTTCGACTACATCAACCGCGTTTCTTAACGCTTCCCGCTTAGCGATCTACAAGGGTACGTAGATCCACTCTCCCTCTCGTAGATGCTCATCACCATGGATAGATCTTGCGTGTGCGTAGGAAAATTTTTGTTTCCCATGCAACGTTCCCCAACAGTGGTATCAGAGCCAGGTTTATGTGTAGATGAGATCACGAGTAGAACACAAAGGAGTTTGTGGGCGTTGATATTCGGATTGCTTCCTCCCTTGGTCTTTTCTTGTTTCGGCGGTATTGTGGGATGAAGCGGCCCGGACCAACATTACTCGTATGCTTACAAGAGACCGGTTCCATCAACTGACATGTAACTTCGTTGCATAAAGATGGCTGGCGGGTGTCTGTTTCTCTCACTTTAGTCGGATCGGATTTGACAAAGGCGGTCCTTGAGAAGGTTGAATAGCAATATTTGTATCACCGTTGTGGTTTTTGTGTAGGTAAGAATTGTTCTTGCTAGATACCCGTAGCAGCCACGTAAAACTTGCAACAAAAATTAGAGGACGTCTAACTTGTTTTTGCAGGGTATGTTGTGATGTGATATGGCCAATTACATGATGAGATAGATGTGATGTATGAGATGATCATGTATTGTATAGAATATCACGACTTGCATGTCGATGAGTACGGCAACCGGCAGGAGCCATAGGGTTGTCATTAATTATTTTCGCCGTTTTGCTTTACTTTATCGCTATGAGTTAGCAATATTCGTGGAAGCAACAGTCGGCGCGACAACCTCATGGCGACACGTTGATGGAGATCAAGATGATGGAGATCATGGTGTCATGCCGGTGACGATGGAGATCATGCCGGTGCTTTGGAGATGGAGATCAAAAGCACAAGTTCATGGCCATATCATGTCACTTATGATTTGCATGTGATGTTAATCCTTTTATGCATCTTATTTTGCTTAGGACGACGGTAGCATTATAAGGTGATCCCTCACTTAAATTTCAAGATCAATTGTGTTCTCCCCGAGTGTGCACCGTTGCGAAAGTTCGTTGTTTCGAGACACCACGTGATGATCGGGTGTGATAGACTCTACGTTCACATACAACGGGTGCAAGCCAGTGTTGCACGTGCAGAACACTCGGGTTAAACTTGACGAGCCTAGCATGTACAGACATGGCCTCGGAACACAAGAGACCGAAAGGTCGAACATGAGTCATATAGTAGATATGATCAACATGAAGATGTTCACCATTGAAACCACCTCATCTCACGTGATGATCGGACTTGGGTTGGTGAATTTGGATCATGTGAGACTCGAATGACCAGAGGGATGTCAATTTGAGTGGGAGTTTTTAAGTAATATGATTAACTAAACTCATTATCATGAACATAGTCAAAATGTCTTTGCAAATTATGTTGTAGATTACTAGCTCGCATTGTAGCTCCTTTGAATTTTTATATGTTCCTAGAGAAATAGAGTTAAAAGATGATGGTAGCAATAATGCGGACTGGGTCCGTGATCTGAGGATTGTCCTCATTGTTGCACAAAAGGCGTATGTCCTTAATGCACCGTTCGGTGCGCCACCCCGCTCAAGCGCCGTCTGTAGATGTTGTGAACATCTGACAGGCACGTTCTGATGACTACTTGATAGTTCAGTGCGTCATGCATTACGGCTTAGAATTGAGGCTCCAAAACGTTTTGAACGTCACGGAACATATCAGATATTCTAAGAGCTGAAATTGGGATCTCAGGCTCGTGCCCGTGTTAAGAGGTATGAAACCTCCAACAAGATTCTTTGCCTGCAAGATGAAGGAGAATAGCTCAATCGGTGAGCATGTGCTCAGATTGTCTGGGTGCTACAATCGCTTGAATCGAGTGGGAGTTGATCTTCCAGATAAGATAGTGATTGATATAGTTCTCCAAGTCACTGTCACTAAGCTACTTGAGCTTCGTGATGAACTATAAAATGCCAGGGATGGAAATAATGATCCCTGAGCTATTCGCGATGTTTGACACCGCGACGGTAGAAATCAAGAAGCAGCATCAAGTGTTGATGGTTAGTAAAACCACTAGTTTCGAGAAGGGCAAGGGCAAGGAGGGAAACATCATGGATGGCTGATACGTCTCCAACATATCTACTTTTCCAAACTCTTTTGCCCTTGTTTTGGACTCTAATTTGCATGATTTGAATGGAACTAACCCGGACTGACGCTGTTTTCAGCAGAATTGCCTTGGTGTTATTTTTGTGCAGAAATAAAAGTTCTCGGATTGACCTGAAAATTTACGGAGAATATTTTTGGAATTAATAAAAAATATTGGCGAAAGAACCAACCGGAGAGGGGCCACCACCTGGTCACAAGCCATTGAGGTAACCTAGTGTTATTCGAAAATTCTTCGGTTCCGTGTCATTCGAAAAAAGTTTGTCAATAAGACTTGATCAACCTTATTGATGGATTCTTTTTGATGAGCATGAGATGGATGAATTTAGAAAGCACAACCTTCTGCACCCAACTTTTACTTTTTGTTGTTTAGATTTAATAAAGTAAAAATGCTATTATTTTTCTATTTTCTGTTTTATCCGTGCAATAGAAAAATGACCTGAAAATAAAAGTTCTCAGAATGCCTTAAAAATTTAGTATGATTTTTTCTGGAATATTTAAGAATTTCTGGCACTGAGAACACATCAGAGGGCTGCACCAGTGGGCGACAACCCTGCAGGGCGTGCCCACCCCCCTGGGCGTGCCCCCCTGGCTTGTGGGTCCCACGTGAGGCCCCCTCACTTATTCCAGCACCCATCCACTTCGTCTTCCTCGAGAAAAAATCCCACCATTGCTCAAACCCGTGTTCTAGCTCATCTTGCTGCCATTTTCGATCTCCTTGCTCAAAGCTTCATTTGCAAAACTGTTTTAGGGAATTGTTCATCGGTATGTGACTCCTCCAATGGTCCAATTAGTTTTTGTTTTAGTGCTTTATATATCGCAAATTTTTGCTGCTGTGGTGACCTTGTTCTTGAGCTTACATGTCAAATTTGTATGGTCCCAAGTAGTTTTGATGCATGATATAGCCTCTAAGCACTTGTGGGGGTAGTTGCTATAAGTTTTGTTGAGCTTTGTTCACTTTTCTTGTAAGTCACTAAAAATTTCAGAAATTTTTCAGAGAAAGAAAAATGTTAAGGAGAACATACCAAGGTGGTTCCTCGAGCAAGAAGACCCCGAGACTCGCGATACGCGAGCCCGACTTTGAACCACCGAGGGAAGCTCAAGTGCAGCCTTGTGAATGGCCGTCGGATCCATTCATGGTCCATGCCGGATTCAAGGAAGAATTTTACGCGTACATACGAAATGCTGGCCTTGAAGATTTTGTTTCAGACCAATGCAAGCAATATTATCAACTCACTGATTCCTTCGTGCGGAGGTTTGAATTTTTCATCCAGGCGTAATACGCATTCCGTTCTATTTAATCTTTATGATGAATCTTATACTATGGACCTAGAGGATTTTAACCATGCATGCAAAATTCCACAATGGGGCAACCATAGTGATCCTCACAAAACTGAATATAATGATTTTCTTACTAGTATAATTGTGGGAGAAACTAGAAACATTACACAGGCTACCTTGGGGAGCATTCACTTTCTGCCATACATTATTTTTCTCTCTTCATAGGTAGATGTATTAACGGTAAACATGACCATAGCCACCTTTGCGTACCTGATCTTAGTATTCTTAAAGGTGCGGTCATGGGTGATAGACGATATAACTTGGGGGCTATTATTGCTAGAAGGCTACATAAAAATGCTAAGGAAGGAGATTTCTTTGGCGGAATTTATGCCACTAGGGTAGCTAATTATCTTGGGGTACCCATAAGGGAGAATGATATTGAGTTACCACCTGCTTTTCTTGATTATGAGGCTATGGTGCGCTACCAGTTTCTTGAGAGAAACGAACAACCCCTCCTGTACCGACTAATTTTTGACAGACAGCGTGCTGTCCATATTACCCTTCCTGCTCCTGCCTTCTTTAACTTTCAGGAAAAACAGAGATACTTTATAACCAGAGAGGAGGCAAACGAGTACGAGAGAGAGGCGGAAGCCGTCCGACTCCGCTCTGCAGCCGCTCAGGCAGTAGCTGCCGCAGCCCAGTTTAACCCCAACTATGACTTCGGATACTATCCGGGCCAGCCGTGGCCCTAGACCAACTTAGGCCAAAAGCCTAAGCTTGGGGGAGTACGTATTTCTCACCGACATTACATTCATGTTCACACACTCATTCTAGTTGTCGGTGTTCATGCTTTTTCATTGTACCATCCATGGTAGTTTATTCCTTCTTTTTGCTTTCTTCTTGTGTGTTTAATTAACCTTGAGAAAATCCAAAAAAATTTAGTTCTAGCTTTACCTTCTAGTTTGTTTAGTTGTAGTATTAAAAGAGAACCCAAAAAGATTTTTCGTTCTTCTTTTGCTTGTTGGGAGCTTTCCCGTGTAAATAGTTTTCCTTTCTTCTTTGGGTCGTAAGGAGAAGACCACGATGACATGTTGAGTGGCTCTCATATGCATTATTGTTTATCTATCAGAGAGCCCATATTACCTTGCCTTCTCCTTTGAGTTATTGCTTGCAGATTCCAGCTTACTCCAATGCACGTGCACTCTTATTATTATTCATATCGTTCGGTCGTGCAAGTGAAAGGCAATAATGACGATATATGATGAAGTGACTGAGATGGAGAAAAGCTGGTATGAACTCGACCTATTTTGTTTTTGTAAATATGATTAGCTCATCGTTCTGGATTCAGCTCGTTATGGATTGAACATGTTTGCAATGACAATTAGAGATTATAGTTACTCATGCCATGCTTAATTAGCTAAGAGCGTATGATGGTTTGTCTTGAGTGCCAACATGCATTTTAAAATGGTTGTGATGTAGTATGATAGAAATGTATCCTCCTCTGAATGATTCGAGTGGCTTGACTTGGCACATGTTCACGCATGTAGTTGAAACAAAACCAACATAGCCTCCACGATGTTTATGTTCATGGTGATTTATATCCTACTCATGCTTGCATTCAATGTTGGTTAATTTCAAAGCATGTTTATGACTGTTGTCGCTCTCTAGTTGGTCGCTTCCCAGTCTTTTGCTAGCCTTCGCTTGTACTAAGCGGGAATACTGCTTGTGCATCCATTTCCATAAACCCAAAGTTGTTCCATATGAGTCCATCATACCTACCTATATGCGGTATTTACCTGCCGTTCCAAGTAAATTTGCATGTGCCAAACTCTAAACCTTCAAATAATACCCTGTTTTGTATGCCCGAATCGCTCATGTAGTGACTAGGGGCTGTCAGTATCTTCCATGCTAGGTGGGTTATTCTCACGATATGTGTTGATTCACTATCATTCACGAGAAAGTGGCTGGTATTCGGGATGCCCAGTCCCATGCTCAAAAATCAAATCAAAGTATAATGAAACAAAACTCCCCCAGGATTGTTGTTTGTATGGACGGTACCCGTGGATTCGGCCCGCCGTGGAGTGTGATCGATTGGTGGAGGGGGAGTAAAAACTTTAATATTCTGTTTGCGAACCGCCTATAATGTATCTAGCATGGAAGATATCGAGATCTCTTAGTTGTTATGTTGACAATGAAAGTATACCTCCCAAAATCATTATTCATCCATGTTTTAAAAGCTCGAGCTCTGGCACCTCTGTAAATCAATGCTTCCCTCTGTGAAGGGCCTATCTATTTTATTTACTGTTGAGTCATCCTCATCTTATAAAGATCACCAGTTAGAGAGCACCTCCTTCATTTGTATGCTTTGTTATTAATTGATATTGAGTATGAGTGTGACTGGATCTCTTTTACCATGAATTACAATGTCTAGTCAGTCCTTGTTCTTCAGAGGTGCTCTGCATTTATGTTTTGCGGTCTCAGAAAGGGCTAGCAAGATACCATTATATCATATTGTATCATGATTGTTTTGATAAAATTGTTGTCATCCGAGACTTATTATTATTGCTCGCTAGTTGATTATGTCATTGATATGAGTAAATGTGAGACCTAAATGTTATTGTGAATATGGTTAGTCTATAATCTTTGCTGAAAACCTGAACATCAGTTAGACATATTTACAACCGCAAGATCAAACAGAGTTTGTAAAAGTTTTTCTTTATCACTTTCAGTTTATCAACTGAATTGCTTGAGGACAAGCAAAGGTTTAAGCTTGGGGGAGTTGATACGTCTCCAACGTATCTACTTTTCCAAATTATTTTGCCCTTGTTTTGGACTCTAATTTGCATGATTTGAATGGAACTAACCCGGACTGACGTTGTTTTTAGTAGAATTGCCTTGGTGTTATTTTTGTGCAGAAATAAAAGTTCTCGGATTGACCTGAAAATTTACGGAGAATATTTTTGGAATTAATAAAAAATATTGGCGAAAGAACCAACCGGAGAGGGGCCACCACCTGGTCACAAGCTAGGGGGGCGCCCCCCCCCTAGGGCGCGCCCCCTGTCTTGTGGGGCCCCTGAAGCTCCTCCGACCGCGTTTCCACTCCTATATATTCCTATTCGTGGAGAAAAAAATCAGAGAGAAGAGTTCATCGCGTTTTACGATACGGAGCCGCCGCCACCTCCTGTTCTTCCTCGGGAGGGTAGATCTGGAGTCTGATTTGGGCTCCGGAGAGGGGAAATTGACGCCGTCGTCATCACCAACCATCCTTCATCACCAATTTCATGATGCTCTCTGCCGTTCGTGAGTAATTCCATCGTAGGCTTGCTGGACGGTGATGGGTTGGATGAGATTTACCATGTAATCGAGTTAGTTTTGTTAGGGTTTGATCCCTAGTATCCACTATGTTCTGAGATTGATGTTGCTATGACTTCGCTATGCTTAATGCTTGTCACTAGGGCCCGAGTGCCATGATTTCAGATCTGAACCTATTATGTTTTCATGAATATATATGTGTTCTTGATCCTATCTTGCAAGTTATAGACACCTATTACGAGTTATGATCCGCATCCCCCAGGGTGACAATAACTGGGATTCTTTCCGGTGATTACCGTAGTTTGAGGAGTTCATGGATTCACTAAGTGCTAATGCTTTGGTCCGGTTCTATATTAAAAGGAGGCCTTAATATCCCTTAGTTTCCATTAGGACCCCGCTGCCATGGGAGGGTAGGACAAAAGATGTCATGCAAGTTCTTTTCCATAAGCACGTATGACTATATATGGAATACATGCCTACATTACATTGATGAATTGGAGCTAGTTCTGTGTCACCCTATGTTATAACCGTTGCATGATGAATGCCATCCGACATAATTATTCATCATTGATCCATTGCCTACGAGCTTTTCATATATTAATCTTCGCTAAGTTACTTTTCCGTTGCTACTGTTACAATCACTACAACACTGCTACTGTTACTTTGCCATTGTTACCATTACTTCCATACTACTTTGCTACTGAATACTTTGCTGCAGATACTAAGTCTTTCAGGTGTGGTTGAATTGACAACTCAGCTGCTAATACTCGAGAATATTCTTTGGCTCCCCTTGTGTCGAATCAATAAATTTGGGTTGAATACTCTACCCTCGAAAACTGTTGCGATCCCCTATACTTGTGGGTTATCAATGGCAAGTCAGTTGCTGCTCCAGTGAAGAAACCCAAGGTTGAACCCAAACCCGAGACTAAAGTGCTTCTATTATGAGGAGAACGGTCGCTGAAGCGGAACAACCCTAGATACTTGGTAGATAAGAAGGTTGGCAACGTCGACAGAAGTATATTTGATATACGTGTTATTGATGTGTACCTTACTAGTACTCCTAGTAGCACGTGGGTATTGGATACCGGTTCGGTTGCTAAATGTGAGTAACTCGAAATAAAAGCTACGGAATAAACGGAGGCTAGCTAAGGGTGAGGTGACGATGAGTGTGGGAAGTGTTTCCAAGGTTGATGTGATCACCATCGCACACTCTCTCTACCTTCGGGATTAGTGATGAACCTAAATAAATGTTATTTGGTGTTTGCGTTGAGCATGAACATGATTAGATCATGTTTATTGCAATACGGTTATTCATTTAAGTTAGAGAATAATGGTTATTCTGTTTACATGAATAATACCTTCAATGGTCATGCACCCAATGAGAATGGTTTATTGAATCTTGATCGTAGTGATACACATGTTCATAATATTGATGCCAAAAGATACATAGTTAATAATGATAGTACCACATACTTGTGGCACTGCCGCTAAATGTCATATTGGTGTAAAACGCATGAAGAAACTCCATGCTGATGGATCTTTGGACTCATTCGATTTCGAATCGGTTGAGACAAGCGGACCATGCCTCATGGGCAAGATGACTAAAACCCCGTTTTCCGGTATGATGGAGCGGGCAAGTAACTTATTGGAAATAATACATGTTGATGTATTCGGTCCAATGAGTGTTGTAGCATGTGGTGGATATCGTTATTTTCCTACCTTCACTAATGATTTGAGTAGATATGGGGATATTTACTTAATGAAACACAAGTCTAAAACGTTTGAAAAGTTCAAACAAAATCAGAGTGAAGTTTGGGATCATCGTGACAAGAAGATAAAATGTCTACGATATGATCGTGGAGGTAAATATCTGAGTTGCGAGTTTGGTATACAACTTAAGACAATGTGGAAGTTGTTTCACAACTCACGCCACCTGGAACACCATAGTGTGATGGTGTGTCCGAACGTCGTAGTCGTGCTCTATTGGATATAGTGCAAACTATGATGTCTCTTATCGATTTGCCACTATCGTTTTGAGGTTATGCATTAGAGACAACTACATTCACTTTAAAAGGGGCGCCATCTAAGTCCGTTGAGATGACACCGTATGAATTTTGGTTTGGTGGAAACCTAAGCTGTCATTTCTTAATGTTTGGGGCTGCGACGCTTATGTGAAAAAGGGTTTTCACCTAATGAGCTCGAACCCAAAGCGGACAAATGCATCTTTATAGAATACCCTAACATAAAAGTTGGGTAAACCTTCTATCTTAGATCCAAGCACAAAGTGTTTGTGGCTAAAACGGGTCCTTTCTCGAGAAAGAGTTTCTCTCGAAAGAATTGAGTGGGAGAAAGATAGAACTTGATGAGGTTGTTCAACCTTTGTTTCAACCAGAGAGTAGCGCAGCGCAGAAACTTGTTTCTGTGGAGCCTACGTTAGTTGAAGAGGAAGTTAATTGTAACACCCCCATGTATTAAGCTACAGTAATCCACTATGATTATGCCAAGTTATCATATTTTGCAGAGCTTGATCACCATTGCATTCATGTCCCATTTCTAATTCCACTCCAAATTGAAATTCAAATTATAGTCAAAATAAAACTTGTTCGATAAATCAAGAAAAATAGTTCATAATTTTGCAAATAATCATTAAGTAATTTTAAAATAGAAACCAACATTAATAGGATTATTAATATGCCCCTAACCTATATTAAACAGCGCCAAACAGCACTAGTTAATCCTTTTTCAATTAAACAAAAAATCAAATGAAATTGTTATAGGCTCAAACTTTTTGTGGCAGTGCTATACAGTGCAATGTTAATTATGTGACAAGTTGCATAATTTATAAAAGTCAATTAGTGGCATAATAAAATGCAAACGCTTACTGGAAATAAGAAACAAAAAAAAGAAAAGAAAGAAAAGCCTATGGGCTGGGAGGCCCAGCCACCTCCCCTGTCTCCCACCTCTCGCTACAGTAAGAGGCAGGGGGGCAGCCGTGGCGCCATCTCCATGGCCGGTGCCACACGTCGAGCATCCCTGGCTCCTCTGCCCTGTATAGTCGCGTCGGCGCCCTCTCCCTCACTTCCCCCCCTCCCGATCTGGATCGGGATCGCTCCCCGACGCCGACGCCATAGCCGCCCCGCTGCCTGCCGTCGCCCGTCGCTCATCCCCGGCCTCCTCCCCGAGCAGCTTCATCGAGCCTCGCCGCCCTCTTCTCATGAACGGAGGGTGAGGAACCTCCCCGGCCTCCTCTTCCCCTCGAGACGCGCTCCGGCCTTGCCCGCGTCGCGCCCTGCTCCTCCTTCCCACGTGCTGAGCTGCTGCTACGGCTTGATGCAGCTCGCCTGCAGCTGCTGCCGCTCGTGCCGCCCCGCGCGCGCTCGCGCTAGCCCACGCCCACCCGCGCTACCCCGCCGCTCGCCTCTGCTCCCGCTAGCCCCGGCGCCCATCCCGCGCCCTGGGCTCCCCTGCCCGCGCGCCCGCGCGCGCTCGCGTCCCTGCTCGCCCCTCGAACTGTTGCTGCTGCGCTGCTTCTGTCGCGGCTGCTGCTTGTACTGCTGCTGCCTGTACTGCCGCCGCGGGCCCGCGCCGCCTCCACCTGCTTCTGCTCTGGCTGCTGCTCGCGGCCACGCCCGCTCGTCCCCTGCTGCAGCTCGGCGTGCGGCCGTGGCTCTGCTTGCAGCTGGCCGCCGCTGCAATTCTGCTGCAGCACTGCTACAGTAACTGAATGTTACTGTAGCAGTAGCTAGCTTTGCTGCTGCTGCGTTGACTACCTCTTTTGACAGCAAGAAAACAGCGACAAGACGAGTCCTAACATGAGTAAAAATTATATGAACAGAAAGTAGACGTAACAACCTTCATTTTGTTCTATTGGGCCAGTTTCAGATAATGCGTGGATTAATTCCTACGAAAATCACAAAATGCTAAGTTCTGTTAAGTGAAAAACTGAAAAACAGCTTTATTTTCATAGCTACTTTAGAGTTGTTGATGATCAAGCTAATGAACTCTAATATGGATAAAAGTGATACTAACATGTAGATCGCAGAAAAATGCTCATAATTGATATAAGGCACAAAATCATAGGATGTACAGAACAACAGCTATGGCCTCCGAAAAACAGCTAAGTGGTGTTAAAACTGGGGAACTCTCAAACTTAGCCAAATTCCAGAAAATTTCAGAAAATGATTAAATCTTTAGAAAATCATATAAGTTAAACCGTAAGTCAGGTGAAAATAATTTATGTATGAAAAATGATCAGAAAAATATGAAGAATCTGAATGTGTAATCAAAATGCTTGTCTAACACTCCTAGCTAGGTGAACGTGGAACTTTTTGCCTGGATTCGATAAATGAATAGTACATTACCTTAATAAAATAAATCCAAATAAATTTGCTAAATTAACTAAAACATTTAGTTGGGCAGTAAAACCCCACTGCATATCATCTAGGCATGTCATGCATATTGATTGCATTTTTGCCGCGGATTTATTGTTTCTTCTCCCCCCCCCTTCTTTCCGATAGCCTCCGAGATCGACGCTGCCCAGGAGACCTACTACACCGCTGACGACCCCGCCTTTGCCGCAGAGCAACCAGGCAAGCAAACCCCCCTTGACGCATGCCTAAATCACCTATTCCTTCTCCCTCCTGCTTGCATTAGAAAATTGCTGCTACTTTGCTTTATCCTATTCTGATGCATAGCCTGTCCTTGTAACTGTTATTGATACCTGCCTGTTATCCAAAATGCTTAGTATAGGTTGGATGGTAAACCATATGTGGCCCCTCTTCCTTGTTGTAGTTGCCCCGCTTTAGTATCTGTGCCCCGATCGATGTGATCGAACGGGCTGAGACCAGCACCGCACTACACACACCCCCTAAGTTGCTCGACTCTGCAGAGCTAATATCGAGTGGCGAGGGTGATACCTCTTAACTCACTCCCGATGATGCCTCTGTAGTATAGCTAGTCGGACCTGGATTACCGAGGGTGATTCCTCTCCCTCCACCTCCGGAGAAGCTTCTGTCGTGCAACCCGGCAAGTGTGAATGCCATCGAGGGTGATTCCTCCGGGTTCACCTTGTCGGATACATCGAGTAGGAATCCATCGAGGGTGATTCCTCGGATTCCCCTCTGGTGTGATGAACACACGGATACTTTACTTTTGCTACAGTCCCCGGGTAAAGTCGGGTCGACCCCGAGGGGTACCCGCGAGAGTTGTGAAGTCGGGTTGACCTGGAGGGTACCCGCGAGATAAATACGAGGCGGGGCCGGGCAGGCAGAGACCGCCCTAGAGAGGGATGGGCCTGGCCCTTGTTGCACTTCCTCGAGACGGGACGACAGGAGTACTGATCGTCACCGCGAGCTCCTAATAATGCGCTAACGAATTTGGGTATTGATCTGAGTGGGTCGTCGTGCCCTATACGCACTACCACCACGTGGGATAATGGTTATGGGACCCTCTACGCCGTATGTATCAGCCGAAAGCTTTGTCAGACGTCCAGTTCAGCCTTGTGGCATGGCAGGATCGGCGCCATCCATGACAGAGGTGGTGCCTGGATCTAACCCTGGGCACAACGACCCGAAGTGCAAAGGGCGACGGGCCCAGGACCCCTGAGCACTTAGGATGTAGACCGGCGGGGACCTCTCTGCTTAGCTCTAGGTCGGGCTGCGGTGTGTCGATCAGCAGAGGCCGGGCATGACCCAGGAAAGTGTGTCCGGTCAGAGCTAATCGAGCGTGTTGGGTAACAGTAGTGCACCCCTGCAGGGAAGTTATCTATTCGAATAGCCGTGTCCACGGTAACAGGACGCTCAGTGTTGTATCCCTATCTATTATTACTTGAACTGGATACATGTTAAATAATTATAAGCTTCGGGATCGCTTTCTCGCAGGGAGTCGAGGAAGGATCTCTAGGCTTTGCTTCCACATGCTTGTTAATTAATAATATGATAACCTGTACTCTTCTTATGCTGCAAGACCCTGAAGATGCTAGTCTTCGATAGGCTAGGCATTTCTCTCTATTCTGGCTTTGCTGCTATATAGTCCACAGATACAGCCTCTCCACTTGATACCAATGCATAATTAGCATAGATCTGATGTCAGTCTTGCGAGTACTTTGGATGAGTACTCACGGTTGCTCTGCTATTCTTTTCCCCATACCCATTTGATGATACATCAGACGTCGAAGCCCAGGAGCAGGAGATCCCCGGAGGAGTCTACTACGACGTGGAGATCCCCGACGACCAGGAGTAGTTTAGGAGGCTCCCAGGCATGAGGCCTTGCCTCTTTCGATCAGAGCTGTTGTTTGTTTTCGCCTTCTTAAGGCATCTTGTTTAACCTTGTGTCTGTACTCGGATACTTTTGCTTCCGCTGATGTTTGTATGACATCGAGCTTATGTATTCGAGCCCTCGAGGCCCCTGGCTTGTAATATAAAGCTTGTATTATTTTAATTTGTGTCTAGAGTTATGTTGTGATACCTTCAAGTGAGTCCCTAGGCTTGATCGTGTGCATTTGCGTGTATGATTAGTACACGATTAAGTCGGGGGCGTCACATTAATGATGATGATCATGAAGCTTCGGATCAAGTTACTATCGAACCTCGTAGGTCGACAAGGACACGTACTGCTCCTGAGTGGCACGGCAACCCTGTCTTAGAGGTCATGTTGTTGGACAATGATGAACCTACGAGCTATGGAGAAGCGATGATGGGCCCGGATTCCGAGAAATGGTTAGAGGCCATGAAATCCGAGATGAGATCCATGTATGAAAACAAAGTATGGGCTTTGGAAGTATTACCTGAAGGGCGAAATGCCATTCAGAACAAATGGATCTTTAAAAGGAAGACGGACGCGGACGGTGATGTCACCGTCTATAATGCTCGACTTGTGGCAAAGGGTTTTTCACAAGTTCAAGGAGTTGACTACGATGAGACTTTCTCATTCGTAGTGATGCTAAAGTCTGTTGGAATTATGTTAGCAGTTGCTGCATTTTTCGATTATGAAATCTGGCAGATGGATGTCAAAACAGAGTTTCCTTAAACGGTTTCCGTGAGGAAAGGTTGTATGTGATACAACCAGAAAGTTTTGTCAGTCCTAAGGATGCTAAAATGTATGCAAACTCCAGTGATCCTTCTATGGACTGGAGCAAGCATCTCAGAGTTGGAATATACGCTTTGATGAGGTGATCAAAGTTTTTGGGTCTATACAAAGTTTATGAGAAACTTGTATCTACAATAAAGTGAGTGGGAGCACTATAGAATTTCTGATAAGTATATGTGGATGACATATTGTTGATCGAAAATGATGTAGAAATTTCTGGAAAGCATAAAAGGTTGTTTGAAAGGTGTTTTTCAAAGGAAGACCTGGATAAAAAGCTACTTAAATATTGGGCATCAAGATCTATAGAGATAGATCAAGACGTCTAATAAGATTTTCAATGAGTACATACCTTGACAAGATTTTGAAGGAGTTCAAAATGGATCAGTCAAAGAAAGAGTTCTTGCCTGATTTGTAAGGTGTGGAGTTGAGTGAGACTCAAAGCTCGACCACGGCAGAAGAAAGAGAAAGGATGAAGGTCGTCCCCTATGCCTTATCCATAGGCTCTGTATAGTATGCCATGGTGTGTACCGCACCTAGTGTGTTGTGGATTTGTCACGGCAGATGTCCTAGTGTGAGGACTTAGTCGTGAAGCCAACGCAATTAAGTGGTAGCTTGAACGGGGTTGAGCGGGATGAGAGACGCGTATTTTACCCAGGTTCGGCCCCTCCGATGGAGGTAAAAGCCTACGTCCTGCTTGTCTTGTATTGATGATGATGACGATCTCGGTTACAAGGGTGCGGAGTCGCTACCTCTAATCTCGAGTGTCTCTAACTTGTCTATCTCTCATGACTTGTCTATCCAAGACCTGTCTATTGAGACGTCTAAAAACCTGACCCTCTTGGGGTGACCCGCCCCTCCTTATATAAGCTGAAGGGGCGGTTTACATGTAGAGTCTAAGTCGGATTGAGACTTAACTTATTATGACTTCCCATCGCGGGCTTCTCCTCATGGGCTTCTGAGTCCCGGGCTTCTTATCTCCGACGAGCGGCTTATAACCGGGCGGCTTACAACCGGGCTTATCTTCAAGACTCATCTTCAGGGACTCATCTCCGGGACTTAACTGTCTGCCGGGTCATAACTGTCTGCCGGGTCATAACTGTCTGCCGGCTCATAACTGTCTGTCGGCTCATAACTGCCTGCCGGCTTACAACTGTCACCTGGCTTACAACTGTCTACCGGGTCATAACTGTCACCGGGTTATAATTGGCTGTCGGGTTATAACTGTCTCCGGGTCATACCGCGGGGTATATCCCCGACACTAGCCCCCAGGTTAGCTTGAATTTATTCATGGTAACCTCCTGCAATAAGAATATGTAAAGGGACCGGTTCACTAAAAAATACCAGTTGACCAGCTCCTGAAAATTCTGAAACTCTGTCATATCAATACACTAACGCTGACTCCTTGTAGAAAAAATAACCCTTATTACCAACTGCCCTGGTTTGATAAATTCGTCTGGTTCCCTCATAACTGAGAATTTGAAAACATATCTTCCTCATATCCATATTACCTGTAGCCCCCAAGTCTTAAGAAGGGAAACGTAGTGATAGCCTTAAGACTTGTTTCAACATAGTGCAAACCTAGAGAAATCCAGATTTTTATATGAGTCACCAGTCATAAGTTGAATGTTCCACATATGTAGCCCCCAAGTACCGGGTTGTCTTGCCTACAGCAACCTGGGACTTGTAAATGTCTTATGCTCATAAAACTTCAGCCAGTGTAGCCCCCAAGGGCCGGGTCATGATGCAATAATGAGCAGGAACTTGTTGTAGATCTGATCATATAGACTTGAGAAGCAATGTGTAGCCCCCAAGGGCCGGCTCAGTAAGACAATACTGGGATGGGACTTTAGAAAAAGATATAAAGGCCGACTCATCTCCTTGAGATAACGGGGTCTGTTGACAACATAATGACTTGAAAAACAGCTTGCATTAGCCCCCAAGTGCCGTGGTGCATGCTTGCAATGACATGGGACTTGCATACTTGATATAAACAGGACTTGAATAATGTAGCCCCCAAGTGCCGGTCGTATGCCTGCAACGATTCGGGACTATTCCTTCCATTCTAGCATAAAACCTTGCATATCAATGTTGAACCATGCTCCTTGCTGTAAGCTGGTATTTTTGGGATGAAGGAATAATAGCCATTACCCTGAAGGGGCTTTGAAAACCTCAATCACCCAATGCTGGTTATGACAACCATAATGAAAAATCCAGCCATGTTGGCTATTTGAGATTTGAATAATATAATCCGGTTTGAAAGAACCGGTTCCTGCAATGTAGACCAGGATATTCATGCATATATGATGCATGGTAAGATGATGCAATGATGATGCAATGTATGATGTTCTTGCTTTGAAGGCACAACCAGAAGAGATCAACTCTTGTATATGTTCTTGCTTTTTCTTTTTTGAAAACTCATATGCCGGCTCTCCTGGCATGAACTCGTTGTTTGAACTCTTAACAGTACAGGGTCTCTAGTGAGAGTGACCATCAACTCCTTTGAGTGGCTCAGGGTCTCTAGGTGAGATTAACTGGTAAGAGCACAACGAACCATAGAGAGGCACAGCAGGGCATGAGTACCCCCCGGGCCCATAAGCTACTTCTCACGTGACATAAATCCGTCGTTTCAACCTTAAACAGTGCAGGGTCTTTAAAAGAGTAACTGTTTAATAGTACGAACGGGCCACATAGCGGAGAGTATGCAGCAGATGGGTGAGTTTATCCTCGCTTTCCGTAAGCTGGCCCTCACATGACAAGAGCCGCCGGTTTAACCTTGACCAGTACAGGGTCTCTAGTGAGAGTGACTGTCAAATACTTTGAACAGCTCAGGGTCTCCAGCCGAGATTAACTGGTAAGAGTTCGGCGGGTCACCTAGCGGAGCAGCAGCAGCATACAGGCAGGTTTAACTCGAACTTGCGGTGGCTGAAGAGCCGATCAAGAGGGTGTGTAAGCTAAACCCGGTGGGTTGGAAGCGCCCAAATGACCTTGTTGACGGAGTCAACTTTTTGGGTATACAACCCGGCCTTACGGTGGCTGAAGAGCCAATCAAGAGGGTGTGTAAGCTAAACCCAACGGGTTGGAAGCCCCCAAATGACCTTGTTGAAGTATCCACCTTTACACCATCTTTTTGAAGAAACGGCAGAAACTCCAATGAATCAGGGCACCCATGTTTGAACGGTGCATCATGGCGGCTCGTCCTCTTGGGCAACTTTTAATTTTCTGAAAACTCGAACTTGCGAGAGATGAATTCCTTTTGAACCGGATGCTGAGCCGGATATCGAGATCTCAAAACTTTGTGAAAGATAGATTTCTCTTGAACCGGGACTCCCAAATTGCTTGGCACTTTTTCAGCTGAAAATTTTCTAACAGCCTTTAAACCTGCACCAATGTGGCAGTAGTCTCCAGGACCGGGTTGTCTTCCCTTTAATAACCGGGGCTCTTGAATTGTTGAAACCGGCTAAATTTGCCGAGTAATGTCTGTGTAGCCTCCAAGTCTTAAGACGACTTGAGGAGTTGGCTTGAGATTCTTCACACTTGGCTGTTGTATAAGATGGCATATAATTGACAGTTGAAAGCTGAATTTATTGAAACAAGAGGCGTGTGGCGAGTTGATGATCTTCGCGACGCTCATTGTATGTCCTTGGCGTTGATAACGCAATGTTAACCTGCTAAAGGTTGAGGTCAACCGTGGCGGGTCATAAATGATCCCGTATGAGCTGTGTCAGTAATCCGGTCAATGGCTCATCCCAGCTGGTTGTTGAAGTTAACCAAAGCCGCAGTGGCGGCGACTTGTGCACCTATCCATTGAGCCATCCGGTGGAGGCTGATAATATGTTATGATCTGCTCCAGAGTTGTTGGAACAAACCGGGCCGCGGGAGCAGCGTCTGCGCATATCCACTGAATAGCTCGTGCCGACGGGCGCGGCCCCTGGCATGTTGATGTGGACCGGACCACGAGGGCGGACGGTAGAGACGGCCGCAGCGTTGGAAGCGGCGCCGACGTGGGTGAATTGGCCGCGGGTGCGGACAGATGAGTCAGTCGCAAGGTTGTAAACTTGCACAGTCAGGCGAGTCGACCACATGCACGGTCCCGGTGAGTTGATGTAGATCGAGCCGCAGGGGCGGCGACTTGCGCACGTCCATTGAACAACGAGCAAGTGCGATCCCGGCAAGTTGATGTAAATCAGGCCGCAAGGGTGGCGGCTTGCGCGCGTCCATTCACCGGGTAATGTGGCACGGACGAACGCTGGTGCGGAATATTGCCAACGCGTGCTCCGTACCCGTGGTATAAACCACGTTTGTAGTAAATACTGTCCTGCATATAAAAATATACAGACCAAAGTAATTGTTCTTTGACAAAAACAATATGTGCTAATAAAATAGACTTTAGACGGATATCACCTGATTTGTTCGGACGACCGATAATCCGTAAGTAGCGTCCGTAGATAACTTTTTAATACAGTCGCTGAATCTCATTAGATCTTTATATGCCCGCAAAGGAAATTTGCATTTTATCCCCTCAAGGACTCTGCCAGATGCTGCCACACCCCCTTTTTGCAGCACCTGACCACTTTGACTTTTCTTTCTCAATCCTCAACCGGCTCCCCACCGTCCCTTTCTTCAGTTAGCAAACGGTAGGGGAGTGCGCGAGCAACTTGGCTCGGGGCGGGGCTGAGCCAGTTGCGGGCTCGCAGGGGGTGCCCGGCGGCTTAAGGCAGAGACGACTCAGAGCGGTGATGAGGCAGCCGGCGGCTCAGGCCAGAGGTGACTCAAAGGTGGCCGGGTTGGCCCGCAGTGGCTCAGACCAGCGATGACTCGGAGGCGGTCGGTTTTGACGGAGCTAGGAGGCAAGACGGCGAGGCGGCTCGGCCGCAGCAAAGGGGTGGGGTGAGGCGGCCTGCAGCCGGCGGCGTGAAGAAGACGCGGCCGACGGGGGTGGCTCAAGGCCGCAACAGCGGATAATGGCGTGGACTGCCGGCGGGAGAGGCGGCCAGTGGATTGCAAGGGGGCGCTGGCGGCTCGGAACCGCGACAGAGGGCCGGCCCGAGGCTTTGCGAAGGTGGCGGCTCGGTGCCACACCTGATGGACAGAGGAGAGGCGCGGGGAGCGGCTTCCCGGCGGCGGCTCGGCAGGCAGCGCGGGGCGGCTCTCCGGCAGTGGCTCGGTAAGTGGCGGCTCTCCCCTGCCGCGGTTGAGGCGGAACGGCGGATGCGCGCCGTGGAAGCAGCCGGCAACTTGGTGAAAGCCGCGCCGAAGGAACGGGGCCGAGGCGACGAAGGCCTGGGCGGCTCACATAACGGAGATGGCATCTCATGCCCGGAGCGAGACGGGGCCGGCCCGCGCGGTAGAGAGGAGACAGCAGGGCCGGTGCGGTCGTGGGGGCGCAGAGGAGAGGAAACGCAGGCGCGCACGTTCGGCCGCGGGTCGGCGGTTTGAGGAAGAACGGCGCGAGGCGTGGAGGTGCGTCAGCTGTAGATGGCGGAGGCAGAGCTCGAGGGAACAGAGTCGGCTCAAAGCGACAATGAGGCCACCCACGACGAAGATCTACAAGAGCGGTTTGGCGCACCGGCGAGGCCGTGGGGGCGGCTTCAGAGCTGCGAGGCAACCCACGGCTGTAGAGGCGGCGGCGAAGGCCGGCGAAGGTAGGGCCGGCTCAAGGTACGACGGCTCAGGGCGCAGAGTGGCCGCAGACATGGCGGCTTAAAGGCAGCTGTGGCCCAAGGCGCAACAGCGGAGCAAGGCAGCTCGGGAAGGCACGTGGCAAGGCGGCTCGATGGTGGCTCGGAGGTTGGCGGAGACCACGCCGGAGCGGCAGGCGGTGAAGCGCGTCACGGCAGCAGCGGGCCGATGGTAAGCGGGCGGGGCAAGGCCTGACGCAACGGAGAAGAGCCGGCGCGGCGGCTGGCCGTGGAAACGGGCAGGGCGGCTTGAGGTGGCCGGCGACTTGAAGCGCGGCTGAGGCGGCAATGAGGGGCAGAGGCCGGCGGATCCTTAACAGCAGTGGCCCGAACGGCGGTTGAAGCGGGCGCCTTGAGGCGAGCTCGGAACCTTGGTCGCGGCGGCTCTGTCTCCGGGTCAAAGTACTACTTGAGATTTCCTTGTATTTGACTCGGTCTTCACTTTAGGAAAAAGGCGTGACTATGGTTGATTTCTTTCAAGCGCTGTATATCAACAGGATGACACAGGTTCGATTCCCAGCGGATGCAATCCCTTTTTTGGGTCAAGGTTGGTTTGACCATCCACCTTCGTATGTACTCTTGTTGATGTATGACTCCCCGTGGTATACTCTTATCTCTGTTCGCTTTTTTGCTTGGTCATGGCTGGTTAAACTGTTCGGTTTCAGAACCGTCTTTGAATGCTACTTGCCCTCGATCGTTTATGTAGATGAACGGAGGCCGGCGACGGCGACTTAGAAGCGCGGTCGCAAGGCAGAACGGTCTCGAGGATATAGGTCCGCGGGGGTCCCTGATGTTTTGACCATAATCTCCGCTTGGAAAAAACGATCACCGGTCCGTGACTGCTTCCTCGACGACTTGTGGTGGTTCTTGTTGATCTCGGCGACTCGTGGTGGCGCACAGACGCCGCCATAACCTTCTTGAACTTAAACTTCGCAGATTGTAACTCTGGACCGATGATCATAAAGCTGATGCAGATCCTTCCAAGTCAAGTCTTTCTTCATCCGGAAAATTGCGAATTTCTCGGTCCCTGAGAGAGAACCCTTCAAGAACTCAACACCACCATGCGCGGGCCCCACGGTGGGCGCCAACTGTCGTGGATTTGTCACGGCAGATGTCCTAGTGTGAGGACTTAGTTGTGAAGCCAACGCAATTAAGTGGTAGCTTGAACGGGGTTGAGCGGGATGAGAGACGCGTATTTTACCCAGGTTCGGCCCCTCCGATGGAGGTAAAAGCCTACGTCCTGCTTGTCTTGTATTGATGATGATGACGATCTCGGTTACAAGGGTGCGGAGTCGCTACCTCTAATCTCGAGTGTCTCTAACTTGTCTATCCCTCATGACTTGTCTATCCAAGACCTGTCTATTGAGACGTCTAAAAACCTGACCCTCTTGGGGTGACCCGCCCCTCCTTATATAAGCTGAAGGGGCGGTTTACATGTAGAGTCTAAGTCGGATTGAGACTTAACTTATTATGACTTCCCGTCGCGGGCTTCTCCTCATGGGCTTCTGAGTCCCGGGCTTCTTATCTCCGACGGGCGGCTTATAACCGGGCGGCTTACAACCGGGCTTATCTTCAAGACTCATCTTCAGGGACTCGTCTCCGGGACTTAACTGTCTGCCGGGTCATAACTGTCTGACGGGTCATAACTGTCTACCGGGTCATAACTGTCTGCCAGGTCATAACTGTCTGCCGGGTCATAACTGCCTGCCGGCTTACAACTGTCACCCGGCTTACAACTGTCTGCCGGGTCATAACTGTCACCGGGTTATAACTGTCTGCCGGGTTAGAACTGTCTCCGGGTCATACCGCGGGGTATATCCCCGACATAGTGTGTGCCTTGCCATGAGTCTGTCAAGGGGTACAAGAGTGGTCCAGGAGTGGATCACTGGACAACGGTCAAGATTATCCTTAGTAACTAGAGGACTAAGGAAATATTTCTCGATTATGGAAGTGATAAAGAGTTCGTCGTAAAGGGTTACGTCGATGCAAGCTTTGACACCTATCCGGACGACTCTGAGTAGCAGTCCGGATACGTATAGTGGAGCAGTCATTTGGAATAGCTCCAAGTGGAGCGTGGTAGCATCTGTAGTATGACATATAGATTTGCAAAGTACACACGGATCTGAATGTTGCAGACCGTTGACTAAATACCTCTCTCACATGCAAAGCATTATCGAACCCCAGAACTCATTGGGTGTTAGATTCATAACAATGTAAATCACATGGTGATGTGAACTAGATTATTGACTCTAGTGCAAGTGGGAGACTGTTGGAAATATGCCCTAGAGGCAATAATAAAATGGTTATTATTATATTTCCTTGTTCATGATAATCGTTTATTATCCATGCTATAATTGTATTGATTGGAAACTCAATTACATGTGTGGGTACATAGACAAACAATGTGTCCCTAGTAAGCCTCTAGTTAAACTGGCTCGTTGATCAAAGATGGTGAAGGTTTCCTAGCCATAGACATGAGATGTCATTTGATAACGGGATCACATCATTAGGAGAATGATGTGATGGACAAGACCCAAACTATGAACATAGCATATGATTGTGCCAGTTTATTGCTATTGTTTTCTGCATGTCAAGTATCTGTTCCTATGACCATGAGATCATGCAACTCACTGACACCGGAGGAATACCTTGTGTGTATCAAACGTCACAACGTAACTGGGTGACTATAAAGATGCTCTACAGGTGTCTCCGAGGGTGTCTGTTGAGTTGGCATGGATCAAGACTGGGATTTGTTACTCCGTGTGACGGAGAGGTTTCTAAGGGCCCACTCGGTAATACAACATCACAACAAGCCTTGCAAGCAATGTGACTAAAGTGTTAGCCCGGGATCTTGTATTATGGAACGAGTAAAGAGACTTGCCGGTAACGAGATTGAACTAGGTATAGAGATACCAACGATCGAATCTCGGGCAACTAACATACCGAAGAACAAAGGGAACAGCATACGGGATTAACTGAATCCTTGACATAGAGGTTCAACCGATAAAGATCTTTGTGGAATATGTAGGAACCAATATGGGCATCCAGGTCCCGCTATTGGTTATTGACCGTAGAGGTGTCTCGGTCATGTCTACATAGTTCTCGAACCCGCAGGGTCTGCACACTTAAGGTCCGGTGACGTTTCGGTAGTATAGAGTTATGTATGGTGGTGACCGAAGGTTGTTTGGAGTCCCGGATGAGATCCCGGACGTCACGAGGAGCTCCGAAATGGTCCGGAGGTAAAAATTGATATATAGGAAGTCCCGTTTTGGTCACCGGAAAAGTTTCGGGCATTTCGGTAGTGTACCGGGAGTGCCGGGAGGGTACCGGGGGATCAACGGGAGGGGCCTTTCGCCCCAAAGGGTCTCATGGGCTGTGGGAGGAGTCAAACCAGCCCCTGGTGGGCTGTCCGAACCCCCCACTAAGGCCCATGCGGCTAGGGGTGGGAAAACCCAAAGGTGGAAAGAGTTTCCAAGTGGGGGAGGAGGAATCCTACTCCTAGTAGGATTGGAGTTGGACTCCTCCACCTCCCCACTTCGGCCGCACCAAGGGGCAGCCCTAGGGGCGCCGGCCTCCCTCCCCTTCCTCCTATATATACTAGAGGTAGAGAGGGAAAAAGGACTATAACCCAAAAGGCCATAGTGCAGCCCTCTCTCCCGATAGATTGATTCCTCTAGTTTTTTAGCAGCGCTTAGGCGAAGCCCTGCTGGAAAAGTTCCACCGCCGCCGCCGCCGCACCGTCGCGCTGCCGGAGAACTCATCTACCTCTCCGCTCCCTCTTGCTGGATCAAGAAGGCGGAGATCGTCATCGAGCTGTACGTGTGCTGAACGCGGAGGTGTCGTCCGTTCGGCGCAAGATCGGAAGGACCGTGATTGGATCGCGGAACGGTTCGTGATGGGATCGCGGGACGGCTAGCAATTTGGATCGCGAAGACGTTCGACTACATCAACCGCGTTTCTTAACGCTTCCCGCTTAGCGATCTACAAGGGTACGTAGATCCACTCTCCCTCTCGTAGATGCTCATCACCATGGATAGATCTTGCGTGTGCGTAGGAAAATTTTTGTTTCCCATGCAACGTTCCCCAACACGGGGCCCCCCTGGCGTGCCCTGGTGCGTTGTGGCCTCCACAACCCACCTCTCTGGCACTTCTTTGGCCCACTGGGTGTCTTCTGGTCCAAAAAAAATCTCCAAAAAGTTTCGTCGCGATTGGACTCCGTTTGGTACTAATATTCTGCGAAGTAAAAAACAAGCAAAAATTGCAACTGGCACTTTGGCACTATGTCAATAGGTTAGTCCCAAAAAATGATATAAAGTTGCTATAAAGTGATTGTAAAACATCCAAGAATGATAATATAACAGCATGGAACAAGCAAAAATTATATATACGTTGGAGACGTATCAAAGTACCCCACTGATTTTCTAGTACTTGGTTCAGAACATGATAACTTTTGCCCCATTATATTTGGTAGACCTTTCTTGAATACTGTTAATGCTGAGATTAATTGTGTTACTGAGAAGGTTAAAGTAAGCTTTAGCGATGTGTCTCATGAATTTAATTTCTCTAAGTTTAGTAAGCAACCGCATGATAAAGAATTACCAAGCAAAGATGAGATTATTGGTCTAGCCTCTATTGTCGTATCTCCTACTGACCCGCTAGAACAATATTTACTAGACCATGAAAATGATATGCATATGAATGAGGGAAATGAGATAGATGACATATTTCTGAAACAAACGCCTGTTCTTAAACACAACTTACCGATTGATATTTTAGGGGATCCCCCTCCACCCAAGGGAGATCCCGTGTTTGAGTTAAAGACTTTACCCGATACTTTGAAATATGCTTACCTTGATGAAAAGAAGATATATCATGTTATTATCAGTGCTAAGCTTTCAGAGCATGAAGAAAAGAGATTACTTAAAACTCTGAAGAAGCACCGGGCTGCTATTGGATATACTCTCGATGATCTTAAGGGCATTAGTCCCACTCTATGTCAGCACAAGATTAATATGGAACCGGATGCTAAACTTGTCGTTGATCATCAACGCCGCTTAAACCCAAAGATGAAAGAAGTGGTAAGAACTGAAATGTTAAAGCTTCTGGAGGTAGGTATAATTTATCCTATTGCTGATAGTAGATGGGTAAGTCATGTTCATTGTGTTCCTAAGAAAGGAGGTATAACTGTTGTCCCTAATGATAAAAATGAACTTATCCCACAAAGAATAGTAACTGGTCATAGGATGGTGATTGATTTTAGGAAATTAAACAAAGCAACTAGGAAAGATCATTATCCTTTACCTTTTATCGATCAAATGCTAGAAAGATTATCCAAGCACACACACTTTTGCTTTCTTGATGGATATTCCGTTTTTTTCTCAAATACCTGTGTCAAAAGAGGATCAAGAGAAAACTACTTTTACTTGCCCTTTTCGAACATATGCCTAGAGACGCATGCCTTTTGGTTTATGCAATGGACCTGCTACCTTTCAAAGATGTATGATGGCTATATTCTCTGATTTTTGTGAAAAGATTGTTGAGGTTTTAATGGATGATTTTTCCGTTTATGGAACTTCTTTTGATGATTGCTTGAGCAACCTTGATCGAGTTTTGCAGAGATGTGAATAAACTAATCTTGTTTTGAATTGGGAGAAGTGCCATTTTATGGTGAATGAAGGTATAGTGCTTGGGCACAAAATTTCTGAACGAGGTATTGAAGTGGACAAAGCTAAAGTTGACGCCATCGAGAAGATGCCATGCCCCAAAGATATCAAAGGTATAAGAAGTTTCCTTGGTCATGCTGGTTTTATAGGCGTTTCATTAAAGATTTCTCAAAGATTTATAGGCCGTTAACTAATCTTCTTCAAAAAGATATCCCTTTTGTTTTTTATGATGATTGTGTAGAAGATTTTGAAATACTTAAGAAAGCTTTGATTTCTGCACCTATTGTTCAACCACCCAATTGGAACTTGCCATTTGAGATTATGTGTGATGCTAGTGATTATGTTGTTGGTGCTGTTCTAGGGCAAAGAGTAGACAATAAATTGAATGCTATCCATTATGCTAGTAAAACCCTAGATGCTGCTCAAAGAAATTATGCCACCGCTGAAAAGGAATTTTTAGCAGTTGTCTTTGCATGTGATAAGTTTAAACCTTATATCGTTGATTCCAAAGTAATTATTCAAACGGATCATGCTGCTATTAAATACCTTATGGAAAATAAAGATCCTAAGCCTAGACTTATTAGGTGGGTGCTTTTGCTTCAACAATTTGATTTGCATCTTGTTGATAGAAGGGGAGCTGAAAACCCCGTAGGAGATAACCTGTCTAGAATGGAAAATGTTCTTGATGACCCACTATCTATTGATGATAATTTTCCTGATGAACAACTTGCTGCGATAAACACTTCACGTAGTACTCCTTGGTATGTTGATTATGCTAATTATATTGTTGCTAAATATATCCCTCCTAGTTTTACCTACCAACAAAAGAAAAAAATCTTTTATGATTTACGACATTACTTTTGGGATGACCCACATATTTATAAAGAAGGAGTAGATGGTATTATTAGACATTGTATACTTGAGTATGAATAGGAACAAATCTTAAGGAAGTGTCATTCTGAACCTTACGGAGGACACCATGCTGGAGACAGAACTGCACACAAGGTATTACAATCTGGTTTTTATTGGCCTACTCTTTTCAAAGATGCTCGTAAGTATGCCCTTTCATGTAATGAATGTCAAAGAGTTGGTAACATTGGTAAACGTCAGGAAATGCCTAATGAATTATTCACTTGCCATTGAACCATTCGATGTTTGAGGTTTTGACTTTATGGGACCTTTTCCTTCCTCAAATGGGTATACTCATATTTTAGTTGATGTTGATTATGTTACTAAGTGGGTAGAGGCTATTCCAACTAGTAGTGCTGATCATAACACCTCTTTTAAAATGCTTAAGGAAAATATTTTTCCGAGGTTTGGAGTCCCTAGATACTTAATGACTGATGGTGGTTCACACTTTATTCATGGTGCTTTCCGTAAACTTCTAGCTAAATATGATGTTAACCATAGAATTGCATCACCTTATCATCCTCAGTCTAGTGGCCATGTTGAATTGAGCAATCGAGAACTAAAATTAATCTTGCAAAAGACTGTCAATAGATCTAGGAAGAATTGGTCTAAGAAATTAGATGATGCTCTGTGGGCTTACAGAACTGCTTATAAGAACCCCATGGGGATGTCCCCATATAAAATGGTATATGGAAAAGCTTGTCATTTGCCTCTTGAACTAGAACATAAGGCTTATTGGGCAATTAAAGAACTCAATTATGATTTTAAACTTGGCGGTGAAAAGAGGTTATTTGATATTAGCTCACTAGATGAATGGAGGACACAAGCCTATGAGAATGCTAAGTTGTTTAAAGAAAAGGTTAAAAGATGGCATGACAAAAGGATTCAAAAACGAGAATTCAATGTAGGAGACCTTGTGCTTTTGTACAATTCTCGTTTCAGGTTTTTTGCAGGAAAACTCTTATCCAAGTGGGAAGGCCCATACGTTGTCGAAGAGGTCTACCGCTCCGGTGCTATAAAAATCAATAACTTCGAAGGCAAAAGCCCGAGAGTGGTGAATGGGCAAAGAATCAAGCATTATATTTCAGGTACACCTATTAATGAAGAGACTAATGTCATCCAAGTAATAACAACGGAAGAACACATACGGGAGGCCTTCCGGAACACTCCAGAAACCTGAAAAAGGGGTAGGTATGTGGTACGGCAAGTAAACCTACTCCAAAAATTCCAAAAAAATAATTTCTGTTGGTTTTAGTATTTTAGAAAAATTCCAAAAATAAAGCGGAGTCAGGGGGACCCTCGAGGGGGGCACAAGCCAACAGGGCACGCCCTAGGGGGGCGCCCTGATGGCTTGTGCGGCCCTCGTGTGCCTCCCCAACTTCGATTTCTTCCCGAACACGTATTCTGACCTAGAAAAAATCATTATATATACTCCCATATGTTTTGACCACCACATCGCAAGTTTCTCCTTTGTTCTTGTTTCGAGCTGTTTTTCTGGCAGAACCGAGAATATGTCGTCTCAAGATTTGGAAGGAGAGAGCTATGTGTCTAACTATGTGGCGGACCCAAAGATCTTTGGGGACATACCCCTACTTATGGTCCACAGAAGAGGAGGGAGATTCCGATCTGGAGGAGAAGGAAGACGCTGGTCCAGACGCTAGTTCGGATGCAGATGAAGATCCGTTTCCTCAACCTGGAGCTATGCGTGTGGAGCTCAAGAAGTCAAGCCTCCCCAATGGAGTAAACAAGTCTAAGATCCAATTTATCCCGTCTCGTTTTCTGCAGGAAAGCAAGGCAATCTTATGCAAAAGGGTTTTGAAGCTCGAACAAGAAAACAATGATTTAAGGGAGGAAAACTTCATCCTCAGGCGCAAGCTGGAGAAGAAGGGCACCACTACTCCAACACCACCACCATCACCGAAGAACACTTGAGTACATGGGTATGGGCACAACCCCTAGCTTGTCCCAAGCTTGGGGGAGGTGCCCCGGTAACATATCACCATCACTTTTTCACCATAATCTTTTATTTTAGTTTGATCTTTAGCTATTTCGTGGTTTAGAGAAATAAAGTTTCAGATTTGCTTTGCTTAGGATTTTGCTTTGAGTTCTACCTATCCTTGTAATCGAGTGTGAGAGTTATATAATAAAATTAGTTGAGTTCGTGTGCTTTACTCCCTTGCACCAATGATCATAGCATGACAATAAAAAGAACAGTAAAGATCATATGCTTATCCCATGGGAAGTAATGACTTCACATGAAAAGAAAGTATGAACTATGAAAATTGCTGGGAATAGAACAAATATAGCCTTAGTCATTGTTATAATCTATGCAAGATTATGATAGAGAGGAGAAGGTTCACATACAAATATACTATCTTGGACATCATCTATGATTACGAACCCTCACCAAATATTAAATAATGATCAAGTGTTGAAGTTGGACATGGAAGAGAGCCTAACGGTCATGATTGCTTACATTTGCATAGAAGTTATGTAGGCATGGATCCTTTAACATGTGATGCTTCCTTTAGAACTTTTGCTAGCCAAGATTTCCGCACCAAGTAGAGATACTACTTGTGCATCCATAACCCCTTGAACCCAGTTTATATTTTGTAAGAGTCCACCTTACCTACCTAGGGATTGAATAAGATCCTTCTTAGTAAGTTGTCATCGGTGCATAAGCAATAAGAATTTCCTCTAATCATGTATGATCTTTTATTGCAAAGGAAAATAAGCTTTGTACGATCTTGTGATGGTGAAGAAATAAAAGCAACGGAGTGCATAATAAAGTTCGATATCGCAAGGGGCAATATAAAGTGAAGTTCCTTTGCACTAAGAGATTGCACATCTAATAAAATAAAAGCGCATGACAACCTCGGCTTCCCTCTGCGAAGGGCCTATCCTTCACTAATATAAAGTTTTTACTTCTACCCAAGAGTCATTAATATTTTCCCTTCTTTTAAGTTATAAACTCTCTTAGTGGCAAGCATCACATGTTGAGGAAAGATCCAAGTATATATATCCAGTTGAATGTAAATAATCATGATTCATTATTGTTGACATTATAAATGAGTTGGGTGGCAAATGAAGCCCCTATCTTCCTATGTGTCCGGCAAAAACATTAGCTCCAAAAATATGCAATGAGTGTCAACAATCATAGATGACTAAATGATATTTGAGTATGTGGGTTTGCTACAATGAAAGCTCTTATATAGACTCTTCTCTTGAATATGATGAATTATGATTATCACCATGACTAAAAGCATCGTTTGTTGGTTGTCAATAAGGTTTATGCTTCATACTTCGATAATTGTGAAGAGATCTTTACTTGCCCATGAGAAGTTATATGATGAAATACTTGCTGCTATAATGATATTCATGATGCTCCCATGTCCGTATTCTATTTTTATTGACACCTCTCTCTCAAGTTATGAGGTCATTACTCTCGAGTTCGGCTTTCGCTTGAGGACAAGCGAGGTCTAAACTTGGGGGAGTTGATACGTCCATTTTGCATCATGATTTCTTATTCTTATTTATGTTATTCTTGTCCATTATTCCCTATTATCATACAATTCTTATGCCCTTTCTCTCTGAATATGCAAGGTACATCACAAAGAGGGAATTATCTGGAAACTGGAATTCTGGACCGGAAAACCGAGAAAAAGGCAGAAAAATCACCAGACACCAAATGACCTGAAACTTCACGAGGAATTTTTATTCAGTATATTTGAATTTATGGGCCAAAAATATACCAGAGGGGGGCCACAAGCCAGGCACAAGCCATCAGGGCGCCCCCAGGCCGCGCCCTAATGTGTGGTGGGGCCCTGGGTGGCCTCCCGACGCCCATCTTCTCCTATATGGTGTGTTTTACCCTAGAAAAAATCATAAGCAACCTTTCGGGACAAAGCGCCGCCGTCTCGAGGCGGAAACCTGGGCAGAGGCCCCTTTGCACTCCGACAGTCAGATTCTATCGGGGAAATTCCTCTCCGGGAGGGGGAGATCAAAGCCATCGTCATCACCAACGCTTCCTCCTTCGTGGGAGGACCAATCCTCATCAACATCTTCACTAGCACCATCTCATATCCAACCCTAGTTCATCTCTTGTATTCAATCTGTTGGAAATATGCCCTAGAGGCAATAATAAAATGGTTATTATTATATTTCCTTGTTCATGATAAATGTTTATTATCAATGCTATAATTGTATTGATTGGAAACTCAAATACATGTGTGGTTACATAGACAACACTGTGTCCCTAGTATGCCTCTAGTAGACTAGCTCGTTGATCAAAGATGGTCAAGGTTTCCTAGCCATAGACATGATATGTCATTTGATAACGGGATCACGTCATTAGGAGAATGATGTGATGGACAAGACCCAAACTATGAACGTAGCATATGATCGTGTCAGTTTATTGCTATTGTTTCTGCATGTCAAAGTATCTGTTCCTATGACCATGAGATCATGCAACTCACTGACACCGGAGGGGTACCTTGTGTGTATCAAACATCACAATGTAACTGGGTGACTATAAAGATGCTCTACAGCTATCTCCGAGGGTGTCTGTTGAGTTGGCATGGATCAAGATTGGGATTTGTTACTCCGTGTGACGGAGAGGTATCTCAGGACCCACTCGGTAATACGACATCACAATGAGCTTGCAAGCAAAGTGACTAAAGAGTTAGCCACGGGATCTTGTATTACGAAACGAGTAAAGAGACTTGCTGGTAACGAGATTGAACTAGGTATGGAGATGCCGACGATCGAATCTCGGGCAAGTAACATACCAATAAACAAAGGGAACATCGTACAGGATTAACTGAATCCTTGACATAGAGGTTCAACCGATAAAGATCTTCATAGAATATGTAGGAACCAATATGGGCATCCAGGTCCCGCTATTGGTTATTGACCGTGGAGGTGTCTCGGTCATGTCTACATAGTTCTCGAACCCGCAGGGTCTGCACACTTAATGTTCGGTGATGTTTCGATATTATTGAGTTATATATGTTGGTGACCGAAGGTTGTTCGAAGTCCCAGATGAGATCCCGGACGTCACGAGGAGCTCCGGAATGGTCCGGAGGTAAAGATTGATATATAGGAAGTTCCGTGTTGGTCACCGGAAAAAGTTCGGGCGTCACCGGTAACGTACCGGGGGTGCCGGAAGGGTTCCGGGGGTCCACCGGAAGGGGCCCACCCACCCCGAGGGGGCACATGGGCTGAAGAGGTGGCGCACCAGCCCCTGGTGGGCTGGGCAGCTAGCCCCTAGAAGCCCATACGCAGGGGGTAGGTGGGAGGTGGGCTAAGGGGGAAGGACTCATCCCTTGGGCCTCCACCTCCCTTGTGGGAGGTGGACTCCACCCCCCTTGGCCGATCGTCCATCCCTAGGGTTTCCCCTAGGGCTGCCACCCGTCCAACCCTCCCTCATATATATAGTGGAGGTTTTGAGGGCAGCCACCACCTGAAAAGCCACGTGCTGCCCTCTCCCCTCTAGATCGTATTTATCCTCTAGATTAGTTCGGTAGAGCTCGGCGAAGCCCTGCCGGATTAGTTCACCACCACCGCCACCACGCCGTTGTGCTGCCGGAGAACTCATCTACCTCTCCACCCTCGCTTGCTGGATCAAGGAGGCGGAGATCGTCATCGAGCTGTACGTGTGTTTGATCGCGGAGGTGCCGTCCGTTTGGCGCTAGATCGTGATTGGATCGCGGGACGGCTTGCGATTTGGATCGCGAATACGTTCGACTACATCAACCGCATTTCTTAACGCTTCCCGCTTAGCGATCTACAAGGGTATGTGGATCCGATCTCTCCTCTCATAGATGCTCATCTCCTAGATTGATCTTGGTGAAGCGTAGGAAAATTTTTGTTTCCCATGCAACATTCCCCAACACAATCTTTGTCTCCAAACCTCAGATTGGTACCTGTGGGTTACTAGTTGTGTTGATTACATGTTGTATTTGATGCCTGTTGGATTACTTGGTGGAAGAAATTATGTTCAGATCCTTAATTATTATTATTGCACGTCTGATCTTGAACACGTTGATGAGGTGTGACTAGTTACTATTGTTCCTGAGGACATGGGAGTAGTCTGGTTATAAGTTATCATGCATGTGAAGTTGGTATTCGTTCAATATTTTGATGATATATATGTTGTTACTTCTCTTAATGGTGTCATGTGAAAGTCGACTACATGACACTTCACCATGCTATGGTCCTAAGGGAAGTCATTGTGGAGTAACAAGTAGATGATGGGTTGCTAGAGTGACAGAAGCTTAAACCCCAGTTTATGCGTTGCTTCATAAGGGGCTGATTTGGATCCACATGTTTCATGCTATGGTTAGATTTATCTTAATTCTTCTTTCGTAGTTGCGGATGTTTGCGAGAGGGGATAATCATAAGTAGGTTGTTAGTTCAAGTAAGAACATCACCTTAGCACCGGTCCACCCACATATCAAATTATCAAAGTAGCGAACGCGAATCAACTCAACATGATGAACATGACTAGACATAATTCCCATGTGTCCTCGGGAGCGCTTGCTTAATATAAGAGTACTTTCAGGCCTGTCCTTTGCTACAAAAAGGATTGGGCTACCTTGCTGCACCTTTGCTACTATTGTTACTTGTCACTTGTTACGATTTATCTTGCTACAAAACTATCTACTATCGTTACTTACAACACTTGCAGAGAATACCTTGCTAAAAACCGCTTACCATTTCCTTCTTCTCCTCATTGGGTTCGACACTCTTACTTATCGAAAGGACTAAGATTGATCCCCTATACTTGTGGGTCATCACGGCCCGACATATATTCGTCCCCATCCGCTCGCCAGACCAAACCCTAGCCACTTCGCTCCACTCCCCACCACTCCCATCCGCTACCCTAGCTCACCTCCGGTGATCTCCAGCCTTCTCCTGCATGGAGGGTAGCATATCTGACTCTGACCGGTTTGGATCCACGGACTGGGGGGGTCGTCCCCTACGGATTGGAGGAGGCAATGGCAGTCCGCATTGCACTCTGCCGCTCCCGCGAGGACATCGCCCGGCCGACGGCAGGATCTGTCTGGCGTGACTCCATAGCGTCCGTTCAACAGGCGCTCGGGTCCTCTGGGGCGGGATCATCGCGGTCCCGGCGATCGAAAAATCTCTCCTTCCTCATCACCGGTCCGGCAGACTGTGGGTCCCACCGGGAACGGGCTGCCCGCCATGGAAAGGAGAGTATAAGGGTCATCGAGGCCCGTCTCACGGAGGAAATGGAGGCGGCGGAGGCGGCTTATGCGACGGTGCGGGCGGCCAAAAAGGAGGAAGCCATCCACTCCAAATGCATAGCATGAGGGCTAGCTTAGCCCCTTTAATTTTTGAGTTAAATGCACTCGAGGTCCTAAAAATTTCATCGAAGTGTCAGTTTCGTCCTACTTCTTTCAAAATGCACGTTTAGATCATAGTTCTATAGTAAGTGGTTCAACCGAGGTCCTCTTTTGGCACGAGTACTCTCTGACCTTCTCGCATGGCACGTTGACCTTTGCCACGTCGACAGAGGGCCCACGACGGATTTTTCCCGCTATATGCGGTTGGTCTTTTTTAATATATAAAACCCCCTTATAAGTCCAAGTATTTTCTCATTCCCCACTCCCTAGGTCTATTTCCCCCACAATCCTATCTATATCTTGTGCCCTAGCCTCCACCATGGCTGCGACAACAAGCTCCTTGACAGGGAAGCGACTGAAGAAGAGGAGCGTTACAGCGTCGTCGTCGTTGCCTCCGCCACGAGTGACACAAGCTTGTCTGTTGCCATCATCCTCCTGAACTTCATTGTCAGAGTCAACAATTATGTTTTTTGGACACATATTTGGTGGAAGAAGCTTTGTTGATTCAATTATGCACACATCATCAAAGCCTTCGTTACCAGTCAATTCTTTGTGATCAACATATAGCTGGGAATGTTGGAACTTATAAACAACAACAACTGACATGTTAGCTGTCTATGTATCCCTGTCAACAATCCTTACGCATGTATCCAAATTCATACCATGGAGCAGCCAATAAACCTTACACTTGTCAATATCATATGCTAACTGCTCCTGCTCCTGAAAGTCCTTGATCCAAAGTGGAGACCATGTGTCAACTTCACATTCATCAAATACTCAATTTTGCCATCAATATAAGTCTTGTTCGACCCAAATCCACAAAACAATCTAGCATAAATAATTTATATAAAACTTCATTTACTCCTATCATTACAATGGCAACAATCTGTCACATTTGCAATCAATGCATTGTAGTGAAAAAGTTCCAAAAACCAAGGTCTTTGCGAATTCAGAACTAAAGCCCCAACCTCAAATCAGAGCATGTGGTTTGGGAATCGTAAATGTGTCAGTGCAAATACAACTAAATCAATGACTAGAATTGCAATTATGGCAGATTAGATGAGCTACATGAGGAGAGCATCAAGAAGATTAGGCTTCTTACCATAAGATGGAGTAGGATCTCCCACTGTCCGTCGCACAGGGGAATCTCCACGGGCTCCCACACGGATTACCCTCCAGATCGGTTCTCGGTCATCGCCCCACAGAGGAAATCCATTGCCGCCACTGATCGCCTCCCGTCGTAGCCGCACAGAGGAAATCCGTTGTCGTCACCGATCTTCTCCCGTGCCGCCAGACTTGCGTGAAAGAGGAGAGGGACCGGCGTCGAGAGAGGAACAAATTGTGTGTGGGGGGGGGGGGTCTTTCTGCAAGATTCCCCGTCTGGCGGTTCATGCTTGTGAGACCTCTATCAACGTGGAGTCGATCAATGTGCCACACGAGCAGGTCAGACAACGCTCAGGCAGAAAAGGACCCCGGTTGAACAACTTACTAGAGAATTAGGATCCAAACATGTATTTGGAAAGAAGTAGGACTAAACCGACACTCCAACGAAACTTGTAGGATCTCCACTGCATTTAACTCTTAATTTTTCTACGTACTATCACTATGTTTATGAGAAGTGCAATCTCCATGTAAGCTATTTGAAGATTCGCTACATGACACGACACAATTACTTACCTTACTTTGTAGAGAAATAATCTCTTCCTGCTTCTATTGAAGTTGAATGAACTTACATAGTTTTGATACTTTAATGAAGAATGATACTCCACCAAGTACCATGGTCTGCGAATTAACGATGATAAGATGAAGAAGACCATGACCCCCCTTCCTATGGACTATCATGTGAAGGAGTAAGTACAACATTGTAAATTGGTCACTGGTTGGTGGCTAAAATCGCAAAACCATAATTATTTGTTTCATTTATTTGCATTATCATCTGTAGCTACACACGAACAATTAATTACCTAATCTATCTCGATCTCTATCTCTACCACAGTACTTCTAAAAATATATATATGGTTTCATGCTTCACTTTTCTTCCCATCACCCCTTCGTCCAACCTTTCCCGTTTGATAACCAATCACCTTAATTTATTTACCTTCCGAACAAACTTCACTTTAGTTTACTTATTATCAAACTTCCCGTCAAAATATAAAATAAACCGCGGAGAGGATTGGATAAACATTTATTTACATAGTCACATTAATACGAGCAGGTAAATCAGAAGCAAACGTATTAAATATTTGTATCCTGCTGTGACGCACGGTCATTAGCCTGGTTTTTTTTAACTCCCTTCGTAAGAAATATAAAGCGTACCGCAAAAAAAGAGTAATATGGGGCCTGCTACGCGTCCGCCGGTCGATCTTTTTAAAAGATCGGCCCGGTTGCGAGCCGCCAGATCCAGCGGATCGTTCCGTTAATTGATGTCTCCATTACTGTAACAAAGGTCTTGTTGCAGACTTTCTTTTGCAACAAAGGTCTTGTTGCAAAAAAAATTTGTAACAAAGGTCTTGTTACATATATTTTTTGCAACACAATTTTTTTTGCAACAGAGGACTTGTTGCACAATTTTATGCAACAAAGGTCTTGTTGTGGAAATATTTTTGGAACAAAGGTGATGTTTCAGAATTTTTTCCCGGGATAGGAGATAGCCCACGGGTAGAGTGGCTCGGGGGCGGCGGATCATCACGAGGCCACGCTGGCACTCCGCGGTGGCCATGGTAGCTTCGAGCACGAGGAGGACATGGAGACGTGTGATGAGAGAGTAGGTACAGGTCTGCAACTAACCGCTTGTTGCGGTCTAGGAAATGCAACAAGAGCCTAGTTGCAGAAAACATGGACGCAGAACGGGTTTCTCTCTCCGTCCGATCAACAGTCAATCGGACGGATACGGAACCGACGGACGCTGGCGCGCAATCGGTCGGTTGAAGGTAAGTTTTTCCCAAGAAATATAAAGCGTTTAGATCATTGTACTTGTTAAAAGGGAAATTATTAGAATCATCCGGCCGATCTACGCCTCACGATCCGTCACGTCGAGAACCAACCACGTATCGGATAGTCCCGCACACCGCAAGTCTTAGGATTTTGCAACATCGTGTATGTTTCTGAAATATGGGGATTGTTGTAGTAACAATGTAATGGTGCGATACGCGGGCAAAAATTTCTGCAATATAATCTCTGTTGCAAAACAATTCTGCAACATAATCTCTGTTGCAAAAAATTCTGCAACACAATATTCCTTACAAATGTCTTCCGCAGCATGACCTCCGCTGCAAAAAAAATTCTGCAACACAACCTATGTTGCAGAAGTGGCAAAAATGTACTAGACAATCAGATCCGATGACTCGCGAAAACTCCAACGCGTCATCCACCTTCCCTGAACAACAAGTGTCCACCCATTTCTTCCTTTCCAACCTTATCTCTTCTCCAACATCTTCCCTCCACTCATTTCTTTTCTTTATTTTGCAACCACCTAGGCATCGGCGATCTAAAATTTCTGCAACAAGACCTTTGTTGTGATTTTTTTTGCAACAAAACCTCAGTTGCAAAAAAAACGTTGTAAAAATTTCTGCAACAAAGATCTTGTTTTAAAAATTCTTGCAACAAGTGTTTTGTTGCAAAAATTTCTACAACAAGGCCGTTGCTGCAAAAAATAAAAACTTATAGGCTCGGGTGATTGCAACAAGCTGGCTGTTGCAGTGGGCCTTCTGCAACACCACTCTTGTTGCAAAGGAGCGGCTGCTTACACGGGTGGATCAGACGGCCATTAACGTGTCCATCCAAGGGTCAGCGAGGCGTCGGATCTTTTCTGATTATCCGCCGGGCGACGCGTAGCATTGCCCTTGTTAAAATTGCCTGGTACTCTCGATGGGTCGCTTGAGGTTAGTCGCATGACATCCGGAGCTGATTGGGTGGCGGCCCTCGAGCTGGAGCTGTGCTGCCAGAGTGCCACTGCTGGTGCAGCTGGTCAACCGGTTGAACAGTACTCCAGCAAGCCGCGGGACGGCAGCAGCGAGGGGGAAAAAGGGGGCCGGAAGAAGACGCCCGCCAGCCCGCCACCAACCGCGGCGCGAGGGCTAGTGCGGGTGCGGTGCGGGCGGAGTCCCACCGAGCGAGAGCCAGCCAACCACCACGGTTTGGGTTGGGGTTGGGGTCACCGCCCGCCGGACGCGCCAGCGACAGCGACGAATCAACCCGCCTCGTTTTGCCGCCGGGCCGGGCCGCGCCGATCCGGTCAGCGCGCGCGTCACGCCCCACTCCCCCGCTCCCGTCGGCTAATGCGGTCCGACGCGGCGCGCGCCTCCCCCTCCCTCGCTGTCCGTGGCGGGCCTACCTCACGCGGGCGCGGGGCAGTTGGCAACCGTGGCCGCGCGGGCGGGCGGAGTCTGACCTCCCTCTCTCTCCCACTTTCCCCCTCCCCCACGGAGACCTCCCGGCCCCGGCCGCCACCCTCCCTTTTCTTCCTCGGCCCGAATCAAGTCCCCTCGCCCTGCCGCCGCTGCCGCTGCGGCCAAGGCCTTGACTGTTCTCCACGACGCCCCGCCCTCTCCCCAGCTGTCTTTTGACCGCTCCAAACTCGCTTCTCTTCTCTTCCACCATGATCGCGGCTTAGCCATGGGGTTATGACACAGCGCTTGCTTTGCACGCAGCTAGCTGTTCGTCCGTCCGGCAGCGACACGGCACCCGCTGCCGCATAGTAGCCGGCGGCCTGCCCTTTCTGCTCCATCATCTGGGGAGTTCGCTCCCCCCGAAATTCCCTTCTTTTGCCACCCCTGGGGAAAGGGGAGGAGAAAGCGTCATCTTTTCCGATCCCAGCTTCAGAGACACACCATCCTCGCCGATCACCCTCGTGAGTTGAATTGAAGCTCCTCTTCCCGAGCCGAATTCAGGCTCTGGCGCACCGGTTTTGAGCAGATCCCCGTGCCGGAGGGGGATAGTGCGCCGTGATCTTCTTGCCGACAGAGTCACGCGGTCTGTTCCCCTGCCTGCCTAAGCTCTGTTCCAGCTCTGCTGCGGGGCTCCATGGACGGCCTCCCCGACGCGGCGCCGCCCGCGCCGACGCCGCAGCTGCAGCAGCCGAAGCGGGACGAGTGGAGCGAGAGCGGCATCTCGCGCCTGCTCGAGGCCTACGAGGCCAAGTGGCTGCTCCGCAACCGGGCCAAGCTCAAGTGGAGCGACTGGGTCGACATCGCCCACGACGTCTCCGCCCACTGCTCCTCCTCCGACCACGCCTCCAAGCCCGGCGCCGCTGCCGCTGCCGGGGGCACCGCCAAGACCCCCAACCAGTGCAAGAACAAGGTCGAGTCCATGAAGAAGCGCTACCGGGCCGAGTCCGCCGCCGCAACGCGCGCCGGGGCAGCTGGGGCGGCCAGCGCCTCCGGTGGCCCGTCGTGGCGCTTCTTCGGCCGCATGGACGGGCTGCTCAAGGGGCCGGCCGCCGGCTGCTCTGGCCAGCCGCAGGCACAGGCGGAGCCGAGTAACCATGTCATGGTCCTGCCGCGAGCCCCGCTGAAAGCAGAGCCGGAGGTGGACGCCGAAGCAGACACCGCCCTCCACCAGTCGCCGGACACAGCAGGGCCGCCCGGCGCGCTCTCCGAGCTACTGAACGCGGACGCCAACGGCTCCGCGACGGTGAAGGCCGAGAAGACCGTCGATCAGGCCGCACACAAGGAGAGCAGCAGGGCGGCTGACAGCGACGCCGCAAATGTGAGCTCTCCGCGGAGCAAGGAGGTGGAGGCGAACGACGACGGCGCCGAGGAGGTCGACACGCCGAGAAAGAGGAAGAGCCCGGAGCTGGACGTCGCGAGGAGCATCGAGCTGCTGGCGAGCTCGTTCGTGAAGATCGAGCGGGCCAGGCTGGAGGTGTACCGGGACACGGAGAGGATGAGGGCCGAGGCCGAGGTGAAGAAGGGCGAGATGGAGCTGAGGAGGACGGAGATCATGGCCAAGACGCAGCTGCAGATCGCCAGGCTCTTCGCCAAACGGCTCAAGGAGTGCGTCGGCGGTAATGGTGGCAGCTCGTCTCAAGTGGACACGCTTGCCAAGAAAGGCGAAAATGGTTAGTTCCAACTTACAACAAACTTACCAGTAAGATTGCTGTTTATAATCAGTGATTCAGTGCTGCAAGAATCTCATAGTGTAAGGTGTGAGATATGGATATGTAGAAGGGGAAATTACCGGCTTTATCTTACAATCTATCGCTGTCAGTTAACTATTACTGCAATCATGCTATGTCTGGAGTTCCTTTTATATCTATTCCTGGAAAATGATCACTGATAGAATGGGAAATTGCAGCATGAGGTTATTCTTGCACTGATATAGTAACTACTAGGAACAAGATGATCTCTGAATTCACTTTAGTTTTTGCTTCAGATGTAGTACTAAAGGAGCCTTCTATTCTGTAGTAATGTGATGGTTAGGACACTTTATTTCTGTGGTGTGGAACGGTTGAACTTTTGAAGCCTTTCCTTCCTGTCGAGACCTACCTCAGTTGTTCTGCCATTTGGCTGAGGCTGCGGTGTGCTGCTATTTTCTACTCCATTCGGGTTATTTGTTTTGGCAAAAACAAAGAGAAAAAACTTCATGACAGAACTAAAATCTTGGTATAAGAAGTAGCGTCAGCCCCTCTGCTAGAAGAAATATTGGGCGTATTTTGAGTAACCGTGTACTGACATAGACGCAGACGCGATACTGGGATCTTCTTAACTTGTAGGCAGTAGGGCTTTATTGTTGTTGACATATAATGCAAGCTCGGAATGTTTAGTTCCATTGCAAGACTCTATAGTAGAATTCGGGTAATGTGGTGATGCAGGGACTAAAATACAATCTCCTCGTTAAATGGATCAGATGTCTCGTGGTACAATGCTATGAAACTGACCCTTGGAGTCGATGAACAATTATAGAACTTAGTCCTTGGTAATATGAACCTGCTGAACTTGTTAGCGTACATCTCAAAATTTAGATGTGCTTGTTCAGTTATAAGACCAACTTCCTTTTCGTATTATGAAAAGCAACATGTTGTACGGTTTGCCTACATCCTTGCTCTTACCTTGTTTTCTGTTAATTTCTCAATTCTCTTCTCACCATTTTTGGCTCATTTGTTTCAGGTTCAGGGTGATTGGCCAATCAAAGCAGCTGGGATTCTCTTCCCTCGGTGTTGCACGGGTTCTAGACACAAGGGCGGTGTCGCACTCTATTCATGTGCGGAAATGTATGTCTGATTGATTCAGCTTCACCATGAGTGAAGGCATATTATGTAGTTAGCCATAAAAATCAAAACGCAATAACGGAAGCGTCGGTTCCCCTTTCCAGCAGGGTCTTAGAAGATGCAGTTTTACAATCAGGAGTAGTTTGCTAGTCCGAAATTTGTCAGCTTGCATTCCTACTGAAAGTGTTTTACTGACAACCATCGCTTGTAAGATGCTGTGGTTCTTATGTCTCAGTGCTGGAAGCCGGATGTTTGAGATGGTATGGTGTTTGTGTGACTGTTGATACTATGATTCATTCATGAGATAAATACACCCGCACCCGCGGTCACTGAAGTTGCCCTTAGTATATTGAAGAGATTTCTATTTTATTTATATATGGCCATGCATTGGAAACTACTATGGCGATATTTTTTAGATCACACGCTTGAGAGCTCTCTACATTTAAAAATGTTTAGAGCATACGTGATACACAGATATATATTGGAGTGTCTATTTCTTATTTCTTAGTAGATGTCGCTTCTTTATCCGGTAATTAATTTAGTTACTCCCTCCGTCCGGTAAAGAGTGAACATTTGGCTTTAAAATTTGTCCACAAAAGAGTGTACTTCTATCCTCCCAATGCACTTTAAAGAAGGAAAAAATGTTTCTCTCTCATCACACGATAATCAAGACCAATAGCATTCTACACATGGTCTTATTAATTTCTACTTGCACTTAGCTCATTGGGGTTGGGTAATTAAAGAGGAGAGAGATGGTGGCTTGCACCTTTCCAATGCATTTTTTACTCCACTCCATAATTTGTCCTAAAATTTCTAGATGTTCACTTTTCACCGGACGGAGGGAGTATATTACTTTAAAAAAAACTGTTAATTAAGTGACCACACATTGTACAACTTATGTATTACTTTAGATTTGTACATATCATTTCTAGAGTTAAAGTTGCACCAATTTTTTGGTGTAACTATGGCCATGACCATGTGCAACTCGTTCAACTACACACATTACACTTCAGCCGACTTTTATTTTATTTCTCACATAAAAGGATTTCGTTCAACAAATGATAAATTTTAAGAAGTATTATTTAGGCAATTTTAATAATATACACATTAAGTGGCGGGTTTTTCTCCTCTTTGAGAAAAAAAATAAGAAAAGGCAGACGATGCACGTAGCTCCTGCTTGGGCAGGTCTCCGACCACTTTGGATCTATAGTACGTCATCTTTTCCTACATTTCTGTAAGAGGTTGTTTCTAGGACTCGAAAATGTGCTCTCTTGGTCAAGGCAATAGCTTTACCGTTGTGCCAAGGCCTCCCTTCTTTAAGAAAAATAAATAAATACATGAAATGTTATTAATTATGTTATTTAGACAATAGAAAAAATATTCTAATTATATCGTGGTTCGACAAAAAAATAGAATAAAAAGGTAAAAAAGTTTACTATAAAATAACGCAAGCAAGAGGTGGAATACCACAAAGAGAAAGTGTAGTCCATAAAAAAGTAGTTCTTCTGATTGGAATGTATTTTCTTAAATCACCCATAAGAACCATATTTTGACTTTTATCTAATGAACATACAACAAGAGGTTCCATTGAATGAATAACGGATCTGAATCCCAAAAACAATAAAGCTTTTGAATAAGCATGATTGATCAAAGGGAATAAAGAAGCTTGATAAGAACCTATACCTAGAGCTAACATCATACAACCCAATTGACACATTGTAGAATAGGCTAAGCTTATTTAATATCTCTAGCAAGAGCTAAAGTAAGCCAAGTCGTCAAGTTTTGAGGGAAATGGTGGCAAATCAACTATGTCAATGTAAAGTAGGGAAATTTATCAAAATTTAATTATGTATCCTCTAAACATTTTTTTTAATGTCGTTGAGCTCTCTAAAGCGCGTGATCTAAAAAATATCATGATAGTAGTTTCGAGTACATGATCAGATATAAATAAAAAACATGTCTTTTTTAGTTGGAAAGTTTCCCCCTATTTATTCTATGTCCTCGGCTAAATTTGAGTTCAACACATCCACAGTACAACCTCGGGGGTATACTCTCACTAGTGCAGAATCGGCCTATAGTGCCGGTTCGTACAACCGGCACTAAAGGGTGGGGACTAAAGCCCCCCCCCCCCCTTTAGTCCCGGTTCAACGGCACCTGCCGGCGCCGTGGGCTGGCGGACCTTTAGTCCCGGTTGGTAACACCAACCGGCACTAAAGGCCCACCACGTGGCACATACCGGCGCCGTGGGCTGGGGGACCTTTAGTTCCGGTTGGTAACACCAACCGGGACTAAAAGTATTTAATTCTTTTAATTTTGGTTTATTTTTCCTTTTAATCCTTTAGGGGTTTATGAATTAATTATGGTTTATTTTTCCTTTTAATTTTGTGTTTTCCATTTAATTATTTTTCATTTCAAACATATATTACGCTACTACATACTGTACACATTGTGCATATATATATAAATAGAATTTCTCGTAGAACCGATCGTGTATATATATATATATATATATATATATATATATATATATATATATATATATATATATATATATATATATATATATATATATATATATATATATATATATATATATATATATATATATATATATATCATCGAATTTCTCGTACGACGACCATTCACATACATATATATATACAATTTGGTATATACAATTTCTCCTACAATTTGCGGATCATTACATATGCAGGGCATTACTGCTTAATCTTGTAATGGTATTCTCCTTTGGGATCTATGACCTGGTCGAGCAGAAATCCAGCTATTTCCTCTTGAATTGCTCGTACGCGAGCCGTTGGTAGGAGCTGGCCCCGCATCTCCATCAGCTATAATCAGGAGATCAAGATGAATATATTAGTTGTGTGTATATATATTAGCTAGATCATGATAAAAAAATTATGGATAGTGTTCTGGCAAACGTACCCAAAGATTTCTTTCATCTCTGCTCCTTTCAGACGTGATCATGCGAATGTTCTCGCAAACGTAGTATGCGCATAAAGCATTCCCCTGCTCCTGCTTCATGCACTTTACGAGAATAAAATTCAATCAGGTAATAATTAATCAAGCATGATAATGGTATTGAAACTAGAATTAAAGAGATGCACGGACGTAGCTAGCTAGTACTACTTAATTACCTTGGGTCGCACCCATTTCAGCTGTTGTTTCCATTCGCCGGGGACCTCTTTGATGAACTTTTGCCAAGCCCTGTCCGCCGGCAAAGAAAATGAATAAATGAGTTATTAACTAGTTGATATCAGGAAATGAAGTAAAGAGTCCGACATAGTGCGATAATGATTGAAATTACCTGTCGACCATCCCCCTCACGGTTGCGTATTCAGATGGATCCTTATATAGTGAGTCCAGTACTTCAACTTTTCCCTTGTCAACTTCAATGATTAACAAGATCCAATGGTAACTGCATGCGCACACGTTTTTTATAAATAAGCGGGCATGTGCATAACTCATCAACTACACTTATTAACATCTAGTAAGCAAAAAATAGAATTTGTGGTACAAGATATAGTAACACTCACCCGAAGTTGTAAGGAAGTAGTATTTCTGGTTGGGTGTTTAGTTGCTTCAAAAACTCTAGCAGGAATCTCTCTGTGTCTTTTCTCGAATATTGATCTTCCCATGTCGCCTGATTAACCGTATTTGGGTCAATGAACCCAATGCCATAGCGTCCAGCTTTTTTCATTTCATACATCTTCATTCTGCATAATACCACAGAAAAGAATATAGTGAGGATAATTACAGGTAATGAACGAGAGCACATCTAGCTAGCTAGCTAGAGACTTAAATTACAGAAAGAAATCACTTACAGACAATAGCAACTGACGATAGATTTGTCGAGTGCGTCTTGTTGGAATAACTGAAACAACTCTGAATAATGAATCCACAAATCTTTTTTATGGAAGTAATGCTTTCTCTTGACTTTCACCATGAGGGACTCTTGATTGGTATTTGTTGTTTCTTGCATGTACCACGTATGCAAATTATACATTCTCGTTGGTAGAAGCTTGACATCGTCAGGCTTGACCAGAGGTTTGCCTCGGATATATTGGTATTTTACTTCCTCCTCTGTAATCCCGGGGATTTCCTCAAGGCCTAGGAGTTGTTCAACAGTGACACCGGCCTCTTTAGCCTGCCTTCTAAGATCGTCGGTTATTACCAGCCGATCGGCGGTACTCACAGGTGTTTGTACAATGAGCGGGGGGGTCGATTGCACTGCCTGTTCTCCCAGCTGGGGAACAGTTTTCCCGCTTTTTTTGCCAACTGCTTGGCTCGAGCTCGAGCTCGACTCCTTTTGCCCTGCTAAATATGACTTCTTGATAGACCGCACATAGTCGGAGTCCTTTTGATTGTCAGCCGGTCGAGCCATATCAATAAAGTGTTGTGAGACATGCTCAGGTACTTTCTCCTTTGGCGAAGCGGGCGGTTTCGGTGCAAAATGGGCCTTCAATTGGGCATCACATGCGTCGTCGAGTTCCTCCTGAGTCAGGTGGTAAGACAACTTCGGAAGAGGCTTGAGGCTTGGACCATATTTGAATTTCTTGTCTGTTGTACCGCTAGCCGTCGTAGCTGCTGCCTCTCTCTTCCGTTGTTGCTTAGGCTGACGCCGTGCCGGACTTGGAGGAGGAGTCGGCTGACGCGGTGCCGGCGGACTTGGAGGAGGAGGAGTTGGCTGACGCCGTGCCGGACTTGGAGGAGGAGTCGGCTGACGCGGTGTCGGACTTGGAGGAGGAGGAGTCCACTGACGCGGCGGCGGACTTGGAGGAGGATGAGTCGGTGGCCTTGGAAAGACGATGCAATCCTTTTTCCATAGAATGATACGATGTATGGCCTCTCCTAGTGTTCTCTCCTCGTCACCTCCAAGAATGTCAAGTTGTAGCTCGTGATATCTTGACATCACTTCATCAACCCCGACACGAGCATAGCCAGCTGGAATGGGATTGCAATGGAAGGTTGCTTCAGGGGGATTTGCTAAAGCATAGCCGTCCGCCACCTTCATGGATAAGTTCTTCACTTTCATGTGTAGCTCACAGTTAGTCCTGTCTTTGATATCATCCACAGGGTAGCTAGCTAGCAATGCATTATCGATATCGGCCGGGGCGGAATCCACGCTGCTTCTCGGCATAGATGGGACGGTGCTATCCAATGCTGGATCGATCTGCTCATGCTGCCGCTGAGACGCCCTTTCCTGGCTGAGTGAGTCGATCTGCTCCTGCTGCCGCCTGACAAATCATTCCAACTCCAGGTGCTTTGATTCTAGGCCTTCAAGGTGGAGTGCTTCCTCCTTCTTCTTCTTCTCCTCCTGCATCTTCTTTCTCGCACGGCTTCTATAGTCGTCGTTCCAATCCGCAAACCCCTCAAACCACGGAACAACGCCTTTGCCTCGTGTTCTTCCCGGGTGTTCACGATTCTTCAGGGCGCGCGTAAGCTCGTCGTTCTCTCTGTTGGGCATGAACACCCCCGTTCGAGCTTCTTCTATTGCAATAAGTATTTCGTCTGTCGCTTCTTTAAGACTTGCCTTCACCATACCAGCCCTGTCTCTGGGTCCAACTTCCCCCCATGCGCATAAAACCATGTCCTGCACCTGGAGGGCCATGTCAATGTAACTGGATTGACCCCTGCACTAATCATCTTTTGCTCAGATTGATCCCACTTAGGCAGGGCCACCTGGTAGCCACCTGGCCCCAGAGTATGGTGCCACTTCTTTTTCGCAGCATTAATCTTGTTTATTCTCGACCGTTCCTTAGCTTCTTCTGATTCCTTGAACTTCACGAAAGCGTCCCAGTGATCTTTTGCCTTCACCAGTGCTCCCATGAATTCTGGAGTCTTCTTTTTTGATTTGACGTACTTGGTCCATGCATTTTTCTTGAAGGTGTTGAATGCGATCGCCATCTTTTTAAGAGCATAGTTTCTGACTTTCTTCAGATCTGCATCTGTCAAATTATCTGGTAGGGTGAAATGTTCCATGAGCGTAGTCCAAAGCACATCTTTTGCTCTTTCGTCGACAAAAGTAACTCCTGCTCGATCTCCCTTTGCTGGCTTTTTCCATTCTTGAACGGAGATCGGGATTTGGTCCCTGACAATAACTCCGCATTGATTCTTGAACTTGGTCGCATTTTTCCTAGGTTCAAGCGGTTCGCCAGTTGATGTTTTGATGGAATCGATGTTGAACTTTACGCCTTTGTCCAACTTTTTGGCCGGGCCTCGAACTACCCTGTCGCTTGTAGAAGATTTGCTCGATCCGGAGGCCTAAAAGAAGAAAGATCGATTCGTTAATACATACAAATCAATTAAGACATGTAATGATCACCGGATGGCTTATATATTAAATATACCTCGCCGGTCTTTGTTATTTGAAGAACATTTTCTTCGTCAACATCGTTGTCGTCACCTTCATCTATTCGTTCGTCTTCATCAAATATCATACAACCCTCACCGGAATTGTTCAGATATTGCGATCCGTCATCATCTTCAGGTTCATGCTCTGGGCTCGTGGAGCATATGATGTCGAACAGAGCCTCTTCTCCTTCTCTGTCGGTATTGTCCATAGCTTTTATTTAACTAATCCAGAAGAAAAACAATTTAGTATTCAAATTAGAATGCATGCAATCAATAAGGAAAAACTGAATCATAGTACATAATATGCATCTCGAATAATTCATATAATATGCATCATCGAATATAATCTCGAATAAATCGTCTCGAATATTATCGAATATAATCTCGAATACATCTCGAGTATTATCACTAGCTAATACAGATCGAATATTATCGAAGAATCTAGTTCACTCGCGGTTCCTGAGGCGCGGGCGGTGGACACCCAAAGAGAAGGAACCATCACAGGATCATAGCTCGGGTGAGATCCCTGAAGAACCTGCCAGGTATTGGAGAACCTGACGTCCAATGCATCCATGTAGCGACGGACGTGCTCGTCCTCCTCCCTGACACGGCGACGTACCACCTCCGACGGGGCCGGCTGCCTCCGCACCGAAAGTGGCCCAGGCGAACGCCACCAAAGAAGCTCCGGGTCGACGACGGGAGCCCGGTTCCTCACCAAACTGCGCGCCCCGGAAGGTAGCACCTCCCAGTGCCAGCCCGGCGGAGCCCAGTCCCGGACATGGCGCCTCTGAAGCAGGTCCTCGCCACCGATCCGACGACGAGGATGCGGGCCGGGCATCGTAGACGTCGAGAACAAATTCTATGCAAATTTAACATTTTTTAAATGCTTGATTATGATTTTTGTAATTCTACATCATCAAATATATACATCATTCTACATATATCCATCATCCAATCTACTTTTGTCCATCTAATTATAACTTATCCATAATCATTCTACATATATACATCATTCTAACATAACATTCATCTACACAAATATACATATAAATTTGCAAAAATACATCATCTACACAAAAATACATCATTCTGACATATCATTCATTCTAACATAACATTCATCTACACAAAAATAGATCATTCTGACATATCATTCATTCTAACATAACATTCATCTACACAAAAATAGATCATTCTAACATGTGTGTGTGTGTGTGTGTTCATGCATCATGTGTGTGTGTGGGGGGGGGGGCTCTCGGGGAGGGGCGGCCATGGCGCGCGGCAGGGAGAGGAGAGGGGGGGGGGGCTCACAGTGGGGCGACGGCGCGCGAGAGGTCGAGGAGGAGATCGAGGGGGGCGGCGAGGTCAACGCGCGACGGCGATGGCGATGGCGCGGCGAGGCGACGGCGACGGCGGCGGGGTGCTGATCCAGCAGCCTGGCGGCGTCCTGTTCGGCGTCGTCGAGGGGGGAAAAGCGATGAGTTCTGAAATTTTGCAAACTGCCGCTTATATACAAACACCTATAGTCGCGGTTGGTGGCTCCAACCGTGACTAAAGACCCCCCCTTTAGTCGCGGTTGGAGTCACCAACCGCGACTAAAGGTGAATTCACCCAGCCGAAGCGGCGGGAAGCGCAAGCCTTTAGTCGCGGTTGGTGGTTCCAACCGCGACTAAAGGGGGGCCTTTAGTCGCGGTTGGAACCACCAACCGCGACTAAAGGTCTGGCTTCCCGTGTCGAATGTTTAGTCCCACTTCGCTAGTTGAGAGGAGCTCGCACCAGTTTATAAGCCCCGCCGCGGCTACCGTGTCGAGCTCCTCTCTAATGCAGGCCTTCTGGGCCTACCGCACCTGTGCTGCCCTGTTGGGCCTACTGGGCCTGTATCCCGGCCCAATACGCTGTGGTGGCCCAGTAGGCGGGCATTTTTTTATTTACTTTTCAGTTTTTTTTAATTTATGTTTTATTTATTTTCTTTTGTTTTTGAGTTTTTTTTGCTTTATTTAGAATTAATGAGTGAATCTTTTTGCGTTAGGTCAAAAAATTTATAAACTTTCTGTTAGTGGCAGTAGTTTTCAAATTTGAATAGTTTAAATTCGAATTATTTGAAGTTTGTGTGAATCACTAGTTTGTGAATAACTTTACTTTAAAAATAGATTTTGCAGTGATTCTTTTTTCTGCTGTTTAATATTAGCGTGTTTTATCATTATATTCAATTTGGTAATTCTTAGGTTATTTAAAAAATGAAATGCCTTTGTAACAGACGAGTTTTCGTCTGAAACCCTGATACTTCGAAAGAGATTGTCCATTTTGTACACGAAGTGGATCCAGTTTTTGCCGTAACCCTCTCAACTTTTTAGCACATGCTATGTGGGTGAAATGATGATACCATGCCAACTTTCAACCTTTTCAGAGTTCATTTGTAATGCTTTTCAATTTTAGGGTCATTTAGCTCAAAAAAATCAGTAAATGCATTAAAAATAGCAAATGAAGTCAGAAAGGGTTGAAAATTGATGACGTGGCTTCGAATGGTGCATAGTGAACACACAAAAAGTCTGGAGTTGAAATAAGTTTACAAAAATGAAATGCCTTTGTAACAGACGAGTTTTCGTCTGAAACCCTGATACTTCGAAAGAGATTGTCCATTTTGTACACGAAGTGCATCCAGTTTTTGCCGTAACCCTCTCAACTTTTTAGCACATGCTATGTGGGTGAAATGATGATACCATGCCAACTTTCAACCTTTTCAGAGTTCATTTGTAGTGCTTTTCAATTTTAGGGTCATTTAGCTCAAAAAAATCAGTAAATGCATGAAAAATAGCAAATGAAGTCAGAAAGGGTTGAAAATTGATGACGTGGCTTTGGACATAATATTTCTTCGCGTTTCAAATGCCAAAACACATAAGTACACTACTATTACAAAAATTCCCTTCGGTTTGTCCGAAGTGGGACTTTCCAGATATATAAGTTCGGAAACTAACTAGAGAAGCCGGTCACATCCCAGAGTGGGATCTTTGGGTATAAAACTTTTTCTTCGCGTGTGTCCCTTTGCGCCGTAACCATGGACAATCTTCATCGTTTAACTTGATGCTCGGGTCAACATTCACTGTGAAGGGAGCAATTTCATGAAACTTTTCATAATCTTCTGACATGTCTGTCTTGTCCTCCACTCCCATGATGTTTCTTTTCCCTGAAAGAACTATGTGGCGCTTTGGCTCATCGTATGATGTATTCGCTTCCTTATCTTTTCTTTTTCTCGGCTTGGTGGACATGTCCTTCACATAGAAAACCTGCGCCACATCATTGGCTAGGACGAATGGTTCGTCTGCGTACCCAAGATTGTTGAGATCCACTATTGTCATTCCGTACTGCCGGTCTTCCTTTACCCCGCCTCCTCTCAGATTGACCCATTTGCACCGAAACAAAGGGACCTTCAAACCAAGTCCATAGTCAAGTTCCCATATCTCCTCTATGTAACCATAATATGTGTCCTTTGGCCTATTGGTGTTTGCTGCATCAAAGCGGACACCACTGTTTTGGTTGGCGCTCTTTTTATCTTGGGCGATCGTGTAAAATGTATTCTCATTTATCTCGTACCCTTTGAAAGTCAATATAGTCGAAGATGGTAACTTGGACAGCAAGTACAGGTCATCTGCAACAGTGTCGTCATGCATGAGACGTGTCTGCAACCAACCGGCGAAAGTCACAGTTTGTTCATGTGTAATCCAGTCGTCAGACTGCTCCGGGTGTTTGGAGCGTAGAATATTCTTGTGTTGCTCGATATACGGAGCCACCAAGGCGGAACTTTGTAGAACTGTGTAATGTGCTTGCGCCAAAGAATGCCCGTCCCGGCATATTACTGAATTCTTTCCTAGCGTTCCTTTTCCACCCAGTCTGCCCTCATGCCGCGATTCAGGAACACCAATCGGCTTAATGTCAGGAATAAAGTCAACACAAAACTCAATGACCTCCTCCGTTTCATGGCCCTTGGAGATGCTTCCTTCTGGCCTAGCACGATTATGAACATATTTCTTTAAGACTCCCATGAACCTCTCAAAGGGGAACATATTGTGTAGAAATACAGGACCCAGAATGGCAATCTCCTCGACTAGGTGACCTAGGACGTGCGTCATGATATTGAAGAAGGATGGTGGGAACACCAACTCGAAACTGACAAGACATTGCACCAAATCATTCTCTAACCTTGGTAGGATTTCTGGATCGATTACCTTCTGAGAGATTGCATTGAGGAATGCACATAGCTTCACAATGGCTAATCGAACGTTTTCCGGTAGAAGCCCCCTCAATGCAACCGGAAGCAGTTGCGTCATAATCACGTGGCAGTCATGAGACTTTAGGTTCTGGAACTTTTTCTCTGCCATATTTATTATTCCCTTTATATTTGACGAGAAGCCAGACGGGACCTTCATACTGAGCAGGCATTCGAAGAAGATTTCCTTCTCTTCTTTGGTAAGAGCGTAGCTGGCATGACCCTGAAACTGCTTTGGATCCATGCCGTCTTCTCCGTGCATACGTTGCTGGTCCTCCCGTGCCTCCGGTGTATCTTTTGTCTTCCCATACACGCCCAAGAAGCCTAGCAGGTTCACGCAAAGATTCTTCGTCACGTGCATCACGTCGATTGCAGAGCGGACCTCTAGGTCTTTCCAATAGGGTAGGTCCCAAAATATAGATTTCTTCTTCCACATGGGTGCGCGTCCGTCAGCGTCATTCGGAACAGATTGTCCGCCAGGACCCTTTCCAAAGATTACTTTTAAATCCTTGACCATATCAAGTATATCATCACCAGTACGGTGGCGAGGCTTCTTCCGGTGATCTGCCTCACCTTTGAAATGCTTGCCTTTCTTTCTTACGGGATGCCTGCTCTGAAGAAATCGACGATGCCCCAGGTACACATTCTTCTTACATTTATCCAAATATATACTGTCAGTATCATCTAAACAGTGCGTGCATGCGTGGTATCCCTTGTTTGTCTGTCCTGAAAGGTTACTGAGAGCAGGCCAATCATTGATGGTTACAAACAGCAACGCTCGCAGGTCAAATTCCTGCTGTTTGTGCTCATCCCACGCACGTACACCTTTTCCATTCCACAGCTCTAAAAGTTCTTCGACTAATGGCCTTAGGTACACATCAATGTCGTTGCCGGGTTGCTTGGGGCCTTGGATGAGCACTGGCATCATAATGAACTTCCGCTTCATGCACAACCAAGGAGGAAGGTTATAGATACATAGAGTCACAGGCCAGGTGCTATGATTGCTGCTCTGCTCCCCAAAAGGATTGATGCCATCTGCACTTAAACCAAACCATACGTTCCTTGCGTCATCTGCAAAGTCCTTCCACTTTCTCTCGATTTTTCTCCACTGTGATCCGTCAGCGGGTACTCTCAACTTCCCGTCTTTCTTACGGTCATCTTTGTGCCATCGCATCAACTTGGCATGCTCTTTGTTTTGGAACAAACGTTTCAACCGTGGTATTATAGGAGCATACCACATCACCTTGGCAGGAATCTTCTTCCTGGGGCGCTCGCCCGCAACATCACCAGGGTCATCGTGGCCGATCTTATAGCGCAATGCACAGCATACCGGGCATGCATTCAAATCCTCGTACTCACCGCGGTAGAGGATGCAGTCATTAGGGCATGCATGTATCTTCTGCACCTCTAATCCTAGAGGGCAGACGGCCTTCTTTGCTTCGTACGTACTGTCGGGCAATTCGTTGTCCTTTGGTAGCTTATTCTTCATTATTTTCAGCAACTTTTCAAATGCCTTGTCAGGTACACCATTCTCTGCCTTCCATTGCAGCAATTCCAGTGTGGTACCCAGCTTTTTCTTGTCATCTTCGCAATTTGGGTACAACAATTTCTTGTGATCCTCTAACATGCGCTGCAACTTCAGCTTCTCCTTTTCACTTGCACAGTTTCTCTTTGCATCGGCAATGGCCCGACCAAGATCATCAACGGGCTCATTTGATGCCTCTTCTTCAGCTCCTTCCCGCATTGCCGGCTCAGCTTCTCCCCCCATTGTTGTACCATCGTATTCATGGAACCCATGGCCAGAATAGCTGTCGTCATCCTCTTCTTCTTCATTCTCTTCCATTAGGACCCCTCTTTCTCCGTGCTTGGTCCAACAGTTATAGCCGGACATGAAACCGGACTCAAACAGGTGGACGTGAATGGTTCTTGAGTTAGAGTAATTTCGATCATTCTTACAGCCAGCACATGGACAATACATAAAACCATCCGCCCGCTTGTTTGCCTCAGCCGCAACCAGAAAAGTATGCACACCATTAATGAACTGGGGAGAGCATCGGTCATCGTACATCCATTGCCGGCTCATCTTCATTACACAACACCGAAAATACCAAATTAATACAAGTTCATACACACTTGTTCTCATAAAGCAACATACAAACTCTCTAGCTAAAGCATTTAAATGCAACAACAAATGCGATCAAGATCGCAACTAAGGTAACAATTGATCCAACAGCATAGTGATACCAAGCCTCACTATCAATGGCATATTTTTGAAATTTTCTAATCTTCAAGCGCATTGCATCCATCTTGATCTTGTGATCATCGACGACATCGGCAACATACAACTCTAGTTTCATCTTCTCTTCTTCAACTCTTTTCAATTTTTCTTTCAAATACTCGTTTTCTTTTTCAACTAAATTTAACTTCTTGACAAGAATATCTATGTCGGTTGCAATTTCCGGTTCACATACCTCCTAGATAAAAATATCTATGTCAACTTGATGGGCATAATTGTCATAAACACGAAATGCAACAAACAGTTATAAAAGAGAGTATATACCACATCCGAATCATAAACCGGACGAGGGCCGACGGGGACGGATATCAAAACCATGCCACTATGTATAACAAACAACCATATAGGTAAGAAAACTATACAAGTAACTATCTAAATCTTACAAACATGATTTTTTTTTATAAAAAGGATAAGAACAAGAGGCTCACCAAGGTGGTGCCGGCGACGGGACGGTGCGGGCGATCGACGGTGGTTAGGATGGGGACGGGAAGGCACTAAGTAAACCACACCTACACATGCAAAGTAAGAAGTTAATTTGAGCTCAAATTGCATATAAATCAAATGAACTACCACATATAAATACTCCCAAACTAAAACCCACAAATCACTATACTTATAGAGCATTGCAACAGCTAATCTAGCAATGAGAGATGAAAGGACAAAGTTGCTAACCTTTGTGAACACTTGGATGGATGGGGTGCCTCCAAATCTTGACAAATTTTGGCAAAAATGGAGGATGAGCTCGAGGAAGAGGAAGAACAAAGGAGGGGAAGAAGGGGAAAAACAGGGAGGAGTACTGTGCTCGGGCTGGCCGAATTCATATAGGGGATCTTTAGTCCCGGTTCGTGGCACGAACCGGGACTAAAGGTGAGCCTATAGTCCCGGTTCGTGCCACGAACCGGGACTAAAGGTCGTGGGGCCCCAGGCTGACACCAGCCTGGCACAAACCCTTTAGTCCCGGTTCGTGTTACGAACCGGGACTAAAGGTCCGGAACGAACCGCGACTAATGATGCCCGTCCTGAACCGGGACTAATGGTCACATTAGTGCCGGTTCAAAACCAGACCGGGACTAATGCTTTGGACAAAAGGTCTGTTTTCTACTAGTGTCTATAACACTAAGCTCCCTAGTTTTGAAAAGCCCACATTCAATAGAGGTCTCCAATTAGAATTGGGTCACTCAATTTTGACCGGATCAACAATTTCTCAAATCTCTCTTATTCAATTCTTTTATATTATATGTTATTCTTCCTAATTTTTAAGCCCTCACAATTAATTGAGGTGTCAATTTAGAGTTGGGTCATCCGGTTTTGACCGGGTCAACAATTTCTCAAGTTCTCCCATTTTATTATTTTAATTCACTATGTTCCCTAATTCTCCCAAGTTCAGAGAAAAATATCAACATCCTAATATTAAACAAAAGATAATATGGCATTTCATGATGAATCTAAAAATACCGCTTTAATATTATGGATTTTGATATATTTCTATACAAATTTGATCAAACTTAAAATGTTTACCTTTTCAAAAAAAAATACACCTTATATTTTGAAACATAGTGATTATCTTTTTAAGAAACTTAACAATACCAACGACGCAGCAAAACGCGCCAAACCCTTCTAGTATGGAGCCATGTCTTACACAACTCATTGCCACAACCTTCCTTAGCGCAAATGTGAGCTACTTTCGCCCAACGTTGTACCCATCAAACCTTGTAGGCTCATCTGGAGGAGAGCAATCCCTTGACTTCCTCAATCATAGGCCCATACACTGAAAGATCTCTCGCATCAACATTGAGGTTGGCCGCCACAACTTAGGATTCGGTCCCCATCAGTAACTTGTCTATGCTTAACTCTTCGGCTAGCTGCACCGCTCGACAACACACCTTGATCTCTGCTAACTATGGCTTAGTTTTGGAGGAAAAAAACGGGCACGCTCCCGCGATGAAGACGCCCCTGCGGTTTCTTAGAATAACACAACTTCCTCCGTTGTCGCTAGATTTAGATGTTGCCCCATCGACATTGGCTTTGACCCACTCATCCTCAGGAGGAGTCCAAGGAGACCTCGTCAGGGGCGGATGAAAGCTCTGAGTACGCCCATGAGCAGTTGTTCATTCCTCCAAGAAGAAGACCACCTTGTCGACAGATGTTGCCACTATCTCATACCTTGTTTTTCGTCGACCAACTCTGGTAGACCTCCTGGATCATGAGAGAAATTTCCGAATCATACAAAATAGAAATATCTTCAATATACAAAGTGTTTCATGAGAAGCTTGTCGGTGAATATTGGCATTGTTGGCTTTACTTGTGTTTCTGATCAAATGTGTGTTGTTTGGTCTTTTATGATTCAGTAATGAGCCTTGCTTGGGATGTAAAGCTGTTCTTTGAACAATAGTAATTCACATGTGTCTATTGGTAGAGTTGCCTGAATAATAATGGAGAAAATGACGGCGCGTAGACCGAAAGTGACCTTCTCAGCTCTAGTTCGTATGAGCTCGGGTGAACAATAGAGTCCGAAAAAATTTGTTTTTTTTTTCAAAAAATTCTGATTTTTTGTGACAATTTTTTTCAATGCTTGTGAAGTTTTATCATGAAATGACATACGTGGAAGTCGTGGCAAAAAAACGATGCTCCAATCAAGAATTTAAAACATTTGTCAAATTTTGCCATATTTTTTTCTTCAGATTTTTAAAATTTATTTTCAGATTTTAGTGTCCATCCGAGCTCAGTTAACCAGCATCTCGTGTATACCCCCTTTTGTATGTACTTCTCTCCCCCCCCCCCCCCCCCCCCCCCAAGGCGACTAGGGCAAAGTCTTCCCCTCCTCCCTTGATCTCCATCCATGAGTCCATTAATCCAACCTTGGGCTAGCTCAAAACCACGTGGATTTGTAGGATTTTGATCGGATCCCGGCAGGGGTGAGGATAATCGATGAAGACTAAGTAGTTGAATTCCCAAACTTAATTTTGCGTGTGCAATTTGTCTTTCGAACCCTGTCTTCCTCTCTCACGAAATTATCCTCATAATTATTTGACCTAGAGCAACGTTTACCAGTCCTCGGGCATAGAGAGAGGGCTATCACTACGAGCTGGTGGCGCGTGATGATGATTGAGGCTCAAACGTTGGGCTCGAACCAAGATGCAACGACAAAAGTAGATTTGGGAACCATAAGGTACTGTCCACCTGAGTTGACCCCTCGTCCAAGAGTTAGCGCTTCATTCGGTCGCATACGTAAGCCGGTTTAGGATCCTTGCCGCTCAAACATTCCTCCATCACCACGAAGAACCGGAGCAACACCACCGCCGCGAAATCGATGCGGATGGACCCGAATAAAACACCGTTTTCATGGTTTATGATCATTTCCTTTCGAGTGGTCGAGTTATCTCGACAACAATCGAAGGTCAGAGTTACAGCATGAGGACGGTGTTGTAATGTCCAAATCGGCGTGCATTTGTGTCTCCACGAAGAAGGGTGGAGTTTTACATCCTGACCTTGCGCTGAAAATACCTGACCCCACCTGCCAGTGTGACGGATTTTCGGCCGTGTGGGCACCCCGTGTGGCCCGAGCTTTCGGCAGACACTCCCACTCCCACGGACGAACAGGCAGCCGTCGTTCTGGTCCGCTCGGTCCAACCCCTCCTCTCCCGAAAAAAAAAAGAGGAACTGCAAAGGCAACAGCCTTTCTCCACCGAATCGCCAGCCCCGCGCGCGCGAGCTCGTCTTGGCATGGTGGCGATCCGCGGCCGGCAGCAGCACCAGCAGCTTCGCCGCGCTCTCCGGGCCCCGCTCCCCTGACCCGCTGCGGAGGAGGAGCGGCGGCGGCGGCGGCGGCGGACGCCATGTTTGGGTCCAGGGTCCAGGATGGGGTGGAGATGCAGCAGCGGCGGACGACCAACAGGTGCGTGCCCGCAATCTCTCGGCGCTCGTTGGTGGTTGGATTCAGCGGCACGGGGCCTCTCCGGGACGCTGTTCGTGAGGGGAGGGACGGGCTTCCTGGGACAATCGAGGATGCCGCGCTAGATTTTATTTTTTTGCTTGGATTAGGTGTTGACTTCGGGGGAGAGAGGGTAGGATCTGGCCACGGTTTGGGTTGGAGTATAAGTTGGAGCTCGCAGGATTTAGCTTCGGCGTCTGCTTCGTTGCTGCCTGGGGAAATCGAACCGGCCGAATTCGAGTTCTGGTTTGCTTCGGCTTGACAAGCCTACAGTATGGTGGGGAGTGGTGACAGTTTTGGAATTGGGAAAAGAAACTTGAGAGCTCATTTTGATTCCTTGTGTTCAAGCATGTGTATGTAAGTTTGTTTATTTACTGATTTCTATGCATCGTGAAAGGACCAAAAATGAAATAGGGATTTATTTTGACTCAGCATAGCTCATTTATCAACCGGCTTCCGTGCGTTGAGGGGTCTCATTTCGATGCAGCGTAGTTACCAGGAGAGTGCAGATGAGAACGACTTCTCTTGTTACCAGGAGCTCTCAGTATCCACTCGGATATGCGCCTACCGTGATTCGCACACCATTTCGACGTTTCACAGTTTATCACTTCTCTAAGTAAGCCGTTCTGTCTGCAGGATCTTTCCCGACGAGAGGCAAGACCAATCCAAGATGCCGTTTCAAGCCGGACGGGTCGACCGGTTCGCTGCCAACAGGATAGACGCTAAGACCCTCGAGAAGCTCAAATTGATGAATGAGGGCAACGGATCGTGGCACAGTCGCGTGCTGGACCCCAGAAGAAGCGTGCTGCTGACATGGAACAGGGTGTACCTGGTGGCCTGTCTGTTCGCCCTCTTCATCGACCCTTTCTTCTACTACCTGCCGTTTGTCAGAGTCATGGACGAAGACCGTGGTGTTTCGTGTGTTGCCGAGGACCAAAGATTGAGAAATACCATGACGGTTCTGCGGACACTCGCTGACTTGTTTTATGTGCTGAACATTGCGATCAAGTTCCATACTGCATATGTAGACCCAAAGTCCAGAGTCCTTGGGAAGGGAGAGCTTGTTGTGGATCTAAAGAAGATTCAAAAAAGATACATCAGATCAGACCTCTTTATAGACATACTCGCAGCCATACCACTTCCACAGGTAAATAGCTCGAAATGTGCACTTATTGCGGTATTTATCACATATTTCATGGCAATTACCTTAAGTATATTGCATTTGTCCAGTTTCAGTGTAATATTCATATTCTTTTGTACTTAAATTGATTCGTTATCATTTGTGTGGCAAAGATTGTATGCTTCATTGTGTGCACGGCGAGCCCTATTGGATTCTTTCCCTTTGATTGGCTTTCCAAAGGAAGACATCCGGACAGTGCCTCTTCCTTTTTTTTTTGTAAAAGGAGGAATACCCCCGGCCTCTGCATCTGAGTGATGCATGCAGCCATATTATTAAGCAAATGGTCGAAAAAGTCTGCGATTCGGTACAAGCTCACGAAGGAGCGAAAGTAAAATGAAGTAAAAAAATTCCACAACCGGCGAAAAACAGGACAAGATGACTAGAAAAGTGCCTCTTACTTTTACAGTAACCACATGATTTTAACCAGCAAATTGCGACTTCTAAAAGGTGGACCCAACTAGGTTTCCTCCACGAAGAGCCAACAGATACCCAAAAGATTTATTTTCCGTTTTCACATTTCATCTGCTAACTGCCACTTATACACCACAGATCTTTTTCCTTTTCATACTTCATCTGTTAATTGCCATTTAAATATTATGTTAATGTTAGGGATTTATAAATTCTAGAATTGCCAACTTATTTCAGCCAAAGTTTATCTGTATAACTGAATTGTTTGACAACTAATTATCCCAAATATTGAATATCTATTATTTGATTGTTAAATCTACAGTGATAATGTGAATCTTCTGTTTTTTTTTGCAGGTTACTGTTTGGTTAATCATGCCTGGGATTAAACGCGCAGATTATAACATCCAAAACACTACATATGCTCTTATTATTTTGGTTCAGTATGTCTTAAGAATGTATCTCGTTGTACCTTTAAGCAATCAAATCATCAAAGCTGCTGGAGTAGTTGCAAAGTCAGCCTGGGGAGGAGCAGCATACAATCTTCTGCTCTATATGCTTGCAAGCCATGTATGGTCATCTCAACCATCACCTCAGCCTCATAATAAATTCCTAGTCACTTACTCAGAATAAGGTTCTAGGGAATTCACAGCTCATGTAGTTCGTAAGAGAGATGCATAACTCTATTTAAAACTGAAAGCTTAGTAGAAATCGCCTCTGCTAAATATGGAACCTAAAATATCAGTTCATTAGGTTTTTCATATACCTCATCTCGTAACCGGAATAGGACAAAAAGGAAAATAATTCATGTGTATTTGTTTTCCTGGAATGCATTATTACTTTTTTAAATCTGAAGATATAAACAAAACTGTTTGGTGGTAGACATGTATGTGAGCTAGAAGCAGAAGACTCTCACTATCGTCTTGCATTTCTTTGCTCGCTTTTGTGCAATAAACACTTGTGTCACTTATGACCTGTGTGCATCACTGCAGATTACTGGGGCAATATACTATCTTCTGTCCGTTGAACGGCAGATTACATGTTGGAACCAGCAGTGCCTTGCTGAGTCGAGCAATATCTCTTGTAACATTGGGTTTATAAGTTGCGAGAATACTGGTTTGACCGCTTATAATGATTGGCAAAGTAAAACGGAGATATTTAGCAACTGTGATGCCAGTGCTGATGATCCACCATTTAATTACGGAATGTTCTCGGATGCATTGGCTAAGGGTGCTGTCTCAACTACATTCCAAGAGAAGTACTTCTATTGTCTGTGGTGGGGGTTGTTGCAACTTAGGTAGGGATCTATTATTATCTTCTGTTACTCTGGAGTTATTATGCTTAAGTTTCTGTGTCTTGAATACAGTTAATCAGGTTTATTTGGTGTTTGTTGTCACCTTTTCAGTTCAAGTGGAAATCCTCTTGAAACAAGTGCATTTATTGTAGAGAACATATTTGCTATTGCAATTGGTGCTATCAGTCTCATACTCTTTGCTCAGCTGATTGGTAAAATGCAGGTAACATTACGAATTCTCTGCTGTAAACTAGAAATGGATGCATCACAGTTGATGATTCTTATTTATTATGCTTATATTACTTAGTTACCTTGTGGATCGGCTAAGCATGGCGCACTTGGTAGCAGCCTTCAGCTCAGCAAGTCTGATATGCTACATTTGTTGTTGCGCGGAAGTGCTATCATGGATTTTATTGTTCTAATTAATGGATGCACCAGGCTCGTGTGATGTATGAACGTGCATTTAATGGTTTGAAATGATTAAAAAAACATAAATCTACTTCTAATCTTTATGTGCAGTAAGCCATCTCCACTTTGACAGCTACTTACCTTTTCATTTTCATCTTTTAGACATACTTGCAATCTGTTAGCAAAAGGCTCGAAGAGTGGAGGTTGAGGCAACGGGACATGGAGGAGTGGATGAGACATCACCGGCTCCCACCTGACCTTCAAGAACGTGTCCAGCGGTTTGTTCAAGTTAAATGGCTTGCAACGCGTGGAGTAGAAGAAGAATCCATCTTGCAGGCTTTGCCTGCTGATATACGTCGGGATGTACAGCGCCATCTTTGTTTGGATCTTGTTCGACGTGTAAGTTGGAGTTGTACCCCTATCCGATGGCTTACCTAGTAAACTATTTTAGTTTCTCAAAGGTTTCGATATCATATTTTGTACTGGGCTCTGTCTTCTGGTAGCAGATCCAGTATGCCAGTGCACCGCCACTGCCTGCACTACTAGTTCAAATTCTATCTCTGTTCCTTGGCTGGTTTCTGATCTCTCTTTGTAAAATGCAGGTCCCTTTCTTTGCCGAGATGGACGACCAACTCCTGGATGCCATCTGTGAGCGGCTGGTGTCGTTTCTGTGCCCGGAGGGCACATACATTTCTCGCGAGGGCGATCCTGTGAGCGAGATGCTCTTCATCATCCGTGGCAAGCTGGAGAGCTCCACGACCAATGGAGGCCGGAGCAACTTCTTCAACTCTATCCTCCTACGCCCTGGTGAATTCGCTGGTGAGGAGCTGCTCACCTGGGCCCTGCTGCCAAAGACCAACATCCACTTCCCGCTTTCCACAAGGACCGTTCGGAGCCTGACGGAGGTGGAAGCCTTTGCCCTGCGGGCGGAGGACCTCAAGTTTGTCGCGAACCAGTTCCGGAGACTCCACAGCAAGAAGCTCCAGCACACGTTCCGGTTCTACTCCCACCACTGGAGGACATGGGGCGCCTGCTTCATCCAGGCGGCGTGGCGGCAGCACCAGCGGAGGAAGCTGTCGGAGAGCCTGAGCCGGTTGGAGTCCTACTCGTGGTGGTCGGAGGAGCACCCGGCCGCCGATAAGCCTAAGCCGGAGGGCACCTCGAGGACCGCCGCCGAGATGAACAAGTTCGGCTCCGCGTCCAGGAGGTTCCGCGCCGACGACACCATGATCCGCAGGCTGCAGAAGCCCGACGAGCCCGATTTCTCCGCCGACCATTTCGACTGAAGCCATCTCGCCCCCCGATGCGCAACACATTGTTCCGAATACCTGTTTTTGTTGTAAATCTATAGTACATACGAAGAAATGTAGGAGTTGTGGGCGCCATAGATCATCCATACCCGTACTAATAATGTATAAATACACGCCCTCTTGTGTATCAGTCACTGTAACAATATGAACTTGTGTTCTGACTGAATCTGAAGCTTGAACTTTTCCCCTTTTCGGGCGGGGATTCGACGGTTTTGCGTGAAATTCATGTCAAATTAGTACTGAATTATACGTTACTTAGGGGCAGCAGCTACAAATGAATTGTCTTTTGATTCCGGTTTCAGTTACGTCTTATTTTCTTCTTCAGTTACTACTAAAGTGAGTGAGGGCCTGTGGCCACTGGTGTCCGTCTCCAAATCCAGGAGGCACGATGAGGGCGGCGGGGCGGCCCAAGATCGGCGACAGGGCGACGAGCGACGTGGTGGTGCGGCTGCGGACGCCGGACTCGGGGCGGGACGAGTGGCTCTACTGCCACTCCGGCGTGCTCGCCGCCGGGAGCGGCTACTTCGCCGACCGCCTCTCCGACGCCTGGCCGACGTGCCAGATCCTCGACTCGCGCTACTGCGTCGAGGTCCACTGCCGCGACGCCGACCTCAGCTCCCACGTCACCGCGCTCCGCCTCCTCTACGCCGCCGAGCCCGTCTCCCGCTTCGGCGTCCGCGGCGCGCTCGGCCTGCTCGAGGCCGCCGCGCACCTCGCCTGCGCCCGCACCGCCGCCGCCTGCGCCGACTACCTCGAGTCCGCCCCCTGGGACGAGGCCGACGAGGAGGAGATCCTCGCCGCCGTCCCGCGCCTCGGCGCCCACCGCGACCGCGTCCTCGCGCGCCTCCGCCCCGCCGATCCGGGCCCCGCCACCGCCATCTTCCTCTCCGCGTTCCGCCACGCGACGGCCGCCGCCGACCGCTCGCGGGAGCTCAAGTCCGCCGCCCAGGAGCAGCTGGAGTACATGCTCACCGAGGACGACGACGCGCCGCTGCTCACCTTCGACGCCGGCGGCAGCGACGCCGTCAAGTCTCAGGTGAAGGGCTGCGTCACAGGATTACTGAACAGGTTCAGCGATTTCACGAGCTCCGCACCGACGAAACAGATGGAAACCCCTTGCTCCGGCTCCGGCGAGCTTCAGCAGGAGCTGCATTCCTTCGTCTCCGACATCGCCTGGGTCTGCCAGGTCCTGGGCAAGCTGGAGATGATGAAATGCCTCGCAGCATACTGGGTGGAAGCATCGTCCGCCGTCGTCGCAGCCGTCGAGGCGGCGGCGGCGGTGTGCGCCCCGGGGCCTGAATGCCTGAAGACCAGGCTGAAGGTCGTGGAGATATCTGCAAAGGTGCTGGAGGCGGTGGCGTTCGGCAACGTCGTCCTCCCGGCGGAGAAGCGGCGCCACGCCGTCAACATTTGGATCAGATTTGCCGGGACAACGAAGCATCTGGTGGATGAAGCTGACCGTGGCAACGACGGCGGCGATGGTAATGGCGATGGAGACACTGAAGCCGAAACCGAAGCAGCCGCAGCAGCGGCGGCGGCAAAGATCGGCTTGGACTGCGAGGTCTGGCAGGGGCTGGAGTCGGCGATCACCTCGATCGTGACGACGCTGCCGTCGAACACCCAGGCCGAGGTACTGTCGGAGTGGCTTCAGTCGAAGCACGCCGCGTTCCCGGACCTGTCGGAGGCGTTCGACGCCTGGTGCTACAGGTCCAAGGTCGCGCGGAGGAGGCTGTCTTTCCTGAACAGCACCAATCCGGCGTCCTGATCCCCGGCCGGCAGCCAGCCGAGATCCATTGCTGTCGAGAGAATGCATACTTCATGATGTCCATCTGCATGGTCTGGTCTGCAGTATGCCTCTTCTCATGATCATGGACAGCAGCATCTGCCTTTCTTCACCAACACCATGGGACATGGAATTCCATTGCTTTGCCCACATTGTCAGTCCTAGTCGTGGGGTTCGCTGCAAGATCTCCTTATGAATTGCAGTCAGCATAGTTGATGGAACTTTTCGGACATGTCATAGCTGATGGAGTAAGTAAGCACCATCCAGCCAACGCCTTGCCATGTGGAACTGGGGACACTCATGTGACAGTCTACTGTAGGGCCAACAAGTTTGATGATATTTGATCTTCTTGTCAAACTCCAGCGACCTGTCATGCCGCGAAAATGGAGCTGACACCGGAGTCACCCAAGAACATCGAAGACACCTGACCTTGGATGTTTACCTATTTCGCATACTGGGAATGGAACTTGATGTAACCCATTGACCCCAAAATGTCTCATCAAGGAGCCCCTGGTGTCCATTTGCTTCTTCCTTGAGCATTTCGGGTCAAGAGCCAATTTTCCATGTTGTGAACTTGTTGGCTTAGCTTGGTTGCCGTTAACTTGTGAAGAGGAAATAGCTCAAGGTGTAGATGTTGCCATGTTTCTTGCCTTCTTCGTTTCTCTGGCCAGGATGCATTGCACCCGTGGATGTTTTCCTTTTTCCTGACGTGGTATGTTCCAGGCGAGGCCTTCCGGTCAAGCTGTCCTAGGTTGATGCCCGCGAAATTACTGTTGGCCCTAGTGCTTGATTTTATGTTTGGTTTTATTTACTGTGCATAGCAGCGCCCATGGCCTAATGGATAAGGCGTCTGACTTCTAATCAGGCGATTGTGGGTTCGAGTCCCACTGGGCGTGCGTGCTCCTCTTTTTGGTTTTTGCCTTTCCCTTCTCCTTTTAGTACTAATTTATTATTATTTTCTTTTAGTACATTTCAAAAGAAAATAATAGTACCATATAAATGTCTCATCAGCATTAATTGTTGATTTTTAACATTGTCACTGGGCGTGCGTGCTCCTCTTTTTGGTTTTTGCCTTTCCCTTCTCCTTTTAGTACTAATTTATTATTATTTTCTTTTAGTACATTTCAAAAGAAAATAATAGTACCATATAAATGTCTCATCAGCATTAATTGTTGATTTTTAACATTGTCATGCAGTGGCGGTGCTACATGCACGTTTTTTTGTGGGTTCGAGTCCCACTGGGCGTGCGTGCTCCTCTTTTTGGTTTTTGCCTTTCCCTTCTCCTTTTAGTACTAATTTATTATTATTTTCTTTTAGTACATTTCAAAAGAAAATAATAGTACCATATAAATGTCTCATCAGCATTAATTGTTGATTTTTAACATTGTCACTGGGCGTGCGTGCTCCTCTTTTTGGTTTTTGCCTTTCCCTTCTCCTTTTAGTACTAATTTATTATTATTTTCTTTTAGTACATTTCAAAAGAAAATAATAGTACCATATAAATGTCTCATCAGCATTAATTGTTGATTTTTAACATTGTCATGCAGTGGCGGTGCTACATGCACGTTTTTTTGTGGTGCCTGTCGATTCACAATTTTTATTATAGTACATTTGATCTTGAATACATAGCATAAGATGGTGTACTAGAGGCGCCCTCACCCCACTCCTCCCGCGACAGCGTCGCCCCCGCGGGCGACAGGCCGCGCCCCAGCTCCCCCTTCCTCCAGTCCTCTTCCTCCCGCGACAGCGTCGCCCCCGCCCCAGCTCCCCCTTCCTCTAGCCCCCCTCTCCCCCTCCTCCCCGTCGCCGTCGCTGGCGCCCGCGGCCGGCCTGGCCCCGGGGACGCTGGGGGCGGAGGCCCCCTGACCTTCCCCTCTCGGTGGCTCTCCGACACGGGGCGGAGCTGCACCGCGGGGTGCTCCTGGGCGGCGACGGTCCGTGTGGCAGCAGGGCTCCCCGGCGCGGCGCGGGTGGACGGCTGGGCGGCGGCGTCGTCGTTGGCGGCGCGACCTGGCGGCGGCCACCCGGCCCAGATCTGGGCCTGGCGGGCCGGCGGTGGAGCGGGTCTGTGGCGGGACTTCCGGGAGGCGGGGGAGCGGCGTCAAGCAGATGGGTGCTGGCGGCGCCGACGCCAGCCTACTGCAGCATGGCCGGCGGGGCTTAGCGGGCCCGTTTCGGGCCTGGCCAGGCCAGGGGTGGCCTGGTATGCCTTGCTGCCGTGTCCGGTCGGCGACCACGTCGGTGCCGGAGGCATGGACCTCCCTCACGTCGGCGGTGGACGTGGATTCCCTCTCGCTGGGCTTCGGTGCTGCGGCTCCATCGTTTGGCTCCTCTCTCCGGTCTCCTTGGCCTCGTGTTGGTGTTCGCAGTGAGACGGCGTGGGTGGCGGCGCAACCGTGATGGCGCATGGGGTTGGGCGGTGGTTTGGCTGGTCGGCTCCGGTTGGGCGGTGGGGTTTGGAGTACAGGAGGAATCCTTGCTGGTTCGTCTGGCTCCGATGCGGTGACACCGGCGGGTGCCACCATTCCTTCCTGGAGGGTGTCGGTGGTAGCCATCCCCTACCTCCTTCCGCGTGCCGGGGGAAACCCTAGGACTCGTCCGGGTAACAGCGTCATCGACGTTGCCTCCCTTCTTGGAGGTGCTGCTTGGCACGCTGCGGATCGGAGCCTCGGGCTGTGGTGGTTTGTCTCCGGAGGGCGCAGCGGTGGCGGGTCATCCACTCCTTGTCGAGTTGCCGTTGTTGGCATTTGTTTCTTCTTTGTCTTTTGGGCTTGATGTGCTGCTCGCCTCAGCAATGTTCTGTGTACGATGTTGGTTGCTTTGGAATACAAAGCGGGGGAAAACCCTTTTTCGCTAAGATGGTGTACTATTTGTTGTTGTGTGCTTATGAGTTTGAACATCTCCATAACTATTGGAACATTTTCAATGCGTTGGCTGATCATTTCATGAAACTCTTACATAGGTATAACCATCGACGAATAGTATGTTATGTTTTCTCCATGCCATATTTTTCGTGCCGACGATTCGTCTCCGTGCTATTCCCAAGTTGGAAAAGAATGTGTTTGTATGACTGTATCCCTTCCTTCAGCTTGGATGCAAAATAGTACTGATCAGCATTTTTCATACTAATTTTATTTACATTATTCTTACTTGCTAGCCCTGGTCACGGAGTCCATTTTGTACTAATTAGCAAATTCTCTTTTTTCTTTCTTGTGACTGATTTCAAGAATGGTTTGTTTCTCGTGAATCCACATGTTGCTGAGATTCCAGCTTTCACCCATGCTATAGTAGTATATTTCAACACAAACCCTGAACCTGAAAGCTCAAGCTGCTGCTTGTTTTGACATGGTAGAGTAATCTTCTTCATTCAAGGGTGTTTGGGTATATAAACATCAAAGTCATCCTGCAAGTCATCCACAACAATATCATGCTATATCATGCTCTGCCATTGTGCCAAATACCCCCTTTGTTCACTTTTATAAGACGTTTTAGATAGTTCAGACAGCACCCAAAATAGTTCAAAATCAGCTGTCTAAAAATGTCTTATAAAAGGAAACGGAGGGAGTAGTAGAAAATAATTAGCAGGCTTCACGGGATAGCAGTTTGATTGCTACTATTACTCTATAAGCAAGCAAGGGAAATTTTGGACTTCATGAAAAAAACTGAGTAGATAATAAGAGAATAAAACAGCATAGTTCTGAATGAGAAACTAACCTGGGCCTACTGCAAGAACTGTCTTAGACCCAGCCACTACCTACAAAGAAAATGAGAACTGGTAATGATCAGGGTCAATGGGATCACAATCATTTGATATACATATTTGTTTTGCATGCACAAGAGAGATGCTATAACGCAAGTAAATAAAGACTAGTAGGCAGAAGGCGCGGCGACACGCCGGGCCCGATGGGAAGCCTGGGTGAGTCCTCGGTGGTCGTAACCATACCCTTTTAGGCCACACCTAGATACGTGCATTGCAGCAGATGACTTGATTCATCATAGATTTTGCCCAACAGTTAAGAATACATCATTCTTTCGTCTGGTTCAAGTAACTTCAAAACTATAGATAGTGCCAACAAATGTCAATCCCATAGTGTATGTATACTCTGCAATCAAAATTGGTGCAAATTTCGGTTCAATCTTTTTTGTTGTGTTCAAAAACTGTAGCTTGATGCCTACTCGCTCTTCCTTGAGACACACCTTACCTTCGATAAATGGCGAGTTTAAGGAGCTGTTCGGTATCGCTCCGCTCCACAGCTCTGGGAGCGGCGTTAGCGGAGCTACAGTACAAAATGGGAGAGTTGCACTTTCCCCGCTCCGCAGATTCCGGGAGCGGGCAATTTCCGAATAGTGCTTAAATAAAGACTTAACTCTACTTTCATCTCCCCCGAAAAAGAAGGAAGTAATTTTGAGTTGGACTCACACTACTACTAATCTCAGATAGGAGTACCCGCCACCGATCAAGGGTCGTGAGGATCGGATGGATCCGAAAATAGCGGAGGAGACCGAAGGGGCGACGCCCGCGCCTGCACTTCCACCGCCCGAACCACCTTCGGTAGGGGCTGAGCGCTCGCCGTCGGGGACGCGGGTGGGATTGAGAAGGTCAAGGCTCAGGGTGGACGTGACGAGCGGGCCTCTGACCCGGACCGCGGCCCGTTATGGACCGGACCGTACGGTCCTGGCTCGCTAGATAATATGGTCGGGCCGGTCCGTAAAAACGAGACCGAAATTTGGTCGGTCCGGTCCGGTTAAAGCTCGGTCCGGCTCGGAGGACCGAAGGCCCAGCCCAATTAGAGTAAAACAGAGGAGCCCAAACACATATCGTGCGTGTGTGACCTAGCGAACTGCCACGCCGCCCCTCTTCCTCCCCTGCGCCGCCCCTCTTCCGCGTCTCCCTCTCCCCAGCACGACCTCGCGCTGCCGCGCCTCTGCCTCGCGGCTGCTCCCCCTCTCTCCCTCGCGCCACCACGCCCCTGCCTCGCGCCGTGCTGCTCCCTCTCTCTCCCGTGCCTTTCTCTCGCGCCGCCGCGCATCGGGTGCTTCTTCTCCGGCTCCGGCCACCGTGCTGCTACTCCGACCACCTCTCCGACGTCCTGGGCCCACATGGCAGTGATTGGACGTCGCTGGGACCGTGAGGACCGCCGGTCCGCACCGAGCTTCACGCCGGCCGGTCCGGTCCCTGAAATCAGGACCGCTCCACTGCTCGGTCCGGTCCGGCCCGGACCGCCGGCGTCCGGTCCAAACGGCGGCTCGGACCGGGACCGGACCGGCCCGGACCGTGTCCACCCTGAGTCAAGGCCCTCATCTCCATCGTCCGTTCCACCGCTGTGCTTGCCGTCGGGGACACGGATGGGATCGGGAGTGTATGGGCCCTCGCATCTGCCGTCTGATCCGCCGACGGCGTTGGATGGGTGGCCGTTGCCGGGAACGAGGGTCGGGCTGGGAGTGCAGGACCAATCTATTCCATTGAGATGGGTGGTCTGGTTCTCGCTGGCCGCCGACGGTGAAAAGGGAGCTCGCCTACGAGGAATTCTCAATCTTCACATTCCATCGAGGTGGATCACTGTATGAGATTTTGATGACGATATTCTTGCTGGCAGGTATCTGGGAGAGGATGAATCGGTAGCTGTCGGGGGTCGGATGGAGATCAATATCTACCTTGTCACGGTTGGGGAGATCCAGCCGTCGCAGCGACAAGATTGCATGCCGGAGGCACATGTTGATCTTACCTCGTCCCCGACGGACTCGCATGCAGCGGAAGATCGCCGGCGCTTCGGAGGCCGGTTTTGGGTCCTAGCCGGAGAGGAGGACGACGACGTCGATGATGAAGATTGGGAGGACTTGGGCTTGGGGGATGTCCAACCGGTGCTCTTGGAGCCGACGACAGCTGAGGTGTGTGACCCGACGTGCAAGGGAGGGGTCAAGGGGATCGGCGGACGAGCAGATCATCGGAAGAAGACGGGCGACGGCGGTCAAGCCATGGATAGGGCCGCTTCCCAAGGTTAGTATCCCGCCTCTTTATTTGTCAGATTATTTCATGCCGAATTCATGGACGAAAGTCACGGATAAGAAGAAGAAAAAGGGTCATGCGGCGACTCGTTGCCGGCGCCGGCGGCCGCCGGTGCTGTGGACGTCAGAGCGGCACGAACGACTCGTTTGAAATTGCTGTTGGGCAGGATGGGTCAGATGCAACACCCGTGGCTTGGGCCTCAAATGACGCTGGGTACGTGGCCCAGCATGAGGTCCAAGTCGCCGGATATGAGAACCCTGCCTCTGGGCTTCGGTGTGGCCTCGAGGATGGGCTGAAAGTGGCCGAACGGGATGAGCTTGTCACGGTTTCTTCTATGTGTGAGGAAGCTGCGATCGAGCCTTCGCCTAGGGTTTTTTCTCGTCGCGCGAGACCAGGATTCTTGTCTCGTTCTGGCCGGGCGAGGCGTATCGCGGCGGCACCAGAGGTGTCGGGGACGAGCCCTGCTGACATGGTAGGACGGGGTGGAGGGGCGCCGCCGTAGGGCCGTCACTCCATGGACCAGCAAGGGCGGCCAAACGGCCCTCGTGCTGGTGATGGTGCGGGTCGCGACGGGGACGGTGCGGCTTGCGGCAGGGACGGTGCGGCTCGTGGCGGTCTCGGAGCTGGCTGGGGCGGCCCCGGTGCTGGTCGCGGTGGAGCAACCGTCAACGATGGGCGGCTTTTCGACTATTGGGCCAGCGGCAATCAGCGTTTTGAGCTTGGTTCGTCCAGCTATGGGGGCTGAGGATTCGAGGGGAACCGGTGGCAGGTCCGAGATGATCGTGGGTTCATCCCTCTCGTCGGAAACTTTGTCGAAGGAGCATCCGGGCCGTAGTACAGATTCCATGGTGGCGGCGGTCGAGGTGGGGGCGGGCGTCACTTTGGTCGTACACTCCCTCCAAGGAAGCCGCCGAACCCCAAAACGGCGGTTCCCATGGGAGCGGCTACCGTCATGGACAACGCGGCGTCGGGTTCTTCAGGGGCTACGGCCGACACTTCGACGCCGCTATCTGAGGCAGCGGCATCGGCTGTTACGGCTCTGGTGGCAGTCACTATTCCTGTTGCCGGTTCTGAGGAGATCAGGGACACGACGAGCGACAAAGGAAGTGACAAAGCTGATAATGTGCGCGCTAATAAGGTGGCACGAAAGAAAATATGTGTTGCTACAGGTGTGGGTAGCCAGGGCACTTTGCGATTGACTGCACGGCAGAGCTTTGCGACAATTGTATGAAACCGGGCCACCCGACAGATGGGTGCCCGCTGGTGTTGGCGCCTAAACCGAGGGTGGCGATTTATGGAGTCAGTGATAATAGGCTCATGTTTTTCGAGACTTTGCATGTGGTCTCAGAGAGGCCTTGCTTGGAGAGTTCGAGAAATTGATTGGTGAAGGTTTCACATGGGACCTTGATAGCAGAGCAGGTGGCTCAGCAGCTCAGACGGCTTGTGTCAGACTCTTTTCACTAGTCCCCTATCAGAGTGGAGGATCAGGTTTACTGGGTAGAGTTCCCTAGGAGGGAATATCTTGATCGGCTTCTGAAGTTTGGCTTCAGTAAAGTCCCTGGTAGTAAGTGTCTTCTTGAGTTTGATGAATGCATAAAACCAGAGCCGAAGGGGAGACCACTCAAACAGATCTGGATTAGGCTCACAGGGGTGCCAGAGGAACCCCTTAATGATTTTCTCATGGTCTGGAGTCTGGGGACTCTAATAGGTAAGACTGTGAAGGTGGACATGCCCTTTACTCGTACACATGATATTGCGAGGTTGCTGGTCAGTGTGATGCACGTGGATTTTGTGCCAGATGAGGTGCCATGGACTTATGATGGCGTGGTGTATGGCTTGGAGGTTGACATTGAGGATCACCCCTACGTTGACGATAATGCTGCGATTATAGATGTGGACATGACTGAGGGTGGAGATGGGAACGGTAACCAGGAGCTTGAGGGGTCTCGTGCTGCAGGTGGTAACACGTCTTGACCGGTGGGACAACCTGCCCAGTCTTCTGAGGCGCCGACACATAGAGGGTCGGCCTCTTCTACTACTCCAACGGCTTCTTTACGCTTCGGTTCCTTTCAGGCGATGTCGGCGCCAAGTCGCCTGTGGGGCGATCGAGTCGAGGTGGAGGATGGGGAGTATGTCCCTATTATCACTATTGATGACGGCGGTCGATCGGATCTGTTAAGGGTGACGATTGACAACCCAGGACGGGAGGTCTCGGAGATGGCCCTGTCATCGCCACGGTTGTCACGTGGCCCGTCGGCTGAGGAGGTGGTTAAGAACCACGAGCAGGAGGCTCATCGGTTCCAGCCACCTTCGCCACGTTCGCCGCCCTCTAGGCGTTCTCCCATCCCACAGGGGGCAGTTGCGGGGACCACTGTGGCGACCCCTCTATCGCCGTTAGAGGGTTGTGGGGGACCCATCGGGGGGCCTGCACAGCCTATGGTCAACGAAGACATCATCACGGACGCAGCTGGGAACATGGCAGGAGGCCAATCCCCTACCGTTACAACCACTGAGGAGGTGATCGCTTTTGGTGGGATTCCGGACCCGAATATCGATGACAGGCGCGTCAGTCACCGGATTCAAAGTCAGCCTGATGCGGACGACCTGCAGTTGGGGCGTGCCATGAGAGCCGCCAAGCTTCGAGATGTCGAAGCAACTACAAGTACGTCGATAAATACTAGTTGTTCTATATTGCATTTCTCAGAGCATGATATCATTGATAAGGCCAGCAACTTAGGGATCTCTCTGGGTAGTAATGGTAAAGAAATTGCTAAATATGTGAATGATTTATTAGACCTTGAAACAGATAGAGCTCTAGATATAATCTGTAACTTAGCAGCCGTGAAACCTATGGATGACTCTAAAATTAATAGTCTAGGGGTAACGGCGTTACAGAGTATGTGTGAGGACCTTATTCCCTCTTCGGGAATGAAGGAGGATGAGGAGGAATTGGATGCTGAGGGGTATGAGGCTCCTCTGCAACCAGTCGATAGTAAGTCTTCTGTCGCTGGGCAGGAGATTGAAGAGACGATGTAGGATAAACCAAAACGTTCCTGGAAGAGGAAGATTTATCCTACATCGGCAGTACGCAGAAGTGCGAGGGTAAAACAAAATAATTTTTTTATGATGATAAATGAAAGGGATCTTTTGGAATAGCAGAGGTCTTGTGGACTTGGCTAAACGGAGATTCCTGGCGGAGGCATCGGTAGAGCATAAATTAGATTTTATGGCTCTACTCGAGACGGGAAGAGATAACTTCACTCCACAATTCCTAAATAAGTAAATAACATCTCAGCTGGAGTTGATTTTGATTGGCACTGCTTGCCACCAAGGGGTAGGCCCGGAGGGATACTCCTTAGTGTCAAGTGTGAGACGTTAGAGGTTATTAATGTGGTTTATGGTGACTTTGCCGTCAAATTTCGAGTGAGGTCGAAAATTGATGGTTTTAGGTGGGCTCCGGTGGCTGTCTACGGAGCAGCTAAACCGGAACTCAAAACTGAATTTCTCTCAGATTTGGTGAGGATTTGTGGAGATGAAAGGTTGCCTATTCTAGTAGGGGGAGATTTTAACATTATTCGAAGGCGAGAAGAGAAGAACAATGACAATTTCGATGGGAGATGGTCATTTATGTTTAACACCATTATTAAGAGTCTCGATTTGAGGGAGATCAACCTTACTGGTAGATAGTTCACATGGGCGAACACACTACCAGTTTCGACGTATGAGAAGCTAGATCGGGTGCTTACCAGTGTTGTGTGGGAACAACAGTTTCCTCTGGTAACAGTCCAGGCTCTGCAGAGAGCAGTTTTGGATCATACTCCACTTCTAGTCGACTCGGGGGAAGCGACACATGTGGGCAATAAAAATATATTCTCTATCGAATTAGGATGGTTCGAGAGTGTCAGGACCCCAATCCTAAGTCATATGAATCCAGCGTGTAACATATCACATCACTTTGCGGCCTCACGCACAGTAATCCCCACGGCTGCCACCTTACCTTGGTCGGGACCGTTTGCGTCTTTTGGCTCACGTATATGAATATGTCGCTAGCAAACATATGTCAGAGAACCCAAGATGACATGACTGCTAGTCATAGAACCCAAGTGGCACATCCGTACTGGAACAGGCATACGTAACCCAACAATGCAGGTGTCGGCCATCAGCGTGTGTAGACGAGTCATAGCAAGCTACACGGACTTCATTACATTGTGATACATTTCTATCATCAACTGCGTGTAGACGAGTCATAGTAGGCTACATGGACTCCATTACACTGCGAGACATTTCCCCGTAGGGACAGACATAGCAGCAAAGAAGGATACACGCCGGTCAATCAATGTGTCCGGAGCAGTAGCAAGCTACCATGGCTCGGTGTAAGCACAAAGAGGCATTTCCCTGTAAAGAGGGCTACTAAAGGCACACAACTAGGTGTCGAATCCCACACATACCAATGCACGTCACACATACGCACAACTTGCACGATATGCGTAGGTACAACATGGCATCACAACAAAACTTTACAACACATCATTTATTTAAAAGGCTCCGAGAGCCTTGCATAATAGGTTCATACAGGTAGGGGTCACATGACCCAACACTCAAGTCATACGCACAAAGTCATACAAGCCATGCGGAAGCGTAAAGTTGTCTGAGTACAGACAGATTAAAGCATAAAAGGCACGTGGCCTGACTATCTACAATCCCCTTCCAAAGGGCCAGGTCGTAACTAGGATACCAGCTACTCATCGTCGTCAACGTCTAGATAGAACCCACCTGATGGATCGTGGGCCTCCTCTAGAATAGTTTATTAAGCAAACACGAGTAAAAAAATACTCAACAAGTCTTACAACAGATCTAACTACTCATGCATATGTATCAACAAGGGGAGTTGTGGGGTTTCATGTAGCAAGCCAGCTTAACTCTTGGCAATCATGTACTACGACTACCAGTAGTTTGAGTAAGTTGAGAAAGCGCACACGAGTCCACTAATCACCACAACAATACAATACCATGGATCCTCTCCCGTCTTCTAACGAGAGTGCCATCCACGGCACTCACACTTGTCTTGTGTGACACCCTGATTTTTGGCAACTTTTTCTTTTCAAAATCTTTTTGGTTTTATTTGCATTTTGGTTGGTTTTTCAGTCAACTATGGACTTATGAATCCTTGAATCTTTTCCCAAGTAACCCAAAACCCTCATCACCTTGCCAAAACCTTTCCACACCTCTCTTGGATCAATTTCCAATATTTAATGTTTCCCCAATAATTCTCTTCTTTCTTTGGGAATTATGTCATCACTATGGGTTGTGAAGCAACCTATAGTTTAGATGATCAATAAAATCCCAAATTTTTGTCACACCTTCTTATCATCATATCATCCCATAATCTTCAAAAATATTCCATTGTCCAATATAAAATTTTGGCCAGAATAATTATTTTCTTTCTGGTCAAAATTGGTCAGTTGTGAAGCCACTCCCATTTTCCTAGCTCAGAAAATTCTCAGTAAATTCCCTGAGATACTAGGGATCCTATCTACCCACAATATCCAAAAATATCAGCCTGGCCAATACAAAGTTTTAGCAACAAGGCTCTGCCAAGTTGCTGCATTTTTGGGACCTCTGTGAAGGAAGTGCTAGCTAGAGGTATCCAATGGCCATGAAATTTTTATGGCATCTTCTATGAATTAAATGACTCCCACACACAAAAATTCATCTTCAGAAGATCCACCATATGAGTGCCACAAGCAGATCAAGTTTCTAGACCAGTATGGTAGTTTGCACAGGAACTATATTCAAAACTTTTCTAAACCCTTCCAAATTTGGCCACTTTATAGTCCTTCCAACCTAGATCGCACCAGACATCTCCACCGGCTTCATCTCCAACTCATCTCTTCTCTGGAACCTCCTCAAGTTTGCTGTCAGAAACTGTAGCTGAAGCTACACTTCACAGCAGAGTGAATCTAGCCCGATCAAGCATGCAGAGGCGCTAGGTGACCAAGGGAGAACACCCCAGACATGGTGCGCTGGACAGGAGAGGCCTCCAGACACCACTGGCCGTGGTGAGCACGGCATTGACATGCAATGCACGCGCTCTGCACCGCGCCCGAGTCTGAAATGAGGCATCCCTGCTGCCCCGCGTGGCCTTGCCTTGTCCTCGCGTGCCGACGTCTTCTCCTCCTCCCACCTGGCCGTTCTGGATTTCTCCCCTCGCCGGAATCGCCCTCACCGGCCGCCACCGCAGCGCCGCACTATGACGCTCGTGCGGCCACAGTAGCTGAGCCGCCGTCGTCTTCCTCCGCGTGCCGCCACTGCGCGCATTAACTCCTCTGCTCTCCTCCATCACTTCGCCCCGCCTCGCGATAGCCAGCTCGCCATCCTTGCCCCGGCGACGTGGCCCGAGTCTCGCCGCTTCGGGAGAGCTCGCCCGCGCTCGCCTCCGGCCTATAAAAGGCCATGCCCGGCCCTCCAGAGCTCATCAGCGCTCCTCTCCACCTCCCAATCGGCTCCCCAAGCAGCGAGCCACGGCCGAGAGGCCCTCTGGCCTCGAACCTCGCCGGAGATCCGCCGCCACCCGAGCTCTGCCGCCTCGCCATTCCACTCCTCCCCAGCCTCCAGTGATGCCACCTTAAAGCTCAGCCCATTCCCCTGATCCTCGTCGACCCCTTGCCCAGCCAAATCATCGCCAGAATCGCCGTCTCCGTCGATACCTGAACGCCGCCGCCGCCGGAGAAGAAGGGGTCGACGCCGTCCAGTCATCTCTCGTCACATTACGGGTACGTGCGTGTTCGTCTCCGAGCGCCCGATCCATTCCCCCCAACTCCCAGCACCGCCGTCGTCCCTATCGCCGGCGAGCACCGTCGGTGAGCCGCCTCGCCTCTGTCTGCCTCTCCTCTCTCTCTGTTTAAACAGGCCGGCCCCACCCGTCAGCGGCTCAGCCCCCGCACGCGAAGGGGTAAGTGGAGGCGCCCGAGCGAAGTACGCCTTCGACGTGGCCCTCTGCAGTTTTTCTGATTTTCTAATTTTAAATCAGATTTGACCAGTAACTTTGACCAGCTATATCTTTTTATTTACAAGCCCAATTCATTTGATTCTTTTTGCATTGAGTTTGTCTTGAACTCCTTTAACTGCTGACAATTTTTGGTATTTTTCTCTTACTCACAGAATTTATGGTGAACAGAAATGTGTTATGTGAAATTTTCTTTTGCTATTTTAAAATATTTCCAGAAGGAAATCCTTGTGGTTTTGAAGACCAGGAGTTTGTGGACAACCCAACAGAGCAAGGCAAGCCAGGACACCCATTTCATGAAGCATTTCAATAGCATTGCATATTCATATGAATACTTCCATTTATTTGCTATATAATAATTCATAGCAATTAATTTAAATGCCTAGTTGCTACCATCCTAAGTATTGTGATAAACTACTATGTTTGTTAAATGAACTTAGTTGGTTGATCTTGAGTCACCTGTCCGGGCTTATCCGTGCAACCACATTTGCCAGTATGGGACGGCCTTGACTTGGTCTGGTCCCATGCTCTTTCACCGGTACCTCCAGACAGGGAGGGTTATGCGTGCGTGCTACCCTGATCAGGTAGGCGGCGATAACCCTGTGAGCCCAGATGAGTTTTGTGCTAGCGTCCCCGTTTGGGACAGTTTAGTTTGGCCACGACGGTGGCAGGTGTCACGAGGTGACACAGGGGCCACCCAGGGAAGGACTCCGGGGGAGGATGAATGCCGGTGGTACGATGGGAGAGTCACGGGTCAGGCAGGTTTCGTTGGAGCAATGCTGGTCCACCCGAATGGGATTACGAGGCCAGGTGCTCCATGGTGTGGGTAAAGTGCGCAACCTCTGCAGAGTGAAAAATCTATTCGAATAGCCGCGTCCACGGTATTGGACAACCCGTCCAGACCTCACTAGGTGGTCAACCGTAATAGTGATAATAATGATGGAAGAACTCGTCTTGTGTTCGGAAGTACTCGATGGCTTATGAGTATTCCGAGGGTTGTGGGACAACCCGAAAGAGAGTAAGTTGATAACTGATGACAGTAAGTGAATCACTTAAGAATTTTAACATGTTGATTGCCATGCTATTGTTTGCTGCATTACTTGGTTGTCGTGAGCTTGCGAGTACATTCAAAGTACTCACCTGGCGTATCATGCCAGATGCAGGAGAAGCCGAGGACGGAGGTCCCGATGGTTCGTGCTACGCTAACTAGGCTGTGTCCTCAGCAGTGTCCCTGTGGATGGAGTTTCCGCTATGTTTCACTACGCCGTAGAACTACTTAGTAGTTCCGAGGCCCTGCTATGTTTCATAAATAATGTAGATATTGTCATAGCACCGAGTATGCCTTTGGCCTCGCTATCATTGTAAAATATGAGCTTGTACCCGAAATCTATCAATAAAGTTCAGTTCAGTTCTGTTCCAAGTTGTTGTGTGTTTCCAGAAGACATGATCTCTGGGTTGGAAACACTGGTAATCCGGTTCTCTGAACCGGGGTGCCACATCTTGTGTCTTTCATGAGTATCCATTTAAGTTATCTATGAACAACATATGTTTCCAAGTAGTCCATATCCGAGGACGTGGCTATTCGAACACATCATAACCCTGCAAGGGTGTACTTCTTCACACACGCTCTTGCCACTTATCACCATGTGCATTTCATGCACCTCGGCAACCTTCAAGCGGGAAGACCAGCGAGGGAGTCGACCACGACCGTTAACCACACAAGACCCTAGTCCAGGTTTATCGCCTATTTGAGACTGTACCCGCACGAAAGTCCGGCCGAAGTTTCCGCTACGGCCTCAAACGATGTCCGCAGGGTTCCCAAGCCCACCGTTCGGGTGCCACATGGTACACCGTGCCACTTGCCTACCGCATCATAGCCCACCCCAAAGGTCAGCGCTACGCATGGCCTCCAGTTACAAACACCGGAAACTACTTGCAACTCCTGGACAGAGTACTAAGCGATTAATAGGCCGGGAGGGGTCGAGTTACCGGAACCCAATGTGTGCTAGTAACTAGTCTTAGATCACATACACAAAACTCAGTTCCTAAGAGCAGTTCCAATGAGACAACCCTCTATGTACTCCTACCTAGCCTCTCATCGCCACCTTTACCAAAACGGGTTCAACACTTAACTCTCATCATCAAAACACATTCATTTCACTTCGGTTCATCACCCAGATGAATCATACCTGACACAACTCTAAGCATAGCAAGCATAGCAGGGTAAAGGCACATCATGGCTCAAGCATCTACTAGGTATGCTAGGTTGCTTGGTTTAGCTATTTACTGTGACAATGACAGGTCATGCAGAGGAATGGGTTCAACTACCGAAACAGGTAACAGTTGAAGTGTTGTTGTCCTAATGCAATAAATGAGAGCAGGAGAGATAGCATGGGATTGTATCGGAATGTTCAAAAGGGTTTCTTGCCTTGGAGGTCGGTGGCAGGGTACTGCCCTTCAGCTGGATACTCACGTGTATCCTCGGAAGCAGAACCTACCGCGATGCAAACGAAGAAACGATCAACACACGACAAATACAACAATATGATGCATGATCATGACATGGTAATATGATGTCTTTGAGCTAATGCATCTATCATTAGTGTTAGATGAAGTTGGTTTGAACCCGAGGTTCAAATTCAAACTCCACATGTGAGGTTACATATTGCATTTGATCAAAATGTACAATTTCTCCTATTTAGGTTGTTGTATCATGCATGAGAATAGCACAGATGGATTCTTTGGATTTTTGTGATCAATTTTCATATATAAATTATTTTCATCTGACTGATAGATTAATTTATATGAATTTTAGAAGTTTTAAACATTTTCTGGAATTTCCTGAATATTTAAAATACCAGAAAATGGTTTACTGCGTCAGCACTGCATCAGCCTGGCGTCAGCAGGTCAACTGACCATTCCAGGTCAAACTGACGGCTCGGTCCCACATGTCATAGACATAGCTGGTTAACAGGGGTTTATTTAAACCTAAATCCTAATTAACAGGACTGGGCCCACTGGTCAGTGACCCACTGGTCAGTGACCCACTAGTATAATTAAACTAAAATTTTAAATTAGCCACTAATCTAAAATTAGCCAGGGCCTGGCCCCACCCGTCTGTGACCCAGGGGGGTCAAATCCCGGTCAAAAGGATCAAACCCACCGGCGGCTAGCTGCCGGCGAGGCCAGAGACAGCGGAGGGCCTCGGGTTTCCTCCTCCGGCGACCAAATCGACGACGGTGTCTCCCTACGTGACGAGGAGGATAATTCGCGTCGATTAGTGCAAAGGAGAATGCCGGGGACGGGCTGAATTGACGGCGGCGACCACTTGGGTGGCGGCCGGAGTTCTGGCGTCGGGCGAAACGACGCTGTAGAGCTCTACAGAGGCTGCGGCTGGTCGTATCCAACGTGCGGAGGTGCACTGAGTGTAGTGGTAGGCTCGGCCGCGAGCTGTGCTTGCTCTAGCTATGACGGCGACATGGACGGCGGCGAGGAGCTCTCGGGCTTGATGAAATCGACAGCTACGCTAAGCAATCGAGTGCGGGGGAGAGAAGGGATCGACTCAGGAGCTCTCGGCTGTCACGGCGAGCAGCTCAGTAGGCTTGGGGATGGCCTGGTGCGGTTGAACGGACGACAATGATCTTCGGTGCCCGAGGAAGAAGACGACGGCGTTGGCGGCGGTCGGGGTCATCCGGCAAAGTGTGGCTCGACGAGGAAGAGGGCGACGTCAAGGCGGAGCTCGTGGACGTGTCGGGGAGGCGAGAGGTGCACGGTGGCTGTGGCAACTACGGCGGCGCGACCATGGCAAGTTCGGCTGGGAGGGAGCAGGTGAAGGAGAGCGATGGAGAGAGTGGTGAGGCGTCGGCTCGATCCATACAGCTCTAGCGAGGTCGTCCAGCTCGCCAGCGCGATAGGGGAAGCAGGAGGTGGAGGAGCGCGTGCTCGCGTGCGTCGGCCACACGCGCGCTGTCCTACTGGCGCAGTTGAGAAGACGACTGACAGGGGAGGTGGGATGGGCCGGTCTGCTGGGCCGCCAGGTAAGGGCCAGGTGAGTTTCTTCCATTTTCTTTTATTTGTTTCTTTTCTAATTTGCTCTCCGTTTTAAATTTTGTTTGGGCAAAACCCTAAAGGGAAAAACCCTGAGATTTATTCTGGGTATAAGTATAATATTGCTAAGCCCCACAATAAGTTTCAACATTTTTGGAGCAACTAAATATTTATAGTCATTTAAGTGTCATATTCAGCATCATTTTTGGTTTATTTAAAATGCCAAAAGATTGTTTAAAAGTGCATCACCTCAGGTATGTTGTTTCCAACATTTATCAGAAATGGTGTACATTTTTTAAGGGAATTTAGGATTCATTGAAAATTTTAATTATTGGAATTGGTTTATCCAATGAAGTGCTATGGTTTTGACAATCCCCATTTCAAGTTTAATGAAATTTTAAACATGATGCACACACACTCTAGCTAGCACAAGCACAAGGGGGGAACCAGGGATGTGACAATTCACCCCCACTCAAAAGAATCTCGTCCCGAGATTTAGGAGTCGTCGGGAAGAGTGCGGGGTACTCTAGTCGAAGGCGGTCCTCCCTTTTCCAAGTAGCCTCCTTTTCAGAATGATGTGACCACTGAACCTTGAGAAACTTGGTGTTTCGACGTCGAGTGGTATGCTCAGCTTGATCAAGAATACGGACAGGGTACTCTCGATGTGTAAGGTTATCCTGGAGATCAAGCGTTTCGTGGTCCACTTCGCGGATAGGATCCGAGAAGCAACGCCTGAGTTGCGAGACGTGGACGACATCATGGACCTTGGAAAGATGTGGCGGTAGTTCCAATTGGTAGGCAACCTCTCCTTGTTTGGCAAGTATACGAAAGGGACCAATGTAACGAGGATCCAACTTTCCCTTGATACCGAATCGTTGGGTACCCTTTAGAGGTGTAACCCAAAGATAAGCCTTCTCGTCAACTTCAAAGGTCACATGCTTATGATGGCGATCATATTGGCTCTTTTGACGAGATTGGGCTGTTTTCAACTTTTCACGAATAATGCGAACTTGCTCTTCTGCCTCCTGAATCATATCCGGGCCAAAGAGTTGCCTCTCCTCGGTTTCTGACCAGTTAAGAGGTGTTCAACACATTCATCCATGGAGAACTTCAAAAGGAGCCTTGCCCAAGCTAGACTGATAACTATTGTTATAAGCAAATTCGGCGAATGGAAGACATTTCTCCCAATCCATGCCGAAAGAGATAACACAAGCTCTGAGCATGTCTTCTAGAATTTGATTGACTCGTTCTACTTGACCACTTGACTGCGGATGGAAAGCAGTGCTAAAGTAGAGATGAGTCCCCATAGCATTTTGGAAGCTTTCCCAGAATCGTTAAGTGAAGATACTTCCATGGTCTGAGTTAATCTCCAAAGGAACACCATGAAGCGGCACTATTCAACAAATATATAACACCGCTAGCTGGCTAGTAGTTATACTGTCTCGAACAGCAAGAAAATGAGCCACTTTGGAAAGACGACCGATGACCACGAAGATAGCATTATTCCCTCTCTTGGTCCTGGGAAAACCTGTGATGAAATCCATACCGACTTTGTCCCATTTCCATTCAAGAATAGCTAAAGGTTGAAGGGTGCCAGCAGTCCTTTGATGTTCTGCTTTAACGCGACAACAAACGTCACAGTTAGCAATGAACTGGGAAACTTCTCTCTTCATCCTAGTCCACCAGAACCTCTGGCGTAGGTCCTGATACATCTTGGTACTACCAGGATGAATCGTGAGGGGAGACTCATGAGCCTCCTTAAGGATCAACTACCACAGATGTTGTTTCTTGGGAACCACCAAGCGATTCTCAAAAAATACAACACCCCGATCATCTACCGAGAAACAACTAACATTTTTCCCCTTAATGTTTTTCTTGATCCGGGAAATTTCGGTATCATGTTACTGGGCTTCAATGATTTGATCCGTAAGGGTAGGTTTCGCCACCAAGGTAGAAAGGAATCCTTGAGGAACAATGTGAAGGTTTAGCTTCTGAAATTCCTCATGGAAAAGTGGTTGACTTTGTTGTAACATGAGGTTGTTACAATAAGACTTATGACTTGGTGCATCAGCCAAGACATTGGCTTTCCCCGGGGTGTAAGTTATCCCTAAGTCGTAATCTGTAATCAACTCAACCCACCGTATTAGCCTTAGATTCAAATCCGGTTGGGAGAAGATATATATCAGACTTTGGTGATCCATGTATATTTCGCAACGATTACCAAGAAGGTAATGTCGCCAGGTTTTCAGTGCATGGACTACAGCTGCAAGCTCTAGATCATGTGTTGGATAATTATCCTCATGTGGACGCAACTGTCGAGATGCGTATGCAATCACATGACGATCCTGCATGAGTATGCAACCTAATCCTTGTCACGAGGTGTCGCAATAGATAATAAAGTCCTTGGAGAAATCTGGTGGTACCAATACGGGAGCAGAAGTCAGGCGTCTTTTCAGTTCCTGAAAACCGTGCTCGCATTGTGGGGTCCACTTGAACTTTTTATCTTTCATGAGGAGTTCAGTTAGAGGCTTAGCAACCTTGGAGAAGTTCTCGACAAAGCAGTGACAGTAGCTCGCTAGACCAAGAAAACTCCTAACTTGCTTAACCGATTCAGGTTGAGTCCAATCAAGGACAGCTTGAACTCTCTTGGGATTGATAGCAATACCCTTACCAGAGATTACGTGGCCTAGATAGGTCACTTCTGGCAACCATAATTCACATTTAGAGAATTTGGCATAAAGGCGGTGCTCTCAAAGTTTCGTCAATACCAGCCTTAGATGCTCAGCATGTTCTTGTTCATTCTTTGACTAAATGAGTATATCATCTAGGTAAACCACGACGAATTTATCCAGGTACTCCATGAAGATCGAATTCATTAAGCGAGAGAAGGTGGCTGGGGCATTGGTTAAACCGAAGGACATGACGTGTACTTGTATTAGCCATAACGAGTAACGAAGGCCGTTTTTGGAATGTCCCCGTTCTTGATTTTGATTTGATGATAGCCCAACCTAAAATCCATCTTGGAAAAGACTGAGGATCCAGCGAGCTGATCATACAGGTCGTTGATCCTGGGGAGCGTATACTTGTTCTTTATGGTGACCAAATTGACTGGTCAATAATCTACAACCATCCGATCCGTTCCATCCTTCTTTTTGACGAAGAGGACGGGGCAAGCCGAAGGAGAAGAGGTAGGATGGATGAAACCCTTTTTCAAGGCCTCATAGAGTTGTTTCTTAAGTTCGGCTAGCTCTAAGGGTGCCATCTTATAGGGTCTCCTGGCTATAGGAACAATTCCTGGGACAAGATCTATCACGAACTCTACATCCTTGTCAGGTGGAATACCTGGCAGTTCTTCTGGAAAGACATCCGGAAAGTCACGGACTACCAGTATATCTTCAAGCTCTGGAAGAGGACTGGCGTTAAGGGAATAGAGTTGACGCTTGGCAACTCGAGTTGAGACATTAACTATCTCACCCGATGGATGTGTAAGTTGAACATTCCTAGTGTGAGTACCAATCTTGGCATAATGAGCTGCCATCCAGTCCATACTCAAGATGATATTGATATATGAAGACTTAAGGGCTATCAGAGAAGCTAGGAAGACTAGCCTGTCCACAAGAATTTCATTGTCATGGCTCACTCTAGTAGTTTGCCATTTGGATCCAGGAGTCTGAACTACGAGTGGAGTGGGCATATCACAAAATGACATGTTATGCAAATGTGCATAACCTTCAAAAATGAACGAATGAGATGCTCCAGTATCGAAAAGAACAGATGCTGGATGACAATTGACAAGAAGTGTACAAAGCATAACGTCGGGATCATCAAGGGCTTCATCAACTGAGACGTGATTCACACGTCCACGTGCAGTAAGGGTTGGCTTCACATAGTACGCCTTGCCTGGCTTTCCACGACCAGCGGACTTCCCAGACTGATTGGAATTATTGTTCTACGGGCACTCATGGGAGTAGTATCCTGGCTCTCCACACTTGTAGCATATCACGGTACTGGACCGTGGAGCAGCATTGACAGCTAAACCACCAAAAAATTTGTCTGGAGGGTTCGAGTGGTTTGGGCGAGGCGCCTCATAGGATGGCCTCGCGGTATACCTGTAAGACAGTGCAGTATTCGGAACCCACACCCGACGCTTGTGAGATCCAGAGCCGGATGACGAACCAAAATCACAGGAGTGCTTCTTAGTCGCCTCATAGTCAGTCTATCCGGTCTCGGCATTGATGGCTTTATTGACGAGAGCCTGGAAACTGGGGCACTCGTGCAGACATAGGTCGCGACGGAGTTCACGGCTCAGTCCCTTGTGGAAACTTGCCTGCTTCTTAGCATCAGTCCACACTTCTTCGGGTGCATAGCGAGCGAGATTTCCAAACTCATGGCTATACACATCCATGGTTAGCTTGCCCTGGATGAAAGAACATAACTCTTCCCTTTTGTGGTCCATAAGACCCTCTAGGATGTGATGAGTGTGGAAGGCACTACTGAAGTCAGTCCAAGTAGTTGCTGGGCCGGCAGGACGCATAGCTTCATAGTTCTCCCACCACTGACTGGCGGGACCCTCAAGGAAGTTGGCAGCAAAGGTGACCTTGTCAGCCTCGGCCACGTTGGCAGAGCGTAGCTTGCGAGTCATGCTGTTCAGCCGGTCATCCGCATCGAGAGGATCGACAAAGTAGTGATACTTAGGCGGGTACAGCTTAACGAAGTCATTCGGAGACACCACGTCGTTGCGCTGCTGACGTGCAGTGTTTTGCTCGATGCGTTCCAGCAGACGGTTAGTCTCTCTCTTGTTTCTTTCTGCCTCTAGCATCACATCCGCCAAGGATGGTGGGTGAGGCAGGTTCTCCTGTCTTGCTCCGCTACCCCCGCCCTACTCGTAAGCAAAAGAGGGGGTGCTCCTAATGGCAACCATCCTGGCAACCATCCTAGTGACATCACTCTTATCTTAAGAGATGCGGAATGCACTAAAGCTCCTAGCAGAAATCCGGCAGCATAACGGCTATAAATGCTCAAAAAAGATTTTGAGACATCCTGCAAAAGATTGGGTAGCATAACCACTCAACATCATAGTTTCAAGGCTCCGTAGCGAGTGTTTTATCACACCGGGAATACTTGAAAACTAAATTTGAGACTCGATCAATCATTCCTACAAGTCTACGAGTAGTAACTCATGATCCTAAGAAATAGGTGAGAAGCCTAGTTCTTAATCCCCGTAGAAAAGATGAGGGTGACTCAGAATAAAATGACTCGAGAAGAGAAGTAAAAAGAGCCTTACGTTCCCTTCCACAATCAATTCCCTTACATAACTAAAGCATTTCTAGACTCAACTTCGACCAGTTTGGCTTGGTAATCCTACAGTTAGTCAGGCTCTGATACCAACGCTATCGGGACCCTGATCCTAAGTCATATGAATCCAGCCTGTAACATATCACATCACTTTGCGGCCTCACGCACGGTAATCCCCATGGCTGCCACCTTACCTTGGCCGGGACCGTTCGCCTCATTTGGTTCACGTATATGAATATGTCGCTAGCAATCATATGTCAGAGAACTCGGGTCGACATGACTAGTCATAGAACCCAAGTGGCACATCCGTATAGGAACAAGCATACGTAACCCAACAATGCAGGTGTCGGTCATCAGCGTGTGTAGACGACTCATAGCAAGCTACACAGACTCCATTACACCGTGAGGCATTTCTGTCATCAACTGCGTGTAGACGAGTCATAGCAGGCTACATGGACTCCATTACAGTGCGAGACATTTCCCCATAGGGACAAACACATCAGCAAAGAAGGATACACACCTGTCAATCAATGTGTCCGAAGCAGTAGCAAGCAACCATGGCTCAGTGGAAGCACAAAGAGGCATTTTCCTATAAAGAGGGCTACTAAAGACACACAACTAGGTGTCGAATCCCACACATACCAATGGACATCACACATACGCACAACATGCACAATATGCGTAGATACAACATGGCATCACAACAAAACTTTACGACACATCATTTATTTGAAATGCTCCGAGAGCCTTGCATAATAGGTTCATACTGGTAGGGGTCACATGACCCAACAGTCAAGTCATACACACAAAGTCATACAAGTCATGCAGAAGCGTAAAGCTGTCTGAGTACAGGCAGATGAAAGCATAAAAGGCACATGGCCTGACTATCTACAATCCCCTTCCAAGGGGCCAGGTCGTAGCTGGGATACCATCTACTCATCATCGTCAAGGTCTAGATAGAACCCACCTAATGGATAGTGGGCCTCCTCTGCAATAGTTTATTAAGAAAATGTGAGTACAAAAGTACTCAGCAAGTCTTACAACAGATATAACTACCCATGCATATATATCAACAAGGGGAGTTGTGGGGTTTCATGCAGCAAGCCAGCTTGACTCTTGGCTATCCTGTACTACGACTACTAGTAGTTTGAGTAAGTTGAGAAAGTGCACACGAGTCTACTAATCACCACAACAATACACTACCATGGATCCTCTCCCGTCTTCCTAGGAGAGTGCCATCCACGGTACTCACACTTGTCTTGAGTCTTTCATGAGTATCCATTTAAGTTATCTATGAACAACATAGTTTCCAAGTAGTCCATATCCGAGGACACGGCTATTCGAACAGATCATAACCCTGCAGGGGTGTTCTTCTTCACACACGCTCTTGCCACTTATCACCATATGCACTTCATCCACCTCGGCAACCTTCAAGTGAAAGCCCAGCGAGGGAGTCGGCCATGACCGTTAACCACATAAAGGGCCGGTCCTGAGATTTTGTGGGCCTGGGGCGAAATTAGATCCCAATTTCAAGGGTCTTCACATAAACATAGGAAAATACCAAAAAAAATGTGATGCATTGTGAGCAAAAGGTTACTACTATATTCAATTAATACTAACCTAATTTTTGGATCACAATACAGAAGCGGGTTCATCGTTAACACTAGTAGATGATCTAAATGCCCATGATCACTTGCTTTGATATGTAAAGCCTCTCGTCTTATTCCTCCTTTGCAACTATCAGCATGTCGCCGAACTAAAAAAATGATAACACCAATAATACGTATGCATAAACAGAATAATAAATCAATCATCAGTTGCGACAGTAAAGATGCAATGTTGATAAACATTTATAAATTTTGATCAATCATCATGGTAAAATCCCATAGGGAATAGACTACATGTATAATTAGAGATCAGAGACATACCTTTTTCTTTGTAACTTGTACACGATCTTGGAGAGTTAGCGCATGGGAATCAGCGGCGTGGTTATTTCCGGCAGTCATGTACCCTCCAACTCAGGGCTACTCTAACTCTAGGCGGTTGTGCCATACACGCGAAGGAGATGAATATCGGTCGCCACAAAGGGGGCGATCTGTTTCTGTTCCCTCGCTTTTTGCGTCTGTTTGCATGGTTCTCGTAGATTAAGGAAGGAAATTAGGAGATTTTTATTCATAACTATCCCTAATTAATCGCATACAACTACTGATTCGTGTTTTGTCAGGAAACTGTAACGTATTTGTCAATCGTGTCTTTGCTGGTAAGGAAGGAAAATTACTAATAATGAGTACCCCTGTTTTAAGGATCGTAAAAGGAAAATCGTCGCTTAAGAAAGGAAATCTGAATAATAGGTAGTACTTCAGCATTTCGGGGCCCCTCTGGCACCGGGGGCCCGGGGCGGCCACCCCGTTCACCCCCCTCAGGGCCGGGCCTGACCACACAAGACCCTAGTCCAGGTTTATCGCATATTTGAGACTGAACCCGCACGGAAGTCCGGCCGAAGTTTCCGCTATGGACTCAAATGATGTGCGCAGGGTTCCCAAGCCCACTGTTCGGGTGCCACTTGGTACACGGTGCCACTTGCTTGCCGCATCATAGCCCACCCCTAACGTCAGCGCTACGCACGACCTCCAGCATAAGCTACAAACACTAGAAACTACTTACAACTCCTGGACAGAGTACTAAGCGATTAATAGGCCGAGAGGTGTCAAGTTACCAGAACCCAATGTGTGGTAGTAACTAGTCTTAGATCACATACACAAAACTCAGTTCCTAAGAGCGGTTCCAACGAGATAACCCGCTATGTACTCCTACATAGCCTCTCATCGCTACCTTTACCAAAACGGGTTCAACACTTAACTCTCATCATCAGAACACATTCATTTCATTCCGGTTCATCACCCAGATGAATCAGACCAGACACATCTCTAAGCATAGCAGGGTAAAGGCACATCATGGCTCAAGCATCTACCAGGTATGCTAGGTTGCTTGGTTTAGCTATTTACTTTGACAATGACAGGTCATGCAGAGGAATGGGTTCAACTACCGAAATAGGTAACAGTTGAAGCGTTGTTGTCCTAATGCAATAAATGAGAGCATGAGCGGGAGCATGGGTTTGTATTGGAATGTTCAAAAGGGTTGCTTGCCTTGCAGGTCGGCGGCAGGGTACTGCCTTTCAGCTGGATACTCACGTGTATCCTCGGAAGCAGAACCTACCGCGATGCAAATGAAGAAACGATCAACACACGAAAAAAGCAACAATATGATGCATGATCATGACATGGCAATATGATGTCTTTGACCTAATGCATCTATCATTAGTGTTAGATGAAGTTGGTTTGAATCCGAGGTTCAAATTCAAACTCCACATGTGAGGTTACATATTGCATTTTATCAAAATGTCCAAGTCCTCCTATTTAGTTTGCTCGATCATTCATGAGAATAGCACAGATGGATTCTTTGGATTTTTCTAATCAATTTTGATATATAAATTATTTTCATCTGACTTACAGATTAATTTATATGAATTTTAGAAGTTTTAAACATTTTTTGGAATTTCCTGAATATTGAAAATACGAGAAAATGGTTTACTGTGTCAGCACTGCATCAGCCTGGCGTCAGCAGGTCAACTGACCGTTCCAGGTCAAACTGACAGCTGGGTCCCACATGTCATAGACATAGCTGGTTAACAGGGGTTTAGTTAAACCTAAATCCTAATTAACATGGCTGGGCCCACTGGTTAGTGACCCATTAGTTTAATTAAACTAAATGTTTAAATTCGCCACTAATTTAAAATTAGACAGGGCCTGGCCCCCCTGTCTATGACCCAGGGGGTTAAATCCCGGTTAAAAGGGTCAAACCCACCGGCGGCTAGCCGCCGGCGAGGCCAAAGACGTCAAAGGGCCTCGGGTTTCCTCCTCCGGTGACCAAAATGATGGCGGTTTCACCCTACGTGACGAGGAGGATCGTTTGTGTCTATTGGTGCAAAGGAGAACGTCGGGGACAGGTTGAGTCGATGGCGGCGACCACTTGGGCGGCGGCCGGAGTTCGGGCGTCGGGCGAAACGGCGTTGCAGAGCTCTACAGAGGCTGCAGTTAGTCGTATCTGACGTGCGGAGGTGCACTGAGTGTAGTGGTAGCCTCGGCTGCGAGCTATGCTTGGTCTAGCTACAACGGCGACATGGACGGTGGCGAGGAGCTCTCGGGCTTGATGAAATCGACGGCTACGCTAAGCAATCGAGCGTGGGGAGAGAGGAGATCGACTCAGGAGCTCACGGCGGTCACGACGAGCATCTCAATGGGCTTGGGGATGGCCTGGTGCGGTCGAACGGATGGCAGCGATCTTCGGTGCCCGAGGAAGAAGACAACGGCGTTGGCGGCGTTTGGGGTCGTCCGGCGAAGCGTGTCTCGACGAGGAAGATGTCGACGTCGAGGTGGAGCTCGTGGACGTGTCGGGGAGGCGAGAGGTGCACGGCGGCTGCGGCAACTACGACGGCGTGGCCATGGCAGGTTCGGTTGGGGGGTGATGACCCACAATTATAGGGGATCAATCGTAGTCCTTTCGATAAGTAAGAGTGTCGAACCCAACGAGGAGCAGGAGGAAATGATAAGTGGTTTTCAGCAAGGTACTCTTTGCAAGTGCTATAAGTAACAGTGATGGATAGTTTTGTAGCAAAGTAATTCGTAACAAGTGACAAGTAGCAATAGTAACAAAGGTGCAACAAGGTAGCCCAATCCTTTTTATAGAAAAGGATAGGCCTGAAAGTACTCTTATATTAAGCAAGCGCTCCAAAGGACACATGGGAATTTCTGTCTAGTCATGTTCATCATGTTGAGTTGATTCACGTTCGTTACTTTGATAATTTGATATGTGGGTGGATCGGTGCTAAGGTGCTGTTCTTACTTGAAAAACAACTTACTTATGATTACCCCCTCTCGCAAGCATCTGCAACTACGAAAGAAGAATTAAGATAAATCTAACCATAGCATGAACCGTGTTGATCGAAATCAGTCCCTTATGAAGCAACGCATAAACTGGGGTTTAAGCTTCTGTCACTCTCGCAACCCATCATCTACTTGTTACTCCACAATGCCTTCCTTAGGCCCATAACATGGTGAAGTGTCATGTAGTCGATGTTCACACGACACCACTAAGAGAAGCAACAACATACACATCATGAAAATATCGAACGAATACAAACTTCACATCATTACTTATAACAAGACTTTTCCCATGTCCCCAGGAACAAAAGTAACTACTCACACATCATAAACATGTTCAAGATCAGAGGTGTAATAATGGAGATCAAGGATCTGAACATAATATCTTCCACCAAGTAAACCATACCGCATCAACTACGAGATGTAATCAACACTACTAGTAACCCACAGGTACCAATCTAAGGTTTTGAGACATAAATTGAATACAAGAGATGAACTAGGGGCTTGAGATGAGATGGTGCTGGTGAAGATGTTGATGAAGATTGGCCCTCCCACGAAGGAGGATGCGTTGGTGATGACAATGGCTTCGATCTCCCCCTCCCGGAGGTAGGTTTCCCCGACAGAATCTCTCTCCGGAGATCAAAATGGCATTGGCCCTGGTTTCCGCCTCGAGACAGTGGCGCTTCGTCCCAGAGGTATGCTTGTGATTATTTCTAGGGTAAAACACACCATATAGGAGAAGAGGGGGGGGGGTTGGGAGACCTGCTAGGGCCCCACAAGGCAACAAGGCGCGCCTAGGGGGGTGGGCGCGTCCTGTTGGCTTGTGGCCAGCAGGTGGCCCACCTCTGGTATATTTTTTCCCAATAATTCTTATATATTCCAAAAAAAATCTCCGTGAAGTTTCAAGTTATTTGGAGTCAAGTGAATTTTCTGCCATTTTGTTGGTTTTCACGTCTAGAATTCCAGTTTCCAGTGATTTCCCTATTTGTGATGTACCTTCCATATTCAGAGAGAAAAGGCATAAGAATTGTATCATAGTGAGGAATAATGGACACTAATATCATAAATATCAATAAGAATTCATGATGTAAAATGGACGTATCAACTCCCCCAAGCTTAGACCTCGCTTGTCCTCAAGCGAAAGCCGAGCTCGATAATAATGACCACATAATTAGAGAGAGGTGTCGATAAAAACAAAATACGAACATGATAGCATCATGAATATTAACATTGCAGCAAGTTTTTCATCGTATAACTTCTCATGAACAAGTAACAATCTATCCACAATTATTGAAGTATGAAGCATAAACTTTATTGGCAATATATAAACTGTCGGGGATATAACTCCACGGTGTAACCCGTCCTATTGGGCCGGGTCAACCTATGGACGACTCTACGATTAAGTTTAAGCTGGGCCGTGTCATGAAGACAAGACAAGCAAGGCGGTGGCTGACTAAGACGCCAGGCGGCCCAACACTTGAAGATGGCGGATCAAGGCCCACAAGGCGAGAGGCGCCAGCCGGTCTCCTTGCTTAAGGATCAAGGCGAGTTAGAACCATTATGGGTTACGAGTCACGATATGACCCGGACTCTATTATAAACCCTAGGGTCTTGACCTGTATATAAAGGCAAGCCCCTAGGACCGAAAGACTCAAGTTTCAATCTGTCTATAGCTAGGTTAGCGATTCCGCACCCTTGTAATCGAGATTTATCCATCAAATACACACAAAGCAGGATGTAGGCTATTACCTCCATCGGAGGGGCCAAACCTGGGTAAACCTGGGTAAACCCCGCCAAGTTCTAAGCCAGGGCCGTCTGCGCATTCGGTCTGCCGGTTCAAATAGAAGAATTCCCTGAAGAGGGAGACGGTGGGTTCCGTTTGCAGATATACCTCACAAAATACTTGGAACTAGCAAAGGTTTGATATGGAGTTAGGACCCAGGTCTTGAGGATAGAGATGGAAGAAGTGTAAGACATCTCGGAAGAATTTTGACCCAGGAGGTGAAAACTCCCACTGAAGGTGATCCAAGAATATCACCAATTCTCCCTCCTCTGGGTTTGGGATTTCTTCTCCAAGGACGACCCGCCAGCCAACCATGTTTTGAGGCGGCAGAAACCCATGTTCCTCATAATCTTTCAAGATAACATCAGAAACTTGAGTGGCCACCCAGTTGCAGGTTTTGGACTCCGAGATAATGAGTCGCCTGGATAAAGCAAAAGGAGGGCGGCTTAAGCAAATGGTTCAAATAAGATGATCTAATTATCTGCAGTGGGAAAGTTGCCTTGTAAAGAGCCGGAGCTTTAATGCAGTAGCTTAACGCATGGCGGGTTACAACTATTGAGCCGGCAGGAGCAAGGGCGACCCATGCTAAAATCAAAGATCTCTAAAGTTTTGCTAAAGTATAGGACAAACAAGTTTCCCCCGGAACGGCAATGATTTTGTGATGCGGAGCATCCCACCATCCCCATGGACTCATCACCTACACCTCAAGCTCCAAAGGGTCCTATGACAAGAGCCCGTGCACGTGCAATCCAAGACGAGGTGACCTCTCTCCTACTCGACTCTCCTTTTGATTTTCATGGAACGTGGATGCTACCTCAGACGGAGACCCTATGCATGCTCAGGTACCATGAAGAAGGCCTAGGAGATGCTCATGGTGAAGGACAAGTCCCCATGGAAAAGGACACGGAGAGGGATGGACAAGAGCGACAAAAAGAGGATAGGACACCCTCCAGGCCCTGGACATCCGGCCCAGTCCCCGGACATCCGGCCCCTGGAGGCTGCACCAGCACCAAGGGCCAGTAGCAGAAGCTACAGGCGCCGGACATCCGGCCCCAGCCCGGACATCCGGCCCCGCCCCGGATATCCGGCCACCACCCCCGGAAATCCGGCGACACAAGACCAGAACCGAGTGAAACACGGCGCCTCCAGCCCGGACATCCGGCGACTCCCGAAGCCCCGGACATCCGGCCTCCGCCCCAGACATCCGGCGCGAGGCACCCGCGTCCACAACCCTCTGACCAGCTCCAGGCCGGACATCCGGCCCGTGCCCCGGACATCCGGCCCGTGCCCCGGACATCATATTGGTATCAAGAGCCAAGGTTTCTCACGAATTTGGAGTCTCCCCCTTCATTTTCTAGCTAATTTTGTTTTGTTTTGACCTAATTTCGAAAATCCCCACAAAAATAGCCATACCAAATTTCTTGGATTCGTTTGATTTGAGGAGATTTTGTTGATTTGGATCCGTGGATTTCGTTGTGGATAGGTAGATCTAGCTTTTCCCCTCAATCCCCATCATTTTCCACCGTCAAATCGCCACAATTTTGCCGAATTTTTTTCGTGTTCATCCTCTAGTTCGTTGGGATCCTGAGATTGGATCTGGAATCAGGAGGCCCGGACATCCGGCCCGTATCCCGGACATCCGGCCCAGGCAGCGTGGACATCCGGCCCCTGGAGAACAGCAAAGCTATTTTGCCTCCAATTTTTGACAGATTTTGTCATTTTCCTCCATTTCTTCCGCAACCCTCCGCCATTTCTTTCGCAACCCATTTGCATTTGAGATTTTGAGTCGCGAGCATCGCCACTTCCTAAGGTGTTTCGGCTAATTAGGAGTGGTTCTTCATCGACATCGCCACTCATCATCGCTCCAATCGTCGCCAACCACCTCTACATTGACACCTCGCCGTAAGCAAGGACGGTAACCGCGACGACACTCTTGACCATTTACCCTTGCCATTGCATTGTTACCCCGAGCCTCTTTGCGTTACTTGCCTATCGAGACTAGCCATTGAGTATTGTCGGGTCACGCTACTTGTGCACGTTACTGATACATACTCCGCATAGCTTTAATTGCGTGCATATACCTTAGTATCATTTCGGTATCGTATTGGTATCTTTTGTGTTAAAGTAGTACCCGCATACATAATTGCTATCTTGGTGTGCACGTCCTGCATCGTAACCATACAAACCATCATTGCAAAAGAAAAGAGAAGCAAAGCTTTTAAGCAAGAGCAAAAGAGAAATAGCATCGCAAACTACGCATTGCATACTTGATCATCTTGGATCACTTGAGCGAGTGACACGTGCCACATACACACATAGCAAGTCGGGCATAGGAAGACGACACGTTTGGTTCATTTTAGGGTGTGCACATGTGCGTATCATGCCCGTTGGAGCAATCGTGCTACCGTCTCTCTAGTGTTGTGCAACAAGAGCATTTTCCGTGGATTCCACATTTTGGCTCATCCTTGGTTGCATGACACCAATTTTCTTCCATGTGTGCATTTCCGTGTATACCCATTGCTATTGATCTACATTGTCTCATTTGCAAATTGTACAAATCTCTTTCAACTTTATTGAATCTTATTTTTCGAATTGCTTGAAATTTGTGCCACTATCCTAACCAAGCTACTCCATAAGCCTTATTTGTGTAGGTGTGAGAAGAACAATCTTCGGTACCAATTCAACTATTTCCATACTTGCACATTGAGTGATCTTGATCCACTTTCAACTTTTGGAACGGTAATTGGTATTGTCTTCTCACTCTTCCACTTATATCTACTTGAGTGTTGTCATGGATAGGAACATCATGTCAAACCCGGCTTTCGAGGAGAATGACGAAGACGCGAACAACCACGTCAGCAAGTTGCACTTCTTCGGCGCACACAAGGCAATTACTCAAGCTCAAGATGTCTTGCATGACCGCATCGACCAACTCGCCTCCAACTTGCGTGAATCCGAAATGCGCACAAGGGAATATCTCGACACCAAGCTCTCAAGCCAAATGGAGGAGCTCCGGTCCTTGATGGTCAACCGCACGCCTTCCACATCTACATCGACAAGGAGTCGTCACACAAGTCGCAACTCAACGCCGTACTCTTCCGACGCAAGTCCACAAGCGCGTCATCACCATCGCAACGACAACTTCGGCCCAAGTTCTCCACAAGGTCGTCACCGTCAAGACAATCCATTTCATGGCAATGGATTGCAAGATCGCGTCCGCGCTCGAGACCGTCGCCGCCAACAAGATCAAGATGCGTTGGAGAAAGAACAACAACGCCGTGAAGAAGAACAACAACGCCGAGAAGAAGAACAACAACGCCGCGAACAAGAACAACATCGCCGTCATGAACGAGCGCTTGAAGCTCATTGCGCTTTGCAAGAAGCTACTCGCGCCTTGGAGGAGCGAAACCGCCATGCTCACCACGAGCAAGAAGCACTTCGCCAAGAACAACAAGAAGAACTTCGTCGATAACGACAAGAATAAGCCAATCGCCAAGAGGAGCACCAAGAAAGGCGCAACCGAGTGCGTCCACCTCGTCGCCGCCCTCAAGATCAGCGTGACGAACCCGACCATGAAGACGAGCAAGGGCAAGATCAATGTCAACACGCTGAAGGCAATGACAACGAGGACCCACATCCGAGACAAGGATTTCGGCATCACCACCACAATGATGAACAACGCTTCGGCAAGCTCAAGTTCACAATGCCAAAGTTTTCCGGAAGCAATGATCCCGAAGACTACTTGTCATGGGCCCTCAAGGTTGACAAGATTTTTCGCCTCCACAACTACGATGAAGAAAAGAAGATAGCCATGGCTTCACTAGAGTTCCAAGACTATGTCCTTATTTGGTGGGAACAAGTGATAGAACGGAGAAGAAAAAGAGGCGAGCCACCTATTAACACTTGGGCCCAAATGAAGGATCTCATGCGAGCTCGTTTTGCGCCTACACACTACAACTGGGATCTCTTCAAGAAGCTCCAACAACTCAAGCAAGGAACCAAGTCGGTAGAAGAGTACTACCAAGAGATGGAAATCGTTATGATCCGAGCCAATGTCAAGGAAGATGACGATCAAACAATGGCACGCTTCTTGAATGGCCCCAACTACCAAGTCAAGAAGATAGCCGACTTCCAACCATACTCCAACCTTCTCGAACTTGTGCATCAAGCAACCAAGGCGGAACAGCAAGTGCAAGATGATTACAAGTACTCCAAGTTCTCCTCCAAGACCTACGACTCAAGTGCTCAAGCTACTACGACAGCAACTCCTTTGACTACGAAATCTACAACACCTACCGGCGACAAGTCAAGTTACAAGGACAAGACGACTTCGTCAAGACGACCAACCTCAAGCACCTACAAGCCGAGAGCTTCATCCTCTACCCCAACACCGGATGCTACCGCCAAGACAAGCTCCATCAAGTGTTTCATGTGCCAAGGCCGATGCCACAAGACCTTTGAATGTCCAACCAAACGCAATATGGTTCTCCTCGATGACGGCACCTATGACTCTATGAGTGACGACGAGATGCAAGCTTTGGAGCAAGTGGCCATACACCGCCAAGTGAATGAAGATGAAGATTCGCAAATCTTTTGCGACAACGATTCGAGCCCCGCTCTCATTGTCTCCAAGGTTTTGACGCTCCAACAACAAGAAGACGAGGACCAACTTGCCACATCTTCCATACCAAGGCGGGCATCCAAGGAAAATCCGTCAAGGTCATCATCGACGGCGGGAGTTGCCACAACTTGGCAAGTGAGGACCTTTGTTCCAAACTCCAATTGGTCAAGAAAAGACATCCTTGCCCCTACAAGGTCCAATGGCTAAGCGATTCTGGCACCCTCCAAGTTGACCATACCGTGGAAGTGTCCTTCAAGATAGGCGCTTATGAAGACACTCTGGAGTGTGATGTGGTTCCAATGTCCGTTTGCCACCTCCTACTTGGTAGACCTTGGCAATTCGACCGTGGCGTCAAATCAATATAGCTTCAAGATGAAGGGCAAGCAATATGTACTCCGACCAATGTCTCCAAGTCAAGTCATCGCCGACAAACAAGCTTCATCCCATCGTGGATATAAAAGTGAGAGAGTGATCCACCTCAAAGAGAGTGAGTGCCACAAGCCAAAAATGAGCAACTCCACGATGAGGGACATGAGAGATATAGTTCTTTTAGCCATCAAAAGAGATTTGAGGGATGTGAGTGAGAGCCCATCGACCGTTCTTCACTATGTACTTGTGTGCAAAGATGACGTCGTTCGGACTAACCCTTCACAACGTCTTCCTCTTGTGTTATCCAAGTTGTTGCAGGAATTCAAGGATGTTTTCCCGATGAGCTACCTCCGGGACTACCACCAAAACAAGGGATCGAACACCGCATCGACCTCATCCCCGGAGCACCGCTTCCTAACAAGGCTCCCTACTGCGTCAACCCCGACGAATCAAAGGAAATTCAAAGGCAAGTCCAAAAACTCCTAGATAAAGGGCATGTACGCGAGAGTTTGAGTCCTTGTGCAGTTCCGGTGATACTAGTGCCTACGCAAGATGGTAGTATGCGCATGTGTTCCGATTGCCGTCCTATCAATGCTATCACCATTCGATACCGTCATCCCATTCCTCGCTTAGATGATATGCTAGATGAACTTAGTGGTGCCACTATATTTTCTAAGATTGACTTAAAAAGTGGTTACTACCAAATTCGCATACAAGAGGGTGACGAGTGAAAAACTGCTTTCAAGACTAAATTTGGTCTCTATGAATGGTTGGTTATGCCCATGGGCTTATCCGAAGCACCGGTTACTTTCATGTGTGTCATGCACTGTGTTTTGCGACCCCTCATAGGATATTGTGTTGTGGTCTATTTTGATGACTTTCTTGTCTTTAGCAAGTCTCTTGAGGAGCATGCTACCCATGTTCGTGATGTTTTGCAAATCCTTAGGAAAGAACAACTCTATGCAAACATGGAGAAATGCACTTTTGGTGTTGAGAAGGTAGTTTTCCTAGGCTTTGTAGTATCTTCTAAGGGCGTTCATGTAGATGAAACTAAGATTGATGCTATTAAAACTTGGCCCACACCAACGAATTTGCAACAAGTGCGTAGTTTCCTAGGACTGGCCGGTTTCTATCGCCGTTTTGTCAAAGACTTTAGCACTACTGCATCCCCTCTCCATGCTTTGAGCAAGAAGAATGCACCATTCATTTGGGGTCCTACACAAGACACCGCTTTCCATGAACTTAAAAATTTGCTCACTCATGCACCTTTGCTTGCTTTGCCCAACTTTGATAAAACATTTGAAGTGCATTGTGATGCTAGTGGGAATGGAATAGGTGGTGTGCTTATGCAAGAGAAGCGTCCTATCGCGTACTTTAGCGAGAAACTATCCGACGCTCAACTTAACCACCCCATCTATGACAAAGAATTGTACGCTTTGGTGAGAGTTTTACATGTGTGGGAACATTATTTGAGACCTCATAAGTTTGTTATCCATACCGACCATGAAACGCTCAAGTACTTAAAGGGTCAAACCAAGTTGAACAAACGGCATGCTAAATGGAGTGAATTTATTGAGTCCTTCCCTTATGTCATCAAATACATTAAGGGTAAGGAAAACGTTGTAGCGGATGCCCTTTCCCGCAAATGCATGCTTGTTACTCAACTTGAGTTGAATGTTGTTGGTTTTGAGCATATCAAAGACTTGTATGAGCATGATGTTTCTTTTGCTACTCCTTATGCTAAATGTCAAGTGAAAACTTGTTGGGAGCACTACTATATGAAAGATGGCTATCTTATGCGTGCTAACAAACTTTGTATACCCAAGTCTTCTCTTCGTTTGTTGCTTTTGCAAGAGGCTCACGGTGGCGGACTTATGGGTCACTTCGGACACGACAAGACGTATGCCACACTATCCAACAAGTACTTTTGGCCCAAGATGTTTCGTGATGTTGCACGCTTCACCAACCGATGCTCGACATGCCGCAAAGCTAAGTCCAAAGCTCACTCCCATGGTCTTTATATGCCTTTTCCTATACCTTTACAACCTTGGGAAGACATTAGTATGGATTTTGTGCTTGGTTTACCAAGAACTAAAAATGGACATGATTCCGTTTTTGTCGTTGTGGACCGCTTTTCCAAGATGACTCATTTCATCCCATGTCAGAAGACAGACGATGCTTCACATGTTGCCAATCTCTTTTGTAGGGACATCTTGCGACTACATGGCGTCCCCAAGACCATTGTCTCGGATCGCGACGTCAAGTTCTTGAGCTACTTTTGGAAGACCCTATGCACCAAGCTTGGCATCAAGCTTCTATTCTCTTCGGCATATCACCCTCAAACCGATGGACAAACAGAGGTGACGAACCGGACGCTATCTACTCTACTCCGCGTGTTGATCAAGAAGAACATCAAGGAATGGGAAGATTGTCTCCCCATCGTCGAGTACGCCTACAATCGTGCACGTCACTCCACCACCGGCAAGTCTCCGTTCGAAGTGGTCTACGGCTTCAACCCTTTTTCCCCATTGGACATCGTACCTCTACCACTCCAAGAGCGCGTCAACATGGACGCAAGTGCAAGGGCAAGCTACATCAAGAAAATGCATGAAGATACAAGGCGCACGATTGAACGCCAAGTGGAACGCGTCACCAACAAGCGCAATCTCAACAAGAACCCCATGGTGTTCAAGCCCGGTGATCTTGTATGGCTACACCTTCGCAAGGACCGCTTCCCCAATGAACGGAAGTCCAAGCTACTACCACGAGCCGACGGCCCCTTCAAGGTGTTGACACGCTACAACAACAATGCCTACAAGATCGACATTAGACGCGACAAATACACCGTGAGCGACACATTCAACGTCATGGACCTCTCGCCATTCCATGGTGATGAAGATCTTGATCAGAGGACGGATCTCACCCAAGGGGGGAGATGATGCGGAGAATCCCACCATCCCCATGGACTCATCACCTACACCTCAAGCTCCAAAGGGTCCTATGACAAGAGCCCGTGCACGTGCAATGCAAGACGAGGTGACCTCTCTCCTACTCGACTCTACTTTTGATGTTCATGGAACGTGGATGCTACCTCAGACGGGGACCCTATGCATGCTCAGGTACCATGAAGAAGGCCTAGGAGATGCTCATGGTGAAGGACAAGTCCCCATGGAAAAGGACACGGAGAGGGACATACAAGAGCGACAAAAGGAGGATAGGACACCCTCCAGGCCCCGGACATCCGGCCCAGTCCTCGGACATTCGGCCCCTGCAGGTTGCACCAGCACCAAGGGCCAGCAGCAGAAGCTACACGCGCCGGACATCCGGCCCCTCCCCGAATATCCGGCCGCCACCCCTGGAAATCCGACGACACAGGACCAGAACCGAGTGAATCACGTCGCCTCCATCCCGGACATCCGGCCCAAGCCCGGACATCCGGCGACTCCCGAAGCCCCGGACATCTGGCCTCCGCCCCAAACATCTGGCGCGAGGCACCTGCGTCCACAACCCTCTGACCAGCTCCAGGCTGGACATTCGGCCCGTGCCCCGGACATCTGGCACCCCCGTGACTCGCCGGACATCCGGCCCCTGGCCAGACATCCGGCGCCTGCCTGCGCGCATGGACGGGCCTGAGGCCCATGTATCTCCCTCTCTCTTTCCCCTTCGTGGGCTAGCACTATATAAACTCCTCTCCCCCTCTCTCTAGGGTTAGCTTTGTTTAATAGATACCTTTTTGTTGAGCATAACTCCATTACTTCCTTCTCCCATGGAGATTGCCCTCCATTGAGAGAAGATCCAAGTGATGCCAAGGCCCCTCTAAGGGAAGATCCCAAGGGATTCAAGACCTCCTCCTTTGGAGTGAGGAGACTACCGGTTACGTGTATCCTTTTGTTGAATGTGGATCTTGTGTCTCGTGTACTCGTGTGTTTCTAGTGGATGTGTAATCGAAGATTGCCCTAGAGTTTGTGATTCCCTCTCATGTTCTCTCATGTTCTTCGTGTTTCTCGTGGAAATCCCCCTCCAATTCGTGAAAGATCGACGCACACGGGCGTGCCCCGTATCATTTTGGATCTAAGAATAGTTCAAAAAAGCGAAAGTTGCTAGCCCTAACGGTGAAGCAGAGAAGTAATCGCAGTACGGTTCATCTAATGCCGAGGAGGATTAAAGCATGATATACATGAAACAGAACCAGTGCTTCTACCGCTTTATTTTTGTAATTACATGTGCGGGATCTATTCATAAAACCAGCGATGGTGATGAACCGAAGATAAAGCTATCGAAGAACTCAAGAACTTCGATGTACTACAATGGATCTAGGTCAGAGGAAATGACTTACTTGAGTGTTCACCGGCGGCGGCAGGGACGTGCGGATGTTTGACCGATGAAGAGGAAATACCGCAACAGCTTTGTGAGTGACTACCGGAGATGAGGAAACAGCGGCGGCAGCGCGAGGAAACTTCGGGCTCGAGGAGGAAGAAGGAACAAAGAGGCGGAGTAAAAAGTGAAAAAGGAACCCCCTGGTAAACATTTAAAGAGAGGGAGCCCGAAGAGGCAACTGACAGGCGCAACAATCGAGGAAATGCAGTAATTTTCGGGAAATGAAGACGCCTTGATTTTCGGGATAAGCGGATACGGTCAGATTCGCCATGATGCCACTGTTGGTGTCCTAAATTAATGGCGGATGACGTCACAACGGACGAGCACTAAAGAAATGACAAGTCTGGAAGCATTATAAGCCGGCGTTATGAGGTTCAGGGAAGACACAAGTTCAATAATGAGCCGCCAAAGGAAGAGAAGAGAAATTGACATGAATGGATTCAAATCAATCTGGGGCCTAATGTCGGGGATATAACTCCACGGTGTAACCTGCCCTATTGGGCCATGTCAACCTATTGACGACTCTGCGATTAAGTTTAAGTTGGGCCGTGTCATGAAGACAAGACAAGCAAGGCGGTGGCTGACTAAGTCGCCAGGTGGCCCAACACTTGAAGATGGGGGCTCAAGGCCCTCAAGGCGAGAGGCGCCGGCCGGTCTCCTTGCTTAAGGAGCAAGGCGAGTTAGAAGCATTATGGGTTACGAGTCACGATATGACCCAGACTCTATTGTAAACCCTAGGGTCTTGACCTGTATATAAAGGCAAGCCCCTAGGACCGAAAGACTCAAGTTTCAATCTCTCGATAGCTAGGTTAGCGATTCCGCACCCTTGTAATCGAGATTTATCCATCAAATACACACAAAGCAGGACGTAGGCTATTACCTCCATCGGAGGGGCCGAACCTGGGTAAACCCGACTCTCTTTCCCGTTCAACCCCTTCGATCGAGTCGCCACCTAGAGGCGATGGCATCACACCTAAGTCCTTTTATGAGGACATCTTCCGGGTTGACAAAACCACGACACAAACTATGTTCTTAGTAACTGTGACAATCATAATTCATCATATTCCAGAGAAGAGTCTATGTAAGAGATTTTATTCTAGCAAGTTCACATACTCAACTATCATTTAGTCTTCTATGACCGCTGACACTCATTACATATTCTTGGAGCTAATGTTTCCATCAGACACATAGGAAGATGGGGGCTTTGTTGTATTTGCCACCCAACTCATTTACCTCAAGGATAATGTCAACAATAACGAGTCATGATCACCTACATTCAACTGGATATATATATCTGGATCTTTCCTCAACACATAGTCCTTGCCAACTATAGAGTTAATAGGCGGGAAAAAGAATAACTATCATTGACTCTAATATAAAGGTAAATACATGAAAGTAAAAGATATGCCCTTCACAGAGCGAAGCAGAGGTTGTCATGCGCTTTTTAGTTTTGGATGTGCAAACTCTTAATGGAAAGGAATGTCACTTTATATTGCCCCTTATGATGGCAAACTTTATTATGGATTCTGTCGCTTTTATTTCTTTGCCATCACAAGATCGTACAAAGTTTATTTTCCCTTTCAATAAAAGACCATACATATTTAAGAGCAATTTTTATTGCTTAATGCACCGATGACAACTTACTCGAGGGATCTTATTCAATCCATAGGTAGGTATGGTGGACTCTCATGGAAAGAAACTGGGTTTAAGGGGTTATGGACGCACAAGTAGTATCTCTACTTGGTGCGGAAAAGTTTTGGCTAGCAAAGGATCTAAAGCAAGCACCACATGTTAAAGGATCCATGACAATATAACTTCTATGTGGATGTAACAAACATAATCATTACATTGTCTTCCATGTCCAATATCAACACTCGATCATTATATAATATTTGGTGGGGACTCACAATCATAAAATATGTCCAAGATAGTGTATTTGTATGTGAATCTCCTCTCCTCTATCATAATCTTGCATAGATTGTATCAATGACTAATGATATGTTTGTTTATGATACATCTCCAACGTATCTATAATATTTGATTGTTCCATGCTATTATATTATCATTCTAGGATACTTTTTGGGTGTTTATTTACCAATTAATATTATTTTTGAGTACTAACCTATTGACCTAGTGCCCAGTGCCAGTTGATGTTTTCTGCATGTTTTTTGCTTTTTTAGGTTTACCATACCAAACGAAGTCCAAATGCCACGAAACTTTAATATGATTTTTTCTGGACCAAAAGAAGACCTGGAAGCTTTGGGAGGAGATGAGAGGAGATGAGAGGCTCCACGAGGGAACCACGAGCCAACAGGGCACGCCGCCCTGTTGGGTCGTGGCCCCCTCGTCTGCCCTCTCGTGTCCCTCTCTGGCTTATAAATTCTCAAATATTCCAAAAACCCTAAGAGAGCTCTCGAAACACTTTTTCCACCGGCGCAAGTCTCTGTTCCGCCGCGTACCCATCTGGCGACCTTTTTTGGCGATCTGCTGGAGGGGGAATCGATCTCGGAGGGGCTCTACATCACCCTTGCCGCCTCCATGATGAGTTGCGAGTAGTTCACCACAGACCTACGGGTCCGTAGTTTGTATCTAGATGGCTATCTCTCTCCTTTTCTTGATCTTCAATACAATGATCATCGCATCTTTGCTTTGATCTATTTGATGTAATACTTTTGTGCGGTGTGTTTGATGGGATCCGATGAATTGTGGGTTTATGTTCAGATTATTCATGAAAAGTATTTGAGTCAACTCTTATTATTATGATTCCTATTTGCATGATCATTATAGCTTTGTAAATCTCTCCGATCTATTGAGATAGTTTGGCCAACTAGATTGATATTTCTTCAGTGAGAGGGGTGCGTTGTAGTGGGTTCAATATAGCGGTGCTCTATATCCCAGTGACAGAAAGGGACAAGACACGTCTTTGTATTGCTGCCACTAAGGATAAAACAATGGGTTAGTTCATATTAATTGAATTCTCTTTGTCTACATCATGTCATCGTTCTCCAAGCATTACTCTGTTTTACTTAATACTCTAGATGCATGCTGGATAGCGGTCGATGGGTGTAGTAATACTAATAGGTGTTGGCAGGAGTTGGCCTATTTGCTTATGAACGTGATGCCTATATATACATGATCATTGCCGTGAATAAAAATTGCATAACTATCCGCTCTTCTATCAATTGCCCAACAGTAATTTGTTTACCCACCGTATGCCTACTACATGAGAGATGCCACTAGAGAAAACTACGACCCCCGGGTCTATCCACTTATAAGTTTACAAACGCTTTCAATACCTTGCTGCCATTTACTTTGTTTTATTTTATTTTGCAATTTACCATTATCTACAATTATCTACACATCTCATTTACTTGCAAATAACGAGATCAAGGGGATTGACAACCCTCTTGCCACGTTGGGTGCAAGTGTGTGCTCTTTTGTATGCAGCCGCTGAAGACGGTTGATGACCGATATTCCTATTGGTTCGATAAACCTTGGTTCTTAACTGAGGGAAATACTTACCCGCATTGTGCTGCATCACCCGTTCCTCTTCACGGAAAACCCAACGCAGATCACAAGCATTAGTTTATTCTCAACAACTTTTATCTAACATACATCCTTTATGTGAAGTCATTACTCCCCATGGGATTAACATATGATCTTTCTATTTCTTTTATTTCATTGCTATGATTGATGCATGAGAGTAAAGCAAGCAAACTCAAACTAATCTTTATTATATAACTTCCACACTCGATTACAAGGATGGATATAACTCAAAGCAAAAACTCTAAGCAAAGCAAACCTGAAAATTATTTCTCTAAAGCATGACATAACTAAAGATCAAACTAAAATAGATGATAATGGAAAAAGTGGTGGTGATACGATACCGGGGTACCTCCCCCAAGCTTGGAACAAGCTAAGGGTGGTGCCCATACCCATGTACTCAAGCGTCCTTCTTGGGTGATGATGGTGATGAAGTGGTAGGCTTGTCTTTCACGAGATATTTCAGATTCTTATTATTCTTCGGAGAGCACGGTTTTGCTCTTCCAACCAGATTACTTCATGAGTGAGTGATGTATTTTGAGCACAAATAGACTCCATAGCATTCAATGCATCAATTTCAGGTAAAGAAATATTATCATGAAGGGGTAATAGTGATTCTCCCTTGTTAGAGACTTCAGAGGGATGACTGGCATGGTCCCCGTCGGATACTTTAGCTTCTTCCTGGTTAACCTCCATGACATCTCCGGGGGCCTCCGGCGTATCTTCTTCTCCCGAAGACAGCTTGTAGTATACTTCGCTGTAGGGGCGTCTGCCTGGTGAAGGCCGGAGTATCCGATGTTTCTTGCGGAAGGTCGGTGGAGCCATAGCTTCCTCCCTTGAGAAATTTGTGAGAAAAACAGCCCGAAACAAGAAAATAGGGGAAACTTGCGATGCGGTGGTCAAAACATATGGGAGTATATATAATGATTTTTTCTAGGTTAAAATACATTTCCAGGAAGAAAACGGAGTCCGGGAGGCGCATGAGGGCCCCACAAGTTACCAGGGCGCGCCCAGGGGGTGGGCACGCCTTGTTGCCTTGTGGCTCCCTCGTGGGCCCCCCTGACTCTTTTTTTGGATTTTTTCTAAAATACCAAAACTGACAGAAAATAATTTTTTGGAATTTTTGGAGTCGGTTCACTTACCGTATCACATACCTACCCCTTTTCAGCTTTCTGGAGTGTTCCGGAGGGTCTCCCTTATGTGTTCTTCCAGAGTCATAACTTGGATAATATTACTTTCAACATTGATGGGCGTACCTGAGATATAGTGTTTAATTCTTTTCCCATTTACCACTCTTAGGTTTTTGCCTTCGAAGTTGTTAATCTTGATAGCACCGGAGCGATACACCTCCTCGACAACATAGGGGCCTTCCCATTTGGAGAGAAGTTTTCTTGCAAAAAATCTGAAACAAGAACAATACAAAAGAATTAGGTCTCCCACATTGAATTCTCGTTTTTGGATTCTCTTGTCATGCCATCTTTTAACCTTTTCTTTAAATAACTAGGCATTTTCATAAGCCCGTGTCCTCCATTCATCTAACGAGCTAATATCAAATAACCTCTTTTCACCGGCAAGTTTGAAATCATAATTAAGTTCTTTAATTTCCCAATAAGCTTTATGTTCTAACTCAAGAGGTAAATGACATGCGTTTCCATAGACGATTTTATATGGAGACATTCCCATAGGGTTATTATAAGCAGTTCCATAAGCCCATAAAGCATCATCGAGTTTATTAGACCAATTCTTTCTAGATCTATTAACAGTCTTTTGCAAGATCAATTTTATTTCTCGATTGCTTAACTCAACTTGACCACTAGACTGAGGATGATAAGGTGATGCAATCCTATGGTTAACATCGTATTTAGCTAGAAGTTTACGAAAAGCACCATGAATAAAATTTGAACCACCATCAGTTATTAAATATCTAGGGACTCCAAACCTCGGGAAAATAACATCTTTAAGCATTTTAATAGCGGTGTTATGATCAACACTACTAGTTGGAATAGCTTCTACCCACTTAGTAATGTAATAAACAACAACTAAAATATGAGTATACCCATTAGAGGAAGGAAAAGGTCCCATAAAATCAAAGCCCCAGACATCAAATGGTTCAATAGCAAGTGAATAATTCATAGGCATTTCCTGATGTCTACTAATGTTACCAACTCTTTGACATTCATCACAAGAAAGGACATACTTACGAGCATCTTTGAAAAGAGTAGGCCAATAGAAACTGGATTGTAATACCTTGTATGCAGTTCTGTCTCCAGTATGGTGCCCTCCATAAGCTTCAGAGTGACACTTCTATAGGATCTGTCCATGTTCATGCTCAGGTACACAACGTCTAATAACACCATCTACTCCTTTATAAAGATGTGGGTCATCCAAAAAGTAATGTCTTCAATCATAGAAAAACTTTTTCTTTTGTTGGTATGTGAAACTAGGTGGTATATATTTAGCAACAATGTAATTAGAATAATCTGCATACCAAAGAGTACTAATGGAAGCATTTATAACAGCAAGTTGCTCATCAAGAAAATTATGATCAATAAGCAGTGTGTCATCAAGAACATTTTTCAGCCTAGACAAATTATCTGCTACGGGATTTTTAGCTCCCTTACTATCGACAATGTGCAGATCAAATTCTAGAAGCAAAAGCACCGACCTAATCAGTCTAGGCTTGGCATCTTTCTTTTCCGTAAGGTATTTAATAGTAGCATGATCGGTGTGAATAGTAACTTCCGAATCAACAATATATAAGCCCTAAACTTATCACATGCAAAGACAACTGCTAAAAATTCCTTTTCAGTAGTAGCGTAATTTCTTGAGCATTGTCTAGGGTCTTACTAGCATAATGAATAACATGCAATTTCTTATCTACTCTTTGCCCTAGAACAACACCAACAACATAATCACTCGCATCACACATAATTTCAAATGGTAAGTTCCAATCAGGTGGTTGAACAATAGGTGCAAAAATCAAGGCTTTCTTAAGTATTTCAAAGGCTTCTACGCAATCCTCATAAAAAACAAAAGGTATATCTTTTTGAAGAAGATTAGTTAGTGGCCTGGAAATCTTCAAGAAATATTTAATAAAACGCCTATAAAAACCAGCATGACCAAGAAAACTTCTTATACCTTTAATATCTTTAGGACGTGGCATTTTCTCTATTGCATCAACTTTAGCTTTGTCTACCTCAATGCCTCATTCAGATATCTTATGCCCAAGTACTATACCTTCAGTCACCATAAAGTGACACTTCTCCCAATTCAAGACAAGATTTGTTTCTTCATATCTCTGCAAAACTTGATCAAGGTTGCTCAAGCAATCATCAAAAGAAGTTCCGTAAATGGAAAAGTCATCCATGAAAACCTCAACAATCTTTTCACAAAAATCAGAGAATATAGTAGTCATACATCTTTGAAAGGTAGCAGGTGCATTGCATAAACCGAAAGGCATACGTCTATAAGCATCAGTTCCAAAAGGGCAGGTGAAAGTAGTTTTCTCTTGATCTTCTTTTGACATGGGTATTTGAGAGAAACCAGAGTATCCATCAAGAAAACAAAATGTGTGTGCTTAGATACCCTTTCTAACATTTGATCGATAAAAGGCAAGGGGTAATGATCCTTTCTAGTAGCTTTGTTTAATTTCCTGAAATCAATTACCATCCTATAACCAGTTACGATTCTTTGGGGAATAAGTTCATTTTTATCATTAGGAACAATAGTTATACCTCCTTTCTTAGGAACACAATGAACATGACATACCCATCTACTATCAGCAATAGGATAAATTATACCTGCCTCCCAAAGCTTTAGTATTTCAGTTCTTACCACTTCCTTCATCTTAGGATTTAAGCGGCGTTGATGATCAACGACAGGTTTAGCATCCGGTTCCATATTAATCTTGTGCTGACATAGAGTGGGACTAATGCCCTTAATATCATTAAGAGGTTAGCACTAATAATAATAGGATATATCTTCTTTTCATCAAGATAAGCATATTTCAAAGTATCAGGTAATGTCTTTAGCTCAAACACGGGATCTCCCTTGGGTGGAGGAGGATCCCCTAAAATATAAACAAGCAAGTTGTGTTTAAGAATAGGTGTTTGTCTAAGAAATATATCATCTATCTCATTTCTTTCATTCATATGCATGTCATTCTCATGGTCTAGAAAATATTGTTCTAGTGGATCAGTAGGAGGCACGACAATAGAAGCAACACCAATTATATCATCCTTACCAGGTAATTCTTTTTCATATTGTTTTCTGCCGAACTTGGAGAAATTAAATTCATGAGACTCATCACCAAAGCTTACCTTAACCTTCTCAGTAACACAATTAATTTTAGCATTAACAGTATTCAAGAAAGGTCTACCGAATATAATGGGACAAAAACTATCTTGTTGTGAACCAAGTACTAGAAATCTGTAGGGTACTTTACTTTTCCACTCAAGACCTCAACATCTCTAACAATACCAAGTGGTGCAATGGTGTCTCTGTTTGCAAGTTTAATAGTGACATCAATATCTTCGATCTCAGAGGGTGCTATGTCATTCATAATTTCTTGGTATAAGGTAAAAGGTATAGCACTAACACTAGCACCGATGTCACATAAGCCATGATAAAAATGAACTCCAATTTTATCAGAAACAACAGGCATGCTGGTAACAGGTTTGTTTTTATCTAGTTCATCCTGCTTGTTTCTAACAGGTTTTGCAATTCTAGCAGCTTCATCACAGAAATAAATAACCTATCCATCAATATTATCAGCTAGGACATCCTTAACTATAGCAATATTAGGCTCAACATTTATTTGTTCAGAGGGTTTAGGTGTTCTAATATAACTTTTATTAACCATAGTTGTAGCTTTAGCATGTTCCTTAATCCTAACAGGAAAAGGGGGTTTCTCAATGTAAGCGGTAGGCACAACTGGATCAACATGATAAACAATTTTTTCCTCTTTAACTTTAACAGGTTCCTCTAATGGTTTTTCAATAGGTGGATGACATTTAAACCACTTCTCCTTAGGGAGATCAACATGAGTAGCAAACGATTCATAGACAGAAGCCACTACCTTGGAGTCAAGCCCATATTTATTGCGAAATTCATTGAAAGTATCGGCTTCCATAAAAAATTTAACACAATCAAACTTAAGCTTTATACCTGACTCTTTACCTTTGTCGAATTCCCAATCTTCAGACTTGTGTTTAATTCTTTCCAGAAGATTCCATTTGAATTCAATAGTCCTCTTCATGTAGGAACCAGTAGAAGATGAATCAAGTAGTAATTGATCATCATGAGAAAGCCGAGAATAAAATTTTGTATAATCATTTCCCTTGAGATCTCATGGTTGGGGCAAGTGTGCATCATAGATTTAATCCTACCCCAAGGTTGAGCGATTCTTTCTTCTTCAGGAGGCCAACAATTATATATAAAGTTCCAATCACGATGGACTAGATGCATATGATAAAACTTCTGATGAAATTCCAGCTTCGAGCGATTCCAGTCCCATGATCCAATATCATCCAATAGCCTATACCACATTAGTGCCTTTCCCTCCAAAGATAAAGGGAACACATTTTTCTTAACAATGTCTCCAGATAAACCTGCAAGCTTAAACAATCCACAAATCTCATCTACATATATCAAGTGGTAATCGGGATGACTTGTACGGTCATGATGATTAGCTAGCAGTTTCTCTTCCATACCCAAAGGAATCTCATAATAAATATTTTTAGTAGGTTCTGTAGGTTGAGATGCAACTTTTTCAACTTCCGTTCGAGGCGAAGATGCCCCGAACAAGCCACTCAAAGGGTGACCGTCCATACTAACAAGCAACAGTAAATTTCAGCATGTATCGAGAGTGTTTCCTTACCAAGTTCCACTTACCAGAGGCGCTTCACTCCCCGGCAATGGCGCAAGAAAAGAGTCTTGATGACCCACAAGTATAGGGGATCAATCATACTCCTTTCGATAAGTAAGAGTGTCAAACCCAACGAGGAGCAGAAGCAAATGATAAGCAGTTTTCAGCAAGGTACTCTCTGCAAGTGCTATAAGTAACAGTGATGGATAGTTTTGTAGCAAAGTAATTCATAACAAGTGACAAGTAGCAATAGTAAAAAAGGTGCAGCAAGGTAGCCCTATCATTTTTATAGAAAAGGACAGGCCTGAAAGTACTCTTATATTAAGCAAGCGCTCCCGAGGACATATGGGAATTACTGTCTAGTCATGTTCATCATGCTGTGTTGATTCACCTTCGTTACTTTGATAATTTGATATCTGAGTGGACCGATGCTAAGGTGTTGTTCTTACTTGAACAAACAACCTACTTATGATTACCCCCTCTCGCAAGCATCCACAACTACGAAAGAAGAATTAAGATAAATCTAACCATAGCATGAAATGTGTGGATCCATCAGCCCCTTATGAAGCAACGCATAAACTAGGGTTTAAGCTTCTGTCACTCTTGCAACCCATCATCTACTTGTTACTCCACAATGCCTTCCATTAGGCCCATAACATGGTGAAGTATCATGTAGTCGACGTTCACACGGCACCACTAAGAGAAGCAACAACATAGACATCATCAAAATATCAAACAAATACCAACTTCACATGATTACTTATAACATGGCTTTTCCCATGTCCTCGGGAACAAAAGTAACTACTCACACATCATCAACACGTTTAAGATCAGAGGTGTAATAATGGAGATCAAGGATCTGAACATAATATCTTCCACCGAGTAAACCAACAAGCATCAACTACGAGATGTAATCAACACTAGTAGTAACCCAGAGGTACCAATCTGAGGTTTTGAGACAAAGATTGAATACAAGAGATTAACTAGGGTTTGAGATGAGATGGTGCTAGTGAAGATGTTGAAGAAGATTGGTACTCCCATGAAGGAGGAGGCATTGGTGATGATGATGGCTTCGATCTCCCCCTCCCGGAGGGAAGTTTCCCCGGCTGAATCTCTCTACCGGCGATCAAAAGGGCCTCTACCCTGGTTCCCGCCTCGAGACGGCGGCGATTCATCTCGAAAGTATCTGTCTGATTTTTTCTAGGGTAAAACCCACCAAATGGGAGAAGAGGAGGTGGGGGTCGAGGGACCTGCTAGGACCCCACAAGGCAACCGGGCGCGCCCAGGGGGGTGGGCGCGCCCTGTTGGCTTGTGGCCAGCAGGTGGCCCCCCTCCGGTATATTTTTGGCACAATAATTCTTATATATTCCAAAAAAATCATCGTGAAGTTTCAGGTCATTTGGATTCCAGTGAATTTTCTGGCGTTTTCTTGGTTTTCAGGTCGAGAATTCCAGTTTCCAGTGATTTCCCTCTTTGTGATGTACCTTGCATATTCAAAGTGAAATGGCATAAGAATTGTATCATAATGAGGCAATGTTGGGGATATCGCTTATCGGGAACTTATCGGTCGACCCATGATAAGGGGTAAATCGCCCGGTTTATCGGCATATCAGCCACTTTATTGGTCGATTTATCTTATCGGTCAGACACGGGTAAGCGATAAATAGGCCGATTTTTCGGCTTATCGGGGGATATCTTGAACAGTGTAATCAGGAATGATGGACAATAATATCATAAATATCAATAAGAATTCATGATGCAAAATGTATGTATCAGGGAGCAGGTGACGGAGAGCGAGGCAGAGAGTGGCGAGGCGTCGGTTCGATCCAGACGGATCTGGCGAGGTCGGCCAGCTCGCCAGCGCGACAGGGGAAGCAGGAGGTGGCGGAGCGCGTGCTCGCACACATCAGCCACACGTGCGTTGTCCTCCTGGCGTGGTGGAGAAGATGACTGGTAGGGGAGGTGGGTTGGTCTGGTCTACTGGGCCGCCAGGTAAGGCCCAAGTGAGTTTCTCCCCATTATTTTATTTGTTTCTTTCATAATTTTCTCTGTTTTAAATTTTGTTTGGGCAAAACCCTAAAGGCAAAAACCCCGAGATTTATTCTGGGGTATAAGTATAATATTGCTAAGCCCCACAATAAGTTTCAACATTTTTGGAGCAACCAAAATATTTATAGTCATTTTCAGCATAATTTCTGGTTTATTTAAAATGCCAAAAGATTGTTTAAAAGTGCATCACCTCTGGTATGTTGTTTCCAACATTTATCAGAAATGGTGAACATTTTTGAAGCGCATTTTGGATTCATTGAAAATTTAATTATTGGAATTGGTTTATGCAATGAAGTGCTAGGGTTTTGACAATCCCCATTTTAAGTTTAATGAAATTTTAAACATGATGCACACTCTAGCTAGCACAAGCACAAGGGGGAAACTAGGGATGTGACAGAGAGGGATGGATTTTTGGACCTTGTTGCTTCAGAATGGGCCAAAGAGACTAGTGGAGTGACTAGTATGGACAGATGGCAAAATAAAATCCAACACTTGCGCCTTGTTTTTGAGGGGCTGGGCAAAAAAAATCAAAGTGGACTTTACAAGGTGGAAAAAGAGAGGCTTCTTCAGCTTATTAATGAGTTGGAGCTGAAATCCGAGTCCAATGTTCTCAATGTGGCGGATCGGAGTATTAAGAATGAGGCTGAATAGAAGCTTCGTGCTTTACTTCAAGAGGAGGAGATCAAATGGGCACTCAGAGCTAAGGTGACTAAGGTCGTCCAAGGTGAAGACAACACCCACTTCTTTCACATGATAGCTAATGGGAAGCGTAGAAAGAAAAAAAAATCATCTAGAACAGGATGAGGGTACAATTGTAGGGCATGAGAACCTGAAATTGTACATCTCTGATTATTATAAAAAACTTTTCGGAGCCCCGAAGTTAACTCTATGTCGCTAGATGAGCGTGCAATAGGGGACATTCCTCAACTCAAAGCTGATGAGAAAGAGGTGTTATCTACTCCGTTTACCGAGAAAGAGGTGTTCGGGGAAATAATGCAAATGAAGCAAAACAAGGCTCTCGGACCTGATGGGTTCCCAGCTGAGTTTTACATGAGGTGTTGGCATATTATTGAAGGTGATCTTATAACTATGTTCCATGATTTATTCAATGGGTAGTTACAGCTATTCCACCTAAACTTTGGAACAATCACGTTGTTACCAAAGAAGGAGGAGGCCGTACATGAGCAATTCAGGCCGATTTGTTTGCTCAATGTGAGTTTTAAAATCTTTACTAAGGTTGCAACGAATATGATGACCCAGATAGCCCATTCGATTGTTCAACCCACTCAGACGACATTCATGCCCGGTGGACACGTCCTAGAAGGGGTTGTGGTTTTACACGAAACGCTTCACGAAATCCATTCGAAGAAACTCAATGTAGTCATCTTTAAGGTGGACATTGAAAAAGCTTATGACAAGGTCAAATGGCCTTTCCTCCAACAAGCATTACGTATGAAGGGATTCAATGAAGCCAGGAGGAACCAGGTGGATTCCTTTATTCAGAAAGGTAGTGTTGGAATTAAGATGAATGATGACATAGGGCATTTTTCCAAACTCATAAAGGATTAAGACAGGGAGATTCGATGCCCCCCATCTTATTCAACATTGTTGCTGATATGTTGACAGTTCTCATAGGGCAGGCTAAAGAGAACGACCTTATAGGAGGATTAGTTCCGCATCTTGTGGATGAAGGGGTGTCCATCTTGCAATACGCGGATGATACGATTATTTTCATGGAACACAACCTCGCTAAAGCTCCTTTTTGAATAACTATTGGGACTCAAGATAAATTTTAGTAAGAGCAAATTGTTCTGCTTTGGGCGGGCCAAGGACGAACAAGATGCTTACCGACAGTTATTCGGTTGTGAGATGGGGTCTCTACCGTTTAATTACTTGGGTATCCCCATTCATCACCACAAACTGTCCAATGAGGAATGGAAATGCATAGAAGATCGATTTGAAAAAATACTAAGCTGTTGGAAGGGCAAGCTTATGTCCTATGGAGGTCGGCTCATTCTAATAAACTCAGTTCTAACAAGTTTGTTGATGTTCCTTTTATGATTCTTCGAAGTACCGGTAGGGGTACGGAAAAGATTAGAGTTCTATCGATCTCAATTTTTCTAGCAAAGAGATTAAAACAAAATACACTTGCCAGATGGGATATTATATGCAGACCCAAAGATCAGGGTGGGTTGGGGATAGTGAACTTAGAAATCAAGAATCGATGTGTGTTGAGCAAATGGCTTTACAGATTGTCTGTTGAGACGGAAGGTATGTGGGTACAATTTTTGCGTAATAAGTACCTAAAAAACCAAGACTTTGGCCCAGGTTACCACTAAACCTTCCAACTCACCGTTTTGGAAAGGGTTAATGAGAACGAAAGAAACCTTTTTCCACAGGGTGAAGTTTAACATTGGTAACGGTAACACAACCAGGTTCTGGGAAGACACGTGGTTAGGGGAGACGCCCCTGGCTATCAATAGCCGGCCTTATATAATATTGTGCAACGTAAAGAAGCTTATGTTGCTGCGATATTACAATCGCTCCCTGTTAACATTTTATTTAGGAGGTCTTTGGTGGGAGAATGATGGAATGCGTGGCTTCATTTGGTTCGTAGGTTGATGGAGGTTCAACTATCTGACCAACCAGACACCATTCATTGGAAGCTAACTACAAGCGGTAGTTTCTCCGTGAAATCAATGTATTTAGACCTTATTACTGCTGGGCCAATACCAACCTCCCCACACATTTGGAAAATTAAGGTTCCGCTTAGAATTAAAATCTTTATGTGGTTTGTGCACAAAGGAGTGATCCCGATGAAGGATAACTTGGTTAAACGCGGATGGGTCACTACTAGGAAAAACGTTATAGGTAGGACATCATTAGTAGCGCTGGAAAATAACAATCGCTGCTGCTAATTAGCAGTAGCGCTGGCTTTTGGCAGCGCTATAAGTGAAGCCTTAGCAGTAGCGCTGGAAATATAAGCGGCGCTACTGCTAAGTGGGACCCAACGAGCCCACCGACGCTAGCTGTAGTAGCAGTGCTGCCCATAATAAAGCGCTACTGCTAATATTTTAGCAGTAGCGATCACTGTGTGAAAAACACTACTTCTACGGGGCCCCACTTAGCAGTAGCACTGCGGGTATTACAGCGCTACTACTAATCATGGCTGGTGCCACCTTTTCACCCACACCCCCTCTCTCCCCCTTCCTCCCCCCCTTTGCCCTCTCCCCTCCTTTCCCCTCTCCCCTCTCTAAGTTACTTCTCCACCATTATTGCCCTTCTTCTCTCTTCCTTCTACACCTCTCTTCTCTCCCCATTAATGCCCCCCTCCACCATAATTCTTCTCCATCAATGGCCTCTTCTAGCTGTATCTTCCACATTTATTTGGCTCTCCCTCCTTCCATACATATAGATCTAGCTAGATCATCTCTCTTCCTCTCCATTAGTTAGCTAGAGTCATCTCTCCTCCCAACAACTAGATCTATCTAGCTATTTAGCCATCCACTTTCGATCCCTATAGGTCGCGAAGGCCTAATGATCTAACCATGCACAATCTCTCTCGGGGTATAGGTGAGTAAAAAGTCATGCCTTTCAAGAATGGGAATATGTGTGTTTGTGATATGAAGGGATTTGTGTGAGTGACATGCCCCGTGAGTTGCTTATGTTTTGCCGAAATGTCGATTTATTTCCGTTTCGGCGAATTTCGAGCAAACTCGATATGTCCTATTTTTAGGCATGGTCATGCCAAATTTTTATATGACTTTGATGCATGCATGCATTTTGTTTATAACCCTTTTGCTTGTTATACCATGCAGTCATGAAGGTGAGTGGAAGGAAGGTGGAGCAATACTTGCAATCCGCGGTGATGGACATGTATGCAAATAATCGGACTGGGATTAGATGTCCGTGTGCAAGATGCAAAGAAGGAGTCATTTTGGACCCTTTTGATCGTGGCAGTTTGAAGGCGCACCTGCGGATGTATGGTTTCATGGATGGCTATACTCGGTGGATAAGTGAAGATGATGATGAGGACGTCCACATGGCAGGGAATAACGACATGGGGCTAGACGAAGAGATGACCGATCGACACGAAGACGATGGCGCCGAACATGGCGGCGGGCAAGAGTCCGGACATGGCGGCGGAGAAGAATCCAGACACGGCGAAGAAGAGTCCGGACATGGCGGCGGAGAAGATTCCGGACATGGTGAAGAAGAGTCCGGACATGGCGGAGAAGAGGTGACGGGCACGCCGCAGTCTTCAACGCTACTAAGTTCAGTCATGCAGGACCCTCATGTTCGAGACCTCCTTCGCAAGAGTATGACTAGCGACAGAGCTGCTTCTAGAGAGGAGGCCAAGCTGGCGCAACTTGAAGTAGACTCGAAGACTCCATTGTAGGACGGTTGCGATCCTGAGGTGACCCGCTTGAGTTTCACGCTCGAACTTCTAAAGACGAAGGCCAAAAACAAATGGACAGACAAAAGCCTCGATGAGCATTTGAAGTATCTACATAATAAAGGTCTTCCCGCGGGGAACCTGTGTCCTACTAGTGTCGAGGAGGCCAAGAAAATTGTTTGCCCTCTTGATCTGCCGCACATTAGATACCACGCATGCATCAATAATTGCATCATTTATCGGGGGGGAGCACGCGGAAAAAACCAGCTATCCAGTGTGCAATGCTTCTCGATACAAGAAGGCAGGAAAGAAAGCTCCTCAGAAAGTTGTATGGTACTTTCTGATCACTCCCCGTCTGCAGCGGTATTTCGTAGATCCTAAGGAAGCAAAGCTCATGCGCTGGCACGCGGAGAGGAAGAAGCCCGTCGATGGAGATGATCCGAAGCTGAGACACCTCGCAGATGCTAGCCAGTGGAGAGCATTCAACGCCGAATATCGATTTTTCACAGAAGATGCAAGGAACATCGTGCTTGGTGCGAGTACCGATGGCATGAATCCGTTTGGAAACCAGAATACCAACCACATCACATGGCCCATCTTTGTATGGATGTACAACCTCCCCCCATGGAAGTGCATGAAGACAAAGTACATACACATGAGCATGCTGATTCAAGGGCCGAAACAACCGGGAAATAATATTAACCTGTATATGGGGCTTCTGAAAGAGGAGCTAGACACGTTATGGAAATCGCCGGTCAAGACATGGGACGCCAGCACAGGAGATTATTTCTATATGAGAGCCGCGCTGATGATGACGGTGCACGACTATCTCGGTTACGGGTACACCTCAGGCTAGGTGTGCCACGAATACTGCGGATGCACAAGGTGCATGGATGATACAACGTCTCAGCAGCTTACGTCAACGAAAGATGGCGGGTCTGGGAAAATCGTGTACATGGGGCATCGTAGATGGCTCGAGAAGGATGACCCGTGGAGAAAACGTGGAGATCTATTCAATGGTTTGGCTAAGCATTGAGGACCTCCACGTAAGAGGAGCGGCACCGAAATCAACGAGCTGTTGAATAACTGGGAACAGTGCCCCGTGCCGGGAAAGATGGAAAAGGCGCCGGAGCCGCTGCTGAAGGTATGGAAAATGAGGTCTGTTTTCTGGGACTTGGAGTACTGGCCCAATCACGACATGCCTCATTACCTTGATCAAATGCATATCACGAAGAATGTCCTCGAGAGCTTGCTTGGCACACTGATGAACATGCCGGAGAAGACCAAAGATGGGCCGAAGGCAAGGAAAGACTTGGAAGATTTGGAGATCAGGAGAGATCTCCACATGCCCCGTAAAAAGTCAACGGCGGAGACGGAGATGGAGACGGAGGCGGGGCCAAGGGGCAAAAAAGTCAACAAGAAGGAGGAGAATGATTGCCCCCTTCTTGCTTCACCTTAAGTGCGAAGGAGATCGATCAATTCATCAAGTGCCTTACGCAAATCAAAGTCAGTTCCGGTTACTATGGGAAGATAAGCAGATTTCTAGACACCAAGAAGAAATGGTTCAGCGGGATGAAGTCTCATGACTGTCACGTGATGATGACGCAGATACTCCCGGTTGCCATTAGAGGGATAATGGACAAGCACGTCAGTGACATGCTTACTGGTCTCTGCAACTTCTTCGACGTTATCTCTCGAAAGTCCATCAGTGTGAAGCAGCTCCGAAGGCTACAGGAAGAGATCGTTGTCATACTATGTGAGCTTGAGATGTACTTCCCGCCCGCGTTCTTTGACGTCATGGTGCATCTGTGTGTCCACATCGTGGACGACATCATCGACCTCAGACCGACATTCCTTCACAGCATGATGCCGTTCGATAGGATGAATGGGGTCATCAAAGGATTCGTTTGTAACATGTCCCGTCCCGATGGGATCATCGTCCAGGGTTATCTCACCCAAGAGTGCATCTCCTTTTGCGAGAATTATATAGGTGGCAGAGATCCTATTGTTGGTTTGCCCGCCAATATGCACCATGGGAGGCTCGGAGGAGAAGGTCACAACAACGACCGGAGGGAATTGCACGTGGACTACTCGGATCGACGGAAAGACTTTGACAGGGCTAACTTAGTAGTGCTACAACACCTAAATGTGGTAGATGATTATGTTACACTTCACAAAGAAACCATCGCAAAGAAGTACCGTGATCAGGGGATGCGCAAGACGGACGACGAAGTTACTGTAGAGCACAACGCCACTTTCTTGCGTTGGTTCAAAGAGCAAATTCTTGCTAATCCCCCAGAAGAGGGCAGTTCGGACGGATTGCTCATACACGCCTTAGCACATGGCCCCGTGCCCAAACTCACGTCTTATCAGGCATACGATATCAACAGGTACACGTTCTACACGGAGGCCAAAGACATGGACAGTGATTACCAAAACTCAGGGGTGATGATTGAATGCGTGACCGACGCCAACGGCACAACTGAAAGATTCTACGGAAGGGTCGAAGAGATATGGGAGCTTGACTACGCTGGAATGCACAATGCGATGATGTTCTGTGTCAGATGAGCTAAGGCCGTCGTAAGAGAAAACAAGTGTTTCACTACCATGTCTATACCCGATGTGAAGAGCGCTACCGTGAACGTTAACGTCATCGCCAAAACTGAGCCATGGGTACACGCTAAGCACGTGACACAATGCTTCTTCATAACCGACCCGACTAATCCCGTCCGTGTTGTCGTGAGAGGCAAAAAGAGCATCGTCGGAATGGATAGAGTCGCCAACGAGGAAGACTACGACCAATACGGCAACCCGATGAGGGAAGATGACGATGACGATCATAAAACAATCATTCTATATATATATATATATATATATATGTATCTATTTTGTGTACGCACTTAAGTAACCGTTATCGGTCAAATGATGTATACATGGTTCCGGTGATATTCGCGTAGTGTGGGGAGAGGGAGATCGACATTCTCGTCGACTGCGTCTCAGGCCGTCGGGAGATAAACAAAAAACAAAAACAAAAGGGAGAAAGCAATACAAAAGAAAAAGAAAAGTAAAGGAAAGGAAAATAATAAAAAGAAAAGAAAACTAAAAACTAGAAAAGGAAAATAATAAAAAGAAAAGAGTTAGCAGTAGCGCTGGATTAGGACCAACCGCTATAGCTAAGTTAGCTATAGCGCTAGTTCCTAACCCAGCGCTACTGCTATGTGTAACTTAGCTATAGCTAAGTTAGCAGTAGCGCTGGGCAGAGACCAGCGCTATAGCTAACTTAGCTATAGCGCTGGGCCGTACCCAGCGCTACTGCTATTTTGAGCTAACCCCCGCGCGGGCTCAAATTTTTCCCAAGTCCCCACTGCCCCCTCTCCCCCTCTCCCCCACTCCTCTGTCGCCGCCGTCGCCCTGCCCGCCGTCGCCGCCGCCGCCCTCTCCCCTGCCCGCCCTCGACCTCGCCGCCGCTGCCCGAGCCCGTCCTCGACCGCCGCCGCCCGAGCCCGAGCCCGCCCTCGCCACCGCGTCGTAAGCCTCTCCCTCTCCTCTCCCCTGCCTTCCTCTCTCTCTCTGCCCTGCCCTCCTCTCTCTCTCCCTCTCCCTCTCCCTCTCCTGCCCTCCTCTCTCTCTCCCTCTCCCTCTCCCTCTCCTGCCCTCCTCTCTCTCTCCCTCTCCCTCTCCTCTCCCCTGCCCTGCCCTCCTCTCCCCTGCCCGAGGGCTGCTGTGCTGAGGTTCATATGAACCCTAGATTTGTTTAGGACAGTAGGATTTTTTTTAGCATTTAGGAATTTTTTTAGCAAATTAGCTAGGCCAATTTTTTAAGAAATTAGCTACTGTTTTATAGGAAATTAGCTAGGGCAATTTTTTAGGAAATTAGCTAGGAAATAATAGCATTTAGCATTTAGCATTTAGCAAATTAGCAAATTAGCTAGGGCAATTTTTTAGGAAATTAGCTACTGTTTTTTAGGAAATTAGCTAGGGCAATTTAGCTATAAATAAAAAACAGCAGCTATGGCATTTAGCTATAAATAAAAAACAAATTGTTTTTCTTTTCAAAAACTTAGTTAAAGTAATTGTTGCTATATAAACAAAAAACAAGATTGATGTTATATGATATATGTCATTGATGTTCATTTGCATATTCCATATGTCATTGATGTTCACTTAGTTAAAGTAATCGTCGAAGAATATCCGAGTGGCCTATGTTTTGCCGGAATGTTGATTCATTTCCGTTCCGGCAAATTTCAGGCGCTCCATATGTCCACTTTTTAGCAAAGGTCGTGCCGAAAATTTCCGTGAATTTCGCCATGACTTGTGCTAGAAACTAGGACATATCGAGTGTCCGGGATTTGCCGGAAGGGGAATGAATCAACATTCCGACCAAATATAGGCCCCTTTTTTCTCATCATTATTCATTTTATTCGCCCTAGAATTAAACTAGCATACTTAATTAATCGTAGGAAACATGCCTGACCACGTGGAAGCCGGGGGTTCTGGTCGCCTCGAAGAAGACCCCGTGGAGGCAGCAAATAATTATTTCGATTACCTGGACGAACATCAGTTGCGAGTGCAGGGTGGCAGTGGCACCAACTCTGACACCGACACCAACACCGGCACCGACACTGGCACCGGCACCGACACCACCCCCGAGACCGGTGAAGGACCGAAGCCGAAGAGGACACGAAAACCAAACGAGCTCGGCATCGGAAAAATTGTGGTCACGACGATGCACCCCAAGAAATTAGAGCCAACGGCGCCGGAGGAAGCGCGCACGTGCTACGGCAATCAACTAGGATGCATCCTCAGGGAAACCGCCAACATCAACGACAAAAAGTTAAAGAAGATACCACATATGGAGCACATGCTCCTAACGAAGTTGCACAATAGGTTCTTGTTCCCCGGGCGGACTGAAAGCGAACTTCCGTGGAAGGACGAACCCATGATAAAGATAAACAGCAAGGCGATGATGATGTTCACCAACGACTTGTCTGCCTGGAAAGTATGGGTGAAAAAAGCGATTGCGAAGAATGAACCGTGGTCCAAGATTCATGCTGACAATCCGACGCTAACGGAAGAGGACTTCGAAAAATTCAAGGAGACTTGCGCTAAAGAAGAAGTCAAGAAAAAGTAGGAGAAAATGAAGGCGCTCCAGGCCAGGAACACGCCTCCCCACCACCTCGGAAACCGTGGTTACGAGGGGAAGAGGCACGTATGGGCCAAGGAGGACGCCGAACGTGAAAGTCACGGAATCCCAAACCCCTTGGTGGAGTTCACAGACCCCCAGGAGCATGACTGGATCAGGGCCCGGACCAAGTGAGACCCCGTCAATAAAATCTTTTACACGGACCCGAACACGAGGGAGTTCATGAGACTACTGGTAATTGTTATATTACCACCTTATATTAGCTTCCAATCAATTCGACAACAAGTTTTGTCACATTTGTAAACCATCCACGTTCCTTTTGCAGAAAGAGCAGCACCAAAAGGCAGCCGAATGCGACGAGTCTTCTCAGTCGTCGGCGAGGCCCAAGTGGGACACCCCTTTCAACCGGGCCCTGAGCATACTGAAAAAGGTGTCGGAGGACAAACCGCCGTCGTATGGACGTGTGCACGGCGTCGGAGATGGCGCCTCGTGGAAGACGTGCTACCATGAGAAGCCGAAGGAAAGAAGGCAGAGACGGTTGCTTACTCAACAGACCATCGACGGGAAGGTCGCGCTTGCGGTCAATAAGACCAAAGTTGAGACCAAAGAAGAGTTGGTCAAGGTAGTCGATGCAAGGGTCAGTGCAGTGGTAGCTGGCGTCACGGCTGACTTCACATCTTCCATTACCAGCTTGATTCCGGCAATTATCGAATGGATGAAGAACAATCCAGATAAAGGGCCAGCGGACTTTCCCCTTCCCAGCTACGTCGGGAGCAATTCGGTGAACATCACACCACTAGCACCTGCTCACACCACCGCACATGCTCCCGTACCTGGTCCCGATCTTGTTCAAAGCAGCCCGTCCTCCGTCTCTGGCGTGCTTGGCGGGGCTTCGTCTTTGGTTGAGCTCGACGCCCTCACGGTAATTACGCGTCATACCCTCTTGACCAGCATATCTAAAGTCTTCCGTTTCAGTTGCCTTTCGGATGTTTGACATCGCAGACATGTCTTCGCAGGCCGACGAAACCCCGTGCACCCTACTGTACGACATCAACGTCTAGAAGGTGGACGTGGGAAAGGCAACGATCGTGAAGCCGAAGGACCGCATGTTACACAACCAACAGATGCCCCATAGTGTCTTCAAAGTTTGCGTGGCCAGTGTCAAAGCATGCTTCGAGGATTTGCCTCCTCCGGTACCAGTCGATGACGACGAGACCCCTAAACGTATTGGCGCATGCAAGAGCTGGTTCTTGCCTTGGCCAAAGACTCTTCTTCGTGTCGAGGCGCCCGGTAGCACACCAACGACAACTCCTCAACAAGGTATGAACACCACCCACCTACCCAATTACCTGCACCTGTCGTGGTGGATGATAGCGGACGACGTGAGGGAGAGCCTCCATTAGTGCCAGATGACGTCGCCCCCGTCGAAGAAGCAAATGCTGATGATGTCATGGAGGAGGATGATGATGACCCTAACCAGTATATCAATACCGCCTATGACGATGCTCGGGACTATGACTCAGGCTATGAGCGTGGAGATGACTTGATGCTTCCTGATTTGCCGGAGCCGGAACGTCCTAAGGCTGATTGCAAAAAGTCTCTCTTCATGTGATCCTCGCAGGAGATGCCTCCAGATGCCGCCTCTACCCAGCAAGAACAATGCGAGGGCCGTCCACTGTTTAGCCCGACGACACTGAGGGTGGTGGTTAGGGAAGGTATGGTGGGCTCACTACCACCACCCGCCAAGAAGCAAAGGAGGAGACCGGAGAGGAAAGGCTCTAAAGGCGCCAGAGCTGCTTCAAGCAGCCAGCCACCTCTGAAGCCCCGAGAGGTAGACAGAAGACCTGTCGTAGGTGCGAAGCATTTCCATGTCGCCGGCCACCCGATCCTACCTCAGAAAGCGCTAGAGGACATACTGAACAATGATCTAAGGAGACTTCATGATGATGTGCTGGCCAGAGAGAAAAGCCTTCTCATCTCGGAAAAACCAGGATTCCCGCTTTACGCGGCTCAGGTTCCGGGTGGGAGGTTATACGTCGATAGATGGCCCACGGATAAGTTCATCCTGCGATTTGACTACATCTACGACATGTTCCACATGACCAAGCTGGATTTTCAGTTCATCCGCATGTATGCGTTGTATCTCAACTACATCATCAGACGCAAGAACATAGAATATATCTGCATCACGGACCCGTACTATATGCACGAGAGCTTGTTGGCAGTCTGCAAAGAGCACCGTGACTATGCGAGCAAGTACATCGGCGAGTTCATGATCGCTAATAAGGACAAGGAAACGATTCTCCTGCCTTATCATCCCACGTAAGTCATCCGCGGATATCCTTTCGTAAGTTTTAATCATTCCTTTGCAAGCATGGAGGCTAATTTGAGGTGTACTTATTTTGCGCAGCGGGGGGGGGGGGGGCGCCGTCCTCATCTGTCTGTACCCACAATACTCCCATGCTTTGTACTTGGACTCAGCGAAGAACATCAAGAAAAGGGATTACATGCACATAAAGAGTGTTCTCGATAGTGCCATTTTAACCTTCAGCCTTACTGGTGGATATATCAAGGTGAAAAAGTACAGGAATAAAGGGCTGGCTTTCGGCCATAAGACCGACTTCTGCTGCAACCAGCAACCGAACGATAGTAAGGCTGATGGATTCTACCTCATGCATCACATGATCGAGTACAGAAGGGATAATCAACGCCTTCGCATGTCAGCTACTTCCAGCGATGCCGGGATTGTCAACTGGGCCACAAGCATAGGAAGGACACCGGATCATCGAATCTGAGCTGAGTTTTATCACGTACAGTGTGAACTTGCCCAAGTGATCATGAAGGAGGTCCTCGAACAAACATGGATGTTCTACCATGGGCCAATGAGGCGGGATAATGTCGGAACACTGCTCATTGCTCAGCGTCTAGACCTGAAGCCTTTCACGAAGCTCGGGTGCTTCCTCCCTCACTATGAAGATTGGAGCGCCGACATGGAGGAGTGATTAACGATGACAATTTGTATGTTTAATTAGTACTACTGTCTTTCTATGAAATAGAGTAGATCGCTCTAGTTAATTAGTTTGGGTATGAGGAACTTCGTTATTTATGTGTACTATAGGTTGCTTGTATTTTGCTAACTATGCCTCTTTGTGTTTCTCAAGTACATTATGTTGCATATTATCATTGAATTCATCAAATGACAATGCAGGTACATAGATCAGAGATGGCGAAGGACTGCTACACCGTATTCATTGGGAGGGTTCCAGGAGTGTACGACCACTGGCCAGATGCTCAGGCCCAGGTGGACAAGTACCCGGGCGCTAGCCACAGAGGGTTCGATAGCAGAGCCGAAGCGGAAAATAGTTACTTGAGGTGGACGCTCCGGCAAGAGAGGGAGCAAAACCGGTGCCTCAAGAAGTACTACATAGTCGCGCTCTTGCTCATACTGATCGCTCTTCTCTTCTACATCATGGTTTAGATAGAGATGATGAAACTTGTGTGTGTGTGCCATGACCATGCAGTTGCATTTATTCGAGACATGACTTGTGTATCGCTATTTTCGAGATGTGATGATATTTGTGTTGGATGATGATGATGATGATGATGGTATGACGAGAATACTGTATGTATATGATATGATGAGAATAATGTATGTTTATTATGATATGATGAAACTACTGTATAGAGCATGCACAAATACAGCACAAGTACGTAGAGGGGAAATAAATCTGTGAAAGCAGGAATATTAGCAGTAGCGCTGGTAGGCATCTAGCGGCAGCGCTGGTTTAGCAGCAGCGTTTGTTGTGGTGCAGCGCTACAGATAGTTAGTAGTCGCGCTGGTTGAAGCAGCGCTACTGCTAACCATACTTACCAGTAGCGCTTGTTTTCCAGCGCTAATGCTACAACTTAGCTATAGCGCCTTAGCAGTAGCGTTGCATCCAGCGCTACTGGTATGGGTAATTCCAGCGCTACTACTAGGCTTTCTCCTAGTAGTGGGTGCGTAGTTCTAGATGTTGTTTTTGTGATCACAATGAGACTATTAAACACCTCTTTCTCGATTGTCCACTTGCCAAACTTCTTTGGCGTACTATACATATAGCCTTCAACATTAATCCACCACTGAGTATGAACACGTTATTTGGGACGTGGCTTAATGGAGTGGATGTAAGCACAACTAGTCACATTCGGATAGGGACATCTGCAATGCTTTGGGTTATATGGAACTGCAAAAATGTTATGATATTTAACAGGAAGAACTTTACCAATTTTTTATAGGTAATCTACAGAGCTACTGCTTGGATCCGTACGTGGTTGTTACGCACGCCTGCGGAGGCCAGGGAGCTTTTGATTACTGGGTGCAACCGGTGGGAGACGACATCACAGGCTATCTTCAACCGATTTGGATGGCGGCTAACTAATAGGCTAGGTGTCTAGTCATCGTAGCCTGTTCTTGTTTAGCCGGTTGTGGCGTTTATTTTACCTTTATTTTTACGGGCTCTATATGTGAGCTCTTGTTGGATATTGCTCTTTTTGTGGAACCTTTATTACTTAATAAAATGGTTGCATGCATAATCATGATGCAGAGGCCGGGGGCGATCCTCCTTTTCAAAAAATTTGAGTTGCTTAAAAGATGAATCATAATCGGACATTATGTTTGTGCTTTTCTCTATCCTATTTCATCGTCTAATTAAGAGTCATAATGGTTTAATATTGCGATTTTGGCACCAAAGCAACTATATACACTTGTATCGTTTTGGACATCATAAAGTCATGATAGTGAGTAGTAGTACAGAAGAGTAGAAAACATGTATTAATGGACGAAATAACTAAATGAATTTAATATACTGACACCAGTTCTTAGCATCACTAAAATAAATCTGCTTATTGTAGAAACAGAAATGCACCTGACTAAAAAAACAAACTTTCTTATTTTTGTGAACTCAAACTGGATAAGTCTAATCTCTAGAAGAGGCAGTTGTTTCGGTAATAACCGAACCCTTTTTTAATTTATTTTTTGTTCTGCCTCTTGGTTTGGATACACATAAAGAAATTTTATCTCCACACTATAAGGAGACCAAAAACAGGACCTAAAAGTGCCATCACCATAAGAAACACCATCCATTGTTTGGTCAGAAAGACTGTTCTACAAACTGAATTGGAAATGATTGCACTGAAAAAGAAGGGACATGTCTCTCATTTTTGTGAACTTTGGAAGATATAAAGTGCATAAATAAACTATATGTCACTTCCTGATAGTAGATAGAATATACCTATTGTATGCTATCGATTTAATCTTATACAAATGGAACTCTTATTGAGAAGACATATTAATTACTTTCAAATTTTTGAAATAATGATGATGATTTGTTTGTTCTATATACAATAGACTCTGCCATCTAGAGAACAAAAGTTGGCATCGCCAAAATGATATCCTTTTTAGGAGTAAGTAGATAGATCTATTCCTAACTTGTCTAACCAAACAACTCGCCGTTGATGAAAACCATCATAATCTCGGAATCTATATCCTATAGGGCTAAAAAAGTTTTCCTTTTTCTTGGGACCAGAGTGTAAATACATCTCTGTTATCAACATATGAAGTGATCAAAAGAAACAAACCGAAGTTGCTAATCAATGATGATCACTTAGTTTCTAGGAAGTTAATACATGATGATCATGGTTCTGCATCAACTAAAAAAAGGTAAGATATCATTTTTGTAGAGTTTCGAATGGGGGAAAATACAACAATGATAATTTTTTGACGGGAACAGTATATTAAGTAAATAAATAATATGTCATTCTCCGACTAATCCATTAGATAATACATTCTTTTCTGTTGAAAGACCAAACTGCAAGACCAAACTGGCAAACAGTCAGATTTGATTCTACTCAGCAATCTATGATGATTGGCATCCCTTAGTTCACATTACAATGATGGTTATATCCAGTCCTTTAAAAGCAAGATGAGAAAATAAAATAACTAAGGAAAGGAAATACTTTTAATGAGATCTAACAAAAACATCATGACAAAGGAGCAAGACTATTATAAGAATAAACTTACCACCAGAGCGGTAGCCTCGCTTGAATTTGGTAGACGTCGAGGAAGCAGGTTTTTTATAGTCTCATAAATGTAGGACGGTTGAACGGGATGGAAGTGTACGGGAGCCTTTGCGAAGGCACCATCGAGGGCGCCGACCGCATATTAGGGAGACAACAGTGGGGAAACAGTGAACGGACCGGAAAGAAATCACAATCATCGATTGCCAAACCAGACTGCACTAAAAAACAACGACACATGTCGCACAGAGAAGAGCCATCACCCGGTACTGGGGTTACACAGGAGGAGCTCTTGCTTAGTCAGTTTAATTATTTTCTATACAAAAATGTATGAGGTTTTATTTGTACTTAGTCCCTATTATTGTACATTTATGAGAAGCGATGAAAGAAATAATATTGTTGTGCACTCTCCTTTACATGAACACTTATTTAATTTTAGGAGCCTAAAAAACCCAAAAAATAAATAAGAAACCGGATGCGAGGCAGAAGCTACACGAAAAGAGAATAGTTCGTGAAGATTTATTCAAAACGGTGGCTGCTTGAATAAACACGTGTTAAACATGTGTTGTTCTAACATAAATTGCCCATGGGGGAAAAATGGGTAAAGAAAAAAAGAGGAAGCTAATTTGCACAAACATAGTAGACGGGTATTTTGTCTTTCATGCGTAAAAATCTCAGTATTTTTAAATATTGTTTGTATTTTTATTTAAAAATACTTTTCATATGAAAATATTGTTTGCATAGGTAATTATCATTCGTAACATTTTTTAAGTGTGTTTGCCCTATTTCTAGAAATAATGTTCATGAGTAGTATTGTTGACCATCAACACTGTTACTTACTATCACTGTTCAATTAGTTGATAGTGATAGGATCCCTGTTTTGACGTCCCCATGTCCCCCCCTCCCCGGTGGTGTGGCGGCATGGGGATGTCAAAAGGAAAGGGATACTGTTCACATCACTATTTACTACTGGGCACGGAATAAACATTGCCTAAAACTGCGGATGCACGACGTGAGGTGTAGCTTAGCAGGTTTAATATAGTAGTATATTCGATGACCGTAACCCTAGCTAACAAGCAGGCTGGATTTGATCATAGCAGATTCCTAAACCACCCGCCGTTGTCCCAAAACTGCAATTACCTCAATTAGCGCTAGCTAAGAGCATCTCAAATACATAATGTAGATTTATAAACAACAACTATTTACATCTTCGAGGCTAAAAACACTTCTCCAATGAAGGATGTAGATGCAAAAAAATACACTACCTCCTCCAAATGATGTAAAATACAACACTTGAAGATGCAAACCTTCCTCGTGATATAAAACATCTAGCCGTGCGCAAACGGCGAACCGCCAACCGCCGCGTCATTTCAGATCCGCCCGCCCAACCGATGCCCGCCCTGCCTCCCGTGCGCCACCTGCCGCCCCACGCCCGGCCCCATGGCCGACTCCGATGACCCTGCCGCTGCCTCCGTCGTCGCCGCTGTTCTGATCCACATCGCCATGCCGCCGCCGGCACAACCACCTTCATCGACCCTGCGTCCGCCGCCATGCCTCCGCGCCAACCCCGCCGGCCCGGCTTCGCCCCACCCTAGTTGGTCGCTGCTGCGGGAACAAGTGCGTCGCCAGCGAAAGAAGCTGTCAGCGGTCAAACCCCACGGTGGAGGCGTGAAGCAGCCAATGGGGCGCAACCCCATGACAAATCCAAATCGAGCGTCCAAGAAGACGAAGGTGGTCGCGGTTGCTTCGGCCGATTCGCGGCTGCCTGTTATGGACCTCCTCCTCCACCACCACAAGGAAAAGAGCATGGTGCCACATGTTTGGTTTTGGTAATTGATGACAATCCCTATGGACTAATGGTGCCTTGATTTATATTTGAAGAGTTTTTCCATAGGCATTGCTTGAAGACCATTTGTTGGTTTCAATGTTATGTCTGACGAAGGTGTTATTCTAGGAATTATCCAAAGATTGGTCATGTAAGAGTTGAGCCTATTGCAAGCATGTCTATATTCATGGAGAAGAGGATTGTGTGAACATTCATGTTTACCTTCAAGACATCATCTTTATGAAGAAATAAGATGAGATACAAGGTTGATCAAGACGAAGGCAAAGAGTGATTAAAGTTGATCAACACACAAAGCGTTGAATATGTACCAAGTGGGGTCAAGTGATCCCATGGTATGGTAAGCATTGACCATTACGCTTTGTGTACTAACCCATGGTCTCTGTGAGGTTCTATGTGGGGTTGGCTATATTTTCATGGGCTTGCATCATAAAGAGGATTTCATACAACCCACGGAGGATGACATCAAGTAGTGATCGTCATCAAGATTTCGGTGTGAAAGTTCAAGAGTAGCATCACGAAGAGATCACATGCTTGAAGCTTGCCATCTATTATGGTAACAATGGACATGTGAAGATGTGCCGAAGAGAGGCTCACCCATAGTGGAGTATGGGGGAGCAATCTACTTGTCTTCATCGACCGTGCGCAATCAAGAAAGGTGGTCCAACTTGAGGGAGTAAAGATTGTCATCATCTAGATCAAGTGAACTATGTGCAAGGCAAAGGTTTGTCCTTGATAGGTTTTCTATTTTACCGGTCTCATGGTGTTAGTTGGGAGACCATGTTATATGTTCGATTGCCGTACTATCAAGGGGGCTCTCGAGTGAGTAGCTTGATCGTATCGTTCGTAGAGAGCACAAACCATTGCATCTTTGGCATCATCTTTCTTGGTTCTTGTTTGGTTTTTCTCTATGTGAGGATCTAGAGTTTGTGTTCGTCTTCTTGTCAAACTCAATCTCATCGAAAACGGATTTCGTATGCACCATCTTTGCGTTTTTGTTGTTGGAGATATTGTTGGTTCATATTTGGGAAGGTTATCTTCCTTGTCATAATGGCATTTGTTCTCCATTACTTGTTCTTAATATAACCAACAAGCTTGATTTTGCTGAATTCGGAGTCCGTATGCAGAAGTTATGGCAGTTCTGGTCTTACCTGTTTTCTTGTGGCGGTTGTAACGCTTGTAGGACCGGTGGTACCAGCGCGACAGTTACTTCTAGTGCAACTACTACCAGAGGAGTGATTCTTTCTGGCTGTAGTGCTCCAGGTGGGTGTGGAGCGGTTGTACCGCCAGGTCCCAGGCGGTTGTATCACCAGGGGCTTAACCACCATCTGGTTGCACTACGCGGTGGTTGTACCGGACGAGTACCGCCCTAGTACCACCTTGGGGTGATTCCCTTACTATACTAGGTGCGGTACTTGGGCGGTGGTGGCCCGGTAGTTCCGGTATAATCGGTACTACCGATGTCTGAAGCGGTTGTACCGCTCATGACTTAGCTGCCACTAGGTACTTCTGTCAGTCGGTTCCACCGGCCCTTGCACCGGTCCACCACCGGAGCCGGGGTATAACTGGTACTATCGGGACACCAAGCAGTTGTACCGCCATGTGCTCTACAGCTTGGTTTCCTGCAAATAGCGATTGTACCGGTCCTTGGACCGGTTATACCACTCTTGTGTTTTTCTACAACATAAAGGGCAGATTCGTGGGGACCTATGATACGTCTCCAACGTATCTATAATTTTTGGTTGTTCCATGCTGTTATATTATCAATCTTGGATGTTTTACAATCACTTTATAGCAACTTTATATCATTTTTTGGGACTAACCTATTGACATAGTGCCAAAGTGCCAGTTGTTGTTTTTGCTTGTTTTTTACTTCGCAGAATATCAGTACCAAACGGAGTCCAATCGTGACCAAAGTTTTTGGAGATTTTTTTGGACCAGAAGACACCCAGTGGGCTAAAGAAGTTTGGACCAGAAGACACCCAGTGGGCCAAAGAAGTGTCAGAGAGGTGGGTCGTGGAAACCACAACCCACCAGAGGCCCCGACGCGCCCGGATGGGTTGTGCCCTCCTCGGGGCCCCTCTCCACAGCCTCTGATGCCTAGAAATACCCAAATATTCCAGAAACCCTAAGGGAGTCGATGAAAAACACATCCAGCCGCCGCAAGTTCCAGAACCTCGAGATCCAATCTAACACCATCACGGAGGGGTTCATCATCCTCATTGGTGCCTCTCCGATGATGCGTGAGTAGTCCACCATAGACCTATGGGTCCGTAGGCAGTAGCTAGATGGTTTCCTCTCTCTCTCTTTTGATTCTCAATACAATGGTCTCTTGGAGATCTATTTGATGTAAACTTTTGCGGTGTGTTTGTTGGGATCCGATGAATTTTGAGTTCATGATCAGTTTCTATCCATGAATATTATTTGAGTCTTCTTTGATCTCTTATATGCATGATTACTTATAGCCTCGTATTTCTTCTTCGAATCTTTGGTTTAGTTAGGCCAACTAGATCGATTTTTCTTGCCATGGGAAGAGGTGCTTTGTGATGGGTTCGATCTTACGGTGTCCTTTCCCAGTGACAAAAGGGGCAGCAAGGCATGTATGTATCGTTGCCATTAAGGATAACAAGATGGGGACTATTCCTACATGAATAGATCTTGTCTACATCATGTCATCGTTCTTATTGCATTACTCCATTTTTCCATGAACTTAATACACTAGATGCATGCTGGATAGCGGTCGATGTGTGGAGTAATAGTGGTAGATGCAGGCAGGAGTCGGTCTACTTATCTTGGATGTGATGCCTATATAATGATCACCGCCTTGGATATCGTCATGATTATTTGATCTTCTATCAATTGACCAACAGTAATTTGTTCACCCACCGTGTGCTATACTCATGAGAGAAGCCACTAGTGAAACCTACGGCCCCCGGGTCTACTTTTCCAACATATTGCTTTCCGATCTATCTTTTTGCCACTTTTGTTTTCAGATCTATTATTCCAAAAAACCAAAAATATATTCCTGCACTTTTTATTTGCTCTTTTTATTTTGTGTTCTTGAGAGATCTATCTCTCCAATCTATCACTACCTAATCTATCTTTTTACCGTAGAGAGATTGACAACCTCTCTTTCGCGTCGGGTTGCAAGTATTTGTTCTTTGTGTGCATGTGCTGCTTATTAGGTGGTGGTGATCCTCCTACTGGTTCGATACATTGGTTTCATAACTGAGGGAAATACTTACCAACGCTGTGCTGCATCATCCCTTCCTCTTTGGGGAAATACCGACGCAGTCTCAAGCCACGTCAACCTATAAAAGGACGTCTTCTTCCCTATTGCCCCTGATGTTCTTATGCAAGTTTTCCCCCACCATTGTTGACCTCATGGATCTTGCTTTCTCTATATTCCCCCATGATTCTTGCTTCTATTTGAGGGAAAAGAGAGAGGAGATCTAGATCTACATTTTCACCAATCCATATCTCCTCTAAGTGAGGGGAACCCCTTGGATCTTGATCTTGGAGTTCTTTGTGTTCTCCTTGTTCTTCCTCTCATACTCCACCATAGTTTTTGTTGTTGTGGTGGGCTTTGAGAGTGGGGGACTTGACCACTTCGTGTGTTCTTGCCATTGCATTAGTTGCATCGGTTTGAGTTCTCCATGGTGATACGTGGAAGTGAAAAGGTGAGAAGCTTATTGCTCTTGGATGTTTGGGCACCCTAGAGCTTGTGCCACTTGGGTGCTTGGGCGTCCTAGACGGTTGGTGGTGCCAAGAAGCTCATAGTGGTTTAAAACTCCAGGAAAGCATCAGGGTCTCCAATTAAGTTGTGGAGATTGCCCCGAGCGATTTGTACGGGTTTCGGTGACCGCCCCCAAGGGTTGCCAATTGTACGAGTTCGGTGACCGCCAGCAAGGGTTGCCATTTGTATGGGTTCAGTGACCGCCCTTATGGTCCCTTAGTGGAATCATGACATATTGCATTGAGCGAGGGCGTGAGGAGATTACGGTGGCCCTAGTGGCTTCTTGGGGAGCATTGTGCCTCCACACTGCTCCAAATGGAGATTAGCATCCGCAAGGGTGTGAACTTCGGGGTACATCGTCGTCTCCGCGTTCCTCGGTTATATCTTACCCTAGGCCTTTACTTACGCACTTTACTTTGTGATAGCCATATTGTTTCATGTTATATATCTTGTTATCACTTAGTTGTTTATCTTTCTTAGCATAAAGTTGTTGATGCACATATGTGAGCCTAGTTGTTTTAGTTTTGTTCTTGACAAATTAAATGCTAGTTTTATTCCGCATTTTTTCAAGCCTAAACCGTAATTATTTTACAACGCCTATTCACCCCCCCCCCCTTCTAGGCGACATCCACATCCTTTCATCAAGCCCCACCACTGGCCATGGATAAAGACGCGGCCATGCCCACGACCACTGTCTCCAATGTTGCTCGACGAAATGTCGCAAAGGTAAAAAATATTTTTTCTTTGTGTTTGCTCTTTTCATTTCCGATACGAATGGAATATGAGGTTGCGTGTACGTCCATTTGTAGTCTTGATGATGAAGCATTCATGCGCACAACAAATGTGGCAAATAAAGATTATTTCTGTCAAGAGTATGCATCACAAGAACATGATGATCAATTTGATGATGATAATCTCGACACTCATATAGCATACCAGGGTCCTAGGGCAACAAATCCTAGTCGGCTACTTCGGTGGAGGTAGAGTCCTACATGACTCCGGTATCTTCAGATTGTATGCCAACTCTTCCAGAGTCTTCTTATAATCCGTAATGGGCCGTCAAATGTGGCCCAGGACGGAACCAACCTAGGGGTGCTCAGCCCGGCCCATTAGGCCAAGAACCGACATGGTGAGGAGCCCCTCGGCCACAGAGACCGTCATACAGTTTGACCGATTAACCATCCACGTATGTGTCAGCAAGACAAAAATGGAGTGAAATTCATCGACGGTCATTGAACTTGTCCTTCATATTCATTTTGTTCACTATATTCAAGAATAAATGGAGGACCCACTTTTTTCTTTGCAAAAAAGATGTTTATTACATGATGATGTTCAAAGCACATTTGCTCCCTTGGCTGTTTTGGTAATTAATAACAACATATATGTCATTGAACTAATGTTTCCACTAAGTATATTTCAGGAAAAGTTCAATGATGGGTTAGCAAAAGGATTGTGGAGAGACCCCTAGATGCAAGGAATTGGATTGGCAAAGCTTCAAGCAAGAGGACTCTGCATATTACTTTGTGAGAAATCACCTTGAGTCCATAGGAAAGCCAATACTATTAAAAGGGGGTAAGGTACTGTTGGTGAACAATATGCTCCACGTGCACAAGTGATAGTCACCAAAAACACCCACAAGCTCTTCCACAAAAGTCTGTCCAAGCCTATCATGAAAATCGGTGCTACCAATATTTCCCACTCGGTCCCACCAATTCCCACCTCAGACAGACTCATGCCAAACCCTAGATCTTCGGTGCAACCGATTCTGCTTCGGTGCCACCGAGTTCAGCTTGCCAACTTTCTGTTACCTCGATTCTTAAAATCCGAATTTTTGAGATTTTGGATCGGCGTCACCGAGTTGTGGAAACTGACCGTTGGTCACCTTATCGGTACTGCCGAGATCTTTGTATCGGTCTCACCGAGATTCAAAAGTTGCTACCTTTGGAACAACTCGGTACCCACCGACTTTTATACTTCGGTGTCATCGAGTTGGTCACTTTAGGTGTAACGGTTAGATTTTTGGAGATGCCTATATATACCCCTTCATCACCACGCACTCGAAAGAGAAGCACTCAGAACTATTCCATACTTGCCCCATCCAATTTTCTGAGAGAGAGCCACCTACTCATGTGTTGAGATCAAGCCATTCCACTCCATCCATATGAATCTTGATCTCTAGCCTCCTCAAGTTGCTTTCCACCCAATCAATCTCTTCCACCAAAGCCAAATCTGTGAGAGAGTGATTGTGTGTTGAGGAGTCTATCATCTTGAAGCACAAGAGCTAGGAGTTCATCGACATTATCGAGCCTATTACCTTTTGGAGGGTGGTGTCTCCTAGATTGGTTAGGTGTTGCTTGGGAGCCTCCTACTTCGTGTTGTGGAGTTGAACCAATAAGTTTGTACGGGCAAGGAGATCGCCTACTTCGTGAAGATATACCCATAGTGAGGCTAGTCCTTCGTGGACGGAAGCCGTTATGGAATAGTCAAGGTTGCTACTTCGTGGACCCTTATGGGTGGAGCCCTCCGTGGACTCTCGCGACCGTTACCCTCCGTGGGTTGAAGACTCCATAAACGTGGACGTACGATAGCACCACCTATCGGAACCACGGGAAAAATCTTCGTGTCTCCAAATTGTGTTTGATCTTCCTCCCTATCCTCTACTACATATGCTTGTCTTTACTTTCCGCTGCTATACTCTTAGACATGCATGTGTAGGGTATACTTGAATTGCTATCATTGCTAAAATCTGCCAACACTTAAAATTGGGAAAAGATAGAATTTTTATTTGCTCAAGTAGTCTAATCACCCCCCCCCCCCTCTAGACATACTTTCGATCCTACAAGTGGTATCAGAGCTTTGGTCTTCATTGCATTGGTTTCACAACCTAGGAGAGTATGGCGTCTAGCGAGGGAAATTATCACCGTAGAGGTCCGTACTTTGATGGCACAAATTTTGCTAGTTGGAAGCACAAAATGAAAATGCATATTCTTGGTCATAACTCTGCCGTTTGGGCTGTTGTTCGTGTTGGATTGCAAGGTGAATTCTTTGGTGATGGAAAGGAACCGGATCGTGAAGCGACCGTGGAAGAATTGAAGATGTTGCAATATAATGCTCAAGCATGTGACATTCTCTTCAACTGCCTATGCCCCGAAGAATTCAACAAAATCAGCCGTCTTGAGAATGTCAAGGAAATTTGGGATACTTTGGTTGATATGCACGAAGGTACCGAATCCGTGAGAGAATCCAAGTTGGATGTTCTTCAGAGTCAGCTTGACAAGTTCAAGATGAAGGATGGTGAAGGAGTCGCAGAGATGTACTCTAGGCTAGCTCTCATCACCAATGAGATTGCCAGCTTAGGAAGCGAAGAAATGACTGACAAATTCATCATCAAGAAGATACTTAGAGCTTTGGATGAGAAATACGACACCGTGTGCACATTGATCCAAATGATGCCCAAATACAAAGATCTCAAGCCTACGGAAGTCATTGTAAGGATTGTTGCTCATGAGATGACACTCAAAGACAAAGAAGAGCTTCACAACAAGTCTAGCGGTGCTTACAAAGCCACAAGTGATGCTCCCGCAACTTCAAGCGACAACCTTGTCACCAATGAAGAGATAAGCCTCATGGTCAAGAAATTCAACAAGTTCTACAAGAATAGAGGCAAGAACGAAGCTCCAATTCAAGATATGAAGAGAAGCGTTCGTCAAGTCATGACCGAAACTGCTACAATTGTGGGAAGCCCGGACACTACTCCAATGAGTGCACGACTCCCTACAAATGAAGAGAAGAGTCACCTAGAAGACGAAGCTCAAGAGATGAATCACCTCGAAGAGAGAGAAGGAGTAGAGATGACCGTTATGAACGAAGACCCTCAAGGAGAAGTAGGGACTCGGAGAAGAAGGACAAGTACACCAAGAGCTACTCAAGAAGAAGACATCAAGCTCATGTTGGTGAATGGGTTTCCGGCTCCGAATCCGACAACCACTCCGAGAGAAGCTATCACTCCAACTCCGACTATAGTCAAGATGAATGTGTTGCCGGACTTGCACTAGTGACTACCAACTCCTATGATCTATTTGATTCACCAAATGAAGGGAGTGGAAGTTGCTTCATGGCTAAAGGCCCCAAGGTATCACACCCCGAGTATCTTGATTTCAATAGTGATGAGGATGATTTACTTGGATATGATGACTTGCTCTTTGATAAAGCTAGTGATGTTAGTCAAAATGAACTTGATAATTTTCATGTTAGTCAAGATAAGTCGGTTGATGATGATAAGATGGAAATAGAACGACTAACTAAAGAATTAAACACTCTTAAGTTAGCCCATGAATCTACTCTAGAAGATCATAGAGAGCTTGTAAGGACTCATGAGAAGCTACGCTTTGAGAAGCTCACCTTGGAGCAACAACATGAGTTTCTTAAAGCTATCAATGACGATCTCCGAAAGAAGACTTCATCTTATCTAGCCAAATGACTACTCTTGTCTACATTCATTCCACAAGTTAAGACTAAGCAAACTAGTAACAAAGGCAAGAAAGGTTCTTCAACTAGTAGCAATAAAAATGATAAACCCAATGATATTGCTTCGAGTATTTCTATTGATCCCACTAACACTTCTCTTAGCCAAGTTACACTTGAGCAAGAAAATGAACTTTTGAAAGGGATTATAGAGAAAGGTATCTACAAGAGTCTTGCCGGGTGTAAGCAATTTGAGGAGATTGTACGCAAGCACGGAGGATACGGGAAGAACCATGGCATTGGCTACTTCAACGCAAATGGAGTTGAATGGGAAGAAGGTCAATACCCCAAGCCCAAGTTCGTTCCTCAAAGGGAGAAGTATGAACATACTCTTCCCAAGGGAACGAAAGCTCAAGATGACCTTCCACCACAAGACCACAAGCTCAAGGGCAAGGACAAGCTTCAAGAGGACATTGACTCATATGAAGATGAATCCCAAGCTTTGGTGAAGTGGGTTCCCAAGGCTACTTCAATCTCAACTTCTACAAGTGCCACTTCAATACCAAGGATCCCCATCAACTTGATGTGGGTCCCCAAGAAGAAGAACTAGAGAAGTTCTTGAGGGGTGACTCCGCCATTGAAATTCACTCACATTCATTATTGGCAAGAACTAGTTGCAATCAACGTCAACATCATGCAATAGTTCAAGGAATCACACATTCCCTCAAAGGTAAGCAAGGGACAAGGTAATCAACAAATTCATGGACATCATCATGCATGCTTTGCACTCCATGTCCATAGATATCCTTGTATTTGTCTCTTGTATGTTGGGACTAACCCATGTAGGTGAGAAGAGTAAGAAACAACAAGGATGCTCCCAACTCATGGTGATCTTCATCAACTTTGAGCATTAATCACTACTTCACCTACATGAAGTCTTCATCGACAAAACCCAATGTTAGTTTATCCCTCTCAAGGGGGGATGTCACATCAAGGGGGAGCTTTAATCTAAGACTTGAGTCAAAGCATCTCATAGCATGTGACAACATTAAATGCTTTATGTAAAAGTGGTAACCCCACTTGTGCTTAAACGATGAGTATGACCTATGATCAAGTATTCTTACTTGGCTCCTAAGTCAATATACTCATATATAGATGACTCCGTCATCACCAAAATGCTTGATAGATGCTAGTATGTATGTGCATGTTTGCCATGATTTCATTTGACATCTTATTGTGTGAGCATGTTGGTCTGCATTTCTTTGTCCATTCGAGGACATCCAATTGTTGCTATTTGGATTTTGATTTTCTTTTGCCAATTGGATGGACAAGAATGCCTAGGACCCCTCTCTAGCTATCTATGCTTTCTCGTCTCATATTCCATTCTTGCTGCATCACAAAATTTGAACAAGGACTTTTCGATCTCTCTGTGTGAGGAGCACTCGGAGTTCCGTATCGACAAGGACTGACCATTAAAACCTCGCAAGTGCATCTCGGTGGAACCAACACAAAAATCTCGGTCTCACCGATGCCTAGGGTTGATCTGGTTTTCAATCTCGGTAACACCGATTCCATCTTCTCGGCTTCACCGAGTTTCCCTGTCAGCTGACAGTTGAGGAACTCGGTGGCACCGATAATTTTGAAATTACTTCTTCAAACGTCCGTTCCTCCAAACCCTAGCTGCCTGTTCGTGGACCCCTGGTCATCGCCTTTGTCTTCCCGAGCGCCTCCGCCGTTGGAAGTCGCCGCCGTCGACGGAATCCTCACCGTCGGCGCGGCCGTAGCGGACTCGTCACCAAACTAGGGTACGATTCCGGCCCCTTGTGCGCTCCTCCCTCCAACTCATGCGCATTAGGATTGTTCCATCTATAAGCCACTGTTTGAGATCGATGTATCCTCAAAATTCTCCATTAGAATAGCGAACAATGGATTTTTAGGGTTTTGCCGTCCGCAATCCGAATCTCGGTGAAACCGAAGCGAAAGAATTGGTTGTACCGATTCTGTTTCTAGGTCTACTGAGGATAGTCTCGGTGAACCGAGTATCCATTTTCGGTATTACCGAAATGGGTGCCAAGTTTCTGTGAAGCAGGCTGTGCGTCTCGGTGGGTCCGAAATTTTTGCCTCGGTTGTACCGACATTCCCCTTGCAGAATGCAAATCTTGAGAATTCTAAGTTCAACTTTTGAGAAAATTTCTGCATTTTGTGATGACTCAAGGGTCAGAGATGTCAGACTCAGTGGACAGTCAGAATGACCTCAGAGAACCAAGTGTGGATGCTGACCCAGGCACTAGTCCTGAGGGTAGCTCATCTTCTTATGATGATGTACCTAGCTCACCAGATCTGCCCAAAGCTGCAACCAGGGAAAGAAGAAAGCTTAACTCAGATGAAGAAGATTCTGACTTTGTGCCTGATGAGATTCCTGCCAAGACTAAGCAGGACAAGGTTGAGAAAACTGCCAAGAAGCCTACCACAGAGGCTACCTCATCTAGGAAGGTAATCAGGAAGGAGTATGCTAGCTCAGGGACAGTGAAAGCACTAGAGAGTGCTAGGGGAACAATGACTGTTGAGCCTCCAAAGAAATCCATGCCCAAGAAGGCTAGAGAGAAGAAAAGCAGAAAAAGAATCATACATGTTGTTGGCAGACCTACCTCAATGTATGAAGACCCAGCTGAGGCTGAGGCTGAGGAAGAGGAAGAACCAGCTCCCAAGGCTCCTCCTAAGAAGAAGAAGAAGCTGCTTGCTGATGCTATGACAAGCCAAGCTCCATCCAAGAGCAAGCCAGCTGCACCCAAGAAATCCACTGCTTCAAAACCCAAGAGGTTTTTCAGAGACATCCCAACTGCTACCAAGAACAAGACTTCTACTTTCAGAGAAGCTGAGGATGAAGAAAGGTCTGTTTTGATGAAGCTGAGACCACACCTTCTAGAGCATAATGCCAGCCATCCAGTTGCTAAAGACATGAAGAAGAGGAAGGACTCAGGATTGAGAGAGTGGAGAGCAATTGATCCTTACTCTCAGAGGAGAAAGACAGCTATAGACTACAGGTTCTACATAAAAGAACAACAAGACTTCTATGAAACAGTTCTGCTTGACAAGAGCCCTGCAGTAAGTGACATGAGGTATGTGGACTGAAAGCATATCAAGGACAACAAAGATTACTTTCCAAGTGTGCAAGATAACTTCCACTGCATTGGTATTGATGAGTTTGTTGGTAAGGAGTTCACTGCTTGGAACGACGAGATGATCAAGCAATTCTACTCCACTGCACATTTCTATGGAGATGGTAGGATTGTATGGATGACAGAAGGCACCAGGTATGAATCCACAGTTGAGGAGTGGGCTGCCATCTTAGGAGATCCACAGGTGGAAGACGGTGACCTAGATGTGTACTCTGAGTCCAAGGCGAATCACAATGCCATGAAGAACATGTACAATGAGATCCCTGCTGCAAACTTGCCATCTCACAAGTTTGGATCCATTTACTTCCTCCAGGCTGGTCTACGCACAATCAGCACCATTTTGAGGCATACCTTGATGCCTAAGTCTGGAGATGAGAAGATGATAAGAGGCTATTCTATCAACATGCTGCTCCATCTTGATCAACACACCAGATTCAGAGTGATGGACTTGATAGTTGAGACAGTGAAGAGGACTGCTGCAGATCAGAAGAGATCATGTGGATACGCTCCGTATATTCAGATGCTTATCAACTCCAAGATGGAGAAGCACATGTATGCACTTGATCGACCACATTTGCCACTCTTGCCAGAGCTAGAAGACAATGTTATGGTGATGGACCCAGATCATCCCACCTCAGCTACAACACAGGCACAGGCACAGGCAGCCAGAGACTTTAGTGCTCAAGTGCCAAAGACTCGGAGTGAGCAGATGGATCTTCTCCTTAGCTCTATGCTCAGTATGCAGAAGGACATCGGGAACATCTTGAAGAACCAGGAGAGCCTTGCGAGGATTGTTGATAACAAGTTTCATATTCTCGACAACAAGGTGGATGAGCTCACAGTGACTGTGAATGAGCTCAAGAAGGAAGTTGATGGTGTGCCCAGTCCCCACACTACAGATGATGATGAGGATAGTCCACCTCTCAGGGCAGACACTCAGTTCAGGACTCAGGACAGATCTGTTACAGTGCCAGTTCCAGAGACAAGACCTTCTTCATCAGCACCTGCCGCAGCTCCTTCGGCTCCTTCAGCTCCTCCAGCACCTCCAGTTGCTACTCCAACTCCGTCCATGACGTCTGCTGAAGTCTTCGCTGATGCTGTTCTCTCGACTCCTTCATCAGCTACCGGAGGAGATCAGCCCCAGTAGAGCGCTTAGTTCTATACCTTTGAACTTTTTGGTAACTTGTTGCCAAAGGGGGAGAAGTTGTATAGATCATTAGGGCTTCGAGAGAGAGAGCGTTGCTTTTTATCGCTTTTCAAAACATTGATATCTTTTGGTTTGTTTGCTTGTGTTAAACTTTGTCGGTGTTTGATCATACACTTGATGTGTATTGCTATTATTTCCTATCCTTGTGATGCTTATGAGATGATCATTCACCTTTGCTTGATTGTGTTGTGCTATGATATTCATTCTTATTATTCTCGCACACCACCAAGTTGTATGTGACATGAAAGAGTGCCCCATGTACCTAATCGATTGTGCATTTGCATTCAAACGCAAATTCAAAATAATGCACAAATTTAGGGGGAGCTCTTGCTTATCACATACTTCTCAAAGCGACGATAATATTCATTGATTATATCATATGTCGAGGCTTTGATCTATATGTTGTCATCAATTACCAAAAAGGGGGTGATTGAAAGCACATTTGCTCCCTTGGTGGTTTTGGTAATTAATAACAACATATATGTCATTGAACTAATGTTTCCACTAAGTATATTTCAGGACAAGTTCAATGATAGGTTAGAAAAAGGATTGTGGAGAGACCCCTAGATGCAAGGAATTGGATTGGCAATCACCTTGAGTCCATAGGAAAGCCAATACTATTAAAAGGGGGTAAGGTACTGTTGGTGAACAATATGCTCCACGTGCACAAGTGGTAGTCACCAAAAACACCCACAAGCTCTTCCACAAAAGTCTGTCCAAGCCTATCATGAAAATCGGTGCTACCAATATTTCCCACTCGGTCCCACCGATTCCCACCTCAGACAGACTCATGCCAAACCCTAGATCTTCGGTGCAACCGATTCTGCTTCGGTGCCACCGAGTTCAGCTTGCCAACTTTCTGTTACCTCGATTCTTAAAATCGGAATTTCTGAGATTTTGGATCGGCGTCACCGAGTTGTGGAAACTGACCGTTGGTCACCTTATCGGTACTGCCGAGATCTTTGTATCGGTCTCACCGAGATTCAAAAGTTGCTACCTTTGGAGCAACTCGGTACCACCGAGTTTTATACTTCGGTGTCACCGAGTTGGTCACTTTAGGTGTAATGGTTGGATTTTTGGAGCTGCCTATATATACCCCTTCACCACCACCCACTCGAAAGAGAAGCACTCAGAACTATTCCATACTTGCCCCATCCAACTTTCTGAGAGAGAGCCACCTACCCATGTGTTGAGATCAAGCCATTCCACTCCATCCATATGAATCTTGATCTCTAGCCTTCTCAAGTTGCTTTCCACCCAATCAATCTCTTCCACCAAATCTAAATCTGTGAGAGAGTGATTGTGTGTTGAGGAGTCTATCATCTTGAAGCACAAGAGCAAGGAGTTCATCGACATTATCGAGCCTATTACCTTTTGGAGGGCGGTGCCTCCTAGATTGGTTAGGTGTCGCTTGGGAGCCTCCTACTTCGTGTTGTGGAGTTGAACCAAGAAGTTTGTACGGGCAAGGAGATCGCCTACTTCATGAAGATCTACCCATAGTGAGGCTAGTCCTTCGTGGACGGAAGCCATTATGGAATAGTCAAGGTTGCTACTTCGTGGACCCTTATGGGTGGAGCCCTCCGTGGACTCTCGCGACCGTTACCCTCCGTGGGTTGAAGACTCCATAAACGTGGACGTACGATAGCACCACCTATCGGAACCACGGGAAAAATCTTCGTGTCTCCAAATTGCGTTTGATCTTCCTCCCTATCCTCTACTACATATGCTTGTCTTTACTTTCCGCTGCTATACTCTTAGACATGCATGTGTAGGGTGTACTTGAATTGGTATCATTGCTAAAATCTGCCAACACTTAAAATTGGGAAAAGGTAGAATTTTTATTTGCTCAAGTAGTCTAATCACCCCCCCCCCCCCTCTAGACATACTTTCGATCCTACAGATGTGAATTGTTTTCTCCCAAAATCTCTACCCCCCATCGTTCGTCGAATACCTCCCAAATCGCCTACCCGCCCCCATCCGTCGCCCTCATCGCTTGAGGGAGGCACAACCCGTTGGAGCTCACGGCAGGTTCAACATCCATCGCCATCGGCCGGAGCCATCGAGTCCAAGGAAGGCAACCGTTATTGTCGTATCCCATTGGGAAATGGAGGCATGGGATCCCGGTGATGGCACCATGTTTCCCCATAGCGCCAGTTCCTAAATTGATGAAATCGGCATGCTCAAGTATGAGGAACACAATGCAATCCCACATTGATGCTTCTAAGTGAGCCCTCATGGAGGCCTTGACGCCGCAGCCAGCACCACCCGGGGCCTTCGGCTGTGCCGACGGAGGCTCCATTTTTGCTCCAAGCCGCCTCACCAAGCCCTAACATGGACCCTGAGGCGGAGCTCTCGTCTACGTCACATGGGGATCCAAGTGGAGTTGGGTTGCATGCACAAGCTCCAAGACCTATTTTGACGCATGTAATTACCGCAAATGCTATTTCTTGCCCGTTGTGAGTCATATTAGGTATCTCCTTCAACCCTGTGCTACTGGGCCAACCCAATATTGTAGTTGCGTGCATGTTTTTTTTTCTATGGGCTATCAATGTTTTGCATCAGTTTTCTTCGGGTTTCTTCACCCTTTCTCTACTTTTCTCCGGGTTTTCTTTTTCCACTTTCCTTTTCACTTTCTTTTTTTACGTATATGTTTTCATGTCTATTTTTTTATACACACTGTACATTTTTTTATACATCTAAAATATTTCGTTATATATGTCTAACATTTTTAAATACATATTAATTGTTTGTTTCAAATAAAAGTTTTAAATAAAAATTTAAAACATGTTAAACATTTGAAAAATACACATTGAAACAATTTTTTGAATGATATGATTTTTTTATTTTCAATATTTTTTTACATTGTATACTTTTTTTAAAATGTCTCAAAACATAGGTTTTAAATGCAAGGACACTTTTTAAAATTCAACATATATTTTTCTTGAATTAAACGAACAATTTTTTTTACATTGTATTTTTTTTTTTTTGCAAAATGTCACGTACATTATCATGAAACACACGAATTGTTTTCGGAATGTCACATACATTTTTTCTGAATTGTAAAAACATTTTCTAAAAGTAGAGAGAACTTTTTTACGTTGCATGAACATTTTTTTAATGTGTGATGAATAGTTACAAAAATTGAACTATTTTTATCACAATATATATATTTAATATTTTTCAAAATATAAACACGAGAAAAAAAACACATGTTTAAAGTGAGCATGATGGCTACAGGATCGGGCCATTACCGACTCATGTAGGCGAGCTCGGCTTTCGTATTGTTAAAGGCGAGACATAGACTTGCCTATAATTGCTGCCAAACGTACAATGACGTGTTAGATGCGCCATCTCATTAACACAGTACTTGATTTTGTTGTTTCTTTATTACCTTTTTATTTCCACTATGCAGTTTTAGTTGGCTTTTCTTTTGGTTTTTTTTGCGTTTTCCTTCTTATTTTCTATTTTTTCATTATAAAACTCATTTTTATTTTTCATTCTTTGGTTTTTTTTCGAAATGGCAGTTATCCTGCATTCATTAAGAAAAAAAGAGTTGCTCAGTTAATTAAGAAAAACCGAGCGAAAACCATATTGCCCAGTTAATTATGGAAAACCGGACAAAAACCGTTACAACCGTTGAGCGGCTCACATAAAAAAGCCCACGTACACCACTCCAATGAGAGTCTCGGCGAGATAGCACGCAGGCGTCATCGTCATCACTCCTCCCTTAGAGGCGTCATCGCCATCCCTACACTCTGAGCAAGCGACTCCGACTCCGCCGTAGGCGATCGTCGACCCAACCCACACTGTAGCGGACACGTGAAGCTGCATGAAGATCTATGCCAAAATCTCAAACCACTTGCGGCCAAAGGACGCAACTCCGACTCTGACGGAGAACTCTGTAGGTCAAAACCAGGCATGGCTGGCGCCACGGGAGATCGTCGAACGGGCTACTTGCAGCTAGTCATCGTATACCGCAGGGCCCCGCCGCCGCAGCTTCGACTTCATAGCAACAAACAAACCGAGGCAAAATCGTGGACACGCCGAAGGAGAACCGACTACCGCAACCATTGCCGCGTCGCCGACATCGCTCCCACCATCATCGTTGCCACAAAAGTCTGGATGCCCCACCCGCCACCAACCGCCATCCACCAGTCCCACTCGCCGACGCCAAGCTCCCAAGAAGAAGCCCCCAAGAGGGAATACGACATCAAGGCGCCGCCATCGTCCGATCACAGATCAAGGTTTCCCCCGGAGAGACCGAAATGGCCAGATCCGCGCAGGAGGAGTGGGAGAACAAGCAACGATGCCTTCATGAAGGTCAACGACGGCCACAGCCGCCGTCATCGCTGGTCACGACACGAGGCCAAGACATGGTTTTCACCAAGCTCCACACCACCTCAGCCGCACATCATCCCGCATTGGCGTCGGCAAGCCCACTAAACATCACCACCATCGAAGTTGCCCATCGACGAAGAAGCACCAATATCCGCCGCAGCCAACCGCACCTCGCGGAGACCACCGACGGCCGGAAACCAGATCCGCATCACACACCGCCGGAGCGCACTTCCTTGCTGCCATGGGCCTCCGATCCGCGCACCCCCAGGGGCGTCCAGGCGATGCCAGACGCGCAGGCACCCACCGGCCGCGCCCCTTGCGGCCGAAGCCGCCGCTCGAGCGCCATACAGGCCGCTCAAGCTCCGGACCTCGAGCTCGCACCTGCCGAGCCTCCCTGTTCGGCCTCGCCCGAGCCGCCGCTCCCCACGCACCACACGCCTCGCCAGATCAGCGACAACTCCTCCGCCCCTCGCACGCCCCTGTCAGGCCTCTTGATCGTCAACATCGCTGACCTCCGGAGCTCACAACCCCACCAAGGAGCCGCCATGGGTGCCGCACACAGCAGCCCGACCCGCAGCGCTCCCACCCAGGCGAAGCCACACCGGATCCAACCTAGAACGGCCAGATCTGGCCGCCCCGCAACTCCCGCCGCCCACCCAGCCATGCCCGCCCATCCACGCCGGAGCAGGGGACCAGCACTGCCGCCTGCCGCAGCCGACCGCCCGGAACAGCCTCCCGCAGCGCCCGCCGGAGAAGTCGCCGCCGAATCGCCCCCGAGCGGGCTGGGAACCGCACGCCACGCCACCCAGCGAGGTGCCCCGCCGCCACCCTCCCTGGAGCCTGCCCGGACTTCGCCGGCGGGCTCCTCAGGCGGCGGCGAGACTATGGGAAGGGGGGAGGGGAGAGGTGACCGGCGCTGGTGGAGGATCCCCCGTGTCGCCAGTGTGGGGGCGACGCGGGGGTCGGCTCAGCTGAAGCCCGAGAGATGTCTTGACAGAGCAAGTTGCATTCTTTGGTTTTTTCTGTTATCTTGAAAAAAAAATCAAGAATTGTTTTTCAAAACATTAGTGAAGAATTTCTTAAAATCCGATATCAAATTTTGACATACACATTAAAGAATGAGAAAATTTATAAAATTTACTATTTTTATAAATATTAACCTTTTCAACTGGTGACATTTTAAGAAATCCTATATTGTTTTTAAAATACATAAGAGTTTAAAAATGCACTGACATTTTCTTACTTCAAGTACATTTTTTAAACTTGTGAATATATTTTTGATTCACAAACATTTTGAAAAATATCTGCAAACACTTTCTTAATTTCATGTTTTATTTTTGATGCATGAATTTTCTAATTTTTGAACATTTTGGAAATTCTTGATCATTTTGAAATTTATGTGGATTTTTTCATGTTTATAATAAGACTGGTTAAAAAATAGTAATCAACCAAAACCAGAAGTAAATACAAAATTAAAATATTAACACACGAAGATTGCTCGTTAAAGAACGCCCGAACTGGGCTGGCTAGGAATGCACATGCTTGTGCGCTTGCCAACATTTTGTCGCTAAGAGCGGACCATGGGAAGTCTCCTAAGAAAATAACCGCCCTTCCAATAAAATAAGGACGCCAATACACGACCGACATTTTCTCAGGTGGATAAATCAAGCAAACGACCGTTCCCACAACCAGGTAGATACGAACGAGCGTTTTTCTTCGCTCAAAAAAAAAAACCAGTTCAGTGAACGCTCCTTAATTACCATGCTAAAACAGATAAATTTGCAATGCTTTTCAATAATAATTTACCGTTCTAAAGGAGAAATTGCCATTTTGTATAAAAGCTTGTTAAAAATTATCATAGTGCAGCAGAGTAATTGTCATGCGTTTTCAAGGTTTTGCCATGATTGCAACATGAAGAATTGCAAGTGTAAAAAAACAAAATGATGAAAATTGCCATTCTCGTGATTTGCCATGACTGTTGAAGGGAATTTTCATGCTACATCAACGAAAAAGGTGAAAATTGGCTAAAGACATAAATTGCGGTCCCAAATATGTTCGCTAAGATTACCATCCTGAGCAAACCGCTTCAGTGCCTCAGCTCGTAGTTCGCTCAGAGAATGTTTTAGGATTCAAGCGCATGTAGTCCCAAATGTGGGCCGGATGTTTTAGGATTCAAGTGCATGATCTGACATGCGTGAGGGCATTCACTTGAAAAATACTTGAAATATGTCGTCAGATTTTTAGCATTCCCAAAAGAAAGAAAAAGTAAAGAGCCGTTCCAATGACAGGGACATATAGATCGATGTTACTTAAACCTCAGGTATCCCAAAAAAAAAAAAACTTAAACCTCTGGTTCATAGGGCTTACTTGTTACCAGGGACGAAGCTATGCTTTTTTTTTCCCTATGGGGTCATCAATATTTTATCTCCGCTATATTGGTGCCTTCTTCTACGTACACATACGCAGTAGTTAGTGCTAATCATGCCTTGGGTTTGCAAGCATTCATTGGGATCAGCTGACCCCATACCGCAATCTATGCCAGCTCTGTCCCTGCTTTTACGTCCACATTATTTCCTTTAAAATGCCATACTTTGGTTTTCCACATGTTCTCTTGTGTATTTTTACCATCTATACTAAAAGAAAAATGAAATGACTACGATTGTTCCGTGATACTCCCTCCGTTCCTTAATATAAGACGTTTTTTAATACTCTTTGGGTGACTGTCATCCCTCCTAAGATACGCATAGATGACTTTGGGTGCACATGCATAGAAACAGATAGATGAGATAAGGCAGATTAGACATGGAAAGCGGCCAGCAGCAGGCAACGTGTACGAAGTACGAACGACCATACTTGAGCCAGGCACCCGAGGGCCAACCCTATCTCTCCATGTTCCTAACTAGCTAGCTATGAGCTTACAACTTTCCATGCAAGCTTGATTACTTGATCCGTATGGGCAAGCAATCCCCCACCTCAATGATGGAGTCCTAGCTAAGCTAGCAGACGAGATTAGACTAGTCCTCGATCGATCACCGATCGATTAGCTGGTCCATGCAATATGATAGAGTAGTACACATCGTCGCCGCCGGCTTGACTTCTTGGTGATTATCTTGATAGATACAGATTCCACAACTAATTAACATCACTAACTCGATCGATCCATGACAAGTTAACTCGAACTAGCTAGGGAGTAGTAGTATAGTCTAGAAAAGGAGATGAGAAAACAACTCAACCAAGGGAAAGGGAAAGGTGCATGCAACACGCAATCAAAAGAGAAGACGTACGTACGCCATGGCATGCCATGCCAGCCACTCGAGTGCCATATCAGGGTCCAACACGATGTGGCCGCCCAGATATCTCCTGACGCCGCCGGCCGCCCCGGATCAACGGTTTGGCAGGGACAAGATATTTCCCCCCGTACTCCACCATGAACTCTCTGCCAACTGCATCTGCGTGCATGCATGCGTCACTCAGCTAGCTCACCACACGCATGCTCGTCCTCTTAATTTTTCTTTATCTGCAAAAAAAAAAAGACCACTGAAAGATACATGAACGGACGGCTGTTTGCCTCCGTACCATGGACTCTCTGCATGCAAGCGTCGGTGGGCTAGCTCATCACATGCATGATGCATTATTCATCCATGATTGTTTAAAACCCTTTTTCTGTTTATGGCAAACTACCACTTGCACTGCCCCACTAGAGTTCCAATCCAGCTATAGTTGGACGTACGTATTGCGGTAGCTTGATTGAACTTCTCTAGCCTTCTAGAGGGAGGAACCGCGAGTCCACGTCAAAGTACTTCACATTAGTTGGGATGATGTGGCTGCCCAACATTAGAGGAAATTAATTAGCTAGCTAGCTAATATTGTACTCATAGATATGTGTGGACACATATAGATAGATGGATTTGGACTCACTTCTGTTTAGACTCATGCTTGGAACAGATGGGTTGAGTGTCAAAGTACGAACAACATCTCAAGTGACCAAACAAGAACAAGAAATCATACAAATAGCAACAACCTCCACTAGTAGAAAACAGGGCTTTCGTCACACCCGGATCGGAGCAATAGTCCCGGCTGCGTTACGAACCGGGACTAATGTGAGCATTAGTCCCGGTTCGAGCGGCGCAGGCATCAGTCCCGGTTCGAACGGGACCTTTAGTCCCGGTTGGAGACACCAACCGGGACTAAAGGGTTTGTGACCGGCTTCGAACGGTGCCAACCCCTTTAGTCCCGGTTGGTATCTCCAACCGGGACTAAAGGCCCCCCCCCCCCCCCCTTTAGTCCCGGTTGGAGATACCAACCGGGACTGGAAAAAAAATTAAAAAAAAATTCAAAATTTTTTAAAGGAATTTCTTTTTCAATTTTTTTCCCAGCCCTTTAGTCCCGGTTGGTGTCTTCAACCGGGACTAAAGGTCTATCTTTAGTCCCGGTTGGAGATACCAACCGGGACTAAAGGGGGGCCCCTAAACCCTAAACCCCTTTACCACATTAATCATAGAAAAATCATAACTAAATCATTCTAATTCAGAAAAATACAAATAATATATCAAAATTTGCAGAAAAAAAAGATTTGTCCGAAGAAACAATAAGTTTTCCGTTTCGACAATTTTTTAAAATCACCAAATTCCAAAGGGAAAATAGAGTTTTTGGACGTTTTAGACGTTTTAGGGTTTAGGGGCTAGGGTTTAGATTTCTAAGTTTAGGGTTAGGTTTTAGGGTTTGAACCTTTAATTTTACTGTTTATAATAGAGTTTCGGACGTTTTAAGTCCCGGGTTTAGGGTTTTCGGTCGTTTTAAGTCCCGGGTTTAGTGCTTTTCAATTTTAGGCTAATTTAGCTCAAAAAATCATTAAATCCATGAAAAAAAAGCAAATGAAGTCAAAAAGGGTTGAAATTTAAGGATGTGACTTTGAACGGTTCATATTGAACACACAAAAATTCTGGAGTTGAAATAAGATTAAAAAAATGAAATGTCTTTATAACAGTTGAGTTTTCGTCTGAAACCCTGTTACTTCGAAAGAGATGGTCCAGTTTGTACACAAAGTGCATCCAGTTTTTGCCATTACCCTCTCAACCTTTTAGCACAAGGTATTTGTGTGAAATGATGATACCATGCCAAGTTTCAACCTTTTCAGAGTTCATTTGTAGTGCTTTTCAATTTCGGCCTAATTTAGCTCAAAAAATCATTAAATACATGAAAAATAGCAAATGAAGTCAGAAAGGGTTGAAATTTGAGGATGTGGTTTTGAATGGTTCATATTGAACACACAAAAATTCTTCAGTTAATATAAGTTTAAAAAAATGAAATGTGGTCAAATGCTGGTCAAACTGTGGTCAAACTACTTATTCAATAAATATTAGTGTTACTAAATAATTATTGTTTTTTAGAATAATAGTTTCAAACTCAAACGGTGAAGCGTGTGACATCATGGTCACATTTTTCTGATAATAATGGATATATTATTTGTCGAATTTTGATTTACAGATTTAAAGATATTAATTATGATATTTTAAATGAATAAATGGCAAAATAATAATAATAATAATAATATTACTTATTTTATTTTCATTTAAATTCAATATTATTATTACTTATTTTATTTTGACCTTTTTGTATTATTTTGGATTTTTTGATTTTTGATAATTTTTGATTTTTTTGAATTTTTTTCCTTTTTTTGAAGTATTTTTTAGTTTTTAAATTAATCATTGTTGTTTGTTAATCATTGTTGTTTATTTTAATAATTGTTTGGAATTCAAAAAATTAAATCATGTGACATCAAGACCTAAGGGTTAACAGGATTGATACCTTACTATTGTCAGGAAAACAACAAGTGCAGACTTGGAAACTAGGGAAGATAGAACCTGAAAGTTAAGGGTGCTAGGGCTGGAGTAGTGAGAGGATGGGTGACCGGCCGGGAAGTTAGACGATTTGGAATGAGTGCTGATTAGAGACTAGAGTTTAAATTCTGAAGCAGTGAGGAGGGGTGATTAGAGACTAAATTGTCAAATAATTCAAAATTTGAAAATCAGAAAAAAAAATTAAAACAAATAAAAAAAATGAATTTTTTTTAATTTTTTTTTCTTTAGTCCCGGTTGGTAAAGTCCTCCAGCCCACGCACAGAGAGCGGCCACGTGGAGGGCCTTTAGTCCCGGTTCGTAAGCCAACCGGGACTAAAGGTTTTGGGCATTAGTCCCGACCCTTTAGTCCCGGTTCCAGAACCGGGACTAAAGGCCCTCTGGAACCGGGACTGATGGGTCGTTTTCTACTAGTGCTCCTATGCATGACCGCCATCCAAACCGATTGTACGTAGCCCGTGCTATCATCTTTTATCGGTTGCAGCCAAAAGCCATACCTCCCTCTATTTCGTAGGGTGCAATAATGACCATGTACGAATCCATCCATACGCTTAGTAGATAACCCGCAAAAAGTTTATGATATTTGTCCCATGAAAAACACAAACATTCCGACAATTTCAAATCGCCCAAAGTAATGCACAAACTCCCACACGAATTTGTGCCGCAGTATTGTGCTCAACCCCACCTAACCAGTTGCCAAACAAATTGAAGATAGTATTCGGCGAAGGTACGTTAAATGGCGGGCATCATTCGCACTAATAAGTTGGTTAGAGGGCAAGTGAGAAACAAATGAAAAACAACACCGTTTACTTCCCTCTCACCTACGTTTTGCCAAGTTGTCCTTTGTTAAAATCACCCCCTTATACACGAAACACATAAGGATCTTGATTTTTAAAGGGACCTTTGTTTTCTAGATATGCATAGAACGGAGGATTGGTCTACTATTAATCAAGTTCACGTACATAAATTTAACTGAGAACACATCTAAAACCGAAAGTTTTCATCGGAATATATCCGACTCATTAGATAAGTTGACCTCCATCAATAAATAAAGCCGTTGATCTCATCGTTTCCCAACCAGTGCCCACCTGAACTGTATATTTAGGGGAACCGAACCTAATATTGTACTCACACATGTGTCTTTACACTGTATAGTATTATTATAAAGCATTTGAAAGCTAGAGGTGTCTCCTCCCTCTAGTCAAGTATCCTTCTAGAATCTAGTTATAATTTTTCTCGTGCTTGTGTTAGTCACATGCTAGCTAGCTTAGGACTGTGATTGTTCAGCAGGAGGTGCAATCAGTATATTTTAGCTTAGTTTAGATCATGGCCCACCAAGGATACACATACACGGTACTATTGTTTACTTGTCTTCATCACAGCATGATAGAACTTTTCCAGGTCACAATCAATTAGCCATCACAGGCTAGTTGTGTATCATCCCCTGTCATAGCATATCAACTTTGCAAGCCACTCGAAGATAATGATCAATTTGTCAATCAAGCTTGCTTGAAAACGCAATGCTACCTGCAAACCACTCTCTGCTAGCTGCAAGCTACTAGCCAGCTAGTTCAGAGCCTCAGATCACATGCATCATGCATGTTTACAAATCAAGTGAGGTGTACGACACTTGCAGTGCTCCACTTGGACGTACAAAGCAAGTGACGTGATCCTCTCTTTTCTAGAGGAACCGCCACATATGCACTTTGATTTGTTTTTTAGGAACTTTGGGTAAAAGAAGGGGCCACATGCTCATCAGAGCCCTATTTGGCTAGGCCCCTCCTTTGCAAATGATCTGTGCTAAGAGCATCTACATCCAGGCGCCTTAAATCCGTCTCAAACGCCCGGACAGACGATCCAATCTCGAAAATGCCACTCAGACAGACGCCTCAAACGGGCCTCAAACGCTCGGGCTGACCAACACCCTCATATCCACCCCAAATATGGGGCGGATATGGGGGCGTCCGGGCGCGTCCTCCACGTCGGACCCAACCCACCTAGCCCACCTGACCCCACATATATTCTTCCCCAATCCCTTCCCGGACCGAACCTTAGCCACTTCACTCCACTCTCATCCACTCCACTCCGCCACCCAAGCTCCCGCCCGGCGATCTCCGGCCTTCTCCGGCATGACGGGCAGTGGGTCTGACTCCGACTAGTCCGGATCCATTGACTGGGGTGTCGTCCCGTGCGGGTTGGAGGAGGCAATGGCAGTCCGCATTGCACTACATCGCTCCTGGGAGGTCAGCACCCGACCGACTGCAGGATCTGTCCGACGCGACTCCATAGCGTCAGCGCATGGGGCGCTCCGATCCTCCGAGGCTGGATCATCGTGGTCCCGGGAGCCTTCAAATATCCCTTCCCCATCACCAGTCCGACGGGGTATGAGTCCTACCGGGACGGGTGTGCCCCCCGTGGGAAGGAGAGGATGAGGGCGGCCGAGGCCCGCCTCGCTGCTGAGATGATGACGGTGGAGGCGGCTGATGCATCTGCGCGGGTGGCCGCAGAGGAGGAAGCCATCAACGCCCGCATTGTACAGAAGTGACAATGGAGGAACACGCGCGCCCTCGTCCGAGAGCAGAATCAGGTGGTCCGTGCCTTGACCGGACTACCACCCAAGGAGGAGAAGAAGGACATCGACGGGTCTGACAGCTCCGACGAGGAGCAGATCCGGCTCAATCCGTACCGCGTCTTCGACCGGCACTTCCGCGAGAGAGACGACAATGGCGCCGGGAAGGGCAAGGGCAGTCGTTGATGATCTTGTCCACCATAACCAAACATGCCAAAGTTTGGTAGTTCGATGGCATATTATACGTAGTAGCCCGACGAAGTGTATAGTGCATCGTCGTAGTTGCATGAGTTTGTATGGATTTGAGATATGTTAATTGAGAAGTCTGACTGTGAGAAGGAAAATCTTGACCGATCAATGTCCATGGACGCGCCCAGACGCGTCCGCGGGCGTTTGAGGGGCCGAATTAGCCCATCGCGGCTGTAGATGCTCTAAGGAAACAAATTAGTTAGTTAATTAGGTCAAACCCTATAATAGTAAGGAAACGTGCTTTTCGTTGAGAGTAAGTTAGAAATCGGAATAGATATCTTAATGCCATAGCAATGTCAACTCAATAGCTAGAAAGGATCTAAATCTTTAAAGCAACTACATATAGAACTGTCATAATATTTTGGCGATTCTTGGAGATCACCTTTTCACCCCCCTCATATGGCGACTCTACTAGAGTTGCTCTAAGAAGTTAAAAGACAGTTCAAACAGAAAATTCCATGCACATCAAGTCCTATTTGGTCAAGTCTCCACTCCTTGAGGAAAAAAATTAAGTAATTTACCTGGTTATAATTTTCCATCAATTATTGAGAAGGTTAGTTACGCTAGTTGGAGAAAATTGACTATTGAGTACGTAAACCAGTTTGGTTTGTTTGGGTGATGTGGCTGCCTAGCTAACATAGTAACATTAGGACATTTGCTGGGAACCGATGAGTTGACAGTTGATTATGCCATATCTCTTTTGCTTCGTTTGTCTGGTGTTAGTCACATGCTAAGCCAGGCTAGCTTAATCTGGACTGTGAGGGATTTTTATTTTAGAACGAAGGCTCGCGATGAGCCCGACTTTGAATTAACAAAGACATCAACCGGCTAAAAATTACAACACAACAACAAGCACATCGGCCAAACGATACAAAGGAGCACCGTAGGAAGCGTACAACTCAACGCAGTATACAAGCTCAAAAAATAAAAATAAAAGCCCATGCGCACCCTAGGACCGTGAGGGATTGTTCAGCAGGAGGAGCTATACTTCAAGTCTTAGCTTGGTTTAGAGCATACCCCACCAAACACACACTACACCGTTGTCTTCGTCGACTAGTACTTGTCATTGTCACAACTTGTTTAGAGCCACTACTTGTTGTATACCATCGTTGTCATAGCAGAATTATCAACTTTGCAAACCACGTAAAAATGATGGGCGTGTCAGTTAGTTTTTTTAGTAGATTCGAGTATTTATCCTCTATTTTGGTATAATAAGTTTCCATCCGGATTACCCAATTTAGCGAAAGTTTTTCGTAGTCGAACTCGATAACTTACGAGGCTACAGATTACGGAAATTAACTTATGGACAAAGGCTCTTATGTGTAAAAGTGTCGGTCTCTCTCCACATGTCTTAATACATATATGATATATCTGCCAATAATCATTTATTATGTACTTATGCTGAGTTGGTTGAGGTCGGCGAACGTCTGTGTATAGCTAGGCAGCTACTGAACAGGGCGGCAAGCAATGTCTTTGCCGTTGGGGGTAAAAACGTAGCGAGCTAGGGACCAAAGGTGCTCTCTTGCAGCAGAGCAAGCAACTTCCAAGAAACCGGACCTCGTGTCGAAGTAACGAGCTAGCTAGAAAAGACGTGCCCACACACAAAAAAAAACAATATGCAAAAATAACTTACTCCCTCTCTGCTCATATAAGATGTTTTAACTTTTAAAAAAAAAATCGGATGCATATAGACATGTTCTACAGTGATAGTTCACTCGTTTCTGTACGTATGTAACCCATATTGATCAAATATTCAAAACATCTTGTATTTGTTAATGGAGGGAGTATTTGTGGAAGTACAGTAAGAATTGTAGACGTCCTTGAGGAAGTACCTCCATTCAGTTGTGAGATTCAAGAAAAGGTAGCACCAAAAAAATGTGGCGGTCCCCTCAAAAAAAGTGTGGCGATGAAAGAAGGAAACTTATCTTTTCTCGGCAAAGAACCAAGTGCTGCCGAATACTCAATTTTCTCTCCGTTTGACTTTTTTTTTTTAGCCGCTCTCCGTTTGACATTGATGTGTACATATACAACATAGCCTATTTTTAGGTAGACAGAGATATGTATGATTTTGGAATTCGTGAGGCGGCTAAAAAATAAATATACTCTACGAAGAACCATTTGGTCTTAAGATAGGACGGGGCCTCCAAGATATCTCCTGACGCTACCTGCCGATTGCTGAGAGTGGAAGACAAATCAACGGACGGTTCGTAAGGCGTTTCCCTTTGTGCATGCTTGCACAGTACGAAGGGAATCGTATTGCTGATGTGCTAGCTCTCGTTCTCTCTCTGAAGTTAGCAATAGTTGCATCGGTGAGCTAGCACATCACATGCATGCATCATACTCCCTCCGAGTTTCTAAATATAAATCTTTTAAAAGATTTTAATATAGATTGCATACGGATGTATATAGACATATTTTAGAGCGTAGATTCATTCATTTTGTTATGTATGTAGTTTATATTAAAATATTTAAATGACTTATATTTAGAAACGGAGGGAGTACATGATACATCCATGGTTGTTTGTTTACAAGTTATAAGTGAGGTGCATGTGTCACAGTTGGACTGCCCCACTACTAGCAAGTATCACTAGTAGAAAATGGCCCATTTGTCCCGGTTCCAGAGGCCCATTAGCCCCGGTTCTGGAACCGGGACTAAAGGGTCGGGACTAAAGCCCAAAACCTTTAGTCCCGGTTCGCTTACCAACCGGGACAGAAGGGGCTCCACGTGGCCGCTGCGGGGAGCCCAGGCAGGAGGACCTTTAGTCCCGGTTGGTAACACCAACCGGGACCAAAGGGCATCCACGCGTCAGCATTTGGCAGGAGCTGGGGTTTTTGTTTTTTTTTTGAAGGGGGGGGGGGGGGGGGGTGGGGGGTTTTGGAGGGTTAATTTAGGGTTTCATATTGTGTTAGCTAGCTAATAGAGAGAAGTGTCCTCTCTTTCTCCGTGCTTGGTCGATGCTAGCTACTATACATATAGAGAGAACTCGACGCTAGCTAATAAGAAAATGAAGGAAACCATTAATTACACAAGATCGTCATGCTGAACATATAGAGAGAGAAGTGACATCTCTTTCTCCGTGCTTGGTCGAACAACAAGTTTTCGTATATCTATCCGACGCTACTACATATATACAATATAACATCTTTTACAATCCCTAACATCATCTACCTAAGATCCAATCACAAATCCACATGGTATTCTCCGTCTTTAGGTATGACGTGGTCAAGAAAGAATCTCGCCAATTCCTCTTGAATTGCTCGTATGCGATCATGTGGTAGGAGTTCATACCGCATCTGCCAGATCTAATTTAAAAAAGGGGGTCAATACATGCATATATATGAATAAAACTCAACACAATTGATGGTAATATATAAAATAAAATTGTGAATATTATTTACGTACTTCAAATTGTTTGTCAGAGAAGCCCCGCTCAGAGGTCGAGTGGCGAATGAACTCGCATACGTAGTATGCACATAAAACAGTCCCTTCTTTCTGGTACAAGCACTTTACGAGAATAGAGTTCAATCAAACTGATAAGCAAGCATGGTAATGATATATTGATGAAAATTTGAATCAATTAGAGATGCGCGGAACTAGCTAGTACTACTTACTTTGGGGTGCGTAAATCGCAACTCTTTGTTTAGACCGGGAACCTTTCGGGTGAAATTCTTCCAAACCCTGCCAGGCAAAGAAAATGATTACTTGATATCAGGAAATTAACGAAAGTTGCATGCCGATATGGTCCCGGTATTGACTGAACTTACTTCTTGAGCATTGCAGTCATGTCCGCATAATCCTCGGGATCTTTACGTCTCGAGTCTAAGACAGTTACTAATGCCCCGTCAAGCTTAATGGATAGCAGAATAAAGTGGAAACTGCGCACGCATATATAACTCATCAATTACATTACTTAACCTCGAGTAAGTGAAACCGAGTATACAGAGAAGACAGCAACACTCACTTGAAGTTGTAAGGAAAGAGTATTTCCCTTTTGTTTTGATGTATAAGGAACGACTTTAGCAAGTTCTCCTCGGTCTCTTTGATTGAGTTTCGTACCGTCCATTCATTTACGGCATCTGGGCTAATGAACCCAACGTCGAAGATTCCTGCTTTTTTGCATTCGACGATCTTCAATCTGCATAATATAGTGACGATAATTATATATACATGCAATGAACGAGCTGAGCTAGAGACTTAACTATAGAAGTAATACTTACAGACAGTAGGAAGTCATGAGTTGTTTGTCGAGGGCCAGTTGATTGTATAACTGAAATAACTCCACAAATTCAATAGGCATCACGGGAAGTCCAATGAATTCGTGCTCTAGTTTCACTGCCACATACATAGTGTCTTTCCCAGACTCCCTGCAGGTTTTCATGTACCACTCATGCAATTTGTACATCATCGTTGTTAGAGGAGGATGATCAGGTTTGACGAGAGGCTTCCCGTGCACGTATTTATATTCTTCTTTTGTTACCTCAGCCATTTCAAAAATTACATCATCCCCCAAGTAATCACCAGGATTGGTACCGGGCACCATCCTCGGATGATTAGCGACGATATCGCTAGACACCTTGAGCGGGGGGCACGATTGCTTCTCCTGTTCGCTGAGCTGGGGAATTGTTTTCCCACTTCTTCGTTCTGCTAACCTTGCATCACTGGAAGTACTTCCCGACCGCCGCGCTTCTTCATATGTCTTTTTAAGAATGCGGACATAGTTGGAATCCGGCGGAGGCGGTGGTGGTCGCTTCAGGGCATCGATAGTGCGCTTCACTTTCACCGGATCTAGCTTCTCCTTCGGAGGTGGAGTTTTCTTTGCAAAATGGTCCCTCACTTGGGCACGACATATGTCCTCGTTTTCCTGCTCGGTCCTCTCATATGGTAACTTTTCCAGAGGCTTGAGAGATGGACCGTATCTGAATTGCCTCCGCCTCTGCTTGTACTGCTAGCCGCCGGAGCGGCGGCGTCTCTCTTCCGTCGTTGCTGACGAGGCGGAGAAGGAGGCGGAGTGCTCCGACGCGCCGGAGGAGCCGGAGCGGCGGCGTCTGTCTTCCGCCGTTGCCGACGAGGCGGAGGAGGAGGCGGACTGCTCCGACGCGCCGGAGTAGGCGAAGAAGGAGGTGGAGTGCCCTCACGCGTCGGAGGAGCCGGAGAAGGAGGCGGAGTGCCCTGATCACTCGCCGGAGGAGGAGGAGGAGGAGGAGGCGGAGTGCCCTGACTCGCCGGAGGAGGAGGAGGAGGCGGAGGCGTCCAGTTTGGAAGCTTGATGTACTCCTTCTGCCATAGACATGTACTCCTCAGAGCACGAACCAGCTGATTCTCCCCTTCACCTGTAGATTGGTCAAGCTCGAGCTCCTCAAATCCCTCCATTACTTCATCCACCATCACAACAGCATAGCCATGTGGAATCGGAAGGCAGTGAAAAGTTCCGTTGGGTTGAGGAGGTGCAACAGAGCCGACAGCCGCCTTGAAAGTGAGGTTCCGGCATTTCGTCATAAGCTCGCAATGTTGAGCCTCCGTGATAGTATCCACGGGGTAGCTAGGAGCCGTGAAGTCAGGCTGAACGGGCTCCATGGAAGCCACGCTGCTTCTCCGCTGAGATGGCGGGGTAGCTTCTGGGGTAGCTTCATGCCGCTGAGATGGTTGGCCGGCAGCTCGCTGGCTCTCAAGTTCCTCTAGCTTTTGTAGTCTTGCATTGATCTTCTGCATGTCACTCAGCTCCGCTTTCCTCTTTCTCTCCCGGCTTCTGTAACCGCCTGCGTCGGGAAACCCAACCTTCCACGGAACGGAGCCTGGTGTGCCTCGTGTTCGTCCAGGGTGCTCAGCATTCCCTAGGGCCTCAGTCAGCTCGTCCTTTTCTCTGTCGGGAATGAACGTCCCTTCCTGCGCTGCGGTGAGATACTTCTGAAGCTTCTTGACGGGTATTGCAAGTTGCTCGTCCGTCCAACGGCACTTCCCTGTTTCAGGGTCCAAAGTTCCCCCAACCCCGAAGAACCAAGTCCTTGAACGGTCTGGCCAGTTCAATGTCTGTGGTTCGACCCCTTTAGCAATCAGGTCATTCTCAGCTTTGTCCCACAACGGTCGGGCTTTGAGGTAGCCACTGACCCCGTGTGATGGTGATACTGCTTCTTTGCAGCATTGTTCTTGTTTGTCTCTGACATTTTCTTACTCTTGTCCGATGTCTTGTAGGCCACAAATGCGGGCCAGTTATCTCTTATCTTCTCAAATCGGCCGATGAATTCTGGAGTCTTCCCTTTGTCGACAAACTTTGATTTCAACTCATTCTTCCACCTCCTGAATAGATCTGCCATCTTCTGCAGAGCACACGCCTTAACCAGTGGCTCTATAACTGGCTTATTCGGATCCTCCCCTGGCGATAGGGTGAAATTTGCCTTCAGCGCGGTCCAAAGATCATCTTTCTGTCTATCGGTGACATAATCACCTTCAGGGACGTCGTCATCCTTAGGCTTATTCCATTGCTTGATGCTGATCGGGATGTTGTCCCTAACAATAGCTCCGCACTGAGCAGAAAATGCGTCCTTGGTCCGCTTGGGTTCAATCGGTAGGCCATCGTCCGCGAGTGCTGTGATCGTGAACCTTTCATCCTTGCGCAACCTTCTCTTCGGGCCTCGTCTCGTTACCGAAGTTTGGCTCGATCCGGAGGGCTATAAAAGAAGAAAGAAGGGTTAATATATGTACATAACAAAACAATTAATGCATCAATTAGCTAGTCAGCACAGGCTTAATTAATATATATACCTCGCCGGACTTTGCAACAGCTCCCTCCTCCGTTCGGTCACCGGAGCCGTCATCATGGTCTCCTTCTTCCTCCGGCATTCGGTCACCGGAGCCATCATGATCATGTCCTTCCTCCTCCATTGTTCGATCACCGGAGCCGTCATCCTCTCCTTCCAGACCATCGGTGTCGTTGAGATACGACAAGACATCACGTCCGGCGAGGATTATCTCCCCCAACAACTGTTCTTGTTCCAAGTCTCTTTGATCCATAGTTTCTGCAAATATTACAACATGGCAATTAATATACAAACATGAATGTCCGACGTCCGGACCGCCTCTCTCATGAATGTCAAACAAGGGATTCTCTTAACCTTTAAGGGATTTAATTAACAAAATGGCACCATTCTGGATGTGCAGAAAATGGTCCATATTTTTCCTGATCTCATCTACCCTTCTATATGTCACGTTGTCTAGTGTCAAAGGATTCAAGAAAACCATGGCTTCATCATTAGCCGGAAGTAACAGGCGCATAATGGTACGAAGCTCTCCAAAATTGTTTTGGAACGGAGTCCCGGATAGGATAATTAATTAGCTTTTTGGTACGAAGTTCAGCAAGAGCCTTCCGAATATCGCTATTTGGAAGGCCTTTGCTGAAATTCGTACCAAAAAGCGAATTATTCTATCCGGAACTCCGTTCCAAAACAACTTTGAAGAGCTTCGTAGCATCATACGCCTGTTACTTCCGGCTAATGATGAAGCCATGGATTTCTTCAATACTTTGACAGACAACGTGACATATAGAAGAATATATATATATATAGATGAGATCAGAAAAAAATTGGATCAACTTGTGCACATCCATAATGGGGGCATTCTTGATAAATCTATGTTACCGGAGTTTTCTATATGAACAAAAAAAAATCCACATGACATGTCTGACGTCCCCCCTCATGTCGAAGTTATCGGGGAGGGGGTAGACGACAATGACGCTCACCCCTCATGTCATGTCCGACGTCCCCCCTCATGTCGAAGTTATCGGGGAGGGGGTAGACGACAACGACGCTCACCCCTCATGTCCGACGTCCGACGTCCCCCCTCATGTCATGTCCGACGTCCCCCCTCATGTCGAAGTTATCGGGGAGGTGGCCTCGACAACGCTCTTTTAACTTGGTAAATTTGGGTGGCCTCGACAACTCTTCTAGGGTTTGGGGTGGCCTCGACAACGCTCTTTTAACTCATTTAACTTGGTAAATTTGGGTGGCCTCGACAACGCTTCTAGGGTTTGGGGTGGCCTCGACAACGCTCTTTCAGTCCCAGTTTGGGTGGACTCGAGAGTTTCTATGAGCATAAAAAAATCTATACAAAAAACTTTCTTCTATGAACAAAAAACTTTCTTCTATGAACAAAAAACTTTCTATGAACATCATTGCTCATATATCAATGCATACATCCATGGATCATCATTGCTCATATATCCATGGATCATATATAAAAACTTTCTATGAACAAAAAAAAGTTCTATGAACAAAAAAAAATTCTATGAACAAAAAAAAGTTATATGAACAAAAAAATTATACATCAATGCATACATATCCATGGATCATCCATATACATCTGCATACACATCTGCATACATATACATCAATGCATACATATGAACAAAAAAAAGGCAGAGGCGGCGGCGGCGGCGCGGCAAGCAAAGCGCGGGCGGCCGGAGCGCGGGCGGCGTCGGCATCGCGGCGGGCGGCGGCGTCGGGGCGCGGGGGGGGGGGGGAGAGGAGAGGAGGGGAACGGCGCGGCGGCTCACAGTGGGAGCGGGGACGGCGTCGGGGCAGCTCGGTGACGGCGACAACGGCGAGGTGGAGCAGCCTGACGGCGTCGGGGCAGGGCTCGGCGGCGACGGCGACGAGGAGCAGCCTGGGGGCGTCGGGCGGAGAAGAACAAGTGATTTCGAGAAACTGCTAAGTGTGGGCTTATATACACAGAGCATTGGTCCCGGTTCGTGGCACCAACCGGGACCAATGCGACCCTTTTGGTCCCGGTTGGTGCCACCAACCGGGACTAAAGGTCATTTTCAGCAGCCCAAAGGGCGGGAAGCAGAGACCTTTGGTCCCGGTTGGTGGCACGAACCGGGACGAAAGGGTGGCATTCATCCCGGTTGGTGCCACCAACCGGGACGAAAGGGCTGCGGCTGGCACGGCGTCGGGCGGGTGGATGTTTAGTCCCACCTCGCTAGCTGAAGGGCGCCGATAGTGGTTTATAAGCGCTGGTGCGCCTCCCCTTTCGAGCTCCTCTCTTATGCAGGCCTACGGGCCTAAACGCGTTTCTCTGCCTGTGGACCTACTGGGCCTGCTGTGGGCCTGCATCCTGGCCCAACTAACGGATCCCAGTAGGCGGCATTTTTTTAATTTTTTTCCAGTTTTTTTGTTTTGTTTTTTGCTTTATTTATTTTCTTTTGTTTCTACTTACAGCTAAATACTTAGAGTTTTTGAGTGATTCTTTTTGCTTTAGGTCACAAAAATTATAAACTTTTTGTTAGTGCCATTAGTTTTCAAATTTGAATAGTTTAAATTTGAATTCTTTGAAATTTGTGTGAATCACTAGTTTGTGAATAACTTTACTTTAAAAATAGATTTTTGAGTGATTCTTTTTCCTGCTATTTAATAATAGTGTGTTTTATCATTATATTCAATTTGGTAATTTTTAGGTTATTTTAAATGGGTGTTTTAATCAAAAACAGATTTTGTTATTTTAGTTTGCTATTAAAGCTTCTAACAAAAAAATACTTTATGAAAATTCTTTTTGCTATTAATGTTTTGAACAAAATAAAACTTTCATAATTTTAGTTGCATAAATTTTATATAATTTTAGTTTCAAAAATATTAGAGGTTTATAAAATCTTTTTAGTTGATTCTTTTTGCTATTGAAGAATATTATAGTTTTGTTTTAGTTGATCATAACAGAATATTTTAATTGATTATTTTTAGTTCATTCTTTTTGCTATTAGAGTTTCATAAAAAATTTCTAGTTCATTCTTTGAGCTAAATGACCCTGAAATTGAAAAGCACTACAAATGAACTCTGAAAAGGTTGAAAGTTGGCATGGTATCATCATTTCACCCACATAGCATGTGCTAAAAAGTTGAGAGGGTTACGGCAAAAACTGGATGCACTTCGTGTACAAAATGGACAATCTCTTTCGAAGTATCAGGGTTTCGGACGAAAACTCATCTGTTACAAAGGGATTTCATTTTTTGAACTTATTTGAACTCCAGACTTTTTGTGTGTTCAAAATGCACCATTCAAAGCCACATCATCAATTTTCAACCCTTTCTGACCTCATTTGGTATTTTTCATGCATTTACTGATTTTTTTGAGCTAAATGACCATGAAATTGAAAAGCACTACAAATGAACTCTGAAAAGGTTGAAAGTTGGCATGGTATCATCATTTCACCCACATAGCATGTGCTAAAAAGTTGAGAGGGTTACGACAAAAACTGGATGCACTTCGTGTACAAAACGGACAATCTCTTTCGAAGTATCAGGGTTTCGGACGAAAACTCATCTGTTACAAAGGTATTTCATTTTTTTGAACTTATTTGAACTCCAGACTTTTTGTGTGTTCAAAATGAACCATTCAAAGCCACATCATCAATTTTCAACCCTTTCTGACTTCATCTGGTATTTTTCATGCATTTACTGATTTTTTTGAGCTAAATGACCATGAAATTGAAAAGCACTACAAATGAACTCTGAAAAGGTTGAAAGTTGGCATGGTATCATCATTTCACCGACATAGCATGTGCTAAAAAGTTGAGAGGGTTACGGCAAAAACTGGATGCACTTCGTGTACAAAACGGACAATCTCTTTCGAAGTATCATGGTTTCATACGAAAACTCATTTGTTACAAAAGGCATTTCATTTCTTCACATGTAACTGCAGTGATATTCTAGATCAAAGGCATCATCATACTAGTTGTGGAGAGAAAGTCTTCACTTTTTCTTCGCTTGTGTCCTTTGCTTATTGCGCCGTAACCATGGATAATCTTCATCGTTTAACAGGGTGCTTGGGTCAGCCTTGACTTTGAAGGGAGGAATTTCATGAAACTTTTCATAATCTTCAGACATGTCTGTCTTGCCCTCCAATCCCACGATGTCTCTTTTTCCTGAAAGAACTATGTGGCGCTTTGGCTCATCGTATGATGTATTCGCTTCCTTATCTTTTCTTTTTCTCGGTTTGGTAGACATGTCCTTCACATAGAAAACCTGCGCCACATCATTGGCTAGGACGAATGGTTAGTCTGTGTACCCAAGATTGTTCAGATCCACTGTTGTCATTTCGTACTGTGGGTCTACCTGTACCCCGCCTCCTGACAGATTGACCCATTTGCACTGAAACAAAGGGACCTTGAAATCATGTCCATAGTCAAGTTCCCATATGTTCACTATGTAACCATAATATGTGTCCTTTCCCCTCTTGGTTGCTGCATCAAAGCGGACACCGCTGTTTTGGTTGGTGCTCTTTTGATCTTGGGCGATCGTGTAAAATGTATTCCCATTTATCTCGTACCCTTTGTAAGTCAATACAGTCGAAGATGGTCCCCTGGCCAACGAGTACAGCTCATCAGAAACAGTGTTGTCACCCATGAGACGTTTTTGCAACCAACTGCCGAAAGTCCTGATGTGTTCATATGTAATCCAGTCGTCACACTGCTCCGGGTGTTTGGAGCACAGAATATTCTTGTGTTCATCGACATACGGGGTCACCAAGGTAGAATTCTATAGAACTGTGTAGTGTGCTTGAGACCAAGAATGCCCGTCCCTACATATTATTGAGTCCGCTCCTAGCTTGCCTTTTCCAGTCAGTCTCCCCTCATACCACGATTGAGGGAGACCAATCTTCTTAAGGTCAGGAATGAAGTCAACACAAAACCCAATGACATCCTCTGTTTGATGGCCCATGGAGATGCTTCCTTCTGGCCTAGCGCGGTTACGAACATATTTCTTTAAGACTCCCATGAACCTCTCAAAGGGGAACATATTGTGTACAAATACAGGGCCAGAACGACAATCTCGTCGACTAGATGAACTAGGACGTGCGTCATGATATTGAAGAAGGATGGTGGGAACACCAGCTCGAAACTAACAAGACATTGCACCAAATCACTCCTTAACCTTGGCAGGATTTCTGGATCGATCACCTTCTGAAAGATTGCATTGAGGAATGCACATAGCTTCACAATGGCTAATCGAACGTTTTCCGGTAGAAGCCCCCTCAATGCAACCGGAAGCAGTTGCGTCATAATCACGTGGCAGTCATGAGACTTTAGGTTCTGGAACTTTTTCTCTGCCATATTTATTATTCCCTTTATATTCGACGAGAAGCCAGACGGGACCTTCGTACTGAGCAGGCATTCAAAGAAGATTTCCTTCTCTTCTTTGGTAAGAGCGTAGCTGGCAGGACCGTCATACTGCTTTGGATGCATGTCGTCTTTTTCATGCACACGTTGCTGTTCCTCCCGTGCCTCCGGTGTATCTTTTGTCTTCCCATACACTCCCAAGAAGCCTAGCAGGTTCACGCAAAGATTCTTCGTCACGTGCATCACGTCGATTGCAGAGCGGACCTCTAGGTCTTTTCAATAGGGTAGGTCCCAAAATATAGATTTCTTCTTCCACATGGGTGTGCGTCCCGCATCGTCAGTCGGAACAGATAATCCGCCAGGACCCTTTCCAAAGATTACTTGTAAATCATTGACCATATCAAGTATGTGATCACCAGTACGGAGGGCGGGCTTCTTCCGGTGATCTGCCTCACCTTTGAAATGCTTTCCTTTCTTTCGACATTGATGGTTGGTCGGAAGAAATCGACGATGCCCCAGGTACACATTCTTCCTGCATTTGTCCAAATATATACTGTCGGTGTCATCTAAACAGTGTGTGCATGCGTGGTATCCCTTGTTTGTCTGTCCTGAAAGGTTACTGAGAGCAGGCCAATCGTTGATGGTTACAAACAGCAACGCATGTAGGTCAAATTCCTCCTGTTCGTTCTCATCCCACACACGTACACCTCTTCCATTCCATAGCTGTAAAAGTTCATCAACTAATGGCCTTAGGTACACATCAATGTCATTGCCGGGTTGCTTAGGTCCTTGGATGAGCACTGGCATCATAATGAACTTCCGCTTCATGCACAACCAAGGAGGAAGGTTATACATACATAGAGTCACAGGCCATGTGCTATGCTTGCTGCTCTGCTCCCCAAAAGGATTAACGCCATCTGCACTTAAACCAAACCATACGTTCCTTGGGTCACCTGTAAAGTCGCTCCACTTTCTCTCGATCTTTCTCCACTGCGACCCGTCAGCGGGTGCTCTCAACTTCCCGTCTTTCTTACGGTCTTTTATGTGCCATTGCATCAACTCGGCATGCTTTTTGTTTCTGAACAGACGTTTCAACCGTGGTATTATAGGAGCATACCACATCACCTTGGCAGGAACCCTCTTCCCGGTGCGCTGGCCCTCAACATCACCAGGGTCATCTCTTCTGATCTTATACCGCAATGCACCGCATACCGGGCATGCGTTCAAATCCTTGTACGCACCGCGGTAGAGGATGCAGTCATTAGGGCATGCATGTATCTTCTGCACCTCCAATCCTAGAGGGCATAGAACCTTCTTTGCTTCGTACGTACTGCCGGGTAATTCGTTATCCTTTGGAAGCTTCTTCTTCATTATTTTCAGTAGCGAACTAAATCCCTTGTCCGATACACCATTGTCTGCCTTCCATTGCAGCAATTCCAGTGTGGTACCGAGCTTTCTGTTGTCATCTTCTCAATTTGGGTACAACCCTTTTTTGTGATCCTCTAACATGCGATCGAACTTCAACTTCTCCCTTTCACTTTCGCATTCTCTCTGTGCATCAACAATGACCCGGCGAAGATCATCATCGGGCACATCGTCTGGTTCCTCTTGATCTTCAGCTTCCCCCATTGCAGCATCACCGTATTCAGGGGGCGGGTAGTTTTCATCATCCTCTTCTTCTTCGTTGTCTTCCATCATAACCCCTCTTTCTCCGTGCTTGGTCCAAACATTATAGTGTGGCATAAAACCCTTCTCAAGCAGGTGGAAGTGAAGGGTTTTAGAGTTGGAGAAAGCCTTCGTATTCTCATAGACAGTACATGGACAATGCATAAAACCATTCTGCTTGTTTGCCTCAGCCGCTTCGAGAAAATTATTCAGGCCCTTAATATACTCGGAGGTGCGTCGGTCACCGTACATCCATTTCCGGTTCATCTGCGTGCGTTATATAGTTCTCATTATTGAACAACATATAGCTCTCTAGAGCATCTAATTAAAACATACATTGAAACTATGTAAAAAATTTAAATGCAACAACAAATGCAATCATAACCGTAACTAAGGTACCAATTGATCCAACGGCATAATGATACCAAGCCTTAGTATGAATGGCATATTTTCTAATCTTTCTAATCTTCAAGCGCATTGCATCCATCTTGATCTTGTGATCGTCGACGACATCGGCAACATTCAACTCCAATTTCATCTTCTCCTCTTCAACTCTTTGTAATTTTTCTTTCAAGTAATTGTTTTCTTTTTCAACCAAATTTAACTTCTCGACAAGAATTTCTATGTCGGTTGGAATTTCCGGTTCACATACCTCCTAGATTAAAAAATCTATGTCACGTTGGTCGGCATAATTGTCATAAACACTACATAAAACAAATTGTTATAAAAGATAATATATATCACATCCGAATCATAGACAGGACGAGGGCCGACGGAGGCGGATACCAAAACCATCGCACTATATAATAACAAACAATAATAAAAGTAAGAAAATTACAGAAGTATCTATCTAAATCATACAAGTAAGAACTTTTTTCTTTTAGAAAGAAGATAAGAAGAAGAGGCTAACCACGGTGGTGCCGGCGCCGAGATGGGCGCGGGCGATCGACGGCGGTGAGGACGGGGACGGGACAGGACGGACCGCCAAACCTAGACAAATCTTGAGGAAAATGGAGCTTGGACAAGGAGCTTCGAGAGAAGAAAGCTTAAGTGTGGCTCGGGCATTTCATCGAACACCTCATGTGCATAGGAGGTGAGCTAGAGCACCACAAAGCTCTCCCACGGCCGGCCAAAAAAACAAAGCAGTGCACTGCTCTGCTCGCGGGCAGGGGGTATATATAGGCCAACCATTGGTCCCGGTTTGTGGCTGGAACCGGGACTAAAGGACACCATTTGGTCCCGGTTCCAGACACGAACCGGGACCAATGGGCCACAAACCGGGACCAATGGTTGTGGGCCAGGAGCGAGGCCCATTGGTCCCGGTTCGTGTCTGGAACCGGGACCAAAGGGGTCAGACGAACCGGGACCAATGGCCCACGAGGCCCGGCCGGCGCCCTGGCCTCACGAACCGGGACCGATGCCCCCATGGGTCCCGGTTCGTGAGTGAACCGGGATTAATGGGATTTCAGGCCTGGACCAAAGCCATGTTTTCTACTAGTGTATTGCTAACTTTTGAGAGAGAACGAGAGATTGTGCGTGCGTGTGACTTGAATACATGTAAAGAGAGTTTGAGTAGAGGTTATACTTAGACTCGGTTTCGCCAAACTTGGTTGTGTGGTATCGGTTTTTCGCTCCGGTTTTAGTAAAGTGATGATGCATAGCGCTCTACTAGCACGCTACAAGGGATCTTTTTTAAACCTATAAAAGAGGAAGTTAAAGAGAGTTTGAACAAAAGGAGCCATGCTCATTAGAGCCCTTTTTGGTGAAGCCCCAGCAAGCTTCACAAATTATCTCAAGGAAACTTCTTAATTAGGCCAAAACTTCTAAGAATGTTGGGGAGGATCGGACTATTCATCGAGAGGGAGTTGAACAGAGTTGGAACAGAAGTCCGGATACGCATTATATGTGGTATATATTGCTTGGCCAAACTCGGTTGAACTTCCAGTTGGCTCTAATTTTAGTCAGGTGGAGACTGGAGTGCAGATATATACTACACTGTCAGCAATGCACCCAAAAGTGTAGTACATATATAAGAAGAATCTAAAGAGAGTTGAGACGAAATGCGCCGTGCACATCAAAGCCGTATTTCGTCAACCACCATGTCAACAAATGAATTATGCCAGTTTCTTTATATAGTTGGCAAACAGTTAATTGATTATCAAGCTTGCCTGTCTGGCTAGTGCAATATGCTAATGAGGAAATTAATTATTGAATAGGAGTACATATAAGTGATTGGTTAGCCAGTTTGGTTAACTTGGGTGACGTGGCTGCCTAACATTGGGTAAAATTAGCTAGCAACTGGAGTAGCCTACTACTCATAGATGTGTGAACATACATACATGGGTAGGTTTTATTCCAGATCTTGCAGCTAGACGTACAAATAAAGTTGGACTCTTGCACTGAAGGGACGAATTGACTGTTCCATATCCCTTTTCTTGTGTTTAGGTTAGTCACATGCTAGCCAGCTTAGGACTGAGATTGTTCAACAGGAGGAGCTAGAAGTATATCTTAGCTTATATTAGAGCATGGCCCACCAAGAACACACATGACCGCACTATTGTTTAGTTGTCTTCATCTCAGCATGATAGTACTTGTCATGATCACAATCAATTAACCACAACAGGCTAGTTGTGTACCATCGCTGTCATTACATATCAACTTCACAAACCACTTAAAGATAATGATCGATTTGTCAGTAAAGCTTGCTTGAAAAACCAATGCGCTATCCGTTTCGGCAAAAATAAATCACTGCTACTTCCGCAAAAAATGACCAATCCGGGGATGCGTCGTTCATTTGCATATATATGCTTTACAGGAATGATCGTGTGGCCATGTGTGCCTCTCTTGATCTCCCACAGAATTATTTTGGAAGTAATTTACTATATGCTGCGAAAATCCTCATGTTTTGGTTTTCATTGGTGACATAGAAATGGTTACTTCTTGGTCACATATGGAAACAACGGAACAAAGAATGTACGACAAGTAAGGCGAAAGACAAAAGCTTATTTAAATTAAAGATTGATGAATTGTCTATTGTACTTGTAAGACTATATGGAAGGAAACATACACTTCTACGAGGGAAAGTTAAAGAGAGTTCTCACTCTCGTTAGAGTCAAGTGGAGCATTATAACCACACTGTCAGCACGCTAACACACTCCAATTTTAGTCAAGTGGAGTATATGAGAAGAAGTTGAAGACAGTTCAAACAAAAGGCACCATGCACGTCGAGCTCTATTTGATCAAGCTCCACGTGTTAAGAAAAGAAATTAAGTAAGCCGATTAATTACCAACCGAGTACGTTACATGCTTGCCTGGCTACAAAATGCACATGGACTATACATAACTTAAGTGAAGAAAATTGATTGTTGAGTATGTTTACTTAGCCAATTTAGTCTATTTTGGTGTCACTAGGATTCTTATTCTCATAGGTAAATATTTTAGATTCCGGCAAACAAAACATATTAGACTGCTTATTATTCTAGACCATGCATATAATTAAGGCAGGCGGATAGATTTGGGGTCTTGCTCAGAACAGAAGGGTTTGTGTGTGCCATATTGTTTTCATGTGTTACTTTCTGTTAGTCACATGCTAGCCATGCTATCTAGCTAGCTTGATTTGGACAGTGAGGGGTTGTTTAGCAGGAGCTATACTGCTCTCCGTAGCTCATTTTGGAACATGGCCCATCAACACACACTACACCATTGTCTTCGTAGATCTCAGCATATATGCATGATAGTACCTCTCATGATGATTAATTAGCTAGTACTAGTCGTGCACGTACCATCGCTGTCATAGCAGACCAACTTTGCAAATTAACCACATGGAAACGATATGGACAGAGGCAAATCAATCTTGCTTGGAAATTCAATGCTTGCCTCCAAAGAAAAAAAAACATCAATGTCGTAATTTGTGGTCTTTCATCGCTGTCATAGCCCTCCGACCAAGCTTGGCAAACTAAACTTGGACCTATATGCATGCATGTGGATTGAATTAACTGTGTCATCGATGATGATTTAGAAATGGTTATATTTCTCGGTCATTTCCCCGATCGAAATAGCGAAATCAAAAAGTTACAGTAGGTGATTAAGGCAAAAGGTAGAAGCTTTTTAGAAAGAGCAGTATCTATCGATCTCCAAGCGTATATATCTGCCACTCTTCTATTCATATCTCTTTTGTAATGTTTCGGCTATGGTTGTCTTTGTTTTGCACTCTGCTCAATAAGTAATAAAAATGATTCTATGCATCACTATGATGGAGAGCCCGGGGTTTCAACCTCCTTTTCGAAAGAAAAAAAAAATCTGGCACTCAAGTATTGACGAGTTGGGTATTTGGTGACTAACCGTCTAGTCAGATCATGGGGGGTATCTGTGTAGCAGCTAGGCTAGGTGTTGTTGTAATAGGCAGGGAGCAGTGACACGGCGGCAAAGCAATGTCTTTGCCGTTAGGGGTTAACAGGTGAGAAAATGGGTGTGGTTCAGCCAAGCAAGCAAACTTCCAAGAAAGAACCTCATGGACAAGAACCGGACCTCACGTCAAATCAAAGTAACGGCAGACACATACACACTACACAGGGAGCGGTGCTAAAGAAGCTACTTCTATATATGTACACATATATGTGGTGCAGTAGCACTGGGCTGGAGTGTTCAAGTGATGTCTTTAACATGTATATGAAGTACTAGTAGCATATTAGTTGTTTCTTAGATAGATAGATCGATCGATTGATGTACTAAATGAGACCCAAAAAAAAACATGCAAATTCAGAGGGGTTTGTTATCCAGTAATCTACTACTCCCTCCGTCCTGTCTCAACTTTAGTACAACTTTTTATTAATGTTAGTACAAAATCAAGACACTTATTTTGAGACGTACTCCCTCTGTAAACTAATATAAGAGCATTTAGATTACTAAATCTAAACGTTCTTATATTAGTTTACAGAGGGAGTATTTATTAAGGTTAATTACACATATAATTCGAAAGGGGCTGTATATTAGTACAATTGATCGGCGAGCTGAAACAATCAATTGCATATAATCCGAATAATTAATTAATCGCCCCAGGTGCATGCATGCAATAACTAATTAAGCACCACCAGTACTAGCTACCTAGTACTTTTTTCCTTGTTGTTGACAAGCTAGACAAATCCATGCACATATTGCCTCTGGAATCTAGTGCTGGCTAAATTAGCTCGTCAGAGCTTGAGCGACAGGTCCATCTCCGGCACCGCCTCCCCGCCGGCCGCTGCGGTGCTGCCGGTGCCAGCCCAGCCCATGCCCATCAGTGGCATCATCGTCGCCGAGTCCGGAGCAGCGGCCGAAGCAGAGTACCCCCAGAGCTCCCCGCCGCCGGCGGCGGCGTGGAGCCAGTTGGCGGCCGTGGAGGAGGAAGCAGTCGCGGTGGCGACGGTTGGGGAGGGGACGTCGCGGCTGCGCTTGGCGAGGGTGCGCTCGAGCTTGTGCGCGTTCTGGTGGCCGCCGAGCGCCTGGGAAGTGAAGAACTTGCGGTGGCAGTAGTTGCAGGCGAAGGCCTCCCTGCCGGCGTTGTCGAGGGCCGCGGGAGCAGCAGGGGACGCCGGGCGCCGTGCGCCGCGCTGCCCCTGCTGGTGCGTGGCCGTGGCCACGGCCGTGTCGAGGCGCAGGTCGAGGCTGACGCCGTGCAGCAGCAGCTGGTGCGACTGCGGCGCCTCGCCCTCCATGGTCAGTCGATGAACGGAGCTAGCTAGCAAGGCTGCAGCGGGCGTGTGCTTCGTCGGTGCGTGGAGCAGTGGAGGAGGAAGAAGAGGGGGGAGGAAGCGGTGGTGTGAGCGAGCGACCGCGCGCGGCGCGCCGGTATATAAAGAGGAGGAGGCACCAGTGGTCGAGCCGGTGGGTGTGGGTTCGAGCCGAGCCGACAATGCTCCGACCGCCAGGGCCGGGCCGAGCCGGGCACGTCCGGTCATTTCTGCGTATCTCACATGTCCATCGACGGTCGATGTCATTAAGGTATGGCAGGTGCCATACCTTGCCCACCGGAGGCCTCCGCCAGTAGTTGGGAGGAAATGGCCCCCGCGCAGCGATGCCACAAGGTGGTTGGAGACTTGATCCTCTCTTTGCTAGAGGAAATGCGACGGTTGCATTTTAATTTATTTTGTAAGAAAAGAAGAAGGTAAAGAGAGTTCCACACAGCCATGCTCATAAGAGCTCTATTTAGCTAAGGCCCGTCTTCACAAATGAGCTTAGCTAAGGAAACATAGTTCATTTGGCCAAAACTTCCAGGAATATCTACATGGAAGGAAACCGACTTCTCGTCGAAGGAAAGTTGAAGAATTGGAATAGAAGTTGTAATGCCATATAGTATTGTCAGCACAATAGCTAGAAAGATCTAGCTACTATCTAAGGTGGTATGTCTCTATATCTAGCTACTATCTATCTAAGGTGGCATGTCTCTATATCTAGCTACTATCTATCTACTATCTATCTAAGGTGGTATGTCGAAGGAAATGTTCCTTTTCCAGTCAATGCGGAGTGCTTCGTCCAACCATTTTTTACTAAGCATCATTCCTTGAAACCCGCCTTAACTGTCTCATGTTTTATTGACTTAACGAGTAAACTTATGTTTTCTTTGATAGGATAGTAAGTGATTACAAAATAAAATTCTAAAATATGGGCAGGTAATCACGGAAAGGATTTGATAAACATTTAGTTACACAGTATATGGACTAATAAATCATGGGCTGAAATACTAAAATATTTGTACCTTGTTGGAACGCATGGGCAATTACCAGTAAGCAGTTAAAAGAGAGTTCAAATAGCAGACGCCGTGCACATCAAGTCCTATTTGGTCAAGGCTCCACGTCTTAAGGGAACAAATTAAGTGATTTACCTAGTTATAGTTGTCCATCACTTTTGAGAATGTTAATTAGCTAATAAGAAGTTAGAGTTCAAATAGCAGGCGCCATGCACATCAAGTCCTATTTGGTCAAAGGCTCCACGTCTTAAGGAAACAAATTAAGTAATTTACCACCTAGTTATAGTTGTCCATCAATTTTGAGGGGAAAAAACAAAGCTATGGGTGTTTTCGTGTGTGTGTGTGTGTGTGTTGGGTAGTTTGTGTGCATCTTTATTATGCAGAGGCCGGATGTATGTTTATCGTGTTATGTATCCTCTTGATGCTCAATTTTAAGCCAATAAAATTCACCCTTTGTAGAAAAAATCAATTTTGAGAAGGTTAATTATGCTTTTTTTTAAAGGAGGAAAGGCCCCCGGCCTCTGCATCAGCACGATGCATGCGGCGATATTATTAAGCAAAAAAGTAAACAAATGTGACCAAGGTTAACTATGCTAATCAGAGAGGATTGACTATTGAGTACGTTAAGTTCTTAAACCAGTGTGATTATTTTGGGAAACGTGGATGCCTAACTAACATTGGAGCGAATTAGCTTGCAAGCTGGCCAAAGTGTACTAGCTACTCCTATAGATGTGTGAACACAGATAGATGAGTTTTATTCCATAACTCCTGCATATGGATAGACCTATTGATTTTGACACTTGCTGGAAACGATGAGTTAACAGTTGAGTGTGACATGCCGCTTTTGCTGGGTTTTGTTAGTCACATGCTAAGCCAGGCTAGCTTAATTAGGACGGGGAGGGATTGTTCAGCAGGAGGAGCTACTGCATGCCTTAATTAGCTTAGTTTAGAGCATAGCCCACCAACACAGACTACACCAATGTCTTTGTCGACCCCACGCATGATAGCACTTGTCATTGCCACGACTTAACTGATTAGCCACTACTAGCTGTATACCATCGTTGTCATGGCAGAATTATCAGCTTTGCAAACCACATTAAAATGAATGACGTGTTGGTTAAATCTTTTTTACTGTGTATTTATTATTTTTACTGTGTTGGTTAAATTTCCATGGAAGTTCATTGTAAATTTGGGATTGTCCTTATGGCTATGTGCTTCGCTCGATGCAGAGGCCGGGGCTTGCTCCCTTTTCAAAAAAGAAAACAATTGTGATTGTCCATTTGCGTGTGTACTAGTGCAGGAATTCTTTCTGGATGTCCTAATGCTCTCTTAGAAAAGGTACGGAAGTGACTATGCTTTTAATTTGTTATATTAGAAAATGGTTATTTCTTGGTCGAGTGCTCGGTCATTAAAGATTTTTTTTATATTTTTCTTATAGTTCACAAATCTCGACATGAATGCATGTGGACCAAATGGTTCTTGGTGTCGATTTCAAAATAGTAAATAGATAGGAAAAGTGGAAAAAAAGTATTACATAGGCAAAATTTCTATAATCCCCCAATCCATAACGGTATCATTACTCTTAATTACCTAGGCAAGGTGAAAGACAAAGACTCTCTTATATTTAAAAGAGGAGTGAAGTGCATTATAGGTCCTCGAACTATCTTAGAGGTGTCACATAGGTCCTTGAACTATGAAAATCATCATCTAGGTCCATAAAGTGCAATATGTGTGTCATCCAGGTCCTCAAACTATTTCAAAAGTGTCATGTAGGTCCTTGAACTATTTCAGAGGTGTCACATATATACACACTTATTGCACTTCAAGAAATTTCGAGGACCTAGATGACACTTTTCATAGTTTGAGGACCTACATGACACCTTCGAAATAGTTCGAGGACCTAGGATGCACTTCATTGTTAAAAGAGTGGGTCTCTCTCCACATGTGTGAATCACACTGATCTGCCACTCATGTGCTATGTGCTTTTATGCTGAGTTGATGAGGTCGGTGAACGTCTAGTCACTGGTATCTGTGTATAGCATGGCTAGGCAGCTACTGTAACTGGGCGGCAAAGCAATGTTTTTGCCGTTAGGGGTTAGCTAGCTAGGGACCAAAGGTGCTCTCTTGCAGCAGCTCAAGCAACTTCCAAGAAACCAGGCTAACTAGCTAGAGAAGACGTGTCCAGGCAACAAAAAAATGTTAATCAGACACGTATTGCTACTACACGTTCCGCTTTGTTGAAAAATGTATTTGTGGAAATACACCAATAATTTGTAGAGGTTCCTTAGAAAACGCCTCCATTTAATTGTGAGATACTAAAAGAAATTTAGCACCCGAAAATCATGGTGTTGAAATAGGGGTGAAAACAGATCGGATGCGGATAGGATAGTGCTCTTACCACTTCCGTTTTCATATTTTTAAAACGAATATGAATGCGAATACGGATGTTAACGGATACGGATGCGGCTCGGATATTATTCGAATACGAATATGTATCGGATGTTTGCTCGATTCGGAACGGATACAAATAATAGCGATATATTGCTTAAGTAAATTAGTCAATAGCTACGTGACATGAAATAATCAACTTGTGACATACAATAAGTCAATGATAAATAGGTTTATGAATAAATACTATTGTAATGCATAATAATTTCTAAGTTTAATCATACAAAGAGAAAAATTTGACCACTTATTTGGCTTTATGTTGGATAATTGGAATATTGGGGCTAGCATTTTGAAAATTACCTCCCCTAATCTTATTCGGATACGGATATATCCACTTCCATATCCATATTTGTGTCAAAATCTCATATCATATTTATTTTCATATTTATTAAATAAATTCGGATACGGATAATTTCCATTTCCATTTTGGTTCGGATGCGGATGTTTCGGATACGAATAGGCATTTTCTCGAATACGAATATCAGATATTTCGGATTATCGACCGCCACTTTCCATCCCTATGTTAAAAAACAACAAAATTAAACAGATCTTTTCTTTTCTCGGCAAAGAACTAGTGGTGCTGAATACTCAGATTTCTCTCTCCGTTTGCCATGCTGTGGAGTATATATACAACATTGCCTTTTCTAGATTGACAGATATATCTATGCTTTTGGAATTCTGCGAGAAGACAAAAAAATATGTATTCCACGAAGAACCATTCGGCCTAGACAGGACGGGGCCTCCCAGATATCTCCTGACGCCGAGCGTGAAAGAGAAATCAACGGACGGTTAGGCAGCGACAAGGTACGTGTTTCCCTCCGTACTGTGCATGCATGCGTCGGTGAGCTAGGCAAGCTCATCTCATCACATGCGTGCATCAGCCATGCTTGGCGGTTTACAAGTCAAGTGACGTGCATGTGCCACACTTGCACCGCCCCACCACTTGCAGGTATTGCTTACTTGATCTTCTCTATATATGCTAGAGGAACTGCATGCAAGTCTACCAGCGGCAGATAGTACTTTCAACTGCAGGAATCTGTAGTTTTTCCCTCTCCAAGATTTCGACCTTTGGGAGTTGTTTTACCGTATGTGCGTTTATGGTCATTAATTCAATTTGTGTGGTATATTTTTGTTATCTCGATGTATAAGATTTCTAGCATCCACCTCGGTATCCCTTTTTCAATGAACTGGGTTTTTTTTTCTATCAGGAGGAAGTAAAGTGAGTTCGAAAGAAGTCATAAGTAGACCGGGTTTCGCCAAACTTGGTTGTATGGTACCGGTTTTCTGCTCTTGTTTTAGTGAAGTGATGATGCATAGGCGCTACTAGCACGGCACAGGGGATCTTTTTTCTTAGGAACTATAAAAGAGGAAGTTAAAGAGAGTTCGAATAAAAGGCGCCACGCTCATTACAACCCTGTTTGTGAAGCCCCAGCAAGCTTCACAAATAATATCAAGGGAAAAAATTAATTAGGCCAAAACTTCTAAGAATGTATGGAAGGAATCTGACTTTTCGTCCAGAGGGAGTTAAACGGAGTTCGTATAGAAGTCTTCATCCTATGTGGTATTGTTTGGCCAAACTCGGTTGCAATTCTAGCTAGTTGGCTCTAATTTTAGTCAGGTGGGAGTATGTATATAGTACACTGTCAGCAATGTACCCTCAGGTGGAGTATATAGTACACTATAAAAAGAATGTAAAGAGAGTTCTAACAAAAGGCGTCATGCACATTACGACATATTTGTCAACATAGACGTCTGAAAGAAAGAAACTAAATGAGCCGATTATATCTAGTTGGGTATTAATTGTCATGCTCTAGTATCTGCGATTTATTTTTTGAAGGACAAGCTCGGGCCTCTGCATCAATCGGTGCACACATCCATAACTTGCCTTGGTAGGTACTATACGCTAATTGGAGGAAATTATTGAGTACATTGAGTGCTAAATTAGCTAGTAGGTTAGTTAGTTTGGGTGATGTGGCTGCCTAACGTTGGAGGAGATTAGTTAGGCACTAGAGTAACTAGCTATCTAATTGGGCAGTCCTACTACTCATAGATGTGTGGACGTACATATATAGATGGCCAGATCTTGTAGATAGACGTACAGATAATTTGGACTCTTCCTCTACAGCGATGAGTTGAGTGTGGCATATTGTCTTTCTTGTGTTTGTTAGTCACATGCTAGCCAGCTTAGGACTGTGACTGTTCAGCGGGAGGGGCTATGTACTACTATATCTTAGCTTAGTTCAGAGCACCATTCATTAGTTGCCTTCATCTCAGCATGATAGTGCTTGTCATGAGCACAATCAATTAGCTGGCTAGTTGTGAACTATCACCGTCGTAGCATATCAACTTTGCAAACCACTTGTAGATAATGATCGATATGCCAGTTAGCTTCTTGGAAATAAATCCTAATCTAGCTAGGGTATAGTCCATTCCCGTACATACGGGTGACATAGAAATTATTATTACTTTGGGAACGGACTTTTCGTGGAGAAGAAATTAAAAGTGTTCCTGCCCTAATATTTGCCATGTGGGGAATATGGTACATCACTGTCAGCACACCAAAATGGAAATTATTTCAAGAAACTACTCCTATATGAGAAGAAGTTTTTTTTTGCCTGGATATATGAGACGAAGTTAAGGAGAGTTCAAACAAAAGGCGCCATGCACATCAAGCCATATTTGGTTAAGCTCCACGTTTTAAGGAAACAAATTAATCGAGCCATTGTAGTATGCTAGCTAATTCTCGTAGACATGTGAACATATATACTAGATGGGTTTTTAATTTATTCAAGACCATGCATATATAGGATATATATATATAGATACGGGTTTTTATTTGAGACCATGCATATATAGGATAGATATATAGATATGGGTTTTTATTTGAGACCATGCATAGAGGTATGCAGATCACTCGGAATTAATAGAAGGGTTTGAGTGTGCCATATACCTTTAATTTGGTGCCTTGATTTGTGTTAGTCACATGTTATCCATGCTAGCTTGATTAGGACTAGGAGGGGTTGTTCAGCGGGAGGAGCTACTGCATTGCTAAAGCTCGTTTTGGAGAACGGCCCACCAATACACTGCACCATTGTCTTCGTTGATCTCAGCATGCATGATAGTACTACTCGTCATGATGATCAGAACTGATTAATTTGACCAACGCTAATCGTGTACGTACCGTCGATGTCATAGCAGACCAACTTTGCAAACCACGTGAAAACGGTTGACAACTCAGTTAATCTTGGCTCCAAGAAATACAGTAACTTGTGGTCTTTTAGCGCTGTCATAGCCATCCGATCGACCAAGCTTAGAATTAACTCATCATTCATTTTGCGCTTCACAAACTAATAACTTCAACCGACATGGGTGCGGATCGAAATAACCTCGTTATGAGTGGCGATTTAGAAACGGTCGTTATTTCTCTTTTTGCCGCCTAATTGAAAAGGTATTCCCTCTGTTCCAAAATAAATGTCTCAACTTTGTATACTAACTTTAGTATAAAGTTGTATTAAGCTTTCCAAAATAACTGTCTCAATTTTGTACTAACTTTAATATAAAGTTGTATTAAGCTTTTCAAAATAAGTGTCTCAACTTTGTACTAACTTTAATATAAAGTTGTATTAAGCTTTTCAAAATAAGTGTATCAACTTTGTACTAACTTTAGTACAAAGTTGTAGTAAGTTTGAGACACCTATTTTGGGACGGAGGGAGTAATAATTAGCGCGAAAGCTTTTTAGATATCTCCAAGCATATACTACATACACGAGTGGATCACATATATATCTGCTACTCAAGTATGGACGAGTTGGGTGTTGGGTGAGTAAACATCTAGTCAGATCATGGTGGATATCTGATCTGTGTAGCAGCTAGGCAGTGAGCAGTGACACGGCGTCAAAGCAATGTGTTTGCCGTTTGGGGTTAACTGGTGACAAAATGGCCGTCGTTCAACTTAGCACGCAATTTCCAAGAAATAACAAGAACCGGACCTCACGTCGAAGTAACGACAGACACGCACACACTACACTAGGTGCGGTGCTAAAGAAGTTACTTCTATATATGTACACACATATATGTGGTGTACAGTAGTAGCACTGGGCTGGAGAGTGTTCAAGTGATGTTTTTCACATGTATATAAAGTAGCAGTAGCATATTCCCATAAAAAAAAAAGAGTAGCAGTAGCATATTAGCTGTTTCTTAGATAGATAGATACTACTAATATCCTACGGCTACTAAGAAACAACTAATAACAACGTGTGGATCACATATCTGCCACTCAAGTAGGAGTAGATCGATTGATGTAGTAAATGAGACCAACAAACCATGGATGCAAATTCAGAGGGCTTTGTGTGATTTGTAATCCAGTAATCTTGTTTTATAAGGTTTACACATAATAGTCAAATCAAATAGGGCTGTGAATTATATATAGATCGGTGAGCTGAAACGATCAATTGCATATAATCCGGGTAATTAATTAATCGCCAGGTGCATGCAACAATTTGTTAAGCACTAGGACTACTTGTTGACACGCTAGCTAGGCGCATGCATGCACATATTGCCTCTGGAATGTAGTGCTAGCTTAATTAGCCCGTCAGAGCTTGAGAGACAAGTCCATCTCCGCCACCGCCTCCCGGCCGGCCGCTGTGGTGCTGCCAGCCCAACCCATGCCCATCACGGGCGCCATCGCCGCGGAGTCCAGGGCAGCGGCCGAAGCAGAGTGCGTCCAGAGCTCCCTGCCGCCGCCGTGGACGGCCGTGGAAGAGGAAGCCGTCGCGGTGGCGGCTGCGGAGGCGTCGCGGCTGCGCTTGGCGAGGGTGCGCTCGAGCTTGTGGGCGTTCTGGTGGCCGCCGAGCGCCTGCGAGCTGAAGAACTTGCGGTGGCAGTAGTTGCACGAGAAGGCCTCCTTGCCGGCGTGGTCGACGACGGCGGGAGTAGCAGGGGACGCCAGGCGCCGGGCGCCGGGCTGCTGGCGCGTGGCCGTGTCGAGGCGGAGGTCGAGGCTGACGCCGTGCAGCAGCAGCTGGTGCGACTGCGGCGCCTCGCCCTCCATGGTCGATGGTCGATGGCCGGAGCAAGCAAGGCCGACACGTGGGTCGGAGGGCGGGCGTCGCAACTGGGGACGCGGGGGCGTGTGGGTGGCCGTGTGTAGGAAGAAGAAGAAGCAGAGGGAGTGGCTAGGGCTGCAAGAAAAGCTCGAGGCTCGTGAGCCGCTCGAGATCGACTCGTCTTTTGGCTCGACTCGAGATCGACTCGAAAATAAACGAGCTGAGCATGAACATTTTATGTAGCTCGATCAAGAAACGAGCCGATCTTGAGCCAATATTCGCTCGTTCGATTTTAGCTCGATAGCTCGACTTAACATCATTATGTTAAATGATCCTGCCATATATTAAATGGAAATAGAATAATTTATTACCATATATGTTGTCCACGATTTTTCTCCATTTTATTTATTAGCAAACATGGAAGTTTAATTAAGTGTAGAGAAAATTTAGGCCTTATTATGGTACGTGATCGTCTGTGTGTTAATATCCTGTTGCCTTTTGCCAGAATTCCCAAGCATATGCTCTTTCATTTTCCTGTCTTTCTTCCACGAAGACCATCATCTGCTGCAAGCCTGCAAGATGAGCTCTCCCGAGAACGACGAGACGGCTGTACAATCGATCGAAGTAAGCCCCTTTTCCATTTTCACATTGAATGATATCTAAATACGTTTGGTGCTCTTTCTCAAGATCTGAGTTATGGTTACACTATTCACGTGTAAAATACTCTTGCATAGGGTAGGGTGCACGTGATTCAGATTCAGAAGTGAACAATTCTTGTACTAGCTATAGTCACCGCTCTACGGATTCAAAACACAGCCTCATCCATCAGTCTAACACACGTCCGCCTTCAGCCCTTCGCCTCGTTCCCCACCATGACCATGCCTCACCATCGACCGGCGGCGTGAACTGATGACCTCTTCTTTGCCCCGTGACCGGCAGTCCGGCACTCCGCGCGCCCACGCTGGAGGCTGCTCCACATCTTCTCGATGGCTGGAGCGGAAGCCTGCACGCCGGCACAAATACTCTCAGGATAAAGAAGACCAGGATGACTTACTTGAAGTTCCTTTTCTGGATAAAGATCCTTCAATCGCTTCTACAGACTAGTAAGAAACGAATATAATATGGTGAACATTCATTTAAATTGTTGCATAGTTTGTATTATCTTGCAAACTAATAAATTGTAATATGCAGGCCAGTTGCGCTTCTTGGTACGGTGATGGAGAATTACTTCAAGTCCTACGAACTCCAAGACCATGTACGGCCTACACTACACAGCAACTTTTTATGATCTTCGACGAATAATTTGTTTTCCCAATTATATATCTGTCATGAATTGTCATCTTATGTTGATGCTAGACTTTTGGTTATTAGAGAATAAGTAGAACTACTTTGAATAAGCTACATTATCATTGTCTTGATTGGAATAATATTTTTAGTGCTTTCTTATGTCATGATGTGCCTTATCTAGTTGGAATAATCCTCAGAGATTTATATTTTTTTACTGTCTCGCTTAGCTCGAAACTAACTCGAGATCGTTACAAGCTGAGCACGAGTCATGTTTTACGGCTCGACATTGAGCTTCACTCAGTTTGAGCTCGCTCGAATTTTAATATGAGCTGAGCTGAGCCAAGTACAACTCGCTCGAACTCGACTCGTTTGCAGCCCTAGGAGTGGCGCCGGGGGCGGTGGTCTGAGCAAGCGACCGCGTGCGCCGGTATATAAAGAGGAGGAGTGGTCGAGGTCGAGGTCGAGCCCGGTGGATCGAGCGAACAATGTTCCGACCGCCCGGGCCGGAATTTTTTTGAGGTATCCTTTCGTTGTTGTTGCGTTGCGGGGCCTTGAATTAATCGCCTGTCAAATACAAATGCCATGAGTCCATGAGAAAAGAAAAACTCACAGCAAAGAGTGCATACTAGGCATGCGGCAGCCGGGCAGAGGGAGGAGGAGGAAGAGCGGTGGAGTAGTAAAATACTGCTACCGATTTAGGGCATCTTCAACGATGACCTTCAAACCATCTGCAACCGTCTGGACTGCATAGTTCGAACGTGTTTTGCCATCCTACATGGACGTGTATCGATCTGTCCAGTGGTTCGGACTCACTTTTTCTTGAAAATCCGAGACAAACTTGAGGGCTTTGCGAGAGTCCGGACAGCATCCACGTAGGACTCCGACACCCCCGGCTCATTCAAAATCCCACCAAAACCACTTCCCGCGTCTTCATCCTTTCATTTTCTCTCCTTCTGAGTTTCTCCCTTGACTTCACCGCCGCTCCACCACGCCGACCGCCCCGCCACACACCTGCCATAACTCGACGAGTCCGTCACCTCCAACGGTACACCTGGGCTCCACGTCGCTTCTCCTCCGCTGTCGTTCCACACCTTTCCTCTGACCGCCGCGCAGGTATCATCCGCCCCTACAATACTCACGAGCAACTGAAGAAAGACCTGATTAAGCATATGTTATCGGTTAAAGGGGACAACAATGTTGGAGTGTAAATATTTAAAGTTTATAAAATTAGAACTAATGCTATTTGAATATTTAAACTATTCTAGACTATATATGCGGCCGTTTGAGCATGCGGACTTTGGAAAAAAAGAGTTAAGACCAGTTATATGCGGATAGCGTTGTATGGTCGGTTTTCGCATCCGTATCCGTGTACTGCTTCCTTCTATTCGTGGACGGATGAGGAAGAAAAATTACTGGACAATCATGGGATGCCCTTGGAATTGAGAGCAAGAGTGCTTGGTTACTTATAATACTTTGGGCCCAGACAAGGAGCGCACGTAGACGTAGTACGTATAGTACTCTTGCTTGTCACCTTATATCTTGTCGGTTAATCATGCGCATGCTGATCGATGACGTGCATGTGCTAGCGTAAGCGTGTGTTGCGTTCACTGCAAAAATAAAATAAAACGTAAATACATTACCCGGCCGGACGGCATCTCACCGTCTCCATTGCTACATGCATGCATGCATGCAAGCGACAGATCGAGCTAACCCACATCGGACCGACCGAACATGCATGTGCATGAATGCGTGGTACGTACTCAGCTGCAGGTATGCAGCTGGCCAACGCGTGCGTGCGTGCGTCCAAGTGTAGATATCTCAGTACTATCTGCGCCACGCTTTGGCCTGCTGCTGCAGTGCCGGTGCAGTGACGACTGAGCCACTGAGGAAGTGAGTGAGCTACGACGTACGTCGCTCTCGTCGGTGCTCGCGTAATCACCAGCCACTTCACTTCACCGGGGCCTACGTACGTGGCACGTCCTGTCATTTCCGCGTATCTCAGATGTCCCATCGTCGGTTCATGTCTGTCACGGCGACATTAGGTTGACGTGATCGATCTGCGTCCTGCTGCCAGTTTCATTCGTCCTCATCGATCGAGATGTGCTGCACTGGATTTCAACGATCGTACAGTACAAGAAAGATGTACTGTAGCAGGTCAAGGTGATTTCTGGATTCTAGCATGAGTTATCAATCAATCAATCTTCACGTCATACAAGGCCATTTACATTTTAGAACATACTAGTATAACTAAGAAATTACACAAAATTACGGCTATATATGCAAGTGGCCCGACTTTACTGAAAAATGAGACAAATTACTTCAGATCGAACAGAAAAGAACCAAGATATAACAGAAAGTTACATCAAAATCCCGACATTATATCCATCCCTTACATCTTGGTTTTTTCCTATACATCTGGTGAACAAACTGCAAACGATCAAACCTGCGCAAGCTAGACTAATCACAGAGGTTTCAAAGAGACACATGAGTCGCTCACCCCGACAAGTAAGAACCTAAGATCGTTGAACGTACTATGACCACGGAAGCACGACTTAAAGGACAATTGTCAAACTGTTGCTTCGTCGTTGTACTGCTGAGGAAGTAGATCGGGAACACACAAGAATTAAACAACATACCCAATGATAAGAGCATGTCTAATAATATTGTTGCCCCCACCATCGCCAAGATAGGCCGTAGTGCCGGACGATTGTCTGCGAGCACGGGAGCCGTCAATCTTCGGGACCAAAACACCATATGCTTCCCGATGTACTCCCTCCGTTCTATAATGTAAGATGTTTTTCAACACCAGTATGGTGTCAAAAAACGTCTTACATTATGTGACCCATAATGTAAGATGTTTTTTTAACATTAGTGTAGTGTCAAAAAAAACGTCTTACATTACGAGACGGAGGAAGTACGTCGCAATTGCCAGGATGGTCACATCAGAACATGGATATAACTGTGGGACTTTTATTCCATACTACACCGCCTCCACCGTCAAGACTTTGTTGCTAAAAACACAAAAAACAAATACAAATAAAAAATAAACAAGACTCCGACCATTGATCCTTAGTCTTCCCACCCCCGGAAGCCAAAAAGGTGATCGGAGGTGAGGGGGAACCAATGGAATCAACGAACCTAGTGGACGACGGCTAGGGCTTTTTCTTTCCTGATGTGATCCGTATATGTGATGCTAATTTTATAGGGATGCAATTAACTTGTGTTTAGCAGTATATGCCAAACATGACGTTAGTGGACGTGCTCAACCATGTAATCAAGGGGACTGCCTATCGCTCAGGTGCTTGATCTTCTTTTCTCATTTTATTCAGTCGATTTGCTCTAGCCATTGGACGTGCTCCTCCCGACGTGATCCCTCGCTCCCCCTCCCGTGCCACCGGCCCAACCGTCTGCTCCCACCCACCGTAATCGGGGTAAGGTCGGGGATGCTACCGCACACGTCTCACCACCGCCGCCATAGACATCCCTCTAAATCTCATTGGGCATCACATTTTTATGAGGCGATCCTGCACTCCCCATCCGAACAAATCAACCCTGGGACTCTCGTCCAGTCTGCGACAACGGCAACAACAACGACAATGCCAGGTCGTTCTTGGCGAGGTCTCGCTGACATATTTGCACCTCGCTAGCGTAGGTCATGGCGGCTTTGTCTGCGGCAACGGGGCTTCGCGTTGTATAGCTTGACGTGAAAAAAAAAATTGGCAGTTGAGGATTAGCAAAAACAATAGTCAAATCATTTAAACCACTTACGGAGGGCAAACGTGGTCAACCCTACCTTTTCTTCTTCTTTTGAGTGGTCAGCCTTGCTTCTGATAGACTTATGTTGAATTGCCCTTCGGAAGTTCCTAGTTGACGCTTTGTGCGTCATAGGGTCGAGTAAACACTCAGAGCGCTTGCTCTTTGGGCCAATCAATTAAAACTCTAAGCTCCCTTGATGGGGAGGCTCCAGGTTGATCGCCCCAAGCTTAATTCCTACTCGTCCTCGAGTAGGTAAATGATAAAAACAGAATTTTTGATGTGAAATGCTACCTAACATATTTATCCATGTAATATTCTTTATTGTGGCATGAATATTTAGATCCATAAGATTCAAAACAATAGTCTAATATTGACATAAAAACAGTAATACTTCGAGCATACCAACAAGGCAATCGTGTCCTTTCGAAATAACATGGCCTTAGAAAGTTATCCCTACAAAATCATATAGTCTTGCTATGCTCCCTCTTCCCCACACAAAGTATCTAAATCATGCACAACCCCGATGACAAGTCAAGCAATTGTTTCACACTTTTTATGTTCTCAAACCTTTTCAACTCTCACGCAATACATGAGCATGAGCCATGGATATAGCACTATAGGTGGAATAGAATATGGTGGAGGTTGCAAGGAAAAAGGAGAAGATAGTCTCACATCAACTAGGCATATCAACGGGCTATGGAGATGCCCATCAATAGATATCAATGTGAGTGAGTAGGGATTGCCATGCAACGGATGCACTAGAGCTATAAGTGTATGAAAGCTCAAAAAGAAAACTAAATGGTTGTGCATATGATGAAAAATTCCACTAGTTATATGAAAGTGACAAAATAGGAGACTCTCTATTATGAAGATCATGGTGCTACTTTGAAGCACAAGTGTGGAAAAAGATAGTAGCAATTGTCCCTTCTCTCTTTCTCTCATTTTTTTTTCTTTTTTTTCTCTTTTTTTTTGGTGGGCATCTTTGGCCTCTTTTTTCTTTATTTGGGCTTCGCTGGCCTCTTTTATTATTTGTAAAGTCCGGAGACTCATCCCAACTTGTGAGGGATTCATAGCTTCCATCATCCTTTTCTCTCAAGGGACAATGCTCTAATAATGAAAATCATCACACTTTTATTTACTTACAACTCAAAAGGAAAATTACAACTCGATACCTAGAACAAAATATGACTCTATATGCAATATGAAAGTGATGGTGCATGTCATGAAAAACGGAACGGTGGAAGTTGCATGGCAATATATCTCGGAATGGCTATGGAAATGCCATAATAGGTAGGCACTACTGGAATCAGCAAATTTGCCGTCTGCTAGTTCTTTGCCGTCAGCTGGCGGGCGGCAAAGAAGCTCTTTGCCATCCGTTTCCCAAAAACAGACGGCAAAGAACTAGCAGACGACAAAGAAGCTCTTTGCCATCAGCCGCTTCTTTGCCGTCTGCTAGCAGACGGCAAAGGAGATTTGCCGTCTGCTAGCAGACGGCAAAGTCTTTGCCATTTGGCAGACGGCAAAGAACAGAGGTGGGGCCCGCAGGGGCACGGCATCCACACGCTAACAGGGCACCCTCTTTGCCGTCTGCTAGCAGAAACTCTTTGCCGTCCGTCAGCAGACGGCAAAGAGAAAGCACACCACGCGGATCGATCACGCGGATCGATGAGGTGGCAACATCTTAGACGCACTGTGAGATCCACCCCACGCGCAGCCCACCCCACGATCTCTCCTGTGCCTTATCCGGCCCCACCACTCTCTTTCTCTCCCTTATCTCTCACGCGTCGGCCGCCGCCCTCTGCCTCCCGCCGCCGCCCCGGCCGCCGGTCTGCCCACCCCGCCTGCCGCCTCCCCGGCAACCGCTCAGCCCGCGCCGTCCTTCCTCTCCCCCGCCGCCCTTCTTCCTCTGGCCGCCATCTTTCTTCCTCTCCCCCTCGCCTGAGCTCCGGCGAGCTCACCTCCGGCCACGCTCGGCCACGCCCGCACCCTTCTTCCTCTCCCCAGCCGCCTATGTTGCTCTCCCCCGCCGCTGCTGCTCCAGCCATGGTCGTCGTTGTCCGCTGCTACTCCGTCCATGGCCGCTGCTCCGGCCGCCGTCGTCCACTGTTGCTCCGGCCGCCGTCGTCGTCTGTTGTTGCTTTGGCCACACTGCTCGCTGCATGCAGGACGCCGCCACAGTCGTGCTCGCCGGACGCTGGACACGTTGCTCACCGAACGCCGGACACGCTGTACGCGGGGCGCCGGACACACTGCTCGTCGGACACTGGACACGTTGTACGCAGGACGCCGGACACGCTGCTCATCGAACGTTTTTTTTAATATTTCCCTAAATTATTTGCCGTCAGCCAGCAGACGGCAAAGCACGTCGTTAACCCCTTAACGGACCTAAGCTAGAATCAGCAACTTTGCCGTCTGCTGGCAGACGGCAAAGACCTTTGCCTCTTTGCCGTCGGCCAGCTGACGGCAAAGTGGCCTTTACCGAAGCTTGTTCAGCCGGATGTGGTGCCGTCTGCTGGCTGACGGCAAAGACCTTTGCCGTCCGCAATGCATGCCTTTGCCGTCAGCCATGGCGGACGGCAAAGTTGCTGATTCCAGTAGTGAGGTATGGTGGCTGTTTTGAGGAAAGTATATGGTGGCTGTTTTGAGGAAAGTATATGGTGGCTGTTTTGAGGAAGGTGGGTTTAATGCACCGGCAAAAGTTGTGCGGTACTAGAGAGGCTAGCAAAGGTGGAAGGGTGAGAGTGCGTATAATCCATGGACTCAACATTAGTCATAAAGAACTCACATACTTATTGCAAAAGTCTATTAGTTATCGAAACAAAGCATTAGACGCATGCTCCTAGGGGATAGGTTGGTAGGAGTTAACCATCGCGCGCTCCCGACCCTCACACAAAGGTTGACAATCATTAAACAAATCATACTCCGACTTCGTTACATAACGGTTCACCATACGTGCATGCTACGGGAATCACAAACTTTAACACAAGTATTTCTTCCAATTCACAATTACTCACTAGCATGACTCTCATATTACCATCTTCATATCTCAAAACTATATGCAAGGAATCAAACTTCTCATAGTATTCAATGCACTTAATATGAAAGTTTTTATTATATCCCTCTTGGATGCCCATTATATTAGGACTAAATTCATAACCTAAACCAATTACCATGTTGTTTTAAAGACTCTCAAAATAATATAAGTGAAGTACGAGAGTTCAATAATTTCTATAAAATAAAACACCACCGTGCTCTAAAAAGATATAAGTGAAGCACTAGAGCAACATTGCCTAGCTCAAAAGATATAAGTGAAGCACATAGAGTCTTCTAATAAATTCACGATTCAGCGTGTCTCTCTCAAAAGATGTGTGCAGCAAGGATGATTGTGGCAAACTAAAAAGCAAAGACTCATATCATACAAGACGATCCAAGCAAAACACATATCATGTGGTGAATAAAAATATAGCCTCAAGTAAATTTATCGATGGATTGAAGACGAAAGAGGGGATGCCTTCCGGGGCATCCCCAAGCTTAGGCTTTTTGGTATCCTTGAATATGGCTTGGGGTGCCTTGGGCATCCCCAAGCTTAGGCTCTTGCCACTCCTTATTCCATAGTCCATCAAATCTTTACCCAAAACTTGAAAACTTCACAACACAAAACTCAACAGAAAACTCATGAGATCCGTTAGTATAAGAAAAATAAATCACTACTTTAGGTACTGTTGTGAACTCATTCTTTATTTATATTGGTGTAATATCTACTGTATTCTAACTTCTCCATGGTTCATACCCCCCGATACAATCCATAGATACATCAAAATAAGCAAACAACACAAAGAAAACAGAATCTGTCTAAAACAGAACAGTCTGTAGCAATCTATAGACTTCGAATACTTATGTAACTCCAAAAATTCTGAAAAATTAGGACAATCAGGGAAATTTGTATATCAATCTTGTGTAAAAATTTCAGATCAAAAGCACGTTCCAGTGAATTTAAAAAATTCCTGGACTGAGAGCAAAAATTTCTGTTTTTCAGCAAAATCAAATCACAAACACCGTAGACCATCCCAAAGGTCTTACTTGGCTCAAACACTAATTTAAACAAGAAAACACAATTACTACAGAGGTAATAATGTGCAAAACACTCAAAAACAGAAGCAAAAACAAAAGCATAAAAATAAAATTGGGTTGCCTCCCAACAAGCGCTATTGTTTAACGCCCCTAGCTAGGCATAACGCAATAGATCTAGGTATTGTCATCTTTGGTATGCAATCCATAAGTAGCTCTCATAATAGATTCATAAGGTAATTTTATTTTCTTTCTACGAAAGTGCTCCATGCCTTTCCTTAATGAAAATTGGAATCTAATATTTCCTTCCTTCGTATCAATAATTGCACCAATCGTTCTAAGGAAAGGTCTACCAAGAATAATAGGACATGTAGGATTGCAATCTATATCAAGAACAATGAAATCTACGGGCACATAATTCCTATTTGCAACAACAAGAACATCATTGATCCTTCCCATAGGTTTCTTAATGGTGGAATCCGCTAGATGCAAATTTAAAGAGCAATCATCAAATTCACAGAAACCTAGCACATCACATAAAGTTTTTGGAATTGTGGAAACGCTAGCACCCAAATCACACAAAGCATGGCACTCATAATATTTAATTTTAATCTTAATAGTGGGTTCCCACTCATCATAAATCTTTCTAGGTATAGAAGCCTCCAACTCAAGTTTTTCTTCAAAAGATTTCATCATAGCATCCACGATATGTTTAGTAAAAGCTTTATTTTGATTATAAGCATGCGGAGAATTCAACATGGATTGCAACAAGGAAACACAATCAATCAAAGAACAACTATCATAATTAAAGTCCTTGAAATCCAAAAGAGTGGGTTCATTGCTATCTAAAGTTTTGACCTCTTCAATCCCACTTTTATCAATCTTAGCATTAAGATCTATAAACTCCGAATCATTGGGACGCCTTTTAACTAAAGTTGACTTATCTCCAGTCCCATCTTTATCAAGATTTATATTAGAAAACAAAGATTCAATAGGAGTCACATCAATCACTTTAAGATCTTCATCATTATTATCACGAGAACACACTTTTTCAAGCCATTCACGCTTAGCACGTATCCTAGCGGTTCTTTCCTTACACTCATCAATAGAAATTCTCATAGCTTTTAAAGACTCATTAATATCATGCTTGGGTGGAATAGATCTAATTTTCAAAGAATCAATCTCAAGAGAAATTCTATCAACGTTCCTAGCCAAATCATCAATCTTGAGCAATTTTTCTTCAATCATAGCATTGAAACCTTTTTGCGAGCTAATAAATTCTTTAATATTATTCTCAAGATCAGAGGGCATCTTATTATAATTTCCATAAGAATTTCTTTAGGAATTACCATAATTATTAGAGGAATGACTAGGAAACGGCCTAGGATTGAAATTACCTCTATACGTGCTATTACCAAAATTGTTCCTACCAACAAAATTCACATCCATAGATTCATTATTATTTCCAATCAAAGAAGACAAAGGCATATCATTAGGATCAATAGGAGCACTCTTACTAGCAAACAATTTCATCAATTCATCCATCTTTTCACTCAAAGTATTAATCTCTTCAATAGCATGCACTTTTTTACTAGTAGGAGATCTTTCGGTATGCCATTGAGAGTAATTTGTCATAATATTATCTAGGAATTTAGTAGCTTCTCCTAATGTGATTTCCATAAAAGTACCACCCGCGGCGGAATCTAAGAGATTCCTAGAAGCAAAATTCAATCCCGCATAAAAAAATTGTATAATCATCCACAAACTCAAACCATGCGCGGGGCAATTTCTAATCATTAGTTTCATCCTCTCCCATGATTGTGCAACATGCTCATGATCAAGTTGCTTAAAATTCATTATATCGTTCCTAAGGGAGATGATCTTAGCGGGCGGAAAGTACTTGGAAATAAAAGCATCTTTACACTTATTCCATGAATCAATACTATTTTTAGGCAAAGATGAAAACCAAGTTTTAGCACGATCTCGTAGTGAGAACGAAAATAGCTTCAATTTAACAATATCATTATCCACATCTTTCTTCTTTTGTATATCACACAACTCAACGAAAGTATTTAGATGGGATGCGGCATCTTCACTAGGAAGGCCGGAAAATTGTTCTTTCATAACAAGATTAAGCAAAGCAGCATTAATTTCATAAGATTCCGCACTAGTGGCGGGAGCAATCGGAGTACTAATAAAATCATTATTATTAGTATTGGAAAAGTCACACAACTTGGTATTCTCTTGAGTCATCGTGACAAAGCAAGCAATCTAGCACACAAGCAAACGAAAAGCAAATGAAAAGACGAACGGAAGAAGGGCGAATAAAAAGGCAAATCTTTTTGGTATTTTTTGAAAATCGTTTTAGAAGTGGGGGAGAGGAAAACGAGAGGCAAATGGCAAATAAAGTAAATGCAAGAGATGAGTTTGTGATGGGTACTTGGTAGGCTTGATGTAGATCTCCCCGGCAACGGCGCCAGAAATCCTTCTTGCTACTTCTTGAGCATGCGTTGGTTTTCCCTTGAAGAGGAAAGGGTGATGCAGCAAAGTAGATAAGTATTTCCCTCAGTTGTTGAGAACCAAGGTATCAATCCAGTAGGAGATACAAGCAAGTCCCCAATAGATGTACCTAAACAAATAATCAAACACTTGCACCCAACGCTATAAAGGGGTTGTCAATCCCTTCACGGTTACTTGCAAGGATGAGATCTGATAGAGATAGATAGATAGGATTGCTAGAAAGTAAAGTAAACTAAAAGTAAAAATAATGCAGCGAGATATTTTTGGTATTTTTGGTTTTAGATCTGAAAGTATAATATGGAAAATAGACCCGGGGGCCATAGGTTTCACTAGAGGCTTCTCTCATGAAGGAAAATAATACGGTGGGTGAACAAATTACTATCGAGCAATTGATAGAAAAGCGAATAATTATGAAGATATCCAAGGCAATGATTATGCATATAGGCATCACGTCCGTGTCAAGTAGACCGAAACGATTCTGCATCTACTACTATTACTCCACACATCGACCGACTCCTGCCTGCATCTAGAGTATTAAGTTCATGAAGAACAGAGTAACACATTAGGTAAGATGACATGATGTAGAGGGATAAACTCAAGCAATATGATGAAAACCCCATCTTTTTATCCTCGATGGCAACAATACAATACGTGCCTCGCTACCCCTACTATGTCACTGGGTGAGGACACCGCAAGATTGAACCCAAAACTAAGCACTTCTCCCATTGCAAGAATTACCAATCTAGTTGGCCAAACCAAACCAATAACTCAAAGAGACTTGCAAAGATATGAAATCATGCATATAAGAATTCAGAGAAGATTCAAATAATATTCATAGATAAGTTGAACATAAACCCACAATTCATCGGATCTCGACAAACACACCGCAAAAGAGTATTACATCGGATAGATCTCCATGAAGATCATGAAAAACATGGTATTGAAGAACAAAGAGAGAGAAGAAGCCATCTAGCTACTAGCTATGGACCCGAAGGTCTGTGGTAAACTATGCACGCATCATCGGAGGGGCAATGGAGTTGATGTAGATGCCCTCCGTGATAGAATCCCCCTTCGGCAGATTACCGGAAAAGGCTCCAAGATTGGATCTCACGGGAACAGAGGCTTCCGGCGGCGGAAAAGTATTTTCGTGGCTCCCTCTGGTATCCAGGGAATATTTGGGAATTTATAGGCCGAAGAATAT